>JAUCBN010000065.1:2407500-4807500 GCA_035048815.1 Abelmoschus esculentus
CCAGCAATTCAAAAAATTCCTTGATATTTTAAAGCAAGTTCACATTAACATACCATTCGTAGAGACAATTGAACAAATGCCTAATTATGCCAAGTTCTTAAAAGACATGGTGTCTAAGAGGAAACGAATAGGTGAGTTTGAAACAGTGGTTACTACCGAGGGATGCATGGCAATGCTACACAATCGCATGCCACCGAAATTGAAGGATCCTGGCTGTTTTGTCATACCTTGTGCGATAGGTAAAAATTATGAACGTAAAGCCCTATGCGACCTTGGAGCAAGCATCAATCTAATTCCCAAATCTGTCTTCCAAAAGCTTGGAATAGGAAGGGCAAAACCTACAACAGTTATGCTCCAACTAGCGGATCGATCATATGTGCAACCCGAAGGCAAAATCGAGGACATACTGGTAAGAGTCGATAAATTTATTTTTCCTGCTGATTTTCTTGTCCTTGATTGTGAAGCAGATGATAATGCACCGATCATCTTGGGGAGACCTTTCCTTGCAACTGGACGTACCTTAATCGACGTGGAAAAAGGAGAATTGACAATGAGGGTTAATGACCAACAAGTCAAACTCAATGCATTCCACAACTTAAAGAAATATGATGATCTAGAAGAGTGTAAGGCCATCCACATAACAGACACCAAAATATCCTGCCTTGGCAGCATGCTCGGCAGGCTATTTGGCAAAAAGATCAAACTCAAAGTGGATGGAAACACAGAAAAAGAGAGTGGCAAACAACTGATTTATAATACTGGCCAACAAGAGAGGATAATCTTGAGAGATGCATTTGCATGCACTCCACCAGTAACATGACCTCTTCCCTTTTTCTTTTATTATTATATTAGGACTAGTTTAGTTTATTTTTATTTCGTTTTTGCTTTAAATACTTTTCTTGTTTGCGTTTAATTTTTATTTAGGATAATAAGCAAGAATAAAGGAGAAATAGTTCACAGCAGGAGTTCTACCGAGGCAGAAAATAGTGTTAGAGCCGTAGCAGTTTTAACGGGTAGAACAGTGTAACGGCTAGTCTGCCGAGATTCCTGCCGCGGCAGAAAAGGAAACGGCAGTAAAGAGTAACGGCTACAAAACGGCTAGTGGATTCAAACGGTCACAAGACCGAGGCCTATATAAACAACCCTCTCCTCTTGAACTATTCACTCTTGCCTTCTTGTTTTCTTTTGAATTCTTAACAATCTTGCTCTCATAATACTCTCTGCCTACTCACAACTTTTCGTGAAATTCCCAGATTCCTTCCAAGAAAATCTCCAAGAAATCAATCTCTCACAATCTTCATGGCCACTTACAAGCGATTTGCCCCAGCCAATGTTGAAGACCGCTTCAACAGGTCTTTCATTACTCGGCAATTGTGGGAAGAACAAGGTTTCCAGCACTCGGATGATGACAACTACTGCATCGAGCATTATCTCTTTGACAGAATCAAGTACCAAGATTGGGAAATTTTCTGCCTTCAACCTACCCAGGCGAATGCTACCATCGTGCGGGAATTCTATGCGCACGGGCCCATCAAGGATTCCCTCTTTGTTCACTGCCACGGAAGGCCTGTCCAGTTAGATGCCGAGACCATCAACGATTTCTACAGCCTCACTCCGAATAGTGATGCTCACGCTGAATTCATGGAGAACATCACTGCTGAGGATTACGAGTTAATCAAAGACGACCTTTGTTACGTGAATACTCCATGGGAAACCGGTACCCATAGAGGATCTATAACAAGGCAAAGCCTAAAGCCCGAGGCCAAAATGTGGAACACCTTCGTCAAGAGACGACTCATTTCTACATCCCACAACAGCACGGTGGACCGAAAACGATTGGTGCTTATCCAATCAATCATCAACAAAAGGACCATCAATGTCGGAGAGATCATCTTACGTAAAATTCACGAATGCGATAAGAAGGATAGAGGACCATTATATTTCCCATGTTTGATCATTGGTTTATGTGTTGCCGCAGGTGTACGAATAGAAGATACGGACGAATACACTCCCCAAAGGCGAGGATGGACCAGAGACTTTCGTCACAAAGTCATGCAGATCACGCAAGCGGAACCTGTCCAAGCAACGCCCCAACAGTTCACTGCTGATACTACTACTGGGGCCCAGTACACGGCAGACATGCCAGACACTGCCCACACCTCTGCCGTAGCAGACCCATACCAGGAGATATTGCAAAGGATGACAGCAATGAACCTCAGGCAACAAAGATACATGGAGTATCAAAGAGATTTCAACAGCACATTAACCCAAATGATGCTCCATGCTTTTCCAGACCAAGAGGCGCAATTTCTAGAATTTCCCAGCAATATGTTTGTCACAGCCGCCCCTTACACCGAGACTACACCAACTCCGGGAGGACCAAGGCCGTTCTTCCACGCGGGCCCTCCACCACCATACCAGGCTGCCGGCCCATCCAGAGCAGCAGACTCTGCCGCGGCATCATCTGCCAGCAGAAGACCATCCAAGCGGAGGGCAGTCTTCAGCACTCCTCCACGATCCCCAATCATCATGGGCAGTCTATCAGCTGAGATAGATGTCTATGTGCATCAAAGCTCAACCGCCTCCGGACCGAGTACACATCATACTGAGGCAGCCACAGCAAGGGAATGAGGAACGGGCATAATGATCACCAAGGAGATGGTCGACGTGGAAGAAGGAGAAGAAGTAGAAGCTCCGATGCAACGGACAACACCCACAAGAGTCCAACCGCCCCGGCAAGCAAAAGCTCAACCATCGCCCTCACCAAGAACAAAGCAATCGGCAGCAAGACCAAGAAGAAAAATTGTTACAAGCAGCTCTTCGGAGTCTCTTTAAATTTTTCATACAATTCAATATTATTTGCTACTGGTTCCTTTATATGCTGCTTATTTCTTTAATATTTTTTGTTGCCCGCTATTTCTTCTAAATTTAAAGCATTGAGGACAATGCTTGGTTTGAGTTTGGGGTGCAGATTCACTGCCGAGGCAGCAATCTACTGCCGAGGCCTTGCCAAGAAAAGGGAGTACTTAAGTGAAATTTTTAAATTTTTTTTATGTTCCCCGCCTTATTTGAATTAAATGCTTATACTTTTGTACTGCTTATCATCAGTATTGACTTAGTTTATTCTTCAAGGCTATAGAAATCTTTCTCCTTACCATGATTAGGTCCTGTGAAGAAGGTTTAACCTTCGGATACTTAAGGATGAAAACTTAGAAGCTTACTATAAGATGATTTTTTTTAAAACACTTTTGGGACTTGTTGGATTATAGGAATTCTTTTAATGAACTTAGATGATAAAGACTTAGATTTTTGGGAAAGTAACTAGAGGTGCCTATCACCGGCTCTAGGAAGTACTCTTCTTCATACTAGAGGTGCCCGAAATTGGCTCTAGTATGTTTTAAGGAATATTAAAAAGAAAGAAGGAATTTAGTGAAGGGAAAAACAAAATCCTTGAGGTGCCCGAAATTGGCTCAAGAATTGGTTGTTTAGAAAAGAAGAGAACACTTAATCCAATTCTACTTGTCTTGAACTTAGAGTTTATCTAAGAAAGCCTTTAATCAAACTTGTCCACAAAAACACACACACTCATAATTCTTATAGTTTGTTTCTAGGTAAACCCTTGGGTAGACGAAAGGTTAAGCCTTAAGAATAGGCATAGTTATGGTGGGGAGAATAGATGGAAATGTAAGACCAAGAGAGAGTAGAGTTCGGCAAATTGATGGTTTGCATTACTTGAGGACAAGCAATAGTTCGAGTTTGGGGGTGTGATAAGTGCTTAACTCACTATCACTTTTTGCACCTTTTATGGGCATTAATCACCAAAATTACACCCACTCGGACCAATGCATGTACTTAATGTGATATATTTAGAAGTTAACCTTATAAAGATAATATTTACAGAAAAAGGCAAGTTTTACTGCATCTTTATATCTGTGCAGGAGAATCAGTGCCGCGGCAGCGACAAGGCCGAGGCAGAACCTGATGCCGAGGTAGTAGCTGAGAGTCAGGAAGCAAGACTGTAGGCGATTGGAAGAGGAAAATCCAAGGGACGTGTCTGGACATAAAGCACATGGACCGGAGTTGGCTAGCATGAGAAAAAGCCCAAGACAAGGCCACGCGGGAAAGCCTCTTAGTCGAATTAAACTTGGAAATATTTTAATTATGTACATGACTTGTTCCCTACTCCAAGTTGTATTCTACTTAGGAAAGGTTTGCCCTAGGTCTAGCCTATACAAAGACCTAGTCGTCCAATGTATGAGACACCAATACCTAGAGAGAAAGTCGATTCATAGATTCTTTGTTTCTCTCAACTATGTTCTAAGCTTTCTTAGGGTTTAGGTGAAGGTTGTTAGTATTTGTGAGAGGACATTTTAGTTTGTCTTTGTTTCAATGCAATAAAACTATCAAGGTTTGCTTATCCTTTGTTATTCCTTGTTCTTGCATTCAAGCCCGGGAGGGAAGTTTGTAAGTAATCCATTTATCTAGACTCGGGAGAGTTAGATTCACGAAGGGGGTAAGTACGGTATTTCAATCGCGAAATACTAACTCGGCCTAGGGATAGGTTAAGAGTTTCAGCGGCTAAGAGAAGTGTGAGATTGGTTAGTGAGTATAATTGATTCACGCCGGGAGGTATCATCAAGGACTAGTCATCAACAGTACTTCGACTTAGGGATAAGCGGAATCACTCAAGGACACTTTACCGAACTTTGGTAAAGTTTACCCACGAGCAAAGGATTGCCGCGGCGGACAGTATCGTCGCTGCAAAGGCAGTAATCTGCAGTACTGCCGAGGCAGTGATATACGATTGCATTGGGCAGAGACAAGTCAATCAAATCCACAATACGATGCAACTGGATCCTGACCTCTCTCTGTACTATTAAATCTCTTTATTTTATTCAGTTGTTTTATTTTAGTTCCATCACAACTCAAAACTACTTGTGTTTTATTTTATTTCTACAGAATAGGAAAACGAAGAAGACATATTAAGTATATCAGTCCCTGTGGAGACGATAATCCGATAAATACTTATCACTTATTACTTGCGATATGTCCACTTGCACTAAACGCGCACTTTTGACATGCGATGGAATCTTGCGTGTTCGAGGAAACTTCTTATGCCCTTGAGATTTGTTGGTGGTTGCAGCTTCTCAATCACCTCGATCTTAGCTTTGTCCACCTCGATGCCTTTGTGTGAAATTTTATGGCCCAACACAATACCTTCAGTCATCATGAAAAGGCATTTTTCCCAATTTTGCACAAGGTCAGCTTCTTCACATCGCTTCAGGACCTTCACGAGATTGCCAAGACAAATTTGAAAACTGTCTCCAGAGAATGAGAAAATCATCCATAAATATTTAAAGATAATCCTCAACCATATCAGAGAAAATATCTTGCATATGGCGTTGGAAAATTGTCGACGCATTACACAATCCAAAAGGCATCCTCCGGAAAGCATAAGTGCCATAAGGACATGTGAAAGTAGTCTTTTCTTGGTCCTCCGGTGCTATGGCTATTTGGTTATAACCCAAATATCCGTCCAAGAAGCAATAGTAAGCTTTGTCCGCCAAACGATCCAACATTTGATTGATGAAGGATAGAGGAAAATGGTCCTTCTTCGTAGCTTTGTTAAGCTTTTGATAGTCCATAAAAATCCTCCATCTGGTCACGATTCTCGTAGGTAATAGCTCATTGTCTTAATTGCTCACCATGGTTGTGCCTCCTTTCTTGGGCACACATTGCACCGGGCTCACCCATGAACTATCTGATATTGGGTAGATAACTCCAGCATCTAGCCATTTTATAATTTCCTTCATCATAACTTTTTTCATAATAGGGTTGAGTCTGCATTGTGGCTCTATGGAATTGCCATGACATTCTTCTAGAAGTATCTTATGCGTATAGAGGGTCGGGCTAATTCCCTTTAAATCTGTCATGGTCTACCTTATTTCCCGTTTATTCTATGACAAAACAACAAGTAGACTTCTTTCTTGATCACCATTAAGACTTGAGGAAATAATGACAGGCAATGTTTCATATCACCCCGATAAGCATACTTAAGATGATGTGGCAAAGTCTTCAGCTCCAGCTTGGGAGCTTGTAGTAAAGAAGGCTTAGGTGGAATAAATTCCTCAAAATCAAGCGGTTCAAAGCTCGAGTGTTGTCTAGCTATTAGTAGACTAGATCGTTGCACTTCCTTGGAAGCTCACTAGCTTCCTCTTCCTCTTCCTTTATTAGATCTTCATATTCATCCAATTGCACGAAATTGCTACGACAAAACAGATCTACTTCCTTTGATATCTAGAGTCTGCTTCCAAAATGCTCTGGCATTCTTCAAAATCATCCACATACTTAAGAGAATTATTGACATTCACGGTCACACTCTGATCTGATACTCGCATAGTAAGCTCACCCTTCTCACAATCAATGAGAATGCGACCGGTTGCTAGGAAAGACCTCCCTAAGATGATGGGTACGTTAGCATCTACCTCGCAATCATGTATTAAGAAGTCGATTGGAAACACGAATTTGTCACTCGGACTATCACATATTCGATCTTCCCCTCTGGTCTCACATGGAAATGATCGGCTAGTTGCAATATGACGGAAGTGGATCTCGCATCTCCCATGCCACGCTTCACAAAGATTGACTTGGGCATCAGGTTCACACTTGATCCAAGATCAAAAAGTGTTTTCCCTACAAAAGTGTCTCAAATAGCACATAGAATAATAAAGCTGCCTGGATCCTTCTTCTTCAAAGCAGAGCAGTACTCTTTTACCGTGGCAATTGTCTCAAACTTCTCCACCTTCCTCTTCTTCATAACTATCTCCTTGAGAAATTTGGCGTAAGTGGGCATTTGATCAATTGCCTCCAAGAGTGGGGCATTGATTTACAACTGATCCAACTTGTCAAAAAACTTCTTGAACTAAACCTCATCATTGTGCTTCCTCAGCCATTGGGGAAAGGGTGGTGGGGGTATAACTTCTTTCACTGATGGTGTAGGAATTGCTTTTGTCGTGACATTTCTGCTAGCTCCCTCAACAGGTTCACGTGTCAAACCTTCCTCCTTGTCCTCCTCGAGAATTTGCTCAGGCATTTCTGTCTCTTCTTGCAAAGGTTTGGGTATAGTATATTTTCTCGTCTTCCCCCCAAACTTATCTTGTTGATTAATCTGCTTGTCACTCCTTAGTGTGATTGCGCTACATTGCTCTTTACCACGTGGCTTAGTGACCCCAGTTTCACGAACCACCGAGGAGGACCGAGACAAACCCAGCACCCTTGGGCGGAACCAAGGCTAGCAAGATCCAATGGAGATGCTAGATTGGCCTAGTAAGTCCTATTCGTTTCCCACAAGTCCAATATGAGGTTCTAGCTATCCTTGGGCCATTTTGTATCAAGCTAAGCACCAAGGAAAGCATTAGAAAGGACTAGGACAGCCAAGCATACACCACAAGATTCTAGAAAGGTCCAGGACGTTCTACCCAGGTCTAGACCCACCTGGGAGTACCTAGAATGCTCGAGAAGGCTTGGGACTACTCCGAAAGACCCTAGAGTTCTCTAGAACATTTTGGATAGATGTAGATATGTAGAGATAGGTGTAGATATCTCTAGAACCATGTAGGTCTTAGTAGATATTTTGGGAGGCAACATATGAGTCGTCCGATCAAGTAAATCTTAGCCGTTCATTCGGGAGGTGGAAGCCTATAAATAGGGTCACCCCCTTCATTTTGTACACAACCTGAGAAGTTAAGCATTCTTGTAAGAGTTCTCTTAAGCTTAGTACAAAATCTTTCCTTTAAGTTCCTTTGTCTTTCTTTGTTTATCCACCAGGTTGCGTGTAAGCAAGGCTTGCTAACATAGATCGAGACGTGCTAGCGCCGCACGGATTAGTTTGAGTGAAATTAAGTCCGTGACATTAGTGTCACTTGGCAGACGTCCTGGTTGACAATCTTGTAATACCGAGGCAATTTGGCCAACCTAGATTTCTAAAGTTCGCAATGAAGCACTTTGTAACCCCTTCGACCCGGTCTAGATGCCACCCGACTCGAACGAGCTACACGGGGAATACCGAGGCTAATCCGAAGACTCGCCTCGATAAACGACCCTAAAATTTTTCTTTTATCTTAACTAAATGCTTTAATTAGATCCTACATGTTCATGCAAGGACTGAGTTCATTTGCAGCGGAAATCGATAGGAAACGAGTCCTAATTTAACCTAACAAGTTATAAGGACCTAATTGTAATTTTCTATAAATTTATGGACCAATTATGAAATTAAAGTTATCAACATTTAATCAAGTTCATTACATGGTTGTATCTCAAGTTTCAACTTAAAATAATATCTACAAGTGATTTAATTGCATGCTCAAAGTTTAGGGACTATTTCCAACCTCCAAATGTTTCATGACATTCTCTATATGCAATTTCACCTAAAAACACTTTAAGCACAAATCAAGGCATATTAGCTAGATGCAATTCAACCGAGTTAGTAACAATATATTCAACTCCTAATAGTATGCTTCAAAATTAACAATCTTATAAACATACCGAAGAACCACCTTATAGCGACCCTTTTTGAAATCGGAGTTTGGGAAGTAAAGGTCGCTAGTGGAAAAACTAGGTCAAAATTAGAAAATTAGGGATTTTATTGAAATATTAATTGGAAAAGGAAATTTTGATTTGGAAAGGGAAAATTTGAAAATTAGGTTAAAATTAGGGTTTTAGGGATTAAAAAGGATTTTGGAATTAAGGATTTTATGAAAATAATTGGAATGATTTAAAAATGGATTTAACATGGTTAAAAACAAATTCGAAATGTTGGAAAACAATTTGAAAATTAATTGAAAAATATTTAAAAACAAGAGGAGTCGCCACCGGTCACTTTGGTAGACCTAACACCGTAAAACTAGAGATTCGAAATTGAAAAGGGTTCGGGAGTCGGTTACTGTTAAAAACGGGGTTAGCATTTTTAAACCGCCCAAAATTGGTACCTTAAAAATATTTACCGCTTATTTAATACTAAAATTTCTAAATTAAAGTGGCGATTAAGTTAGTATTTAATTATAAATTTGGATTTATTTTACCATATCTTTATCTGAAGGTAAACGCATACACCGCCACCACTACGTCTGGTGTTGGGCCCGTTACGACCGAATAAAGAAGTATTTCATTAGGTTCATTAATTAATTTTAAAGTCCACTTAAAAGAATAAATAAAACACATGGTCGTTATACATGAAAAATAACAAGCAACAAGATAAGTATATAAAAAGCATGAGATCGAACCACAAACCCAATATTCGAATGGAAACGAATGATCACCACCACCGCGATTGGTACTAGTCAAATTCACTCCCTAATAACAAAATAAGCAATTGACACATTAATATTCACCATTCGAACAAAATTCGAACAAAACAAGGCATGGGAAACGAAATAAACAAGAAAAAGAAACATAAAAGTTCGAATATATGACACATGCGAAACATAGAGTGCACAAACAACATGCAATACCAAATAGAAAACATATAATATAATAAAAGGAAGTAAACAAAATATATTTAATATTTTAGAAGAAAAAAAGACACGACATACACATACGGTAAAACATTACAAGCATATGTATATAATACTATAAAAACAAATGTAAACGAAACTGGCCTATTCAAGTGTGAAATATTAAAATAATGACCAAATTAAATATTAAAAGAGAAATAAATGGATAGATGTGGAGATTATAATGCAAATAATAAAAAAGTGAATCTAAAGTAAAATACAATTAAAATAAACAAGGAAGTAATAAAATACATGTCAGTTAAAATAAGGGTAATACAAACAAGTAATTATTTACCCATAAAATAAACCAACACATATATATATATATATGAAAACATACTTAAACAGTGTAAATTTTCTCTTTCGAAGTAAAATCATAAAAATAAATAAAGCACAACATGGAACTCAAATATATGAGAAGGATACGTGATCCAAAGGCTTGGACCCAGAGCCTAGCCCGACACTGTTCTAAGGCTGGGTTACCGGTTCAGGTCTAGGGTGAGTTGGCCGGATTCTCGGGGGGGTTGTTTTCCCCTTTATTTGTTTTCACATCTCTGTGAATAAGAAAAACAGAGTTTCCCCATTTACACAAACCCTAGCTGACGTTGCAACACACCGCCATTATCGCTGCACCGACATGATTTTTCGGCAAAGTAAGGTCACCGAAGGAAAGACCTCAGCCTCTCCTCCTCTCCGGTCTGTATTTCGCCCGAGGTTCTCCAATCGTCGCGAAATCGCCATGAGTCGCTCACACCTTCAACGTCTCCGATTTGAATAACCGGTCGTTGGATCATATTGATTCCCGGATATGTTGTTCACCAGGACGCGAGCTCATTCTCCACCGTTGGGATTCACCACCGGAGGCCCCGAACGCCGGCGAACACCAAGTTCGAAGGTAAAAGTCCTCCCTTTTCTCGATTTTTTTCTCTTTAGATGCTAGTTGGTTAAAATTTCGAATAGGAATAGGGAAGAAAACTCCTTTTTTGCTCTGTCTTCAATCAAAAAAAAAAATAAAAAATAAGATGAACCTTCAAGATTTCTGCCACTTTTTATTAATATTGAGGCTTCTTTGTTAGGAAGAAAAAGAACTATTTTTATGTGTGTAGATACTGATAAAAAGATGAGAATGAAGATAATAATTTTGGGGAACTTTACTGTTTTTTTCATTTTCTTTCTTCTGCGTGTATAAGTATTTTCCGCTAGAAATAAAAAGAATATGTAAAGAAGAAGAAGAAAAATATGCTAGACCTCTCAAGAACTTTTCTGTTCTTTCTCATTTCATTCTCGTGGTAGGAAAAAAACTCTGCCTTTTACATTGCTTTGGATCGATACTTACAACCGAATTACACTGAAAAAATAAAAATGAAAAATGTTAATTTCTTTTGTCTTCATTCTCTGCTATTGTCCTTCGCTGCCATCTGAGAATTTGTGTATTTTATTCTCTGCCAATTCTGAATTTTGGTTATTCTCCTGTCATATTCTCTGATATTTGGTGTCATTTTGTTTGCATATGAGCTGGAGAGGGGACCATTCCGGTTGCCAGAGATCATGGGTGCTGAAGTGTGAGCACCAAGGTTCGGTTATAGTCTGTGAGGGACCGAGAGAAAACACACCAGGGGCTCTAGATGGATAGATTGCAGTCATAGGGCTGGAGACATGGGACTGCTTTGAGTCTACAATAGTAAAGAAGAAAAGATCAACACTTTTTTTTTAATTTTAAATTAATTTATAATATTTTTTTTTTTAATATTGTAAATGGACTTTGAATAAAACTTGGGCTTTATTTAAACTTTTGGGTTGCAATTATTTTTTATAAAGTGGGTTTTTGTTTATATTATGGGTTATTTGTTTAATATTTGTTCTATATATAATAATAATAATAATAATAATAATAATAATGACAATTAAAGGAAAATAAAATAGAATAAAAAGATTATAAATAATATGTACATATAATATTTTTGGATTTTTTATGAAAAATGTTTTAATAATAAATAATAAAAAATAACTAAATTGAAATCAAAGGCTAAGTAAACGCATAAATAATAGACAAAGTAATATGCTATAACAATATTTAATGTAAATAATAAGTAAAATAGAACTAATAAAGATGTAATATGTGTTAAGTAGAAAATAGAATTAGAAAAGGATTAATATAGTGAAATAAGTGATAAATAATTTATAATGTTTTTTATGGGATTTTCAGATTTAATATATATTTATAATTTTTTTTATTTTTAATATATTTTTATAAATAAACAGAATTAAATGAAAAATTGAGAAAAAATCCATTATTATATTTTTTTTTTGCTTTTTGCTTTTTTTTTCTTTTTTTATCATTAATGCTAAACTTAACCAAAGCCCATTATTTAAAATAGCATAAAATAAAAAATATATAAAAAAACCAGGTTTACCCCGGATAAAATTAGTGATTACACAACTTAATATACTCAACATGATTTCTAGATGCATTCCAACCTAAATAACAACATCATAGATTCGACTCATAAATAATCATGCTTTATTATCAACAACACTCAAATTCACACATAAGGATATCAAGAATCAAACTTCAATATAACTTTTATTATAACTAATGAAATATTAATAGACAATTCAAGTCAAAGTCATAAAGCTAATATCAATATAGTTAAACATCAAACATGTATAAGCATACGACTACTACAAGTCTCATCAATATAACAAAATTCTTAACATGGTAACACATCCCCATTGCTCTCTCACTACTACTAATGTTATAAAAACATACTTGAGCTTTCACTTGGTGGTTACCTGGATCCTTGCTTTCCTTTTCTGCCTCAACATTATTTACTCTGCATTGCAAGGTAAATGAGAGGGTAAGCATAAGCTTAGTGAGTGAATAAAAACAATTATAAAAACACCTTGCAATGCAGCCCATATTAAACCAATTTCATCAATTTAAAACATGTCATGCTCTTTATAAAACAAAACACACATGGCTAACAACGCCACTTTTAAAACTTAGTAAGTGTCATCAAACCATGGCTAACAATGTCATCATTAAATTTTAGTAAAAAACATTTTGAAATCACCTGCTTGAAAAGCTAAAACACAAGTCTTACATGCTACTCACATAGCAATGCTTACACGTGCATCTCAATGCACAAAGCTCAAATCTTACATGCTACAACATAGCAATGCTAAAATCACATGCATACCAATGCATAAAACCTCGCATGCATTATACCATATGCAATCAAGTAAAAACCATGACACTTACTTTTAAAAATTAAAAGCATATATTGGTGCTAGTGATCCGATTTGTACCATTCCAAATCGTTAGGATAAACGAGCAACCGCATGTTAGTACCACTCCCAGAGCATACGCATGTTGATACCACTCTCAACATGAATTATATCACCTTGGTGTCGGTGATAGTACCACTTCGATCAACCCGTATGTGACAGTTCCACTCCCATCACATAGCATTAGAATAAAAGGCAAAACATAACACACAAAGAATTTATACACGTACGACTTTTTGAATGTTTATAGTGCACTCTAGACCCTATTGATCGATCAACTTATCCCAATAGATACATCACTTAACTAGCCAATATATTATAAAAAAACAATGCTCAAGTTTCAAGTTAAAAATAATGAAATAAACTCATGCATCCCACCAATACATGCATCAATTGCATAAACTAGTAAAAACTACTTTTCTTGTGTTTTCAAAACAAAACCATGAGAGCATCATATGCATATAAAACCTTTATAAAAACAATATCATGAGCATTAAATCACATGCATAATCACATATGCACAACAAAATAAGAGCATGACAAATAACGTTGTAAAAACACGCCATAATATAGGAACCTTTAAGAAAGCAAAACTTTAAACTTACTTCCGAGTATAGGAAGGTTTTTCAAACCTTCCATACACCCCCAAACCTTTGAAAAAACATTTAAAAACATGCCAAATCGGCTGCCCTCATAATCCACTCACCAATAACCGTTTCTTGTCCGACAAGCCACCGAAACATCACTTGATCACTTCAAACATGATCCTCAACTTCTTGATCTGTTTCAACCATAAGAAAATAAGGATTTAGAGCTCCTAATCGCACACAACAAACCCCAAGTCGGACCCCCCACACAACATCCCTTAAAACCTATCAAAACCTTAACTGAAAACTTTACGAAAACTACCAAACTTCTCCTAAACTTCTGGTCCGGGATTATATATGTTTAAAACATGTTATAAAAATAATAATACATTCAAAATCATGAATTTAGGATCCCGAAACATCGGATCAAAATCCTTGAACGAAAATTGGGATTTTTAGTCGAAAAACCATTTTTTATGAAATTAAAGGATTAAAACAAAAACTCCAAGCCAATAACATGGGAATTTCAGTAAAGAACTTTATTTTTCTATAGGATTGATGAAATCTCACCTCCAAAACTGATCCAATCGCTTTCTAGGTTTTAAAACGAGAAAAAGATGAGAAAATAAGAAAATTTAAAGAAGAAAAGTTATTATAATTATTAGAAACAAATTTAATTGAAAAATAATGAGTTTATACCTTAAAAACTTGATGAAAGGCTGCCTCCAAAGAGGGAAAACGAAAATTAGAAAAATATGCGATGTTTAGGTTAATTAAAAAGGTTTTTAAGAGTTTAAAATTATGTTTAATTAAGTTATTTAATTTAAAATAGGTTTTGGGTTTAATTAATTAAAATTTGGAAAGCCTAGACCAGCTAGGATTATAATTGGATCAAATCCCCTTAAAGATTCAAAGTTTTGGCTTGTTTTATAAAATTATCCTCGAAGTTTTCAATTTTTACAAAATGGTCACCAATTTCTAAATCCTAGGGATTTAAGGGTAAATTTTCAAAATTGATTTGTCCAAAGTCAAATATATGTTAAATAAGAATTTTAGGATATTTTCCATCAATTTATTTTGATTAAAAACTATTTTTTTTAAGTATTTAATCCCGAACTAGGCTAAACCGACCCACTAACTTCTAAGCCCATTTTTGGGGCATTACAACTGTGGCTCTGTAATAGCGTACCTTGGTTCTTGATAGTTGTTGTATGCTCTTGAAGTATTGTTTTTGTACTTTGAATAAATTATTGCATAGTCGCTTCCAAAGAACTAGTATTAGATGATGATGATGCTCCCTTGTTCGGATTATGCCAAGGCATATTCGATTGAAAATTTTGGGGCTCACTAGCATTCTGATTTCGAGCTTGTGGATTAGGATTGCTGGATCCTTGGTTTCCCCATGAGAAATTTAGATGTTGTCTCCATCTTGTATTATATGTGTTGGACTAGGGATTATTGTTGCTTCTGTTGAAATTGCCCAAATAGTTGGTTGTCTCATGATTTCCTGGGCACTCACTCTCATGGTGGTTGCCATGACATAATAGACAAGCTGAATTGTCCATCTTCATTTCCTTAACTTCATTGGTAAATTGCATTTTCTTCAACATATTGGTGATTGCTGAGAGTTGGGCGGATAGTGAGTCCTTAGCTTCGAGATTAAAAGTTCCTTGTGCCTTCCTCCCGGTTCAAAGTCTTGTGGAAGGAAATTGATAGTCATTATTAGTAATTCTGTCAAGAATGTCAAATGCCTCCTCGGGTGATTAGTCAAGTAAAGTTCCATTTGTCGAGGCATCTAACATCATTCTAGTCGGTGCATTCACTCCGTTGTAGAACATCACAACTTGAGTCTAATCTTGAAAACCATGATTTGTACACTTCCGAAGAAATCCCTTGTATCGATCCCAACATTCGCACATAGACTCATCGTCACCTTATCGGAAAGAAGCAATGTCATTCCTAAGCTGAGTGTTGAGATTTGGTGGATTATACCACAACAAAAAGATCTTGCATAGATTGACCCATGACTCCATCGAACCGGATGGTACACCACTCAACCATGACCTTGCTCGGCCACTTAGGGAATAAGGAAATAGCTTGAGCTTCAACACATCCTCGTGTACTCCTTGTTTTCGGAATGAGTCACAAATTTCTAAGAAGGAACGAATATGTTGCCTTGCGTCTTCATGCACCATACCACCAAATTGCTCAATAGAATTCAACATATTGAATATCACATGCTTGATTTCAAATTGTTTAGCTTGAATTTCTGGTGCCACGATATCGGGATTAAGATCATCCAAGATAGGATTTAAGTGATCCCGAATAGCCCTTGGTCGAGGTACAACAACATTCTGATTTGCCGCGACATTTGGAACTACTGGATCTTAATTAGGAACGCCCTGATTTTGAATACAATACATGGCTCTAGTTTCACACTGAGTACGTCTTTTTTGTCAAAACAATCGTTAAATCTCGGGCACTATAGGGTAGAGAGGTCCATCAGTAGACCTTCTAGTCATTTACTAGGAAAAACCCTAAAAAAATAAAACAAGTAAAACTGAACTAAGAAAAATAAACAAAGTAAAACAAAAATGTCAAGATAAAAATGACAAACTTTTACTCGCAAAATCCCCGGCAACGGCGCCAAAAACTTGGTCCGCTTTGTGTAGTGCTATAAATTATGCGAACAATATGTGCAAGTATACACAATCATGCAAGTAATAAAGGGTGAGTGAGTATCGTTTCCACGAGGATCGGGGTAAAGTGTAAGTCAACTTTGTCAAGGCAAAAAGGTATCACTAACTAAAAAGATAATAAATAAAATGGTGTAAACAGATGAAAATGAATATGTACGGTGAAGGTGTAATGGTGAAATGCTATGAAAATTTCAGAATGCAAGCAACTAAAATATGTCAAGGTAAATTAGAATGAATGGTGATGTGTGAAGAGTATGGTAATGTGGTTGCAAGTAAATAGAGGAAATAGAGTAAAACAGGGGAAACACTTTGTAAATGCCAAGGCAAAAGCAAATTACGAAAACACGAGTAAGCTATATGTTGTAATGATCCTCGATTGATGAGCCTTATTGGGAAAAATTGATGGGGGTTCTTATGGACTTCTTAACCTCACTCCTACGAACTACTAGCTACTATGTGGCATATTTACTCGATAAAGGTTTCTAAGGTATTCTCGCTCTCTCGAGTCAAAGGAACCTGACAGTCTAAAATGCCATGGTATGTCCTTTCGGTCTCAAAAGTGACATTTATCCTATCGATAAAGCACACTCCTTTTAGTTGTTGAAACCCTCAGTTAAGTCTCTCTCGAGCACCTAAGGTCATATTAGGCCCTATTTGCAGTCTAGAACCCATTGCTCACGTAGATTCTCCCTTAGTTTCTCTCGAATACTAAGGATCTATGGCTAGGTTTCTCTCGAACACCTAGCATGCACCTAAACAATGGATACTCTCATGCCTCTTACAATGCTTAAATGATTAAACACAATGAGCAAAACAAATAAACAAACACATAATAGGCTAGAATATTCATAAAATGATAAGTTAATCATCCACAAGAACATCAACCGAAATAAAGAAAACATATGGTGGTGTGAAAGTTTAAAGATAAACATCATACACGAATATCATCCATAAACATCCACATAAAATCTCTTAAAGATATATAAAAAATAAAGCAATGGGAAAGGTTGGAAGACACCTTCGGTGTGCACTGCCGCTGTCTTCTTCGACCAGCATAGAACGCCTTAGCGTTCTAGCCCCTCTTGGGTTCCTAGCATGCCGCTCCCTTCAATCTCTATCAATGGAGGGAACCTTCGGACGGTGGTTGGGGAAGAAAGGTGGAAGCTTTCTCCACCGCCTTTAGCTCTCCTTGTGCCTCGAAAATAGCTCCAAAGGTCTCTCGTCTTTTTAGGACACCTATCCTTATATAATGGGGGTGAAAACCCTAGGGTTTAGTGAAATTCCCTATTTCACCCCTTTCACGTGATGGAATTTCTAACATGTTGATAATGGTCCCTCCCAAGGTGGTTACAGTCAGCCTGTAGAGCACCAGCTAACACTCCTTTGTAAAATATCTTCTTGTCTTTTTGTGCAGCACAGGAGGTTTCTATATTTTCCATGATATTTCTCCATCGCTATCCTTCTGCGAATGTCATGACAAATCTACCTTGCTCCCAGCTTGCTTTACCTGCACAACATCAGCCAAAAGTACGACCTTCCCCATAAAATAACACCTATTGTCACACCATAAATGTCAAGACATATCTATCTTCTAAATGCAATGTTATGATCCTAAATGCATCTAAATGCTAATTTATGAACTTAAATACATTCAATAACTTAAGTAAAAAGGCTCTAATAAATATAGCCTTTTTGCGGAGTTATCAGGGATAATTAGTCATTCTGTGGTATGCATTCTTTACATCATGTGCTTATTTATTGTGAATTCTTGAGACATATCTTTGATTATGAATTGCTGAATATTGTGCTATATTCTTGCGCTTTAGAGACACATTTGGCTTTATAGTTCAATATTTTCTAGTTTTATTTTCAAATACTTGGCCTTAAGCGGTTTTGGTACTCTAAGGTCTCTATCGGACAACCTGTTTTACTTTTGCTATCAATACGGTTTATTTTCAGACACTATTATATTATTGATTTCTAGGATTTATATATATTTAAACTTCAAATGTTTAGAGATATTTAGGGATTTCGATTACATGCATGAAACCTTTATATGAAGTATTTTATCGAATTATCAGACAATTTAGTATTGTTTATCCAAGTTTATTATGTTTATAAATACAATATTCAAAAATAGTTTTATACAGTTGATTTTCGTTTTTCATAATAAAGAGTTTACTTTTAAAGGTTTACGTGTTGTTGAAGTTATGAAAATAACCTTTTACACCTATCGTTTTCTGCAAGTTTAAACTAGATGGTTACATTTTTAAGGTTTGGGATTTTAGAGATTTGAGATATTTTTAGAAAATTTAAGATTTTTTTTTATTTTTTTATAAAATATTTTTCTTTTTAATTTATTTATAAAAAATTAAATAAACATATGTTGAGATAATCAATCGAACAATTATGGTTAAGAGGGGGTGAATTGGCAATTAAAATTTTAATGGGTGCTAAAGAAAAATTAAAAAGATGACACAAGGAATTATAGAGTGGTTCAATCTTCAAAAAAAGCTCTATATCCACTACCTTAGTACACCACTAAGGATTTCAAAAATCTACTAACTTAGAATTCGTCCCCTTTTCTCAGATTAGGAGGAAAACCTTATAACCGATCAAGCTTTCTACCTAAAGCTTAATCAAACAAATAATTTGTATGAGAAGAGAAATGGTAAACTCAATAAGATCTCTCAAAGGTTGATAATTGTTTACCCAAAAAAATAAAATCACTCCCCAACCTTGAAATAAAAATTACAAAAGGTGAGAACAAGGATTTGACAATAATAGCTAAAAGAAAATGGACTTTTGCTTGATTGCTCACACAATGGTCATTAGTTGTTGATAGAATCTTTGGAGACTTGAATTTATATGCCTTCATTGAATTCTAATCATTTCAGTTGTTGGTAAATTGAATATAATCGTTAGGGAGGTGCTTTCCCGCAATAAAGTCATTTTTGATGCTCTGGGTATCAGTACGCGAAGAGCTATATCGGTACCTACCATAAATAGAAAAAGTTGTTACAAAACAGTGCGTACTGATACTCAAAAGGCGAGTATTGGTACGGAAGAGATGAGTACAGATACTGGTCTGCGTACCGATAATGAAATAGCTCACTAGAATTTCATAAGATAACCTGGTATCGTTACTCTTGAGAAAAAAATTTAAATTGAGTCTTATGGAGTATCGGTACACCTACAGTGGTACCGATACTCAATTTCCATTCGATGTAAAAATAAAATATTCAAGTATTGGTACGAGGGTTATGCGTACTAGTACTAATTCAAATCAAAATGGTTTTACCGTTGAATGCGTATCGGTGTGTGGGGTTGTACCAATACGGTTTTTCTTTTCGAAGTGAAGTATTTAAAGGTACGGTACCTATATGCTTATGTGCAATATCGATACATGTTGTCATTTTTGGCCAGTTACACTTAGAAAAACCATCTAATGAGTTTGTAAAACATTTTGAGAATTTTAGAACTTTAAAGATCAAAATATCGAATACTCAATGAGTGTTTTTATCAAAAATTTATTTTCAAATATTTATACTTATTAAATTAATTTGTTATTTTAAAATCAATATTTTTGTTCAACAATCTCCCCTTTGATATAACAAACCTTAAAATAAATTTTTGAAAATCTTTCCCCTTTATTTTTAAAAAAGGGACTTTTATAAAAATTCTCTCCCTTTTTGTTAGATCAAATTCAATAAGAGATAAAAATCATAACATCCAAAACAACCAAGGCAATAAGCTCCAAAAACAATTTCAAAACAACATAAAGCAAAATATCATATAGCAATTCAAGAAATCCATAAGTGCATAAGTCTAAGACATAAAACAACTCCAAATATCCATAGTCAATAAAATGACAGAAAATCTATAACAAACCATAATAAAACGAATAAAGTCTAAAAAGCATCAAAATCTAGAATGATGCATGATCAAGGCATGTCACTAGCATCTTCACCATCATCATCCTAATCATCAAGGGTCGCGGTGTCTCCAAAAGAATATGTCTTCCACTTAAAGTGAAAGAAAGAATGATCAGTCTCAATGCTCATCACACCAGCACCAAGAGAGGTGAAGCGATCACCCACATGAGATCCGGATCTCATTAAACCTCTCGTTAATGTATGATTGAATCTCATCGAACTTCCCGTCAAAGTATGTGCGCATATCATCCATAGGAGCGAGAGGAGAAATAATCGGTTCTTGAGGATGGATGGCCTCGTTGCCTTCATCGTCCAAGAACTGTTCTTGTCGAATACATTCTTCTCCAATAAAGCAAAATCTTCTCTTTCAATGGGATTTGGCATTAATAGGGTCGAAGAGGGGATATAGGAAGAAACATAGATATGCTCTTTGTTGAAAATATGGCTAAGGAAATAATCGTTGGTGAAAGATTTCACGTAAGATGTATTACGATGTTGGAACATGTAAAGCAATTTGGTAAAAATAATTTACGAGAAATTGATGTGAATTTCATTACGGAAGAAATGTAGCAAAAATGCATCGATCCCTCGACTGGTAGACCATTTACAATTAAAGGACAAAAAAAAAAACCAAGTGACAAGAAGATGGAGGATCCTATCTTGAACATTAAGAACAAGAGCAAAAGAACCTATAGGATGAACAAGAGAAATTTGCATGATTTCATCATCTACCTCGATGTTCTGTAGACCTAGAAGAGTAGCTATGATGGATGAGTCTAACCTAAAGGTTTTACCCATAATACAGGACTCAAGAGAAACGACCTTATTAGACCTTTCATTGATATTAGCTCTAGCATTAGAATAAAAGACTCTAACAAGGGTATTGTAAACCACACTCGGTATACAGAGAAAAGGAAAAATCTTTCAATCCCTAAAAAATTTAGTATAAGAAAAGTTAAAGGTATTAGAAAGGAATAATTTTATATCTACTACTCGTTCTCTCCTAATATAATTTTTTTAAAATGTCAAAAAATTTTAAGTTGATTTTGACATCCGGGTTTATTGAAGCACGAGTTAAAAATTGATGAAAAATTTAGAGGTCTTGGATAGGAACTAGAAACACCGGTTCTAGGACATTTCTTAGGGTCCACTTGAAAAAAGATTTGAAAAAACGGAATAAAACCTGAAAAAACATTTAAAGCACACGTATAAACCAATTCAATAACTCAATCCAACTCTAATATACATAATATACATAGTAAAAAAATAATAATAGTAATTTAAAAATAATAATAATTATATATAATAAAAGAGAAAAACAATCTATAAAATTAATTATAATATATAAAAATAGTTTAATAATAGTATTTTTTAAATAAGAGTAATTATATATAATAATTTAAACAAGTTACATAAACATATTTTAAAAACAATATAGATATACATTTTTTTATAAAAACATTTTTAAAAAATATAAACAAATTTCTTAAACCAACCTAAAAATAAAAAGAAAGTATATAAGAAACAAAATTAGCCTAAAATCTAAGTTCCATATAAAATTCTAACCTATTTGAAACTAATTAGAAGATTAAAAACAAAAGAATAATAAAAAATAATAAAAATAATTAGAAAAAGAAAATATACCTTAAGAGTTGGAATGGATGAAAAACCCAACATTTAGAGCACCAAATCGTTGTAAACTTGATGGATTTTTTATTTGAAATCAAAACCCAAGAAATTTGAGATAAAATTGAGAGGATTTAGGGTAAAATGTGTCTAGGGTTTGAAGAAATAAAAAAGGGTGAAAACTGATTTCAAAAGCCCTAAGAATTCAATTTACCTCTCGCGTACTGATACAGAATACTTGTGCACTGGTATTGCCCCTTCATGTTTTTCATATCAGTACGGTTTACCCGCAAACGGTACTATAAGTCATTTTTAAGCGTACTAGTATGGTTTAATTGCGTATCGGTACTATTACGACGGTACACAAACTTGTGACCTTTAAGAGACCGTATTGGTACTGACTATACATTATCGGTAAACTATGCACCAAATGGTCAAATTTGGCTGTATAGATAGTTACGAAATCTAAGGAAAAATCTTGTAATGAAAGAATAATGCATGAGCATGTAGGATGGTAACAAACATAGATTAAAAACATGTCAAAACACTCTATTTGAAACAAAGCACAAAAGATTAAAACAAACATCAAAATGAATTTAAGCACATTCAAGCATATTTTTTAAAAGAAAAGGCTCGAAGGTTCATGTAAGACTAGTGAGTCTTAGCACTCTCCTAAGAGTCCAAAAACGCTCTTTGTCTAATGGTTTCGTAAAATAATCCGCTAATTGATTCAAGGTATGAACATATTCTAGAACAATATCTTGTTTAAGACATGATCTCTAATAAAATGATGTCTTATTTCTATGTGTTTAGTTCTAAAGTGTTGGATAGGATTCTTAGTGAGACATATGTGTCGCGTGTCAAAAGTGCGCGTTTAGTGCAAGTGGACACATCGCAAGTAATAAGTGATAAGTATTTATCGGATTATCGTCTCCACAGGGATTGGTATACTTAATATGTCTTCTTTGTCTTCTTGTTTTTGTAAAAAGAAATAAAATAAAACACAAGTAATTTGGGTTGTATAAACTGGAATAAAACAACTAAGTAAAAGAATGAGACTTGATAAATAAAGAGAGAGGTCAGGATCCAGTTGCGTTGTATTGTGGATTTGATTGACTTGTCTCTGCCCAATGCAATCGTATATCACTGCCTCGGCAGCACTGCAGATTACTGCCTTGGCAGCGACGATACTGTCCGCCGCGGCAATCCCTTGCTCGTGGGTGGACTTTACCAAAGTTCCGCAAAGTGTCCTTGGATGACTCCGCTTATCCCTATGTCGAAGTACTGTTGATGACTAGTCCTTGATGATACCTCCCGGCGTGAATCAATTATACTCACCAACCAATCTCACACTTCTTTTAGCCGCTGAAACTCTTAACCTATCCCTAGGCCGAGTTAGTATTTCGTGATTGAAACACCGTACTTACCCCTTTCGTGAATCTAACTCTCCCGAGTCTAGATAAATAGATTACTTACAAACTTCTCTCCCGAGCTTGAATGCAAGAACAAAGAATAGCAAAGGATAAGCAAACCTTGATAGTATTATTGCATTGAAACAAAGACAAAGTACAATCTCCTATCACAAATACTAAACAACCTTCACCTAAACCCTAAGAAAGCTTAGAACATAGTTTGAGAGAAAGAAAACATTGAATCTATGAATCGGCTCTCTCTAGGTATATTCCTATACATTTGGACGGCTAGGTCTTATATAGGCTTGACCTAGGGCAAACCTTTCCTAAGTAGAATACAACTTGGAGTAGGGAATAAGTCATGTACATAAATAAAATATTTCCAATTTTAATTCAACTAAGAGGCTTTCCCGCGTGGCCTTGTCTTGGGTTTTTCCTCATGGTAGCCAGCTCCGATCCATATGCTTTATGTCCAGAAACGTCCCTTGGATTTTTCTCTTCCAATCGCCTACAGTCTTGCTTCTTGGCTCTCAGCTGATGCCTCGGCATTAGGTCCTACCTCGACCATGTTGCTGCCGCGACACTTGTTCTCCTACACAGATATAAAAATGCAATAAAACTTGCTTTTTCTGTAAATATTATCTTTATAAGCATAACTTCTAAATATATCACATTAAGTACATGCATTGGTCCGAATGGGTATAAATTCGGTGTTTAATGCCCATAAAAGGTGTAGAAAGTGATAGTGAGTTGAGCACTTATCACACCCCCAAACTCGAACTATTGCTTGTCCTCAAGCAATGCAAACTATCAATTTGCCGAACTCTACTCTCTCTTGGTCTTATAAGCATAACTTCTAAATATATCACATTAAGCCTATTCTTTAGACTTAACCTTTTGGATACTCAAGGGTTTACCTAGAAACAAACTATAAGAATTGGTGAGTGTGTGCGTTGTTGTGGACAAGTTTGATTAAAGGCTTTCTTAGATAAATTCTAAGTTCAAGACAAGTAGAATTGGGTTAAGTGTTCTCTTCTTTTCTAAACAACCAATTCTTGAGCCAATTTCGGGCACCTCAAGGATTGTGTTTTTATCTTTCCTAATTCCTTCTTTCTTTTTGATATTCCTTATAACACACTAGATCCAATTTCGGGCACCTCTTGCATGAAGAAGAGTACTTCCTAGAGCCGGTGATAGGCACCTCTAGTTACTTTCCCAAAAATCTAAGTCTTTATCACCTAAGTTCATTAAAAGAATTCCTATAATCCAACAAGTCCTAAAAGTGTTTGAGAAATTCATCTTATAGTAAACTTCTAAGTTTTCATCCTTAAATATCCTAAGATTAAACCTTCTTAACAGGACCTAATCATGGTAAGGAGAAAGATTTCTATAGCCTTAAAGAATAAACTAAGGCAATACTGATGATAGGCAGTGCAAAAGTATAGGCAATTGGTTCAAGTAAGGCGGGGAGCATAAAAATTTTAAAAAAATCACTAGAATACTCCCTTTTCTTGGCAAGGCCTCGGTAGTAGATTGCTGCCTTGGCAGTGGATCTACACCCCCAAACTCGAACAAAACATTGTCCTCAATGCTTTAAATTAGAAGAAAATAGTGGGCAATAAAAAATAAGCAGCATATAAAGAAACCAGCAGCAAATAATATTGAATTATATGAAAAAATTAAAGAGACTCCGAAGAGCTACTTGTAACAATTTTTCTTGGTCTTGCTGCTGATTGCTTCGATCTTGGTGAAGGTGATGGTTGAGCTTTTGCTTGCCGGGGCGGTTGGACTCTTATGGGTGGTGTCCGTTTCATCGGAGCATCCACTTTGTCTCTGTGCTTATTTTCAAAAACAAAATATAATCAACAGGTAAATATTAAATGTCCTAAAATAAAAGCGAAATTAAAACTATTCCTAAAAATTGCTGAAAAGAAAGAATGGAAGATCGCGACATTAATTCTCTATAGGAGTGCGTGCGAAAGCATCTTCTAAGGTGATGGTCTCCATAGTCTTTATGTCATGTGGCCCAGAATAGTGCTTCAAGTGTTGGCCATTCACTTTGAATTCCTGCCCATCCTTTAGTGATTTGATCGTTACTGCTCCATGTGGGAAAACTCGAACAACTTCAAATGGGCCTGACCATCTGGATTTGAGTTTTCCTGGAAATAGTTTAAGCCTGGAGTTGAAAAGGAGAACGTGCTGCCCCGGCAGGAACTGCCTAGGCAGTAACCTACGGTCGTGCCATATTTTAGTTTTCTCTTTGTAGATCTTGGCATTCTCATAGGCTGTTGTTCGGAATTCTTCTATCTCATTGAGGTCTAGCAATCTTTTCTGTCCGGCTTTTTCCCAATCCATGTTTAAGTTCTTTATTGCCCAATATGCTTTATGCTCGATTTCTACAGGCAAGTGGCAAGCTTTCCCGAATACAAGCTTATATGGAGATGTTCCCAATGGGATTTTGGAGGCTGTCCTGTAGGCCCATAAAGCATCATTGAGACGATAAGACCAATCCTTTTTAGATGGATTTACCACCTTTTCAAGGATCTGTTTTAGTTCCTTGTTGGATATTTCAGCTTGCTCATTCGTCTGTGGATGATATGCCGTAGCGAGCCTGTGGGTGATGCCGAGTTTCTTTAGTGTCGCGGCAATGAGTCTGTTATCAAAGTGTTTACCTTCATCACTTATTATTGCTCTAGGGATTCCAAATCTTGTAAAAATATTTTTCTTGAGAAATTTTTGAACTGTCTTGGAATCATTGTGAGGTGTGGCGATTGCTTCGACCCACTTTGATACGTAATCCACTGCTACTAAGATGTAAAGATTGCCTTGGGATGATGGGAATGGTCCCATGAAATCTATGCCCCAAACATCAAACAATTCTACTTCCAATATGGGTTGTAATGGCATCTCATGTCGTCTTGAAATATTACCCGTGCGTTGACATCGGTCACAGTTCTTGTAATAGTCGTGGGCATCTTTGTAGAGTGTGGGCCAGTAGAGGCCAGATTGCAGTACCTTTGTTGCTATTATGTTTCCTCCAAAATGTCCACCGCAAGGTGAATCATGATAGTGCTGGAGTACTGCTTTTTGTTCTTCTTCTGGTACACATCTTCTTATAACCTGATCTGAACAATGTTTAAACAGAAGAGGGTCGTCCCAGAAATAATGCTTTGCATTATGCTGAAACCTTTTCTTTTCGTTATGGTTAAAGTTATAAAGGATAATACCACTAACTAAATAATTAACAAGATCGGCATACCAGGGGGTGGATGTTACTGTAGCAAGGTCTACTGTTAATGTTGCGGCGATGTATTTAGATAATGCCGCGGCAGCACGGTTGTATACTGCTGTAGTCTTTGTCTCAGCAGTATCTCTTGCAATTGTAATAATTTGCAATATTTGTTCTTCTGGGAATGCATTTTGTATTTCTTCAAGTGAGTGGTTATTTTCTTTGCTTTCCAATCTAGAGAGGTGATCGGCCACTTGATTTTCTGTACCTCTTTTATCTTTGATTTCAACATCAAATTCTTTTAGAAGTGGGATCCATCTAATCAGTCTAGGCTTGGCATCCTTCTTTGACAATAGGTATTTAATTGTCAAATGGTCAGTGTGGACAGTAACCTTTGTTCCGATAAGATATGATCGGAATTTGTCAAAAGCAAATACTACTGCTAGTAATTCTTTTTCTGTTGTGGTGTAATTGATTTGGGAATCATTAAGCGTTTTACTAGCATAGTAGATCACATGGAATAGGTTGTTCTTTCTCTGCCCAAGTGCTGCCCCGACAGCATGATCGATAGCATCACACATCAATTCGAATGGCAAGGACCAATCTGGTGGGATCACTATCGGTGCAGTGATTAGCTTCTCCTTGAGGGCTTCGAATGCTTTAGTGCATTCCTTGTTGAAGTCGAATTTCCTATCTTGTTCAAGCAAGTTGCAAAGAGGTTTAGAAATTTTGGAAAAATTAGAAATAAACCTTCTATAAAAACCTGTATGGCCCAAAAAGCTTCGAACTCCTTTCACAGAAATTGGTGGAGATAAATTCTTTATCACATCAATCTTGGCTTTATCCACTTCGATTCCTAGTGATGATATTTTATGTCCCAATACGATGCCTTCATTTACCATAAAGTGGCATTTTTCCCATTTTAGGACTAGATTGGATTCCTCACATCTTTGCAGCACTTTTTCTAAATTACCGAGGCAGTATTCAAAGTTATCTCCAAAGACTAAAAAATCATCCATGAATATCTCTAGGAAGTCCTCTATCATGTCAGAAAAAATCGCCATCATGCATCTCTAGAAGGTTGCCGGGGCATTGCAAAGGCCGAACGACATCCTTCTAAATGCATAAGTTCCATATGGGCAAGTGAAAATGGTTTTTGCCTGGTCTTCTAGATCAATGGCAATTTGATTGTATCCTGAATAACCATCAAGAAAATAATAATAAGGTTTACTAGCAAGTCTATCAAGCATTTCATCAATAAAAGGTAAAGGGAAGTGATCCTTCTTCGTTGCCTTATTCAACTTGCGATAATCCATACAAACCCTCCAACCAGTCACAGTCCTGGTTGGGATTAGTTCGTTGTTCTCGTTGGTTATGACAGTCATACCACCTTTCTTAGGTACACATTGTACCGGGCTTACCTATGCACTGTCAGAGATGGGATAGATAATTCCTACATCAAGCCACTTGATTATTTCCTTACGTACTACCTCCTTCATAGCGTGGTTAAGTCTCCTCTGAGCTTCAACAGTGGGCTTATGGTCTTCTTTTAAAAGAATTTTATACATGCATATCGTTGGGCTTATTCCCTTCAAATCATCAATTAACCACCCAATTGCCTTTTTGTGCTGTCACAGCATCGCTATCAAGGTTTGTTTCTGTTATGGCAGCAACTTAGAAGAAATAATTACAGGCATCGTGTGGTTGTCTCCCAAATAAGCATATTTTAATTTTTCCGGTAAGGGTTTTAATTCCGTGACCAGTGGTTCTTTAATTACAGATTGTTTATTCTTACCTGTATAATTTAATGGTTCGAAGTACTTACCTGGAAGGTGTGTTGTCCAGTTAGCTTCCTCATTCTCTGCTGTTTCAACACTGTTCAAAGTACTGCCGTAGCAGTCATCCGTATCACTGCCGAGGCATACATGTGATATGTCATGAAGATTACTGATGAGGTAGTGGTTGCTGAGACAAGGTATTATACGATCTTCATTTGTATCATGTAGCATCTGACATTCTTCTTCTGGCTCATCATGCCTTTTCATCAATTGAAACACATTTACTTTGACTTATTGATCATTAATTCTCATTGTCAACTCTCCTTTTTCCATATCGATTAAGGTTCATCCAGTTGCAAGGAAAGGTCTCCCCAAGATGATCGGTGCATTATCATCTGCTTCACAATCAAGGACAAGAAAATCAGTAGGAAAAATAAATTTATCGACTCTTACAAGTATGTCCTCGATTTTGCCTTCGGGTTGCACATATGATCGATCCGCTAGTTGGAGCATAACTATTGTAGGTTTTGCCCTTCCTATTCCAAGCATTTGGAAGACAGATTTGGGCATTAGATTGATGCTTGCTCCAAGGTCGCATAGGGCCTTACCTTCATAATTGCTCCCCAAGATGATCGGTGCATTATCATTTGCTTCTTGATTCTGCAACCTCATCTCAGTCCTATTCATGAAAGCATTTGTCCTTTTGATGAAATTACTGTTCTCTGCCATGTATGATTCTGTTTTCATCATAAAGGCTTTGAGAGTGTTCTCCAACGAACTTAACGATTATTGCTGCATCTGCTGCTGCGACATTGGCTGTTGGACCTGCGGCGGCGGCAGATTTTGCATTGGTTGTTGGAATCCTGAGGGCTGGGTGGTAGGGTTTAAGGCATTGTTAGGATTGCTCCATGATAGGTTCGGATGCCTCTTCCATGAGGGTTGTATGTGTTGGACATCATATTGGTTCGGTAATTTCCAACATACATACCGGTTTCTTGATTCATACAATCAGATGAATTGTGGTTACCTCCACATAAATCACAAAAAGAATCAATCACCTTAACCTCACGGGTATTTTGTTGTAGTTACAAATTTTGCACCATCTTGGTAAGAGAGGCCAATTGTGCTGCCACTAAATTTGATGTGTCTAACTCATTCACCGTGGCTTGGCATCTTACTACTCCTCGCCTAGATGTAGGAAATTGAAAATCGTTCTTTTCGAGTTTGTTCAGTATCTCAATAGCTTCCTCAGGTGCTTTATCAAGGAGTGTTCCGTTTGCTGAGGCATCTAACATCATCCTTGTCGTGGCATTCGTGGCATTATAGAACATGTTCACTTGTGTCCATAGGGGAAATCCATGCAAAGGACACTTGTGCAATAACTCCCTATAGCGCTCCCATGCCTCGTACATAGGTTCGTCATCTGCCTGTCGAAAAGAAGTGATTTCATTACGAATTCTATCATATAAGTTTGTAGGATTAAAACGTGTAATAAAATCATGGCAGAGTTCACTCCAAGATCCAATAGATCCTGCTGGAATGCTATTTAGCCAGGCTTTTGCCCTATCCCTCAGTGAATAGGGGAATAGCTTCAATCTCAAGAAATCTTCATGGACTCCTTGGATTTTAACGGAATTGCATATCTCCATGAAGGACTTGAGGTACTGCCTTGCATCTTCAGTTACAGACCCACCGAACTGACCAATAGTGTTAAGCATATTGAACATTACAGGTTTCAGTTCAAAGTGGTCTGCTTCTATCTCTGGTGTAACGAATCCTGGGTTTAATCCATTTAAATCCTCTTCCAGGAAGTCTCTGACAGTGAGCTGCCGCGACCCTGGTGGCGGCGGAAGACCTCCATTACCGTCAGGAAAGTTTTGTCCTGCCGGGTGATCTGCCATAGCTTCTTGGATTTGTCTCCTCAACCTTTGCCTTGTTCGTTCGATCTCTGGGTCTAACTCTTACAAAGGGTTGGTTGGATTGACCTTGGTCATACACCCAGAAAAACAAAGGTAAAATAAAAAGATGAAACAAGAAAATAAAGAAAACAAAATTTAGTTGCCAATCCCCGGCAACGGCGCCAAAAACTTGTCGCGTGTCAAAAGTGCGCGTTTAGTGCAAGTGGACACATCGCAAGTAATAAATGATAAGTATTTATCGGATTATCGTCTCCACAGGGATTGGTATACTTAATATGTCTTCTTTGTCTTCTTGTTTCTGTAAAAGGAAATAAAATAAAACACAAGTAATTTGGATTGGATAAACTGAAATAAAACAACTAAGTAAAAAATGAGATTTGATAAATAGAGAAAGGGGTTAGGATCCAGTTGCGTTGTATTGTGGATTTGTTTGACTTGTCTCTGCCCAATGCAATCGTATATCACTGCCTCGGCAGCACTGTAGATTACTGCCTTGGCACCGACGATATTGTCCGCCGCGGCAATCCCTTGCTCGTGGGTGGACTTTACCAAAGTTCGGCAAAGTGTCCTTGGATGACTCCGCTTATCCCTATGTCGAAGTACTGTTGATGACTAGTCCTTGATGATACCTCCCGGCGTGAATCAGTTATACTCACCAACCAATCTCACACTTCTTTTAGCCGCTGAAACTCTTAACCTATCCCTAGGCCGAGTTAGTATTTCACGATTGAAATACCGTACTTACCCCTTTCATGAATCTAACTCTCCCGAGTCTAGATAAATAAATTACTTACAAACTTCTCTCCCGAGCTTGAATGCATGAACAAAGAATAGTAAAGGATAAGCAAACCTTGATAGTATTATTGCATTGAAACAAACACAAAGTACAATCTCCTCTCACAAATACTAAACAACCTTCACCTAAACCCTAAGAAAGCTTAGAACATAGTTTGAGAGAAAGAAAACATTGAATCTATGAATCGGCTCTCTCTCTAGGTATATTCCTATACATTGGACGGCTAGGTCTTATATAGGCTTGACCTAGGGCAAACCTTTCCTAAGTAGAATACAACTTGGAGTAGGGAACAAGTCATGTACATAAATAAAATATTTCCAAGTTTAATTCAACTAAGAGGCTTTCCCGCGTGGCCTTGTCGTGGGATTTTCCTCATGCTAGCCAGCTTCGATCCACATGCTTTATGTCTAGAAATGTCCCTTGGATTTTTCTCTTCCAATCGCCTACAGTCTTGCTTCTTGGCTCTCAGCTGCTGCCTCGGCATTAGGTCTTGCCTCGGCCATGTTGCTGCCGCGACACTTGTTCTCCTGCACAGATATAAAAATGCAGTAAAACTTTCCTTTTCTGTAAATATTATCTTTATAAGCATAACTTCTAAATATATCATATTAAGTACATGCATTGGTCCGAGTGGGTGTAAATTCGGTGATTAATGCCCATAAAAGGTGTAAAAAGTGATAGTGAGTTGAGCACTTATCAATATGACACTAGTATTCTCAAACTTAAGGGATATTGTAGCAACATCAATTCTATAAAATAAAAGTTGTTGCTTCTTGAAAAGGACTTGAGTACAAAAACTTTCGGCTGATATATATTCCTCTTCGGTGGTAGATAAGGCTACAATATTTTGTTTCTTAGAGAACTAAGACATGAGCATACTACTTAAAAATTGAGAAGTTTTGCAGGTACTTTTTCTATCTACCTTACATCCCTAAAATCCGCATATGAAAAGGCATGAAGATCAAAAAAGGAATCCATAGCATACCATAGTCCTAAACAAGGAGTGCCTCTAAGGTATCTAAAGATTCTATTAATGGTTATAAGGTGTGATTCTCTAGGATTAATTTGAAATCTAGGACACAAGCAAACACTAAACATAATGTCGGGTCTACTCACGGTAATATAAAGCAAAGATCCATTCATAGAACGATAAAGAATAGAATCAACATATTTACCTTCATCTTTATCAAGCTTTGTAGAAGAGCTCATTGGTGTAGCTTGAGGTTTCATATTCTCCAAGTCAAACTTTTTCAAAATGCCCTTGATGTACTTAAATTGATTTATGAAGGTTTCATCCTTCTTTTTCTTGATTTAGAGCCCCAAGAAAAATGAAAGCTACCCTACCATGCACATTTTTTAACTCACCTTGCATTAACTTTGCTAAATCTTGACAAAATAGTTCATTAGTAGAACCAAAAAATAATATCATTAATATAAATTGAAACTAATAAAATGCCTTTGCCATTTATTTTTATAAAAAATGTAGTATACACCTTTCCTTTGTCAAAACTTTTGTAACGGACCAAAAATAGGCCTAAAAGTTAGTGGGTTAGTTTAGCCAGTTAAATCTAGTTCGGGATTAAATTCTTAAAAAATGATTTTTAATCAAAATAAATTATGAAAAAAATATTCTAAAATCCTTATTTAACATATTATTGTCTTTGATCAACTCAATTTCAAAAATTTACCCTTGAATCCCTAAGATTTTGAAATTAGTGACTATTTTGTAAAAATTGAAAATTTGAGGATAATTTTAAAAACTAAGTCAAAACTTTGAATCTTTAAGTGATTTGATCCAATTGTAATTCTATTTGATCTAATCTTCCAATGGACTATTTAATTAACTCAATACCCAAGTTTTAAATCATAAAAGCCATATTACTTAATTAATAATCCTAAAAATCTTATTTTACATCAAAACCTAAATCCTTTTTCATTATTTCTTTTTCTCTCTTCCCAAGTCAGAGAACCATCAACTTTTGAAGGTAAAAACCTAAAATTTTTAATTAAAATCGTTCCTTTAATTATTCTTAATGTTTCTTCTTTAAAAAGTCTTGTTTTTCACTTGTTTTCTTCTTCAAAAACCTTGGAAGTAGATTGGATCAATTTTAGAGGTTAGGAATCATTCAAACCTCTGAATTTAATAGTTCTTTACTGAAATTACCAAGTTGTTGGATTGGTAAGAACTTTTTTAATCTTTTTGTTTAAGAAAAAAAACTGGTTTTCGATCAAAAACCATAATTTTCGTTCAAGGGTTTTTATTCACTGTTTTTTAATCCTAAATGAATGATTTTTAATGTGTTAGTATGTTTATAAAGTTTTTTTTTAAAATCCCTAATTCTATATTAAAGGTTTAGGAGAAGTTTGGTTGGTTTCGGAAAGTTTTCGGTTAAGGTTTTTATAGGTTTTAAGAGTTGTTTTTAAAGGATCCGACCTAGGGGTTTGTTTTGTACGTTATGGGGCACTAAACACTTTCGTTTTAATGCTTTAAATAGTTCATGAAGTAGAGGATCACGTTTGAAGGAGTTTTAGATCGAATTGGTGACTTGTCGAGCAAGAAACAATTATTGGTGAGTGGATTTGAGAATGGGATGCTCCAGCAGTTTTTTAACTTTGTTTTCAAAGTGTTGGGAGTGAGGGAAGGTTTGATAAACCTCCCTATACTCCGAAGTAGTTTTATTTTTGCTCTCGTAAATCAGTTTTTTCCATATTATGTTTTTTTTTTCATGTGTTAGTCATGCTTGTTATTTAATTGTGCATATGTTATTATGCATGTGAACGAATGCTCATGTGACTATTTTTACATTGGTTTTAATGAATCTTCAGTTTATTTTCAAATATTTTGAATATGGTTTTTATCGGTTTATACAATTTGTGTATGGATTGGAGGAATTCATGTGATTTAGCTACTATTTTTAATATAAAACTTGAGCATATTGTTTTGTGTTGTGTTGGATATTAAGATGATGGGAATGGGATAAGTTCATCAATCAATAGGATGTGAGTGCACTATAATTATAAATGTGTACGTGTTTTAAATTCCTTGAGTGATGCATTAAAGGTTAGCCTAGTGTTGTGTGGTATGTTATGCATATTGCATTCGGGTATGCAGAACTATCCCGGACACCAAGGTGTGATCTTTAGATTGTGATATTCAATTTGTGTGAATTGGTGTACGATGTCATTCGTATGTGTCCGTTTATCCCAATGATTAGAGGTAAATCCATTCGTGTCACTTAACCAACATGTGAAAAACGCAAGTGTAAACAATTTACTGTTTTGGTGCAATTCATAAATTGCATGTGTTTTGTTAAAGAGCTCAAAGGTTTTGAGTGCATTGCTATATGACTTGTTTTAACTTGTTTTATAATCCATTCACTAAGCTTCGGCTTAATCCCTCTCTTTTCCTTGTAATGCAGAGAAATAAGTGAGACGGTCATTCCAAGGAAGCAAGGGAGCTATTAGTGCTTTTAATTCATATTTAAGCTCAAGTATGTTAATTTTTTGTTTGAAACTTAGGTAGTCTTGGAACAATGGTTAAGAGGAACCTTTTGATATTTGAGTTGGTAATTGAATTTTGGATATTGAAGTTGCTTATTGGTATGCTTTTATACATGGAATTTTGATATTTGATTCTTACCTTAATGATGTTCAATCATGTTGAATAATGAATTTGACAAGTGTTTATACTAATTCATGTTGTGACCTTTGAACTAAGATAATTTGCATCTAGGGAATATGTTAAGAGTTATGGTATATGCTCTATAGGTAAGATTATGTATCTAGAATGTGTTTGGTCACGTTTGGTACTTGAATTTTGGAAATCCTGCACTTTCTAGCAGGTGGTATCGAAATGGTACCCTAAGGTTTCGGTACCCAGGCAAAATAACGAGTGATAATCTGGAAAATAAGCCTGGGTATCAAAACGGTAAGATATGGTTTCGATACCGTATGAGGAACACAAGCAGACGTATCGATATGTTGGTCTCAAGTTCCGAAACCAATCTTTACAGTTTCAAATTGTATCAGAACGGGGACCAAGCTATATTGAAACATGGGCTTGCTACGTAGGGTATTGGGTGGAATATCGAAGGTGTATCGAAACGCTTAGACACTATTTCGATACATGTTCTAATTTCACCTTGGTATCGATACGCTGGCAAGGGGTTTTGATACCCCTTACAGTAAGTGACGTTATAAGCTGATTAAAACTTTAGAAACTTACACTTTAGTCACTAAACTTTATCAATAAATTAGATGACTTGTAATTATAATTTTATCCTAAAAATTTACGGGCAAGCATGAAATATACTTAACGATTGATAATCTTAATTTCACTTTTAAATCATAACTTCTGGAAAATTACAATTTTGGTCCCTAAAACTTATTCGGTTAAATTAGGACTCGTTTCTCATTAGTTTCTACTGCAAATGAACTCATTCCTTGCATGAATATGTAGGATCTATCAATACATTTAGAGAAGATATGGAGTTGATTATTAAATGAACTCATTCACTTTTAAATCATTCCCTGCAAATGAACTCATTCCTTGGTATTCCTCGTGTAGCTCGTTCGAGTCAAGTGGCGTTTAGACCGGGTCGAGGGGGTTACATTTGTTAGTATCAGAGCCTAGGTTTATGAAACATATGGAATTGATTATTAAATGAACATGCTATGATGTTATGCACGATGATTGTTTAATATGCTTTGACCTTTGTACGGTGTTTACTATACATGTTGATATGCTATATGCATGGTGTTTGTTAAATATTATTGAGTTTTAAGTATGTTCTACATAAGGTTCCCATTACTTCACTACTTTCGGTTTGGTTTGACTTGAGCTTTTAGGCACCTTGCTTCAGGTTTACTCACTTGATTTTAAATTTTGTTTTTATTACATAGAAATACTAGTATGGGACCCCATAGAGAGCTTAGAATGAACACTCAATCCATCTTCAACGGAAGGGATGAGCGTGAGGAAGAAGAGTTGTCACCTCCGCCACCTCCACCTATAGCACCGCCAGTAGCTCCACCTGTTGTGTTGGTTGTCGGTGACATGTGTAAATTAGTTCAGGCAATAGCGGGAGCTTTTCAGGCTGAGTTGCTAGAATGCAAACCACGGTTGCTCCACCAGTAGCTAATACTGGTTTACCTTTGTAGAGGCTCCATAGTCTTGGAGGTGTTGAGTTCAGGGGGTTGTCCCCGAAAGAATCTGAGGTTTGGTTAGAAAGTACAAACCGTATATTGATCCAAATGGGATGTACAATTGCTTTGCTTTAGGGAGATGCTTATAAGTGGTGGGCTACTATTACCTATAGTTTGGAGATTGAGGAGATAACTTGGGATTTCTTTTGTGAAGCTTTCAGGCATAAGCATCATGGAGTTCAGTATTTGGATGAGAAAAAGAGGGAGTTTATGGCTTTGGTTCAGGGAGGTATGTCGATTTCTGAGTATGAGGTTCAGTTTGTCAGGTTGAGTCAGTATGCTCCTGAGCTGTTACCCAATGAAAGAGATCGTTGTGAGAGGTTTCGTTATGGTTTGGTTAAAGAGGTAAAAACTTACATGTTGGCTACAGATTATATAGACTTTAATGTTTAGTTGATCTTGCCAAAGATATAGAACAGAGTTTGGGTTTGAAATCTTCTGGATCTGTTTCTGGTAAGAAGCCATCTAAGAATGGAAATAATAGATATAAGTTTATGAAACAAAAAGACGGGGTATATGGTCAAAATCAGTATTGGGGAGGAGGAGTTAGTCATGGTAATCAGGAAGGTCATGTTTCTAAGTGTAACAAGTGCGAGAAATATTATTCAGGTCAGTGTTGGAGCACTAGGGTGTGTTGGCATTGTAATAATCTAGGACATAGTAAGAAAGACTGTCTTCAGTTGACAAGGGGCCATCAGGGATAAGGTCGTGGAGGCAATCAGAATAGAGGAAGAGATAGAGGCAATTTTCAGCGCCGAAACAAGAATCAGGGACAGCAGCGTCGTGACGAGGGTCAGACAAGATTTTATGCAAACAAGGAGGTTCAGAATGGCACTGATGTGGTTGCAGGCACATTTTCCTTGCAATCCTTATCTTTGTTCGCTTTGTTAGATTCTAGATCTACTCATTCTTATATTTTTAGTGAGCATGCAAGAACTTTAGACTTACCCGTAGAAGTTATGAACTTTGGAATGATTGTTACTAGTTCCTTTGGTGAGACTGTAGTGGTTAGAAAAGTTTTTAGAAGATGTCCTTTGGCTGTTCAAGGTCATGTTTTTACTATCGACCTTATGGAGTTACCTTTTCAAGGGTTTGATCTTATTTTGGGTATGGATTGGTTGGTAGAATGTAGAGCTGTGGTAGATTTTGAATATAAGAGGGTTTCTTTGAGGTTAGCCGATGACTTGAAGTAGTTATGATTGGTGAAAGTATGAAGTTTTTGTCTAATATGATATCGACTTTAGAATCTCAGACGTTGTTAGTTAAGGGTTATGATGCATTCTTGGCTTTTGTTATGAACCCTAACATGAAAGAAGATAGACCATGTGATATTAGAACTATTTGGGACTATCCTGGAATTTTTCCTAAAGAGTTATCGGGTTTACCACCTAACCAAGAGGTTGAGTTTGGTATTGAGCTAATAGAGGGATACTTACCTGTCTCTATCACTCCTTATCGAATGGAGCCTAAAGAGTTGGAAGAACTAAAGGTTCAGTTAAAAGAGTTGCTAGACCACGGTTTTATCCGACCAAGTACGTCACCGTGGGGTGCACCGGTCTTGTTTGTGATGAAGAAGGATGGTACCATGCGGATGTGCATCAATTATCGTCAGTTGAATAAGTTGATGGTAAAGATAAAGTATCCCTTGCATAGGATAGATGACTTGTTTGATCAGTTAAGATAAGCTACGGTGTTTTCTAAGATTGATCTTCGATCTAGGTATTATCAGTTGAGAGTTAAGGATCAGGATGTTCATAAGAATGCTTTTAGTACACGATATGGCCATTACGAGTTTTTGGTTGTCTTTTGGGTTGAAAAATGCACCTGTTGCTTTCATGGTTATGATGAATCGGGTTTTCCATGAGTTATTAGATCGGTTTGTAGTAGTGTTTATTGATGATATTCTCGTGTATTCACATACCGAGGATGATCATGATAAGCATTTAAGTTTTTTTTTTTGCAGAATTTATTGGATAACCAGTTATATGCTAAGTTGAGCAAGTGTGAGTTTTCATGATAATATAAAAATGCTAGTAACATTCTATTGGCTTCCATTCTAGTTACGAGTGCATAGGTTTCATCAAAATCAATTCCTTCTTCGTGAGACTAACCTTGAGCAACTAATCTAGTTGTATTCCTCACAATGTTATCACTCTCATCTAATTTATTCCTAAAATCTCATTTAGTTCCTATAGTAGATTTGTTACTAGGTCTATCAATTAATGTCCAAACTTGATTTTTCTCAAATTGATTAATCTCTTCTTGCATAGCTAATATACAATAATCATCTTTTAAAGCATCATTGATATTTTTAGGTTCTACGCATGAAATAAATGCAACATTAGATGCATTTCTAAGTGAGAGTCTAGTGGTTACCCCTTTATATGGATCACCCAAAATCTCATAACCTTTGACATAGTTGAACTCCCTTGGGAAGCTCACTTCCTTTTCCTCAATTTTTATGTCCCCTTAAGTCTTCTAATGAAGGATCTTGTGTATCATCTTATTTGGTTGGAACCTCATCTACATTTGATGTTTGTCCCTCATCAATGGCTTCAATAATTCTTACATCATCATCATCAAAAAAATCCTTACTCAAAAGGATATTATCATCAAAAATCACATGTATAAACTCTTTAACACCACAAAATTGGGCCTAGAAGTTTAGTGGCCGGTTTAGAGGCCTAGTGGATTGGTTTAGTCATTTAAGCGTAGTTCGGATTAAATACTTAAAATCGGTTTTTATTGAAAATAAATCTTGGAAAAATATTATAAAATTTTTATTTGACTTATATTTGACTTTTGTCAAATTAATTTTGAAAATTAACCCCAGAATCCTTGAGATTTTGAAATTATTGATTATTTAATAAAAATTGGAAATTTAGTGGCAGAATTGTAATTGGGCCAAAACTTTGAATCTTTAAGGGGCTTTGATCCAATATTAATCATAGTTGATCTAAACCTTCCAAGAGCCTATATAAACAATCTTTAAACACATGTTTTAATTTAATTAATCAAAATTCCCCAATTTTAATCAAAACACCAAATTTGCGTTAAAACAAAAAAAACTTTTCTTTATTTTTGTTTTCCCATGTCCAAAGGAAGAAATCTTCATCTTTCAAGGTAAACCTCAATTCTTATCTATTACAATTCGTTGGTTTAATTCCCTTAATTTTTCTTCTTCAAATATTCTTGGTTTTTCAATTGTTTTCTTGTTTTTAATCCTTGGATGGAGGTTGGATCAATTTTAGAAGTGAGAATCATTCAAACCTATGAAACACTAAGTTCTTTTTTGAAATTTCCAAGTTCTTGGCTGGTTACAACTTGTTTTAATCTTTTCGTTTAAGAAAAAAGGTTTTTATGATCAAAATTTATGATTTTCGTACAAGGGTTATAACAGGGGTTTTTGATATCTATTTTCATGAATATTTATGATATTAAGTGTAATTAAGTTGTATTTAAATTATCTAATCTCGGACTTAAGGTTTAGGTGATGTTTGGAGAGGTTCTGGGTGGGTTTCGGTTAAGGGTTTTAGGGCCTGTTATGTATAAGATCGAGTTGGAGGATGTTTGAATGCACTAAAGCCTCTGTTTTTTATGCTTGAAACAGGGCAAGGAGAAGGAGATCATGTTTGAAGGTGATCGTTTGAGTCGGATCGTGTTTCATGGCTTGGTGAACAAGTTTCAGTTAATTGGTGAGTGGATTACGAGACTAGGCTACTTCGGCAGTGTTTTACTATGTTTTAAAAGGTTTAGGGGGTGTAGGGTAGGTGTTAAAAACTCCTTATACTAGGAATTAAGTTTAAAGTATTGCTCTCTTGAAAATTCTCATATTATGCCTTGCTTTTACTATGTGTTGTCATGCTTGTTTTATACTTGTGAATATGTGTTTATGTCTTTGATTAAATGCTCATGAGACTGTTTGCAATAATTTTAATGCTCCTATGTTTTTTTTCGAAAATATGATAAAAGTGGTTTTACCGATTTATGCATTTGATACATGAGATGGTGGGAGGCATGATGTTAATACATTATTTTTAACTTGAAACTTGAGCATTGGTTTTGTTTTTTATTGGATTATTATGTAATGTACTTAAGATATAAGTTGATTGATCAATAGGATATGAGTGCACTATAAACTAAAAAATTTGTACGTGTGACAAATTCGTTGTGTGTTGCATTATGGTACGCCTAATGCTATGTGATAGAGTTATAGACTATTGCATCCTGGTAATGGGGTATAGCCAACCCTAACTTCAAGGTGAGATAAAGCATTATTGGAGTTGTAGTCCATCATGCGCATGCTTGGCGGTATAGGCCACATGAGATTTTCCGTTTATCCTATCGATTAGAGGTATAGACTAATCGAATCAGTAATACCAATACGTGTAAAAAGCAAGTATTTTGATTTTACTTCTTTATGTTGCAAAGAGAATTTGCATGAGACTTTGATTTGTGCACAAAAAATTTTATTTAAGCATTGCTAGGTGTATCATGTAAGACTTGTGATATGCTTGTAAAGCATGTGTTTTCAAAAGATGTTTTTATTGATCTTTTTATAGTGGCTTCTGAGCATGGTTTATTTACACTTGCTGATTTTCCAATGATGGCATTGAATGCCATGAAAGTTTTACCTTATGCGAGCATGACTTGGTTTTTACTTGTTGAAATTGGCTTATTATGGGCTGCATTGCAAGTTACTTTTAAATTTGTTTTATTTCCCTCACTAAGCTTTATGCTTAACCCTTTCTTTTCCTTGCAATGTAGAGAAATAAGTGACAAGGGCATACGAAGAAGCAAGGAAACCACATTCGTGCCATTCTTTCTATTTTTAGCTCAAGTATGTTAATAAGTTTGAACCTTAGGTAGTTGAGAGCAATGAGATAGTGGAACCTTATGTTATTAGTGTTTTGGTATTGAATTTGCCTATTGGTATATTTTTAGATACAATAAAGTTATTGAGGTTTGATTCATGTTAATATGTGTGAATATGTTATATTGTTGATGCAATTATGCTCTTACAAGCTTGTGTTATACCTTTGATAACTAGGTTAAATTGCATCTAGAAAGTATGTTATGTGCTTAATAACCTTAGGTATATATATGCATTTAGAGAATGTTTAAATCCTTTGAGGCATAAAAGTTGGGAAATCTATAGTTTCTGGGAAGATGGTTTTAGAATAGTCCCCTATGGTTTCGGAACGCCAATAAGAACACGAAGGAAATCGGGGAAATTATGCATGGGTATCGAAACCATAGGAGAAAGTTTTAAAACGGGTGCTTGAAATCAAGCAGGCGTATCGATATGTATGACCAAGGTTCCTAAACCCAATTTGACAGTTTTGAATCAAATCGGAACGAGACTTGTTTTGTATCGAATCACGGGCTTGCAACTTAGGGTATCAGACAAGAATAGCCTACGTATCGAAATGACTTGGTTGACATTCTGATACCGATTCTGGCAGTGGCCATCAGTATCGAAACGGGACCAAGGATGTTTTGATACCCTTGGTTGTTAAGTTAGTTGATGGTTTGAAATAAGTTTAGATTATTTATGTTTTAGTCCCTAAAACTTATGCATGCATTTAAATGAATTGTAGACCTCGTTTTAAACTGAAACTTAAATGCATGCATGTTATGAACTTAATTAAAGGTGGGTAACATAAATTTTAAAATTTGGCACTGTTTTTCTAGAAAATTGCATTTTGGACCCTAAAGCATTTTATTCGTTTTAGGACTCGTTCCTATTCTATTTTCGCTAAAAATTAAATTCTATCTATGCATGAACATGTAGGATAAAAATAAAAAAAACTAGATAATATAAAAGAAAAAATTTAGGGTCATTTATGTGGGCGAGTCTCCGTATTAGCCTTAGTATACCCTGTGTAGCTCGTTCGAGTTAGGTTGTGTGTAGACCGGGTCGAGTACAAACTCTTCAATTAATAAGGTTTTCTATTGAAAACACGAAAAGTTTTAGAAGTTAAAGAATATCCTGAGAGAATACCTTCATCACTTTTAGCATCAAATTTGCCCAAATTTTCTTTTCCATTATTTAAAACAAAACACTTACAAAAATTGTAGGTTTTTTTGCTTTTAAAATTTCATAAGGTGTTTTTCTTAGAAAGTGGCTTAATCATTACTTGATTTATAATGTAACATACGTTGTTTGTGGTTTCTGCCCAAAAATATTTAGGCAAATTCTTTTCACAAAACATGGTTCTAACCATTTCTTTTAAAGTATAATTTTTTTCTCTCAACTACCCTATTTTGTTGAGGAGTTCGAGGATCTAAAAAATTATGGCTTATACCATTATAATTACAATAATCCTTAAAACCTAAATTTTGAAGTTCAATTTCATGGTCACTTCTAATATGGGAAATCTTTTGACCAAGATTATTTTGAGAAATCTTTTAAAATGAGATGAAGTTATCTAAAACCCCATCTTTTGTTCTTAAAAATAGAACTCAAGTATTATATCTAGAGTAATCATTAACTAAAACATATGCATATGATTTTTCAACCAAGCTAGTTGTTCCAATAGGACCAAATAAATCCATATGGATTAGCTGTAAAACTCTAGTAGTTGAAACATCATTTATAGGATTAAAAGAACTTCTTTTATGTTTGCCTTTTGCACAAGCATCACAAATTTTATCATTTGAAAATTTTAACTTAGAAAAAACTCTAGCTAGATCATTTGAAATCATTTTTTCTAAAACGCTCATGCTTGCATGTCCTAGTTTTTTATGCCAAAATCAAAATTCATTTTCATCTTTTGCAAACAAATATGAAATTTTTTGTATTTATGTCATCTAAATTGTAACCCTCTCGACCCGATCTAGACACCACCCGACTCGAACGAGCTACACAAGGAATATCAAGGCTAATCCGGAGACTAGCCCCGATAAACAACCCTAATTTTTATTTTCTTTTATCACGTCTAGATGCTTTATTTTGATCCTACATATCCATGCATAGATTATATTCAATTGCAGCGGAAAAAAATATGGAACGAGTCCTAAAACATACAAACATGCTTCAGGGACCAAATATATAATTTTGCAAAACGTTCAAAGACTAATTATGAAATTAGTGTTACCAATCTTTAATTAGGTTCATTACATGCTTGCATCTCAACTATCTTAATCCTCCAAAGGTTTCAAGACATTCTCTGTATGCAAATTCACCTAAAAACACATTAAGCACATATCATAGCATATTAGCTAGATGCAATTCAACCTAGTTAGCAACAATATATCCAACTCCTAAGAGCATGCTTCAACATCAAAAATCACATAAACACATATAAGAACAACATCAATATATTCAACATGATTTCTAGATGCATTACAACCTAAATAACCACATCCTAGATTCAAATGAAAATAGACATGTTTGATTATCAACAACACTCGAATTCACACATAGGGATAACAAGAATCAAACTTTAAGATACTTTAATTTAATATCTTAATAGTCAATTACATTTTCAAGTAGGTAATTCAAACTCAAGTTACAAGCTAACATCAACTTTAATATTCATCAGATAACATATAACTATTTCAAGTATAATTAGCATGAACAATATTCACAATATGATAACTCATCCCCATTGCTCTCTCACTACTACTATTGTTATAAAGACTTACTTGAGCTTTCACTTGGCAGTTATTTGGATCATTACTTCTCTTTGCTGCCTCCGCATTAAATACTCTGCATTGCAAGGTAAATGAGAGGGTAAGCATAAGCTTAGTGAGTGAATAAAAACATATTTAAAAACACCTTGCAATGCAGCCCATAATATACCAAAATCATGTTTTAAAACCAAGTCATGCTCTAAGTAAAAACAATATCCATGGTGGTCATCGCCACTATTTGAAAAACAGCAAGTATACAATGGCATCAGCCACAAAACCTTTTTCAAATATCTTTAGAAAACACATGCTCAACGAGCAAAACACAAGTCTTACATGCCAATGGCAAAGCTTCATTGAAAATACTATTCAATTAAGAAAATATATTTGCTCATAACATTGTATTGGTATTAGTGAATCGTTTGGATTACCACTAAACGTTAGGATAAACGGAAAGCTCGCATGCCAAACATGCCCGCGATTGACTAACAATCCACGGCGACCCATATCGGTCCACCTTAGTGTACGGGTTAGCTAGCAAACCTAAATACGATAAATTCCCTTTATACCGCACAGCATTAGCTCCCCTTAATGCATCACTAAGGAATTTACACACGTACGAATTTTAGTTATAGTGCACTCACAACCTATTGATCGATCAAATTATCCATTTTTCATCATCCTTAATACCAACACTAACAAAAACCAATGATCAAGTTTCGAGTTAAAAACAGTGAAATAAATTCATGCATCCCACCAATATATGCATTAAATGCATAAACCGATAAAAACTATTTTTATCATATTTTCAAAATAAAACTATGGGAGCATCATATATATATATATATATATAAACTTTTGTAAAAATGATCTCATGAGCATTAAAACATATGCATAATCACATATGCACAACACAATAGGAGCATGACAAATAACGTTGTAAAAACAAGGCATAATATGAGAACCTTTAAGAAAGCAATACTTAAAATTTACTTTCGAGTATTGGAAGGTTTTTCACACCTTTCCTACACCCCCAAACCTTTGAAAAAAACATTTAAAACCATGTCAAATTGGCATCCCTCATAATCCACTCACTGATTTACCGAAACTTGCTTGACAAGTCAATCGAAAATACGATTCGACTGTCCAATCTCCTTCAAACTTGTTCCTCTACCACTTGAACTAATTCAAGCATCATAACCAGAGGTTTTAGTGCATTATAAAACACCCAAACACCCCTCAAGCTGGACCAATACATGGCAGCCCCTAAAAACACCATAAAACTTAACTGAAACTCACCAAAAACCACTCCAAACACCCCCTAAACCTTATGTTCGGGATTAGATACTTAAAATCCATCTTAATTGCATCTAAACACTTCAACATTCATTTATTTAGGCATCAAAAACAGTCATGGAAAACCCTTGAATGAAAATCAAGAAAACAATGAAATTTTTATCAAGAAAATCGATTTTATTGATTCAAGACTTTAAAGATTGTTTCAATAAGCCAAGAACTTAGGAATTTCATTAAAGAAATTTATGTTTCAGAGGTTTGAATGATTCTCACCTCCAAAATTGATCCAACCTCCTTCCAATGTTTAAAAACAAGAAAACCTGTAGAAAAACAAAAAGATTTTAAAGAAGAAAAATATAAAGAATTAATCAAACAATTTTTTATTGAAAAGATTGGTATTTAAATTTGAAAAGATGATGAAGAATATGTATTGGTAACAAAGAAACCGAAATCTTGAACAAGGTTTTAAAGTTTGATACAAAAATAGAGTTTTTCGAGTAAAACCGAAGAAAAACGAAGTGATTTTGAAGAAGAAAAATATAGGAAAATAAACCAACGAAAATTTATTAAAAAGAATGGATATTAACCTTGAAAATATGATGAAGATGATGCCTTGTAAAAGAAGAAACCCAAATAAAGAAAAAGAGTATTTTTTTTAAAGTATTTTTTTGGGTTTTGCATCAAAATTAGAGAATTTTGATTACTTAGGTTAAAACAAGTGGTTAAAGGTTGTTTATATAGGCTATTGGAAGTTTTAGATCAACTAGGATTAAGATTTGATCAAATCCCCTTAAAGATTTAAATTTTTGGCTTAATTTATAAAATTGTTCTCAAGTTTTCAATTTTTTACAAAAGAGTCACTAATTTCAAAATCTTAGGGATTCAAGGGTCAATTTTCAAAATTGAGTTTACATAAGTCAAATATAATTCAATTAAGAATTTTAGAATATTTTTACACATTTTAATTTTATCAAAAACTAATTTTGTAAGAATTTAATCCCGAATTAGGCTAAACCGACAAAATCGGTCCACTAGACCTCTAAACCGTCCTCTAAACTTTTAGGAACAATTTTGGGGAGTTACATAAATGCACCATATAAATATTTACAATGGGATGTCCTATAAGCACTACATGATTTGTTTCAATGTTAAAAATTCTGTAACCGTTTGAGTTAAAAAAGACATTGAAACCTTAGTCACAAAGTTGACTTATGCTTAAAAGATTATTCTTAAGACCATTGATTAAAATTACATTTTCTATGAGAATAATATTGTAATTATAAATAGAGCCAATTCCTTCAATGTGGCCTTTGAAGTTGTCACCGAAGGTTACTCCTTTATATTCTGGCTTGAAATCCACAAATATACCCTTTGTCTCCCGTCTTGTGTCTCGAGCATCCACTATTAAGGTACCATGTATTTGCACTTGTAGTCACAGCCTTTTAGAAATGCTCCCTCTATAAACATGGAATTAGGCTTTGATTTTTGGTACCCAAATTTGTTTAGGTCCATGATAATTTGTTCTCAATGATAATTAGTTCATGAGCTTTTACCTCTAAAGAAATTTCTAAAACTAACCTTACCTAACGAACCTTTTAAATCATCAATCTCCTTTTAGTGATATTAATTTCCTTAGAAAGTAAATAATGCATGCTAAGATTTTTCTTTTCTAGTTCCTCAAGTTTTTTTCATGCATTTCTCTCAATTTACTCTCCAATTCTAAGTTGGTCTTTGTTAAGGAATCATATTTACTTTTCAACTTGATTTTTTTTTTCTTATTTTACTTTATGGATTCCTTAAATTCTAAGATTAACTCATCATAAACCTCTTGCAACTCATTATATTCGTCATGTAATTAATAAAATGTAAGATCAAATGAGTTAGAGGTTACCTTGACGTCATCCTCCAAGGCCATGAGACATAGATTGACAACTTCTTGCTCCTTTTCACTTGAAGTATCCTCATCACTCCAAGTTGCTACATGAGCCTTGGGCTTCTTCTTCTTTTTAAAGCTCTTCTTTTTGAGTTGAGGACACTCCTTTCGAATGTTTCCCGGCTTTTTACACTCATAAAAAATAAGTTGATTTTTCTCTTCTTCTTTGTTCTTGCTTTTGAAATCTCCTTTTTGGTTTAGCTTTTTTTCTATGGTTGAACTTCATAAATCTTGTAAATCTTTTGGCCAACATGGCCATTTCTTCATCTTTTTTCTCACTAGAATCACTTTCTTCATGTGATGCTTTGAGTGTTATACCAATTTTCTTCTTTTTCATCTTTTTTTTCTCAGGCTTCTTCTCATTTTTCTTCTTTCCTTTTTCTCTTGCTTTATTCATAATTCCATAGGTACTAAGAGATCCCATGAGAGAATCGAGCTTCAAGGTCGTGAGATCCTTAGCATCAATGATGGCGATTCTCTTATTATCCCAAGACTCGGGAAGTTAACAGATGAGCTTTCGAACGAATTTCTCCTCCAAAATAATTTTTCCAAAACCTTTAAGATCATTGACTATTATCTAGAATTTATCAAACATTTTTGGCGACGTCTTCATCTAGCTCAATCTTGAAATTCTCGTAGTTGAGATTAAGAAGTCCAATCTTGATCTCCTTGACATTGTTTGTACCTTCACATTTTGTCTCAAGAGAATCCCAAACTTCCTTATTACTCTTTTCATTTATTTAAAGCTTTTTCTTTTCTTCCTCCATCATCTCGCTTCTAGGCTTTAAAATTTGCCTATCTCCTTGCTTCATAGGGATTGATGGATCGTCTTCGATTACATTCCAAAGAATATAATCTTGAGAGTTGATGAACAAGATAATCATATTCTTTGAATATGGATATTTGTCTTTATTCAAGAATAGTGGCTTTGTAACGCCCGAGTTTGGGCCTAGAGTTTTTGGTGGGCTTAGTGGTCGATTCGAAGAACCAATATTAGAGATTCGAGTCAATTTCGGGATTTAATCGGATTAAATATTTTTAAAGGTGTTAAAAATATGGAAAATATTCTAAAATTATCATTAAATATTTTAGTAAGGTTGGGGAAATCAATTTTATAAAATGAGTTTTGGAAATTGGATATTTTAGATTAGTGACCAAAATTTAAACTTTTAAAATTGTTTTATGGTGATCAAATTGTAAAGGGTCAAATTCCTAGAATCTTTAGGGAGCTATTTACGCAAACTTTGGCTGGTGATTTCTCTTTCTATTTAAGCATTTTTAACATGTGTTTTATTAATTAAAAAAGTAGTTATTCTTTTTACAAAAAGAAATTTTACGTGAACTTTTCTCTCAACTTTCCTTCAGCCAAACACTCTTGCTTTCATCAAAATCCAAAGGTGAGAGATCTATTTTCTTTGATTCTTGTTTTCTCAATGATTCTTTATCTTTTTTTTCCAAAATCTAATTGAAATCCTTTTGTTTTCAAGCTTAACTCAACCAATTAGAGGAAAAATCACACAGCAGAGGTAAGGTTCGTTCTTTCCCTCTATTTATTGGTTCTTGATTGATATAATCAAGCATTTTATCCTTTATTTATGATTTATAACATGATTTTCTATTTCTTTTAGGATAAATTGATTTAATTGGATTTATTTGATGAAATAAGAGAAGATTCGTATTGGATCTGTTTTGCAATGTTAGAGATTGATTTTAGGCATGATTTTGATGTTTTATATTGTGGATAAGTTGATTTTAACAATATAATCCCGAAATTAGTTGAGTCTCTAATGTTGAAGGTTGTTAGTTAAGGATTTTTGTGATGATAATAGAGGTTTTTCATTGCTGGAGGTTTTAGGACATGATTAAAGGGTTTTTTTTGGATGTTAATTGATGAAGATTGATGTATTAAATCGTTTTATTATGGCTGGGTTAAGTATGGAAGGTGTTTGGGTTGTTTTCGGTATGTTTCGTTTGGTTTTCGAGTGGGCGACAAAAGTATTACGGGATTATTGCTAGTGCGCAATGGTTTTGTGTGTTTAAAATAGGGGATACTCAAGGCAAGGAAGCTTGATGTAGATTGGTTCTTTTCGTGAGCTTGTTTTGCATTGACGAGCAAGGCAAAGTGTAATCGGTGAGTGGTTGCCTATTGTGGCAGAGAATTATTGTGTTTTACAAGATTATTGGGAGTGTTGGGAAGGTATGAAAAGCCTCCCTTCACTCAAAAGTAAGTTATGGTTATGTGCATTTTAATTGGTGTCCGAAGAAACCATGTTTTTGGCAAATTATGTCATGCTTTCTTTATGCTGATTGCAAATGAATATTTATGCATGCATTCAATGCTTTTAAAAGTTGTGTGATGCTCCCAATGGTTTGTTTTAAAAAGGGCAAGTCAAATGTCATATTATTCGAGAATGATTTTGATGCACTAAAGTTGCATGTAAAGATGGGATGCATGATTTATGCGCAGTGAATTTAAGTGTTATTTTCGGATAATATTGGTTGTTCTTGTCATGTTTAGATAAGGGACATATTGATCGATCAATAGGGTTTAGAGTGCACTATAATGTCTAAAAGTCGTACGTGTTATAAATCCTTGTGTGAAGCTTATGCTTGGTAATAGGGGAACCGCAAGCCTATTACTTCCGATTGGAGAACCGCAAGCTAAATCGGACACCAAGGTGGTGGTGGTTGATGGAGAACAGCAAGCCATCACAAGTGATGGAGAACCGCAAGCCATCATGGGTATTGGAGTACCACAAGTCAATACTTGCCCGTTTGTCATGTAAAACTAGGAGAACCGCAAGCCTAGTTAATCAGATATCAATATGTTGTAATGGTTTATGCTAGTATCATGTCTTAAAAATGTGTATATGGTTTTATGCTTGAAAGTGAAATGATGTGCTTGGCAAAACACTAAAGAATTTGGACATGTTTGATGATAGCATGAGAACCTTGTGCATAAGCATGAGATGCTTGAGATTAGTAGTTAAAGAATACTTGTCGATTTTGAAATAAACATATCATGACTCAAAAGAAGGTTTTGAACTATTATTTAACGTGAGTCGCATTGTCCTTGGTAATTGATTTATGTTACCACTCATTAAGTCAAAGACTTACACTCTTTTTTACCTTACAATGCAGAGAAGTAGATTCCGGTCTGTTCTCAAGGAAGCAAGTGTGGTGTGTGTACCGAAATAAGCTTAATGTATGATCTCTTGACCTTAGTAGTGATAGTGAGCAATGAGGATGCCTTTAGTGTTTGAAACAATGTAATGAAGCATAGATAAGACTTTGCTTGGTTCATTAATGCTGAATATGATTTGATGGTTGGTGTGTGCTTGCTAGTTGTTAGCTTACGTATATGAATGATGTTTTAAGTAAAATGACGGTAAAGAGCGTATGCGAATATGAACACTTAGGATGTCAACGCATTTAGAGCAATAAAAATCGGTGAGTAAGAGTTACATTAGGACATGAATGTATCTAGTGGTTGTTTTAAACACCATGGTGAGGTTGTAGTTGAGAATTCAGTAATTCTGGAACAGTGGTATCGGAACTAGTAGAAATAGTTTAGAAACGCCGGTAAGATCATGAGAGAATCTGGGAAGAAATTGGTTGGCGTATCGTAACCTCATGAAATTGTTCTGAAACAAGGTCTGGATTTCAGTTAGAAGTTTTGGAACGGAAGTAGGGGTTTCAATACGAACACTCACAATGGTGGAAACATTTAGAAACCTTGGTCAACCTGTATCGAAACGTGGGCTTGTCTCGCGGGGCAATCGATGGAATCAAGCATCATTATCGAAACACCTTTTACACGTTTCTAAACAATTAAGTGAGTCAACATAGGTATCGAAACGAGTATGAAGAGTTCTGGAACCCCTGTCAGTTCATGTTAGATACATGCTGAAATGAGCTTTGGAACCTTTATATGTTAATTCCTTAAGTTCGTAATTGAAATTTATGAATTGTAGATATTATTTTGTGATGCGAATTAACTTACAAGTGTGTAAGGAACTTAAATGAGGATGGATGACTTCAACTTTGTAATTGGTCCTTAAAATTATAGAAAATTACTAATTGTTTATTTTTATCTGATCACTCGAGTTCAAGACTTATTTTACCTTGGTTCTGCTACAACCGAACTTAAACAATGCATGAACATGTAGGACTCAAACAAAGCATCTAAAATAAATAATTTAATTAAAGGGTTGTTTACCAGGGTGAGACCTCCGTTTAGCCTCGGTATTCCCCGTCTAACTCGTTCGAGTCGGGTTTTGTTTAGCCTGGGTCGAAGGGGTTATAGGCTTTGTGATGGATTGCGACTCGTACATGTTTTGCCTCGAAGTAGATGCAATGAAGATTGATAAATCTCTTCTAGGATCGTTTCAAGAGGTTGTAAATCCTTCCGATGAGTGTATGTATGACACCAAATATTGAGATAATTAATTAGACAATTGTGGCCAAGAGGGGGTGAATTAGTAATTAAAAATTTATTTAGTGATAAAAAATTAAAAAGATGATACAAGGGATATTAGAGTGGTTCAAGCTTGAAAAAATCTCTACATCCACTACCTTAGTCCACCAATAAGGATTTAAACAATCCACTAACTTTGAGTTCGTCCCCTTTTCTCGAATTAGGAGGAAACCTTACAACTGATCAAGCTTTCTACCTAAAGCTTGATCAAACAACAATTTGTTTGAGAAGAGAAATGATAAACTCAATAAAACCTCTCAAAGGTTGATAATTGTTTACCTAATATAATAAAATCACTCCCCAACCTTGGAATAAATATTAAAAATGAGTACACTTAAGGTGGGAACAAAGATTTGACATTAATACCTAAAAGAAAATATATTTTTGCTTGATTGCTCACACAAAGGTCATTAGTTGTTGATAGAAGCTTTGGAGAGTTGAATTTATATGCCTTCGTTGAATTTTAACCGTTTCAGTTTTTGGGAAATTAAATATAGCCCTAGGGAGGTGTTTTACCGTAATAAATGCTCTTTTGATTCTCTGGGTATCGATACACGAAGAGCCGTATCGGTACCTATCATAAATTGAAAAAGTCATTGTCAAACAGTACGTACCAGTACTCAAAAAACAAGTAACAGTACGAAAGAGATGGTTACCAGTATCGGTCTGCGTACTGGTACTAAAATAGCTTACTGAAATTTCATAAGACAACTGGTATTAGTGGGCCTAGGGTCGTATTGGTACAGGTAAAAAAAATTCAAATTGAATCTTATGGAGTACTGGTACACCTACAGTGATATCGATACTTAATTTGCATTCAATGTACAAATAAAATGTTCTAGTATTGATATGAGGATTATGCGTACCGATATTGATTCAAGTCAAAATGGTTTTACCGTTAAAGGCGTATCGACACGCAGGGTCGTACCGTTACGTTTTTTCTTTTCAAAGTGAAGTATTTAAAGGTACAATATCGGTATGCTTATGTGTCATATCAGTACGAATTGTCATTTTTGTCCAATTACACTTAGAAAACCCATCTAATGAGTATGTAAAACATTTTGTAAATTTTATAACTTTAAGGATTAAAATATTCGAATGCTCAGTGAATGTTTTTATCAAAAATTTATTTTCAAATATTTATATTTATTAAATTAATTTATTATATCAAAATCAATATTTTTGTTCAATAACATATGTTAAATTATGATTGATTGATGAATTTTTTTAAGGATGTTACCTTAAAACCCTAACGAAATAAAAATTTAGGTAATTATTTTAGCTAAAAAACCATTATGCACCTATCTTAGAAAAAAAATTATATAGTTTATACACTTATTTTTTAGTTAAGCATTTTTTTAAACTTTGTTACCTTAAAACATTAACAGAATAAATCTTTAGACACTTATTTCAATAAAAAATATTAGGTACCTATTTCAGAAAAAGTGAATAGTTTAGACACCTATTTTTAAGTTATAAGCATATAAAATTTAAGTTTGAATGTTATAATTTGACTCAATTTTTTTCTTCAAATTTTGATTTAATTTTTTAATTGAATTTAAATTATTTTTTATTAAATTAAATAATTATTTTTAGTATTGAACAGACTCCAAAGAATAAATCCAAAAATTTTAGCATCTTTAAGGGATATAATATTTTGACCCTCTAATATTTTTATTTTAATATAAAACAATTATTATTATTATTATTAAATTGTTTTTGTTAAATTTATATTTTTATTATCACTTTTAATATGTATATATATATATGTAAGTTAATTTTATTTTTTACTCTTATTTTAAATTACTTAATATATATATTCGTACAAATATATATTTAATCTATTTAATTTTTTAAAAAATATAAATAAGTAGGGGTTTAAAGTTAGAGTTTAGTAATTTAGTTTCTAGAGTGTAGAATTTACTGTATATAATTAGAATTCATGGTTTAAGATTTAAGGTTTAAAATTTAGGGTTTAGACGCTAGAGTTTATGTTTTATGTTTTAAATTTTATAAAAGAGTTATATAATTTTTTTAACAACTTACGTATTAAAATATAATCATTTAATTTAACCTTTTTACTTTATTTATGTTGTCTTATATTTTTAATATAAATATTATACATGTTATTTTGTTTCAAGTAACTAAAAATCATAAATATTTTAATTCGAACTCAGATATTGATCAAACTTAGATCAAATTTGACGAATATGAATTTGGATTGAAATTATATCCGAACTCAAATCAAATCTTGACAATATTTATATCTAATTCACCTTCAATTAGAACTCAAATATTTATTTGGATTTAGATTTAAACTTTAGGATGAGTCTACCACGTGCGTCAAACATTGTTGAACACCACTAACGATGAACACCGTTGAACATTATAAAATTAAATAATAAAAATTAAAAATTTTAAGGACTAAACATATAATTTTAAATTATTTAAAATAAAATTTTAAACAAATTATATATATTATATTTTAATTTTTTAAAATAATTTATTTAAATTATTTTTAATTCAAAAATAAAAAATATTAACTCCAAAACCTAAAACCCTAAATTCAAGCTAAAAATACTAAAAATTAAATCTTAAAATCCAAAATGTAACAACCCGGATTCAGATCCGAGCGTCGGGTTAACCCGAGGAGTTTGGGCTTTGGTTTTAGACCCTAAGTTATGAGATTTTGGGATTTGTTGGGCCTTAATCTTGTTGGGTTGAGAGTTGGGCTTGGTTTAGTGAGGGTATTTTGGTAATTAGACAATGGGATGATTTTGAGAGGGGGATGGATTTAACTCTCCTACAGAGGGTGACATCATTCTTCTTTTTTTTCTCCCATTTTCTTTCCTTCGTAGTTGCAAGAAAGAAGAGAGAAAATGTGCAATCTTTGTTGTGAGAGTTAGGAATCTCGGTTTTAAGCTGAAGAGGGGTTTTTAGAGCTGCCAAGGATCTATAAAAAGAGATAAAAATATGTTGGTTTGGTGAGGATGGGAGTTTATGAGTATGGGTTGAGAGAAAAACGGGAATGAGGTTTAAGGGCTTAAATCTCAGTTTCTTATGTTTTTATTGTTCTAAGAATCTTCCAAAGGGTTGTCTAACGCTTAGTTTAATATCTCTTTGTAGAGAGAGAAGTTGGAGAGCCTTCCACAAGCCTTGAAAAAGAGAAAGCTTGAGGGGGAGAAGGGTGATGTTTTGTTGTTGTTTTTACAAAAGATTGGTACTCCCAACTTATCTCTTTATCATACACATCATGGTAGTATGCATGACATGTGGATTTTGTGCTTGAATGCTTGAGTTTGTAGCTTAAGAACCATAAATGGTGAAATTCGTATTTATGTGTTTGATTGTTGGAGAATAATGTTAAAACACCCTAAACATTCCTAAGAACGAGTAGGAACACTTTAAGATCCATTAGATTAAGTTTGGGAATGATCTCTAGAATATTTAAGTGCAAAACTGCAGGTTCGTGCAGGGGGTATCGATACCGGTATCGATACCCCTGAGCAAGAAATAGGCTATTTGAGTAGGCATTTCAAAACGCCTTGCCCGTGTTTCGATACGGGGACTTACAGTGGACTCTCTGATTCGATACCAGTATCGAAGCATGAAGGTCCTCCTTCGTTGACCTTAAAGTTGGTCAAAGCGTATCGGTACTAGTATCGATACCTTGCGTTTCGATACCCTTTTGGTAAGGGTATCGATACAAGGTGTTCCAATACCCCACATAGGGAGTATTGAAACCCTTGTGAAATCTTGCATATGTGACGTAGAGGATGAGGTTCGATGATTGTAATTAAGGGTTCCTATAAATCTTAAAAATAAAGAAATTAATTATTACACCAAGATTGATGAAATTAACCCCGAAAGACTAAGTTATGACGAGTCTAAATATATTTTGATGTGAAGATCCTAGGTGGATTAATTGTGTGTGTTGAGTCCTTGTTTGATGGAAATCCAGATATCCAAAAGTGTTGCAACACGTCAAAGGCCATCCGATGTAATATTCCGGGTGATGTATTGAAGACCTTTGTTCCAAGTGTTGGGCGGCCTCACTCGAAGATGTTCAATGTAATATTTCGAACATGGGATTGGTTGGGCGGCCTCCATCCCGTTTTATTCCGAACGTTGGTCGGCCTTGTTCGAAGATGTTCGATGTAACATTCCGGGCATTTGAGTGCAGCCTCAATCCTGAGTGTAGGATCTCGATGTTGTGTGGACGCAGGCCTCACTTGTGTTTCTTTTGTGATGTGATATGTATATGTTGTGTGAGTTATTATACATTGATTATGCCACGTGATAGGCAAGCATGCTAGACCATCATATCATGCACGATAGTTATATGTTTTGCTTTATTGCTTATGATATGCATGATTGTGGTCCGAGTTCGGCGTACCCACTGAGCTTTTGTAGCTCAGCGTTCGAAATGTGTTTTCGTGTGTAGGTTAGGTGAAGCTGGTTCTGTGGAGCACCATCAAGGTTTGGATTTCAGCATCGACTTGTGTTAGAGTACAATGATTAAATGTAGTGGGCTAGTACTTTGTCGAACCCTATATGTATTGTAACTTTGTTTATTTAATTGGGTCGAATGTTTTAAATGGATTTGTAATATTTGCAGCTCAGATATATTTTAAATATTGGGTCATGTCACTTTTGGATTTGAAATCTTTGGTATGTTATGATTTTATTTGGACTTTAATTGTTTTTACTTGGGCTTGGAACCGAAATTTTGAAATATAGGTTTTGGGTCGGAGACCCAATATGGCATCCGGGTCGGGGTGTTACACAAAACACTAAATTATAAACCCTAAACCCTAAAACAATAAAATCATAAACCATAAAATCTAAAAATATAACCATAACCTAAACCCTAAAATAGAAAATTTGAAACTCTAAAAATATAAACCCTAAACTTAAAACCCAAAACTAGTTTAAGATTTAGTCATAGGGGTTTCAGTTATTTTAGGATTTAGGATTTTAGGGTTTAGATGTAGTGTCTATGATTTAGCTTTTTTAGGGTTTTTGATTTTAGGATTTTGAGATTTTATATTTTAAAGTTTAGAGTTTAATGTTTAATGATTTAGGTTTTGGATTTTGGTTTTAGGGTTTAGAGTTGAAGATTTTTTTAAAATTAATTTAAATTAGTATTTTATTCAATTATTTAAAAAATAAAATAATATATATATAAAGTAATTTAATAAAAAATTATTTTAAATAATTTATAATTATATGTTGATTCCTTAAATTTTTTAATCTTTATTAATTAGTTTAATAATGTTGAACGGTGTTTATCATTAAAGGTGTTCAAGGTGTTCAACGTTGTAGAATTTTCCTAAACTTTATCCTATTAAATTTGGTCTAATTTTTTTCTTCAAATCTGATAAATTCAAATCAGATTCGAATTAAATTCCTATAATTGAGTTCCATAATTGATTTGTTTAGTTAAGTAAAGCTTAGAATCTGTGAACCCATTCACTCTCACACTCTCTTTCTTCTTCTTAAGCCTTTTGATTTCTCGGTCTCTTCTCGTTTCCATCGACTTATTTTCTTTTTTTTTAAAGATAATATTCTCTTGTCAATCTTCAGTTGTCTTTTGATTTCTTCTTCTCTGCCCATTTCTTTTATATTTTTTTAATCTTTTTCTACTATTACATGGCAGTAGCACCAGTCCTGTCTTCGAACTTTCCTTTCCTTGAATAAAAAATATCCAGAAAGAAACCCTTTGGAGCTATCTCTTTGTTTCAATCTCCAGATCTACACCCGCTATTCCATCAATCCCTTTCCTTTTTTTTTTAATTCGAGACAGAATGTTACGAGCACTGGGGTGGATTTTGCTTTGTTTCTTCTTCCTCGAAGCCTCATTTTGGATTCCCATTTCTAATGGGGAATTGATAACGTGCTCGGGTATTGTGCCCATCAGTTACAGAAACGATAGGATATCAATAACGGACTTCAGCGGTGTCGGCGACGGAAAGACGCTCAATACCAAAGCCTTCCAGAAAGCTATATATCGGATTCAGCATCTAAAAAGGAGAGGCGGCACGCTTCTTTATGTTCCTTCTGGGGTTTACTTAACCGACAGCTTCAATCTCACCAGCCACATGACGCTTTATTTGGCTCAAGGTGCTGTTATCAAAGCCACTCAGGTAACTCACCTTCTGATTAATACTCTCTTACCCATTTTCGGCACTGTAATTTGGAAAGTTTTTGATAATGGGAATCTTAGTTTCAATGAATTAATCATTGGTTAGATTAAAGTAGTTTCCTTCTAAATTGATAATGAAACCTGTAATCTGTGTTTTAATTAATGATAATAATTGCAAGTGTGATTCTTTGTTAAGACTTCAATTCTTGCTTTTTCTTTCTTCATTTCCTCTTTTATGAAGATTTGGGTGTTGGTTGCTTTATAGATCCTAGTGCAGTTTGTATGATATGGTTGAGATGTCGATTTTATGAAGACACTGTTTGGGGTGAAAAGAAATGTCAAATGAGTGTGGACCACCATAATATAATATGGTCCCATGACTCTTGTGTGCATGGTATTTAGGGCGTTTTTCTTTTGGACCGACAGATAGCTGGCAACCATTCCCATTTGATAATTATTAATTAGATAAATAATCTAAGTCGAAGGTTATCTAGATAAATACTTGCAAGATAAATTCGCGCTTTTATGTAAAGCGAGTTACAAGCTCGTGCTTCACTAAACATAAATTCTGTATTGAGTGGATAAATAAGAAGATAAACAATTTAATTCATGGCTAGACACGGTTCTTGGACTAGACGCCAATTTGTTCTACGTGGAATGAAAGGATATTTGTCTAAATAATCTTCAAGGGGTTATTTATTTAATTAATTATTTTAGGGGTATATTTGAATTATTTAGCCATCTAGAATACTAAAATAATGCAGCTCTGTTACAGTGTTATTATTATCATTATTTTATTTGTTCTAAACTTTTGGTATTATTAATTAAGTAATAAAATTGTAGTGTTTTTAGTTAAAATTAGTAGTAGTGAACAATCTGAATGGTTGATGTTACAATACCTTTTAAAAAAGTAATTTTATAAGTTAGAAAAAGGGTGGTTCTTGTCCTACATAAAAGGAGTAGTAATGTTATTCGGATTTAGATTTGAGTATTCATATATTCAACGTTTTCAACTTAATTTTACAAAACCTTAGAACTTACGGATATGAGTTTATCCTTTCAAATAACATCTTATTTACTCCTTTGGGTAAAAAGTTGTTTTCCTCTTGAAGAAATAAGTTTGTTCTCTCTTCTTTTAAGCATTTCTCCTAATTTGAGAGTCTTAAAACTTTACTGCATCATTATTCTCTTAACGTGGCACTGGTTTGATTTGCTCGTGATTCTTAAAACTTTCTTCCCGGATTAACATCTCAGGACTTTTTGAATTGGCCATTAATTGCTCCTTTGCCATCTTATGGGAGAGGAAGGGAGCGTCCCGGAGGAAGATACATGAGCTTTATTCATGGAGATGGACTGCAAGATGTGGTGATCACCGGTAGGTCTTGATATTAATGTGTTTGGTCGTTCTGAATATTCGTATAGCTTTCCTCATATGCGCTTTACATAAATTTCTTGTGTCTACCAGTAACCATCATGAATCATTTAATGAAACGTTTGTGTCTTCTACTTTAATCTCCATGTTTGTTTTGTTTCAACTTTCAATCATAAAAGGTGAGAATGGCACAATTGATGGTCAAGGAGATATCTGGTGGAACATGTGGAGGCAGAGGACTCTCCAGTTTACAAGACCAAATCTCGTTGAATTTGTGAATTCGAAAGGCATTGTCATTTCCAATGTGGTTTTTAGAGATTCCCCCTTCTGGAACATTCACCCTGTATATTGCAGGTAGTTTTTTGCATCCAGAAATTTACTTTCTTGATATAATTTACTAAGAGAAGAATCTGTGATTGAACCATGTTGTAGGTTGGTGTCAAAATAGAATGTTTGATTTGGTCGTATCTGTTTTAAAATTTATAATCCTTCAGTATTGAAATCAATTTTAAGCTTTCCCATGCAAATCTGCTGGAAATTCTCATGTTTGTGCCAAAAGGAGCTCTTAACTTAAAAACAACTTGAATGTTTATTGCTTTTAAATCGTTTTGTTATGTTCAACTTTCATTATGTTTCCTCATATTTTATAGTAACTAGATTTGCTGCTATTACCGCATCGGATTGTGGTAAATTTGTTGGCTGTTGTATTTTATACCGTGTAAAAATTGAATGTCTAGAATCATAACTTGTATAACTGCTTATCTTCTTTACAGCGATGTTGTTATTCGAAACATTACCATCCTGGCTCCACCTGACTCTCCAAATACTGATGGGATTGATCCAGGTAAAAGAAAACAAAAGCAGTTCTTATTCGTTAGATTCAACTTAGGGTTTCATTTCTCATACGAGTTAGAACTTAGGGAGGTTTGATTTTGATTTATTTGAATGGAAAATTTTCTAGGAGAATCAATATTGTTTACTTTCGTGCATGCAGATTCAAGCTCCAATGTCTGTATAGAAGACTCATTCATTTCTACCGGTGATGACCTCGTGGCGGTGAAGAGTGGGTGGGATGAATACGGGATCACTTATGGACGCCCCAGCTCTTACATCACCATCCGACGAGTAACAGGGTCAACCCCATTTGCTGGGATTGCTGTAGGAAGTGAAACATCTGGGGGAGTGGAGAACGTGTTGGCCGAGAACATAGTTCTTTTCAACACCGGAGTCGGTGTTAACATCAAGACCAACATTGGAAGGGGAGGGTTTATAAAGAACATCACGGTATCTGAAATGTTCATGGAAAACGTAAGAACAGGTATAAAAGTAGCAGGTGACACCGGCGACCACCCTGATGACAACTTTAACCCAAACGCCCTCCCATATGTCAACAATGTTGTATTAAAGAGCATTTGGGGTGTGAAAGTCGAGCGAGCAGGTTCAATGCAAGGTCTCAAAGACTCCCCTTTCACCGGCATTTGTCTTTCAAACGTTAGCCTCCAAGGCACATCCGGACCAACACCTCCGTCATGGAAGTGCTCTGATGTGAGTGGAGTTGCAATCGAGGTAAGCCCGTTGCCATGCACTGAACTCACCCGTCCGCAACAAGGTGGTTCTTGCGCGACCATTCCTAAGATTCGTTGATATAGTTTTCTCCCTGTTTTTGACCCTTTTATTGACAATATTTCTGAGCCTCTTTTATTGTTTAATTGCAACAACTAGAATTCGTGAAAACAAGTGATCTGTTGTGGAACGTGACACAGTTTGTTGTTTATTGAAACTCCTAGATCGCAAGTGTGATCCTATGTACACACAATGACCTGAAACAGACCTCTTATCGTTCACATCACTTTTCCAATCTACAGCAGAAAAAGAGACAAGATCAACATAATCTATGTCAGTTGACACTTTACATAAACTCAGCAAACCCTATGAACAACATGGCATATTGTAAAAAAGGGTTTCAATCATATTCTTATAGAGCTGATCATCAACATTTGTAAGACCATCAAATTTACTAAATTTAGGGGTTACTTTCATATGAGTATTAATTGAGCGAGTATCACTCATGCCGTATTTGAAAAGTAACTTCGTGATATATTTTTACTGACTCAAGAATAACAATGCTTCAATACGCTAGACTTTCAATCCCAAAAAATAATGTACTGCTCCAAGATCTTTAAAAAATATCATTAAGTTGCGTTTCAACATTTAAATTCATATCTTCAGATGATCCTGTAATTAAAATATCTTCAAGATACACAATGACATAAATAATGGTGCCAATTTTTATAATAAACAAAGAGGGATCAACACTCTCGAAGATTTAAAGCTTAATTGACATAAAAATCATTTCAGTTTATTAAACCAATTACGAGGAGTTTGACATAACCCATGTAAGGCTCTCTTCATCTTGCAAACAAGAGAATGATCAATACTCACTTTTTTCTTAAAATTAGATGGTTACGACATGTAGACATCTTCGTATATATCACTTTTTAAGAACGCATTATTGAAATCAACTTGATGCACCTACCACCTTCAAAAAAAACTAAGAAAAAAAGTATAATAATGATAGATAATTTTATCATAGGACTAAATGTCTCTCGAAAATCATAGTCAGGAACATGTGCATATCCCTTTGTCATAAGTCTTGCCTTGTATCGATTAATATATCCATTTGCACTGTATTTGAGTTTAAACAACCACTTGCATTCTATAGCTCGTCGATCAAAGGATAAAGGTGTAATGCCTCGAATTTGGACCTAAGAGTTATAGAGGTCGATTGGATGGTCGATGGATTGATTTAACGATTTGAGTTGATTCGAGATTAAAAATTAAGAAAAATATTTTTGAACAACATAAAAATCTTGAAAACATATCTAAAAATCCTTTTAAATATTTTAATTGAGTTTGGTGAAAACAATTTTCAAAAATGAGGTTTTAAAGTTGTACATTTTGAATTTAATGACCAAATTATAAAAATTGAAAATTGTTTTTAACTAGTGATTGTATTATAAAAAATTCAAATCTTAAAACCTCGAGTTATTATCCCAAATCTAATAACTAACTTCTTTACTCTTAATTGGCCATTTAAAAGGTATTTTAATATTTTATTAAAGGCTTTAATTAATCATTTGTAAAATAACTATCAAAATCTATTTTATTTAACTTCTTTTTTTCTCCCAACTTTTTCTCATTTTCTCAGCAACCAAATATTGATTTCCATGAAATTTATTTAGTTATTTTGATGATTTTTTTCCATTCTTTTAATATTTAAAAGTTCATTGATGATTTATCATTAAAATTTTGTTATTTTTTTTTCACATGTTTTCATTTAGAAAAGTTATTCAATTAAAAGAAAAAGTCTTAGTTAGAGCAGAGTTCATTTCTCCTCTAGTTCTAAAGATTCCTTAGTGAAATTCCCTAGCAAATTGACCTTTTATAAATTTTTTTAAAATTGTATTTATGATTCTTTATATGAATCTTGTCTTAATTGAAGATTAAATTGGAGATTTAATGTATTTTTATTTTGGATTTGTTTTGAGAGATTTTTTATGCATTTGATATTTATTTTGATGAGTAATAATGATGATAACATGATTTAATCATTAAAATCCTGAATCTATAGAAATCTTTAAGCTTCTAGATTGTTTTGATGGGAGATTTGTGTTATTTGATGGTAAATACATATTATGATAATTTTTTTATGATGTGTTTTGATGATGTTTAAGTATTAAAGGTCATTGGTTATGGCTGGACAAGATTGTAGGATGTTTAGAGGTTGAAATCAGATGTTGAGTGAAGTTTAGTTGTTATTATTTGCAAACTTGTTAGTTGTAGTAGTAGTGGATGTATAATAATACATTGGAATACCTTATTTTGTATATACTCAAGAGGTTGAATTAGAGACGTAAGGGACATTATCACACATCGATGAATGACATTTTATATATCAGTGAGTAAGATGATTAATTTTATCTTTAGAATGCTTAAAAAATTTAAAAAGTTTTAATGTAAGCTAGAAAAACTTAATTAAACTCAAAAATAAATAAATACAATATAATTTTTTTTATTTTTAAAATGCAACTATATTTTATGCACTTGATTTAAATGTTTTGAATACTCATTGTTATGCATGTTTAGAGCATGATTTAATATTTAAAGTTTATTAAAATGACGAAGTTACATTGATTATTTTAAAATAAAAGAAAGAGATGATGTTCACAAGCTTTAATGCAATGATGAATGCATGGTTTAATGTATTGGTTTTATGGATTTAATGATATATGAAAACAATGAATAAATATTGATGTAATAATTATACTGACAAATGATATAAAATATTTAAAATTTATTATCAAATATAATTAGCCGATCATAAAATTTAAAGTGTATTATAATAAGTCTCTTATGGTTGTAAAGGTGAAGAAATATGTTTATTCTAATCAGGTGTACCCAAACATTGTAGAGGTAATGTTTCATTGGCGATCTACTCTGACATTGCCATTGAGGTGATGTATTAGAAGCTTCAACTCTAATTTAGAGGACTGCTAACGCTTTAAAAAACGTATATTTTATACCCTTTTACTTATGGTTTTGTTTGATTTCAAGCTCATTTACATTGCATTTAGCTGCATTTCATTTGCATTTCCATGTAGATTAGGTTTTTATTTTATTTTCACTTTTATTTTAAAAGATGCTGCTTTGAAGGGTATTTGTTTGGTGGTGTTGTGCAGATTGGTGGGGCAGAGTTGAAAGAACAGAAGAGATGCTATGGCATATTTTATTTGTAACCCTCGATCCGGTCTAGACACCACACGACTCGAACAAGTTACACGGGGAATACCGAGGCTAATCTAGAGACTCGCCACGATAAACAACCCTAAATTTTTTTTCTTTCATTTTTATCTTATTTAGATGCTTTAATTAGATCCTACATGTTCATGCAAGGACTAAGTTCAATTGCAACGAAAATTAATTTAAGATGAGTCCTAATTTAACCAAACAAGTTATAAGGACCTAATTGTAATTTTCTAGAAATTTGTGGACCAATTATGAAATCAAAGTTACCAACATTTAATTAAGTTCATTACATGCTTGTATCTCAAATTTCAGCTTAAAATAATATTTAAAAGTCATTTAATTGCATGCTCAAAGTTTAGGGACTATTTTCAACCTCCAAAGGTTTCATAACATTCTCTATATGCAAATTCACCTAAAAACACTTTAAGCAAAAATCAAGGCATATTAGCTAGATGCAATTCAACCTAGTTAGCAATAATATATTCAACTCCTAAGAGTATGCTTCAACATCAACAATCTTATAAACACACGAAAGAACCACCTCAATATACTCAACATGATTTCTAGATGCACTCCAACCTAAATAACATCATAGATTCGAATCATAAATAGTCATGCTTCATTATCAACAACACTCAAATTCACATATAAGGATATTAAGAATCAAATTTTAATATAACTTTTAGGGTAAACTACCCCAGTGACCACCCAACTATTTGGGGATACTTATTTTGGCCACCCAACTAAAGAACTCGACAATCAGGTCACCCAACTTTGAAACCCTACCTATTTTGGCCACTACCGTTAAAATTCTGACGGAAAAGTTAACAACAGTGACGTGACAGTTAAATAAAATCTGTATATTTTAATTTATTATTTTAATTTAATCCCTATGATTTATTTATTATTTTAATTTAATCCTAATTTTAAATTGATAAATAAAATTAATCACCCAATCGATTGATGACACGTGTCATCATCGGATTGGGTGACTAATTTTTATTTTATATTTATTATATTTATTTTTCTCCAATAAGATTGTGACACATGTCACCATCAGGAGATGACAAGTGTCATCATCGGATTGGGTGAGTAATTTTTATTTTTATTTTATATTTATTATATTTATTTTTCTCCAATAATAGGATTGGAAAAAGTTAACAGCAATGACGTGACAGTTAAATAAAATCTGTATATTTTACTTTAATTTATTATTTTAATTTAATCTCTGTGATTTATTTATTATTTTAATTTAATCCTAATTTTAAATTGATAAATAAAATTAATCACCAATCGATTGATGACACATGTCATCATCGGATTGGGTGACTAATTTTTATTTTATATTTATTATATTTATTTTTCTCCAAAAGATTGTGACACGTGTCACCATCAGGAGATGACAAGTGTCATAATCGGATGAAAGGAAAAATAAGAAGGTTTAATGCTTTAAGTGAGATTTGAGCATCTAACCTCTTGGTTACAAATCCAAGAGGCTAACCAATAGACCAATACAACATAAATGGCATTGAATGCATCATAATATATATAAAGCGTATAGAACAATAAATGTTAGAGAAAAAAGTAAGAAAGATCAAAGGTGGATTATTTTATTCGAATATTATATTTTTAAATAAAAGTATTCGGATATTAAATATTCGTATAAAAACATTTTAATATTAAATATACGAATAAAAATATTCGTATAATAAATATTCGAATAAAAATCATAAATATTCAAATATTTTGATTTAAAAATATTCAAATAAAAAGATTTAGATTTTAAATATTTGAATAAAAATTTGAATAATAAATATACGAATAAAAATATTCGTATAATAAACATACGAATAAAATATTTGAATAAAAATATTCGAATACTTATGATTTCTATTCGGATGTTGGAATAAAATATTTCTAATTTTTATTCAAATATTTAAAATTCAAATATTTTTATTCAAATATCCAAATGTTTTTTATTCGAATATAATATTCGAATAAAATAATTCGTCTTTGATATTTCTTACTTTTTTCTATAACATTTATTGTTTTATACGCTTTATATATATTATGATGCATTCATTATTCTATATATTAGGTTGGTCCAGTGGTAAGCCCTATGGTTTTGCATCCAAGTGGTCACATGTTCAAATCCCACCTAAAGCAATCAACTCTCTTAATTTTTCTTTCATCCAATTGGGACACATGTCATTTCTCATATTGGAGAAAAATAAATATGATAAATATAAAATAAAAATAAATTAATCACCCTATCCGAAAATGCGATTCGGCTTTCCGATCTCCCTCAAACTTGTTCCTCTACCTCTTGACCTAATTCAATCAACTCTCTTAATTTTTCTTTCATCCAATTGGGACACGTGTCATTTCCTGGACGTGACACGTGTCACAATCATATTGGAGAAAAATAAATATGATAAATATAAAATAAAAATAAATTAATCACCCTATCCGAAAATGCGATTCGGCTTTCCGATCTCCCTCAAACTTGTTCCTCTACCTCTTGACCTAATTCAAGCATCAAAACCAGTGGGTTTAGTGCATTAAAACACACCCAAACATCCCTCAAGTCGGACCAATACATGGCAGCCCCTAAAAAAACCATAAAACTTAACATAAACTCACCGAAAACCTCTCCAAACACCTCCTAAACCTTATGTCCAGGATTAGATACTTAAAATTCATCTTAAATACATCTAAAAACTTCAAGATTATGTATTTAGGCATCAGAAAAAGCCATGGAAAACCCTTGAACGAAAATCAATAAAACAATGTAATTTTTATCAAGAAAACCGATTTTATTGATTGAAGAATTTAAAAATTGTTGCAATCAGCCAAGAAATTAGGAATTTCATTAAAGAACTCTAGGTTTGAGACGTTTTAATGATTCTCACCTCCAATTTGATCCAATCTCCTTCCAAGGTTTAAAAACAAGTAAAACAGAAGAAAAACGAAGAGATTTTAAAGAAGAAAAATATAAGAAAATAAACCAACGAAATTTTATTAATAAGAATGAATATTTACCTTGAAAATATGATGAAGAATATGTCTTAAGAAGGAAGAAACCAAAATCTTGGAGAAGGGTTTAGAGCTTGATGCAAAAATAGAGTTTTTCAAGTAAAACCGAAGAAGAAAATTATAAATAATTAACCAAAGTAATTTTTATTGAAAAGATTGATGTTTACCTTTAAAAATAGGATTAGGATTGTATCAAAGCCCCTTAAAGATTCAAAGTTTTGGCTTAATTTATGAAATTGTCCTCAAGTTTTCACTTTTTACAAAGTAGTCACTAATTTCAAAATTGTAGGGATTGAAGGGTCAATTTTCAAAATTGAGTTTAACTAAGTAAAATATATACTAAATAATTATTTTAGGATATTTTTCCATAATTTATTTTAATTAAAAATAAAATTTTAAGTATTTAATCCCGAACTAGGCTAAAACGGCTAAATCGGCTCACTAACTTCTAGGCTCATTTTTGGGGTGTTACATTAGTGTTGTACCGGACTTCATGATGCTATAGCATTGTGGATAGACAAAACTACAAAAAATACAAAATCTGTAACCCATTGTCCCAACGCGTTAATTCCAGGCCAACCGCACCTCTCCTGCAAATTCCTACAACCTGCTGCTATTCTCTGTAGAATTGCAAGGAATATTCTTTGCATCATTAGGGCACAACATCCTAGAAGCCTCCAATATATAAAAGGCCAAACCTCCTTTGCAAAGTGTGGTGAAATAGAGGAGATCAGAGCAAGAAAGAAAGAAAGAAAGAAAGAAAGAAAGAAAGAAAGAAAGAGTGAACTTTAAGGAAAGCAACGAGGAAGAAGAAAGAAGAAATACAACCACTTTCCTTCATATTCAACCTCAAGCCAAGCCACCATTGTTGTAGAGCTTCAAGAAAAGGATTTGCGAGACTTCGGGAGAAGCAGCAAGCTAGGAAAGCCTCACGACACAAAGCGTTTGAGACTTGCTTCCTCTTCACTTTGCTTTACCTCTTTTCTAAGTTGTTGAAAATGTATTTCAAGGGACGCAAGTTGAATAGATTGCTAAACCTATCCATGAACTAAACTAGTATGGCTTAGGCTTGTTATGGATGATTTTTATTTTGTTTGAATGAATGTTTTCTGTTTCCAGTGTTTATTTAAGCGTTTTGTTCATGAAATCTAACACCTTTTTCTTCTTAAACCTTGGTTTGTAAGAGCTCTAGGGAGATTGTCGTAGCTAAGGGGTACGGGTAGCTTAGATCTAGGGATAGACAAAGCTAGACCAACATGAATGATGAGGTTACTGTGGGAGCAGAATCCTAACTCACCTTAGGGATAAGGGAGAGTTTCAACGACTAAAAAGGGTAAAACTTTATCAACATTAAAAGTCTTAGGGTTGAGACCGACAAGTAATGCCTTAACATTTTCGAGTGTTGGGCCTTATGTCTAGGGATAGTGGAGGCATTTTTAGAAAACTCTATCGAACACTTGTTAAACTAGTAGAATAGTAAGCTTTCAGGAGTACAGTAAGATCTTTGCCATAGCAAGCCTAGCCTGTCTTAAACTTGAATTCTCCTTTGTGTCGTGTTTGTGCAGCTTTATCTATTACTCCATTCTTAGTTTTATTTTGCTACCGCATTTTTGTGACAACTTTATTTTGCTTCAGCATTTTGGTGACACTTGCAGAATTGCTTTAGCATATGTTTATACAAAAGATTTTCTTATCTTTTATGTATGTTAACTATCTTTGAAATAACCTACCAAATCCTCATGGGAACGATCTCACTCACACACTTTATTACTTGTTCGATGTGTATTCTTGCATGAAAATTACATATATTTTAAGCACTCGACACGCAACCAACAAGTTTTTGGCGTTGTTGCCGGGGATTGAGGCAATAGACAATTTCAATTATAGTTTTCATACTTTTTATCTTTTTATTTTTATTGTATTTTGAGTCTTTTATTTATTTTGTTTAACTTTTGTTTTCTTTGTTTTTCTTAATAGGTTTTTGGTTAGTGGATGCCCAGAGTTCATCCTCGAGAATCCTACGAACCATTTATCCTGGAAATCGAAAGGTATTTTAGAAAAAGAAGGCGAGAGCAAAGAAGAAGAAGAAGAAGAAGAAGAATCATGTATAACCCTCAAGATCCAAAGAATCAAAATGCTGCAGCAAATTCTGGCGCTGTAGTAAGACCAAGGGCAATTCGTGATCACTGACACCGATCTTGGATGACCTCAATTCTGAGATAATGACACCTGAGATACAAGCAGTTTACTTTGAGCTCAAGCTTGTGATGTTTAATATGCTCAATTCGATCGGACAGTTTGGAGGATCTCCTCACGAGGATGCTCTACAACATATATGTGCTTTCTTGGAGGTTTGCGTTTCGTTCCGCAAACAAGGAGTGCACGAAGATGTGTTGAAGCTCAATCTATTTCCATACTATTTGAGAGACCGAGCTAGAGAGTGGTTGAATGGTATTCCAGCCGGTTCTATGGAGTCATGGACAAATTTGTGCAAAAGCTTCTTGGTAAGGTACAACCCACCCAAGATGAACACACAATTGCGAAATGAGATAGCATCCTTCAGACAAGGGGATGACGAGTCGATGCATGAGTGTTGGGATCGGTATAAAAGCTTGTTGAGAAAGTGTATAAATCACAGTTTTCAAGATTGAACTCAAATTGTGATGTTTTACAATAGAGTTAATGCACCTACAACGATGATGTTAGATGCTTCAGCAAATGGGACACTACTGGACAATTCGCCTGAAGAACCATTTGATATTTTGGATAAAACAACCAACAATGATTATCAGTTTCCAACTACAAGACTTGGAATAGGAAGAAGAACTCAAGGAAAGTTGGAGCTTGATGCAAATGATTCTGTTTTAGCACAACTTTCTGCTATCAAAAATATGTTGAAGAATCTTCAACAGCCCAGTGAAGTACGAGATGCTAAAGCAGTAAGCTGTGTGCATTGTAGTGGAAACCACTTTGATAAAGACTTCCCAACTCTTCACGAGTCTGCACATTATGTTAGAAACTTCAACAAAAGTTCTAATAATCCTTATTCGAACACTTACAACCCAGGGCGGAGACAACATCCTAATTTTTCTTGGGGTAATTGATAAGTGCTCAACTCACTATCACTTTTTACACCTTTTATGGGCATTAATCACCAAATTTACACCCACTCGGACCAATGCATGTACTTAATGTGATATATTTAGAAGTTATGCTTATAAAGATAATATTTACAGAAAAGGCAAGTTTTACTGCATTTTTATATCTGTGCAGGAGAAACAAGTGCCGCGGCAGCAACACGGCCGAGGCAGGACCTGATGCCGAGGCAGCAGCTGAAAGCTAGAGAGTAATACTGTAGGCGATCGGAAGAGAAAAACCCAAGGGACGTTTCTGGACATGAAGCATATGGATCGGAGCTGGTTAGCATGAGGAAAAGCCTAAGACAAGGCCACGCGGGAAAGCCACTTAGTTGAATTAAACATGGAAATATTTTATTTATGTACATGACTTGTTCCCTACTCCAAGTTATATTCTACTTAGGAAAGGTTTGCCCTAGGCCAAGCCTATATAAGACCTAGCCGTCCAATGTATAGGGATATACCTAGAGAGAGACGATTCTTAGAGAGTTTACCCTAAGACTCAATGTTTTCTTTCTCTCAAATTATATTCTAAGCTTTCTTAGGGTTTAGGTGAAGGTTGTTTAGTATTTGTGAGAGGAGATTGTACTTTGTCTTTGTTTTAATGCAATAAAACTATTAAGGTTTGCTTATCCTTTGCCATTCTTTGTTCTTGCATTCAAGCTCGGGAGAGAAGTTTGTGAGTAATCCATTTATCTAGACTCGAAAGAGTTAGATTCACGAAAATGGTAAGTACAGTGTTTCAATCGCGAAATACTAACTCGGCCTAGGGATAGGTTAAGAGTTTCAGCGGCTAAAAGAAGTGTGAGATTAGTTGGTTAGTATAATTGATTAACGCCGGGAGGTATCATCAAGGACTAGTCATCAACAGTACTTCGACTTAGGGATAAGCGGAGTCATCCAAGGACACTTTGCCGAACTTTGGTAAAGTCCACCCACGAGCAAGGGATTGCCGCGGCGGACAGTATCGTCGCTGCCAAGGCAGTAATCTACAGTGCTGTCGAGGCAGTGAATTACAATTGCATTGGTCATAGACAAGTCATTCAAATCCATAATACAACGCAACTGGATCTTGACCTCTCTCTATTAATCAGATTTCATCTTTTTACTTAGTTGTTTTATTTCAATTTAATCAGTTTCATCCAAATCCAAATTACTTGTGTTTTATTTTATTTCTTTTTACAGAGCAAGAAGGCAAAAAAGACATATTAAGTATACCAATCCCTATGGAGACGATAATCCGATAAATACTTATCACTTATTACTTGCGATGTGTCCACTTGCACCAACCGCACACTTTTGACACGCGACAAGTTTTTGGCGCCGTTGCCGGGGATTGGCAACTAAATTTTGTTTTCTTTATTTTCTTGTTTCTTTTTTTTTATTTTACCTTTGTTTTTCTTGGTGTATGAACAGGGCCAATCCAACCAACCCTTTGTACGAGTTAGACCCAGAGATCGAACGTACAAGGCAAAGGTTGAGGAGACAAATCCAAGAAGCTATGGCAGATCACCCGGTAGGACAAAACTCACCTGCCGGCAATGGAGGTCTTCCGCCGCCACCAGGGCCGCGGTAGCTTACTGTCAGAGACTTCATGGAAGAAGATTTAAATGGGTTTAACCCAGGAGTCGTTACACCGGAGATAGAAGCAGCCCACTTTGAACTGAAACCTGTCAAGTCCAATATGCTTAACACTATTGGACAGTTTGGTGGGTCTGTAACTGAAGATGCAAGGCAACACCTCAAGTCATTCATGGAGATATGCAATTCCTTTAAAATCCAAGGAGTCCATGAAGATGTCTTGATATTGAAGCTATTCCCCTACTCATTGAGGGATAGGGCGAAAGCCTGGTTAAATAGCATTCCAGCAGGATATATTGGATCTTGGAGTAAACTCTGTCGTGATTTTATTACATGTTTTAATCCTACAAATTTATATGATAGAATTCGTAATGAAATTACTTCTTTTCGACAGGCAGATGACAAACCGATGTACGAGGCATGGGAGCTCTACAGGGAGTTATTGCACAAGTGTCCTTTGCATGGATTTTCCCTATGGACACAAGTGACCATGTTCTATAATGCCACGAATGCCCTGATAAGTGCTCAACACACTATCACTTTTTACTCCTTTTATCGGCATTTATCACCAAATATTCACCCACTTGAACCAATGCATGTGCTTAATGTGATATATTTAGAAGTTATACTTAAATAGATAATATTTATAGAAAAAGGCACGTTTTACTGCGTTTTCATATCTGTGCAGGAAAACCATTGCCGCGGCAGCGACAAGGCCGAGGCAGTACCTGATTCCGAGGCAGCAACAGGAAGACAGGAAGCAAAGTGATAGGCGATGGAAAGACAAAAATCTAAGGAACGTGTTTGGACTTGAAGCCCAAGAATCGGAGCTGGCTAGCACAAGGAAAAGCCCAAAGGAAGACCACGCGGGAAAGCCCCCTTAGCCGAATTCAAACATGGAAATATAATATTATTATGTACTTGACTTGTTCCCTACTCCAAGTTGTATTCTACTTAGGAAAGGTTTGCCCTAGGTCTAGCCTATATAAAGACCTAGCCACCCAATGTATGAGATATTGAAATACCTAGGGAGAGCCGATTTCTACTTTTGTTTCCTTCCTCTCCATCATGTTCTAAAACCTTCATAGGTTTTAGGTGAAGGTTGTGGATTATTTGTGAGAGGAGATTGAAATTTTTCTTTTATTCAATGCAATAAAGATTATCAAGGTTTGCTTATCCTTTGTTATTCCTTGTTCACGCATTCAAGCCCGGGAGGGAAGTTTGTGAGTAATCCATTTATCTAAGCTCGGGAGAGTTAGATTCACGAAAGGGGTAAGTACGGTGTTTCAATCGCGAAATACTAACTCGGCCTAGGGATAAGTTAAGAGTTTCAATGGCTAAAAGAAGTGTGAGATTGGTTGGTGAGTATAATTGGTTCACGCCTGGAGGTATCATCAAGGACTAGTCATCAACAACACTCTGACTTAGGGATAAGCGGAGTCATTCAAGGACACTTTGCCGAACTTTGGTAAAGTCTACCCATGAGCAAGGGATTGTTGCGGCAGACAACGTTATCGTTGCCCAGGCGGTAAACTGCAGTGCTGCCGAGGCAGAGATATACGATTGCATTGGATAAAGACAAGTCAATCAAGTCCACAATACAATACAACTGGATCCTGGCCCATCTCTCTCTATAATATTTCGACTCTTTATTTTTATTCAATTATTTTAGTTTAAATAAATCTCATCAACTCACTTGTGTTTTTATCTTTCTACAGAGCAAGAAGATGAAGGAAGCATATTAATTATACCAGTCCCTGAGGAGACGATAACTTGATAACATACTTATCACTTATTCTTGCGATGTGTCCACTTGCACTAAACGCGCACTTTTGACACGCGACATGCCCCGACAAGGATGATGTTAGATGCCTCGTCGAACGGAACACTCCTTGATAAAGCACCTGAGAAAGCTATTGAGATACTGAATAAACTCGCAAAGAACGATTTTAAATTCCCTACATCTAGGAGAGGAGGAGTAAGACGCTAAGCCACGGTGAATGAGTTAGACACATCAAATTCAGTGGCAGCACAATTGGCCTCTCTTACAAAGATGGTGCAAAATTTGCAACTACAACAAAATACCCGTGAGGTTAAGGCGATTGATTCTTTTTGTGATTTATGTGGAGGTAATCACAGTTCCTCTGATTGCATGAATCAAGAAACCGGTATGTATGTTGGAAATTACAACCGAACCAATATGATGTCCAACACATACAATCCCTCATGGAAGAGGCATCCGAACCTATCATAGAGCAATCCTAACAATGCCTTAAACCCAACCACCCAATCCTCAGGATTCCAGCAACCAATGCAACATCTGCTGCCGCCGCAGGTCTAGCAACCAATGCCGCAGCAGTAGATGCAACAACAATCTGTAAGTTCCTTGGAAAATTCTCTGAAAGCATTCATGATGAAAACTGAGTCATACATGGTAGAGAATAGCAACTTCATCAAAAGAACAGATGCATTCATAAATAGAACTGAGATGAGGTTGCAAAACAAAGAGGCAGCAATTAAGGAATTGGAAACTCAGGTTGGGCAATTTGCTCAATATATAAACACTAGACCACAAGGAGGACTACCTAGCAAAACTAAAGTTGCTAAGGTAATGAGCTATGAACAGTGTAAAGCAATCACTACCAGGAGCGGCCTATAGCTGAAGGAAAAGATTCCAGCAAGCCAATTTCCATCATCAGACCCAGCAAAAGAGGAGGCTGAGCAAACTGATCCTGATAACACTACCCCGGCAAAAAGCGCTGCAGCTCCTGAACAGTCTGCCGAGACAGCAACAACCCCAATGGTGCCAGGTATTAAATTCCAAACTAAAGAAACCCTGGACGAGATGAGACCACCACCACCTTTCCCAAAAAGATTGAAAAAGCAAAAACAGGGCCAACAATTCAAGAAATTCCTTGATATTTTAAAGCAAGTCCACATTAACTTACCATTTGTAGAGGCAATTGAACAAATGCCTAACTATGCCAAGTTCTTAAAAGACATTGTGTCTAAGAGAAACGACTAGGTGAGTTCGAAATAGTGACTGCTATCGAGGGATGCATGGCAATGTTGCACAATCGCATGCCACCAAAATTGAAGGATCGTGGATGCTTTATCATACCTTGTGCGATAGGTAACAACTATGAAGGTAAGGCCCTATGCGACCTTGGATCAAGTATCAATCTAATGCCCAAATCTGTCTTCCAAAAGCTTGGAATAGGAAAGGCAAAACCTACAACAGTTATGCTCCAACTTGCGGATAGATCATATGTGCAACTCGAAGGCAAAATCGAGGACATACTGGTAAGAGTTGATAAATTTATTTTTCCTGCTGATTTTCTTGTCCTTGATTGTGAAGCAGATGATAATGCACCGATCATCTTGGGGCGACCTTTCCTTGCAACTAGACGCATCTTAATTGATGTGGAAAAAGGAGAACTGACAATGAGGGTTAATGACCAACAAGTCAAACTCAATGCATTCCACAAATTAATAAAAAAATGATGATCTAGAAGAGTGCAAAGCCATCCACACAGTAGACACCAAAATATCCTGCCTTGGCAGCATGCTCGGCAAGTTATTTGGCAAAAAGATCAAGCTCAAAGTGGATGGACACACAGAAAAAGGGAGTGGCCAACATCCGATTTATAATTCTAGCCAACAAGAGAGAACCATCCTGGGAGGTGCATTTGCATGCACTCCACCAGTAACATAATCACATCCCTTTTCTTTTTATATTATTATATTAGGATTAGTTTAGTTTATATTTATTTTTTTTCTATAATTTGTGTTTTTGCTTTAAGTATTTTTTCTTGTTTGTGTTTAATTTTTATTTAGGATAATAAGCAAGAAAAAAGGATAAATAGTTCATAGCAGGAATTCTGCTGAGGCAGAAAATAGTGTCAAAGCCGCAGCAGTTTCAACGGGCAGAACAGTGTAACGGCTAGTCTGCCGAGATTCCTGCCGTGGCAGAAAAGGAAACGGCAGTAAAGACTAACGGCTACAAAACGTCTAGTGGATTCAAACGGTCACAAGGCCAAGGCCTATATAAGCAACCCTCTCTTCTTGAACTATTCACTCTTGCTTTCTTGTTTTCTTTTGAATACTCAACAATCTTGCTCTCACAATACTCTCTGCCTAACCTTGTTAAAATTCTCAGAATTCTTCCAAGAAAATCTCCAAGAACTCAATCTCTCAAAATCTTTATGGCCATCTACAAGCGCTTTGCCGCAGCGTTGAAGACCGCTTCAACAGGTCTTTCATTTCTCGGCAGTTGTGGGGAGGAACAAGGGTTCCAACACTCGGATGACGAAAACTACGACATCGAGCACTATCTATTCGACAGAATCAAGTACCAAGATTGGGAAATCTTCTGCCTTCAACCTGCCTAGGAAAACGCTACCATCTTGCGGGAATTCTATGCGCATAGACCCAGGAAGATTCCCTCTTTGTCCACTGTCGAGGCAGGCCTGTCCAGCTTGATGCCGAGACCATCAACCACTTCTACGGCCTCACACCTGACCATGATGTGCATGCCGAATTCATGGAAGATATAACTGCCGAGGACTACGAGTTGATTAAAGACGATCTTTGCTACACGAATACTCCATGGGAAACCGGTGCCCATAGAGGATTTGTAGCAAGGCAGAGCCTAAAGCCCGAGGCCAAGCTTTGGAACACCTTCGTCAAGAGACGCCTCATTCCCACATCCCACAACAACACGGTGGACCGAAAGCGATTGGTATTCATCCAATTGATCATCAACAAAAGGAGCATCAACGTTGGAGAGATCATCTTACGCAAAATTTACGAATGCGGTAAGAAGGATAGAGGACCATTATATTTCCCTTGTTTGATCACTGGTTTGTGTGTTGCCGCAGGTGTAACAATATAAGAAACGAAAGAATACACTCCCCAAAGGCGTGGATGGACCAGAGACTTCTGACACAAAGTTATGCAGATCACGCAGGCGGAACCAGTCCAAGCAACGCCCCAACAGTTCACTACTGATACTGCTGTCGGGGCCCAATACACGGCAGACATGCCAGACACTGCCCACACCTCTACCGCAGCAGACCCGTACCAGGAGATACTGCAAAGGATGGCAGCGATGGATCTTAGGCAACAGAGATACATGGAGTATCAAAGAGACTTTAACGGCACATTAGCCCAAATGATGCTCCATGCCTTTCCAGACCAAGGGGCACAGTTTCTAGAATTTCCAAGCAACATGTTTGTCACAGCCGCCCCTACACCGAGACTACATCAGCTCTGGGAGGACCGAGGTCGTTCTTCCACGCGGGCCCTCAACCACAGTTTCATGCTGTCGGCCCATCTAGGGCAGCAGACTCTATCGCAGCATCTTCTGCCAGCAGAAGACCATCAAAGCGGAGGGCAGTCTTCAGCACTCCACCACGATCCCCAATCATCATGGGCAGTCTATCAGTTGAGATAGATGCCTATGTACACCAAAGCTCAACCGCTGCCGGACCGAGTACACACCATACCGGGGCAGCCACAGCAATGGCAGGTGGAACAGACATCATGATCACCGAGGAGATTGTCGACGTGAAAGAAAGATAAAAAGTGGATGCTCCAATGCAACGGACACCACCAACAAGAGTCCAACCGCCCCGGCAAGCAAAAGCTCAGCCATCGCCCTCACCAAGAACAAAACAATCAGCAAAAGCTCCTCGGAGTCTCTTTAAATTTTTCATATATTCAATTTTAATTGTTGTTTGTTTCTAGATATGCTGCTTATTTCTTTCATATTTTTTGTCCACTATTCTCTTCTAATATAAAGTATTGAGGAAAATGCTTGGTTTGAGTTTGGGGGTGTAGAGCCGCTGTCGAGGCAGCGATCTACTGCCGAGGCCATGCCCAGAAAAGGGAGTATTTAAGTGAATTTTTTTTAAATCTTTTTATGCTCTCCGCCTTACTTGAATCAATTGCCTATACTTTTGCACTGCTTATCATCAGTATTGCCTTAGTGTATTCTTTAAGGCTATAGAAATCTTTCTCCTTACCATGATTAGGTTATGTTAAGAAGGTTTAACCTTAGGATACTTAAGGATGAAAACTTAGAAGCTTACTATAAGATGATTTTTTTTTGAAACACTTTTGGGACTTGTTGGATTATAGGAATTCTTTTAATGAACTTAGGTGATAAAGACTTAGATGTTTGGGAAAGTAACTAGAGATGCCTATCACCGGCTCTAGGAAGTACTATTCTTCATGCTAGAGGTGCTCTAGTATGCTATGAGGAATATCAAAAAGAAAGAAGGAATTAGTGAAAAAAAAAAACAATCCTTGAGGTGCCCGAAATTGACTCAAGAATTGGTTGTTTAGAAAAGAAGAGAACACTTAACCCAATTCTACTTGTCTTGAACTTAGTGTTTATCTAAGAAAGCCTTTAATCAAACTTGTCCACAAAAACGCACACACTCACCAAATCTTATAGTTTGTTTCTAGGTAAACCCTTGGGTAGCCGAAAGGTTAAGTCTAAAAGAATAGACATAGTTATGGTGGGGAGAATAATTGGAAACATAAGACCAAGAGAGAGTAGAGGTTGGAAAATTGATGGTTTGCATTGCTTGAGGAGAAGCAATAGTTCGAGTTTGGGGGTGTGATAAGTGCTCAACTCATTATCACTTTTTACACCTTTTATGGGCATTAATCACCAAATTTACACCCACTCGGACCAATGCATGTACTTAATATGATATATTTAGAAGTTATGCTTATAAAGATAATATTTACAGAAAAAGCAAGTTTTACTGCATTTTTATATCTGTGCAGGAGAAACAAGTGCCGCGGCAACAACACGGCCGAGACAGGACTTGATGCCGAGGCAGCAACTGAAAGCCAGAGAGCAATACTATAGGCGATCGGAAGAGAAAAACCCAAGGGACGTTTCTGGACATGAAGCATATGGATCAGAGCTGGTTAGCATGAGGAAAAGCCCAAGACAAGGCCACGCGGGAAAGCCTCTTAGTTGAATTAAACTTGGAAATATTTTATTTATGTACATGACTTGTTCCCTACTCCAAGTTATATTCTACTTAGGAAAGGTTTGCCCTAGGCCAAGCCTATATAAGACCTAGCCGTCCAATGTATAGGGATATACCTAGAGAGAGACGATTCTTAGAGAGTTTACCCTAAGACTCAATGTTTTCTTTCTCTCAAATTATGTTCTAAGCTTTCTTAGGGATTAGGTGAAGGTTGTTTAGTATTTGTGAGAGGAGATTATACTTTGTCTTTGTTTCAATGCAATAAAATTATCAAGGTTTGCTTATCATTTGCCATTCTTTGTTCTTGCATTCAAGCTCGGGAGAGAAGTTTGTGAGTAATCCATTTATCTAGACTTGGGAGAGTTAGATTCACGAAAGGGGTAAGTACGGTGTTTCAATCGCGAAATACTAACTCGGCCTAGGGATAGGTTAAGAGTTTCAGTGGCTAAAAGAAGTGTGAGATTGGTTGGTGAGTATAATTGATTCACGCCGGGAGGTATCATCAAGGACTAGTCATCAACAGTACTTCGACTTAGGGATAAGCGGAGTCATCCAAGGACACTTTACCGAACTTTGGTAAAGTCCACTCACGAGCAAGGGATTGCCGTGGCAGACACTATCGTCGCTGCCAAGGCAGTAATCTGTAGTGCTGCCGAGGCAGTGATATACAATTGCATTGGGCAGAGACAAGTCAATCGAATCCACAATACAACGCAACTGGATCCTGACCTCTCTCTATTAATCAGATTTCATCTTTTTACTTAGTTGTTTTATTTCAATTTAATCAGTTTCATCCAAACCCAAATTACTTGTGTTTTATTTTATTTCTTTTTACAGAGCAAGAAGACAAAGAAGACATATTAAGTATACCAATCCCTGTGGAGACGATAATCCGATAAATACTTATCACTTATTACTTGAGATGTGTCCACTTGCACCAACCGCGCACTTTTGACACGCGACAGTAATCAAGGATCAAATCAAGCAAGCAGCTCGAATAGGCAGCAACCCATGGCGACACAACAAGGAGTCCACAGTTTTCAAGGTTATATGCCATGGCAAAATGCCAACAAGGTATCAGTTCATCAAAATCCCAACAATTCTTTAGAAGCTTCACTATAAGAATTCATGGCTTCTACCAAAGAGTTCATGACATCAACAAAAGCATTATTGTAGGAGCATTCCACAACCATCTCTAATCAAGGCAATATGTTGCAGAACCAAGGAGCATTACTGCAAAGTCACAACTTTTTGCTGAGATCGTTGGAGACTCAAGTTGGTCAAATTGCTCAAGCATTATAAGTGAGACCGATAAGGAATTTGTCTAGTGATACTGAAGTCACTAAAAATCATGGCAAAGAACAATGTAGCGCATTGAACTTAAGGAGTGGAAGAAAAATTAACACAGGGGAGCAGTTCAAAAGAAATGAGAAAGAAGAAACCTTCATTCAAGAGCAAAAAGAAGTTGAGAAACAAGAAGAAAAATCAACTCAAGAAAAAACTGGAGAAAAGTTAAATACTGAGGCATTTGGTGAGAAGTGTGTGGATGCTGCAGCAAAAGAAGCAATACCAATACTACCTTTGGAGGACGTAAGACCACCACCATCATTCCCTCAACGATTGAAGCAACATAAAGAGGATCTCCAATTTCAAAAATTTGTAAGTATTCTGGACCAAATTCATATAAACATTTCATTTTTAGATGCTATTGATCAAATTTCCTCCTATGCAAAGCTTTTGAAAGATATTGTTACAAACAAAAGAAAAATTGAGAATTTTGAAACAGTTGCTATAGCATCTGAGTTTTATTTTGGGAAAATTGACCTTCCCATGAAGAGGCAAGATCCTGACAGCTTTATCATTTCATGCTCGATAGGAGACAATTTTGTGGGCAAAGCACTGTGCGACCTCGATTCAAGTGTCAATCTGATGCCCAAGTCTATATTCAAGAAGCTTGTTATATGGAGTACACAGCTTATTACTGTCATCTTACAATTGGCGGAACATTCTCATGTCCGGCCCGAAGGTAAAGTGGAAGACGTGATAGTGAAAGTAGGCAAGTTCCTGTTCCCTATGGATTTTCTGATTCTAGATTGTGAAGTGGACTATAAAGCAACCATCATCTTGGGGAGATCATTGCTCGCTACCGGTCGAATTCTCATCGACTGTGAAAAGGGAAACTTCACAATGCGAGTAGCAGACCAGTCTATGACTATCAATGTCTTCAACACTCTTAAGTACATGGATGATAATGAAGAATGTCATTGTATAGCTAGGATAAATGCTACAAAAATTGAAGAAAATACAGATTTTTGTTGTGACAATTCTCCACAAATGAAAGACTTTGCAAAACTGTTGGAGGAGCATGATTAGGAAGAAGAAGAAGCTCATCTGGAGCTACAACAAATTGGCTATTTCAAGCCAAAGCCAGGTATGAAATTTGAATCAATTTATTTCTTTGAATTTATTCCTCCTAAACCATCATTATTATATGCACCATCTCTAGACTTGAAACCACTGCCACCACATTTAAAATATGTTTATTTGGGATCTCATAACACTTTGTCAGTGATTATTTCTTCTAGCTTAGATCCTAACCAAGAGCTTAGTCTTGTTAATTTATATAAGAAAGCTCTAGGGTGGACTATGGCCAATTTGAAGGGCATCAATCCTACGATCTGCATGCACAAGATCCTACTAGAAGAATGCCACGCCAATTTTGTTGAGCCCCAAAGAAGACTAAACCCAGCGATGAAGAAGGTAGTAATTACAGAGATCATAAAGTGGTTGGATGCATGAATCATATACCCAATTTTCGACAGTTCATGGGTTAGTCATGTGCATTGTGTTCTTAAGAAGGGAGGCACGACAGTAATCACCAATGAGGACAACGAGTTGCTCCTAATAAGGACAGTTACAGGCTGGCGCATTTGTGTGGACTATAAGAAGCTGAACAAAGTGACAGAGAAGGACCATTTCCCCCTTCCTTTTATCGATCAAATGCTGGATCGATTGGCGGGAAAAGCTTATTATTGCTTCCTCGATATCTATTTTAGGTACAACCAAATTGCTATAGCACCAAAGGACAAGGAGAAGACAACCTTCACCTGCCCATATGGGACTTATGCTTTTCGAAGAATGTCATTTGGGTTATGTAATGCTCAAGCAACTTTTCAACATTGCATGTTGGCAATATTTTCAAACATGGTTGAAGAATTTTTGGAGGTATTTATGGACGACTTTTCTGTGTCCGGAGAAATATTTGAAAAATGCTTAGGCAACCTGACCAAAGTACTCAAACGCTATGAAGAAGCCGACCTTGTACTAAATTGGGAAAAGTGCAATTTTATGATGACAGAAGGTACGGTTTTGGGGCACAAAATTTTAAGCAAAGGAATTGAAGTTAACAAGGAAAAAGTTGAGTTGATAGAGAAGCTACCACCTCTGACAACTGTAAAGGGAATTAGAAGCTTTTTGGGACATGATGGCTTCTACAGGAGGTTCATTAAGGACTTATCGAAAATCTCTAAGCCGCTTTGCAATTTGCTACAACAAAATCAACCCTTTTGTCTTCGATGAAAAAAAAATGCCACAACGCTTTTACTGAATTGAAGAAGAAACTTACCTCAACTCCAATAGTAATACCACTCGATTGGCCTGAACCATTCGAGTTGATGTGCGACGCAATTGACTACGCAGTGGGCGCAACACTAAGTCAAAGAAGAGGTAAGCTTTTTCATGTTATTTCTTACGCAAGCAGAACTCTTAATGATGCTCAAATTAATTACACTACTACTGAGAAAGAGTTACTTGCTGTAGTATTTGCCTTTGATAAATTTAGGGCATATCTTATAGGAACTAGGGTGATAGTGCATACTGATGATTCTGCCATCAAATACCTAGTGACTAAGAAAGATGTTAAGCCTAGACTTATTAGGTGGATACTTTTGCTACAGGAATTTGATATTGAAATAAAGGGTAAAAAAGGAACTGAAAATAAAGTTGCAGACCATTTATCTAGGCTAGAAAATCAAGAAAACTTAGGAGAGGATTTTGAGATCAAAGAAAATTTCCTTGATGAGAAAATTTTATATGCTACAACATTACCTTGGTATACAGATATAGTTAATTTTCTTGTTATTGGTATTTTGCCTCATAATTTATCTAGTTAGATTTAGAAAAAATTCAAGCATGATGCCAATTTTTTTTATTGGGATGAGCCATATTTGTTCAAGTAATGTGCTGACCAATTGCTTCGACGATGTGTGACGGAAGAAGAGCAAAAAGATATTCTATTCCATTGCCATGCAACATCGTGTGGAGGGCATTTTGGTGGATCAAGGACTGCTGCAAAAGTCCTTGAATCTGGATTCTACTGGCCATCACTTTTCAAGGATGCTCAAGCATTTTATAAGGGATGTGATATATGTCAAAGAACCGGTAACATCTCGAGAAGGAATGAAATGCCCTTGCAAAACATTTTGTAAATCAAGCTTTTCGATGTTTGGGGAATCGATTTCATGGGACCTTTTCCATCATCTTATGGTGATTTATATATCTTGCTAGTAGTGGACTACGTGAGCAAATGGGTTGAAGTAGTGTCTACACGCAGAAATGATTCAAAGACAGTCTTGTAGTTCCTACACAAGAATATTTTCACCAGATTTAGAGTCCTTAGAGCCATAACTAGTGATGAAGGCACCCATTTCGACAACAAGCTCATTGTTAAGGCATTGCAACGCTATGGAGTTAGGCATAAAATTTCTACAGCATATCACCCACAAACAAATGGCCAAGCTGAAATCTCCAATAGAGAAATTAAGAAGATTTTAGAAAAGACAATCAACACAAAGAGAAAAGACTGGTCTCCAAAGCTAGATGAAGCTTTATGGTATGATAAACATCTTTCTCCACAACATTTCTCAGAAGGCCAACAAGTGTTACTCTACAACTCGAGACTTAATTTTTTCCTGGAAAGTTAAAGTCTAGATGGTCAGGACCGTTCTTGATACATAAGGTTTATCCTTATGGAGTTGTGGAGATAAAAACACTTAGTGGAGATCGAATCTTCAGGGTCAATGGTTAAAGGCTGAAGACTTATAATGAAGCTACGATTGTGCGTGACAAGGAAGACCATAGTCTGCAAAATACTTAAGCATTTCTATTCCTATCTTTTATTTGCTTTAGCATTTTAGTTTCAGTTTGAATAAAAAAATAAGTATCTTTATTTTTATGTTACTTTTACTTTTCTTTTGTTCCTTTCAACTTGTCAATTTTGAAGGTACAGATTGAACCTCAAGGTACTATGTGTCTTAGAAGCACAGTGGACAAAGACAGACTGTACGGTTGCAATGTTGGAGGAAAAATTTTTGGAGTTATTTGATTTGGGCCATAAAGGAAGAAGAGGAAAAGCCCTTGATGATGTATCCGGTTAAGTTTGTAAGGTGAAGGGGAAGAGTTTGGTTATAATTCAACCCCCTTTTTAACTTTTAACCTTTTCTTTAATTATAAAACCCTTTTCTCTCTCCCACTCACCATCACATTAACCTCCCATCACACGTTTTTCTCTTTCCAATAAACCTAGCCGTCCAATTTTCTTACACCCACAATAATTATTTTTTTTTACTTAACCCTCTGCCTTTCCCAAGAGACAAACCACCCTCTATTTTCCAACTTCATCTTCTACCTCCAAAACTTATCCAAGAAACCTCTATGTAAAACCATGGCTCGATGCAAGCATGCAACAAAATCCTCAAGGTCTACACCAGCAAGACAAATCGAGATACGGAAGTTTGAGAATGATGCAGCAAAGGAATGCTTCTAGAAAATTAAAGGAAGGACAATGCATAGCAAGAAAAAGGACTTATTTTTGATGCAGCAACCATACAGAAATTGCCAGAACAAGTTGCGGCCATAGTAAAAAAGCACAAGTGGGAGAAATTTGCTTGCCACTTCAATGTCAAGAAGGACCAGAAGGCTATAAACATCTATCTGGTGAAGGAGTTTTATGCTCACTTCACCAGACCCGGTCAAGAAACTATGTATGTTTGTGGCGATGTCATCCCATTCACTGCCAAGGACATCAACTCTTTCTACAGTATAGACGAGGAAGACAGGTACTCCATGTTTGTTGCCTCGATGCTGGGATAGAGCCTAGACTTTCTTTTGGAGGACCTTTGCCTTGCCAACACCGAATGGGACGAGGCTAACACCACTGTACACCACACTTGTTTAAAGCCCGAAGGAAAGCTATGGATTCACTTTATCAAGCAGAATTTGATGCCAACTTCACACACAACAACGATAAATCTTGGAAGGTTGCAACTCCTCCATTCGATCATGAACAAGCGACCCATCAATGTGGGTAAAATAATTCTGAAAAAAGCATATGCGGCTTTGAAGAGAAAGAAAAGTCCTCTTGTTTTCCCTTACCTAATCACAACTCTCTACCGAAAACAAAAAGTGTTCTAAGATAAAGAGGATTATCACGTGAAGGGAAGAAAGGGCATTGCCTTGAAGAAAATTCAGAATTAATGGGGATGGAGGAAGATTCTCCAGCAACCAGTTAACCTATTGCCTCCAAGAAAAATGCTACAGTAGATGTAGCTACGTTGACTATTGCAATGGAGAAAACTCAGATCCAAATGGTTGATCTCCATGGAAAGTTCACGACCTACATGAACTATGTGCAAAAATGAGATCTGATAATCCAGATGAATTTTAGAGAGTTGCATCCAGATGATGCATTCAACTTCCCCGTTCATATATTCGTGCAAGATGAACCAGAGCCCGTTTCTCAACAACAACAGCACGCTCCTCAGCAACAACCTCCACCAAAGCCAGAACATAGCCCTGTTTCGTAATAGTAAGAGAAGACCCCAATTGCGCATTCCCCTACCCCAGCTGCATCAGCCACGACATCTACCCAAGTCCCAGCCGATCCTTTAATTCCACCACAACAATCAAAGGACAAAGGCAAGGGACTTGCTACTAATTCACAATCATATGGGGACCGAACCATCCAAGTCAGCAGTGAGGACATAGACCTTAACTCGCTAGAAGTTGAGGCACTACCTGCTCCGACATTTGAAGCCCTCATCCCTCGCCGCACAATAAAGAGAACTACTGGACGAAATGCTTCTCGCGGTGTGGAGGAGGAAAGAATGCCTGATGCTGCAACATTGCAGGAGGAGGATGACAAGCAGAACCAACCATAAGCTGAAATCACACATATTGACCCATCACCACCAGAAAAGCCAGCGAAGAGAATCAAACACGTGGCTACAAGGAAAACCAGATCCTCTAAGAAGTAAGTATCTTTTTCTTTTTTTACTTTTGCATATAGTTTCATTTTAGTCGCATTGAGGACAATGCTAACCTCAAGTTTGGGGGTAGCAAAGTCTTTGCTAGAGAATTTTTTATTCTGCATACATATAAATTTGCTACAGCATTAGATTCAATTTAAGACAGCCTTTAGGATAGAATAAATGATTTCTGATGATGAGAATTTTAATTTTTTTGGACTAAATATTAGAAAAATATTGAGAAAGAATATAACTGAATTAGAACTTGATGCTTTGGAATATAATTGACACGATTGTATGTTTTCTATGCTTGAGTGTCAAGAATTTTCTAGAGAACTTAGAATCTATGCCTTAGTTAGTTCGAAAAGAAACAATCTCTTTCTTGCTATAGTATATAGAAGAAGAAGAAGAAGAGAAAGAAAGATATGAATAAATGCTTTAGCATAAAACTGTAGAAGGACGTTCTTCTATGCAAAGGTTAGCTTAGTCTCTGAACATAAATAAATAATGCTATAGCATATGAGCGAATGAAAGTTGTCACGGGATGACTCTACTTACTAGCTTGGGGGTTAGATGTTTGCTCCATACTCACCTAGAGTTAAGGATGGTAGTTGTGATGAGCTGACACCCTTCGAATCAGTTTATTATAAAAAAAATAATAAAAAAATAAAATAAAAACTAAGTAGCATAGGAGTAACTTTAAGAACTAGGGTGTAGTGAATAAGGGACGTTAGAATTTTTCTAACACTATTAAACATAGGCTAGACACAATCCTGCACACACATGCAAGGCATCTTGTCTAAGTTTAAGCTCTTGAACTTCTCAATATCATGTAGTTGCTACAACATTTATATTCTGATGATTGAGGTTTTGCCTAGACTGCTGTCAAGAATTGAAAGTTTTCCTATAGCATTTTTGTATGTCATTGCTTTAGGAAAAGCAATATCTTAAGTTTGGGGGGGTGTTAACGCTTTAAAAAGCGTATATTTTATACCCTTTTACTTAAGGTTTTGTTTAATTTCAAGCTCATTTGCATTGCATTTAGCTGTATTTCATTTGCATTTGCATGTAGATTAGGTTTTTATTTTATTTTCACTTTTATTTTAAAAGATGCTGCTTTGAAGGGTATTTGTTTGGTGGTGGTGTGCAGATTGCTGGGGTAAAGTTGAAAGAACGGAAGAGATGCTATAGAATATTTTAGTGATGGATCGGAGTTCATGATGCTATAGCATTGTGGGTAGACAAAACTACAGAGAAGACAAAACCTACAGCCCACACTATCTTGACGCGTTAATTTCAGGCCAGCCGCACCTCTCCTGCAAATTCCTGCAACCTTCTGCTATTCTCTGCAGAATTGTAGGGAATATTCTTTGTATCCTTAGGGCACAAAACCCTATAAGTCTCCTATATATACAAGGCCAAACCTCCTTTGCAAAGTGTGGTGAAATAGATGAGATCGGAGTAAGAAAGAAAGATAGAAAAAGGAGTAAACTTTAAGGAAAACAACGAGGAAAAACAAACAAGAAAGACGACCATTTTCCTTCATATTCATCTTCAACCTCAAGCTAAGCCACCATTGTTGGAGAGCTTCAAGCAAGGGATTTACGAGACTTCGGGAGAAGCGAAAGCTAGGAAAGCCTCACAGCACAAAGCATTTGAGACTTGCTTCCTCTTCACTTTACTTTACCTCTTTTCTAAGTTGTTGAAAATGTATTTCAAGGGATGCAAGTTGAATAGTTTGCTAAACCTAGCCATGAACTAAACTAGTATGACTTAGGCTTATTATGGATGATTTTTATTTTGTTTGAATGAATGTTTACTGTTTCCAGTATTTATCTAAATGTTCTGCTCATGAAATATAACACCTTTTCTTCTTAAAACTTGGTTTGTAAGAGCTCTCGGGAGATTTTCGTAGCTAAGGGGTACGGGTAGCTTAGATCTAGGGATAGACAAAGCTAGACCAACATCAACAATGGGGTTACTGTGGGAGTAGAATCCTAACTCACCTTAAGGATAAGAGAGAGTTTCAACTACTAAAAAGGGTAGAACTTTATCAACATTATAAGTGTTAGGGTTGAGACCGGAAGGTAATGCCTTAACATTTTCGAGTTTTAGGCCTTCTGACTAGGGATCGTGGAGATATTTTTAGCAAACTCTGTCAAACACTTGTTAAAATAGTAGAATAGTAAGCTTTCAGAAGTACAGTAAGATCTTTTCCATATCAAGCCTAGCCTGTCTTAAACTTGAATTCTCCTTTGTGTTGTGTTTGTGCAGCTTTATCTATTACTTCGTTCTCAGATTTATTTTGCTACCGCAATTTTGTGACAACTTTATTTTGCTTCAGCATTTTGGTGACACTTGCAGAATTGCTTTAGCATATGTTTATACAAAAGATTTTCTTATCTTTTAAGTATGTTAACTATCTTTGAAATAACCTACCCAATCCTCGTGGGAACGATCTCACTCACACACTTTATTACTTGTTCGATGTGTATACTTGCACGGGAATTACATATATTTTAATCATTCGACACGCAACCACCAAGGACTTAGCTATGGTAGTGCAGAGGTGTGCATGTGTTGAACTACTCCATACCATTAAGTTGTTACATGATTGGGATATCACTTGAGAAATATGTATATCTGATGTTTCGAGAAATTAAATGAGTATGATAATGATCACTTAAAATCTAATATAATGTTTTATATACCATGTTGATGGATGTAGTTATGCATGAGATGCTCATTTAATTTCCCAAAACATCAGGCGATTTATAAATATGAAATGCTCTTTAAATTTTACATATTGTAATTATGCATGAGAAGGCTTAGATTGAAAGAATTACATATGATATTATATTGTTATATCCATAATACATTTACATATGGTTAATATGCTTGTTTGTAAACAAAAGTGCATGATTTTAGAGGTATGATATTGATGTTGAACATTGTATATGTTGTTTTGAAAATTAATTTATGTTGCATTGGTGATATGATATATTATGAGTACTCCCCACTAAGTTTAGTGTACTTATGATATCTTTCTTTTCATCAATATAAAGAATTAAGTATTTGGGATACCAAGCGAGCCAGAACGAGAAGATCCAGAACTTGGCTTGATAATGTACGACTTTTAGAACTAAAGTAGTAAAAAAGGGGCAATATGCAATTTTTGGAATAAGGGGTAGTTTGAATGCTCTATATGTTTAACCAAGTTTATGTTATTGTTTTGAACTTGTTTAAGATTGTGTTATTGGTTTGAGGCTTTGTTTATGCTTTTGATGTGTTGAGTAGGATGTGTAACCCGTTATTCTTGACTTGAGGTTTATGGTAGGTTAAAATTAATATTTTAAAACTTTATCGACAAGTAAAGTGGAAAAATAATTTCAAAATCAAATTTATAACCCAAACGATAAAATACAATTTAAAAATAAATACTCTGAATAATATTATTAAAATTAAATAACCGAATCAATGTATGAAATTTGAAAACATCTCAATCCCTAATGATACCAAAAATAACTGAAGTAAAATACTGATAGCTAACACACTGAAAATAATAGGAAAATATTTTTCCGATTGAAAGCTTTGAGTACCAATTCCTATGGTCGGGTATCTGAAAAGTTAAATTAAAAGAATGAGCTATAAAGCCCAGTGTGTCTCTAAAGTACAATCACAAATCATATTATCACTCAGTTCACAATCATATATATATATACATATATAATCATAATAATTAAACACAATGAGTGATGAATGCAATGTTAGAAAGAATGTAGTTCCATACTCCGAATGCCAAACACAGTGGTGGCAAGGCCAATCGATCACAGTGGAGGTAGTTCCCCCAAACCCCTCACCCCTTATTTCGCCAAACACAGTATGGTAAAACCACCTTCCTCTGTATAATCCACCCCATGCACATGTAATGCAATCAATGATAATGATCTCAAATGTCTTAGCACATATAATCGTATAGAATATGAAACACACAATTCAGATAATCTGATCACAATATCATAGGGAATCTCAAGATCACAATATCACAATAAAAGTTAATCACAGAACACAAATCTAGCACAAGAAGAGAACACACCTCTCGTAGCACAAGAACTACTGTTGACACGGACGTTTCCCACGGTCTAAGCTAGGTCCTGCTCTAGTTGAGTCAGAACATACAAATAAATTCTAATAATCAATCTTATTCTAAAATAATACTATGCCACCTAAAAAGAACACATACGCGTATCACGAGCGGTGCTCGTAGGAGTCAATCAAACTCGAGGCAGAGGTAGTGGAGGCAAAACGTCTTCTTTAGAGTCCACGTCTTCTGAAAAATACCAAAAAATTCCAATTAAATTCTCATTTGAGTCCACTAACTCAAGTCATACTCAAAAGGGTCAAAACAGGATTTTCGTGTTTGAATTTGGCTGAACGGATTGCAAAAATGGACTCAAGATGTCGAAAAAGGTCAAGATATGGTCTTTCAAAAAAAGTCAACTCTGGTAAAAAAGTCAATGGTCAGAGTCAACGATCAACGGTCAACAGCCAGGTCAAAGTGAACGGCCAATTGTTGACGTCACTGCTGACGTCATGGATGACATCATTGCTTACATCACATATGACATCAGTGAGTAAGGGTCAAACCGGGTCAGGTTCTAGGTCGTGGATCGGGTATGAGTCATGGGTCGTGTCTGGTTCACAAAACGGTTTGGTTTGGTTCACACAGGAAACTGATTTTGTCTGGTTTAGTCCCCCTCATAATAGAACCGGTCCAGTTCAGTCTCAACCACCCACACTACCCTAACTCTCTCTTCTTCGATCCACAACAGCCATAACCCACATGCTTCCTTGTTGGCGACCAGCACTGACGGCGAGGAGAACCCTGGCGATGATTCGACTACCCAACTGAGATAAAACCCACTAAGACTCCACTCTTCTGCGATAGAACCAACCCCCAACCCCTAACCCATACTATCCACCACACTAACCTTCGACCAACGACCACTTCATCATCAAAACCCACTGGTTCCCTTTCAAGCACTGGCGAATCATTACCCTAAAGATCTAAACTCGCCGAAAGTCTCATAAAACCCTAAACACAGCAAAACCCAAAATAGATAGACTTTAAATCCTTACCTGAGTTCAGAACTTCATGGAAAAGGATTAAAACACTCCCAACGTCGACTCACAGATGGAAGAACAAAGACACAAAGAACACTTAAGGAAGAAAGAATCAAAACAGGAGGTATCGGTAGGGAGAGAGGAAAAGGAAAAAAAGTCACAATGATTATAAGAAAACTATATACTTTCAATTCAACTAAGTTTAGTTTTATCCTTGTAATTTCGATAATAGCCCTTTATGAAATTTCAAATCTCCAAATTCTAAGGTTATTGAATTGGGAATTTGAATTTAATTAGGTTTTCCCCTTATTCAGATTTTGTGGGTGTTACAGGAAGAATGTATTTAACCTTGAGTGTGAGGTTTGAATTTCTATGAAGGTTGCTTAAGTTTGATTGATGTTAAAAAATTGTATACTTATGATGTTTTAGTGACTTGTATGAATGTTTAAATTAGTTTAGAGTGAGTCAAAGTGTTATAAACTTGTATGTATGAATGTTTTAAGACGTTTCAGCATCTATTCCCCTCTTTTTTCTTCACCTTGGCGTGTGATGACAACGATGATGATATGACGACCATCAACAATTGTGTTTTAACAAGAAAAATTCAATTATGTCATCATCCTTTTTAAATTTTAGACATTCTTCCAATGGTCAAGCTTAAAATATCGCATTAATTTTTCTCTCCTACCTCCATCTTCTCTCAAAGCATTATATCTTTCCGATAAAAATATCCTCACTTTTTCTCATATCATCATCCTTTTTAAATTTTAAACATTCTTCCGAAAACTAATAGGCAAGCTTAAAATCCAATAACTAAGGCTATAATATAATGGTCCAAAACCCAAGTTTAAGATCAATTTATTAATCCAAATTATTTTTTTTCTTCTATTATTTTATTCTGTAAAATTATTTTAAAATATTTGTCATTGGTTGATTACCATTTTTTATCTATAGAGGGACCATTTAACCCAAAATGTAACATTAAGGATTATATTTATTAAAAAACAAATATGAGTCAAAGTTATTTTTCAATCAAACATTAATTGCAATTTTTGAAATTATACCTTCTAAAACCTCATAGGATTGTTTCCTGAGTCTTATATCCAAATACAAGAGAATTTTTTTTTTAGTATGTCCCTAATCTATGTGTTTTACAAATCCATCTCCAATAACGTCATTGCTAGTTAATTCAGTTCCTCATGCTGCAGGTTCTTCACCCTCAAGATAATCTGCTTGTAAACATATTTTCATATTAAAAATGTTGATCATTAATGTTTGCTATCTATAAATGTCAGATATATGTCCTGACTAGTGATGATAGGCTAAACAAAAGACAAAGAATAAAGACTGAATTAGAACCATGATAATCAATTGAACTCGGTTCCATTCAAATACTAATTAGCTATAATCTGTATAACTCTTGTTTTGGCATAAATATAAAGATTTGGTATTGAGCTTGTAAGAGAAAAATATAATGATGGTGAGGTTTAGCCAAAAAAGCTCAATTCAGTTAAAATTGATCGATTTTTCCCTACACATGAATTAGAGATCAGATCTATTTTATTTTTTTATTATTTTAAAACTAATTTTAATAATTTATTTTAAAATAAATAGTTAAAGATAAAGATACTTTTTGGGTATTTATGATACTATAATTACCATTTATATATGCCTTCAAATATTGTATTCTTTGTTCTTATTTTTTTTCCGCACAACAGAATGACCTATTAATTATCAAAGGGTATGCACAATTTTAAAATATCTTTAAAGATAATATTTTATGTACGTGTCGAGTATATGTATTCATTCCTTTTTTTTATAATCACCATTATTTTCATATAATCTTAAGGATATCTATGTGGCTAACGACACCCAAGAAACTAAAATTCCTGTTGGTCCAACCGAACCCACAAATAAAAATCCTTATGTACCCAAAATCATACAGTATATAATAATTTACATGCAATATATATAAGGTTATAAAATACATATATATTATACAGTACAAAATAAAACGGTGTATAAAATATTACAAATAATAAAAACACTCATAATAGAATAAGTTACATCTATTAAAATTAATATAAATAAAAAAATAACATTAACAAATAAATACAAATCAATAACATGAATATAAACATGTACATATTAAAAGAAAAAATATATAATAAGGGATTGTATTATATATATATATAAACAATATATAGATTCATGTAAAATATATAATATCATATGTTATAGTATTAAACATATATACATGATATATATATATATATATATATAAGTTAAAGGGATAAATTTGATTAAAATAAAATAAAAGTGTATAAATTAAATAAATATAAACTATAAATATGTACTAAATGATATAAAGAAATGAAAATTAATCCCAAAGACTTCACAAAATGATACAAAAAATGTCATTGATATCAAAAAAAAAAAAAAAAATGATGAACAATATGAAGTTTTTGCACCATAAAATCCTAACAAATTATTATAAGTTTCTTTTAACTAAGATTTTTAATCCTTCAATCATTCATGAAAAAACGCAATCTTTTTATTATCCATAATTTTTTAGATCAACTTTTGGAATTCCTTGCAAAGTATCGTGTGTTCTCAACTTCGATGATATTCACAAAATTCTTTCTTTGTTTCTATATAAACCTTCACAATTCATGCCATCGGTCCAGCTTCCTGGATTTGCTTTACAATCAGCTTGATAGATAAACTCTAACTCTCTCTTATTACTTTCCTTTTATTATTACTTATGATTCCAAATAAAAATGAGACAAGATAGTTCTTTTTTTTACCTCTAAAAGTTTGAGGATTTTTTTTACATTTTTTATTAATAAATGATAACGGCCATTAGAATTTTTTTTTAAGATTTATATCGATTATATGCAATGATAAGAACCTACTCTATATTGTTGTTTGATTTGAGTCTGGATCTGGAGATCTCCTATTTTTATGTTATTGTTGTCTTTCTTTTGTAGACTGTGGTTGAAGAAAGCCATAAATAGCGACATGATCATCAATGATCGTGTCACATGGTCGAGGAAGGTGAACGATCAAGCGTGTGTGGATCACGCCCTTATGGGAAGCCAATGCGGTCGGATGTGCATCACACACTGTAGATGAAGTTTTTTTTTTCTTTTTGCCAAAAATAGATATGTGGTGGTTGCAAAATAAATAAGAAAGGGCATATAGATATCATACTAGGTTATTAAGATTTATTGGTTTGGGTTTATCGGTCATTGTAATTGAGATAAGTTATAATTTATATTGGACTTATATCAATATAATGAACTAATATTATTGGATTAATAATAATAGTAATAATATTTTTAATCTATTTTTCTTTTATGTTTTATAATAATATTATTTAATAATAATAATAAATTGAGTAATAAATTAATAACAATACTATTAATGCCAAAATTAAAATAAAAATATTAAATTTTAAAAAATAATGATTATAGTTTTTAACGATGTCATATCTTAAAAGACACTATGTATGCCGTTTACTTTGGGAACCTCACCCAGTGATTCCATAATATGGAATGAAACAGTGGCAAATTTACCTGATATAGGATAAATTCCACTTCGACTAACATTGTCAATAAAAAGTTCTATAAAGTAGTTGGTAGCTTCATTATGAAGCGAAAATTTATCGTCACACCAAGTTTCATTTAGGAGTTGAAGGGAATTGATACGATTGTTAACTTTGCGTTGTTTGGCTTGATGGTGAAACTATGTCATGTTAAAGTCTCTATTGCACACCCAATCCAAACAAGATTTATGCCGCCAAAGTGTCGTAACTAATAAAGTAACTGAATGTGGTAGTTAGTAATCTGTAAGAAAGAAGTTAGTTTGTTGAATGAGTTAAGCTATCAGTCCGCTGGTATATAAATATAAAATGGGTATATTGTTTAAGTATGTTTGATTCATAAAATAAAAAAAATAAAATAAAAATTTGAAATTCCAAGTATGGTATTAGAAGTCTAAGATTTTTGAAGGAGTTTTTTATCTTTTTATGTTGGTTTTATCTCTTTATGGTCTTTGTGTCATTCTATTTAAGGTTTCTCTTTCTTTTTAACCTCAATGAGTTTCTTCGATCAAAATGTTGATGAGTCTAAACCACTACTGTTGGTGTTCTCATCAACGAATAGAGAGTCATTCACAAATGAAGTTTTCTTTGGTTCATCCCCTTCTACAATTCTCACTTGCCAATATCTAGACCGCAAATCTATCTTTGTGAACAATCTTGCACCACCAAGTTGATTGAACAAGTCTACTATTAGTAGAATTAGGTACTTGTTCTTCAAAGTAAGCTTATTTAAAGCTCTATAGTCGATGCACATTCGAAGACTTCCATCATATTTCTTCAGAAAAGCATCAAAATATCATAAGGTGTCTTGTATGATTAAATGTAACCTATATCGAGGAGTTCCTTCAATTGTCTATGCAACTCCTTTAACTCGGGTAGAGCCATTTGATAAGAGGTTCGGGTTAGTGGCTCTGCATTGGGCATAAGTTTAATCTTGTGTTCGACCTCCCTCTTCGTTGGAAGATTCATGGGTAGCTAGTAGACATCACAACACATAATTCTACCAAAACTTGTCCCACCTCTTTTGGGACTTCTTTAGACATGATTGGTTCATCATAGACCAATGTCGTTAGGTAGGTTGGTTCCTCCTTACACACACCTTGCTAAATTGAATGGTTGATAGCATCTTGGCCTTAACTCTAGGCTCTCGATTCACCGAAACAAGACATAAATGGCTTGGATCAATTATGAAAAAAAATCATAAATGGAATAGGGAACATATTAATTCAATCAAGGAAGCTAAGCACAATCACGAAATGAAAATCATCAAGAGGGATTACCTTGATTATTTCCTAATCGTTCCAACCATCTATCTCAAGTTTGATTCCTTTTGTTATCCCCATAATTGTAGGCTTTTTGGAATTTATCATCTTAATGAATCCACTTGCCTTCTCCACATGAAGGTCAAGTCTCTAAGAAACTTTTTCTAACATGAACAATTTTGAGGAACTTATGTCAGTAAGTGTGCTCAACGTTTGCCCCGCAATGATGATGTCCACGAGCATCAGGCCATTCCTCTTGGAATCTTTCTTGAATTTTATGAAACTCATGAACAAAGTTGATTTTGACAACTTCTTTCTCTTATCCATTTTTCTCTTGGATGGAAGAAACATTCTTATTTTGTAGGCAATTCTTAGTCAAGTGTTTGCCTCCATATGTGTAATACTTGAACTCGTTCTTTTTTATGGATTGCAAAGTTTCTCTCTTGTTGGATAGTTTTTCAAAACCATTCTTGATTGGTTTATCTTTGTCTCCTCCACCATTGCCCTTATGCTTTATCTTTGTCTTAGAAGGCTATGTCTTTTTTATTTCAAATTCTACAGTCGATTCATTAGCAGGCATCGATTTGTAAAGGTCTTAAACACCCATTCACTTTAGCTTCATTCTTTCCCATCACTGAAAACCAGTCTTGAAGGCATAGAACCCTTCCGATTTGCTCAATCTTTGATATATAACTTGAATTTTATGAATCGTTTAATGTACTTCTGTATTGAGTTGTCGTTCTTCAATTGGTGAAGTTTGTCTCGAGCTTCCTATGTGACATTCATGGGATACAAGTGCCCCTTAATTTAGAATTACAATTCCTTACATATCCCGATTGAAATATCCCCATCACTTACCTCGAAAAATCTATGTTGCCACCAAAAAAGAGCGACATCAGTCAAATAAATTGAAGTTGTGTTTATCTTGATTGCTTCATCATCGATGCCAATGAGACGAAAGTACTAATCTAACCCGCAAATGAAGTTCTCCACTTCTTTAGCAGTCCTCGTCATATGAACCCGATAGTAGGGTCCAAGTCATATATGATTTTGCTCGATCGTGATTCTAGTAAGAACAGATTTCACAAGAATCAGTACGCTAAATTTCATAAACATAAAGAGTAAGAATGAAATAAGAATAATAATAAGGAAATGATGGAATGAAAGATATGGAAGAGGTTTGAAGTGTATCGAAGTGTGATGGTTCTAGTGGTTATATGAAATGAAGGAAAGTCAGGAATGCGTAATGGTAATGGTGTGGGTATGTAACTTTAAGGGACAAATGGATTGTGACCCACTAGCTATATGGAGTTAGGAATCAACAATATAATATGTTGGATTCGATGTGTTAGAAGTGTGGCACGTGACCCACTAGCTATAAAGAGATAGGAACCAACGCGATAATAAGATAGAATGGATGAAGACTACAAGCTTAACTTAAAGCCGATAGAGTTTTCGAAAGAACAAAACAGAAAACAACCTTTCAAAAGAGTTTTATTATATCAAATTGGCGTCATAAAAATGATGTAAAGATTCCTATTTATAGTGTTCATAAGAACCATATGAATTGTCTTACAACAAGAGATGAATGCTCCGGGTTCTCCTCGCCCCTTATTGTTATTCATAAAAATGAAGGAAATGATGGAATGAAACAACCTTTCAAAGGAATTCTATGGGTCCTTGTCGTTGGTGCTCATATCACCTCGCCCCGTTGAATTCCTTCAGCTTTAAACATCGATCCTAGGCTTAGACGTAGTTGCTTCAACCATCATGTCGTCTAACATGGTATTCTTGTAGATGAGTAGCTCGACACTGAGCTTTTTAATATTACCCATCAATTCCACCTTCATTACCTCCATTTTAACTTGAAGGGAATTGTCTTGCCCCGTTCAATTTCTCGTATGTGGTATCAAGAAATGATTGAACTTTTTCCATGACTTCATCCTTGTAGGATTCCATCTTCTCAAGGCGCTCATCAGAATCCTCTTGGGTTTCCTAGACTTGGCTCAATACACTCTCCAATCTTGCGACACTCTTGTCCAAGGTAGAAATAATGTGTCTTGAACACTCACGCTTCTTCCCTATAGCTCCTGAACGAGTCTCTCGGTCAGTTACTGGAACCTTTTTAACACTTTGTGGTGCCGTTTCTTTCGAATAAACTTGCTTTAATATCATTTTTCACGTTCGTAGAACTTAACTACTCGTGGCGTACAACGTTAGATGTGTTTCTCTCTATTAAACTGCCTAACTAAGCCTTAAACGTTCAAAGCTTTAATGCTAAAAACCTTTCGTAATAGAAAGTACAACTAAAAGAAAAAAAATGGAAAAGAACTAAAGAGGATTTAGGTGAATGCTCTTTGTATTACTCAAAGAATAAGTGTGTGACAAATGACTTAGGGGAAGACCTCTATTTATACTAAAGCCCCCAACATCCAACGACTAAGATTGAATTACATCAAGGATCCAGATTTGTTCTTATCCTTTTATCCCTTATCCTAAGCTACTTTGCATAATTAAAAATATACAAGGATAAGAATAATATTAAGATGGATAACTTGAAAAATAAGATTTGGATGAGTTATTAACCCAAAGTATTGGGCTAATCCGGTCATGGGCCTCTAGGTGTGTTGAAACTCAGACATGGGATCCCATAGGTGCTAGATCTCGGACCTGGGATCTAATGGGTGCTAGGATAGGTACTGAAATATCTAAAAGGCCATAGAGTGCTTCTATGAAAACCTAGTGTAAGCTAGTCTCGGGGTCTAAGGTGCAGTCCATGACAATTAGGCTTATGGCTCTTTACATATTGCTTAGTAGTAGTTCCGGAATTTTGGATACCTACATCCTTGAGCATTCCGCCAAATAATATCATATTATTAAATTGCAATTGCAATTTTTTATCGCAGTTGCAATGTTACGATTGTGGACGTTGCAAACGTTATGTAATGTTTGATGTATCGTGATTTGTTTCTAAAATTTCACAATTTTTATAAAATATTATTTACATATATATTGTAAATATATTTTAATATTATAATATTAATATATTATTTTATTTTTTAAATAAATATAATTTATAGATAAAAGGAACTATTAAAAATATAGATTATATAAACATTATAACTATAAATTTAATGAATAACAGAAAATAAATAGTGTCATATTTCAAACACTATAATTTTAGTTTACACTAACTTAAAAAATAGATACATATAAATATAAAAACTTCACGTTTGATAATTTATCATCAAAATGAATCAAGATGTCACTGTATCGAGATATCTTATCTCTTTCTCCGGGAAAATAGAAATTACAAGAAAAAATTTTAGTTCAATCCTTTTTTTCTCTCTACTCGGACCAATCCACCTGCTTGGCTTCTTGTATTTAAAGTGATTTGGATATCTTATGTATTTTTAGTTTCGTCGCTACTTTGTGTAGCGATCCTTTTTGAAAATTTAAAAAAAGTTTAAAAGTTCGGTATGTTCGGTGGGATTTGAAAATTCGGTATCCGAAGATGACACCTGAAGAACATGATGTCACTCCTAATGGAATACCATTAATATTTAAAGATTCACGATAATATTTAAAAATTCGGTATCCCGGGAGATGAAACCTGAAGAACAGGATGTCACCGACCGTTCAAAAAGGTGGATCGAACACCGGAAAAACAAAACTAGAGAATATTGGGTTAGGGAGTTGGTTACGTTTGGGGAAGGATGAGCACCCCCCATAACGCCCAAAATTGGTACCTAAAGGTTCGCATCTTAATTTTAAGAAAATATAAAATTCGAATTAAATTAATTTTTAATTTTAAAATGCATACCCTAATATCCACGACAATTCAAAGAAGATAACACCCGGAGATCGGGAGGCTACTCCCAATAGAATATTTTGGGATAATAATTTCTAATACAATAAACGGAACAAAAATAAAGTACACATATAATAAAAAATATTATAATTTAATAAACAATATAGTAATAATAAAATAAAATAAAGTGAAAATAATAATAATAATAATAATAATAATAATAATAATTAATATAATAATAAAAACATGGACTAAATCTGTAAAAAAAGAACTATGAGGTTAAAAATAAATAAAACAGGGGCTAAATTGAATAAAACATAAAGCTATAGCGCCAAAATAAGAGAAACAATGACTAAAATTGAAGGAAAAGCAAACTAGAGGGCCTAATGCAAGGATACTGAAACTCCAGGGACTACACGAGTAAATATCCCCTTTTACCGGAATAACAACGGATCCAGGTTGGTTTCTAGAGCGGTTCTCATGTATCCAAGGCGAAACGACATCGTTTTGACTATAGATGAGCTTGGCCAAAACGACGTCATATAGGGAGCTATATATATCATTTTTAACTTGAAAACAATTCATTATATCATAAACTCAAATAAAAAGAAATACAGTAGTCTTCTTCTTCTCTCAACTGCATCGCTCACAGTCGCCGGACGGGGGTGGTTCGCGACGGTCCGTCGCTCGCCGACGACAGCCGCCGCCATCGTAGGTCGCCGGAACTGTAAGTTTATATTTTTTCCAAAGCGTTTTCGCATGGAGAACACGAATTCAGCCTCAAAAATTCGGAAAAAGAAGCATGGAAGCGTAAATCTGAAATATAAGATAAGTGACTCTTCGTTTTTCTTTACCTTTTTTATTTTTGATTTAGTTTCGGTCACTCCCCTTTGGCTTTTTGTTTTTCGAATCTGATATTTGCTTTTTATTTTTCTGTTTCAAAAAGCTCTTTTCTTTTTTTTCTTCTTTCATTTGAAAAATCCCCCCCGCTACATGGTTCATCATTTTCGGGTTTTATACCCGATTAGGATACAAGTAAAAATAATAAAAAAACATCATCTTTTCTTTGCTTTTTTTTTCAGACCTGATATACTTCAGAGCTTAATCCTCTTTTCTTTTATGTTTTGCAGGTTTTGGGCGGTGATTCTGACATCTTGGGCGGTGGTGGTAGCATGGAAGAACGGTGGGAGGCCAATACATCACCTACGTGTCGCGCGTGTGACTCACAGTGGTCAGAATGTCGGCGCATGACTCACATGCGCTGAGAAGCTCAAGGAACGACGACGGCGGCTTGCTGTTGGTTAGGGTTTAGGTTAGTTTATCATTAGGGTTAATTTATGGGTTGAGTTGTGTATTGAATTGGATCAAATAAGGGTATTGGGCTTGGATATTGTAATGGGTCATGGGTTTGGATATTGGATCTGATGATAAAAAATGGATTTTGGTTATTTTCAATTGGGTTATTACAGTTGCCCCTCTTTGCTCATTGAATCTGATGATAATTGTCTTACCATTGCTTCTTTGGTGCTAGACAAGCAGAGTCTAACTCAGATTCATGTGTTTGGAATGTAGGAGAAGAAACACTTGTATCATAAATGACATTATTATTGTCTTAAAGATGATATTTTAAACTAGCTGTCGGTTAATGCCCAACGATCATGTAGCTTGAAGTCCTAACAAGAGACCCCGAAGTTCAGCCTTTAATGTAGAGACATGTGAGACAGTCGCGTACATATTAAGACACATCTATCCATGGTTTGGTGGTTGCCAAGATAGAAATTCCATAATAGTATCGACGTTACAAGATAAGTTTTCGTATTTTTTATCTAACAGTCAAAATCAAAATTAAAAAAAATATTCATCCAACGGTTTTAAGAATTTGCCGTTTATTGGTAAATATTACGTTCTCTAACCCTACACAAAGGAAATAAGTATATCTAGAAATCAAATAATAACTATTTAATTTATACTATTACAAATATCTGTATATAGAACGTTAACAACAAATATCGACGGTTGTAGAAAAACTAATCTCATACTCTAATTGCAAAACATGCTTTGTTATTAGCAACCATATAGTCTCTTGATGGATTTGAACAAAGCAAACCTTTTAACCCCATGCCACCAACAACATAATTTGATGAGCAAGAACATTATATCTCTCGTTTTCAGATTGCTTACGTATCAACCATAACACATCCTCAGTGAGGGTTATGGACAGACACAATAGAAGCGACCGTACAGGGCCTCTAAAAAAGAAAGCCCAAAAAAATGATAAACTACATTCATTAATTGATATTAATCTCGAAATTTAATGTAATTTTTTTAAAAAATACTCTTAAAAGAGATGAGCTATAATTGTTAAAACGTTATAATTATGTCCTAAATGTGACAATTCGTAATAAAATATTGTTGATTATTCTTATTATTGCTTCTATAGATTTAACGAGATAGACAGATGCAATACAAACGATAACACATAGTCCCCTAAAAAAGACAATTGCTTCTAAGGGCCACATTTTTAGAACCAGAGTGGGTTATATACAATTGCTTCTAAGGGTCACATTTTAATAAATTGTACAGGGTAGGAGTGAGCAATATCGGGTACCTGACCAATTTGAATAGAATTTGTCCCGGTCCCGGTAACCACCGGTTCCTTAAAATTGGAACCAATCCCGGTCCCATTATTTGTGGGAATCGATTCCAATACCAGGTACCGATCAATTAGTTTATTCTTAAAAAATTAAGTAATTGAAGAAAAAAAAACCACCAATAATAATATTAAATAATAAAATTAGAACATTGTAGGCTTGAAAATTAAAGTTTTAAAACTATTCATACTCATAATATTCATACATAAAGAGAAAGTTTGATAAGAAAAATAAACAAAAAGAAAAAAAATACTCGATATTTGGTATTGGTCCCGGGTCCAAAAAACCAAGATCCAGTCCCGGTTATGACTGAGACCAAACTTTGAATTTAATCCCGGTCCCACCGGAACCAATACCAAATAAAAATACACCGGGTCTTACCGAGATCGGGTAATCGAATTTTATACCCACCCCTAATACAGGGCCTCCAAAATTTTTTAAACCGTCCCTACACGTCCTCGTTATCAATTACAACTTAGACAAGACGAAAACCTCTTTCCCAAACATAACGAAATCCAATAAAAATACTCCACAATTTCACAGAAACAACTGAACAAATATCAATAAATATAGAGAAACCCATCGCCTATTCCCCTTATCATCCCGAATCTAGGATTGTTTCTAAACAATATTGCCGCATCTGTAACATAAATGTGAGACAAAACAGAATCGAAGAGAATTTCCATGGTCATTTTTTGGATTAAATGAAGTCAGAAAATGCCAAAACAAAGCATCATCGCCATGGATACGATTTTTCCTATGCCTCAAACATTGTAAACCGGCCAAAAGCTGGACCCAGCCCGCTCCCCCTCCCCTTATCTCCATAGCCTGTCTTCCAAGAACCACTATTTACCTTCAATAATTCTCCACAAACCCCATTTCAGAAGAATGTTGTCAAGGGCCTTTACAAAACCCAGAAGAAGTTTTTATGGTGAGAACAGCAGGTCAGGATCCATCTCCGAATACGATGATTGCATCGTTGGATTTATGGACGACATGCCGTTAAATTCATGTGACAACCATGGGACATCTCTGTCGTTGAAGGAGGTTTTAAGAACATCGGTGGGTGTTATGGGAGAGAACAACAGGGGATTGACTGAAAAAGTGGTGTTGTCCAATGGTAGACTTTGCACTTTAAAGAGGTTCAGGAAGGTAATAGTGAAAAAGAGTGAGTTCGGTAGGAGAGTGGAGAGGTTGGCTCAGGTTTGCAACAACTGCGACTACCTTGTCCCCATCACTGCCTACTTGTATGCCAAGAGGATCAAGCTTGTTGTTTTAGACTACTATCCCATGGGAAGCTTAGCTGACCTTCTTTCAGGTGAGTTAATTCATAAAACTCTACCTTTCATTAATAGCTTTTGCATACAAAATACTTTGTTTAGCAGACCTACGAAGCACGGGTACTTCAATCTGATATTGATTGTAAATGAGAAGATTGATTACGGAGAAAAAGGAAAATGAATTCGTATTTATATGCATGAGAATTATATAGGAACAAGAATAATCTTGGATTAAAAATCGAAATAGATTTATTTGGAGTAATAAACCTCTTCAAATTACAACACTAGTAGAGAGAGAACCGTAATAAATGGGATGAGGTATTAGATATTCTTTGATACGGAGATGGAGATATATTGAGTATAACTTGGATATTCTTTGGTATTTCATCGACCTATTTTCTTATTCTTCAATTCTCCCGTATTTTTCTTGTTTTTTTTTTTCCGACTTTCGTCATATCTTCATCTTCATTGTACTTGTTATTTTGAAAATTCTCATTTCTTGTCCTCATATTTATATACGTATCCAAATTAATGCAACATAGTTCGGTACAATTGGCCTTTTATTCATCCTTGTTACAATAATTTTGAACAAAATTCATAAATGGTTATATTTATACAATGTTGTGTTTGACTATCAAGGTGGGAGGCAAGGCCAAATTGCTTTGAATTGGAATGAACGTTTGAGAATAATAGATTCCATCGCAAGAGCAATTGCATTCATCCATGGACAATCCCCACCAATAGAAAAGAACATGAAAATGAACGTTCACGGAAACATAAAATCCTCCAACATCATGATAAACATCGACCTCACAGCTCGCTTATCGGATTACGGGTTTGTCCAATTGGCCGACAGCATCGACGATTCCGAGAGTAAAGAACGAGGAAGAACAAATAATATTTACTGTGAGGATTTAACTCAAAATAGTGATGTCTTCAATTTTGGTTTGGTTCTGCTGGACATTCTTGCAGGAGTCCAGGAGCTAAGTTACATAAACTGCATAGCTAAAATGGAGGAAAGGATTAAAGAAGATGAAACTAAATTTTTCGAGTTTCCTGTCAGAGGAAGAGAACGACAGCAAGCTTTGAAGGTTTTGGCGATTGCTTTGGCTTCCACCAACAGTTTTCCGGAGACAAGACCTTCAATACAGCAAATCATGTTGAATCTTAGTGACATCCACAATAGTTCCAAGTAATTAAGTTATTTAGAACATCAATTGTATTTGTTAGAAAAATAAAAATAAAAACCTAAAATAGGTTTATTAGTTGTTTTGGTCTGCTGCATATGTTGTGAACTGAATACCTATTTAATCAGTTATAGTTAATTAATCAAGAGAATGATGATTGCATTGAGAAAGTTGGTTGATTGTTGGCTTATCTCATTGCAAATGTCTACAATTTTGTGAAGTTAGCTGGAACCAACTATGTGATAAGCTATGATGCTCCGATACGGATAAGAGGACGGGGACGGAAAACGGCAATTCTCAAAATTACAGGGTACGGGTACGACAAGGATACGGTAAATATAAAATAATAATATTATATGTATTAATAAAAAAACTAAAATAAAAATAATAATATTTTTAATAAAATACTCATAATTACATAAAATAATAAATACACATCCATGAATAATATAATTTTTTCATATAAAATAAAATAATAAAAAACATATTTATAGATTATGTAATAAAAATATATTTATGCTTTGGTCATAAAATATATAAAATAACCGATAAAAATAAAATACTACAAACAAAGTAGTAAACAAAGAACATATTAAAATTACTTGTAAAACTAAAATAAAATTTAAGATCAAATTATTTATTTTAGTTTCTTTAAGTTAAAATCCATACTTTAAAATATATATATTATATAATTATTTTTTACCTATTATATATTCATTTAAAAAATTCATCTTTTAAAAAATAATTATTATAAATAAATTTTATTTTTATATTAATTTACATTAAAATTAACGTTAAATTTATTTTTTTATATTAATTTATATTAATTATTTTAAATATTAAAATCTTAATAATATTTTTTATCAAATAATTAATAATAATAAAATCTAAATATAACTTTATTTTTTAATAAAGTAAAATTTGTGAACCCCACAAAAAGTAAAAAAAAAGCAAAGGCACAGGTTTTCCTTTCTCCTCATTGTTCATCTTCTTCTTCACTCTTTTTTTGTTTTTCATCGTCACTGGTCTCCTGAAAGTCTGAAGAGAAAGCTTCTATTCTTGATCGGAAGGTTGTCGGTACGTCCCCGGTGAGTATTGACCGTCCCCATTGAACGTTGACCGTATCTGGTAAGCATTGATCGTCTCCGAAACGTCCCTCAACCATCCCCGTACCGTCACCATCCCGAAAACGTATCGGGGATGCAGGACGCCCTCAAAGTACCGTCCCCGTGCTTCTTTAATGATAAGATGATGAATCTATAATAAACTCCGTGTACTAATTAATCATGTGTACTACTACTCTCTTAACGCTAGAAAGAGAGCTGCTAAAACATGTAGGGTTATGGCATTTGTGAATAAAAAACGCCTAAAAATGTAGAGATATTCCATTACATTTTTCTTTTAAACACTACAAATATTTTGTCTTAGTCTCTAAATACCTTGTCTTTAGTGACTTTTTTTCACAAAACGTTGTTAAATATATTTTTAAGGGTGCAGATCGTCTACCTTTTAATCGTGCTTCTATTGTGCATCCACTTTAAATTAGTGGGTTTAGGGTTCAAGGTTAGGAGTTGTGGTTATGGTTTACAGAACTAGAGGTATGATGTATTTTTAAGGTATAGGGTTTAGAGTTTAGGATGTAAAAATTAGGGTTATGGTTTAAAATTCAATTTTTTAAGATTTTTAACAGTATACATAAAAAAAGACACAAATTAAGAGGCAAGATATTTCTACATTTCTTTTTAGTGGCATTTTGTTCACCAAACACCACTATATATCTATATATCTTGTCTTTAGTGACTTTTGTTTCTCCAAAATTTAATGATAATATTGAAATAATTGAAAGTTTAATTTCTAAAATTAAATAATTTATCAAAGTTCATTTACTATTTGTTTACTTTACCCATGGAAAAAATTAAAAGATAATGTAAAATTGTTGATTAAAATTTTATTCTAAAAAAATAATAATAACACTTTCAAGCCTTACGATTTAAAAAATAATTAAAATAGTTAATAGTACATAACGATACACATAATTAGTAGTACATAACGATACATAACATTTATCGTAGAATCATCCTACCATAATGTTTTAACATTGTGATTCAATCTCTTATTTATTTAATTATTCCTATACTTCAATAATTTATCTGTTATAATTTTTTACTTATCTATGTTCAAACCGATTGAAAAACATACTTGAAGCTAACAATATCTGTTTCATTTTTCAATTGAAAATTTCCAATAACCTTAATGTTTTCAAAATTATTTATTGACATTAGCTTAGTTTGAAAGACGGTTGTAATAATAATTTTATTTCTTCAACCATAATATTTGACGTTGAGGATGCATTTGGATTACATGCTTAGGGTTTTCTTGTAAGAATCGCAAAGGAATCATATAAGCCAAGGAGTCATGCAAATAATTTAACTTTTTGATATAATAAATTTGACATAATTTATAATAAATTTGATAATCATGGTTCATCTCTTAATAAAAAACCATAAAAATGATAAGTTTTCCTTTAAAAATTGATAAGCTTAAAAAACTAAAGATTAGTTAGCAAAAAATGTCAAATTTAAGATCTATCATTACCTTATCCCTTGCACGCATGGGTAGTTCTATTAAACAGCGGTTAAAAGTCGATTAAAAAGAGACTGATCGGTTTACCCAATCATTTATGTACTTAATTGGTTACGAAATATGTATACAATTTCTTACAAAAACTGTAAGCAAAAAGGTATATACATAAATTGTTATAAACGTAAAGATTTGTGTACATACACAAATCCTTACAAATATTGTAAGAAAAACGGTATGTACAGAAATCCTTATAACGTAAGGATTTGTGTACATACACAATTAGCTACGAGTATACATAATATGACACAAAAATGGTAAGGATTTGTGTATGTACACAATTCCTTACAAAGTATACAAAATGGCTTACGAAAACCGTAAGGAAAAAGGTATATGCACAAATCCCTACAACTTCGAAACCATGAGCTAAAGGAGGCATCAAAGGGTAAGGAATCGTGTACATACACAATTGGCTACGCGTATACATAATATGGCACAAAAATTGTAAGGATTTGTGTATGTACACAATTCCTTACAAAGTATACACAAATGCTTACGAAAACCATAACGAAAAAGGTATATACACAAATCCTTACAACTTCTTACCATGAGCTAAAGGAGGCCATCCAAGGGCAAGGATTTCTGTACATACAGAATTTGCTACGTGGATACATAATATGGCACAAAATGGTAAGAATTTGTGTATGTACACAAATCCTAACAAAGTATACATAAATGCTTATGAAAACCGTAAGAAAAAAGGTATATACACAAATCCTTACAACCTCTTACCATGAGCTGATGGAGGTCATCCAAGGGCAAGGATTTGTGTACATACAGAATTTGCTACATGGATACATAATATGGCACAAAATGGTAAGAATTTGTGTATGTACACAAATCCTAACAAAGTATACATAAATGCTTATGAAAACCGTAAGAAAAAAGGTATATACACAAATCCTTACAACCTCTTACCATGAGCTGATGGAGGCCATCCAAGGGTAAGGATTTGTGTGCATACACAATTTACTACTAGAATACATAATATGACACAAAAATGGTAATGATTTTTGTATGTACACAAATGCGTACGAAAACTGTAACGAAAAAGGTATGTACACAGATCCTTACAACTTCTTACCATGTGTTAAAGGAGGCCATTCAAGGGTAAGGATTTGTGTACATACACAATTTACTACGAAAATACATAATATGACACAAAAATGGTAAGAATTTGTGTATGTACACAAATCTCTACAAAGTATACACAAATGCTTACAAAATTGTAAGGAAAAATGTATGTACACAAATCCTTACAGCTTGAATTATTTTGAGTTATAACCACCTTTGATTTTATTTTATTTCGAATTTAGTACCTGAGACTTAAATTTTTTGAGTTACATTGTCAATATTTTAATTTTATTTATTTTTTGTTTTAAGTCTAAATCATTTAATTTTTTTTTGAATTTAAATAATTGACTTTTAATGATTGATAAAATTAACTTGAAATTAGGTTCAAATTAATCGAATCAAAATTTTCATTCAAGTCAAAATTGAAAGTTCGAATAGATTTCAAAATTTTTATAAAATGAAGAATAATTCAATATATTAAAAAATAATTATAAATCTCCATTTGCTTTCAGGATAAGCAAATTTCATAGTAAAATTGTAACACCCCGACCTGGATGTCACATTGGACCTCTGGCCCAAAACCTGTATTTCAAATTTTCTTTCGAAAGCCCAAAAATAAAACCAACTCAAGTCCAAATATAATTCATAAAATCCATCAAGTTAAAACATAAGCCAAAAATAATTTAAAGTACTTAGAGCTCCAAAATATTACAAACTCATTGAAAACATTCGACTCGAATAATAAACAGAGTTACAAAAATACATATAGGGTTCGACAAAGTACTAGCCTACTACACCTAATCATTGTACTCTGACACAAGTCGATGCTGAAATCCAAATCTTGATGGTTCTCCACGGAACCGACTTCACCTAACCTACGCACGAAAACACATTTCGAACGCTGAGCTATAAAAGCTCAGTGGATACGCCGAACTCGGCCACCATCGTGCATATCATAAGCAGTAAAGCATAACATATAAATATTGTGCATGGTATGATGATCTAGCATGCTTGCCTACCACATGGCATAAATGAATGTATAATATCACACACAACATATACATGTCACATCACAAATAACACATATAAAAGTGAGGCCCGCGTCCACACAACATCGGGATCCTACACTCAGGATTGAGGCTGCCCTCAAATCCTATGCCCGGAATGTTACATCGGACATCTTCAAACGAGGATGCCCAACGTTCGAAAAATAAGGGATGGAGGCCGCTCAACCAATCACATGCTCAGAATGTTACATCGAACATCTTCGAGTGCGGCCGCCCAACACTCGGAATAAAGGTCTTCAATACATCACCCGGAATGTTACATCGGATAGCCTTCGACGTGTTGCAACACTTTTGGATATCCGAATTTCCATCAAACAAAGACTCAACCACACACAATGGTCCACCTAGGATCTCCACATCAAGACATACTAAGACTCATCAAGACTTAACCTTTTTGGGGTTAAAATCATCAATAGTGGTTTAACAATTCCTTTCATGGTTTAAGATTCATTAGGACCCTTAATTCTAATTACCGAACGATACCCACCCAAAGAGGGTATCGAAACATTGGTATCGATGCTGGTATCGATATTGGTATCGATACCCTTTGACCAACTTTAAGGTTAACGAAGGGGGATTATCCGATTTGATACGAGTATCGAATCGATGATGCCACTAGAGGGTTTGGTATCGAAACCCGTTTCGATACTCCCTCCCCACTAGCCTATTTTTCCCTTAGGGGTATCGATACACGGGCCACCGATATCGATACCCCGTGCACGAAACTGCAGATTTCACTTAGAAATTTCTAAGGATTCATCCCAAACTTAATCTAATCGATCCTAACGTGTTCCCACATAATCTTAGGGGTGTTTAGAATATTTTAAAATCATTTTTAAGCCATCAAACACATAAATCCGTAATCCACCAGTAATGGTTTTTAAGAAACAAACCAAGCACACATACACCATATCTACATGAATGCTATCTACCATGAAATGCTTAATGATTAGAAGAGTTGGGAGTACCAACCTTGAGCTAAAACAACAATAAACCAGAGCTTCTCTTCCACCCAAAGGCTTCATCTTCCCAAGTTTGATGATGACCCTCCAACCTCTTTCTCTAAAAGAGGAAGATGAACAACGATCAAAGAAGATTAGGGGATGATTTCTAAAGCTTAAAAACACCAAAAGACTCAGATTCTAAGCTCTTAAAACCTAAACCCGAGCTCAACTCAAAACCCCCACTTAAACCTTCATCTTCATCAAACCAACACATTTTTACCTCTTTTTATAGATCTCTAACAGCCCTATAACTTACCCTTCAACACAAAAACATGATTCTTCCTCAACCAACAAGATTCAACCTTTTCTTAGAGATTTGGATGAGAAGAAGATGAAGAAGGAAAATGGAGACAAGAGTGACTTCACTCTCTAGTTTTTTTGCAGAAAAACCCACCCTAAAACCCTTCTTACATCCATTTTGGCATTTATAAAAATGCCCCTAAATCAAAACTCCTAAAGCCCAACACCAAACCAAGCCCGACAAGCCTAAGGACCAACACAAACTTGGGGCCCAAAACCGAAGCCTAACGTCTCGGATTAACCCGAATCTCAGATCCGAATCCAGGTCGTTACAACTCTCCCCTCCTTAAAGAAAATTTCATCCTCGAAATTTACCTGTCAGGAAGAGATGAGGATACCGAGCTCTCATGTCCTTTTCCACCTCCCATGTTGCTTATTCGATTCCATGGTTACTCCACAAAACCTTTACTAAAGGTATGCACTTGTTCTGAAGTTCCTTAACTCCTCTACCCAAGATTTCGATAGGCCTTTCCTTGTAAGTCAAATCTGCATTGACTTTGATTTTCTCAAGTTGAACCACATGCGATGGATCGGAACGGTAACGTCTCAATATAGACATGTGAAACACATCGTATATACGTGCCAACTCTGGAGGTAAAGCTAGCCGATAAGCTACCGGTCCAACCCTCTAAAGAACCTCATAAGGTCTGATATACCTTGGACTCAACTTTCCCTTGTGACTAAACTGGATGATACCTTTTCATGGGGATACCTTGAGGAACACCTTCTCACCAAGCTCATACTCGATGTGCTTACGCTTCTTATCTACATAAGCCTTCTGCCGGTCAAAAGCTGCTTGTAACCTCTCTTTGATGATCTGAACCTTCTCTTCAGTTTTCTTAACAAGCTCTGAACCCACTATCTTTCTCTCATTAAGCTCTTTCCAACACAAAGGTGTCCTACACCTATACCCGTATAAGGCCTCAAAAGGAGCCATCTTGATGCTTGACTGATAACTGTTTTTGTAAGCAAACTCTACCAACGGTAACTGTTCTTCCCAACTATGAGCAAAGTCCATAACACAACACCGAAGAATATCCTCCAAGATTTGGATAACTCTCTCAGATTGTCCATCGGTTTGAGGGTGAAAAGTTGTACTGAAGTGCAACTTGGTATCTAAAGCCTCGTGGATAGACCTCCACAACCTCACCGTAAACCTCAGATCCCTATCCGATATGATCTATGAAGGTACACCATGCAACCTCATGATCACCTTTATGTAAAACCGAGCTAACTTTTCCAAACTGAAGTTCATCCTTACCGGTAAGAAGTGAGCCGACTTGGTCAACCGATTAACTATAACCCATATAGCATCATGCTTTCTTAACGTCATCGGTAACCCGGTGAAGAAGTCCATGGTCACTCGATCCCATTTCCACTGTGAAATTTGGATCGGATGAAACAAACCTAAAGGAACCTGATGTTCCGCCTTTACTTGCTGACATGCCAAACATCTAGTCACAAACTTTGAAACATCTCTTTTCATACACAGCCACCAAAAGAAAGGACGAAGATCTTGATACATCTTGTTACTACCCGGATGGACAAAAAACGGACTACAATGAGCTTCTCTCAAGATACGATCCCTTAGATCTTCTAAAGCTGGTACACACACCCAACCTTGAAAGTACAAGAATCCACCATCTTGTACCTCAAAGTCTGATGACTCACCTCTCTGAACAGCCTCTAACTGAGCTACCAACTCCTCGTCTAGCACCTGTGCTCTCTTTATCTCCTGAACAAGCGTGGGCTCCATACGCAACTCTGCTAAAAGACCCTGTCATTGGTCATCCTCAATCGAGCAAACAAAGCTCTCAAGTCCGACATGGACTTCCGACTCAAGGCATCGACGACCACATTCGCCTTATCGGGATGATACTTATGACACAGTTATAGTCCTTTAACAACTCTATCCATCGACGTTGTCTCACATTCAACTCATTTTGGGTAAGCAAATACTTTAGACTCTTGTAGTCGGTGTAGATGTAGCATTTCTCCCCGTAGAGATAATGCCTCCATATCTTCAAAGCGAAGATAACTGCCGCAAGCTCAAGATCATGTGTAGGATAGTTCCTCTCATGGGTTTTTAACTGTCTTGAGGCGTAAGCAACCACCTTACCCTCTTGCATAAGCACACAACCTAGCCCATTCAAGGAAGCATCACTAAACACCACATAATCTTTTCCCGATTCCGGATGTGTCAAGATTGGTGCCTCTATAAGGTAGGCTTTCAACTGCTCAAAACTTTGTTATCTTCTCTCATTCCACACAAAAGGAACACCTTCCTGAAGCAACTTGGTCAAAGGTGCCGCTATGATCGAGAAACCTTTAACGAACCTCCTATAGTATCCGGCAAGCCCAAGAAAACTATGAACTTCCAATACATTCCTTGGTGGTTTCCACTCCACCACAGCTTGGATTTTTTGGGATCTACTCAGATTGCATCCGCTGCAACTATGTGGCCTAAAAACGCCACCTCAGATAACCAAAACTCACACTTACTAAACTTGGCGTACAGACGCCTATCCCTCAAAACCTGAAGAACGACCCTTAAGTGAAAGTCATGCTCCTCCTCTGAGCGTGAATACACCAAGATGTCATCGATGAACACCACCATAAACTGATCTAGATAAGACTGAAAGATCCAGTTCATCAAGTCCATAAAAGCTTCAGGTGCATTCGTGAGTCCAAACTGCATCACTAGGAACTCATAGTGTCCGTACCGCGTCCTAAAAGCGGTCTTTTGGACATCCTCTTCCATCACCTTCAATTGATAGTACCCTGATCTCAAGTCGATCTTAGAAAAAACACGGGCACCTCTTAACTGATCAAACAGGTCATCGATCCTAGGCAAAGGGTAACGATTCTTGATCGTGAACTTATTCAACTGATGGTAGTCGATGCACACCCTCATCGATCCGTCCTTCTTCTTAACAAACAAGACCGGTGCTCCCCACGGTGACACCCTCGGTTTGATAAAACCTCTCTGAAGCAACTCTTAGATCTATTGCTTCAACTCTCTCATCTCCGTCGGTGCCATACGATACAGTGCTATGGACACCGGTTTCGTCCCTGGCAATACCTCTATACGAAACTCCAACTCCTGATCGGGTGGTAACTTGGGTAACTCCTCTGGAAAAAAATCGGGATACTCACAAACTCTCCTCAAACTCTCCAAATCTGGACTTCCAACACTCACATCCACCACGTGAGCTAAGAAAGCCTCACAACCCTAATGGATCAACCTCTGAGCTGACAAAGCTGACACCATATTCGATAAATACGGGTTCCTCTCACCCCTCACAACAAGCTTAGAACCATCAGCCACTCGAATCTTCAAACACCTAGATCTGCACCCCAAAATTGCATCGTGTTCGAACAACCAATCCATCCCTACGATTGCATCGAACTCTTGAAACGACAAGACCATAAGATCGGCCGGGAAGATAGATCCTTACACCTAGATCGGACACCTCCGATAAACCTTATCCGCTGGTAACCCTCACTATTGCGATATCCCACTATGGATAGACGAGTGGGTAGATCTTGAGTCCACAAGAGCAACTATTGGGATAGAAAACAAACTGAACGTACCTGATATCACATCTGTCGCAGCACAGTCTTCCTGTGTCTTCACCGCATACTGTCTCGCTGGTACACTAACAGTGGACTGAAAGGTGCCTCCTGATGCATGGCTAGCTCCGCCACGTGAAAAACCATGACCCCTCTAAGCCTGAAACACGGTCCTCTGAGCCTGACCTGGTGGAGATGTCATAACCTCTAGACAGTCCCTCACAAGATAATCTAAAGATCCACACTGAAAGCAAACCCTGGCATTGCCCCAACACTATCCTCGATGTATTCGGCCACATTGGTTGCAAACTTGAACACTGACACTCCGCTGCAAAACTTCAGGACACCTAGCAGTAGAAAACACAGACTACCTCCTACGTCCCACAAACTTTGATCTCTGGTTTGACCTTGAACCTTGATTCGATTCTCCTCTATTCTAGTTCTAAAGACTCCTACTCCTACCTGAGTGGGACTGAGAGTTACTAGCATGACTCTAACTAGCTCCATCGGTGACTCCCTAGCCAACAGACGGCCCATAGGTCAAACCCTGAACCTGCTCTAGCGACTTGGCACTAGTAGCCAACTCTGAGAACACCTTAGGCGGTGCAAAAATGAGATAAGTTTGGATCTCCTTCCTCAGAACTCTCAAGAACCTCTTACATCTCATCTTCTCTGTAGCTACAAGCTTTGGAATGTACCGGCTCAACTGAAGAAACTCCTGCTATAAGCAAAGACCGAACGGTTCCCCTGAATAAGATGAGTAAACCGCTCACTCAAGGTGTCGATGTGAGTCTCGCCCACATACTTACTCTCAAACTCCTCAAGGAAGTCCTCCCACTTTGGACGATGAGGATACCAACCCTGTTCTACTGTCTCCCACCACTCTCTAGCGTTGCCTTTCAAAAGCGACAACACAAACGACAACTTGTCCTCTGATCTAAGCGTCATCTGTCTCATTATCCACCTTGTTTCATGTAACCACTGATCCTCTTGCACGGGATTATCATGTCCCGTACCAAAGAAGTCAACAGCTCCCTATCTCCGTACCGTCTCAACTGGTGTCTCACGAGGCGTAGAAGATGGCCTCGGTATAGCTCTCACTATCCTGCGCAAGGTATGGTTCAACTGAGCAAAGTAGTAGGCCCCTTGACCAACTGCATCGTCCGATGGTACCTCCTCATCGGGCTCATACTCGTAGTCAGAGTCGCTTTGACGAGAACCCCTACTTTCCTGACGCTCCCTTACTTGCCTCGACATACTTAACACTTCTGCACAAACGACAAGAACAACAAGATTACACCATCAAAATTTCAGCTTTAAAGAAAGTACAATATCGACTTGTGGGAATGTACTTGTCTGACACCTATATAACACACTAGACTCCTCCGGGGACTTCCTAGAAACGACTCAACCTAAGCTCTGACACCACTAAATGTAACACCCCGACCCGTATGTCACATTGGGCCTCCGGCCCAAAACCTGTATTTCAAATTTTCATTCGAAAGCCCAAAAATAAAACCAACTCAAGTCCAAATATGATTCATAAAATCCATTAAGTTAAAACATAAGCCCAAAATAATTTAAAGTACTTGAAGCTCCAACATATTACAAACTCATTAAAAACATTCGACTCGAATAATAAAAAAAGTTATAAAAATACATATAGGGTTAGACAAAGTACTAGCCCACTACATCTAATCATTGTACTCTGAAACAAGTCGATGCTGAAATCCAAACCTTGATGGTGCTCCACGGAACCAACTTCACCTAACTTACGCACGAAAACACATTTCGAATGCTGAGCTACAAAAGCTCAGTGGGTACATCGAACTCGGCCAACATCGTGCATATCATAAGTAGTAAAGCATATCATATAAATATCGTGCATGATATGATGATCTAACATGCTTGCCTACCACATGACATAAATGAATGTATAATATCGCACACAGCATATACATGACACATCACAAATAACACACACAAAAGTGAGGCCCGCGTCCACACAAAATCGAGATCCTACACTCAGGATTGAGGTCGCCCTCAAATCCTATTCCCGGAAAGTTACATCGGACATCCTCGAACGAGGCCGCCCAACGTTTTAAAAATAAGGGATGGAGGTCGCCCAACCAATCCCATGCTCGAAATGTTACATCGAACATCTTTGAGTGAGGCCGCCCAACACGGAATAAAGGTCATCAATACATCACCCGGAATGTTACATCGGATGGCCTTGACGTGTTGCAACACTTTTGGATATCCGAATTTCCATCAAACAAAGACTCAACCACACACAATGATCCACCTAAGATCTCCATATCAAGACATACTAAGAATCATCAAGACATAGCCTTTTTGGGGTTAAAATCATCAATAGTGGTTTAACAATTCCTTTCAGGGTTTAAGATTCATTAGGACCCTTAATTACAATTACCGAACCTTAATCTTTACTTAACTTGGCAAATTTACGTAGGGGTATCGATACTCCAAAGTTGGGTATCGAAACACCGTGTATCGATACCCACCCAAAGAGGGTATCAAAAACCGAGTATCGAATCGAGGATGCCACTAGAGGGTGCCACTAGAGGGTTTGGTATCAAACCCGTTTCGATACTCTTTGATGATTTTAGCTCAAAGTTGGGTACCGATACCCTTTGACCAACTTTAAGGTCAACGAAGGGGGATTATCCGATTCAATACGAGTATCGAATCGAGGATGCCACTAGAGGGTTTGGTATCAAACCCGTTTCGATACTCTCTCCCCACTAGCCTATTTTTCCCTCTGGGGTATCGATACACGGGCCACCGATATCGATACCCCCTGCACGAAACCGCAGGTTTCACTTAGAAATTTCTAAGGATTCATCCCAAACTTAATCTAATCGATCCTAACGTGTTCCCACTTAATCTTAGGGGTGTTTAGAATATTTTAACATCATTTTTAAACCATTAAACACGTAAATTCATAATCCACCATTAATGGTTTTTAAGCAACAAACCAAGCACACATACACCATATCTACATGAATGCTATCTACCATGAAATGCATAATGATTAGAAGAGTTGAGAGTACCAACCTTGAGCTAAAATAACAACAAACCAGAGCTCCTCTTCCACCCAAAGGCTTCACCTTCCCAAGCTTGATGATGGCCTTCCAACCTCTTTCTCTACAAGAGGAAGATGAATAACGATCAAAGACGATTAGGGGATGATTGCTAAAGCTTAAAAACACCAAAAGACTTAGATTCTAAGCTCTTAAAACCTAAACCCGATCTCAACTCAAACCCCCCACTTAAACCTTCATCTTCATCAAACCAACACATTTTTACCTTTTTTTATAAATCTCTAACAACCCTATAACTTACCCTTCAGCACAAAAACGTGATTCTTCCTCAAAACCAACAAGATTCAACCTTTTTCTTAGAGATTTGGGTGGGAAGAAGATGAAGAAGTAAAAGGGAGACAAGAGTGACTTCACTTTTTGGTTTTTCTACAGAAAAACCCACCCCAAAAACCTTCTTTCATCCATTTTGGCATTTACAAAAATTCCCCTAACTCAAAACTCCTAAAGCCCAACACGAAACCAAGGCCGACAAGCTTAAGGACCAACACAAGCTCGGGATCCAAAATCGAAGCCCAACATCTCGGATTAACCCGACTCTCGATTCCGAATCCGGATCGTTACAAAAATTAGGACAAAACTACTAAAATGTGAAAATGAGGTAAAATGGCTTTTATTAAGTGATTTTGAATTGAGGAATCGTTATGAGATCCCTACAAAACTAGGGAACTCGTTGTCCCTTTTAGACGATTATCATAAAATTAAATTTTTTAACATCATGAGAAAGTGACGACAAATTAGAACCTAAGGAAAAACGGTTTCCATTTCCACTGATTTTACCTCCATCAGGTAGCTTAAATACTGTGACTTCCCTAGCTCAAATACTGTGACGACAAAAAAGAATAAAAGATAAAGAAGAAACAAACAATGCCACGAATCAAACAAGAAAAATCGAAGAAATCATAAATCTCAATCCACGCAATAAAGCCTTGCTAAAACCTAAAATGCATTGAGAAAGAAAATCATAATCTTAATTTTGATCCTTTCGTAATATTTCGCATTTTATATCACAAATCAGACAAGTTAAAGACAGAAAAATGAAAAAAAAATAGGGATTAAGAATGAAGAGAAGAAAAAGTAGAGGTGCCGACCTGAGACTTATCCTTGGCTTCGTTGAGGCCTTCGTCAAACTTAGAGTTCTCTAGAAATTTTGGGGAACGACTGGTCCTTCATTTTTTTTCTTTTTACTTAAACAACCGGTTAACCTTTATAAATTTTTTTCATCTAACGATTCATAATAACTTAACTTCATCTAATGGCTTAAAATTTTAGGTTTTCTAGCCGTATTTAAATTGTCGGCCTTTAGACAAACCATTCCGCGCATATAGATAGATAGATAGATAGATAGATAGATAGGTAGGTAGGTAGATAGGTAGGTACGTAGGTAGGTAGATAGGTAGATAGGTAGATAGATAGATAGATCAAATTAACTCTTTACTTTTTCCCCAAGTGATAGATAATCTTCAAATAATCGACTATTAATTCGAGTTATCCATTTCAATTACACAACTATTTAGAAAATGAAGATGAAGTACAAGTTATTGAAAACTTAAACAAGAGTTTCTTGTTGAAAGATCTCGGTCTTTTGAGTTATTTTTGGGCATCAAAATATATTGTTTGCGGGATGGGTTGCTGACAAACGTTGTTTTAACTCTTCAAAATAAAATAAAGCCTCTTCAAAAACAAAATAAATAAGAGAAAGGTAGAATAATGGAAGAGGGTCGATCCACAATGAATTTCGTATTTCCTAATCTGATTGATCATCGTTTTTAATCCAGGATCTGCGAAAATAAATAAAAAGGGTGATAGACGAGATTAAAATAATCAAATTAAAATCAAGTAATTAAATAGAAATTAAAAAGTAACGGCAAATTAAAGGGAAAAAAATAAGTTCAGACATCACAAATAATAAAATCACCTCGATCTAACTTTGATTGGATTATTTCGATCATTGTAATGTATTTTTCTTCGGGATTCATGTCGGTTACAGTCTGCAAGGCCCAACCCATTGCAACTTGCTTTTCTCACATGTAACCGACCTTCCCAAGTCTATCTTCGAAAGCCGAATCTTAAGTAAATTAGCCACGTCTATCGTCGTTAAAATACTTAGTTTTAAAACTTGAAAAACCCAACTCGGAAGTTGTCTCACCGAGAATTGTTTTTGATCTCGTTTTTTCCTTAGCGGACCACCGCTAAGTGTGTTCACAGGAAGTCGAAGTGCCATAGGTCGATCCTTCCTCCCAACTATATTTTTAAACAACTTACAAACCAACGACGTCTTTTTGATAAGAAGTAATTTAAAAAATGTAAGTGAGATCGATTGCCAAGCTTTTACATTTAGAAAAATGAGAATGTATCCCGGAAGGGAATTTAGTGCTTTGTTCGAATCTCACGATCAAATCGTTTCATTGTTATCTCTTTGGCTTGAGAAAATTAGCCAAGCATGATATTGTTTATCATGCTTGATATGTTTTGAAAATAATTTGTAAACATGAAATAAAAGAGAGTAAAAGAGAAAGTGAAAAGAAAACTTTATTTAGAACAAAAGAACTTAAAACAAACTAAGCAAAACACAAATTGAAAGATGATCCTCAAGACTCTCCCAAGAATGGGTATTTATAAGCTTAGGAATTACAAAGATAACAAAGGAAAAAAGACAAAATCCCGAAAATTAAGTTTGTAAATTGAAAACACATCCCGAAAATTAAGTTTCTAAATTGAAGACACATCCCAGAATTCACTCCATTTGCCTAGTTAACCTTATCCATAAAAATTTTCCACCTAGCCAATCCAAAAGATGTTGATTGTCATCATGATAACAGTCATCTCGGAAATCATGCCCGCGAATCCAACCGTGAATCCAGAAAATCGAAAAATCTATAGAATTGTCACCTTTTAAGCTGGATTTTTGATCTTCAATGTCCTACATGGAAAACAAGACAAAATATCCAAGTAAGTACCACCAACCATCTATTAAAGGAGTAATTAATAATTAAATGATAATGATTTAAAGCACACATCAGTTGCTCTTAAGCCAGAAGAAATACATTATTGACTTGTTTCAGCGAAGTGGCTTAGAGAATGACAATGTTTTGCCCACACTATGCTCTCTAACTGTCAACTCTCTACTCATAATAGAACTCCTATTACTGATGCAACTTCTTATAAGAGCATAGTTAGTGCGTTACAGTATGTAGTTTCTTCTAATTTGCAGGGTATTCCAAAGACGTAACTTTCAAAGATGATGATTCAAGAAATATTTCTATTGTCGTTTTGAAAGATATGTCACTTGAAGGTTCAAAAGATGTGAACGTTTACTTTCCAAGTGCAATACAAATTTTCAAGGAAATTCAACAACCAACTCCCATTAAATATCCACCGTGGTTTGAAAATTCATTTCATTCTGTTATATATGTCTCATTTTCTCCTCTTGAACCATTTCAATGTAATATGGTTTACGTACATGGTTTCATTTTACTCAACTATGATCACAAGTCTCTTTGTTGTCTTGAGATTTATTTGTGCATCAACTTAAAGAGTGTACAATGAGCATTGTCCATATACTCAATATGCATCATTCGAAAGAGTACAAAGTGCAAGGAAATTGGCATGAATCATAAAGAATTATTCTTGAGAATATTTGTTGACTAGAATAAGTGTGTTGTACTCATGATGAACGATCAAGATTTTTTTTCAACAACATAATGATTCCAAAGGAGCATGGTTTTTGTGCAAGACCAAGATGAAGAAATTCATTTCCCGAAGGAAGTCCAAATTGTTTTCGTTCGTACCAAGTGTCAATTTGAGGAAAAATCTCTTAAAAGAAGGGGGGATGATGTGAGCACATCTATGATCACATCTATATCTAATCTAAAGATCTTGACCACATCACCAATCAACAATTCTAAGGCGAAGAATTTCAAGGAAGTTTTTTCTCTTAAGTGTTTATAAGTTTTTGAATCATTTAATAATATTTCTGCCTTAGAATATAAGTTGTATAATGTGTTACATACTGAAGTATAACATTTGTGCATCAATATTATTAAGTATATAAGTGTGTGAATTGTATATACTAAAATTATGTGTTTTCAATAAATATTCTTGCTCATAAGTGTGTCTGCATTCTTATGTCTGCTCATTGTGTGTCTAAATAATAAGGTTGCGTTGTTTTATAGCTTACTTGAATGTTTTCAATAAGTTTTCAATGTTATTAATATATTTTCTTTGTTTTGTCACATGTATAAGAGAGGATAGTAACTCAGGAGAGAGATATTCATTTTGTAAGAATCTCAAAGGAGTGCACGTAGCACACCTTAGCTCGAGGCATCTCAGAAGCTTAGCTCCCAACTCAATTTAGCTCCTACCACTCTTAGCTAGCTCATTTCAGCTCTACTCAATTTCCAGCTAGATCAACTCAAGTTGAAGTGACCTATGGAAGCTGAAACCTATCCTACATGAAGGGAAGATGTCCTAGGCGTGTGCCATGCATGTGAGACACATATGGAAACCTTGTACACATGTGTGGGCGTTCAAATGACTTCAAGCCAAACAAGGCCCTTGCTTTTGAAGAGATAAGGTTTGGAGGAGTTATTTGTTTGAATTTCAAACAAATAAACACATGTTTAATGTGTTATTTTCGTTCAAGCTTGTGGCTAAGAAAGCATGGTTGCTAAAAGGAGTTATTTTCACTCAAATTTAACTTTTAAACTCCTTTATTATTAGCCACACAATGTAATTTCGTCATACCTTCTTTTTCCTATATATATGTACTTCAAACAATGTAAAAAGGTCAGACATTTGAGAAATAAAATTTACTTGAGAGTTTTCTCTGATTTGGTTCTTTTTAGAACTTTTTTATTTTCAAACTTGATACTTCGGGTTCCTAGATGCTATCTAGAGGGGTCTGATGAGTGCCCAAAAGTCCTCATTTTTATATCATTTTCCCACTTGTTTATTGCTAATAAAGACAGATTTAAAGGCGATAATGGATATTTCTGGTTATCTTCCACTTTTCACATCCCAATACTTAATTCATGAATTTATCTATTATTTGGCATAAAACAGGTACAGTTAATGATTTTCTCTCTTAGACGGGAAACTACCACATAGGTAATGCTAGATAGCATGATGGATGTTGGAAACCAAAATTGGAATGCAGATTAGTACCCGCCTCGGCAGCAGTTGAAGGCCGCGACAGCACCGGAAAAACAATTGTTGATATGATAGGCGATTTGAAGAGAAAAATAAGGTGGACGTTTTAAGACAAGTGGCAAAGAAATCGAAGCTAGGAAACACACGAAAAGTCAAGGTCAAAGGCCACGTGGGAAAAGAATCCTTATAGGAATAAACTAGGAACTAAAATAAATATCTTTTATTTATGTACTTAACTTGTGTTTTACTCCAAGTTGAATTCCTACTTTGGAAAGGTTTGCCCTAGGCTAAGCCTATATAAACCATAGCCTATGTAGAGAGGAAGATATCTCGAAATCAAGTGTTCATAGAAAACCCTAAACTCCTCCATCACCCCCTTGGGGTTTAGGATAGTTTGTGGAGTAATTGTAGAAGAAAATTGTACTTTGCCTTCTTGTTTCATGCAATAAAATATCGAGGTTTTCTTATTCTTTTCCATTCATTGTTCCTGCATTCAAGCTCGGGAGAGAAGTTTGTGAGAGATTTATTTATCTAATATCGGGAGAGTTAGATTCACGAAAGGGATAAGTACGGTATTTTTCTAGCTGGAAAATACTAACTTGGCCTAGGGATAGGTTAGAGTTTCAACGGCTAAAAGAAGTGTGAGATTGGTTGGTGGTTATAATTGATTCACGCCGGGAGGTATCATCAAAGACTAATCGTCAACAGTACTTCGACTTAGGGATAAGCGGAGTCATTAGAGGACGCTTTGCCGAACCTTGAAGAAGTCCACCCAAGAGCAAGAGATTGTCGCGGAGGACGTAATCCTTCACTGCCGCGGCAGTAAAACTGCAGTTCTACCGGGGCAGTGTTGTATAATTGCATGAGACAGAAACAAGTCATTTGAACCCACATTACGAAGCACTCTAACCTACCCCACTTTTCCATCCTTGATTTCTTGATCATTTATCTTTATTGCTTTAATTAGTTTCCTTAGTTATAATCCAACTCAATTATTTGTGTCTTTAATTTTCCATTGTGCAGGAAGAATAAATTACGTAAGTAAAGCCAATCCATGTGGGTTCGACATCTTAAATACTACAATCTAACGAAAGGTGGAAGGACGAATGCTTCATCATAAAAGCAGGACTTCTGACCCTCCATCAATAGAGGGGTCCAAGTCCTTTTAACGTTAAACAGATTCGATTTGGGTTTGCTTAGTAGATTGTGAAGGTTCTTTCGAGTTTAGCGTTTCCATTTCAATCCAGCAACTTGATTGTTGCAACTTTCTTTGCCATTGATGAACAATCAAGTTGCTGCCATGGGTGTTTCTTGAAACATTCATCTTCCTCGTTTTGAATTTCCTTTAAAACGCCCAAACTTCTTTATTTTCTTTTTAATTTTTGTTTTTCTTTGAATTTATAACTTTATCATTAATATGAATTTGATTCCTTGCTGTTTTCTTGCTTCTCTTGTTGCAGGAACATGCTTATAACATTCCTAGATTCGTAACATACGAAGAAAGTCTGTTTCGACAAGCTACATCGTATCACCTAACTAAATGATCCCAAAACTTTCCTACACATTATTGAAGTAGTTTAGGTGAGTTTCTAATGTTTTTTACTCAATATAATCAACCATAATACAAATCACCATTAAATCATGCATAGGCTTTATCCTAGACCAAACCATCACAAACAATCAAGCATGCCAAAATTCATGATGGACATGAAATGCAGAGGATTTTGAAGTGTATCAACCTCCCAAAATGAGCTAAAGAACTCCAAAGCTACTCCCCTAAGCCTTCTACTTGCCCGAGCTTCTTGATGGCTTTCCTTGCTCTCCAACTACAAGGAACATGACCAAGAGGTTACTACTCTATCTTGAACGATTCTAAGAAGCTAAAACAAGAAAACAAGCTCTTGACCATACTAAAACCCTCCCAAACTTAATCTCGTTCTTACCTTAAAACCCTTCAAATACCTTACCTCTACCACCCGAAAAAAGCTTACCTTGCTAGAAAGATCTCTCGAAGCTGAACAAAAGCTTCTCCTACCTTAGAACGAGATTCAACAAGATTGTCTTCCAAAAACTAACCTTTGATGGTGGGGTTTAGATGGAAAAAAGGGCTGAGAATGGATGAAGGGAGGGGTAAAGATGATGAGGTAAGGAATTCTCTACACTTGCAGAAAATTAACTCCTTCCCATCTCTTTTTCATCCTAAAGATGAATTACCAAAAAGCCCCTTTAGCCCAACACCCAACCCAAGCCTTACAACAACACTTAATCCCAACAAGACACTCAAGAACCAAACACGTGACCCGCTACCCTGTGTTAACCCAACTCCGAGTCCCGAAACTCGGGTCGTGATAATGTTGATTAATAGAGTGTTTTCATGTGTTTTTTGTACAGGACTTCAATTCTAGAAAATATTCTTAAATTGATGAAAATTTGTAATTTTTCCATATTCAAGACTGTATTAAATTTGTGCGTGAAAATTCCATGTGTCACCACGTCAGCGAGCTTCTAGAAGATGACGTCACCAGCGCAGATAACGTATCAACTCGATTGATAGCTTATCAATTCGAATTTTAATTTTAATTTAGGATATTATCTTTTAGGATTAATTCAGATGATTTAGGATTTATCCCTTGTATTTAATTTGAATTACCTTATCACTTTAGAGTCTTTTTAGTATTTTAGAAGACTATAAATACCTCAAGAGGTAAGCAAAAATATCTCAAATTTTACTTTGAGTTGTTTTTATTTTGGATTTTTTTAATAAAGTCATTTCTTTTACTTTGGTATTTTTTTTAATTTTTTTTACAATGCTAAGTATGATTTTTTCCCATAATCATGTTTAGCTAAATTTTATGCAAACAAGGGATAAAGTAATTACTCAATTATATTTGTGAGAATCGAAAAGCATTCAATACCCATTCGGGTTACATTTTCAGTTTTTTGGAATCAAGGTTCGATAATCGACCAACCTTTTATAATCAAAACGACTTTAATTTCAAAAAGTCGACGTTGGAATAAATTTCGATTTTGATTAATAGTTTAGAAGAAGGATCGACTTGTAGCAAATTCGACTTCTTGTAAACACACTTAGCGACGGATTCGCTAAGGGAAACTAAAATCGTCTTAAATTCTCATATAAGACGGTACGATGTTGAATTTTTCCAATTTTTAAAAGTGTTGAATTAATAAAACAATTGACGTAATTAATTCACAAAATCAAACGCGTAAATATTAGAAGCTCCTTAGTCCATGCGGATCGACCCTACTTCTCTCTATACTATTTAAATTCCTTTATTATTTATTTTTGAGAATTAGAAATATTTATTTGAGAATTATGAATATTTAGAGAGTGAGTTAATCTCAAAAGATGTTAACAATATTTGATTTGTGTTGCTTAATATTATTCTAGATTTAATATTATGGTTTGTTTATGAATTTTATCATTGTAGACTTAATATCGTAGTTTGAATCTTGAGATTTACATTTTAATATTGTGGTTTGTTAGTTTGTTTATGAATTGTATTGTTCTTGATTTAATATTGTGGTTTTAATCTTGAGATTTGACATTTTAAAAATTATTGTTTTTTTGTCTCCGTCCCTGTATTCGTATCAATGCAATATAGTATTTAGCTTGGGGGGTGGGGGTGGGGTGGGGTGGGGGGCACGTATTTCATTCAGGATCAAATTGAGAGGTCGATTGGATGCTATGTTTCAGGGCATACTTAGGTAGTGGGTTAACAGAGATTTCAGTTATATACGAATCTGTAGATGAGCCCGAGGAGGCATTAAAGTTATTACAAATGGCAATAAAGTTGTTGGAAGATACACCTGGACAGCAAAGCACGATTGCTGGAGTTGAAGCACAGATGGTGTGATGTCTTACATTCTTGGGAAGTATGAGGAGGATGTCGGCCTTTTGGGGGGTTGTTCTGAACCAGATGGGCTTAATTTGTGTCCAATTATTCAAGATTGATGCAGCTGCTGAGTTACTTGAGGAATCAAGAGCCATACTCGACCAGGAATGTGGTCCATCAAGATACTCTAGGAGTATAAAGCGACTTATGATCCTATATGAAATTGTTATGTTTAGACTTCATTTGGAAAATATATTTATCCTCGAACAACGAAATATATGTACCATTTCCGGCTTTCAAGCTTGCATGTGGGGACCAAATATATATCATTTAGAAATCCTTGAGATCCCTATTGTCTTAACATGGTAGAGAAGAAATGTTGGAAGAAGATTTTTCAGTTGTCTTAACTTCAAGAATGCCACGATTCTAAGTTTTTTAGATGACACGATGAATATATAAATTCTGATTAATTATCATACAGGAGAATCAAGACTAATCCAGCTCGTATCCGGACACAGGTTTTATCATTAATTCATAACACCATATAACATGGAACGAAAACATCAAGAAGATACATTATATTAGCTAGTTTCTTACATGGCAAGTTTATTTAATGTTATGTTGTCTGGCAGGCTTATCATCATGCCAACAGGCTCACCATGGTTATGAATTCATCATATTGCTTTGCTAGTCCATCCCTGTAGACAAAACCATTAATTGTATATCTGAAAGAACAAAATAAAAGCATGTCGAATCGGATGAAAATAGTTGTATTCAAGAAAAATGACAACTTTACCTTATCGTCGTTGTCACTCTCGGAGTCGTTGCCACTGTCGGAGTCACTGCAGCTGTATTTTCCCGAATTGTTCCCTATCAGACCCTTAGCCGAGTGGGGGTTGCCAGCATGGTGTCTACGGCCACCTCCGCCATGATACTCTGACTGGTTGGAAAAGTACTCAGCTTCAGTATACTCAAATCCCATGGTTTTGGCAGGACCATAAGATTGGGTGTTCACGAACCCTTTTCCATGTCCAGAGTGTTTGCCGCGAAGCTGCGGCTGGCAACGCCCCATCCCATTGTTGGCGTACACCCTATAGCCATTGCCCATCTCATGGTTCTCGTACTCAACATAATTATTGGCCTCTTCATAACCATAAGCCTCAGTTACTTCATAGTTCTCGTGATGACCGAAACCATGCCCCATGCCGCTGCCATTTTTCTGGAATCTAGCAGCTGGGATGGGGCTCCCATAGCCATAAACACGGCCCTCGGGTTTCCCAGGACCATGAAGTTGAGTTTTGGACACAGCAGGTCCATTTTGGGACTTGAAGTTACCGTAAGATTGGCCATATTCATCCCTAGTTTCAGCCATCCCGTAAGCTTTCTGGGGTTTGCTCATTCCATAGGTGGGATTATGGATTTGGGTGTAACATTCACTTCCCCCAAAAGCCATTGCATAGCCATTCTGTGTTCCTTGGTATTTCTCCTCCTTCCTTCTCCCCCAATTAGAGCTGCCACCGCCATTCAAACCCATTCTCACTCTCTTAACCTGTTAGTAGTGCTTGACGATGAATTACTTCAGCAGGAGCAAACTATATATATATATATATATATATATATATATATATAGGCTTGGTGGAATGGATTCCCAAAACAAGTAGAAATTATGTCCAAAACGACAACAGGCACCGCCTTTTGACATTGCAATCAAACACGGAACAAATTCCTCCTACATCTTGTCTTCATCAGTAGCATCTTTCCACTCCAATATCTGAACATTTGTTCTTGAGCAGCTGACTTAGTGGGCAGCCATGACTTGAAAAGAATCTCTTTACCAAGTAGATGATATGAGAAATGGAGCCACCCACCGGATTCATCCTCTAAGGGTTACCAATTCCAACCTCCAAGTGTCTGAATATATTCCTTTTATATCTTTAAATGTTGGCCATTCTTTTGCATTTTGAGTGGAGAAATATTTTTGTTTTCATCACATCTCATTCTTTAAAAAAAATTATTAGATGGATATGACTAATTATTTTAAGGTATAAATACTCTTCCTCCAATCGTGCTTTAATCGGTGCCCCATTTTAAATTAGTGGGTTTAAGATTTGAGGTTTAGGGTTTAAGGTTAAGGGTTGTAGTTAGGGTTTATAAAATTAGGGGTAGGATGTATTTTATAGGATATAGGCTTAAGGGTTTAGGATATAGAAAAATAGGGTTAGAGTTTAGAATTCAATTATTTAAAAAAATTTCTGTGGAAGAAGATACGATTAGGGGACAAATGATTTTTACTCACTACTTCATCTATGATTTCATCCAATAGTAATTTTTCATAGTGAATCTCTATTGCTTTTCTTTTCTCAAGGTAAATCTTTACCTCTTTATTACATATTATTTATTCTCTTTATTACATATTATTTATTATATGGATAAATTTCATTAGATAAAATTATAGATAACGTGATAAACCAAAACCATATACTAATAATTTCTCCATTATATAAAAATGGAATTTAATCCAAATGCCTCATTTACTATTGCAATGTGAGTCGTGTGCGATTGAAATTGGAACCACTCGGAACTGTTGATAAAAGTTTATTTTAGTTATGATGATTTGCATCAAGTATGTGTAAAGAATACAATCTCCGTTGATGAAATTATGCGCTCTTTATCCTAGGTTTATTAGAACTTGTAATTGGAATAATTTGGATTTTATATTAGACGAAGATCTAATTGATTGGACTTGAAACCATCAATCGAATATGTCGAGAGAAATGGATTGACCTTTGATGAAGTATTTGAAAATAAAAAATTTGTACAATAATTTATGGTGGTTTGATTTTTCAACTAAATCTATCTACACTAGCTTAACTTCTCTATTGAGGATTTTCTATAAATTTACTAAATTTATAATTTTTTAAGGTTAAAAGAGAATTTTATAACACTTCAAAGCTTATATCCCAAAGCTTAAAAACATTTTCTTTAAAAAAAATACAAAATTTTAGTAAACAATACACATTCTTTTAGGCAAATATGTTTGAAAATTAAACTTTCACACAAAATCTAACACTGAACAAATATAAAAATTAAGCTCACAAATGTATTCTACAACATAAATAACAAATAAAGCTCAAAAATACTTTCTTTATACATTGAATGTATGTGATAACCCTTGAAAAAGGAAAGAAAATTCGTATTTTAAAAAATAAAAAAAAATAAAAAAAGGTTGAACTTATCACCGTTCATTTCGGTAGGTCAGATACTATAAAAATAAAATCAGAGATTCATTTTGGGTTCGAGGGTTGATTACATGTGGTGAAGGGTTAGCACCCTTGTAACGCTCGAAAATCGTTACCAAAATATACATTGCTTTTAACTAATAGAAATTATTAAAATTTAAATTGAGTTTAATTAAATGTTCTTAATTGAATATAAATCTTAATTAGATAGGCTTTTATCAAATTGAGGGCTTAAATTAATTAAACGTTTAATTAATAAGGAAGACGATACATCAGACCATAGATTAAACCAACATCGAATAAACATGATTGTTGTGTTAATTTATGATTCGAATTTCATACATCACATTTATGCATGATGCAAGCATTTAAAAATAATGTTATGACTTATCAATTTTTAATTCAAATTAAGGTTTACCTTCAAATGGTAAAAATTAATTTGAATATTTGAAATACCTTGTTTTTAGTATTTAAGTCAATTAATTAATGACATGTACAATTAAAATAATTAAAGTCTAATGAATGACAATTAAAATACACAATAAAGAAAGATTTGAAATAAAAGTTCTAAAATCACTGAAGTCATAACCTAAAAGGTCTAAATTATGAGAAATAAAATTAATAATCTAATTATAAGCTAGATTATTCTAATATTAATGTTAAATTAATTAAATCGTAAAATCTAGAAAATCCTAATATTTTATAAAAATTCTTTTGAAGCAAAATAATTAATTTGTGTTGTGAATAAAGTAAAGAACAAGAATAAAATAGAAGAATAAAGATGAGAGACAAAAAGGAGAGAGATTTTATTATATTCTCAAAGTAGGGTTGTCTACAATGCTATGCCAAAAGTCTATATTTATAGGCATAAGATGAAAACCCTAATTTCAATGGGTATTAAACCCTAATACCAAAGCCCATTAAAGTTTAACTTAATATATGGATATCCACCATAAATAAATATATTCATAACACTCCCCCTTGGATATCCATGAAGATAATGTGCCTCGTTAAAACCTTACTAAGATAAAAACCTCGTGGGAAAAAAATTCTTAGTGAAGGAAAAAGAGTACACACATCTTTGATACGCATAACATGTTGCCTCATTAAAAACCTTACCAGGAAAACCCATTGGGAAAAAACCTTGGTTAAGGGAAAAAGAGTGCAATACGTATTTACTCTCCCTCATGAAAATATCACATAAGATCTTTGAATCTTCATAATTCAATATTGAATACGATCTTCAAATGTTAAAGTAGATCATGCACTAGTGGATAAATCTTCTAGATCATTACTTGAAATGATTCATTGAATACTATTCATCTAAAAATCATGAGGGACGAAACTTGAAGAAATATGTTTCGTTTTATCATATTTGATATATCCACCTTGAGATATAAATTTTGTATTATCTTTGTACAAGATAACTTGCATCTTATCTTGTAAAAAACATTCACATATCTTCAGGATATGTTTAGCCAAACACATATTTCGGCTTTGCCTCTTGCATAACAATTATTTAAAGGTAATGATTTCGTAGCACTTAAATAATATTTCTGGACCAGCTAAGATACGATGCTTCCAGATCAAATAATGTATATAGTTTGCTTTAGATCAAGAATATCATTACCCTTTTCGTGATGCGAAAAAAAATCTTTGTTTACAGTAAGAGACTTAACAACAACCATAAAGGTGATAAATAGATATGCGTTATGCATGTAAAGTCTCTTTCAATATTTTTCTGTATGTCGATAGATGCACAAGGATTGGAGGAGGTCTCTTCACGAGTCTCAACGATATTCAAATCATCGACATACATAATCAATAAAAATTCAGAGTTAAATCTCTTAATAAAAATGCTCGGGGAAATAATTCATATAGCATTATGCTAATAAATATTCAATGAGGCGATCATATCAAATACGCCTAAATTGTTTCAAGCCATAAAAAGATATATTCAATATGATTGAATAATGTTCTCGAGAACTTGAATGAACTGCTTATGGCAATCTAAATCTTTCCGGAAGTTTCATAAAAATATTATTGTCGAGAGGCCCATTCAAATATGATGTAACAACATCCATTAGGCAGAAACTGAGTAATTTTATTTATTGCCAGATTGATCAAAATCTAAAAGTAGTTGCATCCACCACCGAGGAACATATTTTCCTCATAATCAATTTCATGTCCTTGTGAGAATCCTTGTGCAACCAAATGAGCTTATGTCTCATGATTTCCCCTTTTGATTTCTCTTTCTCACAAAGGCTCGTTTATATCCACGAGCTTTACACATTTCAATGTATGTGCTATAGACCCAAATACTTCTTTTTTTTCAAAAGAGATTTTAGTTTCGCCTCAATTGCCTCTTTCATGTTGGCCAATCATTTCTTTGTTTACATTGCCCAATTGACAATGATTATGATCCACATCATCAAATAAAATCTCTAGTGCTATATTGCATGCAAATATATTAACGACGTCGATTTAATTTCAGTTCCACTTATTACCGGACATGGCATAATCTATTGAGATCTGTTTATTATCAAGTACCTGAGTCATGTCAATATCTCTGTTGGAGATCATTTAATCTCTTCTAGAGATTTTCATAATCATTGATTCCTCAATTAGACCATCATAAAATATAGCTCCTTTTCTTTTTCGAGGATCTCTTATCTTTGGAACTTACTTGTCTACTACGCTTTAAGCATAAGTTAGACTCATTAGCAACTAGAGTTTGTCTTTCTATGACATCAAATTTAATCGGAGCATTCATAGCTGGTATACGTGACTTAGTCACTCTTTTAGGGTCAGCAAAATATCTGGCAATTGATTTGCTAAATGAATTATCCTTTGAACTTATAGTTCACATTGTGTAGTACGTGGATCAAAATGAGAAAAATGATAATTCATTCTAACTTATTTCTTTCCCTAGCTATTTATTTTCTCCCCCTAATGTTGGGTAAACTGACTCATTAAAATGATAGTTAGTAAATCGGGTTGTAAATAAATTCTCTATTAGAAGCTCAAGATATTTAAATCTGATATATATATATATATATTCCCAACAAAACTCATCTTTGTGCGTTGTGGTGGAGCAATTCGAACATATATCGCACACAAAAAATCTATGATGAGAAATATTTGGTTCCTGACCAAAAACCATTTGTAATGGGGAGACTTATGATCATTTGTTGGCTTGATGCGAATTTTTGATACTACATGTAAAATTACATGTCATCAACATTATCAAGACTGATTGTCTTTAGAAAATAATCTGGAAAATGTGCTCGTAATTTTATCAACTGAGCAAGTAACCTCGCAAACACCAAGTTGCGGGTTAATGACAAGGATACATATAACCATCTAGTCGATGCATCGATAAAAATCATAAAATATCTAGATGAATTTTTAGAAAAGGTGTATGGGCCCATATATATCACCTTGTATCCTTTCCAGAAAAGTAATAGATTTACACTTTATCTTAACTGTTGATGATTGAATAATCAAATTGCTTTCATAGCAAGTATCACATGAAAAATTACCATGAAGAAAATCTTAGTTCTTCAATAGATGACCACATGTAAGTGTCAGCTAATTTTCGCATCATAATTGAACCGGGATGGTCTAACCGGTCATGCCAAATAAAATTATCAGTAAACATTTGGTTTACAATAGCATGAGCTTTAATTTGTACTAATTCTTATGTAGTACAATATGGATGACAGTGCATGTAATTTTTCCAAGATTTCATTATTGCCTTGAGTTATACTCGTAATATTGAGATAGTCAGCACCCCCTTGACTAATATTCTCAATATATTTTTGTAAATATCTTTAAAATTCAATAAGTCTCTTTCCGACTTTGACGATCATAATATAATGTAAATATGAGATAAAGTCTCATTTGGTAATAACATATTTTCTCAACGAGCATACTGCACTGTAAATATGAGATAGTCTCATTTGGCAATAACATATTTGCTGAACGAGCATAATGCACTGTAAATATGAGATAAAGTCTCAATAACATATTTGCTCAGTCGGAGCTTTCTGTGATATTAGTACTTCTGGATATAGTACTCATATTATTCCCTTGCATTTAAAATGGGAAAATATGCATAATTATGCACCTTTTAATATGTGTTTTATTTCATTTACTTCGGGAAATGAAAAATATGTGCTCTGTACCATTCACTTCGGGGAACGGAAAAATATTAAAAATAGCACATCATATCAAATCGGATCAAAGATAAGCTCTCAAGAGCTCTTCCGAAGCACGAACATTTTAGTACTTTGAGATATAGTACTCATATTTTCCCTTGTATTTAAATGGGAAAATATTTCATATGCTTAAGTATAGTATGAGTACTTGCACTGTCTGCTTGGCATAAATAGCCACAATTCATTGTAGATTTCATTCCGGAAGTGATAATATTCTTCAAAGGATAAATTAACAAAGAATGTAAATAAATAATATGTAAAATAAATTAACGATAAATTAACATAAAGCGTAAATAAATAATATGTAAAATAAATTAACATAAATATATAATAAATAAAAATAAATTAACATAAAACAAAATAAATAAAGATCAATTATTTCTTTTAGATGTTATAAGGGAAATAAAATAAATGATGAATTATTCTCTTGAAGGACTATGAGAAAAAATATCAATATCCAATTGAGTTGGATCAATAACGCCATTATTTTCGTCACAAAGAAAATCTGATTATATTTTCTTTAATTTATCATTCATGATTATGAATAAAGTCCATAATACTTCGGCGTTTGGCAAGTACGAGATCAATGGTTTATACCATCACATTGATAACATAAAGATTTTTAATCTGATCTCTATCATTCTTGTCATCTTTATAATTCCACTTCTTGTGGATATAAGTATTCTTAAAATAACCATCTTATCCATGTCTATTTTATGACTTCAATCGCAACCACAATTACTAATGTGGCTTTTATTCATTCCGCTATATAATGTCACATTCGCTTCAGGGAATGGAGCGGAGCCTGTTGGGTGATATTCATAATTTTTCATGAGCAACTTATTATTTTGCTTAGCCACAAGAAGGCAAGAAATTAACTCAGAATATTTCTTAAAGCATTTTTCACGATATTGTGTCTGAAAGACAACATTGTTGGTATGAAAAGTGGAGTATGTTTTTTTTCTAACATATCCTCATCAATGATACTCTGGCACATAATTGAGTTTTATTCACTAACCATATAGTGAATTATCACGTTTGCATTCACTTCAAAGAATGAAACAAATTCAATAATCGTATAGAATAAACATCATGCTTGCATTCACTTTAGGGAATGACATAAATCAAATAATCGCATGGAATAATCATCATGCTTGCATTCACTTCATGGAATGTCATAAATCCAATAATTGCATGGAATAATCATCATGCTTGCATTCACTTTAGGGAATGTCATAAATCCAATAATCGCATGGAATAATCATCATGCATGCATTCACTTCAGGGAATGCCTCCCATAAAAATTCTTTGATCAAGACAATTTTCGTAACTTGAACTTGGGAGAAGTCTATAGTCGAGTTTTTCGACACAAAAAAAATATTGTTTCCAAGCAAATATAGACTTTATAATATTCATACTATTAAATAGTAATTGATCAACCAATATATATACAATATATACAAAGAACAAAAAATTTAATCCTCATACGCGGCGTTGTTAAACCAGTCCACAAGGTCCTTTAAAAAAAGAACCTCCTTTGAGACCAGTAGCCTCGCAGAACGGGATGTCCAGCCAATATACTCGGATTAAACCAACATAACAAAGAACATATTAATTGATTAAAGGTTTAATATTTGTTCTAATATCATGTAATACTTAAAACATGATTAAAACATAAACTTTCGTCATAATAATAAAATAAACAAATATTGGTTATAAATAAAGATAAAAAAATCTCAAATTAAATAAATAAAACATACCGAACTTTCCACTCATTTGAATATATGGAAAGTTTAATCACCAATATTTTGTTAAAATCCTTTTTGGAAATTGTCGACAAGCACCACAGGAATTGAGTCATTTTATCGCTACACAAACACCAAACAACCAAAGATTTTTAATAAATTAAAAATCAAATCAAAGATCAAGAGAGAAAAATAATCGGTAATTAAAATATAATTGAGGGAGAAAAACTTATCTTTGATTTATGCCATGAACAAATTCTTTTCAATAACTCCTTCAAGATTTGAACGACAAACACATCCGTTGGTTAGAGTCTCGTGCTGATAACGTGTTGTGAATAAAGTAAAGAACAAGAATAAAATAGAAGAATAAAGACGAGAGACAAAAAGGAGAGAGATTTTATTATATTCTCAAAGTAGGGTTGTCTACAATACTATGCCAAAAGTCTATATTTATAGGCATAAGATGGAAACCCTAATTTCAATGGGTATTAAACCCTAATACCAAAGCCCATTAAAGTTTAACTTAATATATAGATATCCACCATAAATAAATATATTCATAACAATTTGATTATTTTTAAATTAGTATCCCGTTAAGTCAAAGACACTATTTAAAATGAATCAAATTAATAATTATAATTTAAATTACATTTTTATCTAAGTTGAGTATCAATTTATCAATTAAGAGATTATATAACAATTTAATTAATTTAATATTCACCCCAATAAGCCAAAGACAAAATTAAATTAATTAAATAAATTTGAACCCTATATCAAACTAAGGGTTTTAACTCAACTCAACATAAATCTAAATTTAATTTAATTAATTTAAATTTATATCCAAATAAGTCAAGGATATAATTTAAATTAAGCTTAAATCATAAATAAGGGTTTAAATTATATAATTTTTTTAAATAAGTGCCTATTTTTTCTGAAATAGGTGTCTAAAGTTTTATTTCGTTCGTGTTTTAAGGCAACACCGTTAATATTATTTGTTTAACTTATAAATAGATGCCCAAACTATACAATTTTTCTGAGATAGGTGTATAATATTTTTCCGCTGAAATAGGTGTCTAAAGGTGACACTATAACCCCTTAAACTTAACTTGGGATGTACGGTAGTTTTAAAACGTTGAAATGTAACTTTAACGTCACTTAAACTCATTAAGTGAAAGAATTTAAACTTTGCATACCAAAATTTAAGTATTTAAATATAAATAAAATAAACACTTTTATTGTTTGTATTATAAATAAGGAAAATAGAATAACACTATAGTGTTTATTCAACACTTAATAAATTCTCTAATAAAGGTTTCATGCATGAAATTAAAACATCTCAAACCCCTAATAATTCTCCAAAATAATTGTAATAAAAGAGTTTGTAAATAATCATAATAAAAATATAAGTGGAAAGTCGTCTAGTAGAGATCTCCGTGTAGCAATTCCTAGGGCCAAGGATCTGAAAAATAAACAAAAAGAATGAGGTATAAAGCTTAGTGTCTCTCTAAAGTACAAACACACATCATGATATCACTCAGTTCACAATCACATATATAACATAATTTTCCGTAGTAAATAAACACAAAGAATGAAGAATGCAATTTCATAGAGAATGTAGTACCATACTCCGAACATCAATCACAGTGGTGGCAAAGCCAATCTGTTACAGTGGAGGTAGTTCCCTAGAACCCCTTACCTTTTATTTCGCCAAACACAGTGTGGTAGAGCCACCTTCCTCCATACAGTCTCATCACATACACATGTTATGCAATCAATGTCATAGATCTCAAAAGTCTCTTCACAGATATTCTTACAATATATAAAACACAAAGTTCAGATAATCTGATCATCACATTCTCATAGTATAACATAAAGATCACAGTATCACATCATATGTCACAATATCACATGATCGTAATAGCCACAGAACACAAAAAATCTAGCATAGCAAGAGAACACACCTCTCGCCGCACAAGTACTAACGTTGACACAGATATTTTCCACGATCTGAGCTAGGTCCTGAACTAGTTAAGTTAGAACCTACAAATGAAATTCTAATAAACAATCTCATTCTAAAATAGTATTACGTCACCTAAATAAACTAAGAAAAATACATACGAGTATCACGAGAAGTAGTCGCGGGAGTCTGTTGAACAAGAGGCGGAGAAGATGAAGGTAAAAAATTTCCTTAGAATCGACGTCATTTGAAAAGACAAACAAAATTCTCATTAGACCCCTCTTATAAAGTTCACTAACTCAAACTATAATTTAAAACAGTCAAAACAAGGCTTTCAGGTTTGAATTTGGTAAAACTAACCACAAAAACGAATTAATGATGTAAAAAAAAGTCATTATAAGGTCTCTTGAAAAAGTTAACAATGAATAGTAAAAGTCAAAAATCAACGGTCAAGTTGACATCACTATTGATATTATCGATGACTTCACGAATGATGTCATCGTTGACGTCATCTCAAAGGTCAAATAAAACGGGTCAGGTTCTGAGTTTTAGGTGAACCACAAATTTTGTCAGATTATGGATCATGGGTTCTGTTCAGGTTACCACAAAACCCAACCCACTAAACTGCCCCCTTTTAATTATCAAATTCAAATAACTCAACCCAAACCTTTGCTCTCTCTCGGCCCACTAACCTTACACACAACCTGGCCCTTAACCTAGGCTCTCTACAACGCTACTAGGGTAGTTAATCTTCTACCCTAGCCGTTGGCGACGACCTGAACTCTAGTAGCGCCACCACAACAAACCCCTAAAAATCACATTGGTAGATACCCAAACCCTCAAACTCCGACCAGGAAACCCCACCATTCTTGACTCGTCCACTACTACCCTACACACACAGAATCGACGAACACCAAACCTCTATAGCTCGACTATGATGACCATCATAGATCTTAGCGGTGGCGGCGCTGTAACACCTATATTTCGAGTATCACATCATGTTAGAGTATGTCCAAAGACCAATTATATGATGATTCTAAGGAAACTTTTATTTACCAATTTTATTGAATAAAGGCATTACCATTGTTGTGTTCAGATATATGTGTCAATGTATAACATAAACTGAGAAACAATAAGGCCCATATAATAATATAAGTATTATTATTAAAAGATCCTTAGTCAAGTATTTTTATGGGTATGGACAATAATAAGACTAACATGTGATTAATTGATGACAATGAGTTGTCATTGACATAGAGATGTCAGAATTAATACATGAATATATTAATGGAGAATCTTATATTGGATTGACCCGCTGTGAGCATATGTCTCGGATTATTATGTGACGGTCACGATATTGCTCATAGTGACAACTATATGTATGATCCTTAGACTTGAGATTATTACTATCTTAACATATGTTGTTTTATGTTTTGATGCAGTTAAACGTGTCTCGTAATTAGTTACACTATAAAAATTGAAATTGGACATATTATAATATATGTAGTGACATGTGAATGATCAAGATAGGATTTGTCCTTCCTACATAATAGGAAAATATATCAAAGGCCACTTGATTGAGTGTGACTAGAAATGCATGGCCATGCTTGAATAGGTTGATATGAGATATCACAAATTATTCATTAACAGTAGTCCACTCTAGATATCAAGAAACATTAAAATAGGTTATACAAGTGTAACTATTCCAAGACTTATGCCTATTATAGATATAAAAGGACAAAAGGATACAATGCATTAAGAGAGTTGGTCACGAACATGATACATCGAATCATGATCTCTTGTAACTTAGATGACAATGATATATTTCTAGATGTAACTCATTGTTTGTAATATTAGAATTATTCTAATATTATTTCTAATGTTACAATGAGCCTACAAGGTCACACCCAATGGTTGAAATGGAGTAACAAATATATATGTATAAATAGATTATATTTAATCAAGAATTTAATCAAAGGATATAATTAAAGTAATTATATTCCTTTTCAAATTCGGTTTAAATATAAATCCCGAAATTTAAGAAAATAATAAAATTATTTATTGCCAATAACAAATTCGAAATAAAACTGTAATACCTAGGGTTACACATATAAGGGATTTTTTGGTCTAGCAGCCACATTAGAGAATCCCGAATTCCCAAAACCTAAAATCATGAAAAATAGTTTTTCGAGATTTGCTCTCAATCGGGTAAACTGAGTAGAGACCGAGACGATATTCGTGGAGGCTAAAGATTCGGATTATTGAACGATCGTGATTGTAGCAGATCCAATTGCTATTTTTGTTGCTTATCAAGGAACCTAATGTTAGTCGTCGTATCTCTTCCTCCCGATTTTGGATTAAACGTACAAGGATCACTGGAAGCACCGTCGTAATTTTTTTCTGCTGCGCCATGGGGTGTGCCGGCGGTCCCAACAGTGGTATCAGAGCCACTTATATGATCCGTTATCGGGATAAATACTTGAGTGATGCGATATGTATGAGATGCATGCTTTATTTTACTATTTCGATGATATATATTGATATTGATAGTCGATTAGGGATACGATTAATATGTTAATCTGTTAATGAATTTTATAGTTGCCATGTTGCTGCAAGAGGTTTTATGGTAATCATATGTTAATCGTTGACATAGTGATCGGCAAAAGTGAGATGGCAGATCGCATTAAAGAAAATGAATAATTGTAATTCCGATGCAGAAAAATCTGAGGGATTTAAAATCTCGAAAATAAGATTCTGTTGATAAAAGTTATCAAATCGTAAGGTTTTTCCATAGAAAAATAGTTGCTATTTTTCAAAATTTCCTACCAGCCACGCCGGTGCGGCTTACTAACCACAAGGGGCTCTACCCCTTGACCCCTTCGTAGGCAACATAGATTGTAGGCCAATATTGGTAATTAACGAATTCTTGATAGCATATATATATGATATGTTTGCTTTGCACGGTGCTTAACATGCATGGTTATAGTCCTTGTTTTTACAATAGTTGTAAAATTTAAATACGGCCTACATGTTGTGCCTTTCTATATCTCTGTTGTACTTCTCTTGTCATCTTACTCCCTTGTATGCAAAACGAGTTTCTATAATTGTAATGATATTCCAACAAGCAGACAAGACGTTTGGACCAAAGGCGAGAAGATGCTTGAGAAGCAGCTTTAGTATAGGATTAGGGTTTTAAGGTTCTCCCATTGTCTTTGGATGGGCCACCTTAGTTCTTTATTTTGGGCTATAACCATTGCATTTTTTATGGCTTTATATCTATCATGTATGTGATGCGATGTATGATATATATCTTTTGTTTGTATATATTGATGAGATCAATAAGGGACAAATTAAAAGAAATAACAATGAGATATTTAAAGATTTTTCTCAAATTAATCTAAGTTAAAATTAGCCGTCTAATATTTAGACTCGTTAAGACCTTGATCGGTCTTATGTGGGTTTTGCTAAAGCATTGACACATAAGTCTATCCTTGTTAAATGCGAAGAATAAACAAGTGATATTCGTCGGTCGAAATATTGGTAATGACTTAGTTATGTTATTCTAATAGGATTAGAAATCTAAAGGCTAAGTATTTGGTTAAGTCATGAGATAACTGAACAAGAGTTGTTCACCAAATGGAGGAGTTATATGAGATTTAATTAGTAAAGGGTTACTTACCTAAATAACCTCTATCCTAAAAGAAAAGCTAACGTTGATTTAGGAAATTGGTGAATTATGGATCCTTGTTCATTAGAAAAAATTTTGTCGAATTTTTCCAAAATTAAAAACAAGAGGGATTTTTAATTTTGAACAAAATAGTGAGAGTATTTTATGAACAAAGACCTATTGATAATATTTCAAATTGGAAAATTTACTTTATGTATTTCCATTGTTGTAGATCTAAATGGCAAATAACACTTTATCATTGTGATCACTCCTTGAGAAGGAGAAACTCAATGGCATAAACTTCTATGATTGGTTCTGCAATTTGAGAATTGTTCTCAAACAAGAAAAAAAGGAGTATGTCATTGAAGAACCTGTTTCAGATGAACCGAAAACTAATGCTTCTAGAGCTGACAAAGAAAAGTTTAAGAAACATATGGATGATATGTAAGATGTCGGATGTCTTATGCTTGCTACCCTGACTCCTGATCTTCAGAAGCAACATGAGGACATGGTTGCATATGATATGATACAAAACCTCAAGGAAATATGAGGGGCAAGCACATCAAGAGAGGTATGAGACTTCTAAATCTCTATTTCAGTGCAAAATGGTAGAGGGATCTCCTGTAGGAGCTCATGTCATCAAGATGATAGGCTATATCCAAACGTTAGAAAAGATAGGATTTCCTCTCAAAGATGAATTTGCTACTGATGTTATTTTGCAATCATTGTCGAATAGCTTCAATCAATTTGTCCTTAATTTAAACATGAATGAAATTAACAAAACTTTTCCACAGTTACTTCGCATGTTACGAAATGCTAAGAAAAATATGACTAAGGTTGGACCTAAGCCCATTTTGATGGTCCGCAAGGATAAAGGAAAGGGAAAAGCAGTGGCAAAGTACAAGGGTAAAGGTAAGCTTGTGCCCAAACGACAGGATGCACTGAAACCCAAAGGGGGAGTTGGCAAGGAAGGAAAATGTTTCCACTACAATAAGACGGACACTAGAAAAGAAATTGCCCCATCTACCTTGAAGAGGTCAAGAAGGCAAAAGTAGATGGTGTATCTACTTTAGGAATTTATATTATTGATGTGAATCTGTCAACATCTTCTTCTTGGGTATTAGATATCGGTTGTGGTTCTCACATTTGTACTTTTGTACAGGGACTGTAAAAGAGAAGGAATCTAGCTAAGAGAGACGTAGACCTACGAGTGGGAAATGGAGCAAGAGTAGCTGCATTAGCTATAGGAACATACGTTTTATCTTTACCTAGTGGACTTGATTTACATTTAGAAGATTGTTATTTTGTGCCTAGTTTGACTAAAAATATTATTTCTATTTCTTGTTTGGACAAGATTGACTTTGAGATTATTATTAAGAATAATTGTTCTTTTTATCTCGATAATGTTTTTTATGGTTCGACACAATTGGTTAATGGAATATATATTTTAAATCTAGAAAATTCCATGTATAACATAAATACCAAAAGATCAAAATCAAATGACTCAAATCAAACTTATCTCTAGCATTGTCGTTTAGGCCATATAAGTGAGAAACGCATTTCAAAACTCCATAAAGATGGATTCTTAGATTCATTTATTTTCGAACAAATGGAGGTATATGAATCTTGCTTACTAGAAAAAATGACTAAGGCTCCTTTTAATGATAAAAGTGAGCAAGCAAGTGATTTATTGGGTTTAATACATATTGATGTATGTGGACCAATGATTATACAAACTAGAGGTGGATTTCAGTACTTCATTACTTTCACCGATGACTTCAGTCGATATGGTTACATATACCTTATGCGCCATAAATCTAAGGCTATTGAAAAGTTTAAAGTATTCAAGAATGAAGTACAAAATCAACTAGACAAGTGTATTAAGGGACTTCGATCAAATCGAGGTGGAGAATACTTAAGCATAGAATTTGATGAACTCCTTAAAGAATGTGGGATTGTTTCACAACTTACTCAACCAGGTACACCACAGTGGAATAGAGTTTCTGAGAGGATGAATCGAACTTTGTTATACATGGTTCGATCAATGATGAGTCATAATGATATTCCGACTTCTTTCTGGGGACATGCACTAGAAACAACTTCTTTCACTTTAAATCGCATTCCATATAAATCTATTCAAAAAACACCATATGAGATATGGACTAGAAAACATCCTATTATGTCTTTTATGAAGATTTAGGGTTGCGAACCATATGTCAAACATCAGATGTCTACAAATCTTGAACCCAAATTTCATAAGTGTAATTTTGTTGGGTATCCCAAAGAAACTAAGAGATATTATTTCTTTAACCCTAAAGAGAATAAAGTGTTTGTTGCTCGAATAGGTGTTTTTCTCGAAAGAGAATTTCTCAATAAGAAAGGGAAAGGTAGAGACATTGAACTTGGAGAAGTTCAAGAACAACAATTCACTGAGCCTGAGATTGAACATGTTCCACAAATTGTTGAGGAACAGTCAATAGATTTAGAAACACAATCACTGCGCAGGTCTACAAGAGAACGCCATGCACTTGAGAGATATGAATTTCTCATTACCACGCATGGAGATATTCTTATTATGGATCAAGATGAGACTAGAACTTATCAAGAGGCAATATCGAGCCTAGATTCTGAGAAATGGCTTGAGGCCATAAAATCTGAGATGAAATCCATGTCAGTCAACCAAGTATGGACTTTGGTTGAACCACCTGAAGGTATAAAACCTATAGGATGTAAATGGGCTTTCAAGAAGAAAACCGACATAGATGGAAACGTACAAACATACAAGGGGTGACTAGTCGCTAAAGGTTTTCGACAAGTTCATGGTGTTGACTATGAAGAAACTTTCTCCCTTGTAGCTATGTTTAAATCCATCCGAATCTTGCTTGCTATAGCTGCATTCCATGATTATGAAATTTGTCAAATGGACGTCAAAACCGCTTTCCTTAATGGAAAACTTGAAGAAGATGTGTATATGACATAACCAGAAGGTTTTGTCACCCTAGGAAATGATGGAAAGGTTTGTAAGCTACAAAGGTCCATTTATGGACTGAATCAAGATTATCGAAGCTGGAATCTTCGTTTCAATGATGCAATCAAAGAGTTTGATTTTATCAAGAATGAAGGTGAGCCTTGTGTTTACAAGAAGACTAGTGGGAGCATTGTTTCTTTCCTAATATTGTATGTAGATGACATGCTTATCATAGGAAATGACATACCTACCTTACAGTCGGTTAAGACTTGTTTAAGTAGTTGTTTGTCTCTGAAAGATTTGGGTGAGGAAACATATATCTTAGGGGTTAAGATATATATAGATAGATCTAGACGACTTCTACGTCTGAGTCAAAGTACAAATATAGACAAAGTTATGAAAAGATTCAGTATGGAAGAATCCAAGAAAGGATTCTTACCTATGAGACATGGTATATCTCTTTCGAAAGAAATGTGTCCAACTCCACAAGAAAGAGAACGAATGAGTAAGATTTCATATGCTTCGGCTATTGATTCTATCATATATGCCATGATATGTACTCGACCAGATGTATCGTATGCCTTAAGCATGACAAGTCAATATTAGGTAAACCCTGGTGAAAGTCACTGGGTAGTAGTAAAGAACATCCTGAAGTACTTGAGAAGAACTAAAGATACATTTCTTGTCAATGGAGGCAAAGAAAAGCTTAGTGTAAAAGGTTATACTGATGCTAGTTTCCAAATAGATAAGGACGACTCATGATCGCAATCTAGATTTGTGTTTTGCCTTAACAAAGGTGCTGTAAGATGAAAAAGTTCAAAGCAAAACAAGTAGCTGATTCTACAATAGAGGTTGAGTATATTACAGCCAGTGAAGAAGCAAAAAAAGCTATTTGGATCAATAAGTTCATATCCGAACTAAGGGTTGTTTCAAGCATATCAGATGCTGTAGAACTCCGCTGTGATAACAATGGAGCCGTTGCAAAAGCAAAGAAACCAAGATCTCATCAACGATCCAAACATATTCTTAGGCGTTTCCATCTCATTCGAGATATCATAGATCGAGGAGATGAAGAGATATGCAGACTACACACGGATGATAACATCGCTAATACCTTGACGAAGCCTCTAACATAACAGAAGCATGATCGTCACACTGAGTCACTCGGTATTAGATATGTGAGTGATTGGTCTTAGTTCTATTGGTAGATTGTTAGAGTATGCCCAAAGACCAATCATAGGATGATTGTAAGGATACTTTTATTTACCAATTTTATTGAATAAAGGCATTACCATTGTTTTTTTCAGATATATGTGTCAATGTATAACATAAACTGAGAAACAATAAGGTCCATATAATAATATAAGTATTATTATTAAAAGATCCTTAGTCAAGTATTATTATGGGTATGGAGAATAATAATATGCCTAAGACTAACATGTTATTAATTGATGACAATGAGTTGTCATTGACATAGAGATGTCAGAATTAATACATGAATATATTAATGGAGAATAATATATTTGATTGACCCGCTATTAGCATATGTCTTGGATTATTATGTAAGGGTCATGATATTGCTCATAGTGACAACTATATGTATGATCCTTAGACTTGAGATTATTACTATCTCAACATATGTTGTTTTATGTTTTGATGCAGTTAAACGTGTCTCGTAATTAGTTACACTATAAAAACTGACATTGGAAATATTACAATATATGTAGTGAGATGTGAATGATCGAGATAGGATTTGTCCTTCCTACATAATAGAAAAATATATCAAAGGCCACTTGATTGAGTGTGACTACAAATGCATGGCCATGCTTGAATAGGTTGATATGAGATATCACAAATTATTCATTAACAGTAGTCCACTCTAGATATCAGGAGACATTAAAATAGGCTATACAAGTGTGACTATTCCAAGACTTGTGCCTATTGTAGATGTAAAAGGACAAAAGGATACAATGCATTAAGAGAGTTGGTCACGGACATGATACATCGAATCATGATCTCTTTTAACTTAGATGACATTGATATATTGCTAGATGTCGCTCATTGTTTGTAATATTAGAATTGTTCTAATATTATTACTAATGTTACAATGAGCCTACAGGGTCGCACCCAATGGTTGAAAAGAGCAACAAATATATATGTATAAATAGATTATATTTAATCCAAAATTTAATCAAAGGATATAAATAAAGTAATTGTATTCCTTTTCAAATTCGGATTAAATATAAATCCCAAAATTTAAGGAAATAAAAAAATTAATTATTTCCAATAACAAATTCAGAATAAAACTCTAATACCTAGGGTTACACATATATAAGGGATTTTTTGGTCTAGCAGTCACATTAGAGAATCCCGAATTCCTAAAACCTAAAATCACGAAAAATAGTTTTTCGAGATTTACTCTCAACCGGGTAAACTGAGTAGAGACCGAGACGATATTCGTGGAGGCTAAAGATTCGGATTATTGAACGATCGTGATTGTAGCAGATCCAGTTGCTGTTTTTGTTGCTTATCAAGGGAACCTAATGTAAGTCGTCGCATCCCTTCCTCCCGATTTTGGATTAAACGTACAAGGATCACTGGAAGCACCGTCGTAATTTTGTTTTGCTGCGCCATGGGGTGTGCCGACGGTCCCAATAGTGGTATCAGAGCCACTTATACGATCTGTTATCGGGATAAATACTTGAGTGATGCGATATGTATGAGATGCATGCTTTATTTTACTATTTCGATGATATATATTGATATTGATAGTCGATTAGGGATACGATTAATATGTTAATCTGTTAATGAATTTTATAGTTGCCATGTTGCTGCAAAAGGTTTTATGGTAATCATATGTTAATTGTTGACATAGTGATCGGCAAAAGTGCGATGGCAGATCGCATCAAAGAAAAGGAATAATTGTAATTCCGATGCAGAAAAATCTGAGGGATTGTTGAATGATCGTGATTGTAGCGAATCCAATTGCTGTTTTTGCTGCTTATCAAGGAACCCAATGTAAGTCGTCGTATCTCTTCCTCCCGATTTCTGATTAAACATACATGGATCACTGGAAAGACCATCGTAATTTTGTTCCACTGCGCCATGGGGTGTGCAGGTAGTCCCAACACATCAAACCAAAACAACGCAAGGAAGAAACAAAGGTAACTCAGTTAGAAAGCCTAACCAACTTCTCACGATGTCAGCATAGATAAGACAACAACGCGATCAATTCATTTGGGACTCACTTGATCGGAACTGATGAGAAGCTCCAACAATTCGAAACACAGAAGAGATGAGAAAAAGGGGAAAACGAAGGGAAGAGGGAAAAAGAAGAGTGGTATGGTGGATGATAAGGAAAAGAGAAAACCTATTCCTATTAAGATCGGGAAAAATAAAATTCTTGTCTTTGATTTCTTCATAATACCCCTCCAGGTTAAATTCCCAATTTGAATCAAATTAGGGCACAAATTATTTGGTAATTTCACAAAATTTGGACTTTTCCCCTTAGTCTAATTTTTTGGGTGTTACAGACACTATTAAAAAATATATCACCCAAAAATAGATTAACATGTGAATTTAATTTTTTATTTTAAAAATAAAATAAAATAATTCAAAAAATATTTTAAAATTTTAAAATCATAAAATAAACCAAAAATATTTAAAAACCTCAAACCTTAAAACCAAAATTTGTGTCACTATCTTCATTTAAAGCCTTGTTAGATCCCATCATGGCCATTGTCCTAGGGCACTAGTGATTTTCTTCAACAACCCATCATCAATAATTGGCATGATGGATTTTAGTTAGACATCAAACAATGAACACAAAAGGTTTTAATCGTTCAACGTCCGATTTTAGTACCTTTTTCATTGTTTATTGACAATGGGTGGTTGAAAAATACGAGTGTAACACCCTAAAACCGGGTTAGAAAAATGATTCAAATAATTCGTAAATTAAATTGAATCATGTGTTAATTGTATTAGAAGAAAGGGACCAAATTGAATTAAATAAAAAAAGAGGATTGCATGATAAAATTCTGATTTCCCTTATTTGCCCTTGGTCCTCTAATTGCTCAAGAATTAAATGTAAGGGCAAAATGGTCCTTTTACACCTCAGTAATAAGCAAGAAAAAACAACAAGTTCTTCTCTTCTCGCCCATTTTCACGTGAACAACAAATATAAAAAGAGAGAAGGCTTCATCTTCTTCCTTTATCCATCTCCATAGCCAAAAGATAGAAAATTTAAAAGCTTAGCATGGTTAGACAATTGACCTAGGAAATCAAATCTAAAGGTCTTAGCTTTTTTTTTCATTACCAAAAATTTTGGGGGTTTAAGATTTTGGATTTTTTAATATTTTATGATACTTTTATGTCGAATTAGTTTCTTAGAAAGCATAATCTAAAGTTAGTATTTATATGGGTCTTTGAAGCAAGAGCAAATGAGTTAGGAAACTTGAATTTGGTTTCTGCAAATGACACATGTGTGTTAATTGATTTGATAAATTTATAAAAAGAGGATTAGTTGATGTTAATTTTATGCTTAAGGTGCTGGAAATTCATGAAAATAAGTTTGGGACTAGGAATTAAGACCATGGATTGAAAAACAACTAAGCTAGCTAGAAAATACATTTCCGGGTAGCCATCTTGGAAAAATTCCCTAGCTTGAATTTGAGGGAATTAAGGGCTGAAATTTTGTAGTAGAATATTCTACTAGGAGATATGATCGATTTTCTAAAGGGTAGTAAAGTTGTCCCTAATGAACAAATGTGAATGTTTACATTTGTTAAGCATGTGATCACTTGAATTTAAATGACTTGATATGTTCTAATGAATGCCAATGTTTATATGGTTTGCTAGATAGCCCAATAGAAGATAACGAAGGAGAGGAAAAGCAAGATCTTGCAAGGAAAAAGGGAAAAGGGATCACCATCTACAACCCTTAATTTGCTTGGAAAATTTGTAAGTGTGGCAAACTTTAGGGTTAGGACTTAGGTACTAACCACTCTTTTGTTATTTGATCTGTCATGTAATTGGACTAATCATATATTTGGTAAAAAGGGAATGAGGTTTAATTGTTAAAAGACTTGTGTGATAACATGTTTGAATGTTAGATTGTTATGACTAACTTAGTACATTTGCATAGCTCGAAAATGCCGAGGTAAGTTATGGCACGTGTCTACGGGATGCCAGGTATGTGGATTGTGCATGAAGCATGTACTTTTTTATATGGACATTTGTTTGGTAACATGATACGCATGTTTGTTGTTTGTTTATATGATATGAATGTTTTGATAGCAGCATGATAAATGCTTTTGTGATAGCATGTTAAGGACATTGCTTCTGTATTAAGAAACTTGGATAATGTGATTTGAAAGAAAATTGAATGAATAATGAAAATGTTATTGAGCCTTGGTCGATAGTTGGTCATAGTTAGTACAACATGTCTAGGGTATGAGCTCATTTGTTAGTACTTCGGTACTTTTGCCCAGTACTTCGGTACTTCTGTTTAGTACTTTGGTACTTTTGTTTGGTACTTTGGGTGTTTAGTCACCATTGTTTTAGATACCATGGGTATCTTTTGTTAGTACCTTCGTGGTACTTCTATTAGTACCTTCATGGTACTTCTGTTAGTGCCTTTGTGGTGCTTCTGTTGAATCGCTTACCTGGTCTAACTACACCAAGGCATCATATGAAACTAATTTAAAAGTTAAAGCTTAAAGTGTGAAAACCATTTGTAAATGTATTGCTTGCGAAGCATTTGAACTTGGATATAATTTTGCTATTGAGCATTTGAATATGAATTTGCTATTGAGCATTTGAATATGAATTGTTATTGAGCATTTAAATATGAATTGCTATTGATCATTTGAATATGAATTGCCATTGAACATTCAGAATGAATAAGTGGCTATAAGTAGCCTTTGATACGATTTTGTTATGAATGCTTGAAAAATGAAGATTGTTTAATGAGTAATATGCATCGAATATATGCTAGCTAGTGCATATGCATATAGATTGTGAATTTGGTTCGCATACTAGAGGCTTAATAAGCATAACAAGCATGACATTATGACAAGCTTGATAAGCATGTTATTTGGTGATTGATACTCCTTGTACAATGGTCGAATTGTTACTATGAACTTGATTGATTGGTTACTTGGAGCATGTTACTTGTTATTTGATTAATGTCTAAAATGGTTAGACTTAGGGTTGTCTCACTAAGTACCTAGCAAGTACTTACCAATCGTTTATTTCCTCCTTCCCAAAAGAACAGGTTATCGAGCCAAGGAGCTAGATCGAGTTTGATTGCAAGCAAGGACACCATGCAAGCCAAGTATGATATTTTTTTAATTTTGGTTAACACCTAGCTTATGGTGGCATGGTGATCATGTTTTGACTAGTTCCATGCATTTGAGATTTGGCTCATGACTTGTATATGTTAGCCCTTGATATTTGTATTTGGTATGTAAGCCTTAGGGCCAAGTGTGTTTAGGCTAGCTATATGCATTTTGAGTTTTGGTTTATAGTTTGTGTATGTTGGCCTTTGTAATATGCATGTGGCATGTAAGTAATTGTCTTGGCATAAGAAATATGGTACTAAATATGATAACATGTGAACCTTAAGGATATGTTATGGTTAGGTTAGTTGCCATAGAAAAAGTACATGGTATAAAGGTTATCTTGAATATTGAATAGCATGAATATTGGCTTGGTAATGAATTGGTCAAGTGAATGGAATTAGTAAGTTGTTACTTGTTGTCTAAACAAGCTAAATTTGTCCCTTAAGGATTAGGGGTGAAATAAGGACAAAATGAAGTCCTTTAGTTAGAACCTAAGTGAACTTAGAACTTTAAAACCTGCAAAAACGAGCAGGGGTATCGATACCATTTCCATGCGTATCGATATCCACTTGAAAATCCTAAGGCATGAATAATATGTGTATCTGAACGCCTGACCTCTATTTCGATACCCAAACCTCTAGTGTACTTTTCGATTCGATACCCGTATCGAATCAGGTTATCCTAGCCTTAAGTCAACGAGTCAGCGTAGTGTTTCGATACCTCTCTATAAGGGGTATCGATACTCTCATCCCTATTTGGTATCTAATTTAAAAGTTAGTTTAAGTTTATATTAGGCCCCAAATTTGAGAATAAGTTAAAATTTAATAATAGGTCCAACTATTATGTGATTTATGATTGAAAAATAATTTAAGCTCAATAATGATTAAGGAGAAAATTGTATGTGGGAAAAGTTTTAAATTTGCCTCGAAATTGATATGTACAACATGAGTGGGAATTGTAATACATAAGTCAGATTTGAATTGACATACAATAATTGAAATGTTTTTGTATCAGATATAATGTTGGGTTTTGTAAAAGTTTGTAAGTCCGGTCGACGCTCCCCTCTCCTGACCCGGGGCGAGGGTGTCACAACGAGCATTGGACTTAGGCAACGATAAGATCCGACAAGACTATCAATGACATTAGCTATATAAATTTTGAAATTTTGAGTTTTGGGGTTAGGTATTTGAAACTTTTTTAGAAAATTTAAGAATTTATTTTTTAAAATTATTCTTTTTAGTTTATTTATAAACAATTTAAAATAAATACGTGATAAATTTTGATTGGTTGATGAGTTTTTTAAAGATGTTATCTTAAAATACTAACAAAAAAAATTAGGCACCTATTTTAGCTGAAAAATCATTAGGCAACAATTTTGAAGTCTAACAAGGCTATCAAGGATGATAGTGATACCAATTTTAGTTTTAAGGTTTGGTGTTTTAAATATTTTGAAATTATTTTATGATTTTTAAAAACTTTAGAATACTGTTTAAATTAATTTATTTTATTTTCAAATCTTAGTGAAGGAAAAAGAGTACACACATCTTTGATACACATAACATGTTACCTCATTAAAAACCTTACTAGAAAAACGAAATGGGACAAAACCTCGGCTAAAGGAAATGTCACATAAGATCTTCGAATCTTCATAATTCAATCTTGAATACAAATTCAGAGTTAAACCTCTTAATAAAAATTCTCGGAGAAATTAAATAATTCATATATCATTTTGCTAATAAGTATTTAATGAGGCGATTATACCAAATATGCCTAAATTATTTAAATCTATAAAAAGATATATTCAATATAATTGAATCATGTTCTCGAGAACTTGAATTAAATGCTTCTGGCAATCTAAATCTTTTCCGAAAATTTCATGTAAATATTACTATCAAGATGTCCATACAAATAGGATGAAACAACATCCATTAGGCGAAAACTGATTAATTTTATTTATTGTCAGAATGATTGATAAGTGCTCAAAATAGTTAATATTTTGTGCTTAATTACTCTATGATTTGATGAGTTATGTTACTGATCTTGATGCTTTCTGTGTGTTTTTAAGTAGGACTTTGAATCTGGAAAATGCACTTAAATGGACGATTTTTAAAGTTTTTTTTATTTTCTAGATCAAGTATGGATTGGTGGGCATGACTTTGGGCATGAAAAGCTGACGTGACACTCAGTTAGCAGCTTCTAAAAGATGACGTCAACAAGCACGTGATAGCTTATCAGCTGTAACATCCCGGTTTTGGGGTTAGTAGTTTGAGTGTTAGTTGGGGAAATTCGATCTGGGTCGAATCGGATTCCTAGGGTTCGTTATTCTGGGAAAAATTAAAATAATAGTATTTTAATCGGATAAGTAATAATTTTGTGAAATGGTTCTAAAAATATTAAAATGGTGTTTTAAAGTTAAAGGAATATTATTTGAACTTTAATTTGATTTTTAATTGGGCTTAATTGTGTGCTAGTGACTAAATTGTAATTTTGGAAAAGTTTTGGGGATTTAATTAGTAATTTTCGGCAATAAGGATTTTTAGTTACTAAATTGGAAAGTAAGCCATACTTAGAATCCTTAGAGGGCCATAAACCCAATTTATTTTTAATTAATGATTTATCCACCAAAATGGTTTTTAAATTGTTTTATTCTAAATAATAATTTCATTTTCTTTTGTAACTTCCCATTTTCCCATCTTTTCTCTCATTTTCTCTCCATCTCCTTCTCCAAATTTCTTCAATTTCTTGCTGATTTCTTCATCATTTTCAACAAGATTTATTTCATTTTACTCATCTTTTCATTCTCTACAAAACCTACTCATCAATTTTGAAAAATCAACATCCATTTTCAAGAAATCAAGGAAGGATTTCTCATCTTTTTGGTGGAGCAAATCTTTAAGGTAACTTTGCTTATTTTTAATCTTTTTCTAAGGTTCTTTATTGAAATTCCCAAGTATTGGCTTGCTAATCAACAATGGAAACTTAATTTTGTGTTTTTAATTCTAGATCTATGGATTTTATGGAGGTTTTTGTGAAATCTTTTTAGATCTCAATTAATGCTGTAATTAGGTTGATTTAATTATGATATTATGTCAATTAAATGATTAATTAAGTGTTGAATTGATGGCACATTAATTTAATCCCGAAATAATGTAATCGGTAGTGTTTTAAGGTGGTTTTCGGTTGTTTTAGGGGCTGTTTTAGGTGTTCTAATGTTGCTGGAGGTATAAGGATGGTTTGGAAGTGTTTTTGGTTCATAATTGAAGTGGATTAGATGTTAGATTCATTAGGTTTTGGGCTGATGATTTTTCGGATGCGTTTGGGCTTAGTTTTCGGTCTTTCGGCAAGGTTTTCGATAGTTTTGTGAGGGTTAAATGTGGCTGCTGTTTTGAGCATGTTGTGATGTGAATTTGCTCTGCTTTTAATGTTATAGAGGTAGTGCAAGAAGGTGCATAAGTGGCTGGTGCGTTGGCGTTGCCATCGGAACATCAGCGAGGGCTCGTTTCGCTTGTCGGTGAGTGGTTTTGGATTTAAAGTGAATCGCATTGGTTCGGTTCTGTTTTGGGGGCTATGGAATAGTGTGAAAACTTTCCATAGTTCAAGAGTAAGTGTTTTAAATGATGTTGATGTATTATATCAAGTTTCGGCTATTAAGGCATTCATGGTTTATGTAAGCATGAAAAAGAATTAGGATTATGATGAGGTTATTTGCCCTATGTTGATAAAGCCGTTGAGCATGAATTTAGTTCACATGATGAACATGTAATGAGTGCATTATGAGCAGCAAGTTAACATGCATGATTGGAATTGATATTGGCTTAGTGGCACTAACTTTAGATTCGAATACAAATGACATGTCATTAGGATTGAGTGCACTATAAAAATAATGAGAATAATGATGATGCCTACACGTAAACAAGGGTGACTTTGTGTCTGACCGTGCGTGTAGAGTTTGCCTACACGTAAACAAGGGAGACTTTATGTCCGACCGTGCGTGTAGAGCTTGCCTATATGTAAACAAGGGTGACTTTTTGTCCGACCGTGCATATAGTTGACCCATGCGTAAACAAGGGTGACTTTGTGTCCGACCGTGCGTAGTGGGGGTAACATGTATACAAGGATGACTATGTGTCCGACCGATGCATGTTGAGACCAAGTGTCTCCAATTATGGAAAAAGGAATCCGTGTATTCGGTGAACTAAAAGTTCACACTAAGTGATCACTAGAAAGCCAATATGCATATATGAAATGGAATGATATATTTGTGCATGGTACATGAAATAATTTGACATTATTGAAAAGCATGATTTGGTTTTACATATTTCAAATAAGCTTGAAGAATGCAAGTATGACTTTATAAATGATTTTAAACTTGTTAGAGCTTCCTCACTAAGCATGTTGTGCTTAAGCTCTCTCTTTTCATACTTGCAGAGAAATAGTGATATTCGAGGCTACGTTCGGAGCAAGGGAACCAAGGGGAAGAGTTGTCTCAATTTTTGGTATGTTTTCGCAAATAATTTGGGCTTGGCAATGTGTAAATCAAACCCATGTGAAGTGTGTGATTTTTGCTTGGGTTAATGTTGTAATAAGACCTATAATGTTATGGATTATTAATTGATGGACTATGGTGTTGTTTGGATTGTTGAAGCATGTACATGCATGAACGTTTTTTATTTTAATCGTATTTTAGGAAGCATGCCTATAGTTTGTAAGGAGTCTTGATGTTGATAATTGTGTGCTTTAAATTGTTCTTTATGTTTAGGAATTATGCATATAGTTGATAGTGATTAATGGTTGTGTCTTGAGTTGGTTGAATTCACTTGGTGTGACGGAATTTTTAGGTTCCAGGCACAAAGTTTCGAAACCTTAGGGAAGGTTTCGAAACCTTTGTCAAATAGTTTCGAAACCTTTAGGAAGGTTTCGAAACCTTGAGGGCAATTTTGATTCAGGACCCTTATTGGACGCGAAAAGTTACGAAACCTTCGGGGAAGTTTCGAAACCTTTTACATAAAGTTTCGAAACCTTTGAGGAAGGTTTCAAAACCTTTGGCTGCCAGGAAATGGAAGTTGCTGGAAATTGCATTTTAGTCCCGAATATCCTTCTTTGTTCAATTAGGGTATCTACAGATGTTATTTTGAGATGTAATTTCACATGGATGCATAAAGTTGATTAAATTTCAAGATGGACAACTTAATTTTGACGAAGTCCTTATAATTTGTAAGATTTACATTTTGGTCCCTAGATTAATGAAACTTGCAATTGATGATGTTAGAATACTCCGTTTGACTTGAGATTTACCGTAAGGGATACTTGTATGCTGAATTACACTTTGATGGAAAGAATTTTTAATTTGTCATTAGTACGTAAAAGTTTTACGTTTTAGTCCTTAATTTTCTTAAGTGTTTAATCGAATGCTTGTATGTGATCGGATTGTTTTCGTTAATGCTTTGTATGAGATTAAGACTTTAGGAACATAATTAATTATGCATCTAGATAAGAAAAAAAATCGGTTTTCAGGGTTGTTTATCGAATTGGACCTTAATAGGTTTAGTTCGATATTCCCCGTGTGACCCGTTAGTGTCGGTTCTGTCCAGGCCGGGCTAAGGGGGTTACATTTGGTGGTATCAGAGCCAGGTTAGCTAAAGTGTGTGGTTAGGTTTGCTAAAGTGTGTAGAGGTTTACTAAGTTTATGACTGAATGTGATATGTTGTTGATGTGTTGAACATCTATGCATTATGGTTGTACTTTGAATGATGATGGTTAAAAAGGGATAACGGTTACACATTGCCAATGCCAATACATTTTCAAATGCTTCAAGTTTCCCTTGGATCTTGCCCGAATGTAAGTCTAATATGTTTTGATATTATGTTTTGATTATACGTTTAAATTTGTGTTTAAAGTTTTGGAATATGCCTCTGAGACGTGAGACTTGAGCTAGTGCTAGTATAATCACTGATGGTCAGTTTGAGGGTGAAATGACTGCTAGGGAAGAGCGATTTCCCTTCCCCTTCACTCGTAGTTGCTGCGTCCGGTTATACGGAGAGGTCAGTTTAGAAATTGAGTTTGCACTGTGCGTTCAGGCTTTGACAGGTGTATTTCAGTCTGCTGAAGAGGAGTGACTGCTGTTAACCTGACTTGGAAATAGTTAGCAAGTTAGTAGTTGAAATTGTTGGAATCAAGGATGTTATTTGTGAGGGTGAACAAATAATCATGCATAGTGTAAGAGCACATATATGTAAATATCTATAGATATTGTAGGGAATGCATGCATTCTCGAGCATGACATTAGAAATTGCATTTACATGCACTTGCACAGGCATTGATGAGGGCATATAGGGAATCATACATACATTTGTTCACACTTGCGAGTATCTCCTTTGAAGATGGAAGTGGTGCTGGGTTGGTTCTTTTTAGGTGTAGGTTTGTTAAAAAAAAGTTGTTGAAAAGGCTTCCTTTTGATCTTGAGCTTGTTGTGTTGTGGGCAAGTTACCCTTTTGGATAGGGAATAGTCTGATGAGGAATGGGTCTTTTGGGCTCAGAGTTGTGAATATTTGAAACCGAGGGGGATACCCTGACTTATGGTTAGTTTTGAGTTGGTCATTAAGAAATGGAAGGCTGAGTTTTGCAAATTCTCTCCAGTTAGAGTTTGAGGGTTGTGAGAAGGTTGTGGCATGTTGTGTGATGTAAGACGGTTTGGTGTTTTGTTTTCTTAAAGAGTGTAGATTTGTTTTAAAAGAAAAGGGATATGTTTATCGTCATGGTTAGTGAAAAAAAAACTACATGGAGTCCTCTGTTGTATGGTCTAATGTGTGGTTAGGTTAAGGGTTGTGACCGATCGGGTGTTTTACCTTGAGGAGTATTGGGTCAAGTCTTGATGAAATAATACAATAACATACATATTAGTATGGGAGTTGTGGTATCATGGGTTTGAATCATGGTTTTGGTGTGACCTTATGAGGTTTTAGTTGTGCCGTAAAGGTGGAAAGTGCACATATTGTGTGTATAAGGAGTTAAGTTGGGTTTACCTCGGCTAAAGTTAGATTGTAATGGTGTTTGAGTTGTGTGACGAGGACCGCTGGACAGTTTATAACCTATATCCGTTACTTGTTCTTTTGGGCTTGCTTTTATTAAAAGTGTAGTGAGAGTTATGTCCAGTGGGTTCATGTTAGTGGATGATTCAACAGTGTGGTTACAACCTTGGTAAGGTTATAAAATAAGAGGTGTTGGGGTGAGTGGAAGGAAGAGTTCGACAAGTTTGGATTTTGTTATGGTATAGGTGGGGTAAGAGTTGATTTTATTAGTGAGTTGAGGTTGAGAAAGAGTTTTGTGTTGGGTGTCGAGGTAGTTAGCGACACGTGGACCTCGAAGTTTGAGTTGTGTTGTTTTGTGTGTTGTGGTGGCTTAAACTTGAATTGAGGTACTAACTTTGAGATGAGTACGATGTTGGGTGTCGACACAAAGGGTGGTAGGTTCCTGGTGTTGCATGTTTGTTCAATGTTAGCTATCGTGGATGGCTTGGCTTGTGTAGGGATGTCTGTGAAAGGTGTTTGTTTTGTGGGATGGACCAGGATTGTTATGGAGTTACGAGAAAAGTTGTTTGGGTTAAATCTATGTGGGAGTCCTGGTAAATAGTGGAGCTGTGAGTGGGGCTCTGACTTAGTTAAGTTGATCGGAGGTAAGACGTGATCAAATGTTTGGTAAGGGTATAGTTCAGGATGTGTTTGGAAAGGTTAAGTTTTTGTGTCAAGAACCTTTTAGGTTATCTGAGCCACATGGTTGTTTCAAAGGTTGCCGAGTTGGAGTGGTGTCTTGATAAGGACATGTGGTAATCTTTTCTATGCGTTTGGTGGTACGGTGTTATAATAGAAGTTAGGTGCAGGTGTTTTTGAGTGGGCTTGTTTTGGATATGGTTGATTTATGGGTGGTTGTTTGTCCTACTGGTAAGTTGGGAAGAATCATCATGAGTTTGGTAGTAAAATTTTGAGGGTGAGATGAAGTTTTCTAGGTGTGTGATAAGTGCTCAACACACTATCACTTTATACTCCTTTTATCGGCATTTATCACCAAATATTCACCCACTTGAACCAATGCATATGCTTAATGTGATATATTTAGAAGTTATACTTAAATAGATACTATTTACAGAAAAAGACACGTTTTACTGCGTTTTCATATCTGTACAGGAGAACCAGTGTCGCGGCAGAGACAAGGCCGAGGCAGGACCTGATGCCGAGGCAGCAACAGGAAGACAGGAAGCAAAGTGATACGCGATGGAAAGACAAAAATCCAAGGAACGTGTCTGGACTTGAAGCCCATGAATCGGAGCTGGCTAGCACAAGGAAAAGCCCAAAGGAAGACAACGCCGGAAAACCCCCTTACCCGAATTCAATCTTGGAAATATATTATTATTATTATGTACTTGACTTGTTCCCTACTCCAAGTTGTATTCTACTTAGGAAAGATTTGCCCTAGGTTTAGCCTATATAAAGACCTAGCCACCCAATGTAATAGACATCGAAATACCTAGGGAGAGCCGACTTCTACTCTTGTTTCTTTCCTCTCCATCATGTTCTAAAACCTTCATAGGGTTTAGGTGAAGGTTGTGGAGTATTTGCGAGAGGAGATTGTACTTTATCTTTCATTCAATGCAATAAAGATTATCAAGGTTTACTTATCCTTTGTTATTCATTGTTATTGCATTCAAGCCCGGGAGGGAAGTTTGTAAGTGATCCTTTTATCTAAGCTCGGGAGAGCTAGATTCACGAAAGGGGTAAGTACGGTGTTTCAATCGCGAAATACTAACTCGGCCTAGGGATAGGTTAAGAGTTTCAGCGGCTAAAAGAAGTGTGAGATTGGTTGGTGAGTATAATTGGTTCACGCCGGGAGGTATCATCAAGGACTAGTCATCAACAGCACTCTGACTTAGGGATAAGCGGAGTCATTCAAGGACACTTTGCCGAACTTTGGTAAAGTCTGCCCACGAGCAAGGGATTGCCGCGGCGGACAGCGTTATCGCTGCCCAAGCAGTAAACTGCAGTGCTGCCGAGGCAGAGATATGCGATTGCATTGGATAAAGACAAGTCAATCAAGTCCACAATACAATACAACTGGATCCTGACCCATCTTTCTCTCTGATATTTCGACCTTGTTATTTTTATTCAATTATTCTAGTTTAATAAATCACACCCATTCACTTGTGTTTTTACTTTTCTACAGAGAAATAAGATAAAGAAAGCATATTAAGTAGACCGGTCCCTGAGGAGACGATAACTCGATAAATACTTATCACCTATTACTTGCGATGTGTCCACTTGCACTAAACGCGCACTTTTGACACGCGACAAGTTTTTGGCGCCGTTGCCGGGGACTGGCAACTAAATTTTGTTTTCTTTATTTTCTTGTTTTTAGTTATTTTTACTAACATATTTTCTTTTTCTTTAAAAATTATAGGTGTGTTTCAAGTGAAGGATTTTTCAAGATGCAAGGAGAAAGAAAGAAATCTATTCGGGAGTTGATGTTGGAAGATATGAATCGAGCAAATCAAGAATTTCCTAGATTAAACGATGATTATCTGTGCCAACCAAGAGCAACCCAACAAGTTTATGCCTAGGCAAATCTTTGTTTTAATTGTGGAGATGATCATTTGGTTAGCAATTGCCCGTATAGTACTGGAACATATGGCCATTTAGAGGACCATAGATGGAACCAACAACAAAATCTTTCATGGTATGATCAAAACGCTCAAAATTTTTACCATGACAATTTTGTTAATGTTACAGATAAGCCATGGCAATATAATTCTTCTCAAGAGTATCCAAATTCATTGGAGGAAACATTGAAAGTATCAATGGCTAGAATTGAAGAATTTATGACAGAACAATCAAGGCTATTGGATGCACATATAGCTAGATTGGATGCACCCTTGAAGGATTCAGAAGAGCAATTGCAGAAATCCATATATGTCATGGATGAGTCTCCTGAAATAATTGCCGCGGCAGAAGAGAAGCCTGAACAGGGCAATGTCACGATACAACTCAACGAGGCCGATGAGAGTAATGTTCTAGAAAATTCTGAGGAGTCTGATTTCTAGGATGTTACGGCAGCAATGATGCTGAAAAAGGAAGCTGAGGATTACTCTCACTCACAGCTGTCGGGGCAGTTACACGACGACATGCTTGATCAACAAGATGGCAATGCCGTGATAATGGAATATGAGATGGTAACGAATAAACCTTTTGAATTCTTTAAAAACTCATCTCTTCCATTGCAGGTATCTTCCGAGGAATCAACGTTACAAGATTTGAAGTCATCACAAATAAGATATAATTATTTGGAAGATGATATATTATCTGTGACAACTCCATCTAATATTAGTTCCAAGACAAAGTCTCTACTGATGGAGATTACTGAGAAGCATAAGAAACAATGTGGGTTGATTCTTGAAGACTTCAAGAAAGATGATTCTTCACTTGACTTACACCAAATTTTGGCAAAAGATTGCCACGGCAATTGGCTATCACAGCAATTGCCACGACAACGAAGGCTACATCCAACTATGATGGAAGTTAACGACAAGGAGGTAATTAAGTGGTTGGATGTTGATATAATTTTTTCTAACAAATTATTTTTGCCTTTGGGAATAATATCAAGTCGGAAGATAGGCATGGACTACAAAAGAACACGAACGGAAGACACCTCCACCATGATAGTACAAATGGGAGTATCCGTACCCGCATTAGCCCATATCTTCTTGAGTAGAATTGTCACTCGATGGAGGGTGCAGATGGATTATAAGAAATATCGGAAACGATCCTCCATAAGTTTTCTTTATATTCTTATTTTATATTAATTTTCTCTTTTATTTTATTTGGTATTTTCATGAATTTTCTTTATGGTATTTAGGAATAATTATCTTCTCACTATTTGAATGTTTCTTTATTGATGTTTATCTTTTTAGGTCAGGATAATAAGCAAGAATAAGGGAAAAGTAGTTCACAGCAGGAACTCTGCCGAGGCAATAAAATAGTGTCAGGGCCGCAGCAGTCCCAACGGGCAGAACAGTGTAACGGCTAGTCAGCCGAGATTCCTGCCGCGGCAGAAAAAGGAAACGGCAGAAAAGGAAACGGTTACAACGGCTAGTGGTCTCAACGGTCACAAGGCCGATGCCTATATAAGAAACTCCTTCCTCTTGAACTATTCACTCTTACTTTCTTGTTTTCTTTAGTATTCTTAACAATCTCTCTCTCAATTACTCTTTGCCTTCTACAATCTCCAGATTCTCTTCAAGAAAACCTCCAAGAACTCAATTTTCTCTTTTTTGATGGAAACTTACAGAAGATTCGCCCCAGCCAACGTTGAAGAACGATTCAATCGATCTTTCATCGCAAGGCAACTGTGGGAAGAACAAGGGTTCCAGCACGCAGATGAAGAGAATTACGTCATTGAACACTACTTGTTCGACAGAATAAAATACCAGAATTGGGAAATATTCTGTTTACAACCTGCCCAGGCAAACGCCACAATCGTGCGGGAGTTCTACGCTCATGGGCCCAGCAAAGACTCTCTCTTTGTTCACTGCCGCGGCAGGCCTGTGCAATTAGATGCCGAAACAATCAACAGCTTCTACGGCCTCACCCCAGCCAGCGATCTCCATGCGGACTTCTTCGAAGATATCACTGTCGAGGACTATGAACTGATCAAAGACGATCTTTGTTACGCAAACACTCCATGGGAAACCGGTACCCATCGGGGTTCCGTAACAAGATAAAGTTTAAAGCCTGAGGCCAAGATGTAGAACACCTTCGTCAAACGACGCCTCATCCCAACATCACATAATAGCACGGTGGATCGCAAGAGATTGGTGCTTATCCAATCCATCATCAACAAAAGAACCATCAACGTTGGAGAAATTATCCTACGGGAGATTCACGAGTGCGGTAAGAAAGATCGAGGACCATTGTATTTCCCTTGCTTGATTACGGGTTTATGTGTTTCTGCAGGTGTGCCTATTGAAGAAACCGATGAATACACACCCCCAAGAAGAGGATGGACCAGGGAATTTTGCCACAAAGTCATGCAGATCACACAAGCAGAACCTGTCCAGGCAACACCGCAGCAGTTCACTACCGACACTGCTGCCGTGGCCTAGTACACGACAGACATGCCTGGTACTGCCTATACCTCTGCCGCAGCAGACCCGTATCAAGAAATCTGGCAGCGCATGGCCGCGATGGATCTTCGACAACAACGGTACATGGAGTACCAACGAGACTTCAATGGAACGCTCGCCCAAATGATGATGCACGCATTCCCGGACCAAGGCGTCCAATTCCTGGAGTTCCCTAGCAATATGTTTGTTACTGCCGCACCCTACACCGAGACTACACCAGCCCCAGGAGGACCGCGACCGTTCTTCCATCCGGACACTCAGCCCCAATACCAGGCTGTCGGACCATCTAGGCCAGCAGATTCTATCGCGGCCTCATCTGTCAGCCGAAGGCCATCCTAGCGGAGAGCCGTTTTCAGCACTCCACCAAGATCGCCAATTATCATGGGTAGTCTATCCGCCGAGATAGATGCTTATGTACACCAAGGCTCTACTGCCGCCGGCCCAAGCATACACCACACCGGAGGAGCAACTGCGATGGGAGGAGGAACGGACGTGATAATAACCGAAGAGATGGCGGATGTTGAAGAAGGAGAAGAAGTAGAAGCCCCAATGCATAGGAACCCACCCACTCGAGTCCAGCCGCCGAGGCAAGCAAAGGCGCAACCATCACCCTCCCCAAGGACAAAGCACATGGCATCTAGGCAACGAAGAAAAATTGTTACGAGCAGCTCTTCGGAGTCGCTCTAAAATTCTTTATCCTTTATTTCAATATTCAATTGCTTTTACTATCTTTCCTTGCTGCATATAAAATTCATATTCTGTTTTGCCGCTTATTCCTTCCAAATATAAAAGCATTGAGGACAATGCTTGGTTTGAGTTTGGGGGTGCAGATTCACTGCCAAGGCAGCAATCTACTACCGCGGCCTTGCCAAAAGGGGAGTATTCCAGTGAAATTTTTTTAATTTTTATGCTCCCCACCTTACTTGAATTAACTGCCTACACTCTTGCACTGCTCATCATCAGTATTGCCTTAGTTTATTCTTTAAGGCTATAAAAATCTTTCTCCTTACCATGTTTAGGTTCTGTTAAAAGGGCTTAACCTTAGGATGCTTAAGGATGAAAACTTAGAAGCTTACTATAGGAAGAACTTTAAACACTTTTGGGGACTTGTGGATTATAGGAATTCTTTTAATGAACTTAGGTGATAAAGACTTAGATTTTTTGGGAAAAGTAACTAGAGGTGCCTACCACCGGCTCTAGAAAATCTCCTCTTCATGCTAGAGGTGCCCGAAATTGGCTCTAGTATGTATTAAGGAATATCAAAAAGAAAAGACAAAAAGGTTTTTAGTGAAACACAAGTCTTTGAGGTGCCCGAAACCGGCTCAAGATTTGGGGTTTGGAAAAGAAGAGAAGACTTAACCAATGTCTATTTGTCTTGAACTTAGAGTTTATCTAAGAAAGCCTTTAATCAACTTGTCCACAAAAATGCACACACTCACAATCTTATAGTTTGTTTCTAGGTAAATTCTTAGGTAGCCGAATGGTTATGAGATAGGCCTAGCTATGGTGGGGAGAATAGATGGACATGTAAGACCGAGAGAGAATAGAGTTCGACAAATTGATGGTTTGCATTGCTTGAGGACAAGCAATAGTTCGAGTTTGGGTGTGTGATAAGTGCTCAACACACTATCACTTTATACTCCTTTTATCGGCATTTATCACCAAATATTCACCCACTTGAACCAATGCATATGCTTAATGTGATATATTTAGAAGTTATACTTAAATAGATACTATTTACAGAAAAAAGGCATGTTTTACTGCGTTTTCATATCTGTGCAGGAGAACCAGTGCCGTGGCAGAGACAAGGCCGAGGCAGGACCTGATGCCGAGGCAGCAGCAGGAAGACAGGAAGCAAAGTGATACGCGATGGAAAGACAAAAATCCAAGGAACTTGTCTGGACTTGAAGCCCATGAATCGGAGTTGGCTAGCACAAGGAAAAGCCCAAAGGAAGACCACGCGGGAAAGCCCCCTTAGCCGAATTCAAACTTGGAAATATATTATTATTATGTACTTGACTTGTTCCCTACTCCAAGTTGTATTCTACTTAGGAAAGGTTTACCCTAGGTTTAGCCTATATAAAGACCTAGCCACCCAATGTAATAGACATCAAAATACCTAGGGAGAGCCGACTTCTACTCTTGTTTCTTTCCTCTCCATCATGTTCTAAAACCTTCATAGGGTTTAGGTGAAGGTTGTAGAGTATTTGTGAGAGGAGATTGTACTTTATCTTTCATTCAATGCAATAAAGATTATCAAGGTTTGCTTATCCTTTGTTATTCATTGTTCTTGCATTCAAGCCCGGGAGGGAAGTTTGTAAGTGATCCATTTATCTAAGCTCGGGAGAGCTAGATTCACGAAAGGGGTAAGTACGGTGTTTCAATCGCGAAATACTAACTCGGCCTAGGGATAGGTTAAGAGTTTCAGCGGCTAAAAGAAGTGTGAGATTGGTTGGTGAGTATAATTGGTTCACGCCGGGAGGAATCATCAAGGACTAGTCATCAACAGCACTCTGACTTAGGGATAAGCGGAGTCATTCAAGGACACTTTGCCGAACTTTGGTAAAGTCTACCCACGAGCAAGGGATTGCCGCGGCGGACAGCGTTATCGCTGCCCAGGCAGTAAACTGCAGTGCTGTCGAGGCAGAGATATGCGATTGCATTGGATAAAGACAAGTCAATCAAGTCCACAATACAATACAACTGGATCCTGGCCCATTTTTCTCTCTGATATTTCGACCTTGTTATTTTTATTCAATTATTCTAGTTTAATAAATCACACCCATTCACTTGTGTTTTTATTTTTCTACAGAGCAAGAAGATAAAGAAAGCATATTAAGTAGACCGGTCCCTGAGGAGACGATAACTCGATAAATACTTATCACTTATTACTTGCGATGTGTCCACTTGCACTAAAATCGCACTTTTGACATGCGACAGTGTGTGGCTGGAATGATCGTTTATTTGAGTCCGGTTCTTTTGGAGTCCTAAGTTCCATTGGTTGATTTGGATATGTGGTATGTCCTAGCATGTTTATATTCGAGGTTTTGGGAACAACATTGGTTTCCGTTTGAGTATTGGGTTTTGTAATCCATAGGTGGAAGGATGGTATAGTGGGACTATATCTCTTAATGAAGGTGTTGTCATCGATGGAGTTTGTTTGAGACCATGTTTAACGGTTTTATGTTAAGCCGGTATGTGGCTTGTTGGTTGAGCATCGTTGTGTGGACCGTAGGTTGATGGAAGGTTTATATGGTTACCTTGTATGTTTGAGGATGTTGAAAAGAGGGTTAGTTCGACGGTGGTGGTATGAAAACTGTTGTGGTTGCTAAGAGTTGATTATCGATCAAAAAAGAAGAAAAAAAAAGAAAGAGAGTTCTCTTTTGAGTTATGTTTTCTGTGAAAACTGAAGTAGTGTGGTGGTTTGTGTGTTGTTGCTTCAGTATGAGGGACGAATTTGTTGTGTGTCCGAAGAGGGTAAATTTTTGATTGTCTAGTGAGTATCATCCGGGAAAAGCTAATGTGGTAACTGATTCTTTGAGCCGTAAGACAGCGGTGGAGTTGAGGGCTATGTTTGCTAAGTGGAATATTTCAAAGGAAAATGGTTTTGTGACGGAGTCGTAGGTAAAGCCTGTTTTCGTAGAGATGATAAAGATGAAACAGTTGGAGGATGAGGCTTTGGTACCTTTTGTGGAAGATATCGCTGAAGGTAGACCGACCGAATATCATTTTGATGATGATGAGGTTTTGTGTTTTAAAGGTCGGATTGTGGTGCCAGATGGTGTTGAGCTGAGACAAGCTATCTTGGTAGGAGCTCATACTAGTCCGTTTGTTGTGCATCCGGGTAGTGTGAGGATATACAAGAATCTCAAAAGTGTATATTTTTGGGTTGGTTTGAAGAAGGATGTGACGGAGTTTGTGTCATGGTGTATGGTGTGTCAGCGGGTGAAAGCTGAACATCAGTTTCCTACAGGGTTGTTGCAACCGGTTCAAGTGCCGGAATGGAAGTGGGAGAGAGTGACTATGGTTTTGTGATAGGGTTGCCATTAGCGTAGTCCAAAAAGGATTCTATATGGATGATTGTTGATAGGTTTACGAAGTGTGCACATTTTCTTGCCGTGCATACGACGTATTCTATGGATAAGTTAGCGGGGTTGTATGTTTCTGAGGTGGTGAAGTTGCATGGTGTGCCTAAGTCGATCATATCGGATAGAGATCCACGTTTTACTTCTATGTTTTGGAGAGGTTTGCAAGTTGCTTTGGGTACGAGGCTTAGCTTTAGTACAGCTTTGGAGGTTATGTTGAGATATTGCATCATTGAGTTTCAAGGTTCTTGGTAGAAGCAGTTGCCTTTGGTGGAGTTTGCTTACAATAATAGTTATCAGGCAAGTATACAGATGGCACCGTTTGAGGCTTTATATGGGCGTAGGTGTCGTACACCTTTGTGTTGGAAGGAAGTTGGACAAAAGTATGTTTCTTTACCACAAGTGTTGAAAGATACGGATGAGAAGGTTAATCTTATTTGTGCTAAGCTCAAGGAGGCTTCAGATAGACAAAAGTCTTATGCCGATTTGAAGCGTAGAGAGATAGAGTATGATGTCGGGGACAAAGTGTTTCTAAAAGTTTCGTCGTGGAAGAAAGTGATGAGGTTTGGACGTAAGGGTAAGTTGAGTCCTCGTTTCATTGGGCCGTATGAGGTGTTGGAGCGTGTTGGTCCTATTGCTTATCGGTTGAGGTTGCCGTAGGAGTTGAGTAGGATGCATGATGTTTTTCATGTATCGATGCTTCGTAGGTATAAATCAGATCCCTCTCATGTTGTTCCGGTTGAGGAGATTGAGTTAAGAGCGGATATGGGTTATGACGAAGAACCGGTGAAGATTTTAGATATGGATACAAAGGTTCTTCGAGGGAAGACCATAGATTTGGTTAAAGTGTTGTGGAGACACCGAGGTGTTGAAGTGACAACTTGGGAGACAAGGAAAAGTATGGAGGAGCAGTTTCCTCACTTGTTTGTTTCAGGTAAGAATTTCGAGGACGAAATTTTCTTAAGAGGGGGAGAGTTGTAACATCCCGGTTTTGGGGTTAGTAGTTTGAGTGTTAGTTGGGGAAATTCGATCCGGGTCGAATCGGATTCCTAGGGTTTGTTATTCTGGGAAAAATTAAAATAATAGTATTTAAATCGGATAAGTAATAATTTTGTGAAATGGTTCTAAAAATATTAAAATGGTGTTTTAAAGTTAAAGGAATATTATTTGAACTTTAATTTGATTTTTAATTGGGATTAATTTTGTGCTAGTGACTAAATTGTAATTTTGAGAATGTATTGGGGATTTAATTAGTAATTTTCGGCAATAAGGATTTTTAGTGACTAAATTGGAAAGTAAGCCATACTTAGAATCCTTAGATGGCCATAAACCCAATTTAATTTTAATTAATAATTTATCCACCAAAATTGTTTTTAAATTGTTTTATTCTAAATAATAATTTCATTTTTCTTTTGTAACTTCCCATTTTCCCATCTTTTCTCTCAAGATTTTCTCTCATTTTCTCTCCATCTTCTTCTCCAAATTTCTTCAATTTCTTGCTGATTTCTTCATCATTTTTCAACAAGATTTACTTCATTTTATTCATCCTTTCATTCTCTACAAAACCTACTCATCAATTTTGCAAAATCAACATCCATTTTCAAGAAATCAAGGGAGGATTTCTCATCTTTTTGGTGGAGCAAATCTTTAAGGTAACTTTGCTGATTTCTAATCTTTTTCTAAGGTTCTTTATTGAAATTCCCAAGTATTGGCTTGCTAATCAACAATGGAAACTTAATTTTGTATTTTTAATTCTAGATCTATGGATTTTATGGAGGTTTTTGTGAAATCTCTTTAGATCTCAATTAATGTTGTAATTAGGTTGATTTAATTATGATATTATGTCAATTAAATGATTAATTAAGTGTTGAATTGATGGCACATTAATTTAATCCCGGAATAATGTAATCGGTAGTGTTTTAAGGTGGTTTTCGGTTGTTTTAGGGCTGTTTTAGGTGTTCTAATGTTGCTGGAGGTATAAGGATGGTTTGGAAGTGTTTTTGGTTCATAATTGAAGTGGATTAGATGTTAGATTCATTAGGTTTTGGGCTGATGATTTTTCGGATGCGTTTCGGCTTAGTTTTCGGTCTTTTCGACAAGGTTTTCGATAGTTTTATGAGGGTTAAATGTGGCTGCTGTTTTGAGCATGTTGTGATGTGAATTTGCTCTGCTTTTAATGTTCTAGAGGTAGTGCAAGAAGGTGCATAAGTGGCTGGTGCGTTGGCGTTGCCATCGGAACATCGGCGAGGGCTCGTTTCGCTTGTCGGTGAGTGGTTTTGGATTTAAAGTGAATCGCATTGGTTCGGTTCTGTTTTGGGGGCTATGGAATAGTGTGAAAACTTTCCATAGTTCAAGAGTAAGTGTTTTAAATGATGTTGATGCATTATATCAAGTTTCGGCTATTTTCGGTAACGGCATATATGTGAACAATGATTCAATTTGATTTTGGAATTGCATATATTTGATTTTGAAATGATGCATGCATGTGTTAATTGCTGAAAATGCATGGTTTATTAAGGCATTCATGGTTTATGTAAGCATGAAAAAGAATTTGGATTATGATGAGGTTATTTTCCCTATGTTGATAAAGCCGTTGAGCATGATTTTAGTTCACATGATGAACATGTAATGAGTGCATTATGAGCAGCAAGTTAACATGCATGATTGGAAGTGATATTGGCTTAGTGACACTAACTTTAGATTCGAATACAAATGACATGTCATTAGGATTGAGTGCACTATAAAAATAATGAGAATAATGATGATGCCTACACGTAAACAAGGGTGACTTTGTGTCCGACCGTGCGTGTAGAGTTTGCCTACACGTAAACAAGGGAGACTTTGTGTCCGACCGTGCGTGTAGAGCTTGCCTATATGTAAACAAGGGTGACTTTGTGTCCGACCGTGCATATAGTTGACCCATGCGTAAACAAGGGTGACTTTGTGTCCGACCGTGCGTAGTAGGGGTAACATGTATACAAGGGTGACTATGTGTCCGACCGATGCATGTTGAGACCAAGTGTCTCCAATTATGGAAAAAGGAATCCGTGTATTCGGTGAACTAAAAGTTCACACTAAGTGATCACTAGAAAGCCAATATGCATATATGAAATGGAATGATATATTTGTGCATGATACATGAAATGATTTGACATTATTGAAAAGCATGATTTGGTTTTACATATTTCAAACAACTTGAAGAGTGCAAGTATGACTTTATAAATGATTTTAAACTTGTTAGAGCTTCCTCACTAAGCATGTTGTGCTTAAGCTCTCTCTTTTCATACTTGCAGAGAAATAGTGATATTCGAGGCTACGTTTGGAGCAAGGGAACCAAGGGGAAGAGTTGTGTCAATTTTTGGTATGTTTTGGCAAATAATTTGGGCTTGGCAATGTGTAAATCAAACCCATGTGAAGTGTGTGATTTTTGCTTGGGTTAATGTTGTAATAAGACCTATAATGTTTTGGATTATTAATTGATGGACTATGGTGTTGTTTGGATTGTTGAAGCATGTACATGCATGAACGTTTTTGATTTTAATCGTATTTTAGGAAGCATGCCTATAGTTTGTATGGAGTCTTGATGTTGATAATTGTGTGCTTTAAATTGTTCTTTATGTTTAGGAATTATGCATATAGTTGATGGTGATTAATGGCTGTGTCTTGAGTCGGTTGAATTCACTTGGTGTGACGGAAGTTTTAGGTTCTAGGCACAAAGTTTCGAAACCTTAGGGAAGGTTTCGAAACCTTTAGGAAGGTTTCGAAACCTTGCGGGCAATTTTGATTCTGGACCCTTACTGGACGCGAAAAGTTTTGAAACCTTCGGGGAAGTTTCGAAACCTTTTACATAAAGTTTCGAAACCTATGAGGAAGGTTTCGAAACCTTTGGCTGTCAGGAAATGGAAGTTGCTGGAAATTGCATTTTAGTCCCGAATATCCTTCTTTGTTCAATAAGGGTATCTACAGATGTTACTTTGAGATGAAATTTCACATGGATGCATAAAGTTGATTAAATTTCAAGATGGATAACTTAATTTTGACGAAGTCCTTATAATTTGTAAGATTTACATTTTGGTCCCTAGATTAATGAAACTTGCAATTGATGATGTTAGAATACTCCGTTTGACTTGAGATGTATCGTAAGGGATACTTGTATGCTTAATTACACTTTGATGGACAGAATTTTTATTTTTTCATTAGTACGTAAAAGTTTTACGTTTTAGTCCTTAATTTACTTAAGTGTTTCATCGAATGCTTGTATGTGATCGGATTGTTTTCGTTAATGCTTTGTATGAGATTAAGACTTTAGGAACATAATTAATTATGCATCTAGATAAGACAAAAATTGGTTTTCAGGGTTGTTTATCGAATTGGACCTTAACGGGTTTAGTTCGATATTCCCCGTGTGACCCGTTAGTGTCGGTTCTGTCCAGGCCGGGCTAAGGGGGGTTACATTTTGTGTTCTAGATAGCTTATCAACCGGGATTTGAATTTCAAATTGGGATTTATCTTTTGTAATTTGATTTTAAAATTTTTAAATTTATCTAGGATTTATCCCTTTATTTTATGGTTTGTAGAAGGCTATAAATACCCATCTTGGGTAAGCCTAGAAGTCATCTTTCATTTTCCTAAATTTCATCTCTTGTTAAGTTTATAAAAGCTTTCTTTATTTATTTTTTCCTATTTTTATTTTATTTTACTTTTATGTCGAGCATAATTCTTTCCATAATTATGTTCGGCTAGTTTCTTTTTAGCCAAGGGCTTAACCAATTACTTGATCCAAATGTGAGGATTGAAAAGCGCATCAATAATTTCGATTTTTATTTCTTCAGTTTTCTTTTGAACTTATTTCTAAAATCAAATTGATTTCAAAACTAAAGATTGACTTTGGTCAAGATGTTGATTTGATCACTTGTGTGGGAGGAAAGATCGGCTATTGAAACAATCCGACTTCCTGGGAACACACTTAGCAAATTGATTTCTAAGAATTAAACTAAGATTGGATCAGTTATTATTGAAATAACATAATCTAAGTTGGTTTTAATGATTTAAATGATTTTATATACAAATATTGAGTTGGTGGATTAATCCATGAAACCAATATCAACGATAGCACTTTGTTATTCGGTTTGGAAGTTTTGCTTCAAGGATTGAACCTTGAAAGCTAAGTACCGACGTAAAATCCCAAAGTGAAAATCTTTTTCCGATGATCTATTAAAGTCGAGTCAAAATTTAAAAGTAGTTGCATCCATTAATGAAGAATATATTTTCCTCGTAATTGATTTCATGTCTGATAAGTGCTCAACCCACTCGGACCAAACCATATACTTAATGTGATATATTTAGAAGTTATGCTTATAAAGACAATATTTACAGAAAAGACAAGTTTTACTGCATTTTTACATCTGTGCAGGATAAACTATTGCCGCAGCAGCAACATGGCCGAGGTAGGACCTGATGCCGAGGCAGCAGCTGAGAGCCAGAAAGCAATACTGTAGGCGATCGGAAGAGAAAAATCCAAGGGACGTTTATGGACATAAAGCACATGGATCGGAGCTGGTTAGCATGAGGAAAAGCCCAAGACAAGGCCACGCGGGAAAGCCTCTTAGTTGAAGTAAACTTGGAAATATTTTTTTATGTACATGACTTGTTCCCTACTCCAAGTTATATTCTACTTAGGAAAGGTTTACCCTAGGCCAAACCTATATAAGACCTAGCCGTCCAATGTATAACATACATAGAGAGGCGGATTCATAGAGAGTTTACCCTAAGACTCAAAGTTTTCTTTCTCTCAAATTATGTTCTAAGCTTTCTTAGGGTTTAGGTGAAGGTTGTTAAGTATTTGTGAGAAGAGATTGTACTTTGTTCTTTTTTTCAATGCAATAAAACTATCAAGGTTTGCTTATCCTTTGCCATTCTTTGTTCTTGCATTCAAGCTCGGGAGAGAATTTTATGAGTAATCCATTTATCTAGACTCGGGAGAGTTAGATTCACGAAAAGGATAAGTATGGTGTTTCAATCGCGAAATACTAACTCAGCCTAGGGATAGGTTAAGAGTTTCAGCGGCTAAAAGAAGTGTGAGATTGGTTGGTGGGTATAATTGATTCACGCCGGGAGGTATCATCAAGGACTAGTCATCAACAGTACTTCGACTTAGGGATAAGCGGAGTCACCCAAGGACACTTTGCTGAACTTTGGTAAAGTCCAACCACGAGCAAGGGATTGTCGCGGCGGACAAGTATTATCGCTGCTAGGGCAGTAATCTACAGTACTGCCGAGGCAGTGATATACAATTGCATTGGACAGAGACAAGTCAATCAAATCCACAATACAACGCAAATGGATCCTGACCTCTATCTCTATTAATCAAACCTCATCTTTTACTTAGTTTTCTTTATTTCAATTTATTTAGTTTCATCAAAACCATAATTACCTGTGTTTTTATTTTATTCCTTTTTTACAGAACAAGAAGACAAAGAAGACATATTAAGTATACCAATCCCTGTGGAGACGATACACGATAATACTTATCACTTTATTACTTGCGATGTGTTCACTTGCACTAATCGCGCACTTTTGACACGCGACAAGTTTTTGACGCGTTGCCGGGGATTGGCAACTAAATTTTGTTTTCTTTATTTTCTTGTTTCTTTTTTTTATTTTAATTTGGTTTTTCTTTGTGTATGACCAAGGCCAACCCAACCAACCCTTTGTACGAGTTAGACCCAGAGATCGAACGTACACGACAAAGGTTGAGGAGACAAATCCAAGAAGCTATGGCAGATCATCCGACAGGACAAAACTTACCTGCCGGCAATGGAGGTCTTCCGCCGCCGCCAGGACCGCGGCAGCTCACTGTCAGAGATTTCCTGGAGGAGGACTTAAATGGGTTAAATCCAGGAGTCGTTACACCGGAAATAGAAGCAGCCCACTTTGAGCTAAAACCTGTCATGTTCAATATGCTTAACACTATTGGACAGTTTGGTGGGTTTGTAACTGAAGATGCAAGGCAACACCTCAAGTCCTTCATGGAGATATGCAATTCCTTTAAAATCCAAGGATTCCATGAAGATGTCTTGAGATTGAAGCTATTCCCCTATTCACTGAGGGATAGGGCAAAAGTCTAGTTAAATAGCATTCCAGCAGGATCTATTGGATCTTGGAGTGAACTCTGTCGTGATTTTATTACACGTTTTAATCCTACAAATTTATATGATCGAATTCGTAATGAAATCACTTCTTTTAGATAGGCAGATGACGAACCAATGCCCGAGGCATGGGAGCGCTACAGAGAGTTATTGCACAAGTGGCCTTTGCATGGATTTCCCCTATGGACACAAGTGACCATGTTCTATAATGCGAAGAATGCCCCGACAAGGATGATGTTAGATGCCTCGGCGAAAGGAACACTCCTTGATAAGGCACTTGAGGAAGCTATTGAGATATTAAACAAACTCGCAAAGAACGATTTTCAATTCCCTATATCTAGGCGAGGAGGAGTAAGACGCCAAGCCACGGTAAATGAGTTAGACACATCAATTTCAGTGGCAGCACAATTGGCCTCTCTTACCAAGATGGTGCAAAATTTGCAACTACAAAAAAATAACCGTGAGGTTAAGGTGATTGATTCTTTTTTTTGATTTATGTGGAGGTAACCACAATTCATCTGATTGTATGAATCAAGAAACCGGTATGTATGTTGGAAACTATAACCGAACCAATATGATGTCCAACACATACAATCCCTCATGGAAGAGACATCTGAACCTATCATGGAGTAATCCTAACAATGCCTTAAACCCAACCACCCAACCTTCAGGATTCCAGCAACCAATACAACATCTGTCGCAACAGCAGGTCCAGCAGCCAATGCCGCCGCCGCAGATCCAACAGCAATCTGTAAGTTCCTTGTAAAATTCTCTGAAAGCATTCATGATGAAAACTGAGTCATACATGGCAGAGAATAGCAACTTCCTCAAAAGAACATATGCATTTATAAATAGGACTGAGATGAGGTTGCAGAACCAAGAGGCAGCAATTAAGGCATTGGAAACTCAGGTTGGGCAGTTTGCTCAAAATATAAACATTAGACCACAAGGAGGACTACCTAGCAATACTGAAGTTGCTAAGGTAATGGGCCGTGAACAGTGTAAAGCAATCACTACCAAGAGTGGTCTACAGCTGAAGGAAAAGACAGAAAGAAATTCTAGCATCAGACCCAGCAAAAGAGGCGGCTGAACAAACTGACCCTGATAACACTGCCCCGGCAGGAAGCGCTGCAGCTCCTGAACTGTCTGCCGAGACAACTACAACTCCAGTGGTGCCAGGTATTAAATTCCAAACTAAAGAAACTTTGGATGAGATGAGACCACCACCACCTTTCCCACAAAGATTGAAAAAGCAAAAACAGGACCATCAATTCAAGAAATTTCTTGATATTTTAAAGCAAGTCCACATTAACTTACCATTCGTAAAGGCAATTGAACAAATGCCTAATTATGCCAAGTTCTTAAAAGACATTGTGTCTAAGAGAAAAAGACTAGGTGAGTTCGAAACAATGGCTACTACCGAGGGATGCATGGCAATGCTACACAATCGCATGCCACCAAAATTAAAGGATACTGGATGCTTTATCATACCTTGTGCGATAGGTAATAATTATGAAGGTAAGGCCCTATGCGACCTTGGATCAAGTATCAATCTAATGCCCAAATCTGTCTTCCAAAAGCTTGGAATTGGAAGGGCAAAACCTACAACAGTTATGCTCTAACTTGCGGATCGATCATATGTGCAACCCGAAGGCAAAATTGAGGACATACTGGTAAGAGTTGATAAATTTATTTTTCCTGCTGATTTTCTTGTCCTTGATTGTGAAGCAGATGATAATGCACCGATCATCTTGGGGAGACTTTTCCTTGCAACTGGACGCACCTTAATTGATGTGGAAAAAGGAGAATTGACAATGAGGGTTAATGACCAACAAGTCAAACTCCATGCATTCCATAATTTCAAAAAATATGATGATCCAGAAGAGTGCAAAAAGCCATCCACACAGTAGACACCAAAATATCCTGCCTTGGCAGTATGCTTGACAGGCTATTTGGTAAAAAGATCAAGCTCAAAGTGGAAGCAGCACATAAGGATGGACATAAAACAAAAGGGAGTGACCAACATCTGAATTCTAATTGTGGCCAGCAAGAGATAAACACCTTAGGAGATGCATTTGCATGCACTCCTCCAATGACCTAATCCTTTCCCTTTCCTTTTTATATTATTATATTAGGATTAGTTTAGTTTATAAATATTTTTCTATAATTTGTGTTTTTGCTTTAAGTATTTTTTTTCGTGTTTGTGTTTAATTTTTATTTAGGATGATAAAGCAAAAATAAAGGAGAAATAGTTCATAGCATGAATCCTGCCGAGGCAGAAAACAGTGTCAGAGCCGCAGCAGTTTCAACGGGCAGAACAGTATAGTGGCTAGTCTGCCAGATATCTGTCGCGACAGAAAAGGAAACGGCATTAAAGACTAACGGCTACAAAACGGCTAGTGGTTCAAACGGTCACAAGGCCGAGGCCTATATAAGCAACCCCTCCCTCTTGAACTATTCACTCTTGCTTTCTTGTTTTATTTAGAATACTCAACAATCTTGCTCTCACAATACTCTCTGCCTACCCTTTTTGAAATTATCAGAATTCCTCCAAGAAAATCTTCAACAAATTAATCTCTCACAATCTTCATGGCCACCTACAAGCGCTTTGCCCTAGCCAATGTTGAAGACCGCTTCAACAGGTCTTTCATTGCCCGGCAGTTGTGGGAGGAACAAGGGTTCCAACACTCGGATGATGAAAATTATGGAATCGAGCACTATCTGTTCGACAGGATCAAGTACCAAGATTGGGAAATCCTTTGCCTCCAACATACCCAGGCAAATGCGACCATCGTGCAGGAATTCTATGCTCACAGGCCAAGCAAAGACTCCCTCTTTGTCCACTGCCAAGGTAGACCTGTCCAGCTTGATGCCGATACCATCAACCAATTTTACGGCCTCACGCCTGACCATGATGTACATGCTGAATTCATTGAGGATATCACTACCGAGGATTACGAGTTGATTAAAGATGACCTTTGCTACACGAATACTCCATGGGAAACCAGTGCCCATAGAGGATCTGTGGCAAGGCAGAGTCTAAAGCCCGAGGCCAAGCTTTGGAACACCTTTGTCAAGAGACGCCTCATTCCCACATCCCACAACAGCACGGTGGACCGAAAGCGATTGGTTCTCATCCAATCAATCATCAAAAAAAGGAGCATCAATGTTGGAGAGATCATCTTACGCGAAATTTACGAATGCGGTAAGAAGGATAGAGGACCATTATATTTCCCTTGTTTGATCACTGGTTTGTGTATTGCTGCAGGTGTAATAGTAGAAGACACGGACAAATACACTCCCCTAAGCCGTGGATGGACCAGAGACTTTTGCCACAAAGTTATGCAGATCACGCAGGCGGAACCAGTCTAAGCAACGCCCCAGCAGTTCACTGCTGATACTGCTGTCGGGGCCTAGTACACGGCAGATATGCCAAACACTGCCCACACCACTGCCGCAGCAGACCCGTACCGGGAGATACTTCAGAGGATGACAACAATGGATCTTAGGCATCAAAGATATATGGAGTATCAGAGGGACTTCAACAGCACCCTTGCCCAAATGATGCTCCATGCCTTTCTAGACCAAGGGGCGCAGTTTCTAGAATTTTCAAGCAACATTTTTGTCATGGACGCACCCTATACAGAGACTACACCAGCTCCTAGAGGACCGAGACCGTTCTTCCACGCGGGCCCTCAACCACAGTTTCATGCTGCCGGCCCATCTAGGGCAGCAGACCCTGCCGCAGCAGCATCTGCCAGCAGAAGACCATCAAAAAGGAGGGTAGTCTTCAGCACTCCACCACGATCCCCCATCATCATGGGCAGTCTATCAGCAGAGATAGATGCCTATGTACATTAGAGCTCAACCGCTGCCGGACTAAGTACACACCATACCGGGGCAGCCGCAGCAAATGAAGGTGGAACGGACATCATGATCACCGAAGAGATTGCCGACGTAGAAGAAGGAGAAGAAGTGGATGCTCCAATGCAACGGACACCACCCACAAGAGTCCAAACGCCCAGGCAAGCAAAAGCTCAGCCATATCCCTCACCAAGAACGAAGCAATCAGCAGCACGACCCCGAAGAAAAATTGTTACAAGCAACTCTTCGGAGTCTCTTTAAAATTTTCATATATTCAATTTTATTTGCTGTTGTTTCTTGATATGCTGCTTATTTCTTTCATATTTTTGTTGCCCACCATTTTCTTCTAATATAAAGCATTGAGGAAAATGCTTGGTTCGAGTTTGGGGGTGTAGAGCCACTACCAAGGCAACAATCTACTGCCGAGGCCCTGCCAAGAAAAGGGAGTATTTAAGTGAATTTTTTTTATGCTCCCCGCCTTACTTGAATAAATTGCATATAATTTTGCACTGCTTATCATCAGTATTGCCTTAGTTTATTCTTTAAGGCTATAGAAATCTTTCTCCTTACCATGATTAGGTCCTATTAAGAAGGTTTAACCTTAGGATACTTAAGGATGAAAACTTAGAAGCTTATTATAAGATAAATTTTTAAACACTTTTGGGACTTATTGGATTATAGGAATTCTTTTAATGAACTTAGGTGATAAAGACTTAGATGTTTGGGAAAGTAACTAGAGGTGTCTATCACCGGCTCTAGGAAGTACTCTTCTTCATGCTAGAGGTGCCCAAAACTAGCTCTAGTATGCTATGAGGAATATCAAAAAGAAAGAAGGAATTAGTGATGAGAAAAACAAAATCCTTGAGGTGCCCGAAATTGGCTCAAGAATTGGTTGTTTAGAAAAGAAGAGAACACTTAAACCCAATTCTACTTGTCTTGAACTTAGAGTTTATCTAAGAAAGCCTTTAATCAAACTTGTCCAAAAAAACGCACACACTCACCAAATCTTATAGTTTGTTTCTAGGTAAACCCTTGGGTGGCCGAAAGGTTAAGTCTAAAAGAATAGGCATAGTTATGGTGGGGAGAATAGATGGAAACGTAAGACCAAGAGAGAATAGAGTTTGGCAAATTAATGGTTTGCATTGCTTGAGGACAAGCAATAGTTCGAGTTTGGGAGTGTGATAAGTTCTCAACTCACTATCACTTTTTACACCTTTTATGGGCATTAATCACTAAATTTACACCCACTCGGACCAAAGCATATAATTAATGTGATATATTTAGAAGTTATGCTTATAAAGACAATATTTACAGAAAAGGCAAGTTTTACTGCATTTTTACATCTGTGCAGGATAAACTATTGCCGCGGCAGCAACATGGCCGAGGCAGGACCTGATGCCGAGGCAGCAGCTGAGAGCCAGAAAGCAATACTGTAGACGATCGGAAGAGAAAAATCCAAGGGACGTTTCTGGACATAAAACACATGGATCGGAGCTGGTTAGCATGAGGAAAAGCCCAAGACAAGGCCACGCGGGAAAGCCTCTTAGTTGAAGTAAACTTGGAAATATTTTTTTTATGTACATGAAGTGTTCCCTACTCCAAGTTATATTCTACTTAGGAAAGGTTTGCCCTAGGCCAAGCCTATATAAGACCTAGCCGTCCAATGTATAAACATACACAGAGAGGCGGATTCATAGAGAGTTTAGCCTAAGACTCAATATCTCTGTTGGAGACCATTAATCTCTTATAGAGATTTTCATAATACGTTGATTCCTCGATCAGACTATAATAAAATATAGCTCCTTTTATTTTCCAAGAATTTTTATCTTTGGAACTTATTTGTCTACCATGCTAAAGGCGTAAGTTATACTCATTAGCAACTAGAGTATATCCTTCAAGGATATCAAATATAATCGGAACATTCGTAGTTGGTATATGTGACTTAGTCACTCTTTTAAGGTTAGCAAAACCATCTGGCAATTGATTTGCTAAATGAATTATCCTTTGGACTTATAGTTCACATTGTTGAATACGTAGATCAAACAAAGAAAAATGATTATTCATTTCAACTTATTTCTTTTTCCAATTATTTTATTTTCTCATCTAATGTTGGGTAAACTGACTCATTAAAATGATAGTCAATAAATCGAGCTGTAAATAAATTCCCTATTAGAAACTCAAGATATTTAATTATCAAGGGGAATTTAAATCTGACATATATTCCCAAAAGAACTCATCTTTGTATGTTGTCGTGGAGCAATTAAAACATATATCGCACACCAAAAAGCACTAAGATATAAAATATTTGGTTCCTGCCCAAAAACCATTTGTAATGGGGAGAACTTTTGATCATTTACTGGCTTGAAGCGAATTAGTGATACTACATGCAAAATAACATGTCGTCAATATTATTAAGATCGATTGTTTTTATAAGATAATATGGAAAATGTGCTCATAATTTTATCAACTGAGCAAATAGCCTCGCAAACACCAAGTTGCAAGTTAATAACAAGGATACATATGATCATCTAGTCGATGCATCGATTAAAATCGTAAAATATCTAGATGAACTTTAAGAAAGGTGTGTGGGCCCACATTATCACCTTGTATCCGTTCTAAAAATATAATAGATTTACACTCTATCTTAGTTGATGATGATTGAATAATTAGATTGCTTTGGTAGTGTCACATGAAAAAAAAATACCTTGAAGAAAATTTTAGTTCTTCAATAAATGACCACGTAAAAGTGTCAACAAATTTTGGCATCATAATTGAAGTAGGATGGCCTAACCGGTCATGCCAAATAAAATTATCAGTAAACATGTCGTTTACAATAGTATGAGATTCAATTTGTATTAATTCTTCTGTAGTACAATATGGATAACAGTGCATGTAATTTTATCAAGATTTTCTTATTACCTTGAGTTATACTCGTAATATTGAATATCTTTAAAATTCAATTAAGTCTTTTTACGAATTTGGCGAGTATAACGCACTGTCAATCTGGAATAAAGTTCCATTTGACAATAACATATTTGCTCAGTTGGAGCCTTCGGTGATATTAGTATTTTCGGATATAGTATTCACATTATTCTCCTGCATTTAAAATGAGAAAATATGCATACTTATGCACCTTTTAATATGTGCTTTATTTTATTCACTTCGGGGAATGAAAAACATGTGCTTTGTACCATTCAATTTAGGGAATGGAAAAATGTTAAATATAGTACATCATATCAAATCGGTTATCTATCAAAGATAAACTCTCAAGAGCTCTTCCGAAGCATTGATATTTCAGTACTTTGAGATATAGTACTCATATTTTTCCTCTTCTCTCTTGAATTTAAAAGGAAAAATATTTCTTATACTTAAGTACAATATGAGTACTAGCATTGTCTGCTTGGCATAAATAGTCACAATTCATTGTATATTTTATTCCAAAAGTAATAATATTCTTCAAAGGGTAAATTAACATAAAGCGTAAATAAATAATATGTAAAATAAATTAACATAAATAAATAGTAAATAAAAATAAATTAACAGAAAATCAAATAAATAAAAGATCAATTATTACTTTTAGTGGTTATAAGAGAAATAAAATAAATAGTGAATAATTCCCTTCAAGGGTTATGAGAAAATTAACAATATCCAATTGAGTTGGATCAACAACGACATAATTATTTTTGCCACAAAGAAATTTTTTTTATATTTTCTTTCATTTATCATTCATGATTATGCATAAATGTTGCGTGATTTTAGTGCAACGCAAATGGTGCAATTGTACACGTCGCAAGTAATAGTATAGATTAGATAACGTCTCCATAGGGATTGGTTTGAGCCACTTTGCTTAAGTTATCACACTGTAAAATAAAGACATAAGTTGATAATTGGAGTTTAATAGAATAAATAAAATAAATAAAACAAGCAAATAAAATAAATTGGAGTAATTGATAAGAGAGATTAGGCTGGGTTATCCTAAATTATGGAATGATGGACGAGTGAATTCTTCCTTGCAAGTGGGTGCTCACACCACTCAATTGTTCCAGCAATTGGGGTTAGTCAGATTGCGTAGTCAGTTCATCCGAATGCTTGGGCAATTGCAACTAAGGGAATTGCTCGGGAAATTTGAGCGACTATCCTCAAGGTTCGACAAAGCATTCTTTAGTGGTCCCTGTTATCCCTAACCCGAGACTCAGTTAATTGTACAACCCTTGATGATACATCCCTGCGTTAATCAAACGTGTACAACAACTATCTTGCGCTTCTATTAGCCTTTGAAATACTGTACTTATCCCTAAGCCAGATTAGTTCTCATGCACTTGGATCGAACCATGCCTATTCGTTTTGTGAATCTAATTCTCTCGAATCTAGATAAATAAATCGTTTATCGAGGTCCTTTCTAAATTCTCTCGCAAACCAAATAAGAGCCAAGAATAGACAAACCTTAATTAAGAACACTCAAAAGCTTAGATAGAATTCAATAAAATCAAACCATAAAACAAAATAACCCAAGCTAACTTTAAGTTAGTTCATGGCTGGGAAAAACATCCACAAAAATATCTTATCATCACTCAAAAATAACATGGAAAATACAATGAGAATCGGCAGCCTCCTTATTCACTTTCTCTCACGATCGGCTCACCTTGCTTTGGACGACATCCTCCTCTTTTAATAGCTACGCTTGGTTTACTTGGGTGATGGAATAAACTTGAATTGGAAATAATTATAAAAGAATATTTCCATTCTCATTTGATTCCAATAAAGTCTTTCCATATTTGCTTTAATCTCCAACTCTTTCCATTTACTCTCCCGTTGACCTTATCTCCAATAATTTCTTACCCATTTTGTAGCTCCTCATCAAAGAATGAATCCTGCAAACATGGAAATACACCAAAGCAGTATCTTATTCCACGAATATTAACCAAGACATGAAATAAATATGACAACCAAGGAAATTATGTAAATATGTATGAATGACTAATAATATAATTAATAATATTCTTAAGTATAACAATAATGTAAGTAAAAAGTGTAATAAAAATAATACTTTTGAACACTCATCAATAAAGTCCATAATATTTCGGTGTTTGACAAGTAAGAGACCAATGTTTTGTACCATCGCATTGATAACATAAAGATTTTTATATGATCTCTATCATTCTTGTCATGCTTATAATTCTACTTCTGGTGGATATAAACATTCTCAAAAGAATCATCTTGTCCATGTATATTTTATGACCTTAATCGCGACCACAATTACTAATGTAGTATTTATTCTTTCCGCTATAAAATATCACATTCACTTCAATGAATGGAGGAAAGATTAATAAGTATTTAAAATCTTTTCACGATATTGTGTCTACATGAAAACATTAATGTGTGAAAATAGAGTATGTTTTTCTAACATATCCTCATCAATGATACTCTGGAACATAATTGAATTTTATTCACTAATCATATAGTGAATTATCATGTTTACATTCGCTTCAAGGAATGAAATAAATTCAATAATCTCATGGAATAAACAATATGCTTGCATTCACTCCAAGGAATGACATAAATCCAATAATCGCATGGAATAAACATCATGCTTGCATTCACTCCAATGAATGTTATAAATCAAATAATTGCATATAATAAGCATCATGCATACATTCACTTCAGGGAATGCCTCCCATAAAAATTCTTGGACCAAGACGATTTTTGTAACTTAAACTTAGGAGAAGTCTATAGTCGAGTTTTTCGACAAAAAATATTGCTTTCCAGCAAATATAGACTTTATAACATTTATACTATCAAGTTCCTTTAAAAAGAAACTCCCTTTGATACCAGTAGTCTCGCAGAACGAGATGTCCAACCAATATAATCGGATTAAATCAACATAACAAAGAACATATTAATTAATTAAAGTTTCAATTTTGTTCCAATATCATGTAATACTTAAAACATAACTAAAAACACAAACTTTAATCATCAAAATAAACAAATATTGGTCATAACTAAAGAAAAAAAGTCTGAAATTAAAAAGATGCAAAATAATACCCGTTTATGTCATTGTATTTTAGATACATGATAATTCCATGCTTTAAACAATCACACCTTAATTTGAGAATAATTAATTATTCACTATACCGAGATAAATAATTAAAACATATCAGACTTTCCAAACTAAGTTGAATATATGGTATATTTAGTCACCAATATCTTGTTAAAATATTTTTCGAGAATTGTCGACAAGAACCATGGTAATTGAGCAACTCTATCGCTACATAAACACCAAATAACTAATGATTTTTCAAAAATTAAAAATCAATTCAAAAATCAATAAAGAAAGATAAATCTATAATTAGAATATAATTGAGGGAGAAGAAATTATCTTTGATTCGTGCTAGTAACTATCAAGACCCATATTCGACTTAAATGGGATGAATAGGGGGTTAGATGGGTTTGGGCCTTAAGATTATTGGGCCTTAAATGGTTTGGGCCTTGAGGGTTTTAGGATGGGGGCATTTTTTTTAATGTCTAAATGGGATGAATAGGGGGTAGATGGGTTTAAGTTTTGTAGAGACTGACCTCATTCTTCTTTTCTCCTTTCTCTCATTCTTTCCCCCATAGTTGCATGAGAAAGATTGTGTTAAAGGTTGGATCTTTGAAGTTTTATGTTGGAATCTCGTGCTAGTGTTAGAAGAGAAGTTGTAGAGCTATCAAGGATCTATAAATCAAGGTAAAGAGGTGTTAGTTTGCTGAAGATGAAGGCTTAAGAAGGGGTTATGTTGTAGCTCGGGAATGAGTTTTGAGAGCTTAAAATCTGAGTTCTTCTAGCGTTTTTAAGCTCAAGAATCATTCCAAGGTGTTTCTAAGTTGTTTTTTATCCTTCTCTTGTATAGAAACGAGTTGGAGAGTTATCTACAAGCTTAGGAAAAGAGAATGCTTGCAAGGAAGAAGGAGGATGTGGGTGTTGCTTTTGGTTAAGTTTTGTACTCCTCCAACTTCTTATCATCATGTATTTCATAGTTTTAAGTCTTCTTGCATGTATGTTGCCTTGGTTGATTACTTTCTTAAGCTTAAATGCCCTATAATGGTGAATTATTGGTTTGTTGATGAACTTTCATTTTTAGAGCTTGAATATGCTTAGAATAACCCCCTAGTAAGTAGGATAGGTTTGGGAGTCAGTTGGGTAGAGTTTTAAGTGTTTAAGGATTCAAACCCTGCACATTTCGTGCAGGGGTATTGATACCCTTGGTGGGTGTATCGATATCCTAGAGAGGAAATTAAGCCTTAGAAGGCAGGCATTCGATATGCCTTGCTTGTGTTTCGATACCAATCTCTCTATTAGCAAATCGTATCGATACCCCTAGGAGGGCGTTTCGATACAAAGAATTCTAGTGTCAAAACGTTCTAATACCCCATATAGGGTGTACCGAAACGGGTAGGTATCCTCTTGGAAGGATGGTCAAATCGTATTGATACGCCAAGGGTGTGTATTAATACCTGAGGTGTTTCGATGCCTTTTTTTTAAGGGTATCGATATGGGAGACGTTTCAGTACACCTTATAGGTGTATCAAAACCATTAGGCAATATGCCCAAGTTTTTTTAAGGGTTGAGTTCAAGGGTTTCATAATTCATGTTGTGGGTCCCTAAGGGTTGAATAAGCTATAAAATAAATAGTAAAACCGAGAAAGTTACCTTTTAATCATGTTAGGGTAGGAGTTGGCTAAAAACATGGAAATTGGTACGCGTTTGATTTATGGTGGAAACCCGATGGTTATTGATGATATAAATATATGATGTGGTAAGCTAGGGAACTTGCTTAGTGTTGAAGGGTCGCCTAGAATTATATATTATTATGTGGTGGATTCGGATACACTTTATTATATATATTATTAAAGTGTTGCAACACTCGAAGACTTTACGAATGTAGGATCTCAATGCTTAGTGGACGCAGGCCAGTTCTAGGATGCTTGATGAACCATTCCAAGCATGGATGTAGGATCCCAATACTTAGTGGACGTGGGCCTCATCCTAGAGTATGGGATCCCGATGCTTAGTAGACGTGGGCCTCATCCTATAGTACGGGATCCCGATGCTTAGTGGACGCAGGCCCTGCTCGTAGTGTCTGATCTAGATGCTTAGTGGTTGCGGGCCGCACTACTTATATGTATATATGAGACTTGTGTACTTGAGATATGTGGACTTCTCTTAACATTTTATGCCATGGGTTGATATTTTTAAATTCATAATATCCTTTGTTTAGGCGGATATGGTAGTGTCATCGTATTCATGCCATGTCATTATTCATGCTTCGTATGCTTAATTAAGATATGTTTGATGTGAGCCGTTTGGTAGAGTACCCACTAAGCTTCTATAGTTCAGCGTTTTCAAATATGTTTTCGTGTGTAGGTTAAAGGAAGCTTGTTCGTAGGAGCTTCATCGTGTTGGGTTCAACATCAAATTCTTATCAGAGTACAGTTACTAGATATAGTGGGCTATGTATTTGTAGGACCCTATATGTGAAATTGTAACTCTTTTTTTAATTATCGAGTCGAATGCTTTTAAATGGATTGTAATATTTTGGAGCTTCAACTACTTATGTTATCCGAATTTTATATTTTAAGTTGGATTGGATATTAAATTTTTATGATGAAAATGGATTTGGTCATATCCTTGTTGGGCTTTTGAAACGAAATTTAAAAATACGAGTTTTGAGTCGGAGGCCTAATGTGACAATGGGTCGAGGGTGCTACAGTAACAAATTCTTTCCAATAACTCTTTTAAGATTTGAACGGAAAACATCTCCATTGGTTAGAGTCTCGTGTTGTAACGTGTTTTGGATAAAGTAAATAATAAGAACAAAATAGATGAACAAATATGAGAGACAAAAAGAGAGAGACTTGTATTATATTTTCAAAGTAGGATTGTGTACAATGTTTTCTCCAAAAGTCTATATTTATAGACATAAGATGGAAACCTTAATTTAGTGGGTATTAAATCCTAATAATAATGTATATTAAAGTCTTATTTAATATATAAATATCCACCATAAATAAAGATATTCATAACAAAAAGGGAAATATTAAGATTTAATAAAAATAAATGCCGATTTTTTTTAAAGTATAAATGTCAAAATTTAAACTTGTAATACGACAGAGGTTAAAATAAAGACAAGAGAAAATTAAAAGGGTAAAGAGGAAATTTTACCACTAGAAAGTGTTAATTTTAAATATAGAGAGAGTTCCAAAGACTAAATCGGATATAAAAATTTAATAAGAATTTTGTACTAGATTGAAAAGCGAATAAAAATCAAAATGACTTATGTACCCCCCTCGACCTGGTCTAGATGCCACTCGACTCGAATGAGCTACATAGAGAATACCGAGGCTAATCTTGAAGCTCGGCTCGATAAACGACCCTAATTTTTTTATTTTATCTTCTCTAAATGCTTTAATTAAATCTTAACTGTTCATGCAAGGACTGAGTTGTTTTACAGTGGAAATGAAAGAGAAACGAGTGCTAATTTAACCAAACAATTTTTAAGGACTTAATTGTAATTTTCCAGAATTTTGTGATCTAAAAGTGAAATTAAGGTTGTAAATCCTTAATTAAGTATATTTCATGCTTGCATGTAAATTTTCAGGTTAAAATCATACATACAAGTCATCTATTTGCATTATTAAAGTTTGGTGACTAAAGTGTAAATTTTCAAAGTTTAAAAAACTGTCAAGGGTATCGAAAACCTTAAGGAATGTTTCGAAACCAAGGAAAATTAGAAAGGTATCGAAACGATGCTTAAGTGTTTCGGAACACCTTCAATTACTCAAACTATGACCTACACGACAAGCCCACGTTTCGATACGCCTAAAGGACCGTTCTGATACAATTTACTACTATAAAGGTTGGTATCGAAACCAAAGTGAAACATATCGATACGCATGGAGATTATAATACTACTTTTCCGAAACCAATTCTTGTGGTTTCGGTACCTAGGCCAAGTTTTCCAGAAATCTTAAGTATTTTTGCCTTGGTATCGATACCCTATGAAGGGGTTTCGGGACCCTCTGCCCAGAAAGCAAGAATTACACAAGTTTCATGCTTTGAATGAAAATTAAAGGTTCTCTAGATGCATTAAAGGATCTAAAGGCATAAGGTACACCTTATAACAAATTCACTAGATGCATCAACACCTATTTCCACAAACAAATTAAACAAACAAAATCTTAGCTCATTATAAAATATATCGTGCATCAACTTCAATTCAAAAAGGATTGCATCTCATAAACACTTCAATAGCATGATAAAATATCATATAAGAAGTTCAAAACCAAAATATCCATAAGGAACACACAAAAGTTTATTGCTCCATTGCTCTTATCTACTTAAGGTTCTCAATTTAACTTAAAACATACTTGAGCTTAAGAAAGTATAAAATAGTTTACTTGACTCCCTTGCTTCTTGATGACACCTAATTATTTATTTCTCTGCATTGCAAGTAAAAGAGAGTGGTTAAGCCAAAGCTTAGTGAATGATATATAAAAACATAAGTAAAAACAACTTGCAATGCAGCCCATAAAAACCAAGTTTTTATAAAAAAAATATCATGCTTAACTCATGAAACAAACACATGGCTATCAATGCCAACATCATGAAAAAAGCAAGTATACCATGGCATAAGCCACAAAACTCTTTTCAAATAACTTTTGAAAACACATGCTCAATAAGCATAACACAAGACTTACATGCTAGTACGACAAAGCTTCATTGAAAACACTTTTTCAGTTAAGAATTATACTTGCTTATAACATTGTATTCGTATTAGTGAACTGTTTAGATTACCACTAAACGTTATGATAAACGAAAAACTCGCATCTGGGCCACTGCCAAGCATGCCCGTGATTGACTAATCAAATCCATGAAATCTCACCTTAGTGTCCGTGATAGTTCGCCATTCCCGAATGTGATAAGGTCAAGGTTATATCACACATCACTAGGCATCACCTCTAATGCATCACTAAAGAATTTACACACGTACGGATTTTATAATTATAGTGAACTCACATCCTATTGATCGATCAACTTATCCACGTTTCATCATCTTTAATACCAACAATAAAAACAAAACACGATACTCAAGTTTCGAGGTAAAAACTGTGAATTACACTCATGTCTCCCTTCAATACATGAATCAAATGCATAAACCGATAAAACCTTTTTTTTATCAAATTTTAAGAAAAAAATTATAGGAGCATCAAAAATTTATAAAAACAGTATCATGAGTATCTAAACACATGCATAATCACACATGCACAACTAAAATATGAACATGAAAAAATCTCATATTAAAGCAAGGCGTAATATGAGATTTTCAAGAGAGCAAAACTTAAAAGCTTAAATCCGAGTATAAGGAGGTTTTTCACACCTTAGCTACATCCCAAAAATTTGTAAAATAGATTTAAAACACTTCCGAAGCAGCCCACTCTCATAAATCACTCATCGATAACCTATTACTTGTGCAACAAACCACTGATCCAATCCGAAACTCTTCAAACGTGATCTACAACTTCTTGCCCTGTTTCAAACATCAAATAATAAGGATTTAGTGCTCCTAATCACACATGTAAAATCCCAAGTCGGACTCCCTCTGAAGCCCTTAAAAACCTATCAAAACCTTAACTGAAAACTTTTTTTAAACCAACCAAACTTCTTCTAAATATTTAGTCCGAGATTAGAGATTTTAAAAATACTTCATAAACATCCTAAAAATTTAAAAACCATCCATTTAGAATCAAAAAATAGTGAGTAAAAACCCTTGAATGAAATTTCTATATTTTCGACCCAAAAACCGATTTTTATAAAGAAAAGGATTAAAACGATTTTTACCAAGCCAAGAACTTGGGAATTTCAGTAAAGAACTATAAAATTCAGAGGTTTGAATGATTCCTAACCTCTAAAATTGATCCAATCTACTTCAAAGGTTTTTGAAGAATAAAATGCGTGAAAACAAGGCTTTTTTGAAGAAGAAACATTAGGAATAATAAAAGGAACGGTTTTAATTGAAAAGTTTAGGGTTTTACATTCAAAAGTTGATGGTTCTCTGCCTTGGGAAAAGGGAAAACGAAAATAATAAAAAAAGGTTTATGTTTTGATGAAAAATATGGTTTTTAGGATTATTAAATAAGTAATTTGGGTTTCATGATTTAAAACTTCGGTTTTGAGTTAATTAAATAGGCCATTGGAAGGTTAGATCAACTAGAATTACAATCGGATCAAAAGACCCTTAAATATTCAAAGATTTTGCTTAGATTTTAAAATTGTCCTCAAATTTTCAATTTTTACAAAATAGTCACTAATTTCAAAACCTTAGTGATTCAAGGGTCAATTTTCAAAATTGAGTTGACCAAAGTCAAAATTATATTTAATTAGGATTTTAGGATATTTTTACATAATTTATTTCGCTTAAAAAATCAAAATTTTAAGAATTTAATCTTGAACTAAACTTAACCGGTTAAACCGACCCACTAACTTCTAGACCCAATTTTGGGGCGTTACAACTCTCCCCCACTTCAAAAATTTCGTCCTCGAAATTAACTGGTGGAAATAGATAAGGAAACTGTTCTTCCATGTCCGACTTTCGTTCCCACGTGGCTTTCTCAACACCTCGATGGCGCCAAAGCACTTTGACTAACTCGATGGTCTTACCACGCAGAATCTTAGAATTTGATGCTAATATTTCTATCATATCCTCGTCGCATGTCAAATATGGATTAAGCTCAACTTCTCCCACCGTCAAAACATGCGATGGATCCGATCTATACCTCCGAAGCATCGATACATGAAACACATCATGTATCATCTCAAGCTCAGATGGTAATCTTAGACGATAAGCCACTGGTCCGATTCTTTCTAACACCTCAAACGGTCCTATAAACCCTGGGCTCAACTTTCCTTTCTTTCCAAAACACATCACCTTCTTCCATAGAGATACCTTCAAGAAAACTTTCTCGCCTACATCATACTCTATCTCTTTCCGCTTAAGATCATCATAAGACTTTTGATGATTCGATGTTGCCTTAAGTCTACCACTAATGAGTTTAACCTTCTCATTAGTATCCTCAAGAACACTGGGTAAGGTTACAAGCTTCTCACCAGTCTTAGACCAACACAACATAGTACGACATCTCCTTCCATACAAAACCTCAAACGGTGCCATTTGGATACTCGCTTGATAATTGTTATTATATGGGAACTCAACCAACGACAAGTACTTCTCCCAAGAACCTTGGAAATCTATAACGCAACACTGCAGCATATCTTCCAAAACCTGGATAACCCTTTTAGACTGTCCATCTGTCTACGGATGATAGGATGTACTAAAGCTTAACCTTATACTAAGAGCTTTCTAGAACGATTTCCAAAACCTTGACGTAAACCTCGGATCTCTATCAGATACTATGGATTTCGGCACTCCATGCAGACTCACAAAACTAGAAACATAAACCAAGTACTACTTAGTATGCACTAGGATAAAATGTACACACTTTGTAAACCTACCCACAACTATCCATATCAAGTCCTTCTTGGTCGGTGTTAAGGGTAAACCCAAACAAAAGTCCATAGTAATACTTTCCCACTTCCACTCTGGAACCTTCAACGGTTGTAAAAAACACTGATGGAACCTGGTGTTTAGGCTTAACCCGCTGACAAACTAAGCATTTACTAACAAACACGGCCACATCCTTTTTCAAACCAATCAAGAAAACTACGTACCTCTGTCACAGAACTAGGTGGTTTCCAACTCACCATAGCCTCAACTTTCTGCGGATCAACTAATACCCTCAACCAAAACCACATGTCGAAGAAAAACAACCTCCTTGATACAAAACTCACACTTACTTTACTTAGCATAAATTTGATTATCCAACAAAGTCTGCAAAAAAAAGAAAACTCTCAGATGCCTATCATGATCCTCCTCCGTAAGGGAGTAAACGAGAATATTGTCGATAAACACTACCACAAACTGATCCAAAAACTCATGGAAAACTTGGTTCATCATATCCATGAAAGCAGCAGGTGCATTAGTGAACCAAAAAAGCATAACCAAAAACTCATAATGGTCATACCGTGTCCTGAAAGCAATCTTAGCAACATCCTAATCCTTAACTCTTAACTGATAGTACCCAGACCGAAGATCAATCATTGAAAACAACGTATCTCCTCTGAACTGATCAAACATGTCATCAATCCTAGGCAAGAGATACTTGTTCTTTACTTTCAACTTATTCAACTGACGATAATCTTTGCACATTCGCATGCTATCATCCTTTTTTTTCACAAACAAGACCGGTTCACCCCAAGGTGAAATGCTCGGTCAGATAAAACCATGATCCAATAACTCTTGCAACTAAATTTTCAACTCCTTTAACTCTTTATGTTCCATTCGGTAAGGGGTAATAGAGACAGGTAAGGATCCCTCTATTAGCTCAATATCGAACTCAACCTCTCGGTTAGGTGGTAAACTTGGTAACTCTTCAGGAAAAACTCCAAGATAGTCACAAACAGTTTTAATACAACTTCGTCTAGCTTCTTTTATGTCAGGGTTCATAACATAAGCCAAGAATGCATCACAAACCTTAACTAACAACCTATGAGCTTCCAAAGCCGACACCACATTAGACAAAAACATCACACATTCACCAACCATAACTACTTCAGAGTCATCGGCTAACCTCAAAGAAACCCTTTTAGATTTAAAGTCTACCATAGGTTTATGTTCCACTAACCTGTCCATACCAAAAATAAGATCAAACCCTTGAAAAGGTAACTCCATAAGATCGGAAAAAAAATGCCCTTAAACAAATAAGGATATCTCTTATAAACCTTCTTGATGACCATAGTTTCTCCAAAAGAACTAATAATGCTCATACCTATGCTCATGTTCTCTACAGGCATATTGATAAGTGTCCAAAAGTACTATCTTTATTACCCTTTTTACTTTTATTATTGTTAGAATTAAGCATAATATTAGTTGCATTATTAATCATCATACATATTTACATAATTTCCTTAGTTTGTGTATTTACTTTATATTTTGGTTAATTTTGTGGAAAATGATACTATGGTTGTGTGTTTCCTTATTTGTAGGGATTTGATGCCAATTTAAATCATAAGGAGATAAAGTTGATTCCAAAAGACATGGAAAGATTTTAAGAGATTGGATTTGATATGGAAAATAAATATTTAAATTAATATTTATTTCCTAATCAAATTCTTATCACATAATTTGACCTAGCAAGATCCTATAAAAAGAAAAAGATGTCGTCCAAAGGAGAGGAGGCTAGAACGTGCGATAGAGAACAAGAGAGCAAGGAGCTATCATCTTTCTTTTCTCTTGTTTTATTCGAGTGATGAGAGGATTATTTGTTGGATATTATTGCCCACCCATGAACTAATTTAAAGTTGGCTTGGGTTATTCTATTTTATGGATTGATCTAGTTTAAATTCTATTTAAGTTTGTGGTGCGTTCTTAATCAAGGTTTGCCTATTCTTGGTGTTAATTTGGTTTGCGAGAGAATTGGGAAAGGACCTCGATAAATGATTCATTTATCTAGATTCGGGAGAATTAGATTCACGAAACGAATAAGCATGGTTCGATCCAAGTGCGTGAGAACTAATCCGGCTTAGGGATAAGTGCAGGATTTCAACGGCTAATAGAAGTGCAAGAAAGTTGTTGTTCACTTTTGATTTACGAAGGGATGTATTGTTAAGAGTTGTGCAATTAACAGCATCTCAAGTTAGGGATAACGGGGACCATTGAAGAACGCTTTGCCGAACCTTGAGGATAGTCGCTCAACATGCCCGAGCAATTCCCTTAGTTGCAATTGCCCAAGCATTCGGATGAACTGACTAGGCAATCTGACTAAGCCCAATTGCCGAACAATTGAATGGTGCGATCACCTACTTACGAGGAAGAATTTACTCAACCGTCATTCCATAATTCAGGATAACTCAGCCTAATCCATCTCAATGATTATTCAAATTTATTTTACTTGTTTATTTTGTTATTTAATTTCATTTAAAATCAATTCTCTAAACAATTGTGTTTATTTTTAGTGCAAGAAATTAGATACCGGAAGAAGTACCAATCCCTGTGGAGACGATAACTTTCTATACTATAACTTGAAACGTGTACACTTGCATGTATTTGCGAAACACTTAAAGCACGCAACAAGTTTTTGGCGTCGTTGTCGGGGATTGGCAATAGCGACTTTGTTTTTAGTTTCTTGCATTTTATTTTATTTCTTTTAAGTTTTAATTCGGATTCAAAGAATTTACCAATTTTGGTTTTGTTGTTGTGTATGACCAGGAAAAGACCACCATCAGAAGAGCATTCATTTGAACCCGAAATCGAACAAGTTTTTCATCAGAGGAGACGTGAACAACGAGCTGCAATGGCAGATCCTGTTCCTCGTATCGACAATCAAAATGTCGTGGCAATAGGAGATGACATAGATGGACAACAACCAGTTCATTTGAGATGAAGGTCTATTCGAGACTACTTGGAAGAAGATCTCAATGGATTAAATCCAGGAGTTGTGGCACCTGAAATTGGAGTGGCTCATTTTGAGGTGAAGCCAGTAATGTTTAGTATGATCAATACAATTGGTCAATTTAGCGGATCGGCAACTGAGGATGCTCGACAACATCTCAAGTCTTTCTTGGAGATTTGTAACTCATTCAAAATTCAGGGAGTTCATGAGGATATTTTGAAATTAAAACTGTTTCCATATTCATTACGAGATAGAGCGAAAATGTGGTTCAATAGTATTCCATCCGGATCTATAGGATCTTGGACGGAATTATGTCGTGATTTTCTTTCTAGATTTAGTTCTACCAGTTTGACTGATAAATTACGTAATGAAATTACTTCTTTTCGGCAAGGTGATGACGAAGTGATGTACGAAGCGTGGGAGAGATATAGAGACCTTTTACACAAATACCTCATGCATGGATTTCCATTATGGACACAAGTGACGATGTTCTACAATGCTGTGAACACGCCAACTAGGATGATGTTAGATGCCTCGGCAAATGGCTTATTCTTAGAAAAATCGGCAGAAGAAGCAATGGAAATTTTAAATCGCGTGGCAAAGAATGATTACCAATTCCCAAACACTAGACGAGGAGGAGTTAAACGTAACAACACTGAAAATGATGCATCGAGTTCAATTGCTTCACAATTGGCTACTTTGACGAATCTGGTTATGAATATGCAACGCCAAAATAACACAATAGAAGTCAAGGTATTGAATTCCTTTTGTAATTTATGTAATGGTGACCATGATTCTTCTGAGTGTTTGCAGAATCCAGAGTCAGGTTTTTACGTGGGAAACTATAATCAGAACAATGCAATGTCAAACACCTATAATCCTGCCTGGAATAAGCATCCCAATTTTTCGTGGAGTAATCCAAATAATGCTTTAAATCGAGGGGGTTCAAGCACACAAGTATCAGGATTCCAGCAAAATCTCCCTCGGCAACAGATGCCGCAGCAACCGATGCAGTCTGGTTCTTTGGAAGATACTTTAAAAACTTTTATGGCAAGAACTGAATCTATGTTTGTTAGTAATGAGAAAAACACTGATGCTTTCATGAACAGGACTGAGATGCGGTTGCAAAATCAAGAGGCAACACTCAAAACTCTAGAAATGCAATTTGGTCAATTTGCACAAATTGTGAATACAAGACAACAAGGCGGTTTACCTAGCAACACTAAGGTCACCAAGGGAATTGGCCATGAGCAATGTAAGGTAATCACTACTCGGAGTGGATTAAAGATTAAAGATGAATTTGTGCAGGAAAAAGAACATCCAGTGAAGCCGGAATTGATACAAAAGGATGAGACTAGTGAAAAGGAGGAATCGGAAAATGTCGAGGCAAGTCCTGAGGCCTTGAAATTACCCTCTCTCAAATTCCAAACGAATGAGAGAATTGAGGATATTCGATTGCCACCACCTTTTCCACAAAGGCTTCGACGACAAAAGCAAGAATATCAATTCAAGAAATTCTTGGATATCTTGAAGCAAGTTCATATTAATTTGCCGTTGATTGATGCAATAGAGAAAATGCCAAATTACGCTAAGTTTCTCAAAGACATTGTTTCTAAGAGAACGAGGTTAGGTGAGTTTGAGACTATTGACATGACGGAAGGATGTATGGCTATTTGCACAACCGGATGCCACCGAAGTTAAAGGATCCAGGAAGTTTCACAATTCCATGTGCCATTGGAAATCATTATGCTGGAAAAGCATTATGTGACCAAGGAGTGAGCATAAATCTTATGCCAAAATCAGTTTTTAAACGATTGGGGATCGGAAAGGCTAGGCCCACCACAGTGATGTTGCAACTTGCCGATAGATCTTATATGCATCCAGATGGGAAAATTGAGGACATATTGGTAAGGGTCGATAAATTTATTTTTCCCACTGATTTTATTGTTTTGGATTGTGAAGCAGACGAATTTGCACCCATCATTCTTGGGAGGCCATTTTTAGCAATGGGAAGGACCTTAATTGATGTCGAGAAAGGAGAACTTACGATGCGAGTGAATGACCAGCAAGTCAAGCTCAACGTTTTTCACACTCTTAAGCATGCTAATGATCCAGAGGAATGCAAGATCATCCACGCAACTACGGAATTCAATTTTGGAGTTGAAGATGATATCCTTGAAAATTGCCTCGGCAATTCTATTGTCGAACCTAAAAAACATGAGGAAGTTGGTGAACCAAAAGACGAAGAAAAACCTGAAGGAAATTGGATAATGAGTCATCCAGGTAAGTTCTTCGAACCAATTGATTATTTAGGTAAAGGAGGTAAGATTTCAAAACCATCTATTGAGCAATCTCCAATTCTTGAATTAAAACCATTGCCAGAGCAATTGAAATATGCTTATTTGGGAAATAATGATTCATTGTCTATTATAATTTCATCTAAGTTGCAGCCAAAAAAGGAAGAGCAATTGATTGACATGTTGAAAAGGCACAAGAAAGCCTTAGGATGGACGATTGCTGACTTAAAGGGAATTAGTCCGGCGGTATGCATGCACAAGATTCTTTTGGAGGACGATCATAAGCCATCAATTGAGGCGCAAATGAGACTTAACCTGGCTATGAAGGAGGTTGTTATGAAAGAGATTATCAAATGGCTTGATGTCGGTATTATATACCCTATCTCCGATAGTATGTGGGTAAGTCCGGTACATTGTGTACCGAAAAAGGGAGGTATGACTGTGGTAAGCAATGAGAATAATGAATTGATTCCAACTAGAACTGTTACAGGTTGGAGAGTTTGCATTGATTACCGTAAGTTAAATAAAGCTACTAAAAAGGATCATTTTCCTTTTCCCTTTATTGATCAAATGCTCGATCGTCTTGCAGGAAAGCCGTTTTATTTTTTTCTTGATGGCTATTGAAGTTACAATCAGATTGCCATAGCACCAAACGATCAAGAGAAAACGACATTCACTTGCCCATATGGAACATACGCGTTTAGACGAATGTCGTTTGAATTATGCAATGCACCAGCTACTTTTCAAAGGTGTATGAGGGCCATTTTCTCGGACATGGTGGAGGACTTCTTAGAAATTCTCATGGACGATTTTTCTGTCTTTGGAGATAGTTTCGAATTTATCTTGGCAATTTGGAAAAAGTTTTGACAAGATGTGAAGAATCGGATTTAGTTGTCAATTGGGAGAAGTGTCACTTTATGGTAGATGAAGGAATTGTCCTTGGTCATAAGATTTCATCCAAGGGAATTGAAGTTGATCGGGCAAAAGTTGATGTCATAGAGAAATTGCCACCACAAACTTCAGTTAAAGGAATTCGAAGCTTCCTTGGTCATGCAGGTTTTTATCGAAGGTTCATTTATAATTTTTCTAAACTTTCTAAACCTTTGTGTAATTTGCTTGAGCAGGATAAAACTTTTGACTTTGATAAATCATGAAACACGACATTTCAGAGTTTAAAGAAGCAACTTGCCTCGGCACCCATAGTTGTCCCACCTGATTGGTCTTTACCTTTTGAAATTATGTGTGATGCGAGTGATTTTGCGGTAGGTGCTGTTTTAGGCCAACGGAAAGGTAATACCTTTCATGTGATTTACTATGCTAGTAAAACCCTTAATGATGCCCAATTGAATTATACGACCACGGAAAAGGAATTACTAGCGGTAGTATTTGCATTTGATAAATTTCGTTATGATAAATTCCGTTCCTATTTAATTGGTACTAAGGTAATTGTCCATATTTATCATTCGGCAATTAAATATTTGATTGCTAAGAAAGATGCTAAACCTCGTCTAATTCGTTGGATTTTGCTTTTGCAAGGGTTTGACATTGAAATTAAGGACAGAAAAGGAACGGAAAATCAAGTGGCGGATCATTTGTCAAGGTTGGAGGAAGGAAACAATAAAGATGATTCTTTGGAGATCGATGATGAATTCCCAGATGAGAAATTAATGATTGCCTCGACAACACCATGGTATGTTGATTTTGTTAACTTTTTGGTTAGTGGTGTTATACCTTATGATCTTACTCACCAAGGAAAGAAGTGATTCCTGCATAATGTTAAGCATTATTATTGGGACGAGCCTCTTTTGTTTAAGCCATGTGCAGATCAGGTTATTCGAAGATGTGTTCCCGAGGAAGAACAACAAAATGTGCTTCGACAATGTCATTCTTCGCCATATGGAGGCCATTTTGGAGGAACGCGAACTGTAGCAAAAGTCTTACAATCCGGTCTATATTGGCCTACGCTTTATAAAGATGCCTATGAATTTTATAAGTACTGTGATCGTTGTCAAAGGACGGGAAATATTTCCAAGAGACATGAGATGCCTCTCTAAAATATCCTTGAGGTCGAATTATTCGACGTATGGGGTATAGATTTCATGGGACCCTTCCCGTCTTCTTTTGGTAATCTTTATATTTTACTTGCTGTCGATTACGTTTCTAAATGGGTTGAAGCTGCAGCTTGCCCAAAAGATGATGCCAAAACCGTTCAGAAATTTTTACAGACGAACATTTTCATACGGTTTGGAATACCAAAGGCAATAATCAGTGATGGAGGTAAGCATTTTGATAATAAGTTAATTGCCAAAATGTTGCAGTGTCTTGGAGTTATGATAAGTTCTCAACTCACTATCACTTTTTACACCTTTTATGGGCATTAATCACTAAATTTACACCCACTCGGACCAATGCATGTACTTAATGTGATATATTTAGAAGTTATGCTTATAAAGATAATATTTACAGAAAAGGCAAGTTTTACTGCATCTTTATATCTGTGCAGGAGAAACAAGTGTCGCGGCAGCAACATGGCCGAGGCAGGACCTGATGCCGAGGCAGCAGCTGATAGCCAGAGAGCAATATTGTAGGCGATCGGAAGAGAAACATCCAAGGGACGTTTCTGGACATGAAGCACATGGATCGGAGCTGGTTAGCATGAGGAAAAGCCCAAGACAAGGCCACGCGGGAAAGCCTCTTAGTTGAATTAAACTTGGAAATATTTTATTTATGTACATGACTTGTTCCCTACTCCAAGTTATATTCTACTTAGGAAAGGTTTGCCCTAGGCCAAGCCTATATAAGACCTAGCCGTCCAATGTATTAGGATATACCTAGAGAGCCGATTCTTAGAGAGTTTACCCTAAGACTCAATGTTTTCTTTCTCTCAAATTATGTTTTAAGCTTTCTTAGGGTTTAGGTGAAGGTTGTTAAGTATTTGTGATAGGAGATTGTACTTTGTCTTTGTTTCAATGCAATAAAACTATAAAGGTTTGCTTATCCTTTGCCATTCTTTGTTCTTGCATTCAAGCTCGGGAGAGAAGTTTGTAAGTAATCCATTTATCTAGACTCGGGAGAGTTAGATTCACGAAAGGGGTAAGTACGGTGTTTCAATCGCGAAATACTAAATCGGCCTAGGGATAGGTTAAGAGTTTCAGCGGCTAAAAGAAGTGTGAGATTGGTTGGTGAGTATAATTGATTCACGCCGGGAGGTATCATCAAGGACTAGTCATCAACAGTACTTCGACTTATGGATAAGCGGAGTCATTCAAGGACACTTTGCCAAACTTTGGTAAAGTCTAACCACGGCAAGGGATTGCCACCGCGGACAGTATCGTTACTGCCAAGGCAGTAATCTGCAGTACTGCCGAGGCAGTGATATACAATTGCATTGGGCAGAGACAAGTCAATCAAATCCACAATACAACGCAACTGGATCCTGACCTCTCTCTCTATTAATCAACTCTCATTCTTTTACTTAGCTGTTTTAGTTCAATTTATTTAGTTTCATCCACACCCAAATCACTTGTGTTTTATTTTATTTCTTTTTACATAACAAGAAGACGAAGAAGACATATTAAGTATACCAATCCTTGTGGAGACGATAATCTGATAAATACTTATCACTTATTACTTGCGATGTGTCCACTTGCACTAAACGCGCACTTTTGACATGCGACAAGTTTTTGGCGCCGTTACCGGGGATTGGCAACTAAATTTTGTTTTCTTTATTTTCTTGTTTCTTTTCTTTTTCTTTTTCTTTTTATCTTTTTTTTTCTTGGTGTATGACCAGGGCCAACCCAACCAACCCTTTGTACGAGTTAGACCCAGAGATCGAACGAACAAGGCAAAGGTTGAGGAGACAAATCCAAGAAGCTATGGCAGATCACCTGGCAGGACAAAACTTACCTGTCGACAATGGAGGTCTTTCGCCGCCACCAGGGCCGCGACAGCTCACTGTCAGAGACTTCTTGGAAGAGGATTTAAATGGATTAAACCCAGGAGTCGTTACACCGGAGATAGAAGCAGCCCACTTTGAACTGAAACCTGTCATGTACAATATGCTTAACACTATGGACATTTTGGTGGGTCTGTAACTGAAGATGCAAGGCAGCACCTCAAGTCCTTCATGGACATATGCAATTCCTTTAAAATCCAAGGAGTCCATGAAGATGTCTTGAGATTGAAGCTATTCCCTATTCACTAAGGGATAGGGCGAAAGCCTGGTTAAATAGCATTCCAGCAGGATCTATTGGATCTTGTAGTGAACTCTGTAGTGATTTTATTACACGCTTTAATCCTACAAATTTATATGATAGAATTCGTAATGAAATCACTTCTTTTCGACAGGCAGATGACGAACCTATGTACAAGGCATGAGAGCGCTACAGGGAGTTACTGCACAAGTGTCATTTGCATGGATTTCCCCTATGGACACAAGTGACCATGTTCTATAATGCCACGAATGCCCCGACAAGGATGATGTTAGATGCCTCGACGAACGGAACACTCCTTGATAAAGCACCTGAGGAAGCTATTGAGATATTAAACAAACTCGCAAAGAACGACTTTCAATTCCCTACATCTAGGCGAGGAGGAGTAAGACGACAAGCCACAGTGAATGAGTTAGACACATCAAATTCAGTGGCAGCACAATTGACCTCTCTTACAAAGATGGTACAAAATTTGCAACTACAACAAAATACCCGTGAGGTTAAGGTGATTGATTCTTTTTGTGATTTATGTGGAGGTAACCACAATTCCTCTGATTGTATGAATCAAGAAACTGGTATGTACGTTTGAAATTACAACCGAACCAATATGATGTCCAACACATACAATCCCTCATGGAAGAGGCATCCAAACCTGTCATGGAGCAATCCTAACAATGCCTTAAACCCAACCACCCAACCCTCAGGATTCCAGCAACCAATGCAACATCTACCGTAGCAGCAGGTCCAGCAGCAGATGCAGCAGCAATCGATAAGTTCGTTGGAGAACACTCTCAAAGCCTTTATGATGAAAACAGAATCATACATGGCAGAGAACAGTAATTTCATCAAAAGGACAGATGGTTTCATGAAAAGGACTGAGATGAGGTTGCAGAATCAAGAAGCGGCTATTAAAACTTTAGAAACTCAGGTTGGGCAGTTTGCTCAAAATATAAACACTAGACCACAAGGAGGACTACCTAGCAATACTGAAGTTGCTAAGGTAATGGGCCGTGAACAGTGTAAAGCAATCACTACTAGGAGTGGTCTACAGCTGAAGGAAAAGATTCTAGCAAGCCAAATTCCATCAGCAGACCCAACAAAAGAGGAGGCTGAGCAAACTGATCCTAATAACACTGCCCCGGCAGAAAGCGCTGCAGCTCTTGAACAGTCTGCCGAGATAGCAACAACCCCAGTGGTGCTAGGTATTAAATTGAAAACTAAAGAAACCCTGGACGAGATGAGACCACCACCACCCTTCCCATAAAGGTTGAAAAAGCAAAAATAGGACCATCAATTCAAGAAATTTCTTGATATTCTAAAGCAAGTCCACATTAACTTACCATTCGTAGAGGCAATTGAACAAATGCCTAACTATGTCAAGTTCTTAAAAGACATTGTGTCTAAGAGAAAACGATTAGGTGAGTTCAAAACAGTGGCTGCTACCGAAGGATGCATGGCAATGCTACACAATCGCATACCACCAAAATTGAAGGATCCTGGATGCTTTATCATACCTTGTGCGATAGGTAACAATTTTGAAGGTAAGGCCCTATGCGACCTTGGAGCAAGTATCAATCTAATGCCGAAATCTGTCTTCCAAAAACTTGAATAGGAAGGACAAAACCTACAACAGTTATGCTCCAACTTGTGGATCGATCATATGTGCAACCCGAAGGCAAAATCGAGGACATACTAGTAAGAGTTGATAAATTTATTTTTCCCGCTGATTTTCTTGTCCTTGACTATGAAGCAGATGATAATGCACCGATCATCTTGGGGAGACCTTTCCTTGCAACTAGACGCACCTTAATTGATGTGGAAAAAGGAGAGTTGACAATGAGAATTAATGATCAACAAGTCAACTTAAATGTGTTTCAATTGATGAAAAGGCATGATGAGCTGGAAGAAGAATGCCAGATGTTGCATAATTCAGATGAAGATCGTATAATACCTTGTCTCAGCAACCACTACCTCGGCAGTGATCTTAATGAAACGTCATAGGTATGCCTCGGCAGTAATACGGATGACTATTACAGCAGTACTTTGAACAATGTTGAAACAGCAGAGAATAAGGAAGCTAACTGGACAACACACCTCCCAGGTAAGTATTTCGAACCTTTAGATTATACAGGTAAGAATGAACAATCTGTAAGTAAAGAACCATTGGTCACAGAAATAAAACTCTTACCAAAAAAACTAAAATATGTTTATTTAGGAGAAAATCACACGATGCCCGTAATTATTTCTTTTAAGTTGCTGCCAGAACAGGAACAAACCCTAATAGCGATGCTGCGGCAGCACAAAAAGGTAATTGGGTGGGCAATTGATGATTTGAAGGGAATAAGCCCAACAGTATGTATGCATAAAATCCTTTTAGAGGAAGACCATAAACCCACTGTTGAAGCTCAAAGGAGACTTAACCATGTTATGAAGGAGGTAGTACGTAAGGAAATAATCAAGTGGCTTGATGCAGGAATTATCTATCCCATCTCTGACAGTGCATGGGTAAGACCGATACAATGTGTACCTAAGAAAGGTGGTATGACTGTCATAACGAGCGAGAACAACGAACTTATCCCAACTAGGACTGTGACCGGTTGGAGGGTTTGTATGGATTATCGCTAGTTGAATAAGGCAACAAAGAAGGATTACTCCCCTTTACCATTTATTGATGAAATGCTTGATAAACTTGCCGGTAAACCTTATTACTGTTTTCTTGAGGGTTATTCAGGATACAATCAAATTGCCATTGATCCAGAAAACCAGGCAAAAACCACCTTCACCTGCCCATATTGAGCTTATGCATTTAGAAGGATGTCGTTCGGCCTTTGCAATGCCCCGACAACCTTCTAGAGATGCATGATGACAATTTTTTCTGACATGATAGAGGACTTCCTAGAGATATTCATGGATGATTTCTCAGTCTTTGGAGATAGCTTTGATCACTGCCTCGGCAATCTAGAAAAAGTGCTGCAAAGAAGTGAGGAATCCAATCTAGTACTAAATTGGGAAAAATGCCACTTTATGGTAAATGAAGGCATAATATTGGGCCATAAAATATCATCGAAAGGAATCGAAGTTGATAAAACTAAGATCGATGTGATCAAGAATTTACCTCCACCAATTTCTGTGAAAGGAGTTCGAAGCTTCTTGGGCCATGCAGGTTTTTATAGAAGGTTTATTTCTATTTTTTCCAAAATTTCTAAACCTCTTTGCAGCTTGCTTGACACAAGATAGGAAATTTGAATTCAATGAGGAATGCAATGAAGCATTCAAAGCCCTCAAGGAGAAGCTAATCACTGCACCGATAGTGATCCCACCAGATTGGTCCTTGCCATTTGAATTGATGTGTGATGCTAGCGATCATGCTGTCGGGGCAGCACTTGGGCAGAGAAAGAACAACCTGTTCCATGTGATCTACTATGCTAATAAAACGCTTAATGATGCCCAGATCAATTACACCACAACAGAAAAAGAATTACTAGCAGTAGTATTTGCTTTTGACAAATTCCGATCATATCTTATCTGAACAAAGGTTACTGTCCACACTGACCATTCGGCAATTAAATACCTATTCTCAAAGAAGGATGCCAAGCCTAGACTGATTAGATGGATCCTTCTTCTACAAGAATTTGATGTTGAAATCAAAGATCGAAAAGGTACAGAAAACCAGGTGGTCGATCACCTCTCTAGATTGGAGAGCAAAGAAAATAACCACTCACTTGAAGAAATACAAGATGCATTCCTAGATGAACAAATATTGCAAATCACGACAACTGCAAGAGATACTGCCGAGATAGAGACTACAGCAGTATACAACTATGCTGCCGCGGCATTATCTGAATACATCTCTGCAACATTAATAGAAGACCTTGCTGCAGTAACATCCACCCCCTGGTATGCTGATAAGTACTCAACACACTATCACTTTCTACTCCTTTTATCGGCATTTCTCACCAAATATTCACCCACTTGAACCAATGCATGTGCTTAATGTGATATATTTAGAAGTTATACTTAAATAGATACTATTTACAGAAAAAGGCACGTTTTACTGCGTTTTCATATCTGTGCAGGAGAACCAGTGCCGCGGCAGAGACAAGGCCGAGGCAGGACCTGATGCCGAGGCAGCAGGAAGACAGGAAGCAAATTGATAGGCGATGGAAAGACAAAAATCCAAGGAACGTGTCTGGACTTGAAGCCCATTGATCGGAGCTGGCTAGCACAAGGAAAAGCCCAAAGGAAGACCACGCGGGAAAGCCCCTTAGCCGAATATAAACCTGGAAATATATTATTATTATGTACTTAACTTGTTCCCTACTCCAAGTTGTATTCTACTTAGGAAAGGTTTGCCCTAGTTCTAGCCTATATAAAGACCTAGCCACCCAATGTAATAGACATCGAAATATCTAGGGAGAGCCGACTTCTACTCTTGTTTCTTTCCTCTCCATCATGTTCTAAAACCTTCATAGGGTTTAGGTGAAGGTTGTGGAGTATTTGTGAGAGGAGATTGTACTTTATCTTTCATTCAATGCAATAAAGATTATCAAGGTTTGCTTATCCTTTGTTATTCCTTGTTCTTGCATTCAAGCCCGGGAGGGAAGTTTGTAAGTGATCCATTTATCTAAGCTCAGGAGAGCTAGATTCACGAAAGGGGTAAGTACGGTGTTTCAATCGTGAAATACTAACTCGTCCTAGGGATAGGTTAAGAGTTTCAGCGGCTAAAAGAAGTGTGAGATTGGTTGGTGAGTATAATTGGTTCACGCCGGGAGGTATCATCAAGGACTAGTCATCAACAGTACTCTGACTTAGGGATAAGAGGAGTCATTCAAGGACACTTTGCCGAACTTTAGAAAAGTCTGCCCACGAGCAAGGGATTGCTGCGGCAGACAGCGTTATCGTTGCCCAGGCAGTAAACTACAGTGCTGCCAAGGCAGAGATATGCGATTGCATTGGATAAAGACAAGTCAATCAAGTCCACACTATAATACAACTGGATCCTGGCCCATCTTTCTCTCTGATATTTCGACCCTTTTATTTTTACTCAATTATTTTAGTTTAATAAATCACACCCATTCACTTGTGTTTTTATTTTTCTACAGAGCAAGAAGATAAAGAAAGCATATTAAGTAGACCGGTCCCTGAGGAGACGATAACTCGATAAATACTTATCACTTATTACTTGCGATGTGTCCACTTGCACTAAACGCACACTTTTGACACGCGACAAGTTTTTGGCGCCGTTGCCGGGGACTGGCAACTAAATTTTGTTTTCCTTATTTTCTTGTTCCTTTTTATTTTCATTTTTATTTTACTTTTGTTTTTCTTGGTGTATGACCAGGGCCAATCCAACCAACCCCTTATACGAGTTAGATCCTGAGATTGAAAGAACAGGGATAAGGTTGAGGAGACAAATCCGAGGAGTCATGGCAGAGGTTCAGGCAGGACAAAACATACCTGCCGGCAATGAAGGTCTACCGCCGCCACCTGGGCCGCGGCAGCTGACTGTCAGAGATTTCTTGGAGGAGGACCTAAATGGACTAAACCCAGGAGTCGTTACACCCGAGATTGAAGCAGCCCATTTTGAACTTAAACCTGTCATGTTCAATATGTTAAACACAATTGGACAATTTGGTGGGTCTGCAACTGAAGACGCAAGGCAGCATCTCAAATCCTTCATGGAGATTTGCAACTCTTTCAAAATCCAAGGAGTCCATGAAGATATCTTGCGATTAAAGCTATTCCCCTATTCACTGAGGGATAGGGCGAAAGCTTGGTTGAATAGCATTCCAGCGGGATCTATTGGATCCTGGAGTGAATTATGCCGTGATTTCATTACTCGTTTTAATCCTACTAATCTATATGATAGAATTCGTAATGAAATTACTTCTTTCCGACAGGCTGAAGACGAACCAAAGTACGAGGCATGGGAACGCTATAGAGAGCTATTGCACAAGTGTCCGCTGCATGGATTTCCCTTATGGACACAAGTGACAATGTTTTACAACGCCACAAATGCCCCGACAAGGATGATGTTGGATGCCTCAGCAAACGGCACACTCCTGGACAAGGCACCCGAAGAAGCTATCAAAATCTTGAATAAACTCGCAAGGAATGACTTCCAGTTTCCCACATCTAGGCGAGGAGGAGTAAGACGCCAAGCCACGGTAAACGAATTAGATTCATCAAGTTCAGTGGCAGCACAATTGGCCTCTCTTACCAAGATGGTGCAAAACCTACAATTACAAAACAATACCCGTGAGGTCAAGGTAATTGATTTATGTTGTGAATTATGTGGAGGTAACCACAGTTCCATTGATTGCATGAATCAAGAAACCGGTATGTATGTTGGGAACTACAACCGTAACAATGTGATGTCCAACACATACAACCCCTCATGGAAGAGGCATCCAAACTTATCCTGGAGTAACCCAAATAATGCCTTAAACCCAATCACCCAACCACCAGGATTTCAGCAGCCAATGCCACAACAGCAAGTCCAACAACCATTGCCGCAGAAGCAGATGCAGCAACAACCGGTCAATTCATTGGAAAACACGCTAAAGGCCTTCATGATAAAAACCGAATCATACATGGCGGAAAATAGTAATTTCATCAAGAGGATCGACGCCTTCATGAATAGGACTGAGATGAGGCTACAAAATCAAGAAGCGGCCATAAAAACTCTGGAAACTCAGGTTGGGCAGTTTGCTCAATGTATAAACACTAGACCACAAGGAGGCCTACCTAGCAATACTGAGGTTGCTAAGGTACTAAGCCATGAACAGTGCAAGGCAATTACTACCAGGAGTGGTCTACAGTTGAAAGAGAAGATCCCAGAGAACCGAACCCAAACGGCGGATCAACCAAGAGAAGAGGCTGAGCAAACCGAGACTGATAACACTGCCCCGGCAGCAAGCACTGCAGCACATGAGCAGTCTGCCGAGGCAGCAAAAATTCCAGTGGTGCCAGGTATACGATTCCAAACTAAGGAAACACTGGATGAGATGAGACCACCACCACCTTTCCCGCAAAGGTTGAAGAAACAAAAACAGGATCAACAGTTCAAGAAGTTCCTCGATATTTTGAAGCAAGTCCACATCAACATACCATTCGTTGAGGCCATTGAACAAATGCCCAACTATGCCAAGTTCTTAAAGGATATGGTATCAAAGAGAAAACGAATAGGTGAGTTTGAGACAGTGGCTGCTACTGAGGGATGCATGGCAATGCTGCATAACCGCATGCCACCAAAGTTAAAAGATCCTGGTTGTTTCACTATACCTTGTGCAGTAGGAAAGAGTTATGAAGGAAAGGCCCTATGCGACCTTGGAGCAAGTATAAACCTCATGCCTAAATCAGTCTTCCAAAAGCTTGGAATTGGAAGGCCGAAGCCTACAACAGTGATGCTCTAACTCGCAGATAGATCCTATGTGCAACCTGAAGGAAAAATCGAGGACATACTGGTAAGAGTTGACAAGTTTATTTTTCCTGCTGATTTCCTTGTCCTTAATTGTGAAGTAGACGACAACGCACCAATCATCCTTGGGAGACCCTTCCTAGCAACTGGACGTACATTGATTGATGTGGAAAAAGGAGAGTTGACTATGCGGGTCAATGACCAACAAGTCAAACTCAACGCATTCCACAACTTAAAGAGATATGAAGATCCAGAGGAATGCAAAGCCATCCCCACAGTAGACAATAAGATATCCTGCCTGGGCAGTCTGCTCGGTAGGATATTCGGCAAAAAATCAATCCCAAGATGGATGGACAGACAGCACCAAGGAGCGGCCCACAACCAATACAAAATTTGGGCCTAAGGGAGAAAATAAATTTGGGAGATGCATTCGCATGCTCTCCACCAGTAACCTAGCCTCTCCCTTTTTCTTTTCTATATTATTTTAGGGTTAGAAGTTTATTATTATTTTTGCTAATTATTTTCGCTTTCAGTATTTTTTTTCTTTTGTGTGTTTAATTTTTATTCAGGAATAAAAAGCAAAGATAAGGGAAAATAGTTCACAGCAGGAACTCTGCCGAGGCAACACAACAGTGTTAGAGCCGCAGCAGTCCCAACGGGCAGAAAAGTGTAATGGCTAGTCTGCCGAGATCCCTGCCGCGGCAGAAAAGGAAACGGCAGAAGAAGGAAACGGTTACAACGGCTAATGATCTCAACGGTCACAAGGCCGAGGCCTACATAAGCAACTCCTTCCTCTTGAACTACTCACTCTTACTTTCTTGCTTTCGTTAGTCTTCTTAACAATCCCTCTCTCAATTACTCTCTTCCTACTAATCCTTTCTAATTCTTCAGATTCTCTTCAAGAAAACCTCCAAGAACCAAATTCTCTCTTTCTTGATGGCAACCTACAAAAGATTCGCCCCATCCAACGTTGAAGAACGATTCAATCGATCATTCATCGCGAGGCAACTTTGGGAAGAACAAGGGTTCCAGCACGCGGACGAAGAGAATTATGGTATCGAACACTACTTGTTCGACAGAATCAAGTACCAAAATTGGGAAGTATTCTGTTTGCAACCTGCCCAGGCAAACGCCACAATGGTATGGGAGTTCTACGCTCATGGGCCCAGCAAAGACTCTCTCTTTGTTCATTGCCGCGGCAGGCCTGTACAACTTGATGCCGAGACGATCAACAGCTTCTACGGCCTCACACCGGACAGTGATCTCCATGCTGACTTCTTGGAAGATATCACTGCCGAGGACTATGAACTTATCAAAGACGATCTTTGTTACGCGAACACTCCATGGGAAACCGGTACCCATCGGGGTTCCGTAACAAGACAAAGTTTGAAGCCGAAGACCAAGATGTGGAACACCTTCGTCAAACGACGCCTTATCCCAACATCACATAATAGCACGGTGGATCACAAGAGATTGGTGCTTATCCAATCCATCATCAACAAAAGGACCATCAACGTTGGAGAAATTATCCTACGGGAGATTCACGAGTGCGGTAAGAAAGATCGAGGACCATTGTATTTTCCTTGCTTGATTACGGGTTTATGTGTTTCTGTAGGTGTACCCATTGAAGAAACCGATGAATACACACCCCAAAGAAGAGGATGGACCAGGGAATTCTGCCACAAAGTCATGCAGATCACACAAGCAAAACCTGTCCAGGCAACACTGCAGCAGTTCACTGCCGATACTACTGCCGGGGCCCAATACACGGTGGATATGCCTGGTACTGCCCACACCTCTGCCGCAGCAGACCCGTATCAAGAAATCTTGCAGCGCATGGCCGCGATGGATCTTCGACAACAACGGTACATGGAGTACCAACGGGACTTCAATGGAACGCTCGCCCAAATGATGATGCACACATTCCCGGACCAAGGTGTCCAATTCCCGGAGTTCCCAAGTAATATGTTCGTTACTGCCGCACCCTACACCGAGACTACACCAGCCCCAGGAGGACCGCGACCGTTCTTCCATCCGGACCCTCAGCCCCAATACCAGGCTGCCGGACCATCTAGGCCAGCAGATTCTGCCGCGGCCTCATATGTCAACCGAAGGCCATCCAAGCGGAGAGCCGTTTTCAGCACTCCACCAAGATCGCCAATTATCATGGGCAGTCTATCCGCCGAGATAGATGCTTATGTACACCAAGACCCTACTGCCTCCGGACCAAGCACACACCACACTGGAAGAGCCACTGCAATGGGAGGAGGAACGGACGTGATGATAACCGAAGAGATGACGGATGTTGAAGAAGGAGAAGAAGTAGAAGCCCCGATGCATAGGACCCCACCCACTCGAGTCCAGCCGCCGAGGCAAGCAAAGGCGCAACCATCGCCCTCCCCAAGGACAAAGCACATGGCATCTCGGCAACGAAGAAAAATTGTTACGAGGCAAGCAAAGGCACATGGCACATCGCTCTCAAATTCTTTGTCCTTTATTTCAATATTCAATTGCTTTTACTATCTTCCATTGCTGCATATAAAATTCATATTCTGTTTTGTCGCTTATTCCTTCCAAATATAAAGCATTGAGGACAATGCTTGGTTTGAGTTTGGGGGTGCAGATTCACTGCCAAGGCAGCAATCTACTGCCGCGGCCGTGCCCAAAAAGGGAGTATTCCAGTGAATTTTTTTTTAATTTTTATGCTCCCCGCCTTACTTGAATTAACTGCCTACACTCTTGCACTGCTCATCATTAGTATTGCCTTAGTTTATTCTTTAAGGCTATAGAAATCTTTCTCCTTACCATGTTTAGGTTCTGTTAAAAGGGCTTAACCTTAGGATGCTTAAGGATGAAAACTTAGAAGCTTACTATAGGAAGAACTTTAAACACTTTTGGGGACTTGTGGATTATAGGAATTCTTTTAATGAACTTAGGTGATAAAGACTTAGATTTTTTGGGAAAAGTAACTAGAGGTGCCTACCACCGGCTCTAGAAAATCTCTTCTTCATGCTAGAGGTGCCCGAAATTGGCTCTAGTATGTATTAAGGAATATCAAAAAGAAAAGACAAAAAGGTTTTTAGTGAAACACAAGTCTTTGAGGTGCCCGAAACCGGCTCAAGATTTGGGGTTTGGAAAAGAAGAGAAGACTTAACCAATGTCTATTTGTCTTTAACTTAGAGTTTATCTAAGAAAGCCTTTAATCAACTTGTCCACAAAAATGCACACACTCACAATCTTATAGTTTGTTTCTAGGTAAATTCTTAGGTAGCCGAATGGTTAAGGCTCAAAGATAGGCCTAGCTATGGTGGGGAGAATAGATGGACATGTAAGACCAAGAGAGAGTAGAGTTTGGCAAATTGATGGTTTGCATTGCTTGAGGACAAGCAATAGTTCGAGTTTGGGGGTGTGATAAGTGCTCAACACACTATCACTTTCTACTCCTTTTATCGGAATTTCTCACCAAATATTCACCCACTTGAACCAATGCATGTGCTTAATGTGATATACTTAGAAGTTATACTTAAATAGATACTATTTACAGAAAAAGGCACGTTTTACTGCGTTTTCATATCTGTGCAGGAAAACCAGTGGCGCGGCAGAGACAAGGCCGAGGCAGGACCTGATGCCGAGGCAGTAGCAGGAAGACAAGAAGCAAATTGATAGGCGATGGAAAGACAAAAATCCAAGGAACGTGTCTGGACTTGAAGCCCATTGATCGGAGCTGGCTAGCACAAGGAAAAGCCCAAAGGAAGACCACGCGGGAAAGCCCCTTAGCCGAATATAAACCTGGAAATATATTATTATTATGTACTTAACTTGTTCCCTACTCCAAGTTGTATTCTACTTAGGAAAGGTTTGCCCTAGGTCTAGCCTATATAAAGACCTAGCCACCCAATGTAATAGACATCGAAATACCTTGGGAGAGCCGACTTCTACTCTTGTTTCTTTCCTCTCCATCATGTTCTAAAACCTTCATAGGGTTTAGGTGAAGGTTGTGGAGTATTTGTGAGAGGAGATTGTACTTTATCTTTCATTCAATGCAATAAGAATTATCAAGGTTTGCTTATCCTTTGTTATTTCTTGTTCTTGCATTCAAGCCCGGGAGGGAAGTTTGTAAGTGATCCATTTATCTAAGCTCGGGAGAGCTAGATTCACGAAAGGGGTAAGTACGGTGTTTCAATCGCGAAATACTAACTCGGCCTAGGGATAGGTTAAGAGTTTCAGTGGCTAAAAGAAGTGTGACATTGGTGGGTGAGTATAATTGGTTCACGCCGGGAGGTATCATCAAGGACTAGTCATCAACAGTACTCTGACTTAGGGATAAGCGGAGTCATTTAAGGACACTTTGCCGAACTTTGGTAAAGTCTGCCCACGAGCAAGGGATTGCCGCGGCAGACAGCGTTATCGTTGCCCAGGCAGTAAACTGCAGTGCTGCCGAGGCAGAGATATGCGATTGCATTGGATAAAGACAAGTCAATCAAGTCCACAATACAATACAACTGGATCCTGGCCCATCTTTCTCTCTGATATTTCGACCCTTTTATTTTTACTCAATTATTTTAGTTTAATAAATCACACCCATTCACTTGTGTTTTTATTTTTCTACAGAGCAAGAAGATAAAGAAAGCATATTAAGTAGACCGGTCCCTGAGGAGACGATAACTCGATAAATACTTATCACTTATTACTTGCGATGTGTCCACTTGCACTAAACGCACACTTTTGACACGCGACATATGTCGATCTTGTTAATTATTTAGTTAGTGGTATTATCCCTTATAACCTTAACTATAAGAAAAGATGAGGTTTCAGCATAATGCAAAGCATTATTTCTGGGAAGACCCTCTTTTGTTTAAACATTGTGCAGATCAGGTTATAAGAAGATGTGTACCAGAAGAAGAACAAAAAGCAGTACTCCAGCACTATCATGACTCACCTTGTGGCGGGCATTTCGGAAGAAATAGAACAGCAGCAAAGGTACTACAATCAGGCCTCTATTGGCCCACACTCTACAAAGATGCCCACGACTATTACAAGAACTGTGATCGATGCCAACGCACGGGCAATATCTCGAGACGACATGAGATGCCATTACAACCCATATTGGAAGTGGAACTGTTTGATGTTTGGGTCATAGATTTCATGGGACCATTCCCATCATCCCAAGGCAATCTCTACATCTTAGTAGCATTGGATTACGTATCAAAGTGGGTCGAAGCAATTGCCACACCTCACAATGATTCCAAGACAGTTCAAAAATTTCTCAAGAAAAATATTTTTACAAGATTTGGAATCATTAGAGCAATAATAAGTGGTCAAGGTAAACACTTTGATAACAAACTCATTGCCGCGGCACTAAAGAAACTCGGCATCACTCATAGACTTGCTACAGCCTACCACCCACAGACAAATGGACAAGCTGAAATATCAAACAAGGAATTAAAACAGATCCTTGAAAAGGTGGTAAATCCATCTCAAAAGGATTGGTCTTATCGTCTAGACGATACTTTATGGGCCTATAGGAAAACCTTCAAAACCCCATTAGGAACATCTCTATATAGGCTTTTATTTGGGAAAGCTTGCCACTTACCTGTAGAAATTGAGCATAAAGCCTACTGGGCAGTAAAGAACTTAAACATGGAGTGGGAAAAAGCTGGCAAGAAAAGACTGCTAGACCTTAATGAGATAGAAGAATTCCGAACAACAGCCTATGAGAATGCCAAGATCTATAAAGAGAAAACTAAAAGATGGCTTGACCATAAGTTACTGCCTAGGCAGTTACTGCTGGGGTAGCACGTTCTTCTTTTCAACTCTAGGCTCAAACTGTTTCCATGAAAACTCAAATCCAGATGGTCAGGCCCATTTGAAGTTGTTCGAGTTTTCCCACATGAAGCAGTAACGATCAAATCACTAAAGGATGGGCATGAATTCAAAGTGAATGGCCAACGTTTGAAGCACTATTATGGGCCACATGACATAAAGACTATGGAGACCATCGCCTTAGGATATGCATTTGCACGCACTCCTATGGAGACTTAATGTTTCGATCTCCCATTTTATTTTACTACAATTTTTAGGAATAGTTTTAATTTCGCTTTTATTTTAGGTTATTTAATACTTACTTGTCGATTATATTTTGTTTTTGACAATAAGCACAGAGACGAAGTAGATGCTCCAATGCAACGGACACCACCAACAAGAGTCCAACCGCCCCGGCAAGCCAACGCTCAGCCATCTCCCTCACCAAGAACGAAGCAATCAGCAGCACGACCCTGTAGAAAAATTGTTACAAGCAGCTCTTCAGAGTCTCTTTAAAATTTTCATATATTCAATTTTAATTGTTGTTTGTTTCTAGATACGCTGCTTATTTCTTTAATATTTTTTGTTTCCCGCTATTTCTTCTATTATAAAGCATTGAGGACAATGCTTGGTTTAAGTTTGGGGGTGTAGAGACACTGCCGAGGTAGCAATCTACTGCCGAGGCCATGCCAAGAAAAGGAAGTATTTAAGTGAATTTTTTAAATTTTTTTATGCTCCCCGCTTTACTTGAATCAATTGTATATACTTTTGCACTGCTTATAATCAGTATTGCCTTATTTTATTCTTTAAGGCTATAGAAATCTTTCTCCTTACCATGATTAGGTCCTGTTAAGAAGGTTTAACCTTAAGATACTTAAGGATGAAAACTTAGAAGCTTATTATAAGATGAATTTTTTAAACACTTTTGGGACTTATTGGATTATAGGAGTTCTTTTACTGAACTTAGGTGATAAAGACTTAGATTTTTGGGAAAGTAACTAGAGGTGCCTATCACCGGCTCTAGGAAGTACTCTTCTTCATGCTAGAGGTGCCCGAAATTGGCTCTAGTATGCTATAAGGAATATCAAAAAGAAAGAAGGAATTAGTGAAGAACACAATCCTTGAGGTGCCCGAAATTGGCTCAAGAATTGGTTGTTTAGAAAAGAAGAGAACACTTAACCCAATTCTACTTGTCTTGAACTTAGAGTTTATCTAAGAAAGCCTTTAATCAAACTTGTCCACAAAAACGCACACACTCATAAATCTTATAGTTTGTTTCTAGGTAAACCCTTGGGTAGCCGAAAGGTTAAGTCTAAAGAATAGGCATAGTTATGGTTGGGAGAATAGATGGAAACATAAGATCAAGAGAGAGTAGAGTTTGGCAAATTGATGGTTTGCATTGCTTGAGGACAAGCAATAGTTCGAGTTTAGGGGTGTGATAAATGCTCAACTCACTATCACTTTTTACACCTTTTATGGGCATTAATCACTAAATTTACACCCACTCGGACCAATACATGTACTTAATGTGATATATTTAGAAGTTATGCTTATAAAGATAATATTTACAGAAAAGGCAAGTTTTACTGCATTTTTATATCTGTGCAGGAGAAACAAGTGCCGCGACAGCAACATGGCCGAGGCAGGACCTGATGCCGAGGCAGCAGCTAAAAGCCAGAGAGCAATACTGTATGCGATCGGAAGAGAAAAATCCAAGGGACGTTTCTGGACAAGAAGCACATGGATCGGAGCTGGTTAGCATGAGAAAAAGCCCAAGACAAGGCCACGCGGGAAAGCCTCTTAGTTGAATTAAACTTGGAAATATTTTATTTATGTACATGACTTGTTCCCTACTCCAAGTTATATTCTACTTAGGAAAAGTTTGCGCTAGGCCAAGCCTATATAAGACCTACCCGTCCAATGTATTAGGATATACCTAGAGAGTTGATTCTTAGAGAGTTTACCCTAAGACTCAATGTTTTCTTTCTCTCAAATCATGTTCTAAGCTTTCTTAGGGTTTAGGTGAAGGTTGTTAAGTATTTGTGAGAGGAGATTGTACTTTGTTTTTGTTTCAATGCAATAAAACTATAAAGGTTTGCTTATCCTTTGCCATTCTTTGTTCTTGCATTCAAGCTCGGGAGAGAAGTTTGTGAGTAATCCATTTATCTAGACTCGGGAGAGTTAGATTCACGAAAGGGGTAAGTACGGTGTTTCAATCGCGAAATACTAACTCGGCCAAGGGATAGGTTAAGAGTTTCAACGGCTAAAAGAAGTGTGAGATTGGTTGGTGAGTATAATTGATTCACGCCGGGAGGTATCATCAAGGACTAGTCATCAACAGTACTTCGACTTAGGGATAAGCGGAGTCATTCAAGGACACTTTGCCGAACTTTGGTAAAGTCCAACCACGAGCAAGGGATTGTCGCGGCGGACAGTATCGTCGCTGCCAAGGCAGTAATCTGCAGTGCTGCCGAGGCAGTGATATACAATTGCATTGGGCAGAGACAAGTCAATCAAATCCACAATACAACGCAACTGGATCCTAACCTTTCTCTCTATTAAGCAACTCTCATTCTTTTACTTAGCTGTTTTAGTTCAATTTATTTAGTTTCATCCAAACCCAAATCACTTGTGTTTTATTTTATTTCTTTTTACAGAACAAGAAGACGAAGAAGACATATTAAGTATACCAATCCCTGTGGAGACGATAATCCGATAAATACTTATCACTTATTACTTGAGATGTGTCCACTTGCACTAAACGCGCACTTTTGACACGCGACAAGTTACACACCGGATTGCCACGGCATATCACCCTCAAACAAACGGGCAAGCAGAAATTTCTAACCGAGAGTTGAAGAGTATCCTTGAAAAAGTGGTGAATCCTTCTATAAAGGATTGGTCTCTTCGAATTGATGATGCACTTTGGGCATATCGCATTGCTTTTAAAACACCTTTAGGTATGTCTCCTTTTAGACTTGTCTATGGAAAATCGTGTCATCTACCGGTAGAAATTGAGCATAAAGCGTATTGGGCAATCAAGACAATGAAAATGGATTGGGAGAATGCTGAACAAAAACGTTTGCTGGACTTGAATGAGATTGAAGAATTTCGTGCTATGGCTTATGATAATGCGAGGATTTACAAGGAAAAAACGAAGCGTTGGCACGATAGGAAACTAATGCCGCGGCAATTCATGCCTGGGCAATTAGTTCTTCTTTTCAATTCTCAATTGAAGCTTTTTCCCGGAAAGCTTAAGATGGTCTGGACCGTTTGAAGTTGTTAAGCCATTTTCGCATGGTGCAGTGATAATCAAGTCCACTATTGATGGAAGAGCATTTAAAGTTAATGGACAAAGATTGAAGCACTACACCAATACCAATTTGGAGAACGAAAAGGAGAGGGTTACTTTAGAAGATGCATGATCATGCTCTTCTTTAGTATTTTTATTTTTATTGCATTTTATTTTGAACTTTTATTTTCTGTTATTTTTATTTTTTGCTTTATCTTTATTTTTGGAATAATTATCTTCTCATGATTTGAATAATTCTTGTTTTGAATTCTAGGAAAAGATTCCATGATCAAGGAGGATTTGATGACAGATTTAGATAGACTTTAATATGGGTTAAACTTTGAAGAGTTTAATTCCATAATTAACTCTAAAAGTTACCTATATTTTTTGTCTATTTATTTCCTTTTTATTTCTAGTCATATTATTACCTTCACTAATGATCTGTGTCAACTACCTTCACCATTATTATTTTCGTTTTTCTTGACAGGCAAGTGGAGTTGTGATTATATTGGACAGTTTGGATCCATTCGTGGTGATGATATGATCGCCACTTCATATGCCCAGGAAATCGTTGTTGCTCATGCAACTGCTACTGCTCAGGCAACTGCTGCTCAAGATAATGGAAAAGCATCAATGGAAGACTTAATCCACCAGCATAACCACCATGACGAGGAATAAAAGTTAAATACATGACAAGCAGGAAATTACTAACCCAAGTTGACAAGCCTTCTAACTCATTTGCATTTTTTTGCATGCATTGGGGACAATGGTCATCTCGAGTTTAGGGGGTGTTTACCTTTAATTCATGGTATTTGCATTCATTATTAATTGTTGCATATAGATTGCATATATTATTTGCCAAGAATTTCAATTGGCTCTGATTTCTTTAAATTTGATTGATAACTAATGATGACATTTTGTCATTGCACTTAATTGAAATAGCCTTTGATTTTAGGATTGCATTGGAAGAATCTAGAATTTTACTATGATGCTGAATTTTTTTTACACGGTTGTGACTTATTGATTGATAGAGACTTTGTGAATTTAGGTTGTTAGAATTTTGGCAAGTAAAAAAAATCAAGTGGTAAAAAAAAGATAAAAGTAGATAAGCAATATCATTCTAGAGGTGCCCGAAACTGGCTCGAGTTTGTTTGCATTGAAGAATCACTAGAGGTGCTCGAAACTAGCTCTAGTTAAAAAAAATAAAGGAATTGCTAGAGGTGCCTGAAACTGGCTCTAGTAAACTTGAAATTTATGCCTAGGCAATGATTGTGTAAAACCGACTGTTCACATAGAATCTTGAAAATTGACTTGTACACAACTACGCACACACTTGGTCACGAGCATTATAGTTTGATTCTGGAAAATTTCTTTGCTTTTCGAAAAATTTAAAGGTGATCATACTTTGTGCCCCGGAACTGAGGTTGAAAGTTAAATTTGAAAGCATGTCTGTGAAGATTGGATGCCTTGGCAATTAATTGTTAGGTTTGCATTGCTTGAGGACAAGCAATAGTTCGAGTTTGGGGGTGTGATAAGTGTCCAAAAGTACTATTTTTACTACCCTTTTTACTTTTATTATTGTTAGAATTAAGCATAATATTAGTTGCATTATTAATCAAACATACATATTTACATAATTTCCATAGTTTGTGTATTTAATTTATATTTTGGTTAATTTTATGGAAAAAGATAATGTGGTTGTGTGTTTCCTTATTTGTAGGGATTTGATGCCAATTTAAATCACAAGGAGATAAAGTTGATTCCAAAAGACATGGAAAGATTTTAGGAGATTAGATGTGATATGGAAAATAAATATTTAAATTAATATTTATTTCCTAATCAAATTCTTATCACATAATTTGACCTATCAAGATCCTATAAAAAGACAAAGATGTCGTCCAAAGGAGAGGAGGCTGGAACGTGCGATAGAGAACAAGAGAGCAAGGAGCTATCGTCTTTCTTTTCATCTTTCTTTTCTCTTGTTTTATTCGAGTGATGAGAGGATTATTTATTGGATATTATTGCCCAGCCATGAACTAATTTAAAGTTGGCTTGGGTTATTCTATTTTATGGATTAATCTAGTTTATATTCTATTTAAGTTTGTGGTGTGTTCTTAATCAAGGTTTGCCTATTCTTGGTGTTAATTTGGTTTGCGAGAGAATTGGGAAAGGACCTCGATAAAGAATTCATTTATCTAGATTCGGGAGAATTATATTCACGAAATGAATAAGCATGGTTCGATCCAAGTGCGTGAGAACTAATTTGTCTTAGGGATAAGTGTAGGATTTCAACGGCTAATAGAAGCGCAAGAAAGTTGTTGTTCACTTTTGATTTACGCAGGGATGTATCGTCAAGAGTTGTGCAATTAAAAGCGTCTTAGGTTAGGGATAACGGGGACCATTGAAGAAAGCTTTGCCGAACCTTGAGGATAGTCGCTCAACTTGCCCGAGCAATTCCCATAGTTGCAATTGCCCAAGCATTCTGATGAATTGACTAGGCAATCTGACTAAGCCCAATTGCCGGAACAATTTTGTGGTGCGATCACCCACTTACGGGGAAGAATTTACTCAACCCTCATTCCATAATTCAGGATAACCCAGCCTAATCCATCTCATTGATTATTCAAATTTATTTTACTTGTTTATTTTGTTATTTAATTTCATTTAAAATCAATTCTATAAACAATTGTGTCTTTATTTTCAGTGCAAGAAATTAGATTCTGGAAGAAGCACCAATCCCTGTGGAGACGATAACTTTCTATACTATAACTTGAACATGTACATTTGCACGTATTTGCGAAGCACTTAAAACACGCAACACATATCTAAAGTTTTAGCATGCTCACTAAGGATATAAGAGTGAGTAGATCCAGAATCTAACAAAGCGAACAATGATAAGGTTTGCAAGGAAAATGTACCTGAAACCACATTGGTGTCGTTATGGACCTACCTAAGTGCATAAACCCTCACCTGAACCTCATCATGGGGCTACTGTCCTTGATTCTCTTCACGACGATGAAAGTTTCCTCTACCTCTACCTTTGCCTCTGCTCTGATCGCCTCCATGACCATGGCCCTGATTGCCACCCACCAACTGAGGACACTCTCTCTTGGTGTGCCCCACAATACCATAATGCCAGCAAATGTTTCCACCCCAACACTGACCATAATGTCGTCTCCCACCCTTGTTACACACAACACCCTTAGATTGACCTTCCTGATATCCACAATTAGTTCCTCTCCTCCATAAATATTCCTATTGTAACGACCATCTTTTTGTTTCTTAAACTTATCCCTGTTATTATTATTATTATCAATCGACCACTTACCTGAACTAGATACCAAAGATTTCAGGCCCAAAATCTGCTCAATATCCTTAGACCGGTCCACTAACACATTAAAGTCTATATATTTTGTAGCCAGAATATAAGTCTTAACCTCTTGCACCAAACTATAACGGAACCTTTCATAATGGGTTTTCTCATTAGGTAACAACTCAAAAGCATATTGACTCAGTTTGAAAAAACTAAATCTCATACTCAGAAACTGACATACTTCCCTAAACCAAAGCCATAAATTCCCTTTTCTTTTCATCCAAGTATCGAACACCTAGATACTTACACCTAAAGGCCTTACCAAAGAAATCCCAAGTTATTTCCTCAGCTTCCATACCATACATCGTGGTAGTCCACCACTTATAAGCATCGCTTGGAGCAAAGCAACTATACATCAAAGTTTCCTCTCATAAAAACAACCCATCTAAACTAAGATGCGATTTGTACTCTCTAACCAAGCCTCAGATTCCTCCGGTGTTAGTCCCTTAAACTCAACTACTCTAAAACTACGGAGCCTCTCCAAAGGTAAATCAGGATTATTTATCGGTGGAGCAACTGTGGCCTACATACTAGCAACCTGCAGATAGAAAAGCTTCTGCTATTACCTGAACTAACTAAGATATGTCATCGAAAGTCAACAAAGTAGGTGGAGCTGTTGGTAGTTCAACTAACGGTGCAATAGGTGGTGGTGGAGGAGGTGGAAACTCATCCTCCTCACGCTCATCCCTTCCATTGGTGATAGATCGAGTGTTCATTCTAAGCTCTTTACGGGGTCCCATATTACTAATACTATGCAACAAAACAAAATTCAAAACTAAGTGAGTCAACCAAAAGCAATGAGTCAACTAGCTCAACTTTTTAACAAAACCAAACTAAAGTAGTGGAGCAATGGAGATGTTGGTAACATGCTTTATCCTTAGCAACAATTAATCAATCACCGTGCACATAACATATCAGCATGTATAGCAATCACCATATAATATCAACAAAACATAATAAACAACAATCATGCATAACATCATAGCAAAGAAAAACAAAACATCATACAAGGATTCATAAACTTGGCTCTGATACCAACAAATGTAACCCCTTTGACCCGATCTAAATGTCACGCGACTCGAACGAGATACACGGGAATACCGAGGCTAATCCAGAGACTCAACCCGATAAACGACAATAATTTTTTTTCTTTTATTTTCTCTAAATACTTTAATTAGATTCTACTTATTCATGCAAGGACTGAGTTCTTTTGCAGCGGAAATTAATGAGAAACGAGTCCTAACTTAACCGAACAAGTTTTAAGGACTTAATTATAATATTCCAGAAATTTATGATCTAAAAGTGAAATTAAGGTTACCAATCCTTAAATAAGTATATTTCATGCTTTCACGTAAATTTTCAGGTTAAAATCATACCTACAAGTCATCTAATTGCATTATTAAAGTTTGATGACTAATGTGTCAATTTTCAAAGTTTAATTCAGCTTATAACGAGAAAAACTATCAGGGTATCAAAACCCTTAATGTAACGCCCCAAAAATGGGCCTAGAAGTTAGTAAACCGATTTTGTCGGTTTAGCCTAGTTCGAGATTAAATTCTTAAAAATTAGATTTTAATGGAAATAAATTTTGGAAAAGAAATAAAATCCTTATTTAACATTTATTTGGCTTTTTTTCAAATCAATTTTTAAAATTGACCCTTGAATCCCTAAGATTTTGAAATTAGTGACTATTTTGTAAAAATTGAAAACTTGAAGACAATTTTATAAAATAAGCCAAAACTTTGAATCTTTAAGGGGCTTTGATCCAATTATCTTCCTATTTGGTCTAGGGTTTCTAAATTTTATTTAATTAAGCCCAAAACTTATTTTAAACCCAGTAACTTAATTAAACCCAAATTATTTTAATCTTAAAACCTTTTTTAACCTATAAAACCTAATTATTTTATAATTTACATTTTTCCTCATTCAAGGTAGTTTTTCTATGAATTTTAAAAGGTAAATCATATTTTTTTTTATTAAAATTTTATTTGGGTTAATTTTTATAACTTTTTCTTCTTTAAAATTTTAGTTTTCTCATTGTTCTCTCGTTTTAAAACCCGGATAGCGATTGGATCAATTTTGGAGTCGAAATTTCATCAATCCTCTAAAACATTAAATTTCTTTACTAAAATTCCCAAGTTATTGGCATGGAATAATCATTTTTAATCTTTTGATTTCATAAAAATTGGTTTTTAGTCAAAAATCCCAATTTTCATTCAAGGGTTTTGATCCACTATTTTGGGATCCTAAATTCATGATTTTGAATGTATGAGCATGTTTATAATATGTCTTTAATATATCAAATCCCGTACTTAAGGCTTAGGTGAAGTTTGCTGAGTTTCGGAAAGTTTTCGGTTATGGTTTTGATAGGTTTTAAAGGTTGTTGTGTAGGATCCGACTTAAGGGTTTTATGTGTGCGTTTAGAAGCACTAAATCCTTTGATTTTGTTGCTTGAAACATGGGAAGAGGTCAGAGATCAAGTTTGAAGGAGATCGATTCGTGTTGGTGACTTGTTGATCAAGTAACGGTTTTTGTGAGTGGAATTATGAGAGTGGGATGCTTTTGCAGTGCTTAAAATATGATTCAAAGGTTTTGGGGGTGTAGGGAAGGTTTGAGAAACCTTCCTATACTTCGGAGTAAGTTTAATCATTTTGCTCTCTTAAAATCCCATATTACGCCTATTTTACTATGTGAATTAGTCATGCTTGTATTTATTTTGTGCATATGTGATTATGCCTATGATAAGATGCTCATGTTACTGTTTTTGATAAATGATTTTATGCTCCCATGGTTTTGATTACAAAATTTGATAAAAGTGGTTTTATTGGTCTATGCATTGATGCATATGTTAGTGGGAAGCATGAGGTTTACTTATTGTTTTTGTTTTAAAAACTTGAGTATTGGTTTTGTTTTGTATTGGATATTTATGTGATGTTTAAAAGGGATAAGTTTATCAATCAATAGGATGGTAGTTGATAAGTGCTCAACACCCTATCACTTTTTACTCCTTTTATGGGCATTAATTATCAAATATACACCCACTTGGACCAATGCATGCACTCAATGTGATATATTTAGAAGTATACTCATATAGATAATATTTACAGAAAAAGGCACGTTTTACTGCGTTTTCATATCTGTGCAGGAAAACCAGTGCCGCGGCAGAGACAATGCCGAGGCAGGACCTGATGCCGAGGCAGCAGCAGAAAGACAGGAAGCAAGATTATAGGCGATGGAAAGACAAAAATCCAAGGAACGTGTCTGGACTTGAAGCCCATGAATCGGAGCTGGCTAGCACAAGGAAAAGCCCAAAGGAAGACCATACGGGAAAGCCCCTTAGCCGAATATAAACTTGGAAATATATTATTATTATGTACTTAACTTGTTCCCTACTCCAAGTTGTATTCTACTTAGGAAAGGTTTGCCCTAGGTCTAGCCTATATAAAGACCTAGCCACCCAATGTACAAAACATGAAATACCTAGGGAGAGAGCCGACTTCTACTCTTGTTTCTTTCCTCTCCATCATGTTCTAAACCTTCTTAGGGATTAGGTGAAGGTTGTAGAGTATTTGTGAGAGGAGATTGTACTTTGTCTTTCATTCAATGCAATAAAGATTATCAAGGTTTGCTCATACTTTGTTATTCCTTGTTTCACAATTGAGCTCGGGAGAGGATATTGTGATCATCCATTTATCTAAGCTCGGGAGTGTTAGATTCACGAAAGGGATAAGTACGGTGTTTCAATCGCGAAATACTAACTCGGCCTAGGGATAGGTTAAGAGTTTCAGCGGCTAAAAGAAGTGTGAGATTGGTTGGTGAGTATAATTGGTTCACGCCGGGAGGTATCATCAAGGAGTAGTCATCAATAGCACTCTGACTTAGGGATAAGCGGAGTCATCCAAGGACACTTTGCCGAACTTTTATAAAGTCTGCCCACGAGCAAGGGATTGCCGCGGCAGACAGTGTTATCGCTGCCCAGGCAGTAAACTGCAGTGCTGCCGAGGCAGTGATATACGATTGCATTCGACGGAGACAAGTCAATCAATTCCACAATACAACGCAACTGGATCCTAGCCCATCTCTCTCTACTATTTCATTCTTTTACATTTATCTTAGTTATTTTAGTTTAGATAAATCAAATCAACTCACTTGTGTTTTTATCTTTCTACAGAACAAGGAGGTGAAGAGAACATATTAAGTATATCGGTCCCTGAGGAGACGATAACTCGATAATATACTTATCACTTATTACTTGCGATGTGTCCACTTGCACTGAACGCGCACTTTTGACACGCGACAAGTTTTTGGCGTCGTTGCCGGGGACTGACAACTAAATTTTGTTTTCTTTATTTTCTTGTTTATTTTTATTTTTATTTTACTTTTGTTTTTCTTGGTGTATGACCAGGGCCAATCCAACCAACCCCTTGTATGAATTAGATCCAGAGATCGAAAGAACAAGGCAAAGGTTGAGGACACAGATCCAAGGAGCCATGGCAGATCACCCGGCAGGACAAAACTTACCTGCCGGCAATGTAGGACTTCCGCCGCCACTTGGGCCGCGGCAGCTCATTGTCAGGGACTTCCTGGAAGAGGACTTAAACGGATTAAACCCAGGAGTCGTTACACCGGAAATTGAAGCAACCCATTTTGAACTCAAACCCGTTATGTTCAATATGTTAAATACAATTAGACAATTTGGTGGGTCTGCAACTGAAGACGCAAGGCAGCACCTCAAATCATTCACGGAAATCTGCAACTCTTTTAAAATCCAAGGAGTCCATGAAGATGTCTTGCGATTAAAGTTATTCCCCTATTCACTGAAGGATAGGGAGAAAGCTTGGTTAAATAGCATTCCAGCAGGATCTATTGGATCCTGGAGTGAACTTTGCCGTGATTCCATTACTCGCTTTAATCCTACTAATCTATATGATAGAATCCGTAATGAAATTACTTCTTTTCGACAGGTTGAAGACGAACCAATGTACGAGGCATGGGAACGCTACAGAGAGCTATTGCACAAGTGTCCGCTGCATGGATTTCCCTTATGGACACAAGTGACAATGTTTTACAATGCCACGAATGCCCCGACAAGGATGATGTTAGATGCCTCGGCAAACGGAACACTCCTGGACAAAGCACTTGAGGAAGCTATTGAAATATTAAACAAACTCGCAAAGAATGACTTTCAGTTTCCTACATCTAGGCGAGGAGTAGTAAGACGCCAAGCCACAGTACATGAATTAGATTAATCAAGTTCAGTGGCAGCACAATTGGCCTCTCTTACCAAGATGGTGCAAAACCTACAGTTACAACACAATACCCGTGAGGTCAAGGTAATTGATTCATACTGTGACTTATGTGGAGGAAACCACAATTCCGATGACTGCATGAATCAAGAAACTGGTATGTATGTTGGGAACTACAATCGCAATAATGTGATGTCCAACACATACAAACCCCCATGGAAGAGGCATCCGAACCTATCATGGAGTAACCCAAACAATGCCTTAAACCCAATCACCCAACCATCGGGATTCCAACAGCCGATGCCGCCGCCGCAGATGTTGCCAGAACAGGAACAAACCTTAATAGCAATGCTGCGGCAGCACAAAAAGGCAATTGGATGGTCAATTGACGATTTGAAAGGAACAAGTCCAGCGGTATGTATGCATAAAATCCTCCTAGAAGAAGACCATAAGCCCACTATTAAGCTCAAAGGAGACTCAACCACGCTATGAAGGAGGTAGTACGTAAGGAAATAATCAAGTGGCTTGATGCAAGAATTATTTATCCTATCTCTGACAGTGCATGGGTAAGCCCGATACAATGTGTACCTAAGAAAGGTGGTATGACTGTCATAACCAACGAGAACAACGAACTAATACCAACCAGGACTGTGACAGGTTGGAGGGTTTGTATGGACTATCGCAAGTTGAATAAAGCAACAAAGAAGGATCACTTCCCTTTACCCTTCATTGATGAAATGCTTGATAGACTTGCCGGTAAACCTTATTACTGTTTTCTTGATGGTTATTCAGGATATAATCAAATTGCCATTGATCCAGAAGATCAAGCAAAAACCACTTTTACTTGCCCATACGCACTTACGCATTTAGAAGGATGTCGTTTGGCCTCTGCAATGCCCCGACAACATTCCAGAGATGCATGATGGCAATTTTCTCTGACATGATAGAGGACTTCTTGGAAATATTCATGGATGATTTCTCAGTTTTTGGAGATAGTTTTGATCACTGCCTCGGCAATCTCGGAAAAGTGCTGCAAAGATGTGAAGAATCCAACCTAGTCCTAAACTGGGAAAAATGTCATTTTATGGTAAACGAAGGTATTGTGTTAGGCCACAAAATATCATCACAAGGAATAGAAGTGGATAAAGCCAAGATAGATGTGATAAAGAATTTACCTCCACCAATTTCTGTGAAAGGGGTTCGAAGCTTCTTGGGCCATGCAGGTTTCTATAGACGGTTTATTTCTAATTTCTCCAGAATTTCTAAACCTCTTTGCAACTTGCTCAAACAAGATAGGAAATTCGAATTTAATAAGGAATGCACTGAAGCATTCGAAACTCTCAAAGAGAAGTTAATCACTGCACCAATAGTAATCCCACCGGATTGGTCGTTGCCATTTGAATATATGTGTGATGCTAGCGATCATGCTGTCGGGGCAACACTCAGGCAGAGGAAGAATAATCTGTTCCACGTGATCTATTATGCTAGTAAAACGCTCAATGATGCACAAATCAACTACACCACAACAGAAAAAGAATTACTAGCTGTGGTATTTGCCTTTGACAAGTTTCGATCATATCTCATTGGAACAAAGGTCACTGTCCACACTGATCACTTGACAATTAAATACCTCTTCTCAAAGAAGGATGCCAAGCCTAGATTGATTAGATGGATCCTCCTTTTACAAGAATTTGACATTGAAATCAAAGATCGCAAGGGTATGGAAAACCAAGTGGCCGACCATCTTTCTGGATTAGAGAACAAGGACAGTACCCACTTACTTGAAGATATACAAGATGAATTTCCAGATGAACAAATACTGCAAATTATTACAACTACAAAGGATACTGCCGAGAAAGAGGCCACAGCAGTTTACAACCGCGCTGCCGCGGCATTGTCTGAATACATCTCCGCAACTTTGGCAGACGACATTGCTGCAGTAACATCCACCCCCTGGTATGCTGATCTTGTTAATTATCTAGTTAGTGGTATTATCCCTTATAACCTCAACCATAACGAAAAGAAAAGGTTTCAGCATAATGCATAACATTATTTCTAGGACGACCCTCTTCTGTTTAAGCATTGTGCAGATCAGGTTATAAGAAGATGTGTGCCAGAAGAAGAACAAAAAGCAGTACTCCAGCACTGCCATGACTCACCTTGCGGTGGACACTTTGGAGGAAATAGGACAGCAACAAAGGTACTGCAATCTGGCCTATAGTGGCCCACACTATACAAAGATGCCCATGACTATTACAAGAACTGTGACCGCTGCCAACGCACGGGCAACATTTCAAGACGACATGAGATGCCCTTACAACCCATACTGGAAGTAGAGCTGTTCGATGTTTGGGGCATAGATTTCATGGGGCTCTTTCCATCCTCTCAAGGAAACCTCTATATCTTAGTGGCCGTGGATTACGTATCAAAGTGGGTCGAAGCAATCGCCACACCTCACAATGATTCCAAGACAGTTCACAGATTTCTCAAGAAAAATATTTTTACAAGATTTGGAATCCCTAGAGCAATCATAAGTGACGAAGGAAAACACTTCGATAACAGACTTATTGCCGCGGCACTAAAGAAAATCGGCATCACCCACAAGCTCGCTACGACATATCATCCACAGACAAATGGGCAAGCTGAAATATCCAACAAGGAACTAAAACAGTTTCTTGAAAAGGTGGTAAACCCATCTAGAAAGGACTGGTCTTATCGTCTTGATGATGCTTTATGGGCCTACAGGACAGCATTCAAAACCCCATTAGGAACATCACCATATAAGCTTGTGTTCGAGAAAGCTTGTCATTTGCCTGTAGAAATCGAGCATAAAGCATATTGGGCAGTAAAGAACTTAAATATGGATTGGGAAAAAGCCGGACAGAAAAGACTACTAGATCTCAATGAGATAGAAGAATTCAGGACAGCAACCTATGAGAATGCCAAGATCTACAAAGAGAAAACAAAAAATGGCATGACCGAAAGTTATTGCCGAGGCAGTTCTTGCCGGGGCAGCACGTCCTCCTTTTTAACTCCAGGCTTAGACTGTTTCCAGGAAAACTTAAATCCAGATGGTCATGCCCATTTGAGGTCGTTCAAGTTTTCCCCCATGGAGCCGTAACGATCAAATCACTAAAAGATGGCCATGAATTCAAAGTCAATGGCCAACGCTTGAAGCACTATTCTGGGCCACAGGACATAAAAACTATGGAGACCATCACTTTAGAAGATGCCCTAGCACGCCCTCCTATACAGAATTAATGCCGCAACCTTCTATCCTTTCTTTTCCGCAATCTATAGGAATAATTTATTTTAATGTTATTTTAGGACATTTCGTTTTCTTTTATTTTTATTAGGACAAAGACAAGGTAGAGGACCCAATGCAAAGGACCCCACCAACTCGAGTCCAGCCGCCGAGGCAAGCAAAGGCGCAACCATCACCCTCCCCAAGGACAATGCATTTGGCATCAAGTCCACGGAGGAAAATTGTTACACGCAGCTCTTCGGAGTCGCTTTAAATTTCTTTGTCCTTAATTCAATATTAATCGCTTTTACTGTTTTTCTTTGCTGTTTTATATTCATATTTTGTTTTGCCGCTTACTTCTTCACATATAAAGCATTGAGGACAATGCTTGGTTTGAGTTTGGGGGTGCAGATTCACTGCCAAGGCAGCAATCTACTGCCGCAGCCTTGCCAAAAAGGGAGTATTCCAGTGATTTTTTTTAATTTTTATGCTCCCCACCTTACCTGAATTCGCTGCCTACACTTTTGCACTGCTCATCATTAGTATTTCCTTAGTTTATTCTTTAAGGCTATAGAAATCTTTCTCCTTACCATGTTTAGGTTCTGTTAAGAGGACTTAATCTTAGGATGCTTAAGGATGAAAACTTAGAAGCTTACTATAGGTAGAACTTTAAACTTTAAACACTTTTGGGACTTGTTGGATTATAACAATTCTTTTAATGAACTTAGGTGATAAAGACTTAGATCTTTGGAAAGTAACTAGAGGTGCCTACCACCGGCTCTAGAAAGTCTTTTCTTCATACTAGAGATGCCCGAAATTGGCTCTAATATGTGTTAAGGAATATTAAAAAGAAAAGAGGATTTTTAGTGAAAAGAAAAACACAAGTCTTTGAGGTGCCCGAAACCGGCTCAAGATTTGGGGTTTGAAAAAGAAGAGAACACTTAACCAATGTCTATTTGTCTTGAACTTAAAGTTTATCTAAGAAAGCCCTTAATCAAACTTGTCCACAAAAACGCACACACTCAGAACTCCTATAGTTTGTTTCTAGGTAATGCCTTGAGTAACCAAATGGTTAAGACCAAAGAATAGGCCTAGCTATGGTGGGGAGAATAGATGGACATGTAAGACCAAGAGAGAGTAAAGTTCGGCAAATTGATGGTTTGTATTGCTTGAGGACAAGAAATAGTTCGAGTTTGGGGGTGTGATAAGTGCTCAACGCACTATCACTTTTTACTCCTTTTATGGGCATTAATTACCAAATATACACCCACTTGGACCAAGGCATGCACTCAATGTGTTATATTTAGAAGTATACTCATATAGACAATATATACAGAAAACGGCACATTTTACTGCGTTTTCATATTTGTGCAGGAAAAACCAGTGTCGCGGCAAAGATAAGGCAGAGGCGGGACTTGATGCTGAGGAAGCAACAGAAAGACGGGAAGCAAGATTATAGGCGATGGAAAGACAAAAATCCAAAGAACGTGTCTGGACTTGAAGCCCATGAATCGGAGCTGGCTAGCACAAGGAAAAGCCCAAAGGAAGACCATACGGGAAAGCCCCTTAGCCGAATATAAACTTGGAAATATATTATTATTATGTACTTGACTTGTTCCCTACTCCAAGTTGTATTCTACTTACGAAAGGTTTGCCCTAGGTCTAGCCTATATAAAGACCTAGCCACCCAATGTACAAAACACGAAATACCTAGGGAGAGAGCCGACTTCTACTCTTGTTTCTTTCCTCTCCATCATGTTCTAAACCTTCTTAGGGATTAGGTGAATGTTGTAGAGTATTTGTGAGAGGAGATTGTACTTTGTATTTCATTCAATGCAATAAAGATGATCAAGGTTTGCTTATCCTTTGTTATTCCTTGTTTCACAATTGAGCTCGGGAGAGGATATTGTGATCATCCATTTATCTAAGCTCGGGAGAGTTAGATTTACGAAAGGGATAAGTACGGTGTTTCAATCGCGAAATACTAACTCGGCCTAGGGATAGGTTAAGAGTTTCAGCGGCTAAAAGAAGTGTGAGATTGGTTGGTGAGTATAATTGGTTCACGCCGAGAGGTATCATCAAGGACTAGTCATCAACAGTACTATGACTTAGGGATAAGCGGAGTCATTCAAGGACACTTTGCCGAACTTTGGTAAAGTCAGCCCACGAGCAAGGGATTGCCGCGGCAGACAGTGTTATCGCTGCCCAGGCAGTAAACTGCAGTGCTGCCGAGGCAGTGATATACGATTGCATTCGACGGAGACAAGTCAATCAATTCCACAATACAACGCAACTGGATCCTAGCCCATCTCTCTCTACTATTTCAATCTTTTACTTTTATCTTAATTATTTTAGTTTAGATAAATCAAATCAACTCACTTGTGTTTTTATCTTTCTACAGAACAAGGAGGTAAAAAGAACATATTAAGTATACCGGTCCCTGAGGAGACGATAACTCGATAATATACTTAACACTTATTACTAGTGATGTGTCCACTTGCACTGAACGCGCACTTTTGACACGCGACAGTAGTGCACTAATTATATAAAATGCGCACGTGTGAAATTCCTTAGTGATGCATTAAGGGGAGCTAATGTTGCACGGTATAAGGGACTTTATAGCATTCGGGTTTGCTTACTAACCCGGACACTAAGGTGAGTTTTGCATGGTAGAGTAGACCTCCATGTAACCTCATTCAAGGGACCAAACGAGAGTCCGTTTATGACAATGATTAGAGGTAATACTAATCGGATCACAAATACCAAATATGGCTTAAAAAGGCAAGTGTTTTTAATTTGGGTAAACTATTGCACTAGTCACTTTCGTTTACCTCCAATACACTTTTAGTCACCGATTTTGAAAAACGACCAATAAGGCCTCTATTATTTTCGGGGTGTAAAGTTTTGGTCACTCCAACGTTAATTTCTGTTAAATATTGACGAAAAGATGATTTGACACACTAAAAATGATAAATTACTTAAATAGTCCTTAAACTATTTTTATGCGTTTGTTTCATCTTTAATTTGACTCTCAAAATTTTAAAATTTTATATTTTTACCATCTTACCCCCCCAAAAATATAACCCTAACCCTTCAAATTTTGTCATTGTAATCAGGCTTTAACAAAATTTGGTCCTTAAAACACATGATGGACGTTTAATCTTCTTCTTTGCCTATTAATTTGTGTTCACGCTATTTATTTTCTCACCCTTCATTACCTTTGTGTTTCCTTCCATTTTCACCCAAATGACAACAATTCAATTTTTTCTTCAAGATCTTCATGTTTTGGCCTCTCCGTATACTCATCTAATCTTTTTTAGCATCAACAATTTAATGTTTCAAAAGTTTAAACTCTCGTACTTTAGCTCAGTAGCATGATTTTCGATTGCGATCATTGTTACGTGATTTGAGTGCAACGCAAATGGTGCAAGTGTACACGTCGCAAGTAATAGTATAGATTAGATATCGTCTCCACAGGGATTGGTTCGGGCCACTTTGCTTAAGTTGTCACACTGTAAAATAAAGACACAAATTGACGATAGGTTTGAATAAAATAATAAAACAAACAAATAAAATAAATTGGAGTAATCGATAAGAGAGATTAGGCTGGGTTATTCTAAATTATGGAATGACGGACGAATGAATTCTTTCTTGCAAATGGGTGCTCGCACTGCTCAACTCGTTTCGGCAATTGGGCTCAGTCGGATTGCCTAGTCAGTTCATCCGAATACTTGGGCAATTGCGATGAGGGAATTGCTCGGGCAATTTGGGTGACTATCCTCAAGCTTCGGCAAAGCGTAGCTTCTTTTAGCCGTTGAAATCTCGCATTTATCCCTAAGCCGGATTAGTTCTCTCGCACTTGGATCGAACCATGCCTATTCGTTTCGTGAATCTAATTCTCCCGAATCTAGATAAATGGATTGTTTATCGAGGTCCTTTCCCAATTCTCTCGTAAACCAAATAAACACCAAGAATAGACAAACCTTAATTAAGAACACTCAAAAGCATAGATAGAATTCAATTGTAATCAAACCTTAAAACAAAATAACCCAAGCCAACTTTAATTTAGTTCATGTCTGGGCAAAATATACAATATCCTTTCATCACTCGAAATAAAAAAAGAGAAACAAGAAGGAAATCGACAACCTCTTTGTGTCAATCTCTCTCTCATGATCGGCTCCCCTTGCTTTGACGTCAGACTTCCCTTTTTATAGGATCTTGCTAGGTCAAATTATGTGATAAGAATTTGATTAGGAAATAAATATTAATTTAAATATTTATTTCCCATATCAAATCCAATCTCCTAAAATCTTTCCATGTCTTTCGAAATCAACTTTATCTCCTTTAAATTGGCATCAAATCCCTACAAATAAGCAAACACACAACCACAACATCTTTTTCCACAAAATTAACCAAAATACAAATTAAATACACAAACTAAGGAAATTACGTAAATATGTATGTATGATTAATAATGCAACTAACATTATGCTTAATTCTAACAATAATAAGAGTAAAAAGGTAATAAAAATAGTACTTTTAGACACTTATCAATCATACTCCCACTCAGCCTGCTGGATCTCTATGTTTACCCTACCAATTTGTACAAGTAAATTAGTTAGTTGACTACCACGATTTGTCTTCAACCATTAAAAAAATCCAAAAATTCTCGAAGAGTGGTCATCAACCTCACGAGCAAAATATATGGTGACAGCAAAATAAAACATTCAAAGAGATATTTAGAGAAAACTTGACTACCTCCTACTTGATCGATTGAATGATTGTCATAATAATCTTCTCGTGTTTCCAGTATTCAATTAGCTTGAACTGCTTCTCCTTTAAGAGTGGCAACTCTTGATGCTTTGATGGTGTTATTATTGAGAGGTTGTCTCTCCATGCTTCAATACCGAACGATTGATCTCATCAATGGTAGTCGATTTCAAAGTGATTTTCATTTTCAATTTAGCAACTGCTTCACAAACTAGAATAATAGATGCAATTTGGAATCATATTTTAGTCAAAGAAGTTTCCCATTTTGTTAAGACTGATTACGAGGAGAAAATTTGAAGGGTTAAGGCTAGGGTTTTTTGGGAAGATGGTAAAAGTATAAAATTTTAAAATTTTGAGAGTCAAATTAAAGATGAAACAAAAGTATAATAATAGTTTATGGACTATTTAAGTAATTTATCATTTTTTAGTGTTTTAGATCATCTTTTCGTTAATATTTAACGGTACTTAACGTTTAGAGTGACCAAAACTTTACACCTCGAAAACAATAGTGACCTTACTGGTCGTTTTGAAAAATCGGTAACTAAAAGTGTACTGGAGGTAAACGAAAATGACTAACGTAGTAGTTTACCCTTTTAGTTATTACTTTGCAAAGGGAATTGCATGAGCTTATGTGTTGTACACAAAGATTTTGTTTGAGCTTTGCTTTGGTAGCATGTAAGACTTCGATTTTAATTAATAAGCACGATTTTCAAAAAGGGTTTTAAAAAGTTTTTGTGGCTTGTGAGCCATGGACACTTTCTGGTTTTTATATGGTGACATTAATAGCCATTGATATTTTACTTTTAGAGCATGACTTGTTTTATTGACGTTGGCTTATATGGGCTGCATTGTGTAACCCCCACGACCCGGTCTAGACTCCACCCGACTCGAACGAGCTACACGGGGAATACCGAGGCTAATTTGAAGACTCGCCCCGATAAACAACCCTAAATTTTTATTTTTTTATCTTTTCCAAATGCTTTAATTAGATCCTACATGTTGATGCAAGGACCGAGTTCATTTGCAGCGAAAATTAATATGTAATGAGTACTAATTTAAACCAACAAGTTTTAGGGACCTAATTGTAATTTAAACCAATCCTTACTTAAGTATATTTCATGCTAGCATGTAAGTTTTTAGCTTGAAATAATATCTTCAAGTCATCTATTTGGTTCCTCAAAGTCTAGTGAATAAAGTGTAAGTTTTCAAAGTTATATTTCAGACACTGACGACATTACCTAATAGGGGTTTCGACACACCCTTCTTCGGTATCGATACTATGGTAAACGAAAAAGGATACAGGTATTATGTGTTTCGATACATTATCGATAACTCAGAAGTTTTCCCACACGACAAGCCCGCGTTTCGATAAGCCTGAAGGACCGTTCCGATATCATTTGAAATTGTGAAGGTCGGTATCGAAACCAAACTTATGTGTATTGATACTCCTGCTAAATTTTATATTATTGTTTCGAAATCAGTTTAAGTGGTTTCGATACCCAGGCTTAATTTCCCAAAAAATCGTTATGTTTTTGCCTAGGTATCAATACCATATGGAATGGTATCGAAACTTTCGACCCAGAAACAACAATTTACTATGGTTTCAAGTCTAAACGTGCCCATCATAGTCTATATGCATAATTGTACCTAAAGGATCATTAAATACATGTAACAACAAATTCTCTAGATGCAATTTATCCTAATTAAAACAAGAATCAACCAACATATAAATGAATTCAAATTTCATCAAATATCATCATAGAGAAACAAGAAAGCATGTGAAATTCAAACAAGGTATTTCATTAACTCTTAAAATCAGATAAGCATGTCCAAACATAGAATAGCATAATCAAGGATCAAAATATCATCGTTCGTCAAGAAATCATAAATAGTATAAGGTTTCTAGTTCCTAGATCCATTTCTCTCTACTACCTAAGGTTTAATTTAAAGAAAACATACTTCAACTAAAATATAACAAATGTGAAATATGACACTCCTTGCTTCTTCGGACAAGAGTCTCACTTTTTCTCTGCATTGCAAGGAAAAAAGAATGATTAAGCAATTGCTTAGTGAAGAACGTATAAAAACAGTTTGAGCAACTTGCAATCCAACCCATAATATACTCAAATCGTTTTAGAGGGAAAAACAGTTCATGTACCTAAAAACAAATCACATGTGGCCAAAACGCCATCAAGTATAAAAATCCTGGAAGTGTTTTACCACGTGGAACAAATCCAAAAAACTCAAGACTTACAATCTTCATTCATTAGCAAAGCTTTGTAAGAAATTTGAAAACAAGTCAAACTCAGCAAACTCAATTTGAAATTAAAATCAATATAAACTTAACACTTGCGTTTTCACGTGTTGATATTAGTGATCCGATTAGTCTACTTTTAATCGTTGGGATAAATGGATATACGTATGAAGATATAAATGTCGAATCATGCCACGTATGGGACTAAAATATCACCATACCATGTATGAGGGCTACTCATACCACGCATGAGTCTATCTCATGTACACGAATGGAATCAATTCCAAACATGTTTCCCACCTTAGCTTCCAGGATAAGCTACGCTTAAATGCAATACAACACATATATCATAAATTAAGCAATAACTCTAATGCATCACTAAGGAATTTACACACGTATATGAATTTTCATAATTAATAAACAGTGCACTAACATCCTATCGATCGATCGACTTATCCCTATAACATCATCTCAATATCCAACACAAAACAGTTTGAATGCTCAAGTTTTCATATCAAAAACCAAAATGTAGAAGTATTTAAAATCATCTTAAAACAGTATCGAGAGCATTCTAACACGTACATAATCACATATGTACCAATAAAATACGAGTATGTTAAAAACATAGTAAAACAAGCATATTATGGGAAAACCGATTTACGAGAGCAAACGAAAAACTTACTCCGGAATATAGAGAGGTTTCTCACACCTTCCCTGCACCCCCAAAACTTTGAAAACAAAGTTAAAACACTGCTGAAGCAGCCCATTCTCAAATCCACTCACCGATAACCGAAACTTGTCCGACAAGTAACCCGAAAACGCGATTCGACTTTCCGATCTCCCTCAAACTTGTTCCTCTACCTCTTAACCAAATTAAAGCATTGAAACAAGAGGGTTTATTGCATTATAACACACCCAAACATCCATCAAGGCGGACCAACACATGACAGCCCCTAAAAACACCATAAAACCTAACCGAAAGTCACCGAAAACCTCTCCAAACACCACCTAAAACTTAGGTCCGGGATTAGATACTTAAAAGCCATCTTAATTACATATAAAAACTTCAAAATTCATGTATTTAGGCATAAAAAAACCATGTAAAATGAAAACCCCAATTTCGACCTAACTTCATAGATCGAAACTTAGGAATTAAGTTACTAAAACTTTCCACTCAAGTAAATATTTTAGGTTAAATAATTTCAAAATTAGGTTTATTTTGATAATTGGGAAACCGACGATAGCAGAACCCACCAACGAAAAACTCTGGCAACTCCATGCAGAGCAACGCCTCCTTTTGTCACGCCCTTCATATTTCGATTCTGAAACCAAGACTAAATAAACATAACAAGATCGAAAGACCAATATTATCTCTTCAACAAAAAAAAAAACAAACAAAACACTTACCCAAAATCAAACGGAAAAGCTGAAACGGAAGAGGCGGAGGTGAGGAGATAAACTAAGAGAAGTGATTGAACGGTGAGATCAACAGCAACACAATGAAGAACCGAACGGTTCTTTCTCGGGTTTAACACAAAATAGAACAAAGAAGGGAAGGCTTAATCGATACTACAAGCAACCCCTGTGACGAACAATTGAACAGACTATGAAAGATGGTGGTCGGCCGTTCGACGGAACCAAGAGGGTTTCAAAGTTGCGTAAAACTTGAAAGAGGGGGAGAGGCAAGCGGCAGTCTTCAAAACTAAAACTCAGCAGCCTAATTTCACGATTTAGAAAAGGGTTTTAATTTCTTACCCTAAGAAAAATGGGTAATTTACAAGATTGTCATTTATTTTTAATGATTTCTAGAACAGGCCAAATTTTTAAACATACTCACCGAAAGGTCACCAAACTTAAGATTAAAACAATTTAGTACCTAATTAAAATTTAAGATTTCGTAACAAAATTTCCTGAATTTTAGAGTTTCAGAAATTAGGGATTTCAAAATTTAAATTTCAAATTAGGGCAAAATTTGGGGTGTTACAACTCTCCTTCCATTAACGAAATTTCATCCTCGAAATTTTCAGACATCATAGAAAATACTCAAACTTAACTGAAACATACTTATACTTCTCATTCTGAACATATAACCCGATAAAGAAATATAAACTGAAACATCATAAAATACCTGCTATATCACCAGATACAGTCTCATGATTAACATGATCCCCGATAGCATCTAACATTTCATTTCGTCTAACATCTGATCTAGTTGCTCTACCACTTTGAGCATATCTACCCCTATCAACAGAACCAGAAGCAATTGATCTAAACTGCCCCCTACCAAGATGAGGAGCCTAAACCGATGCTTGAGTCTGACTCTAAACAGATGAAACCTTAGGTAAACATGCACAATCTTTTAGATAATGTTCATGAGACCCACATCTAAAACAAGATCTTCTCAACAATCTACACTCTTCATTATGTTTTTTGTTACAGAAAGAACACACTGGAATAGGTCGTGGTGCCTTTGACTTACGCAAACAGCGAGTCAGAACTGTAAAAATAGAAGGTCTTATATTCTGATGACTCGGAGGAACATGCTCATCTCTAAGCCTTTTTTCCTAAAGTGTTTACAAAACTTGGCTTAACTGATCTATCGAGAGCCCTTTTAGTTTGACTAACATTCTGAAGTTTTGCTTCCCTCATACGTGCCTCTATCCTCTCTGCAGTCTTAGCTCACCTAACGAGCTCACTGAACACCTAATCATCGGATGTTGATTCGGCGTTTTATTTTACTAGGAAATCGAGTTTGGAATCCTTTGATATTAGGTTTTTGTTATCACAAAACTTTAGATATATTGAGGGGTTATTGGGGACAGAGGCTTTTTGTGGGAGATTGGAAGTAAAAGGGTTCCAACAATCTATGATTCATGAATTACTTTGTACTATTAGCTAGCATCATTTGTTTACTAGTGCATTCAATCCATGATCCATGATTCATGAATTACTTTGTACTTAAAGATTACGGAGAACATAAGATTGTGGGATTGTTGTTACTTCTTCAACTACAAGTTATGCTAGTGCCAGAGACAGTCATCCTGTGGACAGAGATGTAGAATATTATGACTTATTACAAATATCATTGAGTTTGATTATTATGGTAAATGAAAGGTTGTGCTATTTCGATGTGATTGGGTTGATGTAAATAGTGCTCGAGGCATTAAAAAAGATAAATTTGGTTTTATAATGGTGAATTTCTCTCAAATCATTCATACTTTCCAAAACTGATGGATGAACCATATATCTTTCCTTCTCAAGTCAAATAAGTTTTTTATTCTCGTGGTCCAATGAAAGAGTGTTGGTATGTTGTACTTCGTAACACCCTTAGAGACTTGATTGACATAGAGGATGGAAGTAGAGATGAAACTGAAAAAATATCAGTAACTTTACCATTTTCTGCACAAAACTTATATGAAACATGTTGTAATTCGAGTTCACAGTTCCAATGGGTTCGAGAAAACATAAATGAAAATTAACTGCATAATGTAATAAGATTTATATTAAATTTAACTGTATAATATAATTGTTAATAGTATTGTTGTCACTAATTTGTTTATATTGCAGATATCATGCGTAAGAGGAAACTTAATAGCCTGCATATTATTCAAGTTCCTCGTATGGAGGGTATAATAAATTATGATGATTTGTCTGGTGTTGGATCTTCACAAATACCTGAAATAGTTGAAAATATAGAAATTGAAGGTAATTTTTAAAAATTTATTTGAATCATACCTAGTTGTTATTATTGGCTTTATTTTAACAATTTTTACTTGAGATATTTGATATGTAGGTGGAAAATGGTCGAAGGCGCAAGACTAGAGGGTGTACAACATTGACTGAATTATACGACCTCCCACTTGGAGAACGTGTGAAAGCTTCAAGAAATGAAGCAGGACAACTTATTGGGGCAGAAGCAGGTGTTCTTGCTAGTTATTTAGGCATTATTGCACGTAATGATTCAATTTTGTCGATCAATTATGAGTCATGGCGTCAAATGCTTAATAGTAACAAAAACCAAGCCTCAGATCTTGTTAAGGTGATAATATTGTAGTAGCTAATCAAGTATATTTAAATAGTAATATTTATATCTTGTTTTAATTGTGTGATTTTTAGTATAAATTTTCTTTAGAGGTCTCAGATGATTAGGTGAAGCATGCCTTAGGAAAGAAATAGAGAGACCATAAAAGTTTTTTGAAAAACTAATATTTCAAGAATAATCTGAGCCTTGAAGAGAAGCTTCAAAATATCCTACCCGGAATACTACGGTATCAATGGGAAGATGTTAGATTTTGGAGTTCAATAAAAGGAGAGGTAATATCGATGTAATTTAAAAAAATAATATATCATTATAAAATTAATTTTATATGTAATTCAAACTGGAAATTACACAGGATCGAGAGCGCATTCGAGTTGCTAGCAGACAAAAACAAAGTTCACTCACACAGCCGGGACGAAGAGCTTTGCTCGTATAGCTAATGAGGAGGTATTGTTTCTTTTAATTAATTATAATTTTCAATGAATTATACTAATGTTAGTTTTAATTTCTATTATTTTATTTAACAAGTTACGACTAGTATTAGTATTGGACGAGTAAAGCTCTTCGATATTACACACAAAAAAAGGATGGTTCTCTAATAACTCTTGAAGCTGGAGAAATTATGATATATTCATTGCACATATAAATTAGATTATATATTCTTTTAAATATATAATATCATTCCATATACATTCTTTTAAATGATTATTAGATGAAAATGAAGGAAAAAAGGACAGAGTATGAAGCAACGGTTTCAACTAATGATTCTGCTAATATGGATGATATTGACAATCAAGTTTTTGCTGATGTTCTGGGTCGTGAAAGATATGGTAGGGTGCGGTGTCAAGGATCATTTGTTACCCAGACCAAATATTTTGGAACAAACTCATCTCAATACATGCCATCACAAAGTCAGTCTTCTCAAGCGGAAGTTAATCGTTTAAAACAACAATTAACTCAATTTCAAGCCGAGATAGAAGCTAAGAAAGCTGAGAGAGAAAAGAGAGAAGCTAAGAAAGAAGCCAAGAGAGAAGCAAAGAGAGCAGCAAGAGAAGCAGAGAGAGAAGTTGTATATCAGAATCTTCAAAAACAATTTCAGAAAATGATGGCGATGCTAAAGCAGAACCAAGGAAATAGTTTGTCACATTAATTGATTTTAAGTTCAATCAGGTTGTGGTTGCTACTTTATTTCACTTTAACATTGAATTTTATTTGACATTAAGGTTCTAGACTTGTAACTTTATTTTCGTTTTTCAGTATTTTTATTTAATGTAACTTTATTTTATATTAATTTTCTAGACTATTTGGTTTTATTTAAGGTATTGTTATAATAATGTAACTTTATTTTCGTTTTTCAGTTTTATATTGGATGTTAACAGAAAAAATTTTGTGAGCATAAAATAGCAAAAAAAAAATTGAGTAATACAGTACCAACAGCGGCGTTTAGGTAGTAAAACGCCACAAAAATAACTCAACAACGACATTTTTGAAAATAAATGTCACTAATGTAGGGAGATATTACGGTGTTCATAGAAACAAACGCCGCTAAAATGTATGACAATTGCAGCGTTTATTATGTAAAACGTCGCTATAATACATCATCTTTAGCGGTGTTTCTTAACCAAATGCCACTATAGATAAAAAAAACGGCTTTTGTGCATAAAACGCCGCCACAGATGATGTACTATAACAGCGTTTGGAATATCAAACGCCGCGAAAGATGATGTACTATAGCGGCGTTTGTGCATAAAACGCCACAAAAGATGAAGTACTATAGCGGCGTTTGGTATATTAAACGCCGCTATAGATGATGTACTATAGCGACGTTTTACAGGAAAAATATGTTGTCATTTGTGGCGCTTGTTTCAGCAGCGTTTCTTCCGACGCTTTTTTTGCGCCACTGATTCTTTTAGCGGCGCTTAGAAACGACGGTATAAACTAAAAAAAACACCGCTATAGACTTGTTTTGCTATAGTGGTTATCGACCGTCGATGATTACATTTTATTGTATTTTATTTTTTATTTTTAATTATCTTATTGTATTTTTTATTCTTGTGACATGTTTTTTTATTTTTATGATAATCTCTTTTTTATGGCACACTTTTCTGTGTAAAATTTATCAAGGTGTTTGATTGTATGAGAGTATTCATGGTGCTTGTTTCAGATCCATGTTTTTTAGTGGTCATATAGAATTCCATTTCCTTTCGGGTTGTTTGTTGACGTAATTTATAGTAGATTATTATTTTTGAGAATTAGCGTGAAAAGTGGATATTGATTTTAAGATTTTTATATAATTCTTGTTTTGACAAATCCTGAAACTCTTTTTATAGTGGGCTGCAAAAAAATCATGCAAAGTAAAAGTAAAAATATTTAATATGACCGATGCATCGTTTATGTTTTCTTTTTAGATTTATTTTTATTTTCTTTTTTAATGGATGTTTTAAGGCCACTATTAAGTTATATTGTCATTTTATTTTTGTTTATTAACAATTTTTTTTGTTAATATGTCACACATAAATATCTTAATAAATTATTAAATTCAAACTACAAAATAAAGATTGAATTAAATAAATTTTTAAGGAGAATTAAAAGAAAACTAAAAAGATTTGGGATATTATTTATTTTTTTTAGTTAAAGAAATGTAATTATTTTTTTAAAGTGCCGAATAATACGATTATATTGAAAAAAAAAAACTAACAATCGTGGTGAAATGGATAATGAAACTAAACAAAGGCATAACAATAAAAACAAAAACATGTGTTAATTTTGATTAGGTGATATTTTTTAATAATATTACTTTATAAAACAATAATGAAATAAATCTTTAGATACATTTTTTTTAAATGAAAAATATTACATATATGTCTCAAAAACTTAATTTAAACACATATTTTTTAATTATGTGTAACACCTAACTCAGATGTCACATTAAGCCTCAGGCCCAAAACCTGTACTTTAAAATTTCATTTCAAAGCCCATTAAATAATTCAAACTCAAGTCTAATTATAATTCATAAAATCCATTCGAGTTAAAACATAAGCCCAAAATAATTTAAAAAAATCGAAGCTTCAAAATATTACAAACCATTTAAAATATTCGACCCAAATTAAGATAAAAAGAGTTACATTACATAGGGTTCGACAAAGTACTAGCCCACTAAATCTAATAAATGTACTCTGACAACATGGTCAATGCTGAAAACCAACCTTGATGGTGTTCCACGAACCGACTTCACCTAACCTACGCACGAAAACACATTTCGAACGTTGAGCTACGAAAGCTCAGCGGGTACGCCGAACTCAGCGAACATCATGCATATCATAAGCAGTAAAGCAGAACATATAAAATATCGTGCATGATATGATGATCTAGCATGCTTGCCTACCACATGGCATAAACAATGTATAATAACGCACACAACATATACATGTCAAAACAATAACACAAGGTAGTGAGGCCCGCGTCCAAACAACATCGGGATCCTACACTACAAGCAGGGTCCGCGTCCACACAGCATCGTGATCCCGTACTCAAGGATGAGGCTCGCATCCACACAGCATCGGGATCCTATATCCGGGATTTGAGGCCCACGTCCACAAAGCATCGGGATCCTCCAAATCCCATACTCGAAATGTCACATCGAGTATCATCGAATGAGGCCCGCGTCCACAGTGCATCGAGATCTTATATTCGGAATGGTCTTCAAAATCATCACCTGGAATGTTACATCGGATGGCCTTCAACGTGTTGCAACACTTTTGGATATCCGGATTTCCATCAAACAATGACTCAAAACACACAACGATCCACCTAGGACCTCAATATCAAAAGCATACCAAGACTCATCAAGACTTAGTCCTTTTTGGGGTTAAAATCATCAATAGTGGTTTAACAATTCCTTTCATTGATTAAGATTCATTAGGACCCTTAATTACAATTACCGAACATCAATCTCTACTTAACTTGGTAAAATTACACAGGGGTATCGATACTCCTATGTGGGGTATCGAAAACACCCTGTATCAATACCCACCCAAAGAGTGTATCGAAACACCGGTACCGATACTGGTACCGATACCTTTTGACCAACTTTAAAGTCAACGAAAAGGTGAATATTCGCTTCAATATTGGTATCGAATCGAAGATGCCAATGGAGGGTTTGATATCGAAACCTGTATCGATACCCCCTTCCCATTATCCTATTTTTCCTTCAGGGGTATCGATACACGAGCCATCGGTATCGATACCCCCTGCACGAAACTGCAGGTTTCACTTGATATTTTCTAAGGATCATACCCAACTTTAATCTAATCATCCATGAAGTGTCTCTACTTAATATTATGGATGTTTAAAGCATTTTAATATCAATTTCTTGGCATCTAACACACCAATCCAAAAATCACCATTAAAGACCCAAAAGCTACCAACTAAGCATTCAAGCACAAAAAATCTATATGTCATGCATACTATCATGATGTGAATGATGAAAGGAAGAGTTGAGAGTACCAACCTCAAGCAAAAACAGCAACAAAAGCAGCAAAATCGAGCTCTAAGCTTACCCTCAAGATTTCTCCTTCCTCAAGCTTGATGATGACTCTTCTACTTGTTTCTCTACAAAGGGAAGGATAACAACAACTTAGAACCACCCTAAGATGATCCTCAAACCTTAAAAACACTTACAAACTAGGATTTAAGCTCTCCAAAAACCAAATCTCATACTCCACTCAAAACCTTTCCTAAACCTTCATCCTCACCAACCCAACACTTTCTTACCTTGTTCTATAGATCCTTGAAAGTCTAACAACATTCCCTTCAAATCAAAAACGAGATTTCTCAACAACCAAGCAAAGATTGAACCTTTACCACCTCCTTCTTAAGCTTTAGATGAAGAAGATAATAGGAAAGAAAAAGTCCTCTACACTAATGACCTCACTCCTGTAGAAAACACCCTAAAACCCCTCTCTATTCAACTTATTTTGACAATTGCCGAATTGTCCTCCACTTAAAACCCATAAGTCCATAAACCACTCAAGCCCAACAAGTCTAAGACCAACACCGCACTAACTCGGGGCCCAAAACCAAAGCCTAACACCACGGGTTAACCCAAAACTTGGATCCAAAATCCGGGTCATTATAACTCTCCCCTCCTTAAAGAAAATGTCATCCTCGAAATTTACCTATCAGGAAGAGATTGGGATATTGCGCTCTCATGTCCTTTTCCACATCCCACGTTGCCTCTTCGATCCCATGGTTTCTCCACAACACTTTTACCAAAGGTATACACTTGTTCCTAAGTTCCTTAACTCTCCTATCTAAGATCTCGATAGGTCTTTCCTCATAAGTCAAATTTGCATTGACTTCGATTTCCTTAATCTGAACCACATGAGAAGGATCAAAACGATAATGCCTCAACATAGACACGTGGAACACATCGTGTATACGTGTCAACTCTGGAGGTAAAGCTAGCCGATAAGCTATTGGTCCAACCCTTTGAAGAACCTCATAAGGTCCGATGTACCTTGAACTCAACTTTCCTTTACGACAAAACCGGATGATCCTTTTCCATGGAGATTCCTTATGAAACACTTTCTCACCAAGCTCATACTCGATGTGCTTACGCTTCTTATCCGCATAAGCTTTCTATCTTTCAAAAGCTGCTTGCAACCTCTCTTTGATGATCTGAACTTTTTCCTCGGTTTCCTTAACGAGCTCTGAACCTACTATCTTTCTCTCATTAAGCTTTGTCTAACACAAAGGTGTCCTACACCTACGCCCGTACAAGGCCTTAAAAGGAGCAATCTTGATGCTTGATTGATAACTGTTATTGTAAGCAAACTCTAACAACGGTAACTGATCTTCCCAACTTTGAGCAAAGTCCACAACACAACACCGAAGCATATCTTCCAAGATCTGGATAACTCTCTTAGACTGTCCATTTCTCTGAGGATGAAAAGTTGTACTGAAGTGCAACTTGGTGTCTAAAGCCTCGTGGATAGACCTCCACAACCTTTCCATGAACCTCGTATCTCTATCCGATATGATCGATGAAGGTACACCATGCAACCTCACTATCTCCTTGATGTACAACTGAGCCAACTTTTCTAAACTGTAGTCCATCCTTACCGATAAGAAGTGAGCCGACTTGGTCAAATGGTCAACTATAACCCATATAACATCATGTTTCCTCAACATTATCGGTAACCCAGTGACAAAGTCCATGGTTACTCGATCTCACTTCCACTGTGGAATCTGGATAGGCTGAAGCAAACCTGAAGGAAGCTGATGTTCCGCCTTCACTTACTGACACGTTAGACACCTGGTCACAAACTCTGACACATCTCTTCTCATGCACGACCACCAATAGAAAGGACGATGATTGTTACTACCCGGATGAACAGAGAACAGACTACGGTGAGCTTCTCTCAAGATACGATCCCTCAGATCCTCTAAAGCTGGAACACATAAACGACCCTGAAAGTACAAGAACCCACCATCTCATACCTCAAATTCTGACAACTCACCTCTTTGAACAACCTCTAACTAAACTAACAACTCCTCGTCTAACACCTGTGCTCTCTTGATCTCCTGAACAAGCATTGCTCCACACGCAACTCGGCCAAAAGACCATCATCATCCGTCATCCTTAACCAAGCGAAGAAAGCTCTCAAGTCTGACATGGACTTTCGACTCAAAGCATCGGCAACCACATTCGCCTTGTCGGGATGATACTCGATGACACAGTCATAGTCCTTCAACAACTTTATCCATCGACGATGTCTCAAATTCAACTCCTTCTGTGTAAGCAGGTACTTTAAACTCTTGTGGTCGGTATAGATGTAGCATTTATCCCCGTAGAGATAATGCCTTCATATCTTCAAAGCGAAGATAACCGCCGTAAGCTCGAGATCATGCGTGAGATAGTTCCTCTCATAGGGTTTCAACTACCTTGAGGCATAAGCAACCACCTTACCCTCTTGCATAAGCACACAACCCAACCCATTAAAGGAAGCATCACTAAACACTATATAATCTTTTCCCAGTTCTGGTTCCGTCAAGACCGGTGCCTCTGTGAGATAGGCTTTCAACTGCTAAAAACTTTGTTGTCTCCTCTCATTCCACACAAACGGAACACCTTTCTGGAGCAACTTGGTTAACGGTGCCGCTATGATCGGAAAACCTTTAGCGAACCTCTTGTAGTATCTGGCAAGTCCAAGAAAACTACGGACTTCCTATACATTCCTCGGTGGTTGCCTTTCCACCATAGCTTGGATTTTCTGGGGATCTACTTGGATTCCATCCGCTGCAACTATGTGGCCAAGAAACTACACCTTAGACAACCAGAACTCACACTTACTGAACTTGGCGTACAGACGCCTATCCCTCAAAACCTAAAGAACAACCCTTAGGTGGTAGTCATGCTCCTCCTCTGAGCATGAATACACCAAGATGTCGTCGATGAACACAACCATAAATTGATCTAGGTAAGGCTGGAAGATCCGGTTCATCAAGTCCATAAAAGTTGTTGGTGCATTTGTGAGCCCAAACGGCATCACTAAGAACTCATAGTGTTCGTACCGCGTCCTAAAAGCGGTCTTTTGGACATCCTCTTCCACAACTTTCAATTGATAGTACCCTAACCTCAGATCTATCTTAGAAAACACACGGGCACCTCTCAACTGAAGAAACAGGTCATCGATCCTAGGCAAAGGATAACGGTTCTTGATCGTGACCTTATTGAGCTGACGGTAGTCGATGCATATCTTCATCGATTCGTCCTACTTCTTAACAAACAAGATTGGTGCTCCCTACGGTGACACACTCGGTCTGATAAAACCCCTCTCAAGCAACTCCTAGATCTGTTGCTTTAACTCTCTCATCTCCGCCGGTGCCATACGATAAGGTGTTATGGACACCGGTGTCGTACCTAGCAAAACCTCTATTCGGAACTCCAACTCACGGTCAGGAGGTAAACCAGGCAACTCCTCTGCAAAAACATCGGGATACTCACAAATAGTCCTCAAACTTTCTAAAGCTGGACTTCCAACACTCACATCCACCACGTAAGCTAAGAAAGCCTCACAACCCTGCTGGATCAACCTCTGAGCTGACAAAGCTAACACAACATTCGCTAAACACGGGTTTCTCTCACCCCTCACAACAAACTTAGAACCATCAGCTACTCGAAGCTTCAAACTCTTAGATCTACACCCTAAACTTGCGTCGTGTTCGAACAACCAATCCATACCAAGGATTGCGTCAAACTCCTGAAACGACAAAACCATGAGGTCGGTCGGGAAGATAGACCCTTGCACCTCGATCAGACACCTCCGATACAACTTATTCACCAACACATCTAACCCCAACGGACTGGTCACACGGACTCCTACCTCGAGATCCTCTGTTGGTAACCCCCACTGTTGCGATATCCCACTACGGATATACAAGTGGGTAGATCCCGAGTCCACAAGAGCAACTATAGGGACAAAAAACAAACTGAACATACTTGAGATCTCATCTGTCGCAGCACAGTCCTCTTATGCTCTTACCGCGTACTGTCTCACCGGTGCTCTAGCAATGGGCTGAAAGGTGCCTCTTGATGTATAGCTAGCTCCGCCAGGCGAGAAACCACGACCCCTCTGGTTCTGAAACACAGTCCTCTGAGCCTGACCTGGTGGAGATGTCACAACCTCTGGCCAATCCCTCACAAAGTGCTCTGAAGACCCACACTGAAAGCAAACCCTGGCATTGCCCCAACACGGTCCTCGATGATTCCGGCCACACTGGTTGCAAACCTGAACACTGACACTCCACTGCAAACCCTCCAGACCCCTAGTAGAAGAAGACACAGATTGCCTCCTACGTCCCACAGACTCTGATCTCTTGTTCAACCTCAAACCCTGATTCGATGCTCCTCTACTCTGGTTCCAATGGCACCTACTCCTACCAGAGTGAGATTGGGAGTTACCCGCATGACTCTAACTAGCTTCACCCGAGCCTCCCTGGCCAACAGACGACCCATAGGTCAAACCTTAAACCTGCTCTAACGACTTGGCACTGACAGCCAACTCTGAGAACACCTTAGGCGGTGCAGTAGTGAGATAAGTCTGGATCTCCTTTATCAGACCTCTCAAGAACCTCTTACATCTCATTTTTTCTGTAGCAACAAGCTCTAGAGCATACCGGCTCAACTGAAGGAACTCTTGCTCAAAAGAAAAGATCGAACGGTTCCCCTAAACAAGATGGGTAAACCGCTCCCTCAAGGTGTCGATGTGAGTCTCACCCATATACTTACTCTCAAACTCCTCAAGGAAGTCCTTCCACTTTGGATGATGAGGATACCAACCCTGTTCTAATGTCTCCCACCACTCTTTCGCGTTGCCTTTCAGAAGCGAAAACACACAAGACAACTTATCTTCTGATCTCAGCCTCATTTGTCTCATTATCCACCTCGTATCATGCAACCACGAATCCGCTTGCACGGGATTATCTTGTCTCGTACCAAAGAAGTCAACAACTCCTTGCCTTTGCACCCTATAACCCGGTGCTTCACGAGGCGTAGAAGATGGCCTCGGTATAGCTCTCACTATCCTACGCAAGGTCTGATTCAACTGAGCAAAGTAGTTGGCCCCTTGACCAACTACATCATCCGATGGCACCTCCTCATCGGGCTCATACTCATAGTCGGAGTCTCCTCCACAAGAACCCAAACTTTCTTCCTGATCCCTCACACGTCTCGGCATACTTAACCACTTCTGCATGAACAACAACAAACAAGATTACACTATCGAAATTTCAGCTTTCAAAGAAAGTACAATATCGACTCGTGGGCATGTACTTGTCTGACACCTATATAACACGCTAAACTCCCCCGGGGACTTCCTAGAACCGACTCAACCTAAGCTCTGATACAACTAAATGTAACACCCAACCCGGATGTCACATTGGGCCTCCGCCCAAAACCTGTACTTTAGAATTTCATTCCAAAGCCCATTAAATAATTCAAACTCAAGTCCAATTATAATTCATAAAATCCATTCGAGTTAAAACATAAGCCAAAAATAATTTAAAGAAATCGGAGCTCCAAAATATTACAAACCATTTAAAACATTCGACCCAAATTAAGATAAACAGAGTTACATTACATAGGGTTCGACATAGTACCAGCCCGCTAAATCTAATAAATGTACTCTGACAACATGGTAGATGCTGAAATCCAACCTTGATTGTGCTCCACGAACCGGCTTCACCTAACCTACGCAGGAAAACACATTTCGAATGCTGAGCTATGAAAGCTCAGTGGGTACGCCGAACTCAGCCAACATCATGCGTATCATAAGCAGTAAAGCAGAATATATAAAATATCGTGCATGATATGATGATCTAGCATGTTTGCCTACCACATGGCATAAACAATGTATAATAACGCACACAGCATATACATGTCAAAACAATAACACAAGGTAGTGAGGCCCGCGTCCACACAACATCGGGATCCTACACTACGAGCAAGGCTCGCGTCCACACAGCATCGAGATCCCATAATCAAGGATGAGGCTCGCATCCACACAGCATCGGTATCCTACATCCGGGATTTGAGGCCCGCGTCCACACAGCATCGGGATCCTCGAAATCCCATACTCGGAATGTCACATCAAGTATCATTGAATGAGGCCCGCGTCCACAGAGCATCGAAACTTGTATCGATACACCTTCTCCATTAGCCTATTTTTCGCTTAGGGGTATCGATACATGGGCCTTCGGTATCGATACCCCCTGGACGAAACTGTAGGTTTCACTTGATATTTTCTAAGGATCATACCCAACTTTAATCTAATAGTCCATGAAGTGTCTCTACTCAATATTATGGATGTTTAAAGCATTTTAATATCAATTTCTTGGCATTTAACACATCAATCCGAAAATCATCATTAAAGACCCAAAAGCTACCAACCAAGCATTCAAGCACAAAAAATCTATATATCATGCATACTACCATGATTTGAATGATGAAAGGAAGAGTTGCGAGTACCAACCTCAAGCAAAAACAGCAACAAAAGCAGCAAACCCGAGCTCCAAGCTCACCCTCAAGATTTCTCCTTCCTCAAGCTTGATGATGGCTCTTCCACTTGTTTCTCTACAAAGGGAAGGATAACAACAACTTAGAACCACCCTAAGATGATCCTCAAAGCTTAAAAACACTTACAAACTAGGATTTAAGCTCTCCAAAAACCAAATCCCGTACTCCACTCAAAACCCCTCTTAAACCTCCATCCTCACCAACCCAACACTTTCTTACCTTGGTCTATAGATCCTTGAAAGCCTTACAACATTCCCTTCAAACCAAAAACGAGATTCTCAACAACCAAGCAAAGATTGAACCTTTAGCACCTCCTTCTTAAGCTTTAGATGAAGAAGATAATAAAAAAGAAAAAGCCCTCTACACTAATGACCTCACTCTTGCAGAAAACACCCTAAAACCCCTCTTTATTCAACTTATTTAGACAATTACCGAATTGTCCTCCACTTAAAACCCATAAGGCCCTAAACCACTCAAGCCCAACAAGTCTAAGCCCAAGACCACACTAACCAAGGGCCCAAAACCAAAGCCTAACACCACGAGTTAACCCGACATTCGGATCCAAAATTCGGGTCGTTACATTATGTCATTAAAAACTTGATTTAATTGATAAACAATAGGGACTAAATATATAATTTTATAAATTTTTATTAATTGTTACATCATCTTTATATCTCCCCTTCATTAGGATTGTAACGATAATAACTAAAATAAGTTAACTTAATAAGTTTAATGACTTGATTGATGAGTTTGATAGTTTGATGCCAAAATAAGTATCTTAATTTAATTAAATGATTATTGAAGTAGTTTTCCTATTATTTGTGATTTTTAATCCAATAACAAAACCACGCTAACAGAGCATGGTGATCACCTTTGTCTTCATCCTCCGTCCAAATTATAATATTCCATTACTCTAAGCTTGTCTTTTAAATCAGAAATTTGTTTGGTTTTGGAAGTAAAGTATGGACATATGGGGGTTGTGGAAATTAATTTGTATTTCATAAATTAATGATTTATATAACAAAAGTTTTTTTTTTTTTATTCATTGGTGTTTGTTTCATGTTGTTGGGATTGGCCCTTGACAACAACTGGCAAGTGCATATGAAAGAATAATCTAGCCTGTCTTCGGTTAATTACATTTATAAGCATTGAACAGCCGTCTAGAAATTTAAACACTTACTAATTAGAAAGGTGTTTAATTTATACTATATTTTTAGTTTAGTGTCTAACGGTTTTTAATTTATTTGTGCTTAATGTTTTTAACATTACTCAAATAGATATTCGTTGTTACTGTTTGTTAATTTTAATTATTATTTTTTATTAAATATCATGTATCAAATTCTTAAAATTTTAAAATTATATTTAAAAATAATTAAATAATAACACAAATTTCATAAAATAGTCCCAAAATTCTTAATATTTGATCTTAACACACAACTTAAATCGCGGTTTGGGGTGATTTTCATAACCGATTGTTACGCCTCCGATCATCACATATGTGTCACCGCTACGATCATTTATCCTTCATTTTGTTGTTGGAAATCGATCGACGCCATGTGAAACATCAAAACCATTAAATAGATCATTTAAATAATTCACAAAGAACGATGACATAACGAACGATAATGATGTGTAGGTCGTTCGGCGAGGGAAGGATTTTGGGTCTCTTTTAAGATTATTTAAAAAATTTAGGATAATTTTGAATTCATCAAATATACTATTTTTTATATTAATTTTAGATTTTTAAAAAGTTGACATGCGGTTGTTAACAGAAGTCAATGATAAAAAATTAATAAATAATAGTGTTAGGACACCTACTTGAATAATATTAAAAATATTAAATTCCAAAATAAATCAAAAAAATTAAACATCAAACTAAAGAAAAAGAATATAGATTAAACACATTTCTAACTATTAAGCCATATTTAAATACCTGTAAGAATATGCAATTTTGCTCAAATAAATGACTTGACATTTTATTTATCAAACCTAAAAACTTACAAACAATAGGTTTTTCTCTAGTAAAAAATTTTAATATCGTTGGCCATTATTTTATTAATTTTCTTCTTAGAAAGTGCCTTTTTTATTAGTTTTAATATTGTTGACCATTATTTTTTTAAGATTCAAAGAAGAATCTATCATGTTTTAGGTTTTTCTTTTTGTATATTTTATTATGTTTGTTTATGTTTCGGTAAATATTATTTTTTTAGTATATTTTTTTGTCTATATTAATAGTAATTTTATGCATGTATAAAGATTGTCACACTAAGGTCTCTGATGAAAAAAAATCGACGATCTAATATAATTAAATCTCTTTTTAATATTTTATCTAACAATTGATAACCAAACGATCTGCAAAATAATTTTTTTTGAACTTCTTTTAGGTTAATACTTTTACTTCTAGTTAGATAAAAAAAAATAATGATGCTTATTAGGCTTCTATATAAAATCAAAGAAGCATTCAAAGATTTTTCTTTCCTCACACCGTTTGAATTTAGATGTTGAGTTTTTTTACATTCGTAATCAGAAGTTTGGAACATGTTTTTTTTATTACATCTTTCTTACTATTAATGTTTAAAAAAACTTATAAATAGCACAAGCACAAATGCGAGACACATACACGTGCTTATTGTAACAATACTAAGACACAAGTAATGCCACTTAATCCACAGTAAAAGAGAAAAGAAAAATCTTATAACACACATGACACTATAATTTTAGCACATCATAGTTTTTAAGGCAAAAGCTTGACCCTAAATCTATGGCTAATTGATCAAGACAGACCCCAACCGCCTCCCACATTCTACACTATCATCTAATATTTTATTCAAGCCATATTTGTATTCAAACCCCATCTCCACCAATTTGCTGGTCTCACAAGCAACGCCTTTCTTTTCTTCTCCCATGAACCTGTACATTGAGCTCAATTAAGAACAATTTCTTCCTCTTTCTTTATTCCAGTAATCATGTAATAAAAAAAAAGATTGTTACTTACTGTTGTGATATCTGGTATTGAGGATAGTTCTGTCGAAAATAGGTTGCCATTTCTCTGATGGTAGGGTTAGCCGCAGCACAAAGGAATCTGCCTCTCATGGAAGGTTTCTCCATGCAGAAGATATGTGCATCGCAGACATCGTCGATATGCAGAATAGGGACAGATCCCATAACTTCTTCCATAAATACTAATCCCTCGAAAGTTTGAGGTTTACCGGTATGTTGAGAAAACATCACTTCCACGCTTAAAGGCACGTAAGGAAGTAGAGTCTCTCCTCCGACCAGACCACATGCGAGGGTTACAACTTCCAATGGTTTGCCATGTCCAGGATTTTGGTTGTATCTCAGTGCCTCTTTCTCCGCTAAGGTTTTTGATAAAATATATGCCTAACAGGTAACAGGTAACACCATCGTAGAGGAATGTATTGTCAGTTAATGCTAGTAAATATATGGCAATGAAAGAGAGAGTTACCCGCCTAACAGGTAACAATTAACACCATCACGGAGGAATGTATTGTCAGTTAATGCTAGTAAACATATGGCAATGAAAGAGAGAGTTACCCGCCTAACAGGTAACAGTTAACACCATTATGGAGGAATGTGTTGTCAGTTAATGCTAGTAAACATATGGCAATGGAAGGAGAAATTAAATTACGTGATAGTCCCACCAGTCATTTATGGGACTGGCCAATAAACATCTATATAATTATTTTTTTTATCTCATCATTTTTATCTCTTCACTTTGTAAAAACTGTTTTAAACTTAAATTATAATAAATTTTAGTGAAGATTCACTTGGTAAAAATGATGAGGTGGGAAAAATAATTATATAGATGTTTTTTATTGGCCGATCCATGAATGACGTGATGGGATTATCCTATAATATAATTTCTCCAGTGAAAGAGAGAGTTACCCGCATATATTCGAAGCCGCGGTTGAACGTGATATTAGTTGGGGTCCAATTCGATTCATTTACGGAAGATTTCAAGCTGAATATTCCATCTTTTGTTAGAGGAGAAGATGCCAGCACCGAAGCAGTGTAAATAAGGCGTTTAACGCTTTGTGCTTCGATGCAGGACTCAGCGATGCTCTTCACTCCTGCAACTGCTGCTTCAACGATTTCCTGTGAAGTCCGAGAACAGGCAGCAGTTTGCTGTGGAGTAGCGACGTGAAACACATATTCACAGCCCTGAATAGCGTGTTTGTACTCGTGGGGATTGTATATATCAGCTTGAAACAAAACTAGTCTTGAGTCGGCACCAGGCAGGGACTTTAGAACCCCAACTTTTGACTTGTCCTCTGCAATTCAACATCAAATTCAGTAGGGAACAAGCATAGATTAAATAAAGGGAAAAAAGGGTGGGTGAGGGAGAAGAGAATAACCCAAGTTTCTTAGCGTTGCATGGACTGTGTAACCTTTGTCCAAGAGCTTCTTAACAAGCCAAGAACCTAAATATCCAGCAGCTCCAGTAACACACACCTTGCATGAAGCTTGTTGCTTCCCCATTTCGATCCTTAAGTCAGAAAACAGAATACAGAATACAGAATACATGTGTGAAGTTGTTACCAATATATATATGTGTATGAAGAGAGGCAGTCCCAGTAACCACCAACTTTGAGCCCATTTTTATTTCTTTTTGTTGCCAAAATAAAAAAATAAAAAATTAAACCTTATACCCTAAAAATTATACATTAAACCCTAACATGATCCAAGTCCTAAACTTAAACCCTACTCCAAAATTCAAAACCTATTTTTTAATAATGAGACATAAATAAGAACATCGAAAAGGGTCATGTAATTTCTACTCAAAACATATGCCTACAACAACTGTATATGAGTAGGGATAGAGCCATGATTGAATTACGAGAGGGTAGACCACATAACTTTAAAAAGAATAAAGTTTTAAAAGTAATTAAATCACAAAATTAAGGGAGTTTACGCTTACTTTTACAAATTTTTAATTAAAAAGTAATTAAACCAAAAAATGAGAATTTAATTTTATTAATTTTAAATGATAAAATCTTAAAAGAATAATAGACCAATGAAATTTAGAAAAAGCAAAAATTTAACTATAATAATTTTAAAACTATTTAAACTTAAAATATAAATATCTGATTAAATTTGGGATAAGTACCCCTCTCACGTTACACTATATCCTCCGGACGTACGACAAACAAGAAAAAATATTATATGGTCCTGATTTATAATATCATTCATGATCTTATTTAATAAGATTCATCCATTTAATAATATATATTAAAGATGTAAAGATTTCTTTTATAAAAAAAATAAAAACTTATATTTAAAATGTAAAATAAAAAATAATTATTAAATAAATTATAAATGATATAATAAACGAAATTTATCTAATAATTTTTCGAATAGCAGTCTATCATTCAGGTCAATGAATTAAAATTTCTTTTCTCAGCACGCTGGATTTGTCCTAGATTAGGTATCTAAGACAAAAAATAAAAGCTTAAATTAATCTGTTAGTTCTAACCGTTCCAATACTTATTAAAACCTCTAACCATCAAATTTGTTGGGAACGATTGAATTAGTCAATAACTATTACCTACTCCATATTCTATTGTCATGTTGGTATGTATGAAAGTAAAAGGAAATCGAATATAGATCACTAATTGTGATTATAAATATTTATTAAATTTATATTTTGTATTAGTATAATTTTAATGTTTGTTTTATAAATATTATTGTAATACTATTTAATAAAAAAAATAGAGGAATTTATATTAAATAATATTAAAAAATTAAAAAATAAATGAAAGATCAATTTTATTAAATTAAGATGACTGATTATTATAAATTATGATATAATATTATTAGAAATTGAACATGAATTTAATATATTATTATATATTGTTCTTCATTCAACAAATATTTTATATTTCATATTTTCCATTTTTTATGCAAATAGTAATATATTATCATATGTTATAATCATTCAATGTTTAGTTTAAGAATATTATATTTTTATAAAATGACTTGAAATTGAATTCCAAATTGGAAATTGATTAAAACCTGGAAATAAAGTATAAGTAACGTATCAAAGAAACTACCATGCCAATTAAAATATCATATATATGAATAAAACACCAATAATCATGTAACATAAATATAAAATAACACAATCTAACCGGTCCAAATGTGTTGCAACTAATTAATAGGAAACGATAATGTGATAATCACTTAAAAAGTTAACGAGTTTGTTTCATAATTAGAAAATAATCGATAGTGAATAATAAATTATATTAACTGATAAATTACGACATTAATTGATTTAACTGGCAGATTTTTTTAGGCGATAGTTGATTGTATAAAGATGATTGGTACAACTAATTTATAGTTGATATTATTTGATTATTTAAACATGTAAAATGATATATAAGGTCAACATACAAATTATAATATATCAGTTAACGCAATCGATTATCAGTCAATTTTACTATAATATGTTATTATAATCTTTTATTTATTAAATATTTAAATTAGAGGATTTCACTAATCAAACTTTTAATTTTGACTAAAAAACTGTTTATTAACAACTAAGATTAACATTTGCACAAATATTGTTTAACACCCCAAATTTTTTATCTAAATTAAAAATTATAATTTTATGTTTTTTTTAACAATTTATTATTTAAAATTTTAGACTGAATTACTAAAAAAATATTTTTTTGAGTAGTTTTAGAAGTTCAAGGATTGATTCGTATGTTATAAAAACTTTAGGGGTCATTCACGAAAACCTAATAGAACCTAAAGAATAGCTTAAATTTTTACTTGTATTATTTATACATAATTTTCTTCCACCCGGAACATCATAAGCTAAACCCTCTTCGTCCAAATCAAAGTTGTGTGTTAAGCTCTGTTAAATCTTGACTTAAATCCATTCCATTATACTTTCTACGGATTTTAAATATTATGTGTGATTTTCCACTGTGTCATCTCCAAACAAAAATCTTTTTATCCTCTAATTATTTTTTTCTATCTCATTTTAAAAATATTTAAAAATTAAATTTTAAACTTTAATATATTATGAATATTTTATTTATGATGAATATTCATATATTAAATAATACTTTAATATACTTTATTATTATGATTTAATACCCATTAAAATTAGGATTATCATCTTATGACTATTAAATATAAACTTTTGAGAAAGCATTGTATACTGTAAATATTAGTCATCTTGCCAGGGGAAAGGCTACATCCAGTACTGGACAGATGATTTTAGAAATACATCCCAGATTTTCTTTTTCAAACGTGGAAACTCCAGGAACAGAAGTAGTAGGATTTAGTCTCGTAATATAATAAAGTGAAAGTTTGTTTTGTTGATGAAAGTTTTTTTTTAATTATGTTTTATGTATTTCATGATATTAGAATAAATATTTAAAATTTAATTAATTAATATGTTCTCTGTTATGTTGGTTTAATACGAGTATATTAGTTATACATCCTGTTCTGCGGGGCTATTGGTCTCAAAGGAGGTTCTTTTTAAAGGACCTTGTGGACTGGTTTAACAATGTCGCGTATGAGGACTAAATATTTGTTACTTGTATGTATTGTATATATATTGGTTGATCAATTACTATTTAATAATATGAATATTATAAAGTTTAAATTTGCAAAGCAATATATCTTTGTGTCAAAAAACTCTACTATAGACTTCTCCTAAGTTCAAGTTATAAAAATCGTCTTGATCCAAGAAATTTTATGGGAGGCATTCCCTAAAGTGAATGCATGCATGATGCTTATTCCATGCAATTATTTGATTTATATCATTCCTTAAAGTGAATGCAAGCATGGTGTTTATTCCATGCAATTATTTGATTTATGTCAATCCATGAAGCGAAAGTATGGTGTTTATTCAATGTGATTATTGAATTTATTTCATTCCTTGAAATGAATGGAAACATGATAATTTACTCTATGGTTAGTAAATAAAAATTAGTTATATGTTAGAGTATCATTGATGAGGATATGTTAAAAAAACATACTCCACTTTTCACACTAGTAATGGTGGTCACGATTGAGGTCATAAAATAGACATCGATAAGATGATTCTTTTGAGAATGCTTATATCCACCAGAAGTGGAATTATAAGGATGACAAGAATTATAGAGATCATATCAAAATCTTTATGTTATCAATGCGATAGTATAAACTATTGGTCTCGTACTTGTCAAACGTTAAAATATTATGGACTTTATTCATAATCATAAATGGTAAATGAAAGAAAATATTTCTTTATGGCGAAAATAATTATGACGTTGATCAAACTCAATTGAATATTGTTAATTTTCTCATAACCCTTGAAGGGAATAATTCACCATTTATTTTATTTCTCTTATAACCTCTAAAGGGAATAATTGATCTTTTATTTATTTTGTTTTATGTTAATTTATTTTTAATTATTATTTATTTATGTTAATTTATTTTACATATTATTTATTTATGCTTTATGTTAATTTTTCCTTCGAAGAATATGATTACTTCCAGAATAAAATATACAATAAATCATGGCGATTTATGCTTAGCAGACATTACAAGTACTCATACTATACTTAAACATAAGAAATATTTTCTCATTTATATACAAGAGAAAATATGAGTATTATTTCTCATAGTAGTAAAATATCAATGCTTCGGAAGAACTCTTAAGAGTTTATCTTTGATAGATAACCGATTTGATAATATGTGCTATATTTAATATTTTTTCATTCGCCAAAGTGAATGGTACAAAGCACATATTTTCCATTCCCTAAAGTGAATGAAATAAAGCACATATGTTATTGTCAAATGGAACTTTATTCCATATTTATAGTGCATTATACTCGTCAAAATCGCAAAGAGACTTATTGAGTTTTAAAGATATTTACAGAAATATATTGAGAATATTAGTTAAAGGAATGCTGACTATCTCAATATTACGATTATAACTCAAGGCAATAAGAAAATATTGATAAAATTTCTTGCACTGTCATCCATATTGTACTACAAAAGAATTAGTATAAATTGAAGCTCATGCTCTTGTAAACCAGATGTTTACTGATAATTTTATTTGGCATGACCAGTTAGGTCATCTTGATTCAATTATGATGCGAACATTTTTTAACACTTTCATGTGGTCATTTATTGAAGAACTAAAATTTTCTTTAAGGTAATTTTTTTTCATGTCATACTTGCTATCAAAACAATCTCATTATTCAATCATCATCAACTAATATAAAATGTAAATTTATTAATTTTCTAGAACAGATACAAGGTGATATATGTGGGCCCATACACTTTTCTTACATTCCATCTAGATATTTTACGAGTTTTATCGATGCATCGACTAGATGGTCATATGTATCCTTGTTATTATCCCGTAACTTGGTGTTTGTGAGGCTACTTGCTCAGTTGATAAAATTACGAGCACATTTTCTAGATAGTCTTATAAAGACAATCGGTTTTGATAATGTTGATGACATTTCATTTTACATTCAATGTCACTAATTCATATCAAACTAACAAATGATCATAAGTCATCCCCATTACAAATGGTTTTTGGTCAGTAACCAAATATTTCTCATCTTATATATTTTTAGTGTGCGATATATGTTCTAATTACACCACCATAATGCACAAGATGAGTTCTATTGGGAATATATGTTAGATTTAAATTTCCAATGATAATTAAATATCTTGAGCTTCTGAGAGGATTTTTTACAGCTCAATTTACTGAATATCATTTTAATAAGTCAATTTACCCAACATTAGGGGGAGAAAATAAATAGTTGAGGAAAGAAATAAGTTAGAACGAATTATCATTTTTTTCATTTTGATCCACGTACTAAACATTGTGAACTATGAGTTCAAAGGATAATTAATTTGATGTCTCATAAGGATAAATTCTAATAGCTAATGAGTCTAATTTATGATTCAAGCATAGTAGACAAGTAGGTTCCAAAGATAAAAATCTTCGAAAAAGAAAGAGAATTATATTTTATGATGGTTTATCGAGGAATCAATGTATTATAAAAATTTCTAGAAGAGATTAAAAGTGTAACACCCCCAAGCCTGGATTAGGAGTGAAAGGCATTACCGGAATAAAATCGAAACATATCAACATACATTAACATTACATGTAGGTGGGCTAAAAAGACATTTTTATGATCTATCGGAACGTATCATATTAACCACTTTAACATCTCAACTTTATAATCAATCATGTTAAACACAAAACATTACCAACTTGGTTAATTTATTAATCATATTAAATATGTTTACCATACCAAACAATCATCTAAGAACCAAATTAAAACAATTCATAATATGCATTCGGCTATCATTTACATGGCATATACAATCAAAACATCTCATCTCATAGCATATTATAACTTTTTTAACATGTATACATTCATATTCAATAGCAATCAACCTATTCATTTAGAGAACATGTTCGAACTATAACAAAACAAAATAGACATTCGAATGGAACAAATCAACCACATTAGTACGTTTCAATTCAACAACTAGATACAATCTTCCTACATCAATTAACATATCCACCAAGATCAGTACATTATTCGAATCACTCACACAAACAAGAGGAATTCTAGATGCCATACCATCTAAGTAATCCAAACATTTCCATCATGTTCAATATCAATTATTCAGATTAAAATACATATAAACAATATACATCATTTGTAAAATCATATCAAGACTTAATCAAGATTAAGCATGTGTATTCATTCCAACAAAGTCATACCAACTTCAAATAACTTGTTTTAACTTTACATATCATTAGCAATATATCTTAATATATAAAAATCAACTTAAAATATACAAGGTTTCAAAATGCGTGTGACATTCTAACAAATAACTATGTCACCTCCTAGGAGTTCAAGAAACAAAATTACATATTATACTTGCTTGCTTAGCTTGTATCTCTCCCGAATCAAGATCAATTAACTTTCGGAGATCCAAAACCTGTTTATTTTGGAAGAACGAAACAAGAGGTGATAAGTAAAAATAATGTACTTAGTGAGGTGATTCTTAGAACTAACCACTTCATTTTAAGGTTTTATTCAATCTTGTCAGGGTACTTAACAAGGCTCTAAGTTTTCTTAGCTAGTTTACTTCATGCAAAAGTAATATCAATTATATTTGAAAATGGTCATGCTTTACATTCAAATAGCCAGTCTAATATGGTACTCAATCAAACACACCAAACAAGTCTTAAACAATTACATTTAATCATAACAATCAAGCTTTTCACACAACTTTTCAACCATGTATGGAACATATTTTCCCATTTCTACACTAATATAGTTTAATAGTTTAACATAGGGCATTTGTAGGGATCTTAGGGATGTAATATGCCAACTTGTTGTTTAACCCACTTTGGTGTATATTTCAATTATGTTACACTACTATTTTAAATCTACCATTTTAACCATAAAACACCATATATATCCTTAATATATTCAAGCTTTCATAGGTTCAAAAAACAGAGCAAAACAATCCTTTAATTTTTACATTTTCTAGATTGATCTGAAACAGTGTTCTAGGTGTTCTAACATGTTTCAACCTATAACTCTAACTAAAATTCATTATAAACATATATATTTTCATTCATGAATCAACCATTATAACATCATAAAATAAAATAAAATAAAACATCATCTAAAAACGTGAATAGAATCGGTACTTACATGACAATATGCATAAACTTCTTTTATCTCTTACTCTTTAATTCTATCACATGCATGAAATTTTCTTTCACTAAATTTCTAAAATTTTAATGTTTAAGTTTTCTCTCTCCATATTTCTTTTAAATTTTCAGTAGTGCTTTGATGAAATGAGGAAGATGATGACAATTATGGTTTGTGTAAAGGAATTTAAAAATTCCTTAATTACTTTTTAAACTTCCTAATAAATTCTTTAATTACTATGGGCAACCATAGACTTTATTTTATTTTAGCATGCAATTAATATGTTATTCACCTTATTTGAATTAGTCACTTTAATTTAACCTTCCGATTTGTTTATTATTTTGATTTAGTCTTAACTATATTAATTAGGGGTTTTTAAGGGTTCTATTTAATCAATTGACTAACTAATTGACTCAATTACTACGAAGACAAAATATAAGTTATTTTAATTAATTAATTAAATTAATTTGTCAATTAATCTAATTTTTCTACTATGGTGATTTGAGCATTTGATGCTTCGGCAAAGATACTAATGGGCTTGATTTGCAAGCCACTCATCTAAATATAAAAGCCTACTCCAATGTTATTGGATCAGGCATGAACCCCTGAACTGCAATGGCCATTTTATTTACGACTGTAGATTAGGAATACCGATCAATAGGTTCCAAAATTTAGACAGCATCGACACGTGGACATAATTACTGTCAAAAACGGTCGGGGTGCCTGTCAGCTTCCATCCTTTTCTTATGATATGACTGGAACTCATCCCTGTCACACGGCATGTGTGGAAAGCTTGAACCGATCATCAACTCAATGCAATTATCTTCTCCTAAATCACATGAATCAACCATTTCACCAATTTAACGTGACATGACCAAACCATTAGGTTGAGCGGTGATTTATGAAAATTCAATTCTCTTTACCAACCTCGTTCCAAAACACAACCAAAAGGGAAGTCTTCCAATTTGTGTTCCCAACAAGGGACAAGTATAAAGCAATGGGATGGTGACACTGGTCGGCAACCTTCCTTGGAGTGCTCACGCCATATGATAACAAGGTGAAGCGGATGGGCTCACACACAAGGTGTAGCTACACAGGCCGCAGGGGCTCACTCACACCGCCCTATGTGAGACTTTATGTAGGACAAAACATGTGAGGTTGCATGGGAAGTAACAACAAACCTATAATAGTATGTGGACATGAGAGATTGATGAGGTTAATTAAAACAAGGGAGAAAGATCAATGTTGTTGCAGTGCTTTTGAATGGGGAGACAAATGCCGACAAGTTTTATTGTTTTGTTTTTTGGGGGGAACGAATAAGTTGGCTTGCGATGGTTGTTGGTTGATGAGCTTGTTCGTTGGCCAAACCTAAATGATATGGAAGTGGTTCGATTAATTGTTATTAAGAAGATGAAACTTTATTCATAAGAAAGGTGAATTTTACAAGAGACCCTTGAGTCTTAATTATACACATGTTAGCTAACACCTAACAATGTAACTAACTTTGAAAACTAATTTTGTTAGCTGTTAACATCCTTTAGAAGTCTACTAACAACCTCCAGAATTTGTTCGTGACTTCTAGTGTCCTCCAGAAGCTGCTTAAGAGTGAGCATGCATGCCCATGCAATCCATGCACAACCTATCCTCCAATATCCTCCCTACTCTTCCCATTTTCTACCTCTGTTATTGAAAACACACCCAGCTTTTATCGAAACATCTCAAAGTACCCTCGGGACAACGGTTTAGTTAATCCATCAGTTACTTGACCATGAACCGGAACATAGTTTACTTTCAACTTGTTGGCGGCTACCTTTTCCCTCACAAAATGTATATCAAGCTCAACATGTTTAGCTTTGGAGTGGTACACTGGATTGGCACTCATGGCAATGACATTCGAATTGTCCCTCCAAACCACTAGTACATCTACAATTTTAACACCATGTCCCAAAGAAGAATCTCGAACCATACTACCTCAGAGGTTGCATCTGCCAACCCCCTATATTCAGCTTCTGTGGTGGAACGAGAAACCACCTTTTGCTTCTTTGAATTCCACTATACCAAGTTCCCTCCAAGGTAAACACAAGTTCCCTCCCCAGTCAGCATCAGTAAAAGCAAACAACTCACATAGACCAGGTGAGGGAGAGAACAACAATCCAAAATCTAACGTACCACTTAAGTACCTCAGCACTCGTTTAGCAGCAGCAAGATGCAACTCACATGGAGTGTGCATGAACTGAGCCAGCTTATTAACACTAAAGACAATATCAGGTCTGGTACGTCACGCATACAACAATCCTCCTACCAGGCTTCGATACTCTGTTGCATCTATTAATGGACTACCTCCATCATTTGTAAGTTGAACAGAAGGAACCATGGGTGTAGGAGTCGGTTTCGCTTTATCCATGTGATGTCGAGCAAGTAACACAAGTAAGTACTTCCTTCGGTTCAGCAACAATGAGTCCCCAATCCTGACAATGCTCATACCGAGAAAGTAACCAAGCTCCCCAAGATCCTTTAATGAAAACCTTTCTCCTAGTAGCTGTATCACTTGTTCAACTGCTTGAGTGGAGCCCCCAGTAACAATTATATCATCGACATATACAAGGATATATGTCACAACATCCACCTCATTTCTAACAAATAAGGAAGTGTCAGCTCTAGAGTTCTTAAAACCAATGCTCAGCAAACACTCCTTCAATTTAGAGTACCAATTGCGTGGGGCCTGTCTGAGACCATAAAGAGCCCTTTGCAATCTACACACAAGCTTTGTTCCATTAGCAGCTTGTTGTTCAAAGCCCTCAGGTTGATCCATGTACACTAACTCATCAAGACCACCATTGAGGAAGGCATTATTCACATCAATTTGCCTCAGAACTCATTTGTTATTGACAACTAGTGTAAGAACAACATTTATGGTAGACTCTTTGACCACTGGACTAAAGGTGTCTTTGAAATCTTGTCCAGGCACCTGAGAGTAACCCTTGGCTACAAGACGAGTTTTGTACCTCTGAACAGTGCCATCAACATTCTTTTTGACTCGAAAAATCCACTTGAACCCAACAATACTTCTCCCTTCAATGACCGGTACTAAGCTCCACGTTTCATTCTTGACCAAGGCATCATATTCATCCATAACAGCTGCCTTCCAATGAGGTGAAGCCAAAGCTTCATGAACTGACACAGGCTCCCGATCACTTATAGAGCTACATGCTACAAACAGCTTTGGCTTAAAAATACCAACCTTGCTTCGAGTAACCATGTGATGAGTGTTTGTAGAATTATTTAGAACTGGTACACTTGGTTGAACAACCACTGAAGGCCCTGTCTGATCAAATAAAGGCCTTGACTGATCAGTCATTGTTTCGGGTACATCAGGTATAGAGGACACTTGCTCAGGACTTGAACCACTTATAGCTGGACTTGGATTATTTATGGCTGGACCAGTGTCTGAACCACCCACCGTTGTATAAGCTCCTAAACCTGGAGGACTCCCAGCTTCCGATTCTCCTGGACTGGACTCATGTAACCTTTCAGCAGTATGCAAGTCATGTTCTCCTGAAGGTGAACTGAACTCTCGTGAAGCAGGAGTAGGAGGACTTGCACTCCTAGTGTGCGACCCATTATCAGAGGCACCAAATGCACAGTAGCTATTTTGGAGGCATCTAGTGTCACATGGTGCGTTGCTCCTGAGTCAACCACCCAGCTTTCGGCTCCAGAATTTGTCACTGGACCATTGGTGCAGTAGGTAAAACAACCATGCTCATCTTCAGCTGAGATTAAATTAGCATTCACATTTCTTGGTGTTGTGTTGTAGGCCAGAACACCTTGAAATGACTTGTTGAAGCGCTGCCAGCATCTATCCACAGAATGCCCACTCTTGCCACAAAGTTGACACTGAAGTCGTAGTCTCCCTCGACCTCCTCCTCTATAGCCTGTCCTTCCACCCATATGCTGATGGTTACAAGCCTTACTCCCTTGATTTCCTTCACTGGACTGTATATGTGCAACATTAGCCAAAACAGGTAACCCATTGTGAGTATTAAACCCTTTGAGCTGAGCTTCTACATCAACAAGGGTTGTTTTAACCTTATCCAAAGAAAATGGTTCTTTGCTCGAAGTAATAACTGCCATGAATGACTGATACTCAACAGGCAAGCCATTCAAGATCGTGGCTATATGTTCCATTTCAGAGATGGAACTTCCACATGCTGCTAAAGCATCGCAAATTTCCTTGACTTGAGTTAGATAGGTCCGCATGATCTCATCCCCTTTTCGCAACGCTCTGAGCTTGCAATAAAGACTCATTGCACTCTTGGTTGACTTGTTCGCAAAGAACTGAATGACTGTACTCTAAACTGTTGCAGCAGTCTCAGCCCCAACAAACTGAGATACAAGATTGGGGCTGATGGTCGACAACAACCAAGAAGCTAATGCACTGTCTTGAGCGACAAAGATCTCATAGTCCTCACTCGCCACTTGTTCACCATCATCGTTCACCACCATTTCTGATGGAGGCTTCGAAACACCGGTGAGCAGTTTCTCTAGCTTGTGATTACGAACCGTCAGCAAGATCTGTTGTTTCCATAGAAGAAAATTCATCTCGTCAAGAACTACATTGATTCTTTTGTTGGTAAAGACTTTACCATTCCTTGAAGACTCTCCACTCACAGTAGACATGTTCACCCCAACAACTAGAAAAAAACACTCGAAACCAAAAAAGAAAGATCTCAACAGAGTTAGGCTCCAAAATCGGCGGCGACTGATACCATATTAAGAAGATGATTTTTTTATTAAGAAGATGAAACTTTATTCATAGGAAAGGTGAATTTTACAAGAGACCCTTGAGTCTTATTTATATGTTAGCTAACACCTAACAATGTAACTAATTTTGTTAGTTGTTAACATCCTTTAGAAGTCTGCTCACAACCTCCAGAATCTGTTCGTGACTTCTAGTGTCCTCCAGAAGCTGCTTAAGAGTAAGCATGCATGCCCATGCAATCCATGCACAACCTATCCTCCAATAATTGTAATTGATGTTGCATCCGTAGAAAGTATAAAAACAATATATATCTGTGAGGTTTTAAACAATTATAATAGAAACGACTGTATAGGGTTTAACATAAAAAAATAATATTTATAAAATATATAAAGATATATAATTATGTGTATATATAATAATTATATAAAACTTAAAACATGAAAAAAGAATGTTAGTTTTTAGATGAAAAACTAAAAATGTTTGATTTTTAGATGTTTAATATTTATTTTTTTGTTGCTTAAGTATCTAATAATATTTTTTATTGAGGTAATTTTTTTGAAAAAGAAAGTTATATATCTTACTAATTACACAAGACCCTCAAAATCTTTAAACCATCTTTAATAGATACAAACATAAAGTGTCGATGATATGAATACAAAATATACGATTCAACAGGAAAATAAAGAGAAAATTCAATTATAATATCGAAATCTTATATCTATAAACTATAGTAGTATCTGTTTTAGATGATAATCTCAACCATTTTACAATAATCACTCAATCACTTTGCTGTAGTTACTGGTGTTTGAACCCGTGATCTCTAAAAACAACAACTATTCTATTAACCACTATTCTAACTAATTGATTGTTAGGTGGCAAACCGGACCATATAACATATCATAAAGAACACATGCATATTTGTACCATGTTCGGTCCAATATCTTCCAAAGAGTCCCCGAATATTGCACTACGTATAGTTGAAGTCCAATGATTTCAATCAAATTGCTAACTTTTTACGTGTATATTGATATCAGGAAATTTGTTTAATTAGATTTAGGGTAATGTCCACAATATTGCACCTTAATTTAAATTATATTTATTTTGTATAAGTTTGAATCTCAATATTTATTTTAAAAATATAATATTATTATTTTATTAAAAATTATAAAATTATTTAAGCAACTAATAAAAATTGTTTTTATGAAATTAAAAATATAGACAGAAGAATCTTTCAAAAATACCCTTGAAAAAAAGAGTAAGGGAATGTTGCGTATCATTATAATAATACAAAAAGAAAAAGAAATTAACCGCATTTAATAACAGGTAATTAGATTTAAAATAGTTTATAGAAACCTATATTAATTACAATTACTTTTCAAACAAGTTTTCTTCGTAATCGATCATATTAGGGTTTAGGGTTTCAAATTCAATATCTTAGTAGATTATATTTTCTTCTTTGTTACAGTATAATGTTGGTTGTATATACAACCATGTTAGTGGTTCTCTTGAACCGTTTCCCATGTTTTCACTATTGGAAATGTGGAAAGAAATTCACTCTCACTTTTCCAATGTTTTTTCGGTTAAGGCCCTTATGCTGGGAACTTAAGGGGCAATTTTGTCCATTTGGTTGGTCGTTCTTGATGGATGAACCCCTATAAATACCAACCTAGCCTAAGGTCCCTAAGCATCAAACACAAGAATCACATATTCCATCTAGTGAGTTTTTGAGTGGTTAGAAGATCTTGGCGGTTCTAATTATTTTTGTAGCCGAGTTCTCTATATTTTACGGTGGTTCGAGGCGTTACCACGGTGGTCCGACGAGCTCGACGGTGGTGCATGCGAGCCATGTTAAATCTCTGTCTTGTCAAGTTTAATTTTTCTCAAAATTAAAATACCATTTTTTATCTTTAAATTCTGAAATATTGAGAAAAATTATGTTGCAGAAATTTTATAAGATTAATTTCTAAAATTTATTAATTTATTTTACTTAAATAAATTTTAGAAATTAATATATAGTATGTGCCTAAATTAAGATATGATATAACTTAGTTATATACATAAAATTAGGTACATAAAACTTTAGTACTTATTGCATAAAGCTTTAGCAATAAAACTATAGAATATGTCTAGGGATCCAAATAATTTATTTAATTAGAGAATTAGCCACAACAATTTTAATTAAATAAAATTATTATAAGGATCTCATAAGGACTAGACATAAAACGTTGCATAATGAACAAGCAACACTTAAATAAAGTTTAAGGTTAATATCTAGCTAAGTGATTTTAATAATTTTATTTAGTTAAAGACTAGCCACAGCATCTTTAGTTAAATAAAATTACTAAGGTTAAAAATCACATACAGAATGCTTAGATATTAAATTCCTTAACATCAAGGTAAAAATTATTAGACGAATTTTTATAATTACCCACAGGAGTTATAAAAATGAATTTAATAATTTTTACATAAAGGATAGAAAATATTCTATCAAATGAATCTAATCGAATTAAAAATTTAGCCCACAGGCAATTTTTATGTCACTAGATTCATTATTTCTATAATTTGCATTGGTAAATTATAGCTTATGTTATGCCTCAAATTTATATTAAGCATGTATGTCAATTTATTTTGCAGCATTATTACCTGTGAATATCTTTGATAGTAGAGTAGATATCCCTGAATTAACTAGTGAGGACTTTAAGTTCTGGAAGGAAGGTATTCTTCTTCAATTAGGGTGTATGGATATTGACTATGCTATAAGGAAACCTGAGCCACATGTCAGTGACACCAACAATCAGGTTGATCTTGCTTTATATGAAAAGTGGGAGCGATCCAATCGCTTAAGAATTATGTTCATTAAGAGCAAGGTTCCTGCTGATGTTCGTGGTTCAATTGAGCATTATGAGAATGTCCAAGAGCTATTAAAGGCTATAGAGAAACAATTTCAGACTTCTCAAAAGTCATTAGCCAGCACCTTAATTATGAAGTTCACATCTCTAAGGCTCACTACGGTGAGAGGTGTGCGTGATCACATCAATAAGATGCGTGATTTGGCAGCTCGACTTAAGGCACTTGAGGTTGAAATGTCTGAATCTTTCCTGGTGCACTATATATTGAACACTCTTCCTCCTCAATACGGGCCATTTAAGATCTCTTATAACACACATAAAGATAAATGGTCTATTGATGATCTTTTGACCATGTGTGATCAAGAAGAGGGTAGGCTCGTATTAGAGATGGGAGAGAGTGCACTGACGGTTACTTAAGGAAAGAATTCAGTCCAAGCCAAGCAAAAGGGGAAGGCTAAAATGCAACCCCAAGCTGACATCAAGAAAGAGTCCACGTGTTTCTTCTTTAAAAAGAAGGGACACATGAAGAAGGACTGTGTCAAGTATAAAGGTTGGCTTGAAAAGAAAGGTAAATCAATCTCACTTGTTTGCTTTGAGTCAAATATGGTTGATGTTAATTATAACACATGGTGGATTGATTCTGGTTCTACAATCCATGTCTCAAATTCCTTACAGGGATTAAAAAAACTGAGGGAACCAGTGGGAGCTGAGCGATACATCTATTCAGGAAACAAGATGCAAACGCATGTGGAAGCTATTGGGACGTGTGAATTAGTGCTTAGTAGTGGCTTTGTTTTAATTTTAGAAAAGACTTTCTATATTCCTAGTTTTTCAAGAAATTTGATTTCTGTTTCAAGACTTGTACCCTTCGGGTATTGTTTTAATTTTTCGAATGTTGGTTTTAATTTATTTTATAAATCAGAAATTGTTGGAAATGGAATTTTATGCGATGGTCTTTACTCTATTGATTTACAAAATAATGTCACTCATAATGTTATGCACATTCAAACTGGTACCAAGCGTTGTGTTATAAATGAAGATTCCTCTACTTTATGGCATCAGAGATTAGGACATATCTCCATTGAAAGGATTAAAAGATTAGTAAATGATGGGGTACTCAATACCTTAGATTTTACTGATTTTGATACTTGTGTAGACTACATTAAGGGTAAGCAGACTAACAACTCAAAGAAAGGTGCCAAGAGGAGTTCGACCATATTGGAAATCATCCATTCTGATATCTGTTGCCCAGATATGGATGTGCAAGGTCAGAAATACTTCATCACTTTCATAGATGATTACTCACGATACATGTATCTCTACATGCTTCATCATAAAAGTGAAGTATTAGAAGCCTTTAAGGTTTTCAAGGCTGAAGTAGAGAAACAATGCGGTAAGCAAATAAAGATTGTGAGAACGGATAGAGGTGGTGAGTATTATGGTAGATACACAGAAGATGGACAAGCACATGGTCCATTTGCGAAGTTTCTTCAAGACAACGGTATAATTGCGCAATACACCATGCCAGGCTCGCCTGATCAGAATGGTGTTGCGGAAAGAAGAAACCGAACTTTAATGGACATGGTGTGAAGTATGCTTAGTAGCTCTAAGCTACCTAAGTCTTTATGGGTTGAAGCTCTTAAGACGGCTGTGTATATATTAAACCGGGTCCCAACCAAGGCTGTCTCAAAGACACCTTTTGAGTTATTCAAAGTTTGGAAACCTAGTTTGCGACATATACGCGCATGGGGATGTCCGTCTGAAGTGAGAATTTATAACCCACAAGAAAAGAAACTGGACCCAAGGATTATTAGTGGGTATTTCATTGGATATGCCGAAAAGTCCAAAGGTTACAGATTCTATTGTCCATCTAATAGCACTAGAATTGTGGAATCAAGAAATGCAAAATTTCTTGAGAATGACTCAATTAGTGGGAGTGATCTGTCTCGGGATTCAATACCCGTAGATCAACCATCCACTTCAAGTGAGAGATTGGTTATCATATATAACACCCCTCAAGCTTAATCGGGTGTTGAACAACCAATCAATGAAGTTCCACAAGCTGCTGAAAACACTCCAATAGATCAAGTTGTTCAAGAAATTCCAGAAATTATTGAACAACCAGTTGAACAACATGATCCACAAGAGAATGTTGGTTCAACGTTAAGAAGATCTATTAGAGAAAGAAAATCAGCAATTTTTAGTGATTATTTTGTGTATTTACAAGAATCTGACTATAATGTTGGAGTTGAAAATGACCCTGAGTCATTTTCAAGTGCCATGAGCTGCAATGAGTCACAATTATGGTATGATGCTATGAAGGATGAGATGAATTCTATGAAGAGCAACGAAGTTTGGGATCTTGTATCGTTGCCTGATGGTGTAAAAGCTATTGGATGTAAATGGGTCTTTAAAACAAAAAGAGACTCAAAAGGCAACATAGAGAGATATAAAGCAAGACTCGTTGCTAAAGGATTCACTCAACGAGAAGGAATCGATTACACTGAGACTTTTAGTCCAGTATCTAAGAAAGATTCCTTACGCATTTTGTTAGCATTAGTAGCTCAATTTGACCTTGAGTTACAACAGATGGATGTGAAAACTGCCTTTCTTAATGGTGATCTAGAGGAAGAGGTATACATGAAACAACCTGAAGGATTTTCCTCTAGTGAAGGTGATCACTTAGTTTGCAAGTTAAAGAAATCTATATATGGATTGAAATAAGCCTCTCGCCAGTGGTATTTAAAATTCCATGAAGTTATCTCTTCATTTGATTTTATTGAGAATATCATGGATCAATGTATATACCAGAAGGTCAGTGGGAGTAAAATTTGTTTTCTTATCCTATATGTGGATGACATTTTACTTGCAACTAATGACAGGGGTATGCTACATGAGGTGAAACAATTTCTTTCTCAAAACTTTGATATGAAAGATATGGGTGATGCTTCTTATGTCATTGGCATTAAGATTCATCGTGATAGACATAAAGGTATCTTAGGTCTATCTCAAGAAACCTATATCAACAAAGTTTTAGAAAGATTTCGGATGAAAGATTGTTCACCTAGTGTTGTTCCTATCGTGAAGTGTGATAAGTTCAATTTGAACCAATGCCCGAAGAACGAATTTGAGAAGGAGCAAATGAAAAACATTCCATATGCTTCTGCTGTTGGAAGCCTGATGTATGCTCAAGTCTGTACAAGACCTGACATTGCATTTGCCGTTGGGATGTTGGGAAGATATCAGAGTAATCCAGGTATAGACCACTGGAAAGCTGCAAAGAAAGTTTTGAGATATCTCAAAGGGACAAAAGAATACATGCTTACATATAGACGATCCGACCATTTGGAGGTGATTGGCTACTCCGATTCAGACTTTGCTAGTTGTGTTGATTCACGTAAATCAACATCAGGTTACATATTTATGTTTGCCGGCGGAGCTATATCTTGGAGGAGCATTAAGCAGACTTTGACTGCTACTTCCACTATGGAGGCCGAGTTCGTTTCATGTTTTGAGGCTACCTCACATGGAATATGGTTAAAGAGTTTCATTTCTGGGCTTAGACTTGTGGACTCAATCTCTAGGCCATTAAGGATATATTGTGACAATTTAGCTGTTGTCTTTATGGCTAAGAACAACAGAAGTGGAAGTCGAAGTAAACACATCGACATTAAGTATCTAGCCATAAGGGAACGTGTTAAAGAAAAGAAAGTGGTCATTGAGCACATTAACACTGAGCAGATGTTAGCTGATCCTTTGACTAAAGGCATGCCACCACATAAATTTAAGGATCATGTTGTCACTATGGGACTTGTTCCTACTTTGTAATTTTCATTGTATGAACAATTCAGTTGAAACTCTAATAAAGTTTGATATTTCTCATTTATGTTGTGTACACATTAAGTTAATTATTTCGAGAAATATCACTAAAGTTTGGACCTAGAATAAACAGTGGGTTTATTCATAAAGTATATGGGCTAAAGCGTTAAAACTTGATGTATTGTGATACATGGATGATATAACTCAATCATTAGAGGAAATGTCGCCATGATTCATACATTATTTTTTAACTTTAAGTTTTCACGGACAATACGAACCAAGTGGGAGAATGTTGGTTGTATATACAACCATGTTAGTGGTTCTCTTGAACCGTTTCCCATGTTTCCACTATTGGAAATGTGGAAAGAAATTACTCCCACTTTTCCCATGTTTTTTCGGTTAAGGCCCTTATGCCGGGAAGTTAAGGGGCAATTTTGTCCATTTGGTTGGTCGTTCTTGATGGATGAACCCCTATAAATACCAACCTAGCTTAAGGTCCCTAAGCATCAAACACAAGAATCACATATTTCATCTAGTGAGTTTTTGAGTGCTTAGAAGATCTTGGCGGTTCTAATTATTTTTGTAGCCGAGTTCTCTATATTTTACGGTGGTTCGAGGCGTTACCACGGTGGTCCGACAAGCTCGACGGTGGTGCAACCACATCTCAAGTTGGCATAAGGTCTTGACAATGGCTGGAGGTATTTATTTCGATCCTTTGTCGCTGCGTTTATGCTCGTTTAATGCTTTCATATAATTCTTTGGTTTTAAGTTTCGATTGGTTTGATGGCGAAGAAGATAAGTCTTTTAGATCTTTCCAATGATATTTTATCAGAGATTTTGAAACATGTTGCGAAAAACTCGATCTACGATTTATTAAAACTTTGTCGTACTTGCAAGACCATCGTCAAAGCCGGTACAGACGAGTATATTTTTGCGACTGCGTCCCTGCATAATTATGGTTGTCTTCCCTGAAAGACCGAGATGATAGAGTTCTTAGACAAGGCAGTTGTGGCACGCAATCCTCAGGCTTTATATCAGGAGGGTATGAGTAAGTGTTTTTGTGCCTTTGGTTGTGACGTTGCTCATGGCATCAAGCTCTTACGAGAAGCATCCCAAAAAGGAGTGATTGAAGCGACTTATGCTCTGGGTTTACAGTTGATTTGTCTCAAGTCTGAAGCATCGAAAGGTTACCAAATTTTACAAACGCTTTATAACATGTACTTGGAACAAGGGTTTGAGATCATCGATCAGTGTCGGCATGTGAGTCAACGTATGATTGGTAATATGTGGGTGACAACGCACCTTGAACCGCCGAAGAAAGTTTGTCTATGCATCAATGAGTCTGATCAGTGCTCGTATTGCTTCTGGAATAATGAGGCAGAATATCTGATTAATTTACTTGAGCTGCTACATTAACAATTAGGATTTATGTTCAGAATCTGTTTTAATTGTTTTAATACCATATATAATACATCTTAGTTTATTTAAAAAAACATATAATGTACATGTTTTAATGTGGTGCAAATCGTCTACTTCTTTTTCATACATCCTTCTATACTTCCATTTTAAATTAGAGAGTTTAGGGTTTAGGGTTTAAGGTTTGGGGTTGTAGTTGTGGTTAGGGTTTAGGGAATTAAGGATATGATGTATTTTTAGGGTGTAAGATTTAGGGTTTAAAATATAAAAAATAAGAGTTAGGGTTTGCCCCCTACTTCGCAAGGGAGACGTGAAAGGATATATGGGAAAATACTTAGTTTAGACTAGGGACGGAGCCACGTTATAGTTGGGTGGGGTAAACGCCTCTCACCTCACCCCGAAGAATTTTTTTTCATTTTTGTCCCCTTATTTAATTTTTTTTAAAAATAAATTTTTATGAATTTGCCCCCTACTTCTAAACATTTATGTTTTGCCCCCTTAACTCCAAATCCTAGCTCCGTCCATAGTTTAGACCGCTCGGAATACATACGATACTTTTAATTTTATATAGAAAGAACCAAAAAAAAGCCAATAATATGTATTATAAAGTAAAATAATTTTTTAATGATTAAGTTGTTGGAGTTTTGGAATTGATTTTTAAAGCGTATTTGAAAAGCGTTTTTAAATAGATTTACTGTGTTAATTAAATTTTTATATTATTATAAAAATATAGTGAGAAAAATAAAAAAATATTTAATTTAGACAAATATTAGAATTCAAAAATAACTTTGATAATTATATCAAAAAATAAAACACAAAATCAGTTTTTATATATCTTTTAAAACTGATTTAGAATATTTTTTTATTTCAAATTTATTATTAATTATTAATTATTTTAAATACCAAAAATATTTTTTAACTTCAAAAATCAATTTAGAAATTAATTTTACAGAACCAAACATTTTTAATTATATTTAAAGAATTTTATTTAGTTATACTTTACTTGAAATTAATTTTATTCATTTCATAAAAGTATTAATTATAATATATTGGTTTTATTAAATATAATTTGTGACGTGAATGACCCTCAGAAAATTTTAATATATTTTAAATAAATAAAATCACATTTAAATATGAGATAATATATGAAATTAATCAGATATTTTGTAGAGGGATAAAAAAAACTCAATTTAACTAAATTTTTTTTATTCAATTTATTTAGATTATAATTTTATAAATTAAATTAAAATGTAAAATAACATCTAACATAAAATAAGATTTATTAGTTTGATTAATTAAAAAATAATAATCGACTCAAATAATGAATACTCAACCCTTTAGTTGTATTTGTCACGGGGCTAGACTGCTACTAGCCGGCTCGTGCGGCCATAATCACTTTTTTGGTCAAAACTCAACCAAGTCACCCTGAATCCTTTGTCACGGTGCTAGATTCCCTTCTAGCTAAACCGTACGACCTTAGGCAAAGTCCACCTGACGAATACCTAAGTTAGCCTGGATTCTCGCTTTAGAAGATCAAACTCTCCCAAAGCTCACGAACGCAAGATCATTCTAAGCGGAAGCTTTAATAAAAGAACAATTGAAAAGAGATTAGCACTAAGAATATAGAAGAACACTCAAGAACAGGAAGAACACTCAAAGAATTTAGAGTAAATGCTTCTTGTATTACTCCAAGTAATGTGGTTAGAAGCTCAAGATCACTCAAGATCACTGAAGATGATTAAATGAGATGGGGTAAGCCTATATTTATAGTTGAAGCCCCCTACATCCAACGGTCTAGTTTAAATTACATCGACGATCAAGATTAACTCTATCTCTTTTCAAATCTCTAATTATCTCAAACATTATCTAAATAATTTATCTTAAATAAATTCAAATGGATAATGCTTTGACCAAATTACCCTCTGGAATCTTCTATGGAATGGGCTAAGTCTGGTGGGCTTATGGACATTCCAGCTTTCTACAATTGCTAGGCCAAATTTGACGGTCTTGGCAAGCCCGATACATCACTCCCAACCTCTTTGGTTGATGATTGTGCCAATGCCTCGGACACAAATGCACGATCCATGACACATTGCATGGTTAGATTTGAGGGAGACAAGCTGGGCCAAGTCTCACGTGTCACAGGAAACAAGGGTATTGAATGCGACGGTGATAAAAAATTATTAGATGAATCTAGGGGTGAGCGCTCGAGCGAGTCGGGTCAAAATTTTTTGAGTTATTTGAGTTAAGTTAATATATTTTACAATTTGAAGTTTTTTGAATTTTTTTGATTCGAGTCGCTTTTAGCGAGTTCGAGTCGATTCAATTTTTTGAGTTTATGTATAAATTTTAATTGAACTGTTTATAATATTATTGTACATTTTGATTCTGTAATTTTTTAGGGTTAGAGAATTAAAACTGCCATTAGTGGGTGTCATCTGTGGTCCCAAAATTAAAACCGTTCATTTCAATTTTTTTAAAGTTAATCATCACCTCTTTTCTTCATCTAATTAGTGGCTGGGTAGTTATTTAAAGATGAATGGTTCTGATTACTTGGATCATGGATAACGTGATAAACAAGGTTCATGGCAGCGTAGTTTTGTCTTAAGGCGACCACTCTACAATGAGGGACCACAAAGGATTACATGGTAGATGATTGGGCCATGTGGGCTTAGCCACTTCACGTTGCATGTTCTCACTTCCGACAACCGCAAAACATCTAGGAGACCATTCTCTACAAGAGTTCTCATGCGGGCTGGACCGACTTTCTAGAAAATATGACTCAATTACCTTATGAAGCGTTGTACGGCAAAAAATGCAGAACTCCTTTATGATAAAAAAAGGTGTTAAGGCCATAATTGCTTCGGGAAACCGAAGAACAAGTTCAGATTATCCATTACCGATTAAAGCAAGCCTTCGATAGACATAATTCATACGTTGATCTGAAGCGTAGAGACATCCAACATGAAATCAGTGACAAGGTATTCCTTAAGGTGTCTCAATGGAAGAACGTTTTCTTTTTTGGAAAACGAGGAAAGCAAAGTCCTCGATTCATTGGACTTTTTGAAGTTGCTGAAAGAATCAATCCTGTAGCTTATCGACTTTCTCTGCCTCCCGAGTTTGATAAAATGCATAAAGTCTTCCATGTGTCTATGCTACGACGATCTAGATTCAATCCAACTCACATTCTTGAGCTTGATGAAGTGAACTTAATCCCAATCTTTCATATGAAGAAGAGCCTATCCAAATTCTTGATCGGGAAGTCAAAAGACTTCAAAATAAGAACTTACCCCTTGTAAAAGTTCTGTGGAGAAATCACAAGGTCGAAGAAGCAAATGGGAACCTAAAGATTAGATGCAAAAGCAACATCCTCATCTATTCAGTTTAGGTAAGAATTCGAGGACGAATTCTTATGTTAAGGGGGAGGAATTGTAACATCATCAAATTACCATAGTAGAAAAATTAAATTAATTGACAAATTAATTGATTGATTAATTAAAATATCTTATATTTTGTCTTGGTAGTAATTGAGTCAATTAATTAGTCAATTGATTCAATGGAACCTTTGAAAATCCCTAATTAGTATAATTAGGACTAAATCGAAATAATAAACAAATTGGAAGGTTAAAGTAAAGTGACTATTTCAAATAAGGTGAATAACATATTAATTGCATGCTAAAATAAAATAAACATTATGTTTGCCCATAGGAATTAAAGAATTTATTAAGAAGTTTAAAGGGTAATTAAGAAATTTCTAAATTTCACTACACAAACCATAATTGTCATCATCTTCCTCATTTCATCAAAACATTACTGAAAATTTAAAAGAAAATAAGGAGAGAGAAAGCTTAAACATTTGAATTCTTGAAATCTAGTGAAAGAAAATTTCATGCATGTTATGGAATTAAAGAGTAAAAGATAAAATAAGTTCATGCATATTGTCATGTAAGTACCGTTATATCCACATTTTTAGATGATTTTTTTATTAATTTTATGATGTTATAATGGTTGATTCATGAATAAAATATATATGTTTATAATGAATTTTAGTTAGAATGATAGGCTGAAACATGTTAGAACACTTAGAACACTATTTTGGACCAATCTAGAAAATGTAAAAATTAAAGGACTATGTTGCTTTGTTTTTGAACCTATAAAATCTTGAATATATTAAGGATATATGATGTTTTATGTTTACAATGATATATTTAAAATAGTAGTGTAACATAATTGAAATATACACCAAAGTGGGTTAAACAACAAGTTGGCAAATTAATTCCCTACAAATTCCCTGTGTTAAACTATTAAATTGTATTTGTGTAGAAATGGAAAAAATGTGTGCCATACATGGTATAAAATTTGTGTGAAAAGCTTGATTGTTATGGTTAAATGTAATTGTTTAGGACTTGTTTGGAGTGTTTGATTGAGTACCATATTAGATTAGTTATTTGAATATAAAGCATGACCACTTTCAAGTATAATTTATCTTAATTATGCATGAAGTAAACTAGCTAAGTAAACTTGGAGACTAGTTAGGTAACCTTACAAGATGAAATAAAACCTTAAAATGAAATGATTAGTTCTAAGAATCACCTCACTAAGTATATTATTTTTACTTATCACCTCTCGTTTCCTTCTTCCAAAATAAACTGGTTTTGGATCTCCGAAAGTTAACTGATCCTGATTCGGGAGCGATACAACCTAAGCAAGCAAGTATGATATGTAATTTTTTTTGAACTCCTAAGAGGTGGCATATGTTGGACTTAGAATATTTCAAATATCAAATTGAAGATATGCAATTAGAACAAAATAATTTTTAAAGTTTAAACTTTAAATCGTTAGGATATATTTAAGATTCTAAATATATTTTTATTATCTCTTTTTTATAATTAGCTCTATAAATTGAGCATTTTACATTCAATAAAATCATACTCCCATACAACAATTATTGTTTCTCTTTATTATTCTTTTTCACGCACCTCAAAAACAACAATTGGTATCAGAGCTCTTTATCTTGAGGGACCTGTCAAAAAATGAAAGGGACAAGTTTTAAAATGACACCATCAGTCTTTAAAGGACAGAATTACCAAATCTAGTCTATTAAGATGAGTGTTCACATGCAAGCTCTTGATGTTTGGGATGCGGTGCAAGAGGATTATGAAATTACTCCACTTCCGGCGAATCCAACAACGGCTCTAATGAAGAATCATAGAGAGAAAAAGACAAGAAAAGCTAAAGCCAATTCATGTCTATTTTCTGTAGTTTCATCATCAATTTTCATGAAAATAATGCACTTCGATTCTGCAGCAGAAATCTGGGAGTATCTTAAAGAACAATATGAAGAGAATGAAAGAATGAAGAACATGAAAGTAATGAATTTACTTCGTGAATATGAAATGAAAAAAATGAAGGAGTCTTAGTTAGTAAAAGATTATGTTGAAGAACTTGTCAAAATTGCAGACAAGGTGAGAATGTTAGGTAAAAAATTCTCTGATAAAAAAATTATTGAAAAAGATTATGGTTACAGTTCTTGAAAAGTTTCAACCTACAATATCTTCATTGGAGAATACTAAAGATCTTTCAAGTATTGTTTTGGAAGAACTTTTAACATCATTGCAGGCTTCAGAAACCAGAAGACACATAAGGCAAGAGAATTTCGTAGAAAGAGCATTTCAAGCCCATAAATACAAGAAGGTTCCAAACAGTAACAAACAAATAAACAGACCATATCCACCATGTGCTTACTGTAAAAAAAACTAATCATGCTCAGCAAAAATGTTGGTAGAGACCAGATGTGAACTGCAACAAGTGCGGTAGACAAAGACACGTGGAAAAGATATGTAAAACTCTATTGCAGCAAGATGTGACCAATGTTGCAGCTGAACAATGCGAAGAGGAGGATGAACTCTTTGTTGCAACTTGTTTTGAAAATAAAAATACTCCTGAGAGTTGGCTTGTCGATAGTGGTTTTACAAATTACATGACATATGATCAAGATCTTTTTGTGAAATTTGATTACACAAATATTTCCAAAGTTAAAATTGGAAATGGCCAGTATATCCTAGTAAAAGGCAAAAGAACAGTAGCTATGCAAAGCCAAGAAGGCACAAAGCTCATTTCTGATGTTTTATTTGTGTCTGACATTGATCAAAATTTGTTAAGTATTCGACAACTTATCAAAAAAGGATTTAAAATCTTGTTTGAAGACAAATATTGTTGGATCAAAGATGCAGAAGGTACAACAACATTCAACATAAAAATGAAAGGTAAAAGTTTTGCCTTAGATATAACAAAGGATAAGCAAGTTGAGGTTCTTCCCAAGACAAAGATTAAGTTTCGAAGAAAAAGACTAAAGGCTACATCTTCTAAGTCAAGGAGGAGTGTTGGAAACATGACTTAGAATATTTCAAATATCAAATCGAAGATATGCGGTTGGAACAAAATAATTTTTAAAGTTTAAATTTTAAATTGTTATGATAGATTTAAGATTTTAAATATATTTTTATTATCTCTTTGTTATAATTAGCTCTATAAATTGAGCATTTTACATTCAATAAAATCATACTCCTATACAACAATTATTGTTTCTCTTTATTATTCTTTTCCACGCACCTCAAAAACCAACAATTATATGTTAGAATGTCACATGCATTTTGAAACCTTGTATATTTTAAGTTGGTTTGTATAAATTAAGATATATTGCTAATGATATGTAAAGTTAAAACAAATTGTTTCAAGTTGGTATGACTTTGTTGGAATGAATACACATGCTTAATTTTGATTAAGTCTTGATATGATCTTGCAAATGATGTATATTGTTTATATGTATTTTAATTTGAATAATTAATATTGAACATGATGGAAATGTAGGGATTACTTAAGATGGTATGGCATCTAGAATTCCTCTTGTTTGTGTGAGTGATTCAAATAGTGTACTAATCTTGGTGGATATGTTAATTGATGTAGGGAGATTGTGAATTGAAACGAACTAATGTGGTTGATTTATTCCATTCAAATATTTATGTTGTTTTGTTATAGTTCGAACACGTTCTCTAAATGAATATGTTGATTGCTATAGAATATGAATGTATACATATTTAAAAAGTTATAGTATGCTATGAGATGATTTTTGATTGTATATGCCATGTAATTGATAGCCGAATGCATATTATGAATTGTTTTAAATTGGTTCTTAGATGATTGTTTGGAATGGTAAACATGTTTAATATGATAAATAAATTAGCCAAGTTGGTAATGTTAAAGTGGTTAATATGATATGTTTCGATAGATCAAAAAAAGTTTTTGTTAGCTCGCCTACATGTAATGTTTATGTATGTTAATATGTTCCGATTCTATTTCGATAACACCTTTCACTCTTAACCCGAGCTTCGGGGTGTTATAAAAAGGTGTCCAACAAATACATTGACATGACTCGGGTACTTGATAATAAAGAGATCTTAGTAGATTATGTCATATCTGGTAATAAGTGGAACTAAAATTAAATCGACGTCGATAACATATTTGCATGCAATATAGCACTAGCCATTTTATTTGATAATGTGGATCATGAATCATTGTAAATTGGGCAATATAAACAAAGAAATGATTGGCCAACATGGAAAGAGGCAATTAAGGTGAATCTAAAATCTCTTACGAAAAAAGAAGTATTTGAGCCTATAGCTCGTACATTGAAATATGTAAAGCTCGTGGATACAAATGATTCTTTGTGAGAAAGAGAAATAAAAAGGGGAAATCACGAGATAAAAGCTCATTTGGTTGCACAAAGATTCTCACAAAGACATAAGATCGATTATGGGGAAAATATATTCCTTAGTGTTGGATGCAACTACTTTTAGATTTTGATCAGTCTGACAATAAATAAAATTATTCAGTTTCCGCCTAATGAATGTTGTTATATCCTATTTGTATGAGCCTCTTGATTGTAATATATACATGAAACTTTCGAAAAGATTTAGATTGGTAGAAGAAGTTAATTTAAGTTCTCGAAAATATTATTTAATCATAATGAAAATATATCTTTTTATGTCTTGAAACAATTTAGGCGTATTTGGTATAGTCACCTCATTGAATACTTATTAGCAAACGCTATATGAATTATTTAATTTCCATGAGCATTTTTATTAGGAGGTTTAGGTGTGAATTTGTTATTGTTGTGTATGTCGATAACTTGAATATCATTGAGACTCATAGAGAGATATCCTTAACAATGGAATTCTTGTGCATCAATCGACATACACAGAAAATGTTTAAAGAGACTTTACATGCATAAAGCATATTCATTGAGAACCCTTATGGTTTCAAGGTCTCTTAATGTAAACAAAGATCGATTCCGCCTCACGAAAAGGGTAATAATATTCTTGATCTAAAAGCACCATCAATACATTAATATATCTGGAAGCATCGTGTCTTAGCTAGTTCAAAAATACTATTTAAGTTCTACGAGATCATTACCTTTAAACAATTACTATGCTTGAGGCAAAGCCGAAATATGTGATTGACTAAACATATCCAGAAGATATTTGAATTGCTTACACAAGGTAAGATGCAAGCTATCTTGTGTAGAGATAATGCAAAATTTATATCTCAAGGTGGATACATCAAATGTGATAAAATGAAACATATTTCTTTAAAGTTTCGTCCCTCAAGATCTTAAGAAGAATAACATTCGATGAATCATTTGAAGCAATAATTTGGAAGATTTATCCACTAGTGCATAATCTATTTCAACATTTGAAGATTGTATTCAATATTAAATTATGAAGATTTAAAGATCTTACGTGCTATTTTCATGAAGGGGAGTAAATACGTGTTACACTCTTTTCCCTTAACCGATGTTTTGTCACAATGAGTTTTCCTAGTAAAGTTTTTACTAAGGCAACATGTTATGCGTATCAAAGATGTGTGTACTCTTTTTCTTTCACTAAGAAATTTTTTTCCACAAGGTTTTTATCTTAGTAAGGTTTTAACGAGGCACATTATCTTTATGGAAATTCAAGGGCGAGTGTTATGAATATTTTTATTTATAGTGAATACCCATATATTAAATAATACTTTAATGTACTTTATTATTAAATTTTAATACCTATTGGAATTAAGACTTTAATCTTATACCAATAAATATAGACTTTAGCAGAAAACATTATACACAACCCTACTTTGAGAATATAATACAAGTCTCTCTTTTGTCTCTCATCTTTGTTCATCTATTTTGTTCTTATTCTTTATTTATTAAAAACATAATCCTAATTTTTTTATCCTAAATCTTACATCTTAAAAGATATAACCTATCGTTAATTCTCTAAACCATAACTATAATTTACAACATCGAACCCTAAAACTGTTTTTATGTCTCATTCCATTATACCACCTTGTTTTCTCAATTTCTTCATTCGATGTTGTTCGTACCATTTTGTTTAATCATGTCTTCGATTATTTTAAAGATCAATTTATATAATGCAGAGTACGTCGGAACGGACTTTCCTCGTTCGTTTCGGATCTAGGAATGTTGTCGACATGTCCCTATAATAAAAACAACCAAAAAGATGAAAAAAATTATACGATATATTATATTAGTAGTAAATTTAAAAAAAACGAACAAAATGACATAAAAAATTATATAGATATATAGGTGATAATTTTGGCGTTTTCGGAAAGGACTTCAACGACGGCGACGGTGAAGACTTCAAAACAGCTGGTGGTGGAAAACGCTAAACTTGAAAGAACTCAAAAAATATGCTGAACGAACCCGAATCGAATCAATTTAACGTCGTAGGACTTGGACCCGCTAAATATCAATTTAGGAACCCGAAGTATCAAGACAATCAAATGAGTTGAGTGTCGAATTGTCACGAATCAGATTCGGATCCGAGTGTCGGGCTAACCCGAAGGGCTTGGGCTTCGGTTTTGGGCCCCGAGTTTGTGTAGTTTGGGCCTTGTTGGGCTTAGGCTTGTTGGGCTTGTTTGGTTGTTGGGCTTATGAGTTATTAGTTGAGGGCTTTTTGGTAAATGCCTAATTAGATGACAAAGAGGGGATTGGGAGAGTTACTCCTTTGCAGAGATGATCTCACATCTCCTTTTCTTTTCTTCTCATCTTCTCCATCTTGGTAGCAAGGAAAAGTAAGAGCTAAAGGTAATATCTTTAAGAGTTATGTTTGGAATCTCGTTTTTATGGTAGAGAAGATGTTATAGGTCTGTTGAGGATTTATAAAACAAGCTAAAGAAATGTTAGTTTGGTGGAGAGAAGGGTTTAAGTGGGGGTTTTGAGTGGAGTACGGGATTTAGTTTTTGGAGAGCTTAAATCCTAGCTTATTAGTGTTTTTAAGCTTTGAGGATCATCTTAGAGTGGTTCTAAGTTGTTATCCTTCCCTTTGTAGAGAAACTAGTGGAAGAGCCATCATCAAGCTTAAGGAAGGAGAAATCTTGAGGTTGAGCTTGGAGCTCAGGTTTGCCGTTTTGTTGCTATTTTTGGCTTAAGATTGGTGCCCTTCCAACTCTTAATCATCATTCATATCATGATTTAAGTTTAAATGAATGTTTGTTGATTTGGTTTGGTATGCTTGATAGCTTAGGGTGGTCTTTAATGGTGGATTTGATTATGGATGATGAACCTTCATAAAAATGGTTTAGACATGCTTAGGGTCACTCCCTTAAAGTCTAGGATCAATTTGATATTAAATGGATCGGGTTGGAGTAGGGTTCTAAGTGTTTGAATATGAAAAACTACATATTTCGTGGAGGGGTATCAAAACGCAGGCTGGGCGTTTCGATACCAATTCGTCCAGTGAGGTTTCTGGTTCGATACTAGTATCGAAGCGGATAGGTCCCTTTTTCCGTTGACTTTGAAGTGGTCAAACGGTTCGATACTCGTATCGATACCGTCGTTTCGATACCCCCTTTGGAAGGCTATCGATACCTGACGTTTCGATACTTCAAGTAAGGGTATCGATACCCTAGGGCAATTTAACCCATTTTTTTGTGGATAAAGTGGTAAGGTCTCATAATATTATCCTAGATGTTCCTAAGAGTCGTTTAAATGTTAAAATGAATATTTAACCGAGAGATGGGTACCTAGCCCCGTTAAAGAGATAATCAGATAATAATTGGAGTCTAGTGGTATAAACCGGTATGTGGAACCATTATGGGTTCGGTGTGACATATTGATTCACGTATTTACTAGGAACCTTGCTTAGTGTTGATGGGTTACTAGAGTAAATATTATATGAGATGTAAAACTGATAACCTTGATTAGTGCTGATGGGTTATCGGTAATATATTATGCGGAAGACCAGCTAGGACCTTGCTTAGTGCTGATGAGTCCCCCTACATCTATACAACTATGAGGTGATATGGACACCGGTATATATAAGTATATATATATGAGATATGAACTTGAGATGATGTTTAGTCTTCTCTTGTCATGCATATGCGATGTGCCAATATTTGTCATTATGATATCATGTGTTTAGGCGGTTATGGTAGTGCCATCGTACTCATGCTCTGTCATCATACATGTTGCTATGCTTATTTTATGCTATGCTTGATGTGGACCGGTTGGTCGAGTACCCACTGAGCTTTAATAGCTTAGAGTTTCGAAATATGTTTTCGTGCGTAGGTTAAGGAAAACTTTTGGAGGAGCATCATCGTGGTGGTTTCAGTATCAACATCTATTTTTAGAGTGCTATTTTTAGGCATAGTGTGAATTCGTACTTGTAGAACCCTATATATGTAAATTATAAGTCTGTTTTATTTATTGTTGAATATTTTAAAACGGATTGTAATATTTTGGAGCTCCGTTACTTTAACTTATTCGGATTTATGTTTTAAATGGATTTGGATTTTATTACATTATGATGGAAATGAATTTGGACCCAACTTTATGGGCTTTTGGAAAGAAATTTTGAAATACAGGTTTTGGGCCGGAGGCCCGATGTGGCACCGGGTCGAGGGTGTTACATTTAGTGGTGTCATAGCTTAGGTTGAGTCGGTTCTAGGAAATCCCCGGGGGAGTCTATTGTGTCATATAGGTGTTAGATAAGTACATGCCCAATAGTCGAAGTTGTACTTGCTTAGATGCTGAAAATTCGATGATGTAACCTCGTTTGTTTGTTGTTTGCAGTAAGTATACCAAGGTGGAACAAAGATGTAGAAGAGAGTTGGGGTTCTCGAGAGGACTCTGATGAGGATTATGTACTTGTTGTGGAGGCATCGTCTGATGATGCAGTTGGTCAAGGGGCCAACTACTTCTTACAGCTGAACCGGGCGTTGCACCGGATCGTGAGAGCTATACCGAGGTTGTCTGCTACGCCTCGAGAGGCACCAGTGGAGAGGGTGCATAGGCAAGGAGCTGTTGACTTTCATGGGATAGGACAAGATAATCCCGTGCAAGCTAATCAGTGGTTACATGATACTCGTTGGATCATGAGACAAATGAGGTTGAGATCTAAGGACAAGCTGTCATGTGTTCGAGAAGAAGTGCAAGGTAACCGTTTGGTGTTCGCTTATGAGCAGGAGTTCCTAAAGCTGAATATGTATGCACCAGAGTTGGTGGCCATAGAGAAGATGAGATGCAAGAGGTTTCTGAAGGGTCTAAGGAAAGAGATCTAGACATATCTCACTGCTACTCCAACTCGAGTGTTTTCTGAGTTGACCGATAGTGCTAAGAACTTAGAGCAGGTGCAAGGTTTGACCTATTGTTCATCTTTCGGTCAGGGTGGTGCTAGTAGAGGTAATCAGAGCTACTCCAACAACTCTCAGTCCTATTCGGAGAGGAATAGGAACCGATAGAATCAGAGTAGGGGAACTTCTAGTCAGAGTACAAGATCTAACCGCAGGTCTGAGTCTATTGGTAGGAGGAGACAGTCTACCTTATCTCTGATTATGAGCCCGGAGAGTTCTCAAAGGAGATCAGGTGTTCCGACTTGTCAGTAGTGTGGGCGGAGCCAAAGAGGAGAGTGTTAGAACACAGTCAGAGCTTGTTTCCGTTGTGGATTATCAGAGCACCTAGTGAAGGACTTCCCGGAGAAGGTCAGAGAGACATCAGATTCGATTTAGAGGACCGGTTATCCTAGTTAGAGGGGTCGATGTTTTACCCGTGGAGGGGCTAGTCATGGCTCGGGTGGTACCTTTTAGTCCACGACGAGAGCACCAGCTAGGCATTATGATGTTAGGGCATAGGAGGATTTTACGGCTACTGATGTTATCTCAGGTACGTTTACCTTGTTTTCAGTTCCCATAGTTTCTCTTATGGACTCGGGGTCTATCCACTCTTATATCCGTAGTGGGATATCTCAGTGTTGGGGGTTACCAGCTGAAGATCTAGAAATAGGAGTTCGTGTGACAAGTCCGTTGGGTTTGGATGTTTTGGTGGATAAGGTTTATCGGAGGTGTCCGATAGAGGTGCAAGGCTCGATCTTTCCAACGGATCTTATGGTTTTACCTTTTCAAGAGTTCGACGCAATCCTAGGAATGGATTGGTTGTTCGAGCATGATGCGAGTCTTGGGTGTAGATCAAAGTGTTTGAAGCTCCGTATTACAGATGGATCTAAGCTTGTTGTGAGGGGCGAGAGAAACCCATGCTTTTCGAATGTGGTATCGGCTTTGTTAGCTCAGAGGTTATCCAGCAAGGCTGTGAGGCTTTCTTAGCTCACGTGGTAGATGCAAGGGTAGAGAGCCCTTAGTTAGGGAGTTTGAGGATAGTTTTTGAGTATCCTGATGTGTTTCCAGAGGAGTTGCCCGTTTTACCGCCCGATCATGAGTTAGAGTTCTGTATAGAGGTGTTGTTAGGCACGACACCGGTTTCCATAGCACCCTATCGCATGGCACCGACGGAGATGAAAGAGTTGAAACAATAGATCCAAGAGTTGCTTGAGAGAAGTTTTATTAGACCGAGTGTGTCACCGTGGGGAGCACCAGTTTTGTTTGTTAAGAAGAAGGACAGGTCGATGAGGATGTGCATCGACTACCGTCAGCTCAACAAAGTCACGATCAAGAACCGTTATCCGTTGCCAAGGATCGAAGCCATGTTCTATCAGTTGAGGGGTGCCCGTGTGTTTTCTAAGATCGATCTGCGATCAGGGTACTATTAGTTGAAGGTGGTGGAAGAGGATGTCCAAAAGACCGCTTTTAGGATGCGGTACGGGCATTATGAGTTCTTAGTGATGCCGTTTGGGCTCAAGAATGCACCAGCAGCTTTTATGGACTTGATGAACCGGATCTTTCAGCTGTATCTAGATCAGTTTGTGGTTGTGTTCATCGACGACATCTTGGTGTGTTCACGCTCAGAGGAGAAGCATGACTACCATCTAAGAGTTGTTCTCCAGGTTTTGAGGGATAGGCGTCTATACGCCAAGTTTAGTAAGTGTGAGTTCTGGTTGTCAGAGGTGGCGTTTCTAGGCCACATCATTGTAGCGGATGGCATCCGTGTGGATCCTCAGAAAATCCAAGCTGTGATGGAATGGAAACCACCAAGGAATGTATCGGAAGTTCGTAGCTTTCTGGTGTTTGTCGGATACTATCGAAGGTTTGTGAAGGGCTACTCAATCATAGCAGCACCTTTGACAAATTTGCTTCAGAAAGGGGTTTCGTTTGTATAGAACGAGAGGAGATAACAGTGATTTGAGCAGCTTAAGGCTTATCTTACCGAGGCTCTAGTCTTGACACAACTGGAACCGGGGAAGGATTATGTGGTGTTTAGCGATGCTTCCTTGAATGGGTTAGGTTGTGTGCTCATGCAAGAGGGTAAGGTGGTTGCTTACGCCTTAAGGTAGTTGAAACCCCATGAAAGGAACTATCCTACCCATGATCTTGAGTTGGCGGTAGTTATCTTTGCGTTGAAGATATGGAGGCATTATCTCTATGGGGAGAAATGTTATGTCTACACCGATCACAAGAGTCTAAAGTATCTGCTTACCCCAAAAGAGTTGAATCTGAGACTACGGAGATGGATAGAGTTGTTGAAAGACTATGACTGTGTCATAGAGTACCACCCTGGTAAGGCGAATGTGGTCACCGATGCTTTGAGTAGAAAGTCCATGTCGAACTTGAGAGCCATGTTTGCCCGGTTGAGGATGACCGAGGATGGTGGTTTGTTGGCAGAGTTACGTGTGGAGCCCACGCTAGTTCAGGAGATAAAGAGAGCACAGACGTTAGACGAGGAGTTGGTAGCTCAACTTGAGGCTTGTTAGAGAGGTGAGGTGTCAGACTTTGAGGTACTGGATGGTGGGTTCTTGTACTTCAAGAGCCGTTTTTGTGTTCCTGCTCTTGAGGATCTGAGAGACCGTATCTTAAGAGAAGCTCACCGTAGTCTATTTTCTGTTCACCCGGGTAGTAATAAAATGTACCAGGATCTTCGTCCTTTCTTTTGGTGGCCTTGCATGAAAAGAGATGTTTATGAGTTTGTGACAAGATGCTTAGCGTGTCAGCTGGTGAAAGCGGAACATCAGGTTCCTCCAAGTTTGCTTCAGCCTATCCAGATTCTACAGTGGAAATGAGATCGTGTGACCATGAACTTTGTCACCGGGTTACCGATGACGTTGAGGAAGCATGATGCTATGTGGGTCATTGTTGACCATTTGACCAAGTCGGCTCACTTTTTACCGGTTAAGATGGACTTCAGTTTTGAAAAGTTGGCTCAGTTGTATATAAAGGAGATCGTCAGGTTGCATGGTGTACCTTCGTCGATTATATCGGATAGGGATCCGAGGTTCACAGCGAGGTTGTGAAGGTCTATCCATAAGGCTTTGGATACAAAGTTGCAGTTCAACACAACTTTTCACCCACAGACCGATGGACAGTCTGAGCGAGTTATCCAGATCTTGGAGGATATGCTTAAGTGTTGTGCAGTGGACTTTTCTCGGAATTGGAAAGATCAGTTACCGCTTGTGGAGTTTGCTTACAACAACAGTTATCAGTCGAGTATAAAGATGGCACCTTTTGAGGCCTTGTATGGGCGTAGGTGTAGAAAACCTTTGTGTTGGACCGAGCTAAATGAGAGAAGAATATTGGGTTCCGAACTTGTTAATGAAACCGAGGAAAAGGCTCAGATCATCAAGGAAATGTTGCAAGTAGCATTTGACCGGCAGAAAGCTTACGCGGATCGTAAGCGCAAGCACATCGAGTATGAGTTAGGAGAAAAAGTGTTTTTCAAGGCATCTCCTTGGAAAGGAATCATCCTATTTGGTCGGAAAGGAAAGTTGAGTTCGAGGTATTTAGGACCGTATGAGGTTCTTGAGAGAGTGGGACCAGTGGCTTACCGGCTCGCTTTGTCTCCAGAGTTACCACATATCCATGATGTGTTCCATGTGTCTAAGTTAAGGCATTACCGTTTGGATCCTTCTCATGTTGTTCAGCTTGAGGAAATCGAAGTCAATAAGGATTTGACTTACGAGGATAGGCTAATAGGAATCTTGGATAAAGGAGTAAAAGAGCTTCGGAACAAAAGTATACCGCTGGTAAATATTCTTTGGAGAAACCACGGAGTTGAAGAAGCAACTTGAGAAGTTGAAAAGGACATGAGAGCTCAGTATTCACATCTCTTCCTGACAGTTAAATTTCGAGGGCAAAATTTTCTTTAAGGAGGGGAAAGTTGTCACAACCCGGATTCAGATCCGAGTGTTGGGATAACCCGAGGGGCTTGGGCTTCGGTTTTGGGACCCGAGTTTGTGTAGTTTGGGCCTTATTGGGCCTTAGGCTTGTTAGGCTTGTTTGGTTATTGGGCTTATGAATTGTTAGTTGAGGGCTTTTTGGTAAATGCCTAATTAGATGACAAAGAGGGGGTTGGGAGAGTTACTCCACTATAGAGATGATCTCACATTTCCTTTTCTTTTCTTCTCATCTTCTCCATCTTGGAAGCAAGGAAAAGTAAGAGCTAAAGGTAAGATCTTTAAGAGTTGTGTTTGGAATCTCATTTTTGTGGTAGAGAAGATGTCATAAGGCTGTTGAGGATCTACAAAACAAGCTAAAGAAGTGTTAGTTTGGTAGAGAGAAAGGTTTAAGAGGGGTTTTTGAGTGGAGTACGGGATTTGGTTTTTGGAGAGTTTAATCCCTAGCTTGTTAGTGTTTTTAAGCTTTGAGGATCATCTTAGAGTGGTTCTAAGTTGTTGTTTTCCTTCCCTTTTTAGAGAAACAAGTGGAAGAGCCATCATCAAGCTTAAGGAAGCAGAAATCTTGAGGTTGAGCTTGGACCTCAGGTTTGCTGTTTTTGGCTTAAGGTTGGTGCCCTTCCAACCCTTAATCATCATGCATATCATGCTTTAAGTTTAAATGCATGTTTGTTGATTTGGTTTGGTATGCTTGGTGGTTTAGGGTGGTCTTTAATGGTGGATTTGATTATGGATGATGAACCTTCGTAAAAATGGTTTAGACATGCTTAGGGTCACTCCCTTAAAGTCTAGGAACAATTTGATATTAAATGGATTAGGTTGAAGTATGGTTCTAAGTGTTTGAATATGAAAAACTTCATATTTCGTGTAGGGGTATCGAAACGCGGGCAGGGCGTTTCGATACCGATTCGTCTAGTGAGGTTTCTGGTTCGATACCAGTATCAAAGCGGACAGGTCCTTTTTTTCATTTACTTTGAAGTGGTCAAACGGTTCGATACTCGTATCGATACCGTCGTTTCGATACCCCCTTTGGGAGGGTATCGATACCTGGCGTTTCGATACACCAAGTACGGGTATCGATACCCCGGGGAAATTTAGCCCAATTTTTTATGGATAAAGTGGTAAGGTCTCATAATACTATCTTAGAAGTTCCTAAGAGTCGTTTAAACGTTAAAATGAATATTTAACCGAGAGATGGGTACCAACCCCATTAAAAAGATAATCAGATAATAATTGGAGTTTAGTGGTATAAACCGGTATGTGGAACCATTATGGGTTCGGTGTGACATATTGAGTCACGTGTTTAATAGGAACCTTGGTTAGTGTTGATGGGTTGCCTAGAATATGTATATTATATGATTACGAGATAATCTGGTAACCTTGCTTAGTGTTGATGGGTTACTAGAGTAAATATTATATGAGATGTAAAACTGATAACCTTGCTTAGTGTTGATGGGTTATCGGTAATATATTATGCAGAAGACCAGCAAGGACCTTACTTAGTGCTGATGGGTTCCTTAGCGGATTATGTAGAGTGGCATGCCACGGACCTTGCTTATTGTTAATGCGTCCCCCTACATTTATACTACTATGAGGTGATATGGACACCGATTTATATATATATATATATATAAGTATATATATATGAGATATGAACTTGAGATGATGTCTAGTCTTCTCTTGTCATGCACATGCGATGTGCCAATATTTGCCATCATGATATCATGTGTTTAAGCGGTTATGGTAGCGCCATCGTACTCATGCCCTGTCATCATACATGTTGCTATACTTATTTTATACTATGCTTGATGTGGACCGGTTGGTCGAGTACCCACTGAGCTTTAGTAGCTCAGCGTTTCGAAATGTGTTTTCGTGCGTAGGTTAAGGAAAGCTTTCGGTGGAGCATCATCGTGGTGGTTTCAGCATTGACATTTTTTGTTAGAGTACTGTTTTTAGGTATAGTGGGCATTCATACTTGTAGAACCCTATATCTGTAAACTGTAACTCTGTTCATCCTGAATTGGTTGAGTGTTCAAGCTTCTCTTGACAACAAGTGCTTCTCCGGTGGCAAAAGTCTTCACATTATCATCGTCCTCTTCATCACCTACTGAAGGTTGAATCTGATCGTCATCCTCATCCTCAGACTCGATCTTTCCATTTTCTATCATTAACATAGTCCTTCGGTTTGGGCACTGATTGGCGACATATCCTCGTCCTAGACACTTGAAACACAAAATGTCCTTCGAACGTTCCTATGTTACCACATGTTGCTTACCACTCCCATTATCAGCAACGGGGGCCTTTGACTTGCTGGTTTTACCTTGTTCACGAACCTGAAGCGCTGCTTGCGGTGTTTGCTTCCTAAAATTGTTAGGAGTATTTAATGGAGTCAAAAATGATTTAAAAGGAGGATTACCTCGAATTGAAGACTTCTTGCGCTGTTGTCGTTATACCTTTATTGCCATTTGCACCATGTTATCAACCTCGACATAATGCTGCAACTCAACAACGTTGGTAATCTCGGTATTCAACCCTGCTAGAAAACGTGCGATGGTAACTTCTCGATCTTCCTCGATATTTGCATGCATCATAGCCATCTCCATATCCTTAAAATAATCCTTAACACTCTTGTTTCCCTATTTCAAATTTTGTAATTTTTGAAACAAATCACGATGATAATGAATAGGAACAAACCTCTTTCACGTTATTTGCTTCATCTTGTTCCACGTCGCAACAGGGTCTTCACCAGAACGCCTTCGGCTAAGCAATAATTGGTCCAACCATATCAGGGAATAATCCACAAACTCTGTCGCTGCTAATCGAACATTCTTTTGTTCCGAGTAATTATAACACTCAAAAATATGCTCAACTTTGCTTTCTCAAGCCATGTATGCATCAAGATCTGAAAGTCCTTGAAAAGAAGGAATAGCAATCTTAATGTTAATCAAATTATCTTCTACCTGTTGCACACGTCCTTGTCTAGGAGTATGTTGTCTTGGTGACGGATCGACTTCATTTTCGTTCAACATTTCATGAACAGAGTTGGAACCTCCATCAAGCCTATCCATCCTCGATTGTAATCGCTTTATGGCAGAAGCCATTACTCGTTGCACCATTCGTTCTAAGGCTTGCATTTGCGGAAATGGTGGATTCTGATCAACGGTATTGTCATCGGAACCTGTCATTTTTAAAATAACAAAAACACACAACAAATTAAAGGTTAGTGTAAAATAAATAAAAAGGTCCTTACAGCACACTCAACAAAAAAGTCTTGCAATGGTCACTCCAAGAACAGTACGCTCAAAATTTAGCACTCAACGCTCGTGTTTCACTTGGGAGAATACTTGAATGGCTCTTTTTGTCTCCCCTTCTGATCTCACGCGCTCAATGTCTTTTTCCCTTACACTTTCTCGAAAATCAACTCTTTAAAGAACTAATCCAATGTCTCGAAACTCGTGATAATGGTGTGGCTAAATGGACAACAAATAACAAGAACAAAGATGACACAAAACAAAAGAAAGACAAGTAAGATGGAAAATAAAAGAAAAGAAAAAAATAATGAAAATAAGGAAGATGACACTAAAACGAACAAAAGATGAAAATGAAAAAGGTAGAAAGTCTTACAGCAAAGACGAGCTTACAACGTCCCTATCACCGAACAAACAAGTAAAGTATGCTCTGGCGATTTCCGAGTACATTGAAGTTGCAGTTCAGAGTTCATACAAAGTTTCTAATTATACAAAGACACAATACTAAATACATATAGAGATATATAATAAATACATATAGATATGAAGAAAAAAATTCTTTCGAATCTGAATTTTTTTTGATTTTTTTTAATTCGAATCTGTTTTTCTAATCTGATAGTTTTAATATATTCGAATCTGTTTTTTTAATCTGTTTTTTATATTTGAGACTGAATTTTTTTATATATTCGAATTTGTTTTTTTTCAAATATGTTTTTTTAATATATTGGAATTTGAATTATATATATATACAAAACTATATTTGACGTACAAACTTACAAGACTCGACGTGTAGAAATTTACAACGAGTCCAACAACCTAGGCTCTAATTACCACATAATATAACGCGGAGTTCGGAACGGGCTTTCCTCGTTAGTTTCGAATCTAGAAATGTTGTCGGCACGTCCTTACAATAAAAACGCCAAAAAAATGACAAAAATTATACGACATATTATATTAGTAGTAAATTAAAAAAAATGAACAAAATGACATAAAAATATATAGATATATAGGTGATATTTTTGGCGTTTTTAGAAAGGACTTCAACGACCACGACGGTGAAGACTTCAAAAAAGGTCAGTGGTGGAAAACGCTAAACTCGAAAGAACTCGAACAATATGCTGAATGAACCCGAATCGAATCAGTTTAACGTCGTAGGCCTTGGACCCGCTAAATATCAATTTAGGAACCGAAAGTATCAAGACAATCAAATGAGTTGAGTGTCGAATAGTTCTAAAAAGAACCAAATTGAGAAAGAAACTCTCAAGTAAATTTTTATTTATTTAAGTGTGTAACATTGTCTTTATAAAATTAAAGAAATATCTATGAATAAAGGGAGGGGTTGCCGTTTAAAATATACAGCTAAAAAATGAAGAAAACAATTTGAAATTCATTGTTCAAACTTATCCTAAGCGGCAATGCATTCCCTCCACAAAATCTGAATGATGTGCGTCCACTTTAAATTGCACATGGTAAATGTGCTTGTTAAAATGAAATTCAATGACACAAATGTGCGCCCACTTAAATAGCACATGTTTAATGTGCTTTTCAATTTGAATTTCGAACACAGATTGTGCGGCTATTTGAATTGCAAGGAAACAACACATGCCGAATTGTGAGAAAGACTTCATCAAGTCACATGCTGCAATTGTGCTAAGAACATCATCAATCGAATGGACTTCAGCAACCGAATAGTGTTTTTCTATATATTCGAAAATAACAAATAAATTAGATATATATTTAAACATAAATAATAAATAGTTTATGGTAATCACACAAACACACATAAACATAATGGGAACATACGAAACAATATATATATATATATATATATATATATATATATATATATATATATACACGCGCGTAAACACACCTAATAAATAGTATAATCTAATATGTCATATTGCAACATGCAACACATTAAAAGGCTTATCTCTTAAGGCACAAACATTATCAAATTAATTAGACATGTTGGTACATGTAAGGAAAAGTGCTTCCCTAAAATATTTTGCCTTAGCTCGAGTCATTGGTCCTAAAGGCAAGAGATCCAGATCAACATCAAGGGTTGGTGTAGATGTACTCACATCATCAATAATATAAATCAAATAACTATAATTATATTATTAAATATTTTAAATAACTATTTAAAAATAATTCCTTGATTATATTTAGTATAATAATGTTAGAATTAATATAGAACTATTTTCGTAAATTCTGATACAACAATACCCCTAACAAAATCTGAGTGTTGGAAATGTTCTCCATATCGCTAAGGCTGCTGCTTGCTTAAGATGTATTTTTTACTGTATTACATATGTTTTATACATTATATGATTATTATATATTATGATTTGTATAATTGACGTCACATACATATGATATCAGAATATATTTTAAGTACAACTTATAAAACATTTAATTTAATTTATGAAATATGAATTTGTAGAAGTATGATGTATGAATTTATAGACTATAATTTATAAACAATATTTTATAGAATATCAGATTTATGAAATTGAATTTTATGAAATTTGGTTTTAAACACCCTATATATATGAGCATGGTTAAGATTACCCTTTCAGATGAATTTTAGTTCAGATGACAGATATATCAAGAAGGTTATGAAAACCTTTTTCATTTTTTACGGATTTAGATGGATACATTGCATTATATTAGAATTACAACGAGAATAAAGGAAGGAGCTGAAGGTCTAACAATTTCTGTTATGCCAGCTCACTTCCCAGCTCATCAGCATTTCATGTGAAATGCATGCCTTCCAGACGTTTTCTAGAATCTTTCATTAGGGTTTTTTCATCTATAAATTTGGAGCCATTCTTCCTTTGTAATCAAGCAAATTGAATGAAAAGAAAGCTCATTCCAATTCATATTTTCACTCTATATTCTTAACATGGTATCTTTCGCCACTCTAGTCCTGGAGTTTTGATTTTCTCTCTGTCTCGTCTTTCATCATGTTGTCTACACCTAGTTCTCGATAAATTTCCATTGACGACCTTGTTACAGCTCACGGCTTCTTTAACAAACAAATTAGCGTGAAGCTTAACGACACCAACTTCTTGTTATGGCGGCAGTATGTGATTTTGCTGCTCCGTGGGCAAGGCTTAGAACACTATCTCGACGGAACTACTCCCCTCTACGCCACTCACCACCAGTGCTGATGGAACTCATATGGTTAACTCTGCTTACCAGCATTTTCTGAAACAAGACAACTCCTTGGCTTCTTGGCTCCTCTCGACAGTTAGCACCTTCATCCTTCCTCATTTGGTTGGAGCCGAGTCCTCTTCCTCCATTTGTAATACACTTGCCCAGAGGTATTCCAAGCTTTCAACTACTCGAGTTATGCACCTCCATTGTCGCCTTAAGTCTTTGAAGAAAGACTCTCTTTCGATCAGTGCTTTTACGACTCAGATCAAAGAAGTTTGTGATTTACTTGCAATCTGTGGTAATCTGGTCTCCGAAATTGAGCAAGTGGCCACTATTCTCAATGGACTCTCATCTGAATTTGAATCTGTTGTTGTTGTCATTTCTACAAGCAAAGAACCGTACACCTTTGATGGCGCAGTTTCTCTACTTCTTGATGCTGAAACTAGCCTTGAAGAATCCCTCAAACTCTCGATTGGTATTCATAACACTAAGATGGATTCTCCATCTGCTAGGATTGATTCACGCTTCTCTTATCACCCTGGTGGTCGTGGATCCCCTCGTGGAGGTCGGATAGGTCCTGGTGGTCGTTACAAGTCCCGACCAAAATTTCAGTGCCAAATTTGTGGCAAGCTTGGCCACATAGCTGATCGTTGCTGGCATCGCTATGATCAATCCTATCAACCTCCATCCAAATCCACAGCTGAAATACATGCTTGCTCCTGTGATCCTCCTGAAGGCATTTACAATCCTTTTGTGTCGTCTGAACCTTCTGGACCAGCTGCTGAACCACAGGTCAACACACTTGTTGCTCATCCCACTCACTGGTATCTTGACTCTGGTGCTACTCACCATGTCACCAACAATCAGTCCCTTCTTCATCACAACAATTCTTATACTGGTCAGGGTAAGGTTCACATTGGTGATGGATCAACTCTTTTTATTAAAAGTATTGGTCAATCATCTTTAGTTACTAAAGATCGAATATTTACTCTTCAACAATTGATTCATGTTCCTGATATCACTAGAAACTTGTTATTTATCTCTCAGTTCACAACTGATAATAACGTGTTCTTTGAATTTCATTCCACTTACTGTTGTCTTAAAGATGAAAGATCAGGTACAAAAATCTTGCGAGGCTTGCTTCAAGGAGGACTCTATGTGTTTGATACTTCGCATCTGTTACCTTCCTCACATCCCCATGCATCTGCTCTTACTTGTTCAGCATCCATGTCTGACTATTGGTTGTGGCATTACAGATTAGGGCATCCTTCTGCTGAAGTTGTTAGCCTCGTTGCAAATAAAAGATTTACGGTTAATCGCATCCCTTGCCAAGCTTTTCAACTTGGTAAAAGCCACTCTTTTCCCTTTACTTCATCTACTATAGTTTATACAACACCTTTTCAACTTATGGAATTAGATATCTGGGGACCAGCAACAGTTTTTTCAAATGGTTTTCGATATTACATGTCGTGTGTTGACATGTATTCTAGATACACTTGGATCTACTTGCTTAAGAACAAATCAAATGCATGTAATGCTTTCCACATGTTTTACTATTTAATAAAGAATCAATTTACTGTCAATTTACTTGCAGTACAAGTCGATAGTGGTGGTGAATTCCATTTTTTGAGGTCTTTGTTAGCTCAGCTTGGAGTACAACTACGAATTACCTGTCCTAGCACCTCCCAACAAAATGGTGTTGTGGAGCGAAAGAACAGGCACATTATTGAGACCAACCTTACCTTGTTTGCTCATGCAAACCTACCTCTTGAGTTTTGGTCCTATGCCACACTTAGTGCTACATACTTGATCAACAAGATGCCTTCTACAACGCTAGAGAATCAATCACCTTATCAAATTCTCTATCACAAGCTACCTAACTACAAGTTTCTGAGAGTATTTGGCTGTCTATGTTATCCCCACTTGAGACCTTTCAACAAGCACAAGTTTGAATTTCACTCTCGACCTTGCATTTTTATGGGTTATTCACCTCTTCATCCTATATATTTATGTTTTGACTCTACTAGTGAGAAAGTCTTCATATCCAGAAATGTTTTTTTCGATGAAGGACACTTTTCTAGCAAGTCTCCTCCTCAATCAGCATCACAACCTCAACAATCTGATCATCTGTCACCATTACTTTATGTTCCTGGTGCCACCAACAATAGTGAAAAGGATACAGCTACACCTGATGCACCCCTAGAGCCACCTCCTGCTTCTTCATCAACTTCCACTAGCACTTCTAATCTTGTTCCTTCTGCTGATCATGTTGGGGATCCTTCACATAGTTCAATTCCTTCTGTTATGCCAATTCACCAGCCTGAGGAGATACCCACCACTGTTGGTCTTCTTACTCAGGTGCCCCTTAACACTCACCCAATGACAACACGAGGCAAAGCAACTATCTTCAAACCAAAAATATATCACCTGCAACTAGAATAGGTTCCTCCAGATGTGCATCATGCTCTTCAAGACTCAGCCTGGAGACAAGCAGTACAAGCTGAGTACACTGCTTTAGTTGCCAATGACACATGGGACTTGGTACCATTACACCCTAATCGTAACACCATTGGCTGCAAATGGCTTTTTAAAATAAAAAAACGTCCTGATGGTTCCATTGACCGATACAAGGCTCGGGTATTGGTCAAAGGTTTCTCTCAATTTGCTAGTGCCGATTTTAAAGAAACCTTCAGCCCTGTGGTCAAACTAGCCACAGTGAATCTTCTTCTCTCTTTGGCAGTAACAAACAACTGGTCGATTCGGCAAGTCGATATTAATAATGCCTTTCTTAAAGGCGATCTTGAGGAAGACATTTACATGCTACAACTTGAAGGCTTCCAGCAAGTAATAAACGATGGAACCTTGCTTGTCTGTAAACTCAAGAAAGCACTCTATGGTCTCAGACAAGCTCCACGAAACTGGTTCACCAAGCTTAAGATGTTTCTTGCAAGTTTAGGCTTCACATCCGCTAGTGCTGATGTTTCATTGTTTGTACATAAGGAGACTGACATCTCTACGTATGTGCTAGTGTATGTCGATGACATACTCCTCACTGGCTCTTCTTCTGCTCATGTCTCAGCTACTATTGCCCAGCTTAATCACAGGTTTTCTCTTAAGGATCTCGGTGACCTAAACTTTTTCTTGGGTATTGAAGTTCATCGTTTTCATGGTGGTTTATTTTTAACTCAAACCAAGTACATCACTAATTTGTTAGTTAAACTCAACTTCTCAGACTTGTTTGGAGTTTCTACACCAATGGCCACCAACTCGAAAATCAATAAACATGAAGGCACTCATTTACCTGATCCGCATGAATATCGTAGTGTAGTTGGCTCACTTTAGTACCTTTGCAACACTCGCCCAGACATTGCTCATTCTATGAACAAAGTAGCTCAGTTCATGCAAAATCCTTATGATTCTCACTGGATAACAGTCAAACGGATTCTGAGGTATCTCAAACAAACCATAGATTATGGATTGTGGTTTGCTCCACGGAACACTCTTGATATTGGACTTCACTCTTTTCTCGATGCGGATTGGGGGAGCGATCCTAATGATCGAAGCTCCATCTCAGACCACTACACTTACCTGGGCATGCACTTGATCTCCTGAAGCTCTCGCAAGCAACGAGATGTGTCTCGTTCTACAGCTGAAGCAGAGTTTCGAAGCATTGCTTCTTCTGCTGCTAATGTCTTATGGATCCAAGCTGCACTCCAAGAGATGAATGTTCTTCCAATCGAGCCCCCCGTCATTTGGAGTGACAATACAAGTGCCGTTGCACTTGAAGCTAACCTGGTCATGCATGCTAAAACAAAGCATGTTGACCTTGATCTCTTCTCCGTTCGTGAGAAAGTTCTTTCTCAGACTTTACAGGTCAACTATTTGCCCACGTCCAATCAGGTGGCTGACATTTTCACTAAACCTATCCCTGCAGCTGCGTTTGCTGATTTTTGCTCTCAACTATGTGTTTGAAAGATTTCGGAACTTGAAGAAACGGGGGAAATATTAGAATTACAACGAGAATAAAGGAAGGAGCTGAAGGTCCAACAATTTCTGTTATGCCAGCTCACATCCCAGCTCATCAGCATTTCATGTGAAATGCATGCCTTCCAGACGTTTTCCGGAATCTTTCATTACGGTTTTTCCATCTATAAATTTGGAGTCATTCTTCCTTTGTAATCAAGCAAATTGAATGAAAAGAAAGTTCATTCCAATTCATATTTTCTCTATATATTCTTAACACATTATACTTGTGATATTATTTTATTGTTTTATATTTTAATGAATCTTAAGAAAATATTATTTTGTTTTACAATTATGATATTTTGTATCTTAGAAACACATTAATCTCTTAACTTACTTCTCATACTGGATTTTAGGCCTGACGTGATACTCGGAGGATATGATATTTTATCTATTTATTTTATTATTTAATACGAAATTATTTTTAGTTATTTAGATTATTAGAGATACACTAATTAAGCTCTTTAGTTTATTCTCATAGTATACTTTAAACCACTTGATACTGAGAGGATTTCATATTTTATCTAGTTATTTTATTATTTAATATGAAACTATTTTTAGTTATTCAAATTATCATTTATTATTTTGAGACATTAATATAAATTCATATTTTGACAGTATTTATGTTTTGATAATGTTTTTACATTCATTTACGATGATTTTTATTTAGAGATTTTTATTAAATATTTAAATTTTAATTATTATAATTGTTTTCTATTTATATAAGATATTTATGAAATTATCGTTATTTATTATTTTTAATTAAATTATAATTTTAATATTACTTTTTAAGGTTAAATTTTAAATATAACTTCTTAGATTCTACTTAATTTTTTAGTCTAAGTCTGAAAATTACATATAATTACTTCCTCTGTACTATAACGTATTCACCTGTGAAAATAACAATACATATCACCTACCATCAATAACCTAAATGGAAGTTCTAGCTATTGGAGACTTTAAAAATGATTGTATTATTTTTTTACAAAAATTATAAGAATTTTATTATATAATTTTCAATATATAACGAAAAATATGTAATAAAATTCTTATAACTTTTATAAAAGAAATGATAAAACTATTTTTAATTATTTTTTAAGTTATCATTTTTTAGAATTTCCCAACCTAAATAGATAAAACACAGTACAAAAAAAGATAAATATACTGTCATGCCTACACAAACGGTCGATGCGCCAAGAAAGGATGCGGTAGTTGGTAATACCAGCACAAAGGATTTGGAGATGGAAGAGCCACGTAGGAGCAATAAAGAAAGAAAGTTTCCCCAATATTTAATTGGTTTTATCCATTATTAAGGATAAGAATATAAATAAACTGTAATATAAAAGAAGTTAGGAGTGAACTTTTGAGATAACTTCCCAAATCCTAATCTGAATTCTTCTTCTCTATCTTTCTTTCCGATTCTAAATTTCTACTTTACTGCAAGTTCACAACATTTAGGTGCTTTCATTGAGATTACCACAATGGTAAACCACTTGGATTCGATCAATGCCCTTCAAGAAACATTCGATCGCCATGAACAAACGTTGACATCGTTGCAACAGTTCACCGACGATCAAAAGAAGTGGAACATTTCCACTCGGAATAACCTTGCTGAGATAACACGTCAATTGCAATCTATCTCTAATCACCTGGGTATATCCGCCACCACGTCCGCAGGAGGTGAAGTATCGAGTGACAGTATAGTCTTCAAAGGAAAAGAAAGGGTCCGTGGCGACTCCGATGATGTGTTTCCTTTTGCTCCTAAACCAGTTCAGGTGGAGTTACCCTTGTTTACGGGTAAAGATCCAGAGGAATGGCTTGCCATGGCACAAGATTTCTTTGATTTTTATGGCACTGATGATCACCATCGAGTTACTATGGCTTCCTTTAGAATGGAGGGTACAGCACAAAAATGGTTTCGTTGGATGCAACGTCAACGCCAATTAATTGGTTGGAATCACTTAGTTGATGCAATTCGGAAACGTTTTGCAATAACCGAAATTGAATCCCCAGAGGGACAGCTCTCCAAATTGGTCCAGACTATAACGGTTGATGACTATCAAACTCGTTTCGAAAACCTCGCTCTTTGAACTAGTAATCTGTCCGATGACTTTCTCACTCATTGTTTTGTTTTGGGACTCTGGTCAGATATTAAACATGAGGTGTTGAGCCATCGTTCTACTTCCATGACTGAGGTTTCGGTGCTAGCTCGTTTTTATGAGGCCAAAGTAATAGAGAAACGCCAATGGGGTCGACCCTCCGGGTCTAAATTACCCTCACTATTACCTACTCCTCATCTCGGTAACACAGGACCTAAGTCTCAACCAGGTCGACCGCCACCGCTTGAGAATTCTTCTAGTTCTAGCTCTTCCATGCAACCACGTCGAATCTATGCCGCAGAAGCTCAAGCAAGAAGAGAGAAAGGGCTTTGTTACTACTGTGATGACAAGTTTCTTCTAGGTCATAAGTGTAAACAGCCACAACTTTTTGTGCTCGACGATGCATGTTCTAAAGAAGTTAATGCTAGTTCTCTGCCATTACCAATTACTTCGGCACAAGATGAGTCAACTGTTGTAGGCAATGAGCAATCATTAGTCTCATTTAACGCCTTGGCCGGTTATTCTAGCCCAAACACTATTAGAGTTCTTGGCAAAGTACAAGGCCACATGCTTCGAATATTAATTGACGGTGGTAGCACGCATAATTTTGTACAATCCCGAGTTGCCAAGCATCTTGATCTACCTATCACAGAAACACCTAATTTTAGAGTCATGGTGGGCAATGGTGACAAATTACAAAATGAGGGTTGTGTACGCGATTTGTGTATTCACATTCAAGGTACCAATATTTGTACTGATTTTTATGTTTTGCCGTTAGAAGGAACAAAAATGGTTCTCGGCGTGGCTTGGAATATTTGTACTGATTTTTATGTTTTACCGTTAGAAGGAACGAAAATGGTTCTCGGCGTGGCTTGGATGACTACTCTTGGTCCAGTGACAATGAATTTTTTAACATTGCAATTCCAATTCCATCACGGTGAACGTACACATTGCTGGCAAGGTACTTCTGAAAACATGCCTCAACCAATACAACTTTATTCGCTCCGCCATATTTCAGACACTAAAGCGGTTGTCGAGTGTTACTATTTGAACTTTCAATTAGAGTTGCCATCTGAACCCTTTGATGTATCACATGAGTTAGCCGAGATATTATCAGAATTTGGATCAGTTTTTGAGGCTCCACAAGGCCTACCTCCTACTCGGGCAAATGACCATGTCATTCATCTGGATCCTCAAGCCAAACCAGTGAATGTTCGACCGTATCGCTACCCGTATTTCCAAAAATCAGATGTTGAAAAGTAGGTTCAATTCATGCTCGATCATCAATTGATTCGGAGGAGTAATAGTCCATTCTCTTCACCGGTTCTCTTGGTAAAAAAAGGATGGCACGTGGCGTTTCTGTGTAGACTATCGAGCGTTGAATGCAGTTACAGTTCGGGATAAATTTCCAATTCCAACAGCCGATGAATTGTTTGATGAATTAGGAACTTCAAAATTCTTCTCAAAGTTGGATTTATTAGCCGGTTATCATCAGATTAGATTTTGCGATATTGACGTTCATAAGACGACATTTCGTACACATGAAGGTCACTATGAATTTTTAGTCATGCCTTTCGGTCTAACCAACGCGCATTCTACTTTTCAAGCCACCATGAATGAGATGTTTCGACCATTCTTACGTAAATTTGTTTTGGTCTTTTTGGATGATATTCTGATATACAGTGATTCATGGCATGCTCATTTGATACATGTGCGATAAATGTAGCAAGTGTACATTCGGTCAAACCCAAGTGGAGTATCTTGGTCATATTATTTCAGCATGTGGGTTAGCAGTCGATCCAACAAAAGTGGAAGCCATTACTAAATGGCCGACTCCGACCAACATAAAGGAAGTTCGTGGTTTCTTGGGCATTGCCAGCTACTATCGGAAATTTATAAAAGACTTCGCAACCATGGTAGCGCCTATTTCTGACCTTCTCCATAAGGGTAGTAAATTTGAATGGACAGCTCAGACAGCAATGGACAGACTCAAACGTTGTCTCTCTTCAACTTCGGTACTCGGTTTACCCGATTTTACTAAGCCTTTTCAAGTGGAAACAAATGCTTCTAGGTCGGAATAGGTGCGGTGTTGACTCAAGAAGGTAAACCATTGGCTTATTTCAGCCAAAAGCTTTGTTCTCGTATGCAAATGGAGACAATATCTCTTGGGCCGTAAGTTCATTATTTTAACAGATCAATGTTCTCTTCGTGAGCTTACACAACAGACTATTCAAACACCCGAGCAGCAACGTTGGTTGGCTAAATTAATTGGGTAGGACTTTGAGATAAAATATCGAGCCGGAAAGCTTAATAACGTAGCTGATGCGTTATCCCGAGAACCTCAAGCTACTTTTATGGCTTTGTCTCGTGCGTTAGTGGGTTTTATTGAGGCGATTCGTGCAGCCAGTGTAAAAGATGTTCAGCTTCAACAGCTTCGCTCCAATTTGCTCACAACACCTGCTGATTATCCACATCATGTGGAACAAGATGGCTTGATTCTAGTTCGTGGTCGAATCTTGGTGCCTAATGAAACAACAATCCAAATGTTGTTATTGCGTGAATTTCATTGCTCGACAATTGGTGGACATGCTGGCATTACAAGAACATTTCGTCAGTTAGCGGCAAATTTTTACTGGACTGGTATGCGTCAAGAGGTTCGTCGTTTTGTATCCGAATGTCAAGTATGTCAGCGAATGAAAAGCGATAGTTTGACTCCAGCAGGCCTCCTTCAACCCCTTCCCATTCCAAGTCAGGTCTTTGAGGATATCTCTCTTGATTTCATTGTTGGATTACCTAAATCAAACGAAAAAGAAGCTATCTTCGTGGTAGTTGATCGTTTAACTAAATATGCTCATTTTTTTAGTTTGTCGCGATATTTCGACAGCTTATTAGTAGCACGTATATTGGTTGAGGGGGTTATCAAACTTCATGGCATTCCTCGTAGTATTGTTAGCGATCGCGATCGTATATTTTTGAGCGACATATGGACAGAAATGGCTCGTTTACAAGGCATTGAATTGTGTTTTAGTTTCGCATACCACCCTCAATCGGATGGGCAAACAGAAACCTTGAATCACTGTCTTGAAATGTATTTACGTTGCATGTCCGCAGATGATCCAGGTGAATGGGAACAATATTTGTCTTGGGCGGAATATTGGTACAATACTGCTTATCAATCCTCGATAAGAATGACTCCATTTCGAGCCTTGTATGGTCGCGATCCCCCGACTATTTTAAACTACCTAGAAGGTAGTTCTACAAATTCACAGTTGAATCAGCAACTCTTAGAACGTGATGAGCTACTACAAGTACTGAAAGGAAATTTGCAACGTGCTCAGCAATGTGTGAAAACTCAGGCAGATCGACATCGTCGTGAATTACAGTTGGAGGAGGGTAGTTGGGCATTCTTTCGACTCCAACCATATCGATAGGTTTCGTTAAGGCTTCACCGACAACAAAAATTGGGACCTCGGTATTTTGGACCCTATCGTATTTTGCAAAGGATTGGTCAAGTCGCCTACAAACTTGATTTGCCAGCATCAACTCGTATACATCCTGTATTTCACATTTCACAACTCAAGCGCTGCAAGGGACATCCAGATCAGCAAATCACTCCCCTACTACTATTACGAGAAGACCTTACTTCAGACGCTACCACAGCTAACCTTGAGGACAAGGTTGCTCTTTCAGGAGGGGGTAATGTCATGCCTACAAAAACGGTTGATGCACCAAAAAAACATGCGGCAGTTGGTAATACCAGCACAAAGGATTTGGAGATGCAAGAGCCACGTAGGAGCAATAGAGAAAGAAAGTTTTCCCAATCTTTAACTGGTTTTATCCGTTATTAAGGATAAGAATATAATTAAACTGTATTGTAAAAGAAGTTAGGAATGAACTTTTGAAATAACTTCCCAAATCCTAATCTGAATTCTTCTTCTCTATCTTTCTTTCCGATTTTGAATTTCTACTTTACTGCAAGTTTACACCATATACTTGAAATTTTAGGTCACCAATTTTCCCCAAACATATCTCCACACGTAATTCTCCTTTGGCAAAGAAAACAATTGCTTCATTAACGTACTTGAAAACAACTGCTTCGTTAACGTACTTGAAAACAACTGCTTCCTATGTCCCATTAAACTTTTTGTGTTTTAAAATTATTCAATTTAAATTGTCCATTTAAAAAATTGAACAATTTTTATTAACATAATCTTTTTCTACCATCTTTTCAATTTTTTAATAAAATAAATTTCAATCTTTTAAGGATAAAATTTTATTTTAATTATTTTACAACACATTTTTTATATATTGTTTTGTTAAAATTATGTGAAAAAGTTAATAAGAGGTAACCTTTAAGGGACAAATAGAGTATATATTATCTATTTTATGCAACAAGTTTTTAATATCATAGAATCTTTCGATATTTTTAGAGCTATTTTTAACATTTTCGGTTCCTTGAGTAAAAATTAAAAATATACCCTACAAAATGAAAGTATATATCATTATTTTGAACAAATAATTTAATATTTCATTAATAAATAATATATATATATATATGATAAAAAAATTTCAAGCATATCATTTTCATTGTTTTATTAAAAAAACATCTTAAAAACAACTAATTTAATAAGATACAGCGACTTACTTACAAGATTGACACTTTAGAAACTACTAAAACTGAGAATGTAGGGTCTTGGATGGTCGCTTACATTGCTCCCCTTCTAAAACAACACTAATTTTCCCTAATCCATCTCAAAATTGCATAGATTTCTAGGCAATCCAGTGTTTTGTCCATAAGTTCTTTGTTAACTCTTTTGTGGCTTCAACCAAATTTTTTGTCCAACTCAAAATTCTTCATTAATAAATATAGAAACTTCGAAATGGAAATACAATATAAGATTAAGAAAACCCAAAGACCTTGATAACCCTTAATCCTGACGAAAAGATCAAGAACCGAACATGAAGGTGGAGGTAGAGACGATGATGAGTAGGAAGATGATGGTTGATGACCGTTAGCAGTGGTTCACCTATTTTGATAAGGGCGGACAGTCTCTGCGGGTAATGAGGAGAGATGTTCAAAGGTCTCAAGTATGTGGAGTTGGTCATCCTCGTTGCTGGAAGATAAGTGATTGAGATGGACATACCCACGGGATCTAGGCTTTGGAAGCAATTATGTAAGATAGTCGATTTTGAAGGAGAATGCTAGTGCTCCAGAAGAGAAGAGGAGTATAGTGGCCAAACAGGTACGGGTCTCTACGATAATGTCACCAACGAAGGTATTTATGATCCTGAGGTTACTTGTGGCTAAAAGGGGGTCAACCTCTGGGACTTTTATCTTGTATGGGGAACTAAAGCTTTCACTGCTGTTGGACTGACTGCCTCGATTGGGATAGGTATGATGTCATTATGTTTGCTAAATAATATTTGTGTTGATTGTAAATTCTATGGAGGTATCTATTGAGCATGTGTATCGGTAGACCAAAGATATATGGCTCCGTCTGAGGAGAATATTCTAATGAGGAGGCTTTTATAGGATAGAAGAGATACTGTAGACCATGTTCCCTATTTCTGGGGAGTCCATTATGCCAAGGCCACTTAGCTGTCTGCTGAGCTGCACGACTCCTACACGATGTGAAGAAATATATATATTTCACTAGTGTTGAGGCAACTTGTGCTCTTCATTAGAAAGAGTTGGTTGCCAAGAAAAATGAGCTTTCTCAGCCAAACAACAAAATCATTTTAATTGGCAAGAGGTTGAGACCATAAGGCAACAATTGTAAGAGGCTGTGATAGCCTTAGAGGAGTCGACATATAAATTGTCAACGAGGGGGACAGAGAGTGAGCTTGTTCAAGATGATGCTGATGAACAGAAGGAAACAATTGGAAAAGATACTAAGAAGATGAAGGAGATCAAGGGTGAAATGGCTCACGTCCAAGAAAAACTGTGAAGTGTGAACCAATACAAACATAGCCTTTTTTGAGCTATTCAAGTGGCTGCAGGACCTCTTAATTTGAGTTAAATAGATCTTCACCGTTGTTGGGAGATGATGGAGGCAGGGGAGAATTTTGATTTTTACGATCGTTCGAGTGGGGATGAAAGGATATTTGTAAAATATTGCTACTCTATGTTTGTATTGGTATTATTGGTGCTCGAATCCGTGACCTTCAGAAATAATAATCGTTCCTTTAATCACTAACACAATAAAAAATGAACCTTAAGGAGGCTGAGATAGAGGATCCTATGGGAAATGATTTAACGAACTCTTTATAGGTTGAGTTAGTGTGTCATTCAAAAAATTGAGTTAGGGATTCTTCTAAGGAAGAAGCCAAGGGGTCTATCAGAATATGAATTTCTTGTAGTGTAGGGCTTCTTGTAACTTCTTGAGAAATTAATAAAATTGCCCATAAATTTGCTCACTATTTATGTTTTGTCACTTAAGTTTTTGTATATATGCTAGGTCAGAGTTCCACTCATTGATGACGTGTTATCGTATATGTCTACGGATGTAAAACATTGATCTGACCTAAAAACCCGATTGAAGCCTATTTGAGTCAAAATCTGGTTTGATCCGGAGATATAATGATCCGAACTCGATTTGTATCCGACTATTGTTGACCCAAATCAGAATTGGACCTGTTATTGTAGTAACCGAACTCGAACTGTATCCAACAGAGAATGACCCGAACCCGATTTCAACATATTATTGTGGACCCGAAACTAGACCTGCATCTAACTGAAACAAACCCGAACCCGAGTCTGACCTGTCAGATAACCGATATTACCTGACTGAATCGACCCGAGACCTGATTTTACCCGACCTGATAAATGAACCGACTTGTTTTGAACTCGCCCTGTTATTGATCTGAACTAATATTAAAAAGACTTAATATTTACATGACATATAGTTAAGTATATCTATAACTTGATGAATTTAAAATATTGGTAAATATAATTAGTCGTAAAAAACATATGAGAATTAATTTATGGATTAATATTTAAATTTAGTATTACATATTTAGTTAAATTAATTTATTTACTATTTTATTTAGTTTTAATATATTTAATTTTAATTATATTTTAAATTAATATTTAATTAAAAATTATTATTTTAAATTCATATTTTATAAAAAAATATAATTTTAAATTAATATTTTATGAATTTAAATTAATTAAACTAAAATAATTAATAAAAAAGAAAAAAGAGAATCGATAAAAAAATAATGAAAAGACCAAATTTTAGAGGGAAATAAGTCAATCATTTTTTAAGTTTGAGATTAATTTACTTTCAGTGTAAAAATTTTGAAGGGATATAAGTTATTTAAAATTTTGGAGGGAAGTAGAAATAAATTTTGATTATTATATAAAAAAAGGGAAAAACAAAATTTTGGAGAGAATATATATAGTAAATTTTGGATTATTATTGTTATTATTATAACATATAATCAAATAATAAACTTTGATTAAGTATATAAAAAATGGAGATTAGATTTAGATATTCATTTGACACTACTCTAGGTCGAGTAAGTGCCTAAAAAAATTGAATCTCGCTCCGCTCTAAATATTTTACAATTATTTCAATTTGGTTATGATCACTCGAAAATTAAATTTTAAATTTTATTTTTTTAATCGATTCGACCCTTATTTAATTAAAATCATATTATATATTTTAAAATTGTTTTAATTTGATCATAGAGAATTATTTTAGTGATTGAAGAATTGGTCATAGAGAACTAGTTTAGTGATTTGGGCTAAAGGATTAGTGTTGGGCTTAAAGAATTAATAATATGCATACATTAATTCATAAACAAATTAAATACATATATTAGTATACATTTAAGTATATATATATATTAAAGTATATTATATATTATAAGTACATTAAATATAACATATAATATATTATTACATAAATTATAATATATATAAGTATATTATATATATTATATATAAGTATATTATATATATATTAAACTATATTATATATATAATATATATTAATGTATATTATATACATATATACATCTAATATATTATATAGACTATAGGTATAAATTATAATGTATTAAAGTACATTAAAATTAAATTTTCACCGAATTTAATTATTATTAATTTATAATTTTTGCAATTTAGTCCTTATAACTTCATTTTTGTTTTAAATTGACTACTATTTATTTTTCTTATTTAGTTTAGTGTTTTTAATAAGATGATATTTTATTTTATTAATGTTTATCCATTTTAATTTTAAATTTGATTCTTTCTACTCCAATTTTTATTCCTTATTAATTTTTAATTTTTGTAATTTAACCCAATTTTTAAGATATGAATCATTTGATGATATTTTTGCTTAGTCTAGTGCGTAATATTTATTTTTAATGGGATTCATGCTAGTTAAAAGAGTTAGATAAATAATTAATTCGAAATGAATGATCAACCATTCAACCCAAAGTCTATCGATTGTTTACTTAATTACTTATTTGTACTAAACTCAAACTTAATAATTTTAATTAATCTAAATTTAAAACCCAAATTAATATGAATTGAAATAAAACTGACTTGAAATGAACCCGACCTAAAATGCAGCTGAACTAAGATGAACAACCTGAAATCTACCCGACCTGAAATGAACCTGTTAATTATCTGATTTGGACCCGAACTGTTTGAACCAGACCTGAAATGAATCCGACCTGAAATAGACTCGACCTGAAATGGAACCGCACCCAACTCGAATCGAGTCAAAACATCAAATCAACTTGAAATGACTTGTATCTGATTTTATCGACCTAACAATACCCGACCTAAAACCCATCCGAGTAACTGTTTTTACATCCCTACATATGTCTGTATTTTCCTTTAAATGGATGGACATGTTTTGAGCAATTTTCGGGTATCAACGCTACTTTCTTTCAAAGTTATCTCCTTTATAGTTCAACGAAAGTAGTCTCTATATAAGACTTTGAAAGTTGTTTTAGTGTTTTGGAGTAAGCCAGTTTGGTTTTTTTAGTGTGACTCTAATTTTGATGAAACGTGATAATATGTGTGAAAGTATCTTGACTCTTTGGGGAAACATACATGATATAGGTGGAGGAATCTTGACATCCTTCGGGAAACCTACATAATATGAGTGAAGGTATCTCAACACATTTATAGAAACATACATGATATGAGTAGAGGTATCTCAATACCTTTGGAAAATATTGAGTGTCATGTTGTGCTTATTAAATGATATAATTTCGTGCAATTATATACATTGAACAAGTAATAAAGTGAGTGAGTGAGATCGTTTTCACAAGAATTTGATAGGAAAGTTCAAAGGTAGTTAATACACATAAAAGTTGATAATTTCTTTAGTATGAACATATGCTAAAGCAAAATTATAATTGCAACTAAAATGTTGTAGCAAAATAAAGTTGAGAAAGGAGTAATCAAGTAAAGCTGCACAAGCACAAACACGAAGAAATATTCAAGGTAAAGACTGACCAGACTTATTATGGAAAGTTCTCTATTTTTATCCTAAATGATTATTGTTTTCCATGTTTAAATATGTTCGACAGTGTTTGCTAAAAATGTCTTCACTATCCCTAGTCAAAGACCTAATACTCGAAAATGCTAAGGCATTACCTTCCGGTCTCAACCCTAACACTTCTAATGTTGATAAATTTCTACCTTTTTATTCGTTGAAACCTTACCTTATCCCTCCTAAGGTGAGTTAGGATTTTGTTTTCTAACTGTAACCTCATTGTTCATGATGATCTAAGCTTTGCCTATCCCTAGGCCTAAGCTAATCAAACACCTTAGCTATAGCAATCTCCCGAGAGCTGTTACAAACTAAGAATGAAGATAAAAATGAAATCTTTCATGAACAAAACATAGATAAAACCAGAAAAACAATAAAACATTCATTCAAAATAATAAAGAATCCAAAACAAGCCTAAGCCATAATAAAATCAGATCATGGCTAGGTTTAAGGAATCATTCACAATTTTTTCTTTGAAAATACATTTTCATCGAATGAAAAGAGGTAAACCAAATTTAAAAAGTATGAAAATCCCAAAAAACTATGTCGTGATGTCTTCTAGCTTGTCGCTTATCTCGAAGTCGTGCAAAAATCCCCACCTTTGCTTATTTTTCTTTTCGAATCCTCTCTAATCTCCTTTGACGAGGGCAATGGTCTGGTATTTAATATTTATAGGGATTTTCTAGGGTTTTGTGCCCTAAAGATGCAAGGAATATTCTCTGACTTTTGTAGGGAATTATAGGGAATTGCAACTGGCTAGACAGTCACGTGAAGATGGCTGAGGGCAACACTTTTGTCTTTTCGGCAATTTGTCTTGTACGCCCAAAATGTTATAATATTTTTTGAGTTTGATCCATCACAGAATATGCTACATCTTTTTCTTTACCCTAGCAAACCTACATAATACCACCAGAAAAATACCCTTCTCAAGTAGCATCTTCTAAAAATAAAAATAAAAGCATGCAAATTTAATCTAATGCAAATGCAAATGAAATGCTTCTACATGCAATGAAAGTGCACTTGAAATTAAGCTAAATCTTAAGTAAAAGAGTATAAAATATACTCTTTTTAGAGCGTTAATAGAAAACATACATAGGATGTGTAACCTCCTTAACTTGGCCTAGCTAAAATCGAACTAAAATGGTTATATTTATATTATGTTTGTAAAAGAAATCCAAATATAATAAACTAAACCAATCCATTTTTTTCTTTTTTATCTAGCCTAATCAAACAATAGTAATTGCATAATTTATGCGATCAAGGACTAAAACATAATTTTTACAATCAAAGGTCCAATTAAATAATTGAGTTTATTAATCCTCAATTAATTTCATTTCATACAAGCAAATTCATCACAAATGAAACTAAAAAAAAACTCGATTAAGCATTCAAATAGCTAGAGACTAACATGCAACATAAGAAAACTCACCGGATAAATAACCAAAAAACCTACATGAGTATCAATACTCAACGAGCCCATATCACTATGTTGTCTCAAACAATCCCCTACCAATACACAAATTTCTTATATCGATCACTTAAGATTTTAATTTTAAAACTCGATCTGAGTAGAAAAATTATGTATCGATATGATACCTCATGTATCGATACGTCATGCAAATTCCTTAAAGGTTTTAATAGTACTCTACCATCCATGGGATTGATGTGTGGTGGATTCAGTGTTTATGCATTAATCGTCACATCAACCTTGTTTAGATAATTTTTACGATCTAATTTATACCATCAACAATTGTCGCATCTTTATGGTCACCTTATTTATCTATGTTTGCGTCCTCAGTCACAGTTTTCTTAAGGAATGCATAGATTGCTCTATTGGTATTGTTTTTCTTGCTTGTTCATAAGATTGATGCTAAATCTCTTCCTAAGGTTTATTTCGATTTCATATACGGTGATTGGGTTCCTCGTGCACCACAGACAACTTCAGCTACTCGAGTGGCTTATCAGCCAGTTGCTCTAGCAACTCAAGGAAATGTCTCTTTGATATCATTTTTCCAAGATCGTCATTTAGATTGAAGTTCGTGTTATGATTCCCTTTGATTCGATTGATGAACATCTTGAGATCTTGAAATATAACATTGAGCATCTTCAGACGAATGTCGTGGATGATGATGATGGCAACAATGATACATCAAAGACTAGTTTCATTTCATTTTCATACCATTTAATTCATCCTAAATTTGTGTATTTGGTTGTCTTGCTACATTCTTTCCACTCTTTATGGATTATGTTTCTTTTATTTTATAGTGGATATGCGACTTTAAATTACTTATGCTTTATTTTTTGGATAATATCTATGGATTGTTTATGTTTTATGGATATTATTGTGTTCTAATTTGGATTGATTTATATATTCTTTTCTCTTTTCTTTTGATTTAATAAAAAGGAAGAAAACTTTTTGATTAAAATTTTAAGATATTTATTCAAAATAAATTTGGGAATAGTATTGAAATAACTCATAAAATCTAAGTTGAAGAGAGTTAATTCTTCAAATTTACCTATTTTAAAGATCACATTTTAACCAAGTCATTTGAAACTATTTCAAAATGAATTTACAAGTTTAAAAGTACTCAAAAAGTCAATTGGCCTTTGACCATCGATATGGCCTTATAGGCATACTAGTTCGGTTTTATTTTTTAAAATTCCAATAAGTTCAATTTGTATCATTATAGCTACCATACCAATAAGGAATTCAATTTAATACTATTATGGCACTTTCAAGTATCGATACGCCTTTTAGAAAAATTTTCTAGTGGGTTATTTCAATATTGATATGTTATGTACCGTAATGGTGCGCTCAATCTGAGTACAAGTACTGAAAATATTCAAACTCCATTTAAAGCGGGAAAACTCCTTCCCAATGATTATAATCAAGTCTCTAATAATCTAAATGGTTAGAAATCAATGAGAAGGGTATAAAAATAAATTTTTAAAGTTTCTTCAACAACAACTCAAATGATTTGAAATAGTTTATCAATGAGTTTGATTTTGTTTCTATAAGAGGACTTTCAAAGTTGTTTCTTTTATTGAAAAGAAGCCAAATACGTTTAAAATAGTTTGTGAATGATTATGGAATAACAAGTCTGACTAAACTAAATTATTGTAAATTCTTATCTATATAGTTACTGTTATTCATGGTTAAATTATGTTGGTGACATTTTCACTTTCAGTTGAAAAGCTACCTATAATTTAATCATGTTGGCGTGGTCTTACCACTAAATATTGAATTGACGTTTTACCACTAAATACTTAATTGATGCTTGTTGATTGCTTGGATTGGTCTGAATACTAAATTGATACTTTTTGATTGCTGACTGACCTAGTTTTAATGTAGAATTAATGCTTCTTGTCTAGACTAATCTAAAATATGAATTCTGAAATGATGCTTATTTTTCTATAAAGCATACAGTGTAAATTGTTGTTGGTCTGACTGAACCAAATTGTTACAAATTATGATCTAAATAGTTACTCATAATTGAATTATCATGTTGGTATTGACTTATAAAACTAAAATTAAAAGTTGTTCATACTTTAATTATGTTGATTGCTTTTAGATCTTTTGAGGTTAAAATCTCGATAAAAAATTTAATAGTAAATTCAAGATTTTAATCTCGTAAAACTTTTACTATAAGATACGAACGTTTAAATTTTAATATTTTTTTAATTGATTTAATATTTAATTTAGTCTACTAACTAACTTATAATAAATTTAATTATATTTATAATTTTTTTTATTGTTTTTAGAATTTGCAAAGATAATAAAATTTTAAATCTCAAGTTTTGATATTATCTTAATTCATAACTAAAATCATGTTCAAATATATCTTAATGTTACATTAAACTAATAAATAAAATTTATTCATATTTAAATTCATTTTATATAATCTAGTTAATAATCAATAAATGAATCATTTGATAAAGTTAATAATCAATAAATGAACCATTTAATAAAATTAATGAATTGATGATCACAATTAATTATTTTTTTCAAATTTTAAAGAATTGTTTCCATTAATTTTTACTCATCTCATGTTATTGATTTAATAAAACTTTTAAATATTTTCGTATATTATAATTTATAAATATAAAAAGTATATTTTATATATTGTTTTCCTATTTTCTTTTTTTACAAAATATAGTTTTTTCCTTTTTATTTCTTAAAATATGGTGATACATTGTTTAAATCAAAAGTCAGTTGGAAAGCAGTCCTACTTCAAACAATAACCAAATAAAATATTAGACACTGTCTGAAGTTAAATTAGCTTTCATCTCACTTCAAAAAATGAATTTCAAAAAAATATTATTATTCAAAGTCAAACTGTTTGTAGTTCGACATAAAAAAATAATTTTTATGGCTATAAAAAGCCACGTGTTGGCCTAGGAGGGCACTTGACTCTATTTAAAGTTGAGGTGTCTTCTATCCAACTTCAAATAATATCGTGCAGAGGGTTGACAACCTTTCATGCATGCAGTCTGCATTTTTTTTTGTGTTATTTAGAGTGTAGATAAGTATTTTTTAAGTATTATATTACTTTTAAATTATATAGGGGTTGTAGAATTTTTTGATTTAAAATATATTAGTTACCTTTAAAATTCGTATAGGGGTAATTAAGTAAAAAATATTGTTGTTTATTTTTAAATATGTTATGTTGGTATTGAATGTAATTCATTTAAAAAAATTGTTTAATAGTTTGAGTAAAGAGGTATAATAAGAAGGAGGAGGAGGAGGAGAAAATTATGGATAAAATATTATAATTATTTTAAAAATTATTTTTTTATAATATTGATATTAATTTTAGGATTTTTTAATGAAATGTTTAATTTGTGTAAAAACTCCAGCATGGATAATTTAGAAGAATATTATTCTAGTATTTTATTTTTTTAGAACAAACGATGAACTATTTTATTTTTAAGAAATTTGTATAGTTTTAGAAAGTCATTTCGAATATATTTTTGAAATATATTTGTGGATTAGTTATATATTCTAATTTTTTTATTGTTTTTTAAATCCAGATTCTTTTTAGTTTTGTTTTGTTTTTTGTTATATTATTATTCACAATATTTCCCCAAAAAATACAGCCAAAATGAGCAACAAAAACTTTGTCATTGTAATCACGGAAATTCGTCCGGGGAGTCGCCACCAATCCTTTTTTGCAGTGTGATTGGAACACCAAAATTGGGTCTGCAAACCAGAGTTGGATCCGGGAGTCTGTTACGCGTGAGGAAGGGTGAGCACCCCCACAACTCCCGAAATCGACACCTGTCGGTTACAAAATATTTTATATGAAAGAAAATATAAATTCAGTTTATTAAAATTACTGTTGTGATCCCGAATATTTTTAAGGAATAATATTAAAAAACACTAAATTAAAATATTTTATATGTTTTGTTTTTTTGTTATATTATTATTAAGGAAAATAATAATAATAATATATGGTAAAAACATAATAACAATAGCATTAAGGAACAATATGCAAAAACACTAAATTATAGGGTTAGGATATTAAAAAAAAGGACTAAATTGAAGGAAATTAAAATTATGTGACCAAAATAAGCAAAACAGTGACCCAATTGGAAACAAATTGAAACTGGAGTGTAGAAACATAAGGATACTAAAGATGTGAGGACTACGGGCGTGATTTCTCCTTTTTACAGGGTTATTCGCGGGTACGGGTCTGGTATTGGATCGGTCCACGGGGCTCAGGGGTTAAACGATGTTATTTTGGGTCTTAAAGGCTAACACCAAAACGACATCGTTTTGGTTGATGTTTATATACCTTATTTTCACTAAAAAAATCATTTGAGCACATAATTTCTCCCCCCAAAAAAACAATATGCTCTCTACTTCTCTCAATCCCCCTTTGGTACTCTGGTTTTCGGCGACAAGCAATGTAACCCCCTCGACCCGATCTAGATGCCACCCGACTCGAACGAGTTATACGGGGAATACCGAGGCTAATCCGAAGACTGTCCCGATAAACAACCCTAAAAATTATTCTCCTTATCTTCTCTAAATGCATTAATTAGATCCTACATGTTCATGCAAGGATTGAGTTTATTTGCAGTGGAAACTAAAGAGAAACGAGTCCTAATTTAATCGAACAAGTTTTAGGGACCTAATTGTAATTTTCTAGATATTTGTGATCTAAAAGTTTACTAGATGCATTTAATAACCTATAGGGCATAAACCTCATAATCCCACAAGATTTTTAGATGCCAATTGTCCTAGTTCCATGCTCTTAACACAAATTGAAAGCAATATTCAACAGAGTCATAACTCAACATGTATAAGCAAAATCAATATGTGAATCAAATCCAAATGATTTTATTAACATAAAAGCAAATATACCAATGTGCAAGATTCAATATTCAACTATTCAATAACCGACTTATATGTCCTAAGGTTCCTCATCACCATTGCTCCCTAAACTACCTAAGGTTCAAAATATAAAAGCAACATACTTGAGCTAAAATATGAATTAAAAAGCAATAAGAGTTTTCCTTGCTTTCCCGGATGACCAACTCACTTCTTGTCTACATTACAAGGAAAACAGAGAGGTTAAGCTTACGCTTAGTGAGTGAATTATAAAACAATTTTAACTACTTGTAATGCAACCCATATTATACGAAAAAATAGTTTAAAAACAAGTCATGCTCAAGAAAACCATTTGTGACTATTATGTCACTAAGATATTAAAAAATCCGCAAGTGTTTATCACATGGCATATGCCATAAAACAAGTATTATATGCTTAACAAGCAATGCTTTAAAACCTTTTAGCTCTTTTATAAAACACATGCAATTTACAAATTGCACAAAAATTGATAAATTGTTTACACTTACGTTTTTGCACATGTTGGTTAAGTGACACGAATGGAGTTTCCTTCAAATGTTGGGATAAACAGATAAACATGCGAATGACATCGTACACCAATTCACACAGATTGACTATCACAATCTAAAGATCTCACCTTGGTGTCTGGGATAGTTTGCCATACCCGAATGTGATAAGGTAACAGTTATATCACACAACACTAGGCTAACCTCTAATGCATCACTCAAGGAATTTATACACATATGCATTTTAATTTATAGCACACTCACATCCTATTGATCGATCAACTTATCCCAAGCCCATCACTTAATATCCAACATAAAACAAAACCAAATAATCAAGTTTTACATTAAAAATAGTAGAAAAATCACATGAATTCCTCTATTTCATGCACAATGTGTATAAACCGATAAAAACCATCTTTTACTTATTTTGAAAACAAACCGAGGAATCATTAAAACCAATTTAAAAATAGACACATGAGCATTTGTTCACATGCATAAATACATATGCGATATTAAAGGAGATTTAAAAATAGATACATGAGTATTTGAGTTGAAATGGGTTATTATAGTCGTGGATGTTCATGAAAATGGAATAGCTTTATATTCGAATGTAAAAGTCTTACAAAATGAGATTTAAAAAACACATCACGCTTCAAATATTAAAGGAGAAGATATTAGAGAAAATTGGAGCTCATATTCATGGTTTGTGATATCGGTGGCTTTGTGACAATCTAGTTAGATGTTCCGCAATAGCTCTGAAAGATAATACATATTTGGAAATAATGATCGCAGAGCATGACTAAATGAATATTCGGAATGTTGATTTGTTTACGGAGGTTCGTGTTATTTCTATCCCATCTAGAAACGTTGTTGGAGAAACTAGTGAAATGTGTATTGATTACGAATTTGATATATTTGGAGGTAGTTTTGTTGCACTGATGACAATTTGGGAGAATCACTTGAAGATTCAAGCCAAGATGAAGATATTGATGATCCTGATTTGTTCCCAGATAACGTTGGTGAAGCCCCTAATTTTGTTGTTGGAGAATTTGTTCAGACGGGGGATGACATTATGTTTTATGAACCTCCAAGTCATATGAACTTAGTGGATTTCGATGCAATGGGGGCACCACAATTCCCAGATATGCCTAATTTAAATTCGAGTCAACAGGGTGAATTATTTGTTGGGCTTTGATTTTACGAAAATAATGAAGCAACATTGGCAATTAAAGAGTATAGCATCATGAATCATGTAGATTACGTGGTTTAGGAATCCACCTGAGGACCTTTTTTGCGAATTGCGTGAAATTTGGACAAGGGTGCAACTGAAGGATTCGAGTATCATATGTTAAGAAGATTGATCGTAGGGAGGTGACAAAGTACAACGGTGATTCATCACTAATCCCTTGAACATTCATCCACTTAAAGATAAAAGAGAGAACAAAACATTCATTAGCATTCATCACCATAAAGATGAAGTATTTATCTCTTGTTGTAAGACTCTTCATATTGTTCCTATGAACACTGTAAATAGGAACCTTTCTGATGGAGGCTCGGAAGTCCTTTATTTTTTCGCCCTTGTCAGATTGTAATACTTTAGATCGTCGATCCCACTGGGACTGTGTCGACTTCACTACCTCTTATGGTTGCACTATAAAAAGTAAAAACACAAGTAATGGCTGAGTTGAGAATTCTAAATTAACTACTAAAACTAAACAAAATATTGAAGAAATAAAGATGAACTAAGTGAGGCTAAGTTGAGTGCTTCGCAGAGGAGAATCCAATTATATTAAGTATCCACTTATTAATGCAATGGGTTGAACTGCCGCCTCGGTGGGTCACACAAAGGGTCGCCGCAGCTGCCTAGGCGGGGTTATGCCTTATCGACAACTCAACATTCTATAGTTCGATAGAGCATCCTTGTATATCTTCTTCCTTATCCCTAAGCGAAGAGAACTGTTGAAACCCATGTCTTGATGATACCTCCCGGCGTGAATCAAGGGCGGAAAACAACCAAACACATGTGTCTTGTTAGTCGCTGAAATCCTGGGCGGTTAATCTCTTAACCAGATTAGTCAATGCCCATGAGCAAAGACCGTATTCTCTCGTTTTGTGAGCCTAACTCTCTCGATATTAGACAAATGGATTTTTCTTCACATACTTATCATCTCGAGCTCATATGCAAAGAAGAGTAAACGCCAAGAGAGAATAAACTATGAAATAGGTTTTGCTTTAATAAATATCTAGCATAACATAACTATCTTCTCCAACTACTCTACAAACAACCTAAACCTCCAAAAAAGTTTAGAACATGATGTAGTCGACGGCTAAAGGTATTGTCTAGGGTAAACTCCTTGCTAAGACTAAACATAATATGTGCCTTATATAGGCCAAGCCCTAGGTTAAAGCTTTCCATGCAAGGAAAGAGTTCTAAAGAAGAGAGAAGTATAATTCCTAATTAAACTATAATTAATTCTTATTTCCTAAAATATCTCTTCTTTCCCGCATGTGACTTTGACCAAGGCTTGACTCCGTAGTTTGGATCCGTCTTTCTTTCGCTCATTGTACATTAAGATCAACATCTTTTTCTCTTTCTATTGAGCACTGGTTGTCATTTTTACTCTGCTGCCGCGGCCTCCAAAGTGCTGCCTTGGCGGGTGCTCCATCTACACTTCAGCATCTGTCTTCCTAATTGGCCATCTTTATACGTAGTTTCCTGTCTAAGAAAGAAAACTATCAAATGCATCTGTTTTACGCTAATTATTAGATCAATTCATGAATTATATGTTGGAATGTTGAAGTATGGAAAATATGCAGAAATATCTATTAAAGCCCTTTAATCATGTCCTTTATTAGTAAATATGGAGTGGGAAAATGGTAATAAAAATAGGACTTTTATGGACTCATTGCACCCCTACACTCGAACTATTGCTTGTCCTCAAGCAATGCAAAAGATAATTTCCGTCCTGACTACCGCGGCAGAAATCCTTTCTTGACTTGGCCTCTTCTAGGTTCTAGGTATTCCTCGGAACTGGACTATGAGTCTTAGTGAGTGTGTGCGTAGCTATGTCGAAACTGTTTTTCTAAGTTCTAATCCTTTTTCTAGCTCAAGACTTCCGACTAAGATTTTTCTTTAATTATTTTTTTTCTTTCTCCCTAAATTGGTATATAAATATATATTGCTATATACTTATACTGCTTGAGACGGTTTCAGGCACCTCAAGTGTTTAGCTATTCTTACTAGAGCCAATTTCGGGGACCTCTAGTAAGTGGGAAAAGGACTAAGTCCTAGAGCCAGTGATAGGCACCTTTATGGACTAAACTAGAGCCGGTGATAGGCACCTCTAGTTAAAATCTAAGCCTAAGTCCTTATTGCTTTTCAAAGCAAAGAACTTATAAAATCAACTAAGACTAGCAGTGTTTAATATTTTTTCAGGCTTATAGTCTAATCCTAAGTACTAAACCTAGTATACCTTTCTGATTTCAAGTCTGGTGAATGGTGCAGACTGCTGTGGCGGCTGGAGAATATATTGTTGCCTCGGCAGTTTCAATAAAATTCAATAGACTTAAAAAAAATTTGCAGTAAATTGTAAGATTATAAGGACAGAAAATAAGGCAATAATATGATAATCTAAATACTTTCCATACATAGCATATATTTACAAATTACAAAAGAGGAATCAATACTCCCCCACACTCGAGGGATGCATTGTCCTCAATGCATGAAAAGTAAAAAGAAAGCTGAAAATAAAAAGATAAAAAATGAAAGAAAGACTACCGCCCTTTTCAGAACACCGAGGAGGCAAAGGAGTCCTCGGAATCACTGTCGATGAGAAGCTTGCGGCAGCTTTTTGGTAGTTGATGTGGTGTTGCTGGCAGCTTTCTTTTTGGCAGACCGGGGTGGTTGGACTCGGATGGGAGTTGGAGTGTTACTCACCTCTTGTGCGGAGTCGATGTTGATTGGTGAAGTAGCTGTGGCTGAACCAGATGCCATCCTTTTTTTGCTTGTAGATATGGAGGCAATGTAGTATTTTACTGTTTGCATGTCATCAAAAGAGTTGTTCCATTCTAAGGGACTGGAGTCTTCAACAGTAGCTTGATGCGTGGAGTCTGGTTTTCTGACCGTTGTAACTGAGTCAGTGGAAAATGGTTCAGTCGCAGCTGCTGTAGTTGTGGCAGCAGGTGAGAGGGGTACTGTGGCAGAGACAGTGGCTGTTGGAGCGGGTGCAGGTGCGAGTTGCTGGTGTACCGCTATGTCAACTGTGAACTCTAGAAAGATAGTTGAACATGTTGGGAATGCTTCATGTATGGTGGTTATGACTGCACTGTTGAATTCCCGAACATAAGTCATGAAGGTCAGCTGCCTTCTCTCCATGCGTTGCAGAATGTCTAGAGTTCCAGGTGCGGGTGCAGCCTCTGCTGCTGCTGGTTGATCTACTTCCGCGGAAGGTACCTCAGTAATGGTGGGAATGTAGGCTTCTGGGACAACTTCTTCCACTTGTATAAGTTTGATGTATACATCTCTCGTCTAGCCCGTTCTTTCTGGTGTATATGTGTCGATTTGCAGTGTTTGTACATTTTCAAGTCTTGCCAAGGCAATTATTAAACATGGGAAATTGAGTATACCTCTATCCTTGGTGGCACACTCAAAGATTTCCTCACTAATGATACGACCGACATCAATCCTCCGATTGTGGATGATGGAATGGATGAGTGCTAGGAGTGTCCGATCTACTGTTTGATTATGCGATGTGGGCAGTAGATTCCTCTTTATAAATGTATTTCACAACATTGCCTCTAGGTGTAAATCTAGGCGGCTGACTGACCCGTGGTGCTTTCCAGTCTTCCACTCTGCTCCAGGCATGCAGAGTTCGACCTTCATTGCTTCATAGTCATCCGCCGTGAGGGCGGTGACAAATGCGGCATGGTCGTCATTTTTGATGTGCAGGCCGAAATGGGCGTTAATGATGAAATCAACGATCGGTATTGCCTGTCCACGCAGATAGGTGTATGGGTTGTTTGCCACTAGTCTGTGCGCGTAGAATTCTCGGGCCCATTCAATATTTACTGGTGGTGGTTGTTTGGCAAACTTTTGCCACCTCTGAAAGGTGATTTTGTAGAGGATGAAGTTATCTAACCCAAGGTCTTCATCGTCAGTGTAATAAAAACCTTGTTCTTCCCAAACTTACTTATTTTGGAAGACGCGGTAGTATTTATGCTCGACTGCCTTTGTGGAGAATCTTCAAAATGCAGCCTTTACGGTAGGGTTTTGTAATCTATTGGCCATCGGTATTTTGTTTGGAGAAGAGGAGAAGAATTTTAGCAAGATAACGATATTTAAGAGAAGAGTAAAGGAGGAGAACTTTGCCCGTGTATTTATAAGCGGTGAGCGGAGCGACGTTTGAGGGAGCGGGGGCGTGATTATTACCCTTGGCGTGCAAGAGACGCAACCCCAGCTGGCAACCATTGGCAGCGGAAACGACGCGATTTTTGAATGTGGGCGGCACAATTCCCGCTCGGAAATTATAGTTCCTTGGATTGGGCCGCTAATTTGTTGGGCTGATCATCCTCTTTAATTCTTCCTTATTATTCCTAAATAATAAAAAATAAAATTAATAGATGCTGAAAAATATAACTAAATTCTGAAACTAAGTTGCGAAAAATTGAAATCTATTTCCTAAGACTGAAATTAAAAATATAATCCTAAAACATAAAAATAAATTAAGGATAGTAAGATAGAAATTAGGTCACTAGTGGAGTACAATGGAGTGCATCTCCAGCAGCAACCATCTTCCCCTTTTTTAACGGAGGATGGTGTGATGATCAACTAGAGCCTCCTCATCAGGTGGTTTCTTTCGTGTATGCTTCTGTTCAAGCATTGCGCTGCCTTGGCAGGGGCTGCCTCGGTAGGACTTGTTTAGGCAATCCGTTTCTGGATTGAAGTTAAATTTAGTTTTAACCTCAATTCTCTGACATTCATCTACTTCATCCGGATGCCTTAAGGTTTTGAATACATTGATCTGCACTTGTTGGTCATTGACCCTTATGAGCAATTCGCCTTTCTCGCAATCGATCAATGTTTTGCCCGTGGTTAGGAATGACCTTCCCAATATGATCGGAGCATGTTCATCTGCTTCATAATCAAGAATTAAGAAGTCAGAAGGAAATATAAATTTATCCACTCTTACCAGGATATCTTCAATTTTTCCTTCCGGTTGCACCTAAGAGCGGTCTGCCAGTTGCAGCATCACTGTTGTTGGTTTAGCCTGCCTGATGCCTAGCTTTCGGAATACTGACTTAGGGATGAGATTTATGCTAGCGCCTAAGTCGCATAGTGCCTTACCCACGCATTGATCACCAATAGAGCATGGTATTGTGAAGCTACCAGGATCTTTTCTTTTACTCGTGGCTTTGTTGTGTAGCATTGCCACACACCCTTCTGTCATAGAAACTGTCTCAAATTCCCCTATTTTTGTCCTCTTCGATATAATATCCTTAAGGAACTTGGCATAGTTGGACATTTATTTAATTGCCTTCACTAAAGGTGTATTTATGTGTACCTGTTTAAGAATGTCCAAGAATTTCTTAAACTGATATTCTTGCTTTTGTTGTTTCAACCTTTGTAGGAAAGGTGGTGGTCGCCGCAAATCTTCAATTTTTTCATTGCATTGGAATCTTATCTATGGTTTGACGGCGATATCATCTGCTGTGGCAGCATCGTCGGCAGTGTCTGCTGGTTCCTTTACCTTGGGTATTTCATTAGTAGCTACTTGAGGTGCTATTGTCTCAATATTCTTACCTACTGTCTAAGCAGGTATTTCAGGGTCCTTTAGTTGTAATCCACTCCTGGTGGATATTGCTTTGCATTGTTTATGAGGACCAGTTCTAGCGACTTCAGTATTGCTAGGGAGGCTTCCTATGGGTCGACTTTTCATCTGCTGTGCCATTTATCCTTCTATAGTTTCCAGCGTCTTGAGAGCAGCTTCATTGTTTTGCATTCTCATCTTTGTCCTGTCAATGAAGGTATCGACTCTCTAAATGAACTTACTGGTCTTTGCAATGTAAGCGCCAGTTTGAGCCATGAATGTCTACAATGTATTTTCCAGGGTTTGGACATCTATTGTTTGTTGCAGCGGCGACAGTGCCTGCTGCGGCATCGGCTGTTGAGCAAATCTGTTTTTCTGAAATCCAGTAGATTGCACTGATTGATGTTGCGGATTAAGTGCAGTGTTAGGGTTACTCCAAGAGAAGTTTGGATGTTTCCTCCATGTTGGGTTATAATTATTGGATATATTGTTTCTATTGAAATTTCCAACATAAAAGGAAGATTCTGGATCTTGCGGGCTTGCGCTTTATCATGTTTATCGCCACATGTTTCACAACAAACAGTGACTGTCTTTACTTCTCGAACATGACTCGGCTTTTGCAGATCCTTAACCATGTTTGTTAAGGCTGACAGTTGAGCCAGGATAAAATCTAAAGAGTCGGAACTTGTCATACCTCGCCTAGTTATTCCTCTTCTGGTGGTCGGATATTGATAATAATTCTTTGCTAAACTATCCAGAATTTCTAAGCTCTCATGGGGTGGGCGGTCTAAGAGGGTACCGTTTGCGGAGGCATCAAGCATCATCCTCGTAGGGGTGTTTACAGCATTGTAGAAGATTGACACTTGAGTCCACTCGGGTAAACCATGCATGGGGAATTTTCTATATAACTCTCGGTATCTTTCCCATGCCTCATACATTGATTCATCTTCATCTTTCCTGAATGATGTGATGTCGTTTCTCAGCTTGTCAGTCATATTGGTGTAACTGAATCGGGCAAGGAAACTTCCGCAAAGTTCAGTCCATGAGTTCAACGATCCAGGTTGGAGGTTATTTAAACAAGATTTTGCCCTATCCCTTAGTGAATAGGGAAACAGTTTTAACTTTAGTTCAGTCCACTGGTAGTTTAAACGAATTACAAATTTCCAAAAATGACTTAAGGTGCTGCCGAGCGTCTTCGTTGGCCGATCCTCCAAATTGGCCTAGAGTGTTGATCATGTTGAACATGACCGGCTTCAGTTCAAAATGTTCTGCCTTTATATTAGGCATCACAACGGCAGGAGTTAATCCATCCAAATCTTCTTCTAAATAATCACGAACTGTTCCTACACGCTCCTGTTGAGGTGGATTGGCAGGATCAACAACTGTGAATGCGCCTTGGTTGTCTGCCACGGCGGCATTCATGCTAGCGTTGTTGTGTTGGCCAGGTGCTATGTTCATCTTTTCGCGTATCCCTTGTCGTAAACGCCTTGTGGTCCTTTCGATTTCAGGATTGTATGGATATTGTTCTATTGATGGATTAGAAATGGTCATACACAAAACAACCCTAGTTAGTTAAAAGAAATTAAAAAGTAAAATTTAAAAGAAAAAGGTGCAGAAATAATTGGTAGTAAAATTGAGCGCTAGTCCCCGGCAACGGCGCCAAATCTGATGGAGGCTCGAAAGTCCTTTATTTTTCCACCCTTGTCAGATTGTAATAATTTAGATTGTCGATCCCACAGGGATTGTGTCGACTTCACTACCTCTTATGGCTGCACTATAAAAAGTAAAAACACAAGTAATGGCTGAGTTGAGAATTCTAAATTAACTACTAAAACTAAACAAAATATTGAAGAAATAAAGATGAATTAAGTGAGGCTAAGTTGAGTGCTTCGCAGAGGAGAATCCAGTTATATTAAGTATCCACTTATTAATGCAATGGGTTGAACTGCCGCCTCGGTGGGTCACACAAAGGGTCGCCGCAGCTACCTAGGCGGGGTTGTGCCTTATCGACAACTCAACATTCCATAGTTCGACAAAGCATCCTTGTATGTCTTTTTCCTTATCCCTAAGCAAAGAGAACTGTTGAAACTCACGTCTTGATGATACCTCCCGGCGTGAATCAAGGGCGGACAACATCCAAACACATGCATCTTGTCAGTCGCTGAAATCATGGGCGATTAATCTCTTAACCGGATTTGTCAATGCCCATGAGCAAAGACCGTATTCTTTCGTTTCGTGAGCCTAACTCTTCCGATATTAGACAAATGGATTTTTCTTCACATACTTATCATCTCGAGCTCATATGCAAAGAAGAGTAAACGCCAAGAGAGAATAAACTATAAAATAGGTTTTGCATTAATAAATATCTAGCATAACATAATTATCTTTTCCAATTACTCCACAAACAACCTAAACCTCCGAAGAAGTTTAGAACATGATGTAGTCGGTGGCTAAAGGTATTATCTAGGGTAAACTCCTTGCTAAGAATAAACATAATATGTGCCTTACATAGGCCAAGTCCTAAGTTAAAGCTTTCCATGCAAGGAAAGAGTTCTAAAAAGGAGAGAAGTATAATTCCTAATTAAACTATAATTAATTCTTATTTCCTAAAATATCTCTTCTTTCCCGCACATGAATTTGACCAAGGCTTGACTCCGTAGTTTGGCTCTTTCTTTCTTTCACTCATTGTCCATTAAGATCAACATCTTTTTCTCTTTCTGTCGAGCCCTAGTTGTCATCTTTACTCTACTGCCGCGGCCTCAAAAGTGCTGCCTTGGCGGGTGTTCCATCTACACTTCAGCATCTGTCTTCCTAATTGGTCATCTTTATATGTAGTTTCCTGTCTAAGAAAGAAAACTATCAAGTGCATCTGTTTTATGCCAATTATTAAATGAATTCATGAATTATATGTTGGAGTGCTAAAGTATGAAAAATATGCAGAAATATCTATTAAAGCCCTTGAATCCTATCCTTTATTAGTAAATATCGAGTGGGAAAATGGTAATAAAAATAGGACTTTTATGCACTCATCACTTTCCTTCATATGTATGACACCGCTTTAGATATAAGAAAACTCTTTTGAAAGGTTGCTTTCAGCTTTGTTCTTGCGAGAACTCTATCGGCTTCAAGTAAAGCTTGTAGTCTTCATCCATTTCATCTTATTATCGCGTTGGTTCCTAGCTCCTTATAGCTAGTGGGTCACGTGCCACACTTCTACCACATCGAATCCATCATATTATATTGTTGGTTCCTAGCTCCATATAGCTAGTGGATCACAATCCATTTGTCTCTTAAAGTTACATACCCACACCATTTCCATTATACATCCCTAACATTTCTTCATTTAAAATAATCACACTTCCATACACTTCAAACCTCTTTCATATCCTTCATTCCATCATTTCCTTATTATTATTCTTATTTCATTCTTACGCTTTATGTTTATGAAATTTAGCATATCAATTCTTGTGAAATTTGTTCTTACTAGAATCACGATCAAGCAACTTCAAATATGACCTACTGGGTTCATATCAGCGTACAGATCAATCTGAGCTCTAAATAATTTTAAGTTTTTATTCACCAACCTCGTGTATGTTTTTTTACTGGACCATCTGTATACAACTCACAATATTTAAAAAGAAACTAAACTAAAATGAAATTATAAAATAAAAATAAAAATAAAAAGAATTATCAAGACATAAGAGGGAACTGAATTGATGTTCGCTTAATCAATGTCCAATAGGTAATCGTTGTCAAGCCCATGCTGGGAACAACAATAAACATCCACTGATACCCCGAACCTTATAACCATCTACTATTGTAGTGCCCTTACACAACTCACGATACAAGAACGTAATACTGTCGATCCCCAACTATAGGTTGCAGCATTTCACGGATACCTTAAAAAATATAGATACCGTGGTATGAACAACAATGCCAGATTTATCTGGGAAAAATATACTTCCAATAAGTTGAAGAATATAAGCTCAACTAGCATTATAAATGATAGCAAATGATATACATTCACCTATTTTAAAATTATTCTAAAACCAACTTAATTTTACACGACCTCCTTTCAAAATGGATTTATCAAGAACCTGTCCAAGGTAGAATGAGTAAATTGTTTTAGGTATAGTTTTCGCAATGTTGATCAACGGGTCACCAGTCAATGGTTCCCCGATCAATTGTGTTTCGTTTACTAGGAGCCCAATAAGCATGATCGCATCTTCAAGTGTGATTGTTTATTCCCTACACGACATATGGAACGTATGGTTTTCAGGCCTCTAACGCTCAATCAAAGCGGCTATCAAACCGGGAACCAACTTGTACCCACGAATAGAGGTCGCATAATAAAATCTAGAAGCTTTTAATCATTCAATGATTCCATCGTCTGGATGGTTATGAGCTATGGTTAGATTAAGCTTAAATGCATCCTCATAATCCTGTAATTAACACATTAACAAATAAACCAAATATTATTCATATAATTAATCTTTTATTAAATAAACTATTAATAAATTGATACCATATCATGAATCAACAAACTACTGATGTGATGATCTTGTAACCACAACAGAGGAACTTGTTCAGTCATCCTACAAGACAAGTAAGGATATATTACAAATTAGCCATATATTATCTAATTTATTCATTTTTCTACATAAACTTATAATTTTTTATTTTTACAAACTAGTCACTAATTATTTAATTGACCACAAGTCAAGTAAGGATATATTACAATCTAGACATTTATATTTTTTATTTTTACAAACTAGTCACTAAATTAAAATTATTTTTACAAACTAATTTCTGCAAGCTAATTTTTACTAAATTTACAAGCTAATCTTTAAAAAATAGTAACTGCATGTAACTTGAAATAATATTAAGAAACTAATTGAAAAAAATTAGGCCCTAAATTTTTAAATAATAATTTACTAATTTTAACAAATTGATAAAATTTTTACAGAATAGTTTTCACAAACTGTACTTCTACTAATTTAATTGCTAAAGTTTAAAAACTAATTTAGAATAATTTCCACAAACTACATTTCTACTAATTTAATTGATAAAGTTTAAAAACTAATTTACAAAACTAATCACTATCAAAAACTAATTAGGAGATTTTACAAAACTATTTTTACAAGCTAATTTAGAAATCTAAAAACTACCAGGCACTAAATTTAAAAGAAATTTTTTACAAACTACTTACTACATGTAATTTGAACTAATTTTAACAAACTAATTGATAAAATTAGGCCGTAAATTTTAAAATAATAATTTACTAAATTTAACAAACTTGTTAATATTTTTACAAAAAAATTCTAAACAATAATCCTCTTCAAATTTAATTGCTAAATAATTTACAAAACTAAATAGGAGATTTAACAAAATCTCTAATTTCTACACCATTTTTATTTTAAAATGTATAAAAATTAGAAAAAATATTAACAAAAAAGTATAACTACAAAAACATTACACTAACAACTACTATTCTCTAAAATTTAACAAAAAATATTATTTCTCTAAAATTTAACAAATAATATAAAATCATATAAAATATTTTAAAAAATAAATAAACGTACAAATTTTACTCTCTACAAACTTCTTCTTCTTCTCTTCCTACTTCAATTCATACTCTCTACCAATTCACACAAACTACTCACTTTCAACCCTTATTTAACACAAAATTAAATTTCAACACCCAACCGAAACACATGCAAAACTTGACACAGTTTTGCCACCCCTCTACGCGACACTGTTTGAAGTCGGAGGGAAAACACCCCAACTTTGAACACTGTCAAGTGTCCTACCAGGCCGAAACATGAAATTGTATAGCTGTAATTTTTTTTAAAGTTTACTGTTTGAAGTTGATTGGAAAACACTCCGACTTAAAACAGTGTCTAATATTTTATTTGGTTATTATTTGAAGTCGGGGTACTTTCCATCGACTTTTGATTTAAACAATGTATCACCATATTTTGGGAAATAAATGGGGAGGAATTATATTTTAGTAAAAAAATGGAAAAAATATTTATATAAAATCTCCTATAAAAAAAACTAAGCATATTAATTTAATGATCATAGTAATCACATGTACCATTTTATCATATTATAAAATAATAAATTCATAATCTCACAACTTCATCAATTGTAACATAATAGTTATTAAAAGTTACAAAATCAGATAAATATCAAATCCTTTTATTAATATAATAAGTCAGATCATTTATAAGTTGAGTCAACTTGTAACTCCTCGATCCCGATTCGGATTCGAAGTATTACATTCAGGTCACCCAAAATCTGACCCATTAAAATTTTCCTTTAAAACATGTGTTCCTAAATCTTTAAAATTCCACATTTCATAAATCCACGTAGATCAAATTAAAATAAAAATGTTTACAAAATAGGAACTCCTTTTTAAAATACCTCAACCGACTCAAATAAAATCCAAAATAAAGATACAATCTCAATTTGTTTACTCTTTTACAACTACGATGATGGGAAGTACTCCACGATGTGCTCCTCCAAAGCTATTTGTCCCCATACGCACAGAAAAATACCACAATTTTGCACGTTGAGCTAACAAAGATCATTGGTACATTTCTACTCTGCAACACCCTCGACCCGGATGTCACATTGGGCTTCCGGTCCTAAACTCGTATTATAAAATTTTTTTCTAAAGTCCATTAAACCATTCAAGTCCAACACAAATCCATTAATTTCACGATCAAATAAAACGAGTATTTCAAAAGATTAATAAGGATCTCCAAAATATTACAGACTAATTTAAAGCATTCGACCTAAAATCCAAATTAAATAAGAGTTACAAACTACAATATAAGGTTCGAAAAGTACTAGCTCATTACATCAAATAACTTGTACACTAAAACTAAGTCAATGTTGAAATCAAACCTCGATGGTTCTCCTCCAGTCCATGATTTCACCTAGCCTATGCATGAAAATAAATTTTGAAACGTTGAGCTACAAAAACTCAATAGGTACATCGCCACTCGACCAACATCGCGCATATCATGAATTAAAGCAATGCAGCAAATGTAATATCATGCAAGATATAATGGCGCTACCAAAATCGCCTAAACACATGGAATGATGAATGTATACTATCACACAGAGCATATACATATCAACCAAAAACCATAAAGTTGTGAGGCCGCATCTAAAGAACATCGGGATCCCACACTACGAGTGAGGCTCGCGTCCACACAACATCGGTATCCTATACTCCAGGATTGAGGCCCACCTCCACACAGTATCGGGATCCTTAAAATCCCATGCTCGGAATGTTACATAGAGCATCTTCAAATGAGGCTCACGTCCACACAACATCGGGATCCTCCATTCAAAATAGTCTTCAATACATCACCCAGAATGTTACATCGGTTGACCTTCATTATGTTGCAACAATATTCTTAGGTATCCGAATTCTATCACACAAGGGTTATTCCTAACCTAAGCAACCTATCAGCACATAGCAAGATTCTAGTTATCATAAGGTATCAAACCACCAAGGATCCCTGTGGTTTCTACTATTCAAATAAATCAACCAAAGCTTAATATCCTTTTTAGTCTAATTATTCACATACGAGGTTTAATTTATCAGTTTCTCAGTTTTAGTATTTGTTTTTTACCATAAGAGGCCCTTAAAACCCATTATAACAAATTATAGAGCCCCCAAACTCAAACAATAATTTTAGGACAGATTGTCCAACGAGTATCGATATGCTTATATGGGTTATCGATACGCCACCCAGTATCGATACTCCATCAAGGCAGGCTATTACCTTATAAGAGCCTAAATTGCCTACCCGTACCAGTATAGACCAACCCCGTATCGATATCGATTTATACCAGTATCGATACACTTATATACCGTATTGATATGCCTGCCTATTATAAACCAATACAATAGTGGTATCGATACGCTCTTGCGTACCGATAGTCAAAAACATCTCTAGAAATTGAAATAAGCAAGGGGTATCGGTACACGAGATTGTCGTATCGGTACGCCTGCTATCTAAGCCCTTATTTTCTCTCTAGGGTATCAATACGCTCTCAACCCGTATCGGTACGCCTACACAAAATTGTAGGTCTAGACTTGAAATTTGCCAAGAAAACATCCCTAACCATTTCTAATGATTCTCAAACCTTTCCTACACATTACTAAAGTGTTAACTGGTGTGTTTCTATCCAATTTATAGTAGTGAATCAACCAATCAAGAAATCACCAGTAAAGGATCCCTAAACTACCAAACCAATAAAACATGAAAACCACAAGCAATGCAGCCTAATTTCATGAGATGTATGATGCATTGGGAGTTAGAGGGGTACCAACCTTAAGCCACAGCATCCAAAAAGTCCCTTCAAGCTTTCTCCTTTCCAAGACCCCTTGATGATGCTTCAACTTTTTTCTCTACAAGAAGAAGTTAAAACCAACAATTAGGCACTGCTAAGTGTGAACTAAGGGATATAAACACTAATGAAATTGAAGGAGAAAATCAACAACACCCTTAACCCGTTTTGCTTCTTAAACCTCACTCAAAACATTCCTTTAGCAAACTAAAATCCTTTTACCTTGATTTGTAGATCCTCTCAAGCTCTACAAATTTCTCTCAAAAATAAAAATGGGATTTGCAACCTAGAGAAAAAAGATTAAGCCTTGAACTTGATTTGGGTGAGAGGAGAGAATGAAGAAGATGCAGACAAGGTGACTTCACCAACATTTACTTTATGTAGAAAACTCTTCCCCTACCCTTCTGTAATTTAAATCTGTATATGAAGAAGATGCAGACAAGGTGACTTCACCAACATTTACTTTATGTAGAAAACTCTTCCCCTACCCTTCTGTAATTTAAATTTGTATTAACTTCGATTTCCTCAACATTTCTCTCAACATTTTCCTCGTAATTTAAATCTGTATTAACTTTGATTTCCTCAAGCTAATTCATGTGTAAAGAATCAGAACGATAGTGTCTCAATATTGACACATGGAAAACATTGTGTATATGCGCTAACTCTGTAGGTAGAGCTAGCCGATAAGCCATCGGTCCAACCTTCTCAAGAAACTCATAAGGTCCAATATACCATGGACTTAACTTCCTTTTGCGATCAAAATGGATGATCCCCTTCTATGAAGATACTTTAATAAACATTTTCTCTCTAAGATCATACTAGATGTGCTTACACTTCCGCACCGCTTAAGCTTTTTGTTGATTAAAAGTTGCTTGAAACCTTTCCTTGATGATTTGCACTTTCTCCTCAATTTGCTTAATAAGCTCCGAACCCACTATCTGTCTCTCATTAAGATCGGTCCAATAAAAAGGTATCTTACATCTATACCCATACAAGGCCTCAAAAGGAGCCATTCTGATGGTTGACTGATAACTATTGTTGTAAGGAAACTCTAGCAACAGTAACTGCTTCTCCCAAATCTGAGGAAAGTCCACAACACAACATCGGAGCATATCCTCTAAGGTTTGGATAACTCTCTCAAAATGTCGATCGGTCTAAGGATAAAAAGTTGTATTGAAGTGAAAATTGGTATCCAAAGCCTAATGGATTAACTTTCACAATCTTTTCGTGAACCTCAGATTCCTATACGATATGATCGATGATGGTACATCGTGAAATCTCACAATCTCCTTTACATAAAACCATGCTAGATTTTCCAAACCGAAGTTAATAATCACGGGTAAGAAGTGAGCCAACTTGAGAGAATGATTAACTTCAAACTCTTGTGAATGGTGCAAATGTAGCATTTCTACCCATAGAGATAATGAATGCGTATCTTCAAAGCGAAGATAACAACCACAAGCTCAAAATAATGTGTGGACTAGTTCCTTTCATGGAGTTTCAAATGTCTTGAGGCATAAGCTACCACCTTACCCTCTTGCATGAACACACAACCCAAATTATTCAAGGAAGAATCACTAAACACCACATAATCCTTTCCCGATTCTGGTTGCATCAAGAATGATGCCTCTGTAAGATAGGCTTTCAACTGCTCAAAACTCTGTTGCCTTCTCTCATTCCATATAAATGGAACCCCTTTCTAAAGCAGCTTGGTCAACGGTTCCTCTATGATCAAAAAGGCTTTGACAAACCTCTTGTAGTATCCAGCAAGTCCAAGAAAGCTACGGATTTTCGACACATTGGTGGTTTTCATTCCACCATAACTTGGATTTTCTGAGGATCTAAACGGATTCCAGCAACTGCAACTATGTGGCAAAGAAACGCCACATCTAACAAATAAAGCTCACACTTACTAAACTTGGAATAGAGACACTTATCCCTTAACACCTAAAGAACCTCTCTTAGGTGATAGTCATGCTCCTCCTTCGAGCGTGAGTACACTAAGATGTCATCGATGAAAACAACCTCAAATTGATCCAAGTATGGTTGGAATATTTGGTTCATCAAGTCCCTAAAAGCTATATGTGCATTCGTTAGCCCCAATGGTATCATCAGGAACTCATAGTGTCCATACCACATCCTAAAGATGGTCTCTTGGACATCCTCTTCTACTACTTTCAACTGATAGTACCTCGAGCTCAAGTACATCTTAGAAAACACTTGAACACCTCTCAACTGATCAAACATATCATCGATTCTAGGGAAAAGGTAACAGTTCTTTATTGTGACCTTATTGAGTCTCCCCAAGGTGACACACTATGTCGGATAAAATCTCTCTCGAGCAACTCTTGGATTTTCTACTTCAACTCTTTCATCTCCACTGGTGTCATAAGATACGACTCTATGGAAATCAGTATCGTACTCGACATCACATCTATACGAAACTTTAACTTACGTCGGGAGGTAAGCCGGGTAAATAATCTGAAAACATATCGGCATACTCATAAATTATCCTAAAACTCTCCAACTCTAGGATATCGACCCTAACATCAACCACGTGAGATAAGAAACCCTCATACCCTTGCTAGATTAACCTTTGAGCTGATAAGGCCAACACCAAATTCAATAAACACAGGTTTCTCTTACCACAAGCTTAGACTATCTGCCACCCGGAGCTTCAATCTTTTAGATCTAGACACAAAACTTGTAACGTGTTTGAACAACAAATCCATCCCTTGGATTACATCGAACTCTTGAAACGGTAAGAAAATAAGATCTACCGAAAAGATTGACCCTTGCACCTCGATTGGATACCTACGATATACCTTATATACTAACATATCTAAACCCAACGAGATTTTCACATGAACTCCTATTTCTAAATATGTAACATCCCAATTTTTCCCCAATTCAAAAAAAAACTAAATCCCTATTTCGAGCCCTAATAATTGGGGATTTAAAAGTTTGATTCCAGTGGCTCTTTGGTAATTATCTAAATGTTTGGGGTTCTTTTGACAGATTTTAAATCTCGGAACCTTTGTTGGGTAATTTCACCATTTTTTGGAAACAATCTTCCTCCTTCCATTTCAGATTTAATTTTGGGAGAATTAATTTCTCCATGAATTCTGATTTAATCCTTTTAATCCTTTTAACCACTCGATACTTCATGTGAAAACAAAAACTAGTAGCACCGTTTCTTTTCTCTGATCTCTTCGAATCAATTTTCTGAGATTCTGGTAAGTTTTCCTTTTCTCTGCTTTTTACGTTTGTTTGTTGGGATGGAATAAGTTTTTGTTTCGTTCGAATCTATTAAGGGTTTCATTCTGATAAGGTATTTAATCAGGTTTAGAAGTAGGGTTTAATTTAGTTTATTTGAAATTTCTGTTCAAGGAAAAGTTTGAATCGAATTTTAATGTAAAAAAATTCAAATCAGATGCAAAGGGGGTTTAATCAAAATTTAAGATGGATTGAATCTGGAGAAAACCAGATTTTTCTGGGAATTTTTGGAATTTCAAGATTTTCCTGGGAAAATCCAGGGAATCTATCTAGTCTGACTCGAAACCTGACTTGACCGACCCGATACCCGATCCGACCTGAACCAAAACCTAACTCGTGACCCGACCCGTTGACGTAACCTGTTGACGTCAGCGTTGACATGCTGACGTCATCTGCTGACGTTAGTGTTGACCTGCTGACGTCATCTACTAACGTCAGCGTTGACTTTTTCTAACTTGGTCCCACTTTATGTTTTTCGACGTCCTGAGTTCAATGGCGCAGGACATTTTTCGAAATTCAAACCCGAAGTGTCGTTTTTAATGCTTTTTAGTTTGATTGTTTATTTGGAAGTTATCTTTATCAGATTCTGAATTAGTTACTGTTTGATTCCGGTGACGTGGATTCAGACCCCGAGCATCTTCCTCCTCCTAGACGACGTCCTACTCATCAAACTTCGGGACGCGCACGTGAGTTTTTGATTTAATTCTGATTAGTGTACTTTCAGTATAATGGCATAGTAGTATGTCTGATATTTGTTGTTACTCGTAGGTTCTACACCCGCTCGATCTAGTGGTAGAGTCGAGTCCAGTAGACGTCATTCTCGACATTGAGCTTTCTGTTTCAGGTGTGTTTCTCCCGCTACTCTACTATTTTCCGATGTATGCAGGTTCTGTTATTTTGTATAAGCTTGTTGATTACTTCATTTATGTAATTCTCTGAACATACATCATAATGTCATACTCTGTCATCTAATTACATATTTGATCCTGTTTATCATGCATTCCTCCTGTTAGAATTTAAGGCATGCATTCTGATTCTGTATCTGTACATATCATTGCTTTGGTTGGTTTGACTATTCGGGGAAGTTCAGTGATTTTATCACTTCTAATCATTGTCTCCACCTTCGGGTCGAGATTCCACTTCTGTTCAGTGGCTCCACCTTCGGGTTGAGTTTGCACTTCTTTTGGTGGACGGAGTTTGAGTGGTTTAGGGGGAACTTACTGTTCTTTTGGTGTTCTGTGTTGGGTGCATATCATGCGTACATTACATTATTTGCTCTGCTTTATTCTGTGATGCTGTTAATCTGCACACTAGAGACACACTAGGCTCCCTAGCTTACACCCTTTCAATTTCTATTCCACATTCTCATACCTAGGCTACGTACGGTACTTGGAGGATTCTAAACTCATACCATTTTACGTATGTTTACAGTTTTAGACTCCGAATTTATTATATTATATTTCGGTTAATATTTTATGTTGTACTAAACTTTGGATTTGGGATTTTTATTCGGATTTTATAAATTGTTGATGTTTAATAAATTTATGGGTTGAACACAAATTAATTGTATGATCAGTTTTTCAGTATTTCTATTATTATTTATTTAATATTTTATTAGAATATTATAATTAATTTATATAAACCTTTTCAATAGCGTAAACCCTAAGATTTAATCTAAGAAGTTAGGTTAAATTTAGGGGTTACAAAATCTTCAGGCAATTCAATAGGCTGAAGCAATCCCGTAGGAGCTCGGTGTTCAGCCTTAACTTTCTGACAAGTCAAACATCGGGATACAAAATCTGTGATGGTTGCTTTCATGCCAGGCCACCAATACAAGGATTTCAAGTCCTTATACATTTTAACCGAACCAGGATGGATCGAGAGCGGACTTTGGTGTGCTTCTTGTAGGATGTCTCTTTTCAATCCCTCATTATTCGGAACACATACCCTATCTCTAAAGCAGAGCAATCCATTCGGATTGAGGGAGAATTCGACATTAGCTTTCGAATCAAGCTTGGATGCAATAGCTTGAAGCTCAGAATCAGATTGCTGAAGGTCTTTGATTCTCGAAATCATATCAGACTGAACCTGAAGTTTAGATAAATATCCTTGCTTTCGATATACTCGAAGGTGAGCATTTATCGCATTCAGGGCTACAAGGAAATTTTCAAAATTAGTCACGGTAATTCAAGGAAGTTTTAACATTTCAAAGTTATCAAATGACTTACCCAACATTGGTTTACGACTAAGGGCATCGGCCACCACGTTGGCTTTTCCGGGATGGTAATCAATGACCAAGTCATAATCTTTTAGCAATTCCATCCACCTTCTTTGTCTCAAATTCAAATCCTTTTGAGTCAGGAGGTATTTAAGACTTTTGTGATCGGTGTATAGGTAACACTTCTCACCATATAGGTAGTGCCTCCATATCTTGAGGGCAAATACGATAGCCGCCAACTCGAGGTCATGCGTCGGGTAATTTAGTTCTTGAGGCTTCAATTGCCTTGATGCATAAGCAACCACATTATTTCCTTTTACCAAAACACAACCTAGTCCCGAATGTGAAGCATCGCTATACATAGTGAATTCCTTGCCGGATTCTGGTTGAACAAGAACAAGAGCATGAGTCAAAGCTTGTTTAAGCTAGTCAAAGCTTCTTTGTTGGTCCTCCGACCATTCAAACAATTTATCCTTTCTAAGGAGTTTCGTTAGGGGCAAGGCAATAGTGGAAAATCCCTTAACAAACCTCCTATAATATCCGGCTAAACCAAGGAAGCTCCTAACTTCACTAACATTTTTCGGAGGTCTCCAATCTAATATAGTTTGCACTTTCTTTGCATCAACTTTAATTCCTTCTGCCGAGATGACATGGCCAAGGAATGACACTTCCGATAGCCAGAACTCACACTTGGAGAACTTGGCAAACAATTGACATTCACGGAGAGTTTCCAAAAACAATTCAGAGGTGTTCTGCGTGCTCTTCCTTATCCCAAGAATACACCAGAATGTCATCAATAAAGACGACCACAAACTTATCTAGATATGGCCGGAAGATTCAATTCATGAGATCCATGAATGCAGTTGGGGCATTAGTTAACCCAAATGGCATTACCAAAAATTCAAACTGGCCATAACGAGTTCTGAAAGCCGTCTTAGGAACATCTTCCTCTTCTACTCTCATCTGATAGTACCCCGATCGAAGATCAATCCGGGAGAACACCGCAGCACTCTTGAATTGATCAAATAAGTCTTCAATTCTAGGCAATAGGTACTTGTTCTTAATGGTCACCCGATTTAATTGCCGATAATCAATACAAAGCCTCATGGTGCCATCTTTCTTCTTCACGAACAAAACAGGAGCACCCCATGGAGAAGAGCTGGGACGGATAAATCCCTTATCTTGTAGCTCTTGGAGTTGCTTCTTAAGCTCTTTCAACCCAATAAGTGTCATTCTATAAGGTGCAATTGACACCGGATTAGTCCCAGGCTGGACTTCTATCCCGAATTCAACTTCTCTAGTCGGAGGAAGACCAGGAAGTTCCTCCAGAAAAACATCAACAAATTCGGATACCACTGGGATTTTCGGCAAACCGAAATCATATTCATCTTGCAAAGCCATGGCAGCAAAGACCGAAGTTGGCTTCTTATCAATTAGGAGGATTGACTCCTTTCCCAAACCACGAAGGTACAATCTTCGATTCTGACAGTTGATCCAAGCTTCATGTTTGGTCAACCAGTCTAACCCCAATATTAGGTCAAACTCACATTCCGGTAGTACAAATAGATCAATTCAAAAAGGAATGTTCCGAATTGTGATCGGAGAATCTTTACAAACAAGATTAACATTCATTATTCCTCCTATTGGGTTTGACACTACAAGACCCCTATCAACTTTTTCAGGCTCTAACTTAACCTTTAGAAGCATTTTAGAACATACAAAGGAATGAGTGGATCCAGAATCTATTAAAGCATATGCAGGACTTAAATTTAATTCAACGGTACCTGCAATAACATCGGGAGATTCTTCCTCTCCTCTACCACGAATGGTGTACATTCTAGCTGGGGCTCGAGATTCTTGACAAGGAGGGGTTGATTGACGTTCCTTTCCTTTGCTTTGATTCCCGGAATGAGCCTGTCCCGGGCCTTTATTTCGGTTCTGAGGTGGAGGACTCTGATAGGCACGAGACTGAGGTGTGCCTCTATTAGGATTTTGAGGGCAATCCTTAACAAAGTGGTCCGATCTCCACACGCATAACACAATCTCATCTGAAGTCGACAAGGACTAGCATGAAACTTCTTGCAGAAATGACAAGCCGAAGCTTTTCCAGAATTCCCCGTGCTATGAACAGAAGCCACCGGGGCTACAGGTCTATTTGCCGACTGAGGTCTCGGCACATAACGATTCTTGGACTCATGGTGGTAAGTCAAGGAGCCCTCTTTTTGTTGCTTGGCTCTCTTCACATTCCAATCGGATCTATCCTCCCATTTACGCTTCTTATCATCCTTATTCCCACCCTTTCTCTTTTCCGAAGCTTTCATCTTGGCTTTGGTAGCAATAGCCCGATTGACTAAAATTTGGAAATCGGTAATTCCCAAAGCAATAAACATGGGGCTCGTCTCATCATTTAGCCCATCAATGAACATTTGGCATTTCTGTTTCTCAGTCTTAATATACTCGGCTCCGTACTTGCAATACTTACAGAAGTCTGCCACATACTACTCAATAGGCCTATTAGCTTGCCTCAAATACAAGAACCGTCTTCGTCTTTCAGCCAGGTACTGCTCACTAATATACTTCTTCTTGAACTCCTCTACAAAGAAGTCCCAAGTGATGGCATCAGCAGGAGCAGTCAAGATCGTAGTTTCCTACCAACTCAAGGCTTCATCAGCTAGAAGCGATATAGCACATTCGAGCTTGTGCTCGTCAGAGCATTGCATCTGCTTAGTTAGAATCTGAGTGGTCCTTTCTAACCACTATTCCGGTTCCTCGGGCTTTTCCTCATTAACACCCGCAAAAGTATAAGCTCGATATCTGGCCAATTTCTCAATAGGAGCCCTACTCGGTGTAGCATCAACAGGGGCAATAGGACGATTCTGTCTCAAGTCGGACACTAATTGATCGAACATCCCCTTCATACTTAGGAGACATTCCCTCTGAACATCTTGTATAACCGGAGCTACCAACTCAGGGGCAGCTTCCAATGGAGGTGGCTCTTGTTCTTGAGGAGGATTTGGTTCCACCCTCACGTTCTCATTCTCATTAGAAGAGCCCTCGGGACTTTCATCTCCCAAGGCTAGTCTCGTATCTACCATACGACAAAAAGATAGCAAAATTTATTCAATTTAACAAGAACACAAGCAAGTACGGTATAAATAACTCCTAGGTGGCATGGTTCAATCCTATATGATGCATGCATATTACATTCAGTCTGAGAATCATACAACCGAAAGCTCTGATACCAATGAATGTGACACCCTCTCCCCAGGTTAAGAGACAGAGGTGTCGATCGGACAATTCAACTCGTAGTTAAACCGAATTTGTATTTAATTGTAAGACATTTCTATTCATTTGTATAACTGAACGAGTCAAAATCTTGTAACACTTATTAGATTTGAGAATAATTTAAAACTTTTTCGTACTTTATTCAATTTACCAATTCGATTCCTAAATTTTCGTTCATCTATCAATTACAATTTCGATTGAGCTTAATCAAAACATCTAGCCAAATTTTATTCATTTAATTATCATTAACATACTCTTATTGATTAAGCCAATTTCCATTTTTTTTTCAAGTTAAACCAAAATTAACTAGGGGTATCGATTCTCCCTATAGAGGGGTATCGGAACAGGGGTATCGAACCCTAGTTCGATATAGGTCAACTATGTTGACTTGTTGACCATGGCTGGGAAGCCTAGTTCGAAACAGGTATCGATGCAATTTCGTTTCTGGAAGCCCCAGTATCGAACCATGTATCGATGCTGGTCTTCCTCGTTGACTTATTGACTAAGGTTGAGTAGCCTGGTTCGATACTGGCATCGATGCCATTTCGTTACTGGAAGTCCCAGTATCGAACCAGATATCGATGCTAGTCTATTCCAAAGACTCAATGACTTAAGGCAATAATGGCCTGGCTCGATACTAGCATCGAACCAGGAAGATCTTAATGAAGCTTGGCATTGAACCAAGCTTCGATGCCATTTTGAATCTGCCAAGGGTGGTATCGATACCCATGTAAGTGGTATCGATACCCCTACTCGAAATTGGTAGATTTCAAGCTTTTAAACACTTAGACCCTATCAAAAAACCACCTATATGGTCCTAATACACATCTAAGCCTCAAGGGACCAAAATACATGCTTTTGTGTCATGTAACAATTGTTAAGTCTTTACATTTTAACCAAATCATTTTTCAAGCTAGTATTCATATCCATAAACATTCAAATTATAACTATGTCATGCACTTTCACCATGGTAACTATCATAAGCATGGCATGGTTCTAATGGGTTCATACCACATACTTTGCTTCCTATCATTGCATGCCATCATGAATAACCCTCCAAGCAAATCATGAAACTAAATCCAAAATACGTAAACCATAGCCTAACTCAAACTATGCATGGTTAGCCAACTATAAATGTCATGCCTTATGGCTTACAAACCAAGACAATTAACAAGCCATATATACAAAACCATGGGACAAGCCCTTAAATGTAAAATGCTAACATGCCATGATCACTAATGCCACCATCCTAGGAGTTAACAAAACATTACAAAATACCATACATTTCTTGCTTGATGTCCTTGCTCCCGATCAATCTCGATCTAGCTCCTTAGCTCGATATCCTGTCAGTGGGAAGGAGGTAACGAGTGGTAAGTACTATGAAGTACTTAGTGAGGCAGCCCTAGTCTAACCATATTAGACATAAACACATAACAAATAGCATGTTCTATAACAAGATCATAGCATTAAAGTGACATGTATCAAATGAACATTAAAATATTTCATGGCATTGTCATCAATCAAATTTCTAGATTATCATGCTTCTCATGTCAATAACAAGACTAGCATACTATTCAATTTTATATTCTATATGCCAAGATATAACTAGCATTTATTTCAAACATGCTATTCGTCAACCAATTTCCAATTTCAAGCTTTCATTTAACATTTCATTTCAAGGTCTACTTATAGCCAAATTCTCATTTCCAATATCAATAGTCATTTCACCAATCAAATGCTACACATAGCCATCATTTTCATTTAGATGTTCTATAGCAATTCATAAGCAATTTCCAACGGTTCGAGGACAAGTACATATGCATATAGTTTTAATTAAACATTACTTTATCAATTTATTCACAGGTGATGCCCTTGTATAGTAGGACTAGGTAAGCGAGTCAACAAGAGTGTCACGAAGACACTAACAAGAGTACCACGAAGGCACTAACAAGAGTACCACAAAGGTACTAACAAGAGATATCCATGGTATCTAACAATTGGTGACTAACCACCAAGATCACGGTACCCATAGTACCAAACAAGAGTGCCGTAGCACTAAACAATGAGCTCAAGACCCTAGGCATGCCGTACTACCTATGACCAACTATCGACCAAGGCTCAATAACGTTTTCATTTTTCCATTGATCAATATTCAATTTACATTACCCAATTCATTTCATCAAGAGCAAGTGTACATAACATGCTAACATATAAACATCAATCATGATCCAACATGCCATATGAACATATAGTCATGCATATCATATTACCGAGCAATTGATCATATCATTGTAAACATGCATGATTCATGTACCTGGCATCCGTAACCGCGTGCCATACTTACCTCGGCATTTCCGAGCTATGCATATGTACTAAGCTAGTACTATCAACTAACAAGCAATTCACATCATGCATATCATTTAACATTAGCCTCCTTCCCCTTTTTCTAACAATTATAGATTAATTCAATTGCATAATAAAATCAAATCAATAACAAATAGATGGTTAGGACCCTAGGTCCTACCCTAAGGTTTGCCACACTCACAGTTAGTTCCGAGCTATTTAAGGGTTGTAAATCGCGATCCCCTTGCCCTTCTTTCGAGTTTGCTCGAGCCTTTGTTCCTCCTCGATATCCTCGTCCCTTGTATTCTCTAGCAATTCATACACATATAATATCTATTAGAATACATTCCATCATTTAATCCAAATGATCTTAGTCTTAACAAGGATAAACATGTGTACTTATACTTTACGGACAGTTTTGCTACCCTTCCGTAATTCGATCATATCTCCTAGCTCTGATATCCGATTTTAGTCCATTTTACCTCTTTGAAAATCTAGAAGAATACTCTACAAGGAAAAATTAACCTTACATTTTAATTCCTATTAGATCAGCTCCAGATTTCATTCGAATCGGGTCTGTCCAGAACCGGGACTGTTCGGACAACCCTTACGGAAACGCTTATATCTTTTTCTACCGAACTCGGATTGAGGTTCCGTAAATTTTCACTTAAACTAGGTATATTGGAGTATCTTTATGCAAAATTTCAGCTCCTAACTCCTTCATACGAGCCCTAGGAAATTTTCTCAAAAGTGCTACTCGGAATGGCATTTCTAAGCATTTTCGGCTAAGTTCCCTTCTATATGTTCAATCCATAATTCCCAATTTATTTCCATGGATTTCCAGCACCTTTAACATGAACTCAAACTTATTTAGGTCACTTCTTCATCAACTATTTTCATGCAAGATTGACATTGAACCAATTAATGTACATTCCACTTTCAAAATACTAAACCCAAGTCATAGCTAACTTCAATTCGACATCTAACTACTTGAACCAAATTTTCAGCAACTATAAACAATCAATCTTGTACTAATCAACAATCCAAAGAGGATTTAGAAGACTTACCCAACTCTTCTTAACTAGGAGCTCCAATACCCACCAAATTGCAAGAATTAAAGCTTGTTTCCTTAAGCTTCCATGAATTTCTCTCACAAGACTCTCTCTCTTCTATTTTCTTTGTGTTTAACGTGAATCAGGGGAGAAGAAGGAAATATGTGCTGATTTTGTTTGATTGTCATTGTGGGTAAAAAGACCATTTTGCCCCTTTTTATTTACCTAGACATGGTTTATTACTAGGGTAGTTTATGGAACTTGTGCATTCACCATGCAACCCTCACATTCCTTGTTCAATTTAATTTAGTCACTACTTTTACTCCAATCAATCACATGATTTATTTTAATTTACAATTTATTTGAATCGTTATTCTAACCCGGTTTTGGGGGTATTACAACCTCACCATCAAATTCCATTGTAAGAATGTCGATTCTTACATCAATTTTTGTGTTGGCAGTACTAAGGAAAGGTCGCCCCAAAAGAATTTCAGATGAATTATTTGAGCGATCATTTTCCATGTCAATGACAAAGAAATCGACTAGAAAGATTATTTCATTTACCTTTACCAAGATATTCTCCAAGAGTCCTTCTGGGGACACAACTGAACATTCCGCCAATTGAATGATAACTCTCGTGTCCTTTAACGTTTCGACTGAAAGAGTATTATAAACGGATAAGGGCATCACGTTTATTGAGGCTCTCAAATCACACATTACACGCTTTATACCAACTTTTCCAATTTTTCAAGGTATGAAAAACATGCCTTGGTCCTTCAACTTTGGTGGAAGTCTTCGTTGAAAAACGGCAGAAATATTCTTGCCAAGATTTTACTTTCTCGTGCCCATTAAGTTTTCTTTTTGTAGTGCATAATTCTTTAAGGAATCGAGAATACCTTGGTACCTTACGGATTACTTCTAAGAGTGGAATAGTGATCTCGACTTTTCGGAATACATGTAGGATCTCCTTCTTCTCAGCTTGTTTGTCTTTTTTAATGAATATTGAGAGGAAAGGAGGTGGTACCTCATATGGAGATGACTTTGGTTCAAAATTCTTTTCCTTTCTTTGGATCATGGCGTCATATTCCTTTTTTTTCTTGGGATTTGTTATCAGCTGCTTCTTTATCTTTTTAGGACTTTGCATCAATCTCCTTTCGAACCGGTTGTTCAACAATTATCCCGCTTCTAAGAGTAATGGCGTTTACATTCTCTCGTCGGTTTGTTACAGTTTGAGATGGATGTTTACATTGCGATTCTAGGCACCTCATGGTTTGTGCTAGTTGGCTAATTTGTTTATCCATTTCTTGCAAGTTTTACTCCGTACGACTTTGGAATTTTTCTTGGGATTGAGCCAATCGTTCCACAAGGGACTGGAGTGAAGATCTTTGCGGTTGAAACTGTTGTGGTTGAGGTGTTCTCTATTGATAAGCTTGATTCGGCCTTTGGTTTTGTGCATAGCTAAAATTCGGATGATCTCGCCATCCCGGATTGTATGTGTTGCTATGGGGGTTATAGGGTCTTTGAGGAGGTCCCGGAAAATTCCTTATTGCATTCACTTGTGTGCTTACGTCTTCTTGTAATGTAGGACAACAATCGGTTGTGTAGTCTGGCATGGTGTATATCCCACATACTCTACTTGATTCACTTTTTCCTGCAATAATAGAATTAACGATGTTAGTTAATTTATCAATTTTATTTTCAAGTGAAATGGTGCTTACCTCGTGAACCCGTCGGCTAGGTTCCCTCATAGTGCCAAACTATTGAGAGTTGGTTGCCATCGTTGAAATTAATTCCCTTGTTGCGTTTGGGGTCATATTGACAAGATCTCCTCCGATAGAAACATCGACCATTTTCAATTCAATAGGAAGCAACCCTTCGTAGAATATTGTAGAAGCGTTTGTTCAGACAATCCGTGTTGCGAACAACTTGCACATAGCTTCTTAAACCGCTCCAAATAGTCATAAATTGATTCATCATGCTTTTGTTTAATTCCAAGGATGTTTCTTATTAGTTCACTTGCCTTTGCTGCTGGGAAAAATCTATCAAGAAAAAAACGATTTAATTTAACCCAATTATTTATCAAATTATGAGGCAAATAAAATAACCACTCTTTTGCAATGCCAGATAAAGAAAATGGGAATGCTATTAATTTAATTTGGTCTTCGAATACTCTGTGAGGTTTCATGCTAGAACAAACCAAATGAAATTCTGCCAAGTTCTTATGTGGACTCTCACTAGGAAGACCATTGAAATTAGGAAGTAGATGTATTAGCCTTGTATTAAGTTAAAACGGTGTTTCGCCTTGAGGAAAAGTGATGCAAAAGGTTGTTGAACAGCAGGTGTTGCAGTTAACTCTTTGATCGTTTGATAAGCCATTAGATCTGGCACGTTGTGCGTAAGATTAACTATAGGCGTGGAAGTTGATTCTTCGTGTGTGGCATCAATAGAGATTTCGAAATTTGCTTGCTCTTGTTGTTTCTTTCTCTTCTCATGAAGTGTTTGACCTTGAATTTGTCTTGCTCATTCTTCTATTTCTGGATCATATTCTTCTAATGTTCCTAGATTTTGCCTGCTCATAAATCAAAAACAAAAAAATTTAATCAATATTTTGTCGTAATCCCCGACAACGACGTCAATTTGACAACGTGTCGTTTGTGAAGTCAAATAAAATAATCCTTAATCTCGATAAAAGAAATAAATTAAAGTAGAATAGTGAGAGTAAGGGTCGATCCACAGGGACTAGGAGGTTGACGAGGTTCTTGTTCTTGATCTTGATCATGTGTTACTCGTAGAGATTAAGGGTCGATCCTTGAATAGGATTTTACCTTTTTGCTCACGCTGGTTATAGTCTATAGGGCCCAACCCCTATAATTTGTTTTTCTCTCAAACGAATCAAGATTTTACCATCTCAATTGAGAATCTAATCCGATTTTAGTTCCCCTTAGCGGACCGCCGCTAAGTTGTTCACAGGGAGTCGAATATGCCACAGGCCGATCCTTCTTCCCAACTATTAATCGAAAATGAAATTCAATTCCAATGTGCACTTTTTGAAATTAAATTGTTTTGATTATAAAAGGATGGTCGATTACCGATCCTTGATTTCCGAAAACTGAAAATGTAACCCTAAAGGGTATGAAGTGCTTTTCAATTCTCACGAATAGAATTGAATAATAGTTGTAGCCTTTGGCTTAGAAAACTTAGTTAAGCATGATTATGGTAAAAACCATGATTAATATTTTAAAAGAAAAACTAAAGAACAAATATAAAAAGAAAGAATTTTATTAAAAGCTTAAAACAAATACAATGAAAATGAAAATAAGATAAAAGACAAAAGGTAAGGTGATTTCTCAAGCTCTACCCATGGGGTATTTATAGCTAAATAAAATATAAAGATAAAACAACAAAATAAATTAAAACTCTTAAAAATAATCCTAAGAAAAAATAAAAGCCTAAAAACTAGAAAGATAATATCCAAATAAAAAGATAATTTCCAAATATTCAAAAGTCAATCTTAATCTAAATCTCTTGATAATTGTTTTCCACACGTTTTTGTTGATTGGATTATCTTCTAGAAGCTATAGCTGGCTGAGTTATAGATTCTGTCATATCGGATATTATCATGCCGTAAATCGTGCCTGTGTCTTCAGCCATGATTCCAAAAATATCAAAAGTTGCATAATTTCATCAGTTTTAGAACATTTCTTGATCTTACTGTCCTGCAACAAAAATGAAAGAAAAGAACCAAATTAGCAACTTATAACAATCAATCAAGGAGTAATTATTAATAAAATAATGTATAATTTAAGAACTAATCAGTATCCAAATTGCTTTGGATCCTTTAACAATAGTAGTACAAAGTTTAGTCCCCTTAGGAATCCATTTTTCAAATTCATCGTTTTTAGTTGAAGTGGTTAGTCCTTTTGGGACCCAAACACTTCTAAAACATTTTCTAACAATAAATCTAGGGGCACTAGATTGTCTCATGTAAAAATTTGATTTTCCCAAATTATTTTTCTTTTCAAGCTCTTTGGAAATCAAATCTTTTTCTTTCTTAAAATCATCTAAAGCAATTTGATGATCTTTTCCATTTTTTGAAGAAAATTTTGTAAATAAAAAACTTTAAGCTCAAAATTCTTCATCTTTGCTTCAAACTCCGGATTGGTTCTTTAAAGTAAATCATTTTCAATTTTCAACTTTGAAATCAATTTTTCTTTTTGAAAATAAAATTTTGAAATCAAAAACCAATTTATCATAAGCTTCTTGAAACTCATCAAATGTATAAGAATTTAAAGTTTGAGAGTTAGAAGCTACTTCCCCCTCTTTGAGGTCCCATCAAGCATAGGTTGGCTTCTTCATTTTCGGTGGATTCCTCATCACTCCAAGTTGTCACATATGTTTGCTTCTTTGAAGATGATCCCTTTATTATAGACTTGCGGGAATCCTTCATCTTCTTCTTGGATTCGTGCTTTGAAGATTTATTCAATTTGTTCCTCACGAATCGATCGACGTCAATGAAGAGTTGGGTAAACTCTTCATCTTCTTCACTATCCTACTCACTTGATCTTAGAAGTGGATGCACTTGGAGGACTTGAGAGCAATGGTGTTGACATTTACACCAAGCTCAGAACCTTCTTCTTCCCCATCAATCTAATCTTTTCCTTCTTCTTCTCCTCTTCTTTTACTTTTATCATAATTTGATGTGTGAGGAGTGACCCCGTGATTTCATCAAGCTTGAGAGTCTTTAGATTCTTGGCTTCGATGATTGTGATCCTTTTTGAGTCCCATGACTCGGGAAGGGAATAGATGACCTTTCAAACAAGCTTCTCCTCCAGAATGGTCTCTCCATAGCCTTTTAATCCATTGGTGATGGTGGAGAATCGATCGAACATCTTTACAATGTCCTCTTCCGGATTCATCTTGAAATTTTCATACTCTTGGTTGAGGAGTCCAATCTTGGTCTACTTTACTTCATTAGTTCCCTCGTATGTAACTTCGAGCTTATCCCAAACTTCCTTGACATCTTCGCAAGAGGACATTTTCTCATAGATTTCGGTATGGAATACACAAAATAAGATGTGCAATACTTTGCAATTGAGCATCATCTTCTTGCGATCTTCTACGCTCCAGTCTGCCTTTACTCCTTGAGGAACGAACGGTCCATCTTCAACTATATCTCATAGCTTGTAGTCCTTTGCCTTGAAGAAATACATCATCCTTGTCTTCCATTGGGAGTAGTTAGACCCGTAGAACAAAGGTGACTTGTTAATTGAGAGTGCCATAAAGTGTCAGTTGATCGGTAATTGATCGAGCTAATCGAATATTTTCAATAGGATATTAATCCCTCTCGATTGAGCCTTGCTTTGATACCAATTGTTAGGCATGAAGGTGCTTGATGGAAAACCGATTAATCTTTCCAAGTTATGGATAATTGACTATTTGGGTGATTTATGGAAGAAATGAAAGATAAACAATAAAACACAAATATTTATAGTGGTTCGGACTTCTAACCGAAGTCCTACATTCACTAACTTAGCTTCCCACTATGGAATTTACACAATTTACTAAGAATGCAACCTTTTGAGGAACAAAGGGATAATCTTACAACCTTGATTTACAACCTGAATCAAGCATCCAAATTTCACAACCAAACTTTGGGAATTCACTCACAAAGAGAATTCTAAGCAAACTTGAATCCTTCTAATAAGGCTAATTGTTTGCAACTAAGCTTTCACCTAATCCTAAGACACTTAAGCATACAAAAACATTAAGCTCACAAGTGTTGTCTACCCAAAAGATGAGAATTAAGCTCTAAGACAAATCTTTCATCACATTGTTGTTACAATGTAAGCATTAGTCTTCTCTTGATGCTTGAGGCTTGCTTTTTCATCCTAAACAAGCTTCTAGCCGTTGGTGACCGTTGGGATTGATTTGGAGCCGTTTGAAGTTTGTTTCAAGGTCAATATCTGCTTCTGGTGCAAGTGGTATCAAAACACGTAGAAGTCGTTTTGATACTGCTACTTTGGGAAATAGTTGTTGAACTTGTAGTTAAGATCGGTATCGAAACGCCTACAAGTCGTATCGAAAAACTTAGCTCATGGTATCGAAACAGGCCTTAGCCATTTCGATATTGCTTCTAGTCGTTGGGCTTTTTTATAAAATTGTTAGGGTTTTTAAAAGACCGTTAGAGGTGTATCAAAACACCTAAAACTCGTTTCGATACTAGCGTATCGAAACCTTGGTTTAGAGTATTGAAACCAAATTTTCTAGTAACAAAACGTATCATAACGCTTATAGAGCGTATCGAAACGCCTATACATTTTTCTTTTGAAAATAGGCAAGCTATATCGAAATGCTTGGGAAGCGTATCAAAACGCCTGGGACATTTTGTATACTTTAGCTTCTTTAAAACATTTGAAACACATTAACAAGTCTTAGAAAATGTCTCAAAGTTACTTTCAAGTTGTTTGGACTTAAAACCATTTTTAAAATCTTTTCAAATTAGTCCAAAACTATTTTTCAATTATTATATCAAAACATTAGTTCTACACCTGTTATTTAAGCTCTTATTTTCCCTCTAGGGTACGGATATGCTCCCAACTCGTATTGGTACACCTGCACAAATTACAAGTCTAGACCTGAAATTTGCCAAGAACACATTCCAAACCTTTCCTACAAATTATTGAAGTGTCAATTGGTGCATTTCTATCCAATTTATAACAGTTCATGAACTAATCAAGAAATCACTATTAAAGGCTCCATAAGCGACCAAACTAATCAAATATAAAAATCACAAGCAATGCAACCTAATTTCATGAGATGTACGATGCATTGGGATTTAGAGGGGTAGCAACCTTAAGCCATAGTAGCCTAAAACACCCCTTCAAGCTTTGTCCTTGCAAAGACCCCTTGATGATGCTCCAACTTCATTCTCTACAAGAAGAAGTTAAAACTAGTAATTGACATTTCTAGGGGTGAACTAAGGGCTAAAAACACTAATAAAACTGAAGGAGAAACTCAACAACACCCTTAACCTATTTTGCTTCTTCAACCTCACTCAAAACCTTCTTCCACCAAACTACAACTTTTTTACCTTGATTGTAGATCCTCTCAATCTCTACAATTTCCTGTCAACAATCAAAACAGGATTTGCAACCCAAAAGAAAAAGATTAAACCTTAAACTTGATTTGGGTAGGAGGAGATAATGAAGAAGATGAAGACAAGATGACTTCACCAACATTTACTTCCTGCAGAAAACTCTTCCCTTTCCCTTCTTTTTTTTCATCCAATTATGAATTTACCATAAAACCCCTCTCATAAACCATATTGGGCCAAAGACAACTCATCAACCCAAGCCCAAGGCTAAATAACTAGCACAATATCCAAACTCGAGGCCCAAACAAAACCCAAACTTCAAAGTCTAACGTTTTGGATTAATCCGATACTCGGATCCAAAATTTGGGTCGTTACATACTCTACCATAGTTCATGAATATCATAAACACAAGCATACATGATAAGATAGTCAAGAGTGCACATAAAGGCTTATAAACTAAGGTTCATCTTCTAGCATACCTTAGCTAGAGTTCTCAAATACTTATCTCAAGACAACGTTATATAAGAAGATTGAATGTCGTAACAAGTTTACCTATTTAATTTAACACAATTTATCGAGCTACTTGAGTTCACATAATCAAACAAGTTATAAGTTTCATACTCTAACACATAGCCCTCGGGTATAAAAGTTATAATCCATCAATCTATGCAACTTACATACTTGTACACAACATCCATACCTATTAGCCAACATATCCCTACTTTACTCGTGTTCACCTAGTCTTCGATTACTAGCTCGTACAACCCAAGTACCCCTCTCATTGATTAAATGACCAAGACACGTTTTCAATAATTAAGGTTTAGTGTTTCTAAACTATTATCTCACTTAAGGGATCCTTATTAGATTTATTCCATTAACTAAAGCCTCATAAATACGTTAGTGTCTCATCAGCACATAGCAGGGCTTCATAATTATATATATATATATAAAGAAATGGGGGAAGAGAGATTGATGCTACTATAATCGCCTAAACACGTAGTATTATGCATGAAAAAGTTCATAGCAATTTCATAGAAATCTTAACAATCAAATCACTTGTGTACCATAGATGGGTGTATTCAGAGTCACTAAGCCTTGGACCTCACACTCTCTCATACCTTGGGTGTGTCCGGATTCACTGAGCATCGGACCTCACATACCTTGAGTGTGTCCGGAGTCACTAAGCATCGAACCTCACACTCCCATATTCCTATAATGTGTCCGGAGTCACGTAGTATCAGACCTCACACTCTCACATACAAGTGATTCATAGTCACTAAGCATCAAAACCAATCTTGGGTATCCGGATCCCGTTACAACATTCTCATGATCATCAAACATTTACAGAAATATCTCGTACAATTTTACATATCCAAATCAAGACATATCAAGGCAGTATATTCACATTTCTCTTCCTAAGTCATATATATAGTCAAAATTCTCATTTCTCGGTTTTAATATTCATTTTAGGCTTAAAGGAACCCACCAAGGCTATTAACACAAATGATTGACCCTCCAAATTTAAAGACTAAAACTTGAATAGATTAAACTTGCTATAAGATATGACGGTTTAAGTTTTAACATAAATTTGTTTAGTTGATTTAATAGTAATTTTAGTGTACTAACTAAATTATAATAAATTTAATTATATTTATAAATTTTGTTTGTTTTAGAATTTGCAAAGTTACTAAAATTTTAAATCTCAAGTTTTGATATTATCTTAATTCATAACTAAAATCATGTTCAAATATATCTTAATTATTACATCAAATTAATGAATTAAATTTATTCATATTTAGAGTCATTTTATGTAATCTAATTATTAATTTAATAAAATTAATAATCAATAAATGAATCATTTGAATCAATTATAGATTAAGTTCATAATGGACCAAGTAATCTCGGTTATTTAGAAGGATAACTTAAGTTCGGATTCATATTAAGTTGGATGCATGTCGAGTTCGGTTATCGCGTTATCATGTTGAATTTAGGTTTAGGTCGTTATCAGGTTTGGTGTAGGTTGAGTTTAGATCCAAAATTTTCAAGTACAACCTAGGTTCATGTAAACAACGGTTTAGATTCAAATCGATTTCGGATCACTATCACCTCAAAATCACAAGCAGTTTTGATTCAAGTCGATTTCAATCAATTTTATGGGTTAGATCAAGTTTGGGTGCAAATTATTTATTTTTTTTATTGTGCCTCTTTTAGTACCCACTTTAAAATAGTGAGTTTAAGGTCTAAGTTAAAGGTTATAATTAAAATTTAAAAAAATTAGGATTAAAGTATATTTTTAGAGACTACAGTTTAAAATATATAAATTATGACTAGGTTTTAAAATTTTTAATTTTAAAATATTTTTTAATATACGACATAGAGGTAGCATTAGTCATTCCGAAACTAGTACAAACACAATGATATAAGAACCCGGACAAATCGGATACCAGATCAACGACTTCAAACTCGTCACTTTAACACATCGGATACCAATGATCGGAACAACAACACAGAACAGCAAACTCTGCTATTCTTAATCTGAGTATTGGAACAACGTATGAACGGTACGCACAAAACATACACCTTCAAAACATTTATTATTTTTGTGGAGATATTCGTCAAACTAGAACACATATCGATCCAATGCAAATATGCAAAATCTAAAATGTCAGAAAAGATGAGTTAACAAGGTTTCTGGTTCTTCCAAATTTCGGCCAGCTTGTCTAGGGATTTTTTTGAAGATCCATCGGGGCCAAAAGACATTTTGGCATAGTCCCTCAGTTTCTTCATTCTGGTTCTAAGGAGTTTCCCTTCATCCCCTTCAATCAGTTCCTTTGAATATTTTGCAATATCTTGTCGACCCACCACCCCATCTTCATTGTGTTCGACCCTTAATGCAACCTTCATACCATCTTTTAACAGCGTAGCATTCATCTTTTGCTCGGCATACAGTGGCCATGCAATTAACGGCACACCATGCTCAATGGACTCCGACACTGAGTTCCAGCCACAGTGGGTCAAGAACCCACCGGTCGAGCCATGACTCAACACCTGAACCTGAGGAGCCCAATTAGGAACCACAAAACCAATATCTCTAGTCCTTTCTAAGAACCCTTCAGGCAGAAATGCTAAAGGGTCGTTGTCAGTCTCTATGCTGTTGAAGTAAGTGGCATTTGCAGCTTCATCAACAGGTTTCTTCACAACCCATAGAAATCTCAGTCCGCTCATTTCCAAACCCGCAGCCAATTCATTTATCTGTCGATGCGAGAGAGTCCCACCACTTCCAAAACAAAGATAAAGCACTGACCCGCTAGGCTGCTCATCTAGCCACCTTACACAATCCTTAGACCCTTCAATATCATTGGTTGAACTTGAAACAGGTTTTGTCAAAGGTCCAACAGGGTAAACCACAGGCAAACCACGACCAACATCCATCAAAGCCTCGAAAGCATCGTTTTCCAGTTCCTTAAAACTGTTGACGATAATCCCAGCTGCAGATGGGTACTTTTTACAGATCTGAAGCGTTTCTCGATAGGCAAAATCTTTTCGGTGTTGAAGCGGGTCAGCTACATCGCTTCCACGAAACGGCACGCATCCTGGTAACTTGATTGGCTCTGGCAAATCTCTGTACTCACATGAAAACATCTGATCAAGCTTGGGTAACTCAAAAATCAATGATAATATCAACGCATTTGTAGCGGTGAAAAGATAGGGTTGCAGGCCAAATTCCTTGGCAATATCAAATGCGTCGGTTCCAAAAACGTCAACAACAAAGGCTACAACCCGCTTCGACTGAGCTAGGACCTTGAAGGAATCTCTGAGAAGATGAAGTGACCGAGTCAAGCTGAGAATTATCCGGGTCTCGATTTTGGCATCCTCGGGCAGATCGTCGAAGCTAACTGGAGGGAGAAAGATGGATGAAATTGATTGGGGAAGCGATAAAAAGAGTTGCTTTTGGAGCTTCATTGATGATCCATCGTTGGGAATAATGAAAGTGACTGCAAAGTTGTGGTAGTGAACTAGTCGGTTGGCGAACTCAATGAGCGGAATCAAGTGACCCATGCCTGGAGTAGGCACGATGACCACATGGAACGTTGCTTCTTGGATGGGATCCATGGCGGAATATAGTGGTAAACTTGAACAGTATTGACAAGATGGAGAAGTTGTTAGTTAAAATAAAGAGAGAAAAAAAGAGTGGACGATAAAGAAAACCAAAAAAAACAGGACCCTGTTAATCGAAGTTAAATATTTTATTACTTTATTTAAACTAAACTAGCTTATTTATAGGATTCAAACAACTAAAAAAAATGTCCTAAAATTACCAAGAGTAATGCCTATCGTGACTAACAATAAAGAGAAACAATAGGCATTATGAATTCAAAGTGCAGAAATGTGGAGTTATGTCCGGATTCTTCTAGATTTCTATATTTTCTAATTGACATATTCAGCTCCTATAGCATTCTTAACACCCCTTGCTCCAAATTCGTAGATTCCAAGTAGTCCACGTAGATACACGAAATTATTTTTTGCAAGAGGCTTCATGAATATATCTGTAAGTTGATGCTTTGAATCACAATATTGCATACAAATTTTTCTTTCAACCACCATTCTCTAATAAAATGTGCTTTAATGTCACAAAGTACTATTGTTGCTTCGTTTTGCTGTTGATCTGGCTCTCTAAGTAATCTTCTTAACTGAATTGCTTGACATGTTATTGTATAGGCTAAACATAAATATAAAATCCTAAAACAAGACATTAGCATGCACTAATTATAGTTCATAACTACTTAAAGCAAAAGATATTTTGATAAACACTATTGTCCAAACACATCCTTTCACAATATCATATAAGTGACCACTCTAAAAATATACAGAATCATGACGCATAGTTCGTGTACATGTGTATAGTGTCATATATAATATAATAAGCCACATGTTTACCTTAATCGATCAGGACAAAAATTGATATTAGCATGTTACAACTGATAAACAAGATCAGTGCTAGAGTGCTACAACTAATAATAACAAGAATTTGCACTAGTACACTACGACTAACAATAACAAAAGTCGTTGCTATAGTGCTATGGCTAGAATCACAAGAGTTGATATTAGTGTAGGACAACGAATATACAAGAGGTAGTAAAGTATTACCTTACATTCTCGGTCTCTAACGAGCTTATTCAGTCATTTTCGATTCGATAACCAACATTCCACATGATTTCATACACATAACAATGCGAATTACATTATATGAAACATATCAAGTATACAAGCACTACCAATACTCGTACCAAGGAGGCCATTCATTACAACAAATCAATTTAAGCTCATTTATTAACTCGATTGCAATTTATTAGGACTAAACTGAATATTTATCCAATAATCTATACTATGTCTGACTTTTCTTTAATTCACGTGGCCACTCGGCAATATAGTATAAAACCAAACGTCTTTTGTCCATTTTCCCCTCGTGAGCTACTTTAATTGTCATAAAACATATATAATATTTTTATAAATAAAATATACTTTCCAACATCATAGACCCACATGGATCCCTTAGGAACAATGTACATTTCTATTATCATTCTACTAATATATATATGAATTATAATTTATTTATATTATATAAAATTTAATTATTTTTATATATTTTTTGAATGATTAAATAATAATAATAATAATAAATAATTAAAATTATTTTTTAAAACAATAATTTTTATATATATCGTTAATTTTATTCATTCATTTATCTTTATATAATATTTTAAATTATAAATTTTTTAAATTTAGTGTAATATAATAAAATATTAAAATAATAGATGGCTAAAATTATAACTGTCGGAAGGAATCAAATTGAGGCAGGTGTGGTCGGTGAGAAATAAAAAGAAACCAAAGGATAAAACCCTAAATTAATAAAATATTAAAAGAGTTTCTAGCCAAATCCCACGAATAAATCCACATGGAACAAGTTGGTTAAATCCAAAAGGTCCTCACATTTCTAAGCGTATTTTAAAACGTCTCATACAATACTTGGCCCAAAGCCATGGGTATACGATGAGCCCAATATAAAATAGTTTTATCAAATTACATTCTAAAAACAATTACTCATGACCCGAAACCAGATCCGAACCACAAATTCAATACCTAAACCACTTGGATCGTGTTGAGTTGATCGATCTTAAAAGATGGCCAAGAGGGGGGTGAATTGGCAATTAAAATTTTGTGGTGGAAGATTTTTCGGTAAAAATGAAAAATTGAAGAACAAGCGATTTATAGTGGTTCAAGCTTCGAACAAGCTCTATATCCACTACCTTAGCTCCCACTAAGGATTTTGAAACCAATTCACTATGAATTCTACCTTTTTCTAGGTCCAAGGGATAACCTTTACAAACAAGTCAATTTTCTACCCAAAATTGACTTGGACCTCCCAAAGAGTTACAAGAGATAAGAGTGAGCTAAAAAGAATTCTCTCACAAGAAATATATGCCCCAAATACAATTAAACTCTCCCCAAACTCAATTACAAAGAATCAAATTGAAATTACAAGAGTTGGGAGCAAAAGATATGCAATAGGTGCTTGGGAGTTGGATTTGATTGCTTGGATGTTGCTTAAGGTTCAATAATTACTTAATGTTGTTGAAAACGCTTCATTTTATACCCTCTCATTGATTTCTAACCGTTGTGGTTGTTGGGAATGTAAATAAGGCCGTTGAAGCTTCATCTTCCCACCATAAATGCACTCTGCAGCAGGCGGTATCGAAACAAGAAGAACATGTTTCGAAACAGACCAAAGTAGAAAAAGCTGTTGTGCATTAAAGGGTGTATTGATACCTGTATCGATACCTGGAGTCATAATTTAAAACTGTAAGGTTAGGTATCGAACCATGTTTCGGAACAGGCTAACCACCAATTAAAATCTTAACTGCGACCAACGGTCGACTCATTTAATGCTAAAATAGCCGTTGTGGATTAAAGGGTGTATTGATACCTGTATCGATACCTGGAGTCATAATTTTAAATAATTTTAAAATTAATTAAAACCTTCGAAATGGTTCGGTACATGGTTCGGAACAGATGTTGGCAGTGAAGAAAAGGTATCAAACCATGTTTCGATGCTTGTTCTTGCTCTCAAGAACAATGCTTTAAAAACCCAGGTGGTATTGATACCTGTTCTTAGGGTATCGGTACCCTCGTATAAAAACATTTAGAAAGTTTTTTTCAAAGTTCTTGTGTCATAACCCAAATTTTTTCCCCCAAATTAAACCTTAAATCCCTAATCTGAAAACTCTAGAAATTAGGGATTTTCAGTGGCTTTTTGGAAATTTTTGGGAATTTTTAGGGTTATCTTTTAAATCCTGAAAACTCAGACCCTACTTGTGTAATTTTTTACCTTTTATTTCAATTGGTAATTCTTCTTCCTTCTAAAAACCGAATCAGCTTTGATTGGAAAGATTTTATTTCTCCATTAAATTATGCTTTATTCCTTAATTTCTCATTCTCACGGGAGTTTCAATCCGAGTTTATCTCTTCAAAACTTCTCTGTTTTTGCGTAAGTGTTTTGGTGTTGTGGAGTTTTCCTGTGACCTTTGTTCTTTTTCGTTTGGGTAAGCTTTCTCTTTTTCTGGATCATTTCTGTTTCTCCGTATGGGGGAAAGTTTGTGTTGTTTGTTTTTCCTTTGAGGGTTTGGTTATGTGTTTAACGCGAGTTAAGTGTGTTGAAGGGTTGTTGGAAGTTTGAACCCGAAAGCTTGAGTGGGGGTTCTGTTTTTGATTAAACGTTTGTGGTTGAGAAGTTTGTTTCGGTTTCAAAATGGATCTGATGTTTAGGTGTGTTAGTATTCGATCTAGAGTCATGTTTGAATCAGGTTTTTCGTCGATCAAAGGGGGGTTTAATCTCTGAAATTAGTGTTTGGAACCTGGAAAAATTCTAGAATTTTTCCAGATTTTCCCGGAAAATTTGGAAAACCCAAATTTTCTCGGGAAAATTCTGGAACCCGAAACCCAACCCGAACCGACACTAGACCCGACCCGGCTGACATCACTGCTGACGTCATCTGTTGACGTCAGCGTTGACCTGATGACATCATCTGTTAACGTCAACGTTGACCATGCTGACGTCAGCATTGACTTTTTTCGACCCGATCCTATTTTATGTTTTTCGACGTCCTAAGTTCAATGGCGCAGTCCGTTTTTCGAAATTCAAACCCGAAGTATCGTTTTTAGGGCTTTTATGTTCAATTGCCTTATTTGGAAGTTATCTTTAGTGGTTTCTGAAATCGTTTCTGTTTGCTTCAGGTGACGTAGATTCCGACCCCAAGCATCTACCTCCTCCTCCTCCTGGACAACCTCCTATTCTTCAGTCTTCGGGACCCGCACGTGAGTTTCGTTTTATTTCTGTTACGTGTACTTATCTGTTAGTGGCATAGTAGTGTGTCTAACGTTCTATTAATCGTAGGTTCTACTCCTGCTCGTTCTAGTGGTAGAGCTGAGTCCAGTAGACGTTAGTATCGATGTTGAGTCTTCTGTTATAGGTATGTTCTCTTTTGTAAATTCCGTTATTTTCGTGTATGCATGTTTCTGTCATATAAAAGCATGTTCATACATCATTATGCCATGTTCTGTTATTAAGTTACATTTCTGATCCTGATTATTATGCATGCCTCTTGCTAGAATATAAGGCTTGCATTCTGATTCTGTATTTTCATATGACATTGCATCTAGTTGGATTATTGTACGGAGGAAGTTAGTTATTTATTCACTTCTGTTTTGTGGTTCTGTATAATACCACTTCTGTTCAGTGGCTCCACCTGTGGGTTGAGTTCCACTTCTGTTTGGTGTGATGGAGTTAGAGTGGTTCAGGGGGGGAACTTACTCTTCTGATGGTGTTCGGAGTTTGGGTGCATATCATGCATACTTCATAACATCTGTATTTCACTGTTCTGTAATCCTGTTTATCTGTACACTAGAGACACACTAGGCTCCCTAGCTTACACCCTTTCAGTTTATGTTTTAGATACCCGGTCATAAGACTCGATACTTGGAGGACTGTTGAAATTGAATTTCTGTTATACCGTATGTTTTATTATTCCAGACTTTTAATTATTTCAGTTAATAATTATGTACTAGACATTGAATAATTATTTTGGATTTAGACTGTTTATTGTTTATGGATTGAACTCAGTATTTTAAACGTTGAATATTATTTTCAGTATTTTAAATTATTAATTATTTGATAATTTATCTGAATAATATTATTTTATTTTAATAATTTATCTGGATAATATTATTTTATTTTATTAAACCCTAACTTACGAAACAAGATTTAGTAAGATAAACCCTAACTTTTAATCTAAAAAATTAGGTTAATTTTAGGGGTTACACTTAATGGTATCAGAGCCAGGTTCAACCCTCGGACTGTGAGGTCCAAAATGATTTTTGATTTGAAAATAATTTTGATGATTTTATTTGTAAATCCAGATTCTTGTTTTGACTCGTAATTTGAATTTTCTGAAATATTTTAAATAATTCTCCAAGTATCGATTCTAATGTAGGATTATGTCAGTTCTTCTGTAGATACTCTACTATGCCACCGCGTCGAAGTAAATGTTTAGTGACCGATAGAGGTCGTAGCCAAGGCCGTGGCCGAGGTCGTTCTACTAGATCTACTAGTGATGTTCCACCTCCTGTGGACCCGCTACAAGATCAGAGTTTGGCTCACGAGATAGGAGGGGAAGATCAGCCAGAGATTCAGGCCGAGGTTGAGCAAGCCGAGGTTGACCAGCCGGTTCAAAGTGAGGGACCGTATGCTTCTGGGGACCGTGAGACTGTCGGTTTGGACTCCGTAACTATGCGGAGGGAGTTGCTCAGATATTTGCGGCAGAATGAGGGTACAAGGAAACCCATTTCTACGGAGTTTTTGGCTGCTGGGATGACCATATTCGATGGTAAGACTGGGACTGATCCAGCTGATGCAGAGTATTTTCACGAAAACATTTGACCAAAAACTATCAACTTGACGGATGCGAGAGTACTTTACCATTTGATGGACGAATCCACCAAGAGATGATAAGATGTAAAAATCTATCATGCACGTAAAGAGAGGTGACTGAGCCGGTGAAATAACCAAGAGAGGTTTCATCTTTAATACCCTCGTCCTCAAGACCGAAGACATCGATAAAGGTAGTGGCATCAATTTTAAAAGGTTGGCCCATGAGAAAAGATTCAATAGCCACCACTTTGCTCTTGTCCGTAGGGGAAAAATACATTTGGCATTAGTATAAAAGATAAGGACAAGAGTTGGAAAGAACTTGCCGTTTTTGGTTAGAAAACGCAAGAACTTCCACTCGATAAGGCGGTCGTAGTAGCGAAATTTGAACTTGTGCGAGTTCATGAATTGAACATCCGCACACCGTTCCTTTTTAAGAGTAAGGTGACAGAAGAGATTGAAGTTGTCAACCCTACGAGGTGTATCCAAACTCCGTGCAAAAACTTCTTGAACATCAACTCGAGAAGCACGAGAAGATAAGGAGCTATCGGCTTTGGTACGGGATCGTTTCTTGGGTGCTATTATCTAGAGATTGAAACAATTTGGGATTAGTTTCATAAAAACATGTATGCTCTAACAACCTAATTCAATCCTATTAATCAATAATTCAAGGTATTTGAGAGTTTAAAAACAATTTTAAAAAATTTCAGTGAAAGACCAATACGATAAAATCAATTTATATTCAAATGAAAAATTTTTGATTTTGGAAAAATTTTTGTAGGATTATGAAAACCCATACAATAAGTATTCAAAATATGTTCAAAATCTAAATTTTAACAACCTAAAATAAAACGAAAATAAGGTTTTTCGAAAATTACCTTGATTATGGATTAGGAAGAAATTGAGGTTTGTGAAGCACCAATTGATGATATAGTGTAGGCTTTGATGAGTAGATGAAAATCCCTCAAAGAAATCGTTGATATTGATGTTAAAAGGGACGAATTAAAGAGGATTTTATAAGGGAAGACGGCTAGGGTTTGAGAGAAAAAAAATTGGGAAAGTTTTAGTTTGAGTTAAAAAAGGTTTAGGAGTCTTTTAAAGCATTCTGCCGCCGCGTGGTTCGATACCGGTATCGAAATAGCCTGTTTCGATGCTAGTATCGAAACATGGTTCGATACCTGTTCTTCCCAGAAAATTCCCAGATGAACTTGGTGAACAGGTATCTAAACAGGTGTTAGCTGTATCGATACCACTTAGTTGTGCTTTGCATTTTAGGCTTCTAAAGTACTAGGAGTGAGTCTCTAAAGCCCCTAAATACATGCAAATTATGTTATGACATGATTAAAATGCATGAACAAGTTCATACTCCCCCTAGCAACATGCATAGATGCATCAAGATGCAAAACAACATAGGTAAGATTTCAATCAAGATTCATGCAACATTTGCATAAAAATAACACTTAAGAGGTCAAGATATGCTAGTTAGACTTAACTCTCTCCTAAGGGTCCAAAAACGCTCTTTATCTAAAGGTTTGGTAAAAATGTCCGCTAATTGGTTTAAGGTGTCAACAAACTCTAAAACAACATCATTTTTAGACACATGATCTCTAATAAAGTGGTGTCTAATTTCTATGTGTTTGGTTCTAGAGTGTTGAATGGGGTTCTTAGTAAGACATATGGCACTAGTATTATCACACTTTAGAGGTATGGTTTCTACCTTAATGCCATAATCTAAGAGTTGTTGTTTCATCCATAACACTTGAGCACAACAACTCCCTAAGGATATGTACTCCGCTTCGGTGGTAGATAGAGCTACACTATTTTGTTTCTTAGAGAACCAAGATATGAGCATACTACCTAGGAATTGACATGTACCGGATGTAATTTTCCTATCTATCTTACAACCTCCATAATCCACATCCGAATAGGAATGTAAATCAAAGGAGGAGTCTTTAGGATACCAAAGACCTAAACAAGGTGTGTCTCTAAGGTACCTAAAAATTCTCTTAATGACAACTAGATGTGATTCTCTAGGACTAGCTTGAAACCTAGCACACAAGCAAACACTAAACATGATATCCGGTCTACTTGTGGTAAGGTAAAGCAAAAAGCCTATCATGGATCTATACAATTTAGAATCAACACACTTACCTCCTTCATCCTTGTCAAGCTTAGTAGATGAGCTCATTGGAGTGGCTTGAGGTTTCACATTCTCCAAGCCAAACTTCTTGAGCATATCTTTGATGTATTTTGCTTGATTGATGAAGGTGCCATCCTTCCTTTGCTTATTTGGAGTCCCAAAAAGAATGAGAGCTCCCCCATCATGCTCATCTCGAATTCACCTTGCATTAGCTTAGAAAATTATTGACAATAACACTCATTAGTAGATCCAAAAACAATATCATCAACATAAATTTGAACTACTAAGATGTCATTTTTAAACCTTTTTATAAAAAGTGTAGTATCCACCTTCCCTTTTTCAAAGTCCTTTTCAATCAAAAAGTTTGAAAGCCTTTCATACCAAGCTCTAGGGGCTTGTTTCAAACCATATAAAGCTTTAGTTAATTTGAAAACATGGTTTGGAAATTTTGAATTTTCAAATCCCGGTGGTTGTTCAACATACACTTCTTCATTTATAAAACCATTTAAGAAAGCACTTTTAACATCCATTTGAAAAAGCTTGAAATCATGATAACATGCAAATGCAAGTAGCATCCTAATAGCTTCCATTCTAGCTACGAGTGCATAGGTTTCATCGAAATCTATTCCCTCTTCTTGAGTGTAATCTTGAGCAACTAATCTAGCTTTGTTTCTCACAATGTTACCACTCTCATCTAGTTTGTTTCTAAAAACCCATTTAGTTCCTATAGTAGATTTATTACTAGGCCTATCAACTAATGTCCATACATTACTTCTCTCAAATTGATTTAACTCTTCTTGTATAGCCAATATCCAATAATCATCATCTAAAGCTTCATTGATATTCTTAGGCTCTATGCATAAGATAAATGCAATATGGTTCATTAATCTAATAGAAGAACGAGTAGTTACCCCTGTTGCGTGTCAAAAGTGCGCAATTAGTACAAGTGAACACGTCGCAAGTAATAAAGTGATCAGTATAATCGTGTATCGTCTCCACAGGGATTGGTCTACTTAATATGCCTTCTTCGTCTTCTAGCTCTGTAAAAAGAAATAAAATAAAGGCACAGGTAAATTGGGTTTTGATGAAACTAAATAATTTGAAATAAAGAAAACTAAGTAAAAGGATGAAATCTGATTAAGAGAGAGGGCATGATCCAGTTATGTTGTATTGTGGATTTGATTGACTTGTGTCTGTCCAATGCAATTGTACATCACTGCTTCGGCAGTACTGCAGACTACTATTGCCTTGGCAACAACGATACTTGTCCGCTGCGACAATCCCTTGCTCGTGGGTGGACTTTATCAACGTTCGACAAAGTGTCCTTGGATGACTCCGCTTATCCTTAAGTCGAAGTACTGTTGGTGATCAATCCTTGATGATACTTGCCGGCGTGAATCAATTATAATCATCAACCAATCTCACACTTCTTTTAGCCGCTGAAACTCTTAACCTATCCCTAAGCCGAGTTAGTATTTCGCGATAAAAATATCGTACTTATCCCTTTCGTGAATCTAACTCTCCCGAGTCTAGATAAATAGATTACTTACAAACTTCTCTCTCAAGCTTGAATGCAAGAACAAAGAATGGCAAAGGATAAGTAAATCTTGATATTTTATTGCATTGAAACAAAGAACAAAATACAATCTCCTCTCACAAGTACTCGACAACCTTCATCTAAACCCTAAGAAAACTTAGAACATAATTGAGAGAAAGAAAACAATGAGTATTAGGGTGAACTCTCTAAAAATCGGCTCTGCTCTTCCCTTGGACGGCTAGGTCTTATATAGGATTAGCCTAGGGCAAACCTTTCCTAAATAGAATACAACTTGGAGTAGGGAACAAGTCATGTACATAAATAAAATACTTCCAAGTTTATTCCAAATAAGAAGCTTTCCCGCGTGGCCTTGTCTTGGGCTTTTCCTCGTGCTAACTAGCTCCGATCCATGTGTTGCATGTCCAAAAACGTCCAACGTATTTTTCTCTTCCAATCACCTACAGTATCGCTACTTGTCTTTCGGCTGCTGCCTCGGCATCAGGTCCTGCCTCGGCCACGTTGCTGCCGCGGCAATAGTTTATCCTGCACAGATGTAAAAAAATGTAGTAAAACTAGCCTTTTCTGTAAATATCATCTTTATAAGCATAACCTCTAAATACATCATATTAAGTGTATGCATTGGTTCAAGTAGGTGTAGATTTAATGATTAATGCCCATAAAAGTTGTAAAAAATGATAGTGAGTTGAACACTTATCGCACCCCCAAACTCGAACTATTGCTTGTCCTCAAGCAATGCAAACCATCAATTTGCCAAACTCTATTCTCTCTTGGTCTTATGTTTTCATCTATTCTCCCTACCATAACTATGCATATTCTTTAGACTTAACCTTTCGGCTACCCAAGGGTTTACCTAGAAACAAACTATAAGATTTAGCGAGTGTGTGCGTTTTTGTGGACCAGTTTGATTAAAGGCTTTCTTAGATAAACTCTAAATTCAAGACAAGTAGATTTTGGTTAAGTGTTCTCTTCTTTTCTAAACAACCAATTCTTGAGCCAATTTCGGACACCTCAAGGATTGTGTTTTTCTCATCACTAATTCCTTCTTTCTTTTGATGTTCTTTTTAGCATACTAGAGCAAATTTCGGGCACCTCTAGCATGAAGAAGAGTAATTCCTAGAGCCGGTGATAGGCACCTCTAGTCACTTGCCCAAAAATCTAAGTCTTTATCACCTAAGTTCATTAAAAGAATTCCTATAATCCAACAAGTCCCAAAAGTGTTTTTTTTAAATTTATCTTATAGTAAGCCTCTAAGTTTTTATCCTTAAGTATCCTAAGGTTAAACCTTCTTAACAGGACCTAACCATGGTAAGGAGAAAGATTTCTATAGCCTTAAAGAATAAACTAAGGCAATACTGATGATGGGCACTGCAAAAGTATGAGCAGCAGATTCAAGTAAAGTAGTGGACATCAAAATTTTTAAAAAAATATCACTTAAATACTCCCTTATCTGGGCAAGGCCGTAGTAGTGGATTGCCTCGGCAGTGGCTCTGCACCCCCAACAAAATATGAAAAGAAACAAGCAGCATATAAAGATAAAAAAATATTGAATATATGAAAATTAGATGGACTCCAAAGAGCTGCTTGTCACAATCTTTTGTCGAGGTCGTGCTGCTGATTGCGTCATCTTCGGTGAGGGCGAGGGCTGAGTTTTTGCTTGCCGGGGCGGCTGGACTCTCGTTGGTGGTGTCCGTTGCATTAGAGCATCCACTTCTTCTCCTTCTTCCTCGTCGGAGATTTCCTCGGTGACCATGATGTCTGTCCCACCTTCATTTGTTGCGTCTTCCCTGGCATGGTGAATGCTTGGCCCAGAAGCGGTTGAAATTTGATGTACATAGGCATCTATCTCTGTTGATAGACTGCCCATGATGATGGGGGATCTTGGTGGACTGCTGAAGACTGCCCTCCTCTTTGATGGTCGTCTGCTGGCAGATGATGCCGTGGCAGAGTCTGCTGCCCTAGATGGGCCTTGGTGCAGCTGTTACAAACATGTTGGTGGGGAATTCTGGAAACTATACCCCGTGGTCTGGAAAGTTCTGGAGCATCATTTGGGCAAGTGTGCTATTAAAGTCTCTTTGATACTCCATGTATCTCTGTTGCCTAAGATCCATAGCTGCTATCCTTTGTAGTACTTCCTGGTATGGGTCTGTTGCGACAGTGGTGTGGGCAGTGTCAGGCATGTCTGCCGTGTATTGAGCCCCGACAGCAGTATCAACTGTGAACTGCTGGGGAGTTGCCTGGACTGGTTCTACCTGTGTGATATGCATGATTTTTTGGTAGAATTCTCTTGTCCACCCTCTCCTATAGGCTATGAATTCATCTATTTCGGCCGTAGGGAAACCTGCAGCAGTACAAATACCAGTAATTAAACAAGGGAAATATAGAGGTCTTCTATCCTTCTTACCGCATTCGCATATTTCTCGTAAAATAATTTCTCCAACATTGATACTCCTTTTGTTGATAATTGATTGGATGAGCACCAATCGTCTCCGGTCCACCGTACTATTGTGGGAAGTTGGGATAAGGCGTCTCTTGACAAAGGTGTTCCAAAGCTTGGCCTCGGGTTTCAAACTTTGCCTTGCTACTAATCCTCTATGGGCACCGATTTCCCAAGGAGTATTCTCATAGCAGAGGTCGTCTTTTATCAGTTTGTAATCTTCAGCGGTGACATCCTCCATGAAGTCAGCATGACCATCACGTATAGGTGTGAGGCCATAAAATTGGTTGATTGTCTCGGCATCAAGCTGGACAGGCCTGCCTCGACAGTGGATTAAAAGAGAGTCCTTGCTTGGCCCGTACGCATAGAATTCCCGCACGATGGTGGCATTGGCCTGGGTAGGTTGTAGGCAAAAGATTTCCCATTCTTGATACTTGATCTTGTCGAACAAATAGTGTTCGATGCCGTAATTTTCTTCATCGGAGTGTTGGAACCCTTGTTCCTCCCATAGCTGCCGAGCAATGAAAGACTTGTTGAAACGGTCTTCAGCATTGGCTGGGGCAAAACGTTTGTAGGTGGCCATAAGTATTTTGAAAGTTGAGGTTCTTGGAGATTTTCTTGAAGAGGGTCTGAAAATTTCAAGAAGGTTTGTGAGTAGGCAGAGAGTATTGTGAGAGCAAGATTAGCAAATATTCTAAAGAAAACAAGAATGCAAGAGTGAATAGTTCAAGAGGGAGAGATTGCTTATATAGGCCCCGACCTTGTAGCCGTTTAAACCACTAGCCATTTTATAGTCGTTTAAACTTTTACTGCCGTTTGCAATTACTACCGCGGCGGGAATCTCGTAGACTAGCCGTTACACTATTCTGCCCGTTAGGACTGCTGCGGCTCTGACACTGTTTTCTACCTCGTCAGAATTCCTGCTGTGAACTATTTCTCCTTTATTCTTGCTTATTATCCTAAAAAATTAAACATAAGCAAGTAAAATAATTAAAAGAAAAAAATTTAAGTCTAAACTAAACTAATCCTAATAATATAAAGAAAATTATAGGAAAGAGATTATGTCACTTGGGGAGTGCATGCAAATGCATCTCCTAAGGGGATTATCTCTTGTTGTCAAAATGATTTTTCAGGTATTGGCCTTTCTCTTTGGATTCATGTTCATCTTTTTCCGTTTTGATCTTCACTGCACCCTGTATGTTTGGACAATCTGAATTTGAAGTGCCTGGATACCGTGTTTCCCTAATTGCTGCCTCCACCTGTTGCTTAATCTTTTTGCCAAATATTCTGCCGAGCATGTTGCCGAGGTAGGATATTTTGGTGTCTGCATCTGTGGTGTGAAGGGCTTTGCACTCTTCTGTATCGTCATGCCTTTTCAAATTGTGGAAGGCATTGAGTTTAACTTGTTGGTCATTGACCCTCATTGTCAACTCTCCTTTTTCCACATCAATGAGTGTGCGTCCAGTGGCAAGGAAAGGTCTCCCGAGAATGATTGGTGCATTATCATCTGCTTCACAATCAAGGACAAGAAAGTCAGCGGGAAAAATAAATTTGTCAACTCTTACCAGTATGTCCTTAATTTTTCCGTCGGGTTGCACATATGATCGATCCGCAAGTTGGATCATCACTGCTGTAGGTTTTGCCCTTCCTATTCCAATCTTTTGAAAGACAGATTTGGGCATTAGGTTTATGCTCGCTCTAAGGACGCATAGGGCCTTTCCTTCATAGTTATTACCTATCGCACAAGGTATGGTAAAGCATCCAGGATCCTTCAATTTTGGTGGCATGCGATTGTGTAGCATTGCCATGCATCCTTCGGTAACAGCCACTGTTTCAAACTCACCTAGTCTTTTTCTCTTAGACACAATGTCTTTCAAGAATTTAGCATAATTAGGCATTTGTTCAATTGCCTCTACGAATGGTAAGTTGATGTGGACTTGCTTTAAAATATCAAGAAATTTCTTAAATTGATGGTCCTGTTTTTGTTTCTTCAACCTTTGTGGGAAAGGTGGTGGTGGTCTCATCTCATCCAGGGTTTCTTTAGTTTGAAATTTAATACCTGGAACCACTGTGTCTGTCGCTGTCTCGGCAGGTTGTTCAGTTACTGCCGAGTTCTCTACTGGGGCAGTTTTATCTGTTAGAATATGATCAGTTTGTTCAGCATCCAAATCCTCTTTTTCTGGTTCTGTTGGTGGGACTTGGCCTGTTGGAATTCCTATCTTTTCCTTCAGCTGTAGACCACTCCTAGTAGTGATTGCCTTACACTGTTCATGGCCTATTACCTTAGCAACTTCAGTATTGCTAGGTAATCCTCCTTGTGGTCTAGTGTTTATGTTTTGAGCAAACTGCCCAACCTGAGTTTCCAGTGCCTTAATTACTGCCTCTTGGTTTTGCAACCTCATTTCAGTTCTATTTATGAATGCATCTGTTCTTTTAATGAAGTTGCTATTCTCTGCCATATATGACTCAGTTTTCATCATGAATGCTTTTAGAGAATTTTCCAAGGAACTTATAGATTGTTGTTGCATTTGCTGCTGGACCGACGGCGGCGGCAGATGTTGCATTGGTTGCTGGAATCCTGGGGGTTGAGTAGCTGGATTTAGGGCATTGTTAGGATTACTCCATGACAAGTTTGGATGCATCTTCCATGAGGGGTTGTATGTGTTGGACATCATGTTGTTTCGGTTGTAGTTTCCAACATACAGGCTGGATTCTTGATTCATACAGTCGAAAGAATTGTGGATACCTCCACATAAATTACAAAAAGAATCAATGGCCTTAACCTCATGGGTATTTTGTTGTAGCTGTATGTTTTGCACCATCTTGGTAAGAGAGGCCAATTGTGCTGCCACTGAATTTGATGTGTCTAACTCATTCACTGTGGCTTGGCGTCTTACTATTCCTCGCCTAGATGTAGGGAATTGAAAATCATTTTTTGCGAGTTTGTTCAGTATCTCAATAGCTTCCTCAGGTGCTTTATCAAGGAGTGTTCCATTTGCCGAGGCATCTAACATCATCCTTGTCGGGGCATTTGTGGCATTATAGAACATGGTCACTTGTGTCCATAGGGGAAATCCATGCAAAGGACACTTGTGCAATAACTCTCTGTAGCGCTCCCATGCCTCGTACATAGGTTCATCATCTGCCTGTCGAAAAGAAGTGATTTCATTACGAATTCGATCTTATAAATTTGTAGGATTAAAGTGTGTAATGAAATCTCGGCATAATTCACTCCAAGATCCTATTGATCCTGCTGGAATGCTATTTAACCAGGTTTTGCCCTATCCCTCAGTGAATAGGGGAATAATTTCAATCTCAAGACATCTTCATGGACTCCTTGGATTTTGAATGAATTGCATATCACCATGAATGACTTGAGGTGCTGCCTGGCATCTTCAGTCATAGACCCACCAAACTGTCCAATAGTGTTAAGCATATTGAACATGACAGGTTTTAGCTTAAAGTGGGTTACATCGATTGTAACATCCCGGTTTTGGGGTTAGTAGTTTAAGTGTTAGTTGGGGAAATTCGATTCGGGTCGAATCGGATTCCTAGGGTTCGTTATTCTTGGAAAAATTAAAATAATAATATTTTAATCGGATAAGTAATAATTTTGTGAAATGGTTCTAAAAATATTAAAATGGTGTTTTAAAGTTAAAGGAATATTATTTGAACTTTAATTTGATTTTTAATTAGGCTAATTTTGTACTAGTGACTAAATTGTAATTTTGGAAAAAGTTTTGGGGATTTAATTAGTAATTTTCGGCAATTAGGATTTTTTGTGACTAAATTGGAAAGCAAGTCATACTTAGAATCCTTAGAGGGCCATAAACCCAATTTATTTTTAATTAATGATTTATCCACCAAAATTGTTTTTAAATTGTTTATTTTAGTTAATAATTCCATTTTCTTTTGTAACTTCCCATTTTCCCATCTTTTCTCTCAAGATTTTCTCTCATTTTCTCTCCATCTTCTTCTCCAAATTTCTCCAATTACTTGCTGATTTCTTCATCATTTTCTACAAGATTTACTTCATTTTATTCATCATTTCATTCTTTACAAAACCTACTCATCAATTTTGCAAAAATCAACATCTTTTTCAAGGAAATCAAGAAAGCTTTTCTCATCTTTTTGGTGGATTTGATCTCAAGGTAATATTCTGATTTTTAATCTCTTTCTAAGGTTCTTTATTGAAATTCCCAAGTATTGGCTTGTTCATCAACTATTGCTATTTTATTTTGTGTTTTTAATTCAAGATCTATGAGTTTTATGATGGATTTTGTGAAATCTTTTTAGATCTCAATTAATGTTGTGATTAGGTTGATTTAATTATGATATTATGTTAATTAAATGATTAATTAAGTGTTGAATTGATGGCACATTAATTTAATCCCGGAATAATGCAATCGGTGTTGTTTTAAGATGGTTTTCGGTTGTTTTAGGGGCTATTTTAGGTGTTTTAATATTGCTGGAGGTGTAAGGATGGTTTGTAAGTGTTTTTGGTTCATAATTGAGGTGGATTAGATGTTAGATTCATTAGGTTTTGGGCTGATGTTGTTTCGGATGCATTTCGGCTTAGTTTTCGGTCTTTTCGGCAAGGTTTTCAATGGTTTTGTGAGGGTTAAATGTGGCTGCTGTTTTGAGCATGTTGTGATGTGAATATGCTCTGCTTTTAATGTTGTATAGGTAGTGCAAGAATGTGCATAAGTGGCTGGTGCGTTGGCGTTGCCATCGGAGCATCGGCGAGGGCTCGTTTCGCTTGTCGGTGAGTGGTTTTGGATTTAAAGTGAATCACATTGGTTCGGTTCTGTTTTGGGGACTATGGAATAGTGTGAAAACTTTCCATAGTTCAAGAGTAAGTGTTTTAAATGATGTTGATGCATTACCTCGATTTTCGATTATTTCCGGTAATGGCATATATGTGAACAATGATTCAATAAGATTTTGGAATTGCATATATATGATTTTGAAATGATGCATGCATGTGTTAATTGCTGAAAATGCATGGTTTATTAAGGTATTCATGGTTTATGTAAGCATGAAAAAGAATTTGGATTATGATGAGGTTATTTTTCCCTATGTCGATAAAGCAGTTGAGCATGATTTTAGTTCACATGATGAACATTTAATGAGTGCATTATGAGCAGCAAGTTAACATGCATGATTGAAATTGATATTGGCTTAGTGACACTAACCTTAGATTCGAATACAAATGACATGTCATTAGGATTGAGTGCACTATAAAATAATGAGAATAATGATGATGCCTACACGTAAACAAGGGTGACTTTGTGTCCGACCGTGTGTGTAGAGTTTGCCTACACGTAAACAAGGGTGACTTTGTGTTCGACCGTGCGTGTAGAGCTTGCCTATATGTAAACAAGGGTGACTTTGTGTCCGACCGTGCGTAGTGGGGGTAACATGTATACAAGGGTGACTATGTGTCCGACCGATGCATGTTGAGACCAAGTGTCTCCAATTATGGAAAATAGAATCCGTGTATTCGGTGAACTAAAAGTTCATATTAAGTGATCACTAGAAAGCCAATATGCATATATGAAACGAAATGATTTATTTGTGCATGATACATGAGATGTTTTGACATTATTGACAAGCATGATTTGGTTTTACCTATTTCAAATAAGCAAGAAGAATGAAAGTATGAATTTATAAATGATTTTGAACTTGTGTTAGAGCTTCCTCACTAAGCATGTTGTGCTTAAGCTCTCTCTTTCATACTTGCAGAAAAATAGAGGTATTCGAGGCTACATTCGGAGCAAGGGAACCAAGGGGAAGAGTTGTCTCAATTTTTGGTATGTTTTGGCAAATAATTTGGGCTTGGCAATGTGTAAATCGAACCCATGTTAAGTGAGTGATTTTTGCCTTGGTTAATGTTGTACTAAGACCTATAATGTTTTGGATTGTTAATCGATGGACTATGGTGTTGTTTGGATTATGAGACATGTACATGAATGAACATTTTTGAATTTTAAATCATATTTTAGGAAGCATGCCTATAGATTGATTGGGATCTTTGATGTGATAAATGTATGCTTTAAATTGTTCTTTATACTTAGGAAATTATGCATATGGTTAAGGTGATTAATGGTTATGTTTGAATGGGTGCAATTAACTTAGAATGTTCAAACTTGTCAAAGTGCACAGGGGGTATCGATATCGATACCCTAAGGCTTAATTTGGGGTGGTTCGAACCATGGTTCGATGCAATTACTCCACTAGACGCTAGAGTATCGATACCACCTATGGGGGTATCGATACCAGTAGCCTTCGAAGTGCAAGGAGGCTAGCTCCACGAAAGGGTATCGATACCGAGACCCAAAAATGACATGTTAAGTGTGAAAAAAAATACGTTTAGGGTCGGATGACTTTCCATGATCGAATATAGATGCAATGAATGATATTGAGTGTTGTACTATCACCAGGATGCATGATGTTAACTTGAATTCGCATTGGTAAATTAATGATAGATTTAGTCCCTATGATATTGTGAGATTTACAATTAGGTCCCTATTGTATGAAACATGAAATTGACGATGCAATAATGGTCCGTTTGATTTGAACTTTGTTATGAGTATGCTATGCATGTTTAATTGAACTATGGTAGATCGCATTACTGGTTTATTGATGAAATTAGGAATTATTTGCGTTTTGGTCCTTATATACTGATATGCGAGTTGAATGATCAATTGTGAATCGAACGCTTCCAGTTTCGTTACGCATGACTTCGACACACATAGGAAATTAATTATGCATCTAGTTTTAAAAAAAACATATTAGTTTTCAGGGTTGTTTATCGAATGGGACCTTAACGGGTTTAGTTCGATATTCCCCGTGTGACCCGTTAGTGCCGGTTCCGTCCAGGCCTGGCTAAGGGGGTTACATCGATCTCTGGTGTAACGACTCCTGGATTTAATCCATTCAAATCCTCTTCCAAGAAGTCTCGAACAGTAAGCTGCCACGGCCCTGGTGGCGGCGGTAGACCTCCATTACCGGCAGGTAAGTTTTGTCCTACCGGATGATCTGCCATAGCTCCTTGGATTTGTCTCCTCAACATTTGTCGTGTACGTTCGATCTCTGGATCTAGTTCGTACAAAGGGTTGGTTGGATTGGCCCTGGTCATACACCAAGAAAAAACAAAGTGAAATAAAAAATAAAAAATAAATAAAAAGCAAGAAAATAAAGAAAACAAAATTTAGTTGTCAATCCCTGACAACGGCGTTAAAAACTTTTTGCGTGTCAAAAGTTCGCAATTAGTGCAAGTGAACACGTTGCAAGTAATAAAATGATCAGTATAATCGTGTATCGTCTCCACAGGGATTGGTCTACTTAATATGCCTTCTTCGTCTTCTTGCTCTGTAAAAAGAAATAAAATAAAGACACAGGTAAATTGGGTTTTGATGAAATTAAATAGTTTGAAATAAAGAAAACTAAGTAAAAGGATGAGATCTAATTAAGAGAGAGGGCATGATCCAGTTATGTTGTATTGTGGATTTGATTGACTTATTTCTGTCCAATGCAATTGTACATCACTGCTTCGGCAGTACTGCAGATTACTGCCTTGGCAACAACGATACTTGTCCGTCGCGACAATCCCTTGCTCGTGGGTGGACTTTATCAACGTTCGACAAAGTGTCCTTGGATGACTCCGCTTATCCCTAAGTCGAAGTACTGTTGGTGATCAATCCTTGATGATACCTCCCGGCGTGAATCAATTATAATCATCAACCAATCTCACACTTCTTTTAGCCGCTGAAACTCTTAACCTATCCCTAGGCCGAGTTAGTATTTCGCAATTGAAATACCGTACTTATCACTTTCGTGAATCTAACTCTCCCGAGTCTAGATAAATAGATTACTTACAAACTTCTCTCCCGAGCTTGAATGCAAGAACAAAGAATGGCAAAGGATAAGTAAATCTTGATATTTTATTGCATTGAAACAAAGAACAAAATACAATCTCCTCTCACAAGTACTCGAAAACCTTCACCTAAACCCTAAGAGAACTTAGAACATAATTGAGAGAAAGAAAACAATGAGTATTAGGGTGAACTCTCTAAAAATTGGCTCTGCTCTTCCCTTGGACGGCTAGGTCTTATATAGGCTTGGCCTAGGGCAAACCTTTCCTAAGTAGAATACAACTTGGAGTAGGGAACAAGTCATGTACATAAATAAAATATTTCCCGCGTGGCCTTGTCTTGGGCTTTTCCTCGTGCTAACTAGCTCCGATCCATGTGTTGCATGTGTCGCGTGTCAAAAGTGCGCGTTTAGTGCAAGTCGACACATCGAAAGTAATAAGCGATAAGTATTTTATCGAGTTATCGTCTCCTCAGGGACCGGTATACTTAATATGCTTTCTTCAACTTCTTGTTATGTAGAAAAGTAAAGAACACAAGTGAGTTGATTTGATTTATCTAAACTAAAATAACTAAATAAAAATAAAGAGTTGAAATAATGGAGAGAGATGGGCTAGGATCCAGTTGCGTCGTATTGTGGAATTGATTAACTTGTCTCTGTCCAATGCAATTGTATATCACTGCCTCGGCAGCACTGCAGTTTACTGCCTTGGCAGTGACAATACTGCCTGCCGCGGTAATCCCTTGCTCGTGGGTAGACTTTACCAAAGTTCGGCAAAGTATCCTTGGATGACTCTGCTTATCCCTAAGTCAGAGTGCTATTGATGACTAGTCCTTGATGATACGTCTCGGCGTGAACCAATTATACTCACCAACCAATCTCACACTTCTTTTAGCCGTTGAAACTCTTAACCTATCCCTAGGCCGAGTTAGTATTTCGCGATTGAAACATCGTACTTACCCCTTTCGTGAATCTAACTCTCCCGAGCTTAGATAAATGGATGATTCACAATCTCCTCTCCCGAGCTCAATTGTGAAAACATGGAATAACAAAGGATAAGCAAACCTTGATAACTTTTATTGCATTGAATCAAAGACAAAGTACAATCTACTCTCACAAATACTCGACAACCTTCACCTAATCCCTAAGAAGGTTTAGAACATAATGGAGGAGAAGAAAACAAGAATAGAAATCGGCTCTCTCCCTAGGTATTTCGTATCTTGTACATTGGGTGGCTAGGTCCTTATATAGGCTAGACCTAGGGCAAACCTTTCCTAAGTAGAATACAACTTGGAGTAGGGAACAAGTCAAGTACATAATAATAAAAATATTTCCAAGTTTGCTTCGGTTAAGGGGTTTTCCCGCGTGGTCTTCCTTTGGGCTTTTCCTTGTGCTAGCCAGCTTCGATCCATGGGCTTCAAGTCCAGACATGTTCCTTGGATTTTTATCTTTCCATCGCCTATAGTCTTGCTTCTTGTCTTTCTGCTGCTGCCTCGGCATCAGGTCCTGCCTCGGCCTTGTCGCTGCCGCGGCAATGGTTCTCCTGTATAGATATGAAAACGCAGTAAAACGTGCCTTTTTTTGTAAATATTATCTATATGAGTATAACTTCTAAATATATCACATTAAGCACATGCATTGGTCCGAGTGGGTGTATATTTGGTGATGAATGCCCATAAAAGGAGTAAAAAGTGATAGTGTGTTAAGAACTTATCACACCCCCAAACTCGAACTATTGCTTGTCCTCAAGCAATGTAAACCATCAATTTGCCGAACTATACTCTCTCTTGGTCTTGCATTTCCATCTATTCTCCCCACCATAACTAGGCCTATTCTAAAGCCTTAATCATTCGGTTACCCAAGGGTTTACCTAGAAACAAACTATAAGAATTGTGAGCGTGTGCGTTTTGTGGACAAGTTGATTAAAGGCTTTCTTAGATAAACTCTAAGTTCAAGACAAATAGACATTGATTAAGTGTTCTCTTCTTTTCAAACACCAAATCTCGAGCCAATTTTGGGCACCTCAAAGACTTGTGTTTTTCTTTTCACTAAATTCCTTCTTTCTTTTTAATATTCCTTAAAACATACTAGAGCCAATTTCGGGCACCTCTAGCATGAAGAAGAGACTTTCTAGAGCCGGTGGTAGGCACCTCTAGTTACTTTCCAAAAATCTAAGTCTTTATCACCTAAGTTCATTAAAAGAATTCCTATAATCCAACAAGTCCCAAAAGTGTTTAAAGTTCTTCCTATAGTAAGCTTCTAAGTTTTCTTCCTTAAGCAGTCTAAGGTTAAGCCATCTTAACAGAACCTAAACATGGTAAGGAGAAAGATTTCTATAGCCTTAAAGAATAACTAAGGCAATACTGATGATAAGCAGTGCAAAAGTGTAAGCAGTTAATTCAAGTAAGGCGGGGAGCATAAAAATTTAAAAAAAATCACTGAAATATTCCCTTTTTGGCAAGGCCGCTGCAGTAGATTGCTGCCTTGGCAATGAATCTGCACCCCCAAACTCAAACCAAGCATTGTCCTCAATGTTTTATATTTGAAGAAGTAAGCGGCAAAACAAAATATGAATATAATAAACAACAAATAGAAACAGTAAAAGCATTTAATATTGAATTAAGGACAAAGAAATTTAAAGCGACTCCGAAGAGCTGCTTGTAACAATTTTCCTTCTCGACCTTGCTGCCGAATGCTTTGTCCTTGGTGAAGGCGATGGTTGTGCCTTTGCTTGCCGGGGTGGTTGGACTCGTGTGGGCGGTGTCCGTTGCATTGGGGCCTCTACCTCTTCTCCTTCTTCTACATCAACCATCTCTTCGATGAGCATTACATCCGTTCCTCCTCCCATTGTTGTTGCTCCTCCGATGTGGTGTGTACTTGGGCCGGCGGCAGTGGAGCTTTGGTGCACGTAGGCATCTATCTCAGCTGATAGACTGCCCATGATAATTGGTGATCTGGGTGGGGTGCTGAAAATGACCCTTCGTTTGGATGGCCTTCTGCTGACAGACAAGGCCGCGGCAGAATCTGTTGCCCTAGATGGGTCGGCGGCCTGATATTAGGGATGAGGGTCCGCATGGAAGAACGGCCTTGGTCCTCCTGGGGCTGCTGTAGTCTTGGTGTAAAGGCGGTTGTAACGAAGATGTTGCTGGGAAACTCCGGAAATTGTACTCCTTGGTCCGAGAAGGCGTGCAGCATCATCTGGGCTAGAGTGCCATTGAAATCCCTTTGGTACTCCATGTACCTTTGTTGTCGGAGATCCATTGCTTCCATCCGTTGCAAGATCTCCTGGTACGGGTCTGCTGCGGCAGAGGTGTGGGCAGTACCAGGCATGTCTGCCGTGTACTGGGCCCCGGCAGCAGTATCGGCAGTGAACTGCTGCGGCGTTGCTTGGACAGGCTCTGCTTGTGTGATCTGCATGACTTTGTGGCAGAACTCCCTGGTCCATCCTCGTCGTGGGGGCGTGTATTCGTCCGTCTCTTCGATGGGCACACCTGTGACAACACATAAACTCGTGATCAAACAAGGGAAATACAATGGTCCCCTATCTTTCTTACTGCACTCGTGAATTTCCCGAAGGATGATCTCTCCAACGTTGTTGATCCTCTTGTTGATGATGGATTGGATCAACACCAATCTTTTGCGATCTACCGTGCTATTGTGTGATGTGGGTATGAGCCGTCGTTTGACAAAGGTGTTCCACATCTTGGCCTTGGGTTTTAGACTTTGTCTTGTTACGGATCCTCAATCGGTACCGGTTTCCCATGGGGTGTTCGCGTAACAAAGATCATCTTTGATGAGCTCGTAGTCCTCGGCAGTGACGTCCTCCATGAATTCGGCGTGGATGTCACTGTCAGGGGTGAGGCCGTAGAAATTATTGATTGTCTCGGCATCGAGCTGGATTGGCCTACCGCAATAATGAACGAAGAGGGAATCTTTGCTGGGCCCGTGCGCGTAGAACTCCCAGACGATCGTGGCATTCGCCTGGGCAGGTTGGAGATAGAAAATTTCCCAGTTTTGGTACTTAATTCTGTCGAAGAGGTAGTGCTCAATACCATAGTTCTCTTCATCTGCATGCTGGAAACCTTGCTCTTCTCATAGTTGTCGAGCGAAGAAAGATCGGTTGAAGCGATCTTCAACGTTGGCGGGGGCGAATCGCTTGTATGATGCCATCAAGATTGAGAGATGTGATTTTTTGGAGTTTTTTCTTGAAAAGAATCTGGATTTTAGCGAAGATTAGTGGGCAGAGAGTAATGTGAGAGAGAGATTGTTATGAATACTAAAGAAAACAAGAAAGCAAGAGTGAATAGTTCAAGAGGAAGGAGTTTCTTATATAGGCCTCGGCCTTGTGACCGTTGAAGCCACTAGCCGTTTTGTAACCGTTTCCTTTTTCTGCTGTTTCCTTTTTCTACCGCGGCAGGAATCTCGGCAGACTAGCCGTTACACTGTTCTGGCCGTTGGGACTGCTGCGGCCCTGACACTGTTTGTTGCCTCGGCAGAGTTCCTGCTGTGAACTATTTCTCCTTTATTCTTGCTTTTTATTCCTAAATAAAACACACAAAACAAAAAAATACTTAAAGCAAAAAAATAATTAGAGAAAAAAAAAAGAAAAAAAATAAACTAATTAATCCTAATATATTAATAAAGAAAAGGGAGGAGATCATGTTACTGGTGGAGAGCATGCAAATGCATCTCCCAAAATTATTCTCTCCCTTAGGCCCAAATTGTGAATCGGTTGTGGGCCACTCTTTTTTTCTATTTGTCCATCCACCTTGGGCTTAATCTTCTTGCCGAATATCCTGCCGAGCAGACTATCAAGGCAGGATACTTTAATGTCTACTGAGTGGATGGCCTTGCACTCCTCTGGATCATCATATTTTTTTAAGTTGTGGAATGCATTGAGTTTGACTTGTTGGTCATTGACCCGCATTGTTAACTCTCCTTTTTCCACATCAATTAGAGTACGTCCAGTTGCAAGGAAAGGTCTCCCAAGGATGATCGGTGCATTGTCATCTGCTTCACAATCAAGGACAAGGAAGTCAGCAGGAAAAATAAACTTATCTACTCTTACCAGTATGTCCTCGATTTTTCCTTCGGGTTGCACATATGATCTATCCGCTAGTTAGAGCATCACTGTTGTAGGCTTCGCCCTTCCAATACCAAGCTTTTGAAAGACTGATTTTGGCATGAGATTTATGCTTGCTCCAAGGTCGCATAGGGCCTTACCTTCATAATCCTTACCTATCGCACAAGGTATAGTAAAGCAGCCAGGATCTTTTAACTTTGGTGGCATGCGGTTATGTAGCATTGCCATGCATCCCTCGGTAGCAGCCACTGTCTCAAACTCACCTATTCGTTTCCTCTTTTACACCATGTCCTTTAGGAACTTGGCATAGTTCGGCATTTGTTCAATAGCTTCAACGAAAGGTATGTTGATGTGGACTTGCTTCAAGATGTCGAGGAACTTCTTGAATTGTTGGTCCTGTTTTTGCTTTTTCAACCTTTGTGGGAAAGGTGGTGGTGGTCTCATCTCATCTAGGGTTTCTTTAGTTTGGAGTTTAATACCTGGCACCACTGGAATTGTTGCTGCCTCGGTAGGCTGCTCAGGAGCTGCAGTGCTTTCTGTCGGGGCAGTGTTATCAGCTACAATTTGCTCAGCCTTTTCTTTTGCTAGATCAGCTGATTGATTTTGGCTTTCTGGGATTTTCTCCTTCAGCTGTAGACCACTCCTAGTAGTGATTGCTTTGCACTGTTCATGGCTCATTACCTTAGCAACTTCAGTATTGCTAGGTAGGCCTCCTTGTGGTCTAGTGTTTATGCATTGAGCAAACTGCCCAACCTGAGTTTCCAGCGTTTTAATGGCCGCTTCTTGATTTTGCAACCTCATCTCAGTCCTATTCATGAAGGCATCTGTCCTCTTGATGAAATTGCTATTATCTGCCATGTATGACTCAGTTTTCATCATGAAGGCCTTTAGCGTGTTCTCCAATGAACTTACCGGTTGCTGCTGCATCTGCGGCGGCGGCATTGACTGCTAGGCTTGCTGCTGCGGCATCAGTTGTTGATTTCCCGAAGGTTGGGTGATTGGGTTTAAGGCATTGTTTGGGTTGCTCCATGATAGGTTTGGATGCCTCTTCCATGAGGGGTTGTATGTGTTGGACATCACATTGTTGCAATTGTAGTTCCCAACATACATACCAGTTTCTTGATTCATGCAATCAGAGGAATTATGGTTACCTCCACATAAGTCACAATAGGAATCAATTACCTTGACCTTACGGGTATTTTGTTGTAACTATAGGTTTTGCACCATCTTGGTAAGAGAGGCCAATTGTGCTGCCACCGAACTTGATGTGTCTAATTCATTGACCGTGGCTTGGCGTCTTACTCCTCCTCGCCTAGATGTAGGAAACTGAAAGTCATTCTTTGCGAGTTTATTCAATATTTCAATAGCTTCCTCAGGTGCTTTATCTAGGAGTGTTCCGTTTGCCGAGGCATCTAACATCATCCTTGTCAGGGCATTCGTGGCATTGTAGAACATTGTCACTTGTGTCCATAGGGAAAATCCTGCAAAGGACACTTCTGCAATAGCTCCCTGTAGCGTTCCCATGCCTCGTACATTGGTTCGTCTTCTGCCTGTCGAAAAGAAGTAATTTCATTACGGATTCTATCATATAAATTAGTGGGATTAAAACGAGTAATGAAATCACGGCAAAGTTCACTCCAGGAACTAATAGATCCTGCTGGAATGCTATTTAACCACGTTTTCGCCCTATCCCTCAGTGAATAGGGGAATAACTTTAATCGCAAGACATCTTCATGGACTCCTTGGATTTTGAAAGAGTTGCAGATTTCTATGAAGGACTTGAGGTGCTGCCTTGCGTCTTCAGTTGCAGACCCACCAAATTGTCCAATTGTATTTAACATATTGAACATAACAGGTTTTAGTTCAAAATAGGTTGCTTCAATCTCCGGTGTAACAACTCCTGGGCTTAATCCGTTTAAGTCCTCCTCTAGGAAGTCTCTAACAGTGAGCTGCCGCGGCCCAGGTGGCGGCGGAAGTCCTCCATTGCCGGTAGGTAAGTTTTGTCCTGCTGGATGTTCTGCCATGGCTCCTTGGATCTGTCTCGTCAACCTTTGCCTTGTTCTTTCGATCTCTTGATCTAACTCGTACAAGGGGTTTGTTGGATTAGCCCTGGTCATACACCACGAAAAACAGAAGTAAAATAAAAATTAAAAATAAATAAGAAAATAAAGAAAATAAAATTTAGTTGCCAGTCCCCGGCAACGGCGCCAAAAACTTGTCGCGTGTCAAAAGTGCGCGTTTAGTGCAAGTGGACACATCGAAAGTAATAAGTGATAAGTATTTTATCGGGTTATCGTCTCCTCAAGGACCGGTATACTTAATATGCTTTCTTCACCTTCTTGTTATGTAGAAAAGTAAAGAACACAAGTGAGTTGATTTGATTTATCTAAACTAAAATAACTAAATAAAAATAAAGAGTTGAAATAATAGAGAGAGATGGGCTAGGATCCAGTTGCGTCGTATTGTGGAATTGATTGACTTGTCTCTGTCCAATGCAATTGTATATCACTGCCTCGGCAGCACTGTAGTTTACTGCCTTGGCAGCGACAATATTGTCTGCCGCGGCAATCACTTGCTCGTGGGTAGACTTTACCAAAGTTCGGCAAAGTGTCCTTGGATGACTCTGCTTATCCCTAAGTCAGAGTGTTGTTGATGATTAGTCCTTGATGATACCTCCCGGCGTGAACCAATTATACTCACCAACCAATCTCACATTTCTTTTAGCCGCTGAAACTCTTAACCTATCCCTAGGTCGAGTTAGTATTTCGCAATTGAAACACCGTACTTACCCTTTTCGTGAATCTAACTCTCCCGAGCTTAGATAAATGGATGATTCACAATCTCCTCTCCCGAGCTCAATTGTGAAAACATGGAATAACAAAGGATAAGCAAACCTTGATAACTTTTATTGCATTGAATCAAAGACAAAGTACAATCTCCTCTCACAAATACTCGACAACCTTCACCTAATCCCTAAGAAGGTTTAGAACATAATAGAGGAGAATAAAACAAGAATAGAAATCGGCTCTCTCCCTAGGTATTTCGTATCTTGTACATTGGGTGGTTAGGTCCTTATATAGGCTAGACCTCGGGCAAACCTTTCCTAAGTAGAATAAAACTTGGAGTAAGGAACAAGTCAAGTACATAATAATAAAAATATTTCCAAGTTTGCTTCGGCTAAGGGGTTTTCCCGCGTGGTCTTCCTTTGGGCTTTTCCTTGTGCTAGCCAGCTCTGATCCATGGGCTTCAAGTCCAGACATGTTCCTTGGATTTTTATCTTTCCATCGCCTATAGTCTTGCTTCCTGTCTTTCTGCTGCTGCCTCGGCATCAGGTCCTGCCTCGGCCTTGTCGCTGCCGCGGTAATAGTTCTCCTGCACAGATATGAAAATGCAGTAAAACGTGCCTTTTTTGTAAATATTATCTATATGAGTATAACTTCTAAATATATCACATTAAGCACATGCATTGGTCCGAGTGGGTGTATATTTGGTGATGAATGCCCATAAAAGGAGTAAAAACTGATAGTGTGTTAAGCACTTATCAGCATGTCCAAAAACGTCCAGCGTATTTTTCTCTTCCAATCACCTACAGTATCGCTACTTGTCTTTCAGCTGCTGCCTCTGCATCAGGTCCTACCTCGGCAACGTTGCTAACGCGGCAATAGTTTATCCTGCACAGATGTAAAAAAATGTAGTTGATAAGTGCTCAACAAACTATCACTTTTTACTCCTTTTATGGGCATTAAGTACCAAATATGCACCCACTTGGACCAATGCATGCACCCAATGTGATATATTTAAATGTATGCTCATATAGATAATATTTCCAGAAAAAGGCACGTTTTACTGCTTTTTCATATCTGTGCAGGAGAACCAGTGCCGCGGCAAGGACAAGGCCGAGGCAGGACCTGATGCCGACGCAGAAGCAAAAAGACAGGAAGCAAGATTATAGGCGATGGAAAGACAAAAATCCAAGGAACGTGTCTAGACTTGAAGCCCATGAATCTAAGCTGGCTAGCACAAGGAAAAGCCCAAAGGAAGACCACGTGGGAAAGCCCCTTAGCCGAATATAAACTTGGAAATATATTATTATTATGTACTTGACTTGTCCCCTACTCCAAGTTGTATTCTACTTAGGAAAGGTTTGCCCTAGGTCTAGCCTATATAAGAACCTAGCCACCCAATGTATTAAAAAAGGAAATACCGAGGGAGAGAGCCGACTTCTACTCTTGTTTCTTTCTTCTCCATCATGTTCTAAACCTTCTTAGGGATTAGGTGAAGGTTGTCGAGTATTTGTGAGAGGAGATTATACTTTGTCTTTCATTCAATGCAATAAAGATTATCAAGGTTTGCTTATCCTTTGTTATTCCTTGTTTCACAATTGAGCTCGGGAGAGGATATTGTGATCATCCATTTATCTAAGCTCGGGAGAGTTAGATTCACGAAAGGGGTAAGTACGGTGTTTCAATCGCGAAATACTAACTCGGCCTATGGATAGGTTAAGAGTTTCAGCGGCTAAAAGAAGTGTGAGATTGGTTGGTGAGTATAATTGGTTCACGCCGGGAGGTATCATCAAGGACTAGTCATCAACAGCACTCTGACTTAGGGATAAGCGGAGTCATTCAAGGACACTTTGCCGAACTTTGGTAAAGTCTGCCCACGAGCAAGGGATTGCCGCGGCAGACAGTGTTATCGCTGCCCAGGCAGTATAACTGCAGTGCTGCCGAGGCAGTGATATACGATTGTATTGGATGGAGACAAGTCAATCAATTCCACAATACGACGCAACTGGATACTAACCCATCTCTCTATTATTTCAACCCTTACTTTTATTTTAGTTATTTTTAGTTTAGATAAACCAAATCAATTTACTTGTGTTTTTATCTTTTTACAGAACAAGGAGGTGAAGAAAACATATTAAGTATATCGGTCCCTGAGGAGACGATAACTCGATAATATACTTATCACTTATTACTTGCGATGTGTCCACTTGCACTGAACGCGCACTTTTGACACGCGATAGTAGTAAAACTAGCCTTTTCTGTAAATATCATCTTTATAAGCATAACCTCTAAATACATCACATTAAGTGTATGCATTGGTCCAAGTAGGTGTAGATTTGATGATTAATGCCCATAAAAGGTGTAAAAAGTGATAGTGAGTTGAACACTTATCAACCCCCTTGGATGGATCACCCAAGATTTCACCACTTTTGACATAGTTGAACTCCCTTGGGTAGCTCACTTCCCTTTCTTCAAGCTTTACATCTCCTAAAGCTTCTATTGGAGAATCTTGTGTTTCCTCATTGGTTGGAACCACATCAACCTTTGATGCTTGTCCATCAATGGTTTCAATGATCCCTACATCATCATCATCACAAGAATACTTCCTAGGAAGGAGGTTATCATCGAAAATCACATGTATTGACTCTTCTACAACTAAGGTTCTTTTGTTGAAAACTCTATAAGCCTTTGAATTTAAAGAATATCCAAGAAAAATGGCTTCATCACTTTTTGCATCAAATTTACCTAAATTGTCTTTCCCATTATTTAAGACAAAACACTTGCACCCAAAAGAGTGAAAATAGCTAATATTAGGCTTTTTGGATTTTAAAATCTCATAAGGAGTTTTCTTTAAAATTGCCCTAATCATTACTCGATTAATAATATAACAAGAAGTGTTTGTGGCTTCCGCCCAAAAATATTTAGGTAAATTGTTTTCACAAAGCATGGTCCTAGACATTTCTTCTAAATTTCTATTTTTCCTCTCAACTACCCCATTTTGTTGAGGAGTGTGAGGAGCCGAAAAATTATTGCTAATCCCATTTTCATTACAAAAATTCTCAAAACCTAAATTTTGAAATTCGGTTCCATGATCACTTCTAATATGAGAAATTCTTTGATCAAGATCATTTTGAGAAATATTTGAAAATGTGATGAATTTTTCTAAGGCTTCATCTTTTTTACTTAAAAATAGAACCCAAGTGTATCTAGAGTAATCATCAACAATAACAAATGCATATGATTTTCCACCCAAGCTAGTTGTCCTAACAGGTCCAAAAAGATCCATATGGATCAATTGAAATACTCTAGTAGTTGAAACATCATTAATGGACTTAAAAGAAACTCTCTTTTGTTTACCCTTAGCACATGCATCACAAATTGTATCTAAGGAGAACTTGAGCTTAGGTAAACCTCTAACTAGATTTTGGGACGCTAGTTTCTCTAAAACTCTTATGCTAGCATGTCCTAGTTTCCTATGCCATAACCATGCATCATTTTCATCACTAGCAACTAAGCATGCATGAGAAATGTTTATGTCATCTAGATGCACCATATATATATTTCCTATGTGATGACCTATGAGCATTGTTCTATTTGATTCTATGTCTATTATTTTGCAACCATGTTTATCAAAAGAGACATAGAAACCTTTATCACACAATTGACTAATGCTTAACAAATTATGCTTAAGACCATTAACAAGCAAGACATTTTCAATTAAAATAGAGGAGTGATTACCAATAGAGCCAATACCCTCAATTTGGCCTTTGGACTTGTCACCAAATGTCACTACTCCACCCTTTTTGAGCTCTAACTCCTTAAATCATCCCTTGTCTCCAGTCATATGTCTTGAGCATCCACTATCAAGGTACCACATGTTTTGACTTGAAGCTTTGGCCTTGAAGCAATGCTCAACCTACAAACAAATATTTAGTTTTTGATTTTTGGTACCTAAATCATTTTGCGTCCATGAGAGTTAGTCCCTAAAAGCTTGGTTCCCTTGGGAATCCAAGATGCAATGGCATTAATATTATTAGAAACAATGAGTTCCTTCGGAACCCATACACTCCTAATTTTTCTATATCTAACATGCCTTTGAAAATTTCTTTGTTTGTGGTTATAAAAATTCTTTTTCACATGGTTGGGTTTTGAAGAGCTTCCTTTTTCAAAAGTAGAACTACCAACCCCTTTAATTTGTTCCTTAAGCTCGTTCACCACTTTGTGGTGATTTTCACTCAAGCTTGAAATAAGGTTGTTTAAATCCATATTTTCTTTTTGAAAGAACTTTAAATCATAATTTAAATCAACAACCTTTTCTTCAAGATCCAAAATAGTTTTTTTCAAAGAATCATTTTTCATTTCTAACTCGGAAATGGTTTTCTTGCTTTTCAAAATTTATTCTTTCAATTTCAAAACCAACTCATCATAAACATCTTGCAATTCATCATAAGCATCATATAATTCATCATATGTAAGATCATTGCAAGAGGAATCAAGGGTTACCTTAGGCTCATCAAGAGTCATGAGACAAAGGTTGGCTACTTCATTGTCCTCATCGAATGATGACTCCTCATCACTGTATGTGGCAACATGAGCCTTTTGCTTCTTCTTCTTCTTCTCAAAACCCTTCCTTTTGTATTGTGGGAAATCGGTCCTAATGTGATCGGGCTTCTTACATTAATAGCAAATAATTTGATCTTTCTCATCTTCTTTGCCCTTTGATTTAAAATCCTTCTTTCTTTGGAATCTCCTATTCCTATTTGCCCTCATGAGTCTAGTGAATCTTTTGGCTACCATAGCCAATTCTTCTAGCTCTTCTTCTTCACTAGAATCCACCTCTTCTTGGAAAGATGAAGCTTTAAGTGCAATACCTTGCTTTTTCTTTTCAATTTCTCTTTTCTCTAGCTTATCATCTTCCTTCTTCTTTTCATCATCTCTTCCTTTCTTCATGATCTCATGGGTGAGAAGAGATACCACAAGAGCATCAAGCTTGAGAGTCTTGAGGTCCTTGGCTTCTATGATGGTCGTTCTCTTACTATCCCAAGACTCGGGAAGAGAGTAGATGAGCTTCCTCACAAGCTTATCTTCTGGTATGATCTCACCAAATCCCTTGAGACCATTCACAATGATGGAAAACCGATCAAACATCTTGGTGACGTCTTCATCCGGTTCCATCTTGAAGTTCTCATAGCTAAGATTGAGAAGACCTATCTTTGTCTCCTTGACATCATTTGTGCCCTCATATGTTGTCTCCAAAGAGCCCCATACTTCTTTGGCACTTTTGCAAGATGACATCTTGGAGTAGATGTCGGGACCAAGAGCACAAAAGAGAATGTGCAACGCCTTATCGTTGGTGGACATCCTCCTTCTTTCTTCATCGGTCATTTTATTCCTCTTTTTGGGCACTTGTCGATCTTCTTCTATTTTCATCGGAATTGAGGGACCATCTTCGATTATATCCCAAAAGACATAATCATTTGATTTGATGAACAACCTCATCCTATTCTTCCAATAGGGGTAGTTATCCCCATTGAAGAAGGGTGGCTTGGTGATGGAGTGTAACTCGTTCCATGTACCGGAAGTGGAGGCTATTGAGTTGTCTTGTAGATATGATCAACACACCTTGGATCTTCTTTGGTAGATGTGAATCTCTTCAAAGATTAGGCTCTGATACCAATTGTTGAGTTGATCGATCTTGAAAGATGGCCAAGAGGGGGTGAATTGGCAATTAAAATTTTATGGTGGAAGATTTTTCGGTAAAAATGAAAAATTGAAGAACAAGCGATTTATAGTAGTTCAAGCTTCGAACAAGCTCTACATCCACTACCTTAGCTCTCACTAAGGATTTTGAAACCAATTCACTATGAATTCTACCTTTTTCTAGGTTCAAGGGATAACCTTTACAAACAAGTCAATTTTCTATGAGAGAATTCTTTTTAGCCCACTCTTATCTCTTGTAACTCTTTGTGAGGTCGAAGTCAATTTTCTACCCAAAATTGACTTCGACCTCACAAAGAGTTACAAGAGATAAGAGTGGGCTAAAAAGAATTCTCTCATAAGAAATATATGCCCAAAATACAATTAAACTCTCCCCAAACTCAATTACAAAGAATCAAATTGAAATTACAAGAGTTGAGAGCAAAAGATATGCAATAGGTGCTTGGGAATTGGATTTGATTGCTTGGATGTTGATTAAGGTTCAATAATTACTTAATGCTGTTGAAAATGCTTCATTTTATACCCTCTCATTGATTTCTAACTGTTGTGGTTGTTGGGAATGTAAATAAGGCCGTTGGAGCTTCATCTTCCCACCATAAATGCATTCTGCAATAGGCGGTATCGAAACACGAAGAACCTGTTTCGAAACAAACCAAAGTAGAAAGAGCCATTGTGCATTTAATACAAGGGGTATCGAACCATGCTTCGATACCTTTTTGAAACTGTAAGGTTGGGTATCGAACCATGTTTCGAAACAGGCTAACCACCAAATTAAAATCTTAACTGCCACCAACAGTCGACTCATTTAATGCTAAAATAGCCATTGTGGATTAAAGGGTGTATCGATACCTATATCGATACCTGGAGTCATAATTTTAAATAATTTTAAAATTAATTAAAACCTTCGAAGTGGTTCGGTACATGGTTCGGAACAGATGCTGGCAGTGAAGAAAAGGTATCGAACCATGTTTCGATGCTTGTTCGTGCTCTCAAGAACAATGCTTTAAAAACCCAATTGGTATCGATACTTGTTCTTAGGGTATCGGTACCCTTGTATAAAAACATTTAGAAAGTTTATTTCAAAGTTCTTGGTTTGACTTGAAAACAAAAGTTTGACTTAGAGACTTAAAAAATTATTACAAAATAGTCCTTATACTTAATTGTTATATCAAAATCAATTTTAGTTTTACAGATCGAATTGAGTTAAATAAAATTAATTTTTTATAAAAATTAATTATAATTATTTATAATTTTATGATATATATATTTATTCTAATTTTAACGACTTTTTATATGTCACGATCTGAATTCGAATCCGAGTTTCAGGTTAACCCAAAATGTTGGACTTCGATGTTTAGACCCCGAGTTTGAGTTTGGGTCTTATTGGGCCTTAGGCTTGTTGGGCTTTGTGTGATTTTGGGCCTTAGGAGTTTAGGATAATGGTATTTTGATAAATGCCTAAATAAGATGAGAAGAAGAAAGGTTTGGGGTTTAATGTATTACAGAGCATAATCTCATCTTTTTTTATCTTTTTTTTTTCTTCCTGATCTTTATAGGAAGAGAAAACAAAATGATTAAAGGTTTGATATTTAGAGGTTTTTTTTTAAGAATCACGGTTTTGTACTGGGGAGAAAGTTTGAAAGCAAAAGGAGATCTATAAAACAAGGTGAAAGTTGCAAGGTTTGGTGAAGTGGATTTAAGAGTGGTGTTGAGCCTTGAGAAGGAGTAGTTGTGTTGGGAGTTTTAATCTTAGTTTTTTAGTGTTTTTAGACTCTAAGAATCTTTCTCCTTGGTGTCTAGTTCACTACTTATCTTCCTTTTGTAGAGAAACAAGTAAGTGAGCCTTCCAAAAACTTTAGGAATGAGAAAACTTGAAGGAAGAGGGAGGTCGTGATTTCAGTGCTTTTTACTTAAGGTTGGTACTCCTCTAACTCTCTAGCATCCTGTATTTCAAGAGTTTGTCATGTGTTGCATGCATGATCATTGTTTGAGTGTTTATGTAACACCCTCGACCCGGTGCCACATCGGGTCTCCAACCCAAAACCTGTATTTCAAAATTTCTTTTCAAAAGCCCATAAAAACGGGTCCAAATCCATTTCTATCATAATGAAATAAAATTAAAATCCAATTTAAAACATAAATCCGGATAGGCAACGAAGCTCCAAAATATTACAACCGTTTAAAAGCATTCGACAATAAATAAAACAGAGTTACCAAAATTACACATATAGGGTCCTACAAGTACAAATGTCCACTATGCCTAAAAGCAGTACTCTGACAACAGATGTCGATGTTGAACCCACCACGATGATGCTCCTCTGAACAGCTTCCTTAACCTACGCACAAAAAGACATTCCGAACGCTGAGCTACTAAAGCTCAGTGGGTACTCTACCAACCGGTCCACAAAACGCATAGCATAAGATAAGCATAACAACATGAATGATGGCATGGCATGAGTACAATGGCGCTACCATATTCGCCTAAACACATGATATCATGATGACATATATCGGCGATAGCATATGCATGACAAGGGAAGACCACACAACATCTCAAGTTCTTACCCCGTATTTATATCTCATATATATATATATATATATATATATATATATATATAACAGTGTCTATATCTCCTCATAGTAGTGTAGAAGTAAGGGACCCATTGATAAGTGCTCAACACACTATCACTTTTTACACTTTTTATGGGCATTTATATATATATATATATATATGCATGTACTTAATGTGATATATTTAGAAGTTAAGCTTATGAAGACAATATTTACAGAAAAGGCAAATTTTATTGCATTTTTATATCTGTGCAGGAGAAACAAGTACCGCGGCAGCAACATGGCCGAGGCAGAACCTTATGCCGAGGCAGCAGCTGAGAGCCAGAGAGCAATACTATAGGCTATTGGAAGAGAAAAATCTAAGGGGCGTTTCTAGACGTAAAGCATATGGATCGGATCTGGTTAGCATGAGGAAAAGCCCAAGACAAGGCCACTCGGGAAAGCCTCTTAGTTGAATTAAACATGGAAATATTTTATTTATGTACATGACTTGTTCCCTACTCCAAGTTGTATTCTACTTAGGAAAGGTTTGCCCTAGGTCAAGCCTATATAAGACCTAGCCGTCCAATGTATTAGATATACAAAGAGAGAGCCGATTCATAGAGTTTACCCTAAGACACTTTGTTTTCTTTCTCTCAAATTATGTTCTAAGCTTTCTTAGGGTTTAGGTGAAGGTTGTTTAGTATTTGTGAGAGGATTTTGTACTTTGTCTTTGTTTAAATGCAATAAAACTATCAAGGTTTGCTTATCCTTTGCTATTCTTTGTTCTTGCATTCAAGCTCGGGAGAGAAGTTTGTGAGTAATCCATTTATCTAGACTCGGGAAAGTTAGATTCACGAAAGGGGTAAGTACGGTGTTTCAATCGCGAAATACTAACTCGGTCTAGGGATAGGTTAAGAGTTTCAGCGGCTAAAAGAAGTGTGAGATTGGTTGGTGAGTATAATTGATTCACGCCGGGAGGTATCATCAAGGACTAGTCATCAACAGTACTTCGACTTAGGGATAAGCGGAGTCATCCAAGGACACTTTGCCGAACTTTGGTAAAGTCCACCCACGAGCAAGGGATTGCCGCGGCGGACAGTATCATCGCTGCCAAGGCAGTAATCTGCAATGCTGCCGAGGCAGTGATATACGATTGCATTGGGCAGAGACAAGTCAATCAAATCCACAATACAACACAACTGGATACTGACCTCTCTCTCTATTAATCAACTCTCATTCTTTTACTTAGTTGTTTTATTTCAATTTATTTAGTTTCATCCAAACCCAAATCACTTGTATTTTATTTTATTTCTTTTTATAGAACAAGAAGACAAAGAAGACATATTAAGTACATCAATCCCTGTGGAGAAAATAATTCGATAAATACTTATCACTTATTACTTACGATGTGTCCACTTGCACTAAACGTGCACTTTTAACACGCGACAAGTTTTTGGCGCCGTTGCCGGGGATTGGCAACTAAATTTTGTTTTCTTTATTTTCTTGTTTCTTCTTTTTATTTTTATTTTACTTTGATTTTTCTTGGTGTATGACCAGGGCCAACCCAACCAACCCTTTGTACGAGTTAGACCCAGAGATCGAACGAACAAGGCAAAGGTTGAGGAGACAAATCCAAGAAGCTATGGCAGATCACCCGGCAGGACAAAACTTACCTGCCGGCAATGGAGGTCTTCCGCCGCCACCAGGGCCGCGGCAGCTCACTGTCAGAGACTTCCTGGAAGAGGATTTAAATGGATTAAACCCAGGAGTCGTTACACCAGAAATAGAAGCAGCCCACTTTGAATTGAAACCTGTCATGTTCAATATGCTTAACACTATTGGACAGTTTCGTGGGTCTGTAACTGAAGATGCAAGGCAGCACCTCAAGTCCTTCATGGAGATATGCAATTCCTTTAAAATCCAAGGAGTCCATTAAGATGTCTTGAGATTGAAGTTATTCCCCTATTCACTGAGGCATAGGCGAAAGCCTGGTTAAATAGCATTCCAGCAGGATCTATTGGATCTTGGAGTGAACTCTGTCGTGATTTTATTACACATTTTAATCCTACAAATTTATATGATAGAATTCGTAATGAAATCACTTCTTTTCGACAGGCAGATGACGAACCAATGTACGAGGCATGGGAGCGATACAGAGAGTTACTGCACAAGTGTCCTTTGTATGGATTTCCCCTATGGAAACAAGTGACCATGTTCTATAATGACACGAATGCCCCGACAAGGATGATGCTAGATGCCTCGGCAAACGGAACACTCCTTGATAAAGCACCTGAGGAAGCTATTGAGATACTGAACAAACTCGCAAAGAACGATTTTCAATTTCCTACATCTAGGCGAGGAGGAGTAAGACGCCAAGACACGGTGAATGAGTTAGACACATCAAATTCAGTGGCAGCACAATTGGCCTCTCTTACTAAGATGGTGCAAAATTTGCAACTACAACAAAATTCCCGTGAGGTTAAGGTGATTGATTCCTTTTGTGATTTATGTGGAGGTAACCACAGTTCCTCTGAGTGTATGAATCAAGAAACCGGTATGTTAGAAATTACAACCGAACCAATATGATGTCCAACACATACAATCCCTCATGGAAGAGGCATCCGAACCTGTCATGGAGCAATCCTAACAATGCCTTAAACCCAACCACCCAACCTTCAGGATTCTAGCAACCAATGCAACATCTGCCGCCGTCGCAGGTCCAGCAGCCAATGCCGCAGCTGCAGATGCAACAGCAACCGGTAAGTTCGTTGGAGAACACTCTCAAAGCCTTTATGATGAAAACAGAATCATACATGGCAGAGAACAGTAATTTCATCAAAAGGACAGATGCTTTCATGAATAGGACTGAGATGAGGTTGCAGAATCAAGAAGCAGCTATTAAAACGCTAGAAACCCAGGTTGGGTAGTTTGCTCAAAACATAAACACTAGATCACAAGGAGGACTAACTAGCAATACTGAAGTTGCTAAGGTAATGGGCCATGAACAGTGTAAAGCAATCACTACCAGGAGTGGTCTACAACTGAAGGAAAAGATTCCAGCAAGCCAAAATCCATCAGCAAACCCAGCGAAAGAGGAGGCTGAGCAAACTGATCCTGATAACACTGCCCCGGCAGAAAGCGCTGCAGCTCCTGAACAGTCTGCCGAGACAGCAACAACCCCAGTGGTGCCAGGTATTAAATTCCAAACTAAAGAAACCCTTGATGAGATGAAACCACCACCACCTTTCCCACAAAGATTGAAAAAGCAAAAACAGGACCAGCAATTCAAGAAATTCCTTGATATTTTAAAGCAAATCCACTTTAATATACCATTCGTAGAGGCAATTGAACAAATGCCTAATTATGCCTAATTATGCTAAGTTCTTAAAAGACATGGTGTCCAAGAGAAAACGAATAGGTGAGTTCGAAACAGTGGCTGCTACCGAGGGATGCATGGCAATGCTACACAATCGCATGCCACCAAAATTGAACGATTCTAGATGCTTTATCATACCTTGTGCGATAGGTAACAATTATGAAGGTAAGGCCCTATGCGACCTTGGAGCAAGCATCAATCTAATGCCCAAATATGCCTTCCAAAAGCTTGGAATAGGAAGGGTAAAACCTACAACAGTTATGCTCCAACTAGCGGATCGATCATGTGTGCAACCCGAAGGCAAAATCGAGGACATACTGGTAAGAGTCGATAAATTTATTTTTCCTGCTGATTTTCTTGTCCTTGATTGTGAAGCAGATGATAATGCACAAATCATCTTGGGGAGACCTTTCCTTGCAACTAGATGCACCTTAATTGATGTGGAAAAAGGAGAATTGACAATGAGGGTTAATGACCAACAAGTCAAACTCAATGCATTCCACAACTTAAAAAATATGATGATCCAAAAGAGTGCAAGGCCATCCACATAACGGACAACAAAATATCCTGCCTTGGCAGCATGCTCGGCAGGCTATTTGGCAAAATGATTAAGCTCAAAGTGGATGGACACACAGCAAAAGGGAGTGGCCAACAACTGATTTATAATTCTGGCCAACAAGAGAGAATCATCTTGGGAGATGCATTTGCATGCACTCCACCAGTAACATGACCTCTTCACTTTTCTTTTTATATTATTATTATATTAGGATCAGTTTAGTTTATTTTTTTTATTTTTTTCTAATACGTTTTTGCTTTAAGTACTTTTCTTGTTTATGTTTAATTTTTATTTAGGATAATAAGCAAGAATAAAGGAGAAATAGTTCACAACAGGAACTCTGCCGAGGCAGAAAACAGTGTCAGAGTCACAGCAATTTCAACGGGCAAAACAGTATAACGGTTAGTCTGTCGAGATTCCTGCCGCGGCAAAAAAGGAAATGGCAGTAAAGAATAACGGCTATAAAACGACTAGTGGATTCAAACGGTCACAAGGCCGAGGCCTATATAAGCAACCCTCTCCTCTTGAACTATTCACTCTTGCATTCTTGTTTTCTTTAGAATTCTTAACAATCTTGCTCTCACAATACTCTCTGCCTACTCATAACTCTTCGTGAAATTCCCAGATTCCTTCCAAGAAAATCTCCAAGAAATCAATCTCTCACAATCTTTATGGTCACTTACAAGCGCTTTGCCCCAGCCAATGTTGAAGACCGCTTCAACAGGTCCTTCATTGCCCGGCAATTGTGGGAAGAACAAGGATTCCAACACTCGGATGACGAAAACTATGGCATCGAGCATTATCTCTTCGACAGAATCAAGTACCAAGATTGGGAAATCTTTTGTCTTCAACCTGCCCAGGCGAACGCTCCCATCGTGCGGGAATTCTATGCGCACGGGCCCAGCAAAGATTCCCTCTTTGTCCACTGCCGAGGCAGTCTTGTCCAGCTAGATGCCGAGACCATCAACAAATTCTACGACCTCACTCCGGACCATGATGTTCACGCTGAATTCATGGAGGATATCACTGTCGAGGATTACGAGTTGATCAAAGACGACCTTTGCTACACGAATACTCCATGGGAAACCGGTGCCTATAGAGGATTTGTAGCAAGGCAGAGCTTAAAGCCCGAGGCAAAGCTTTGGAACACCTTCGTCAAGAGACGCCTCATTCCCATATCCCACAACAGCACAGTGGACCGAAAGCGATTAATGCTCATCCAATCGATCATCAACAAAAGGAGCATCAACGTTGGAGAGATCATCTTACGCGAAATTTACGAATACGGTAAGAAGGATAGAGGACCATTATGTTTCCCATGTTTGATCACCGGTTTGTGTGTTGCCGTAGGTGTACCAATAGAAGACACGGACGAATACACTCCCCAAAGGCGTGGATGGACCGGAGAATTTTGCCACAAAGTTATGTAGATCACGCAAGCGGAACCAGTTCAAGCAACGCCCAGCAGTTCACTGCTGATACTGCTGTCGGGGCCTAATACACGACAAACATGCCAGACACTGCCCACACCTCTGTCGCAGCAGACCCGTACCAGGAGATACTGAACAGGATGGCAACGATGGATCTTAGGCAACAGAGATACATGGAGTATCAAAGAGACTTTAACGGCACATTAGCCCAAATGATGCTCCATACCTTTCCAGACCAAGGGGCGTAGTTTCCAGAATTTCCTAGCAATATGTTCGTCACAGCCGCCCCTTATACCGAAACTACACCAGCTCCCGGAGGACCAAGGTCGTTTTTCCACGCGGGCCCTCAACCACAGTTTCATGCTGCCGTCCCATCCAGGGCAGCAGACTCTGCCGCAGCAGCATCTGCCAGCAGAAGACCATCAAAGCGGAGGGCAGTCTTCAGCACTCCACCATGATCCCTAATCATCATGAGCAGTCTATCAGCTGAGATAGATGCCTATGTGCACCAAAGCTCAATCGCTGCCAGACCAAGTACACACCATACTGGGGCAGCCACAGCAATGGAAGGTGGAACGGACTTCATGATCACCGAGGAGATGGTCGACGTGGAAGAAGGAGAAGAAGTGAAAGCTCCGATGCAACGGACACCACCCACAAGAGTCCAACTGCCCCGGCAAGCAAAAGCTCAACCATCGCCTTCACCAAGAATGAAGCAATCAGCAGCAAGACCAAGGAGAAAAATTGTTACAAGTAGCTCTTCGGAGTCTCTTTAATTTTTTTTCATATAATTCAATATTATTTGCTGTTGGTTTCTTTATATGCTGCTTATTTTTTTTGTTGCCCGCTATTTTCTTCTAATTTAAAGCATTAAGGACAATGCTTGGTTCGAGTTTGGGGGTGTAGATCCACTGCCAAGGCAGCAATCTACTACGGAGGCCTTGCCAAGAAATGAGAGTATTTAAGTGAATTTTTTTAAAAATTTTTACGCTCCCCGCCTTACTTGAATCAACTGCCTATACTTTTGCACTGCCTATCATCAGTATTGCCTTAATTTATTCTTTAAGGCTATAGAAATATTTCTCCTTACCATGATTAGGTCCTGTTAAGAAGATTTAACCTTAGGATACTTAAGGATGAAAACTTAGAAGTTTACTATAAGATGGATTTCTCAAACACTTTTGGGACTTGTTGGATTATAGGAATTTTTTTAATGAACTTAGGTGATAAAGACTTAGATTTTTGGGAAAGTAACTAGAGGTGCCTATCACCGGCTCTAGGAAGTACTCTTCTTCATGCTAGAGGTGCCCGAAATTGGCTCTAGTGTGTTATAAGGAATATCAAAAAGAAAAAAGGAATTAGCAAAGAGAGAAACACAATCCTTGAGGTGCCCGAAATTGGCTCAAGAATTGGTTGTTTAGAAAAGAAGAGAACACTTAACCCAATTCTACTTGTCTTGAACATAGAGTTTATCTAAGAAAGCTTTTAATCAAACTAGTCCACAAAAACGCACACACTCACAAATTCTTATAGTTTGTTTCTAGGTAAACCCTTGGGTAGCCGAAAGCTTAAGTCTAAAGAATAGGCATAGTTATGGTAGGGAGAATAGATGGAAACGTAAGACCAAGAGAGAGTAGAGTTCGGCAAATTGATGGTTTGCATTGCTTGAGGATAAGCAATAGTTCGAGTTTGGGGGTGTGATAAGTGCTCAACTCACTATCACTTTTTACACCTTTTATGGGAATTAATCACCGAATTTACACCCACTCGGACCAATGCGTGTACTTAATGTAATATATTTAGAAGTTAAGCTTATGAAGACAATATTTACAGAAAAGACAAGTTTTACTGCATTTTTATATCTGTGCAGGAGAAACAAGTGCCGCGGCAGCAACATGGCCAAGAAACAAGTGCCGCGGCAGCATTTTTATAGCTGAGAGCCAGAGAGCAATATTATAGGCGATTGGAAGAGAAAAATCTAAGGGACGTTTCTGGACATAAAGCATATGGATCGGAGCTGGTTACCATGAGGAAAAGCCCAAGACAAGGCCACTCGGGAAAGCCTCTTAGTTCAATTAAACTTGGAAATATTTTATTTATGTACATGACTTATTCCCTACTCCAAGTTGTATTCTACTTAGGAAAGGTTTGTCCTAGGTCAAGCCTATATAAGACCTAGCCGTCCAATGTATTAGATATACGAAGAGAGAGCCGATTCATAGAGTTTACCCTAAGACACTTTGTTTTCTTTCTCTCAAATTATGTTCTAAGCTTTCTTAGGGTTTAGGTGAAGGTTGTTTAGTATTTGTGAGAGGATTTTGTACTTTGTCTTTGTTTCAATGCAATAAAACTATCAAGGTTTGCTTATCCTTTGCTATTCTTTGTTCTTGCATTCAAGCTCGGGAGAGAAGTTTGTGAGTAATCCATTTATCTAGACTCGGGAAAGTTAGATTCACGAAAGGGGTAAGTACGGTGTTTCAATCGCGAAATACTAACTCGGCCTACGGATAGGTTAAGAGTTTCAGTGGCTAAAAGAAGTGTGAGATCGGTTGGTGAGTATAATTGATTCACGCCGGGAGGTATCATTAAGGACTAGTCATCAACAGTACTTCGACTTAGGGATAAGCGGAGTCATCCAAGGACACTTTGTCGAACTTTGGTAAAGTCCACCCACGAGGATTGCCGCGGCGGACAGCATCATCGCTGCCAAGGCAGTAATCTGCAGTGCTGCCGAGGCAGTGATATACGATTGCATTTGGAAGAGACAAGTCAATCAAATCCATAATACAACACAACTGGATCCTGACCTCTCTCTCTATTAATCAACTTTCATTCTTTTACTTAGTTGTTTTATTTCAATTTATTTAGTTTCATCCAAACTCAAATCACTTGTGTTTTATTTTATTTCTTTTTATAGAACAAGAAGACAAAGAAGACATATTAAGTACACCAATCCCTATGGAGTCGATAATCCGATAAATACTTATCACTTATTACTTGCGATGTGTCCACTTGCACTAAACGTGCACTTTTGACACGTGACACCCATCAGCACTAAGCAAGGCCCGTGGCATGCCACTCCACATAATCTGATAAGGAACCCATCAGCACTAAGCAAGGTCCTAGCCGGTCTTCCGCATAATATATTACCGATAACCCATTAGCACTAAGCAAGGTTATTAGTTTTATCATCATATAATATATCACTAGTAGCCCTTCAGCACTAAGCAAGGTTACTAGGTATCATATCTTGTATATATATAATATACCCTAGGCAACCCATCAGCACTAAGCAAGGTTCCTAGTAGACCACATGACTCGAATAGGTCACACGAACCCTTAACGGTTCCACATACAGGTTTACACATTAGACTCTAATTTTTATTCAATTATCTCTTTAACAGGTCTAGGTGTCTATTTCTCGGGTCAATACTCATTTTAGGGTTCAAACAAGTCTTTAGAACTTCTAAGATAGCATTGTGAGACTTTACCATTTTTCCACAAGAACTTGGGCTAATTTGCCCTGGGGTATCGATACCCCTACTTGGAGTATCGAAACACCAGGCATCGATACCCTCCCAAATGGGGTATCGGAACAACGGTATCGGTACTAGTATCGAATCCCTTTGACCCTTCCAAAAGTCAACAAAAGAAGACCTCATGTTCCGATACTGACATCGATGTCAATATGTCACTGGACAACTCGGTATCGAACCATGGTTCGATACACCTACTCTTGTAGCTTAATTTCTCTCTGGGGTATCGATACACGGGCCACCGGTATCGATACCCCCTGCACGATAAGTGCAGTTTTTGCATTTTGAACACTTAGAACCTTACCCGAATCCATCCATTCAATACCGAATTGATCCTAGACTGTAATGGAACTTTCCTAAGAATGTTTACAGTGTTTTTATGGAGGTTCATCAACCATAACCAAATCCACCATTAGAGACCCTTTTTAAGCTACCATACACACAACAAGCAACCAACCATGCAACAAGCTTACAATATGATATGCATGATGTTTTAGAGTTGGAAGAGAACCAACCTTAAGCAAAAACAACAACAACTCGTTCTTCTTCCTCAACCTCAAGCTTTCTCCTTTTCCAAGCCTTTGGAAGACTCCCTAAGCTCTTTCTCTACGAAGCAAGGATACACAACGATTTAGAACGATTGGGGATGAATTCTACAGCTTAAAAACATCAAAAAGATGGGATTTAAGCTTTCTAAAAACTCAATCTCGAACTCAACCTTAAACCCCTCTTAAACCTTCATCTTCCTCCATACTAACACTTCCTTACCTCTTTTAATAGATCCTTTGCAGCTCTACAACATCCTCTCCAACCTAAAAACGAGATTCTAAACAAAACTCATAAAGATCAAGCCTTTTACCTTTCACTTTTCTTGCTTCTATGGTGGGGGAAAATGGAGAGTGAAGAGAAAAAGGAATGAGGTCATTCCTCTTTAGAAAATTAAACCCCCAAACCTCTCTCTTTTCATCTCAATTTGGTGATTACCAAATTACCCTCAGCCCAACAACCTACAAGCCCAACAACTCAAACAAGCCTAAAAGCCTAAGGCCCAACAAGGCCCAACACTCAAACCCGGGCCCAAAATCAAAGCCCAACACCTCGGGTTAACCCGACACTCGGATCTGAATCTGGGTCATGACAGTTTAAATGCTTAAGAACCCCCTCTAATAATAGAATTATGAACTGTTGATGAACCTCCGTTTTTAGGGTATAAACATGCTTAGAGCTATCCCCTTAGAATGTAGGAAGAATTTAAGGATTAATGGTATTGGTTTGGAAAGAGTTTTAGGCGATTTGAGGGTACATACCTGCATTTTTGTGCAGGCATTTCGATACCATAGAGAGAAAGGGTGGGCTTAGTTAGCAGGCATTTCGGTACGTTCAGCCCATGTTTCAATATCAAAAATTCTAGTAGCAAATCATTTCGATACCCTTTGATAAGTGTTTCGATACCCAAAACTCAAGTAGTAAATCGTTTCGATACCTCCTTAGGGGCATATCGAAACAAGTGGCGTATCAGTACTCCATATAGCCGTATCGATATAGGTGGGTTTTTCCTTAGGTTTTGCTAAGTTGTTTAGCTTAGTGTATCGATACGCGAGGGAGGTTTATCGATACAGTGTGCGTTTTGATACTCCATATAGGTGTATCGATACGGGTAAGCTTCCCTTGGATTTATGTTTTGAATTGGATTTGAAAATTATGAACGTATGATGGATTTTGATTTGAACTTGTTCTTTTGGGCTTTTGAAATGAAATTTTGAAATACGGGTTTTGGGCCGAATGTCCAATGCGACACCGGGTCGAGGATGTTACATTATAATTGTATATGATATATATATATACATAATTATTTTTACTTATGATATACATAATACATCGTACATAATTAATAGACTCAACTTGAATTTAAAAACAGATTAACCAAATATTAAAAATTTTGAGTTATTTGAATTTTTATTTCATAACTCAAATTTTATTTAAATTTTTTCGAGTCAAATTTATAAAAGTACGAATCAATCAAAACGAGTTAAAATTTTTGTGCACCGAACCGAATTTTTTTCACCCCTACTTATAACACCTTAAATCAGTGAGAGCCAAAAGAAAAAAAAAAGTGACCCAAATTATACCCATAACAAGAGCCCATTTCTAATAAAAACCCGTAGCCCAATTATACCCAAACAAGTGACCCAAATCCAATGATAACCCTAACCCTAAATATTCTAACTTTTCCCTTCAGCCAAGGACTGCCGCCAACCATCCTTTTGCTTTGCCTCTGCTGCCACGTGTCGCTCAACCATTGGTCCAAGAGGTCGGCCACCGCCCACCGCCTTCAGCCACCGCCAAGCATCGTGTCACCTGCAAAATAAGGGATAATATCAGATCTTAAATAGTAGATCTAAAATCTGAAAAAGCAGAGATCTTTGTGATATTTTATTATGTAAAATATGGGTATAAAACCCAACATGAACCATATAATCGTTGAAGGAGGGATCAATCGAAAGAAACAAAAAATTTCAAAGCAAAAAATAGATCCAAAAGCACTACCATCCATTCGAAACAAAGCAAAAAATAAATAAATAAAAAACAGAGTAAATAGGAGTAAGATCGGAGAGCATTCAAATCAGAAAAAGGGTAAGAAAAAGAATTCGAACTCATCTTATTTTGCAGATCTACGCTCGTACGATTTTCGTCTTGAAAATCTATCACCGGATTTGTCTTCTACGTGTTGAGACGCTTCGGAAAAGTGTAAACTTTTCAGTTTTCGGTCACCGGCAGGGTGGCCGACAGCCGTGGACGGTGCGGTGGACGGTGGCCCTTCTCCACCGGAGTTTCCAGTGATCCAGAGAGCTTCTGAAGCTGTGATACTTCAGTTTGAGGAAGAAGAAGCAAATAAAAAAATTATTAAAGGGCCTATTTAAGCAACATCCAAAACGGTCCGTTTTGAGTTCCCATACACGCATATTCGACCCAGAACGACCCGGCCCTGCGTTCTTACCCGGATAAGTGGGGAAATCACCCTTTTGATCCCTAGAAGCTTCATATCCTTGCATTTTGAGCTTCCAGTTTCAATTGTCATTAATTTTAGTCACTATTTTGCGCTTTTTTGTTCCCATAATTTATGTCTTCTTCGATTTTAGCCCTTGTTTTTATTATGTTAACCCTTTAATTTCATTTTTGCAGATTTGAGGTCCCTGTTTCTATATTATTATTATTAGTATTATTATTTTTATTAATATTATTTTATTATTTATAAATGACGCATATTTTTTTCTACTAGTTTAGTCAAATTATATATTAAATTATAATAATATTTTGTCATATAACTTTTGTTTTGATTAATATTATCGTTAAGCATGTTTTATTATTATTATTAATATTAATTAGTTTTATTACTTAAAATATGAGGTCACAATATTAATTTAAAATCGAATCTTTTCGTTCATAGGAAATATTTTGTAACCGATAGGTGCCAATTTTAGGCGTTGTGGGAGTGCTCACCCTTCTCCACACGTAACAGACTCCCGGATCCAACTTTGGTTTCGCAAACCAAAATTTGGTGTTCCAATCACACCGAAAAATTATTGATGGCGACTCTCCGAACCAATACCGGTGATTACACCCATATACATATTTCCAAAACCCAAGTCTAAGTTTATATTAAAAAAACCATATATAATAGAAGCCCAATTCCATACAAGTTCCAAAACCTTTTAGTTATAGATATTCAAACTCTTCAAGGTTTTTCTTGTGCCAGCATTTATTTATTTTTTATATTATCTTTTATGTATATAAAAAATTAAAATTATATTATAATTATTAAATTTATGCGAAAAAATTTTAAAAAAATAAAATTTTATTAATGGTAGTATACAAGAATCAATGAACTAATGTGAAAAAAAGCTTTGCAAAAAAAATAGTTAAACGATTAAATTGAATAAAATTGAAAGTTAAAGAATTACATAGTAAAAAGATATTGTTAATGAATCATGTGGTTTAATTTTTTTTCAAAAATAAACTAAAAAAAAAAAAATCATTTAAAATTGAGGGGTTAAATTGTAAAAGTAGAAAATTTAATTTAAAAAATATGAATTGAATCTAAATGCATTCCATAGTAGTTTAAGAGTATTTGGTTTAAATTTGGTTAAAAATTAACTTAAGGAAAGAAGAAATGGGGAAAACATGTAAAGTTAAGGGGCTAATTTGAAAAATATGTAATTTATTTTTAAAAATATAAATTAAGGCTAAATAAGTGTTTTAAATTTATATAAGAATATGTGGTTCAAATTTGATCAAAATGAAGTTAAAATAAGGAGAATTAAAAAATAAAATCAAAGAGTAAATCATAAAATTATAAAATTCAATTTTCTAGTTGAACAAATTTTAATTTGACTCAAACTCAATATTTTTAAAATTATTCGAGTTGAGTCAAATAACTCAAACAACTCGAATGATATACATTAAATAACTCAAAATTAAATAAAAAATTATTTTTTTAAAAAATCAAATCGAGTTTTACACACACCTACTACCGTACACAAATGCACATATGATAGGAAAATTCTATAACGGGCGTCGAACACCGCTGAACATTGTTAATGATGAACACCGCTGAACATTATTAAACTAATTAATAAAGATTAAATGTTTTAAGGACTCAAAATATAATTATAAATTATTTAAAATAATTTTTTTATTAAATTATTTTATATATTATTTTATTTTTTAAATAATTAAATAAAATAATAATTTAAATTAATTTTAAAAATAAAAAATCCTAAACTCTAAACCCTAAAACCAAAATCTAAAACTTAAATCACTAAACATTAAACTCTAAACCCTAAAATATAAAATCTTAAAACCCTAAATCTAAAACCTAAAATCAAAACCCCTAAAAATATTAAACCCTAAACACTAAATTTAAACCCTAAAATCTTAAACCCTAACATAACCAAAACACATGTATCTAAATCACTAAACATTAAACTCTAAACCTAAAATATAAAATCTCAAAATCCTAAATCTAAAACCTAAAATCAAAAACCCTAAAAATACTAAACCATAAATACTAAATTTAAACCCTAAAATATCCAAAACCCCTATATCTAAATCTTAAACTAATTTTAGGGTTCAAGTTTAGGGTTTATACTTTTTTAGAGTTTCAAATTTTCTATTTAGGATTTAGGTTATGGTTATTTTTGTTGTTGTTTAGTATTTTATGGTTTTATTATTTTAGAGTTTAAAGTTTATGATTTAGGGTTTTGGATTTTAGGATTTAACATTTTATATTTTTAGTTGAGTTTAGGGTTTTAGGTTTTAGATTTAATATTTTTTATTTTTAAATTAAAAATAATTTAAATAAATTATTTTAAAACATTAAAATATAATATATATAATTTATTCAAAATTTATTTTAAATAATTTAAAATTATATGTTTAGTCCTTGAAATTTTTAATTTTTATTAATTAATTTAATAGTGTTCAGCGGTGGTGTTCAGCAATGTTCGACGCATGTGGTAGACTCATTCCATATGATAATACAACACAACCAATCTCGCTTTGTTTTCGGTCTACCTCAGCATACGAAGAAACCTAGGTGATGTCCTCGATAATTTTATCGAACAAGGCCGAAGCCCATGGATTCAAAAACTAATGATAACAAGTATATTCACAATGACATCAGGATCTAACACAATATAAATATGGAAAGAGAGATTATTAATAAGACATGGATTGAGAGGAGTATTTATAGCAAATTTAAAGACAGGGAAGAAAATATACCATAGCTGAAATGCGAAAGCTGATCGATAAGGTTATAAATAAATCGTTTGTAAATCATTTATAGAAAATTTTATTTATATTTTTTATTTATTAAATGATCGAATATGAACAAAATCTTTTATTCATTTAATTAAATGAACAAAGGGCTTGTTTGTTTATTTATGTTCGTGAATATTCGGTAATCTGTTTGTTTTTGTTCGTTCGTTTATGTTCATTTATGTTCGTTCGTTTATGTTTATTTAAATTTATTCACTTATGCCTATAGGTGTTCATTATTGGGTTAAATCGAACTAACCGACTTAACTAAAGCAAAATTGATTAATCTATTGGATAATTTTAGATTTTGATGAAAGCATTAAACGAGCATAAACGCAGCGGAAAAGGATCGAAATAAATACCTCCAGCCATTGTCAAGACCTTATGCCAACTTGAGATGTGGTTGCACCACCGTCGAGCTCGTCGGACCACCGTGGTAACACCTCGAACCACCGTAAAAATAAAGAACTCGGCTACAAAAAATAATTAGAACCGCCAAGATCTTCTAAGCACTCAAAACTCACTAGATGGAATATGTGATTCTTGTGTTTGATGCTTAGGGACCTTAGGTTAATGGGGTATTTATAGGAGTGGTTCCCCATCAAAAACCAACACCCATTACCGGTTACCATAACTCACGTCCACCAAATGTAAAGTGGAGAATATGGCATCATGAAACATGAACTGCCAAACTTCATTAGTTGGTTATCCACAATAAGTTGAACGTGGAATGCTTGAGATGGCCACGAACCATATCTTAAAGTGGTTTACTAACATTCTCCCACTTGGTTCGTGTCAATTGTGAGTACTTAAAGTCAAAACATAATGTATGAATCATGGCGACATTTCCTCTAATGATTGAGTTGTATCTTCCATGTATCACAATACATTAAGTCTTAACGCTTTAGCCCATATACTTAATGAATAAACCCAATGTTTATTCTAGGTCCAAACTTTAGTGATATTTCTCAAAACATTTAACTTAATGTGTACACAACATAAATGAGAAATATCAAACTTTATTAGAGTTTCAACAGAATTGTTCATACAATGAAAAATTACAAAGTAGGAACAAGTCCCATAGTGACAACATGATCCTTAAATTTATGTGGTGGCATGCCCTTAGTCAAAGGATCAGCTAACATCTACTCAGTGTTAATGTGCTCAATGACCACTTTCTTTTCTTTAACACGTTCCCTTATGGCTAGATACTTAATGTCGATGTGTTTACTTCGACTTCCACTTCTGTTGTTCTTAGCCATAAAGACAGCAGCTAAATTGTCACAATATATCCTTAATGGCCTAGAGATTGAGTCCACAAGTCTAAGCCCAGAAATGAAACTCTTTAACCATATTCCATGTGAGGTAGCCTCAAAACATGAAACGAACTCGGCCTCCATAGTGGAAGTAGCAGTCAAAGTCTGCTTAATGCTTCTCCAAGATATAGCTCCGCCGGCAAACATAAATATGTAACCTGATGTTGATTTACGTGAATCAACACAACCAGCAAAGTCTGAATCGGAGTAGCCAATCACCTCCAAATGGTCGGATCGTCTATATGTAAGCATGTATTCTTTTGTCCCTTTGAGATATCTCAAAACTTTCTTTGCAGCTTTCCAGTGGTCTATACCTGGATTACTCTGATATCGTCCCAACATCCCAACAGCAAATGCAATGTCAGGTCTTGTACAGACTTGAGCATACATCAGGCTTCCAACAGCAGAAGCATATGGAATGTTTTTCATTTGCTCCTTCTCAAATTCGTTCTTCGGGGATTGGTTCAAATTGAACTTATCACCCTTCACGATAGGAGCAACACTAGGTGAACAATCTTTCATCCGAAACCTTTCTAAAACTTTGTTGATGTAGGTTTCTTGAGATAGACCTAAGATACCTTTATGTCTATCACGATGAACCTTAATGCCAATGACATAAGAAGCATCACCCATATCTTTCATATCAAAGTTTTTAGAAAGAAATTGTTTCACCTCATGTAGCATACCCCTGTTATTCGTTGCAAGTAAAATGTCATCCACATATAGGATAAGGAAACAAATTTTACTCCCACTGACCTTCTGGTATATACATTGATCCATGATATTCTCAACAAAACCAAATGAAGAGATAACTTCATGGAATTTTAAATACCACTGGCGGGAGGCTTGTTTCAATCCATATATAGATTTCTTTAACTTGCAAACTAAGTGATCACCATCACTAGAGGAAAAACCTTCAGGTTGTTTCATGTATACCTCTTCCTCTAGATCACCATTAAGAAAGGCAGTTTTCACATCCATCTATTGTAACTCAAGGTCAAATTGAGCTACCAATGCTAACAAAATACGTAAGGAATCTTTCTTAGATACTGGACTAAAAGTCTCAGTGTAATCGATTTCTTCTCGTTGAGTGAATCCTTTAGCAACGAGTCTTGCTTTATATCTCTCTGTGTTGCCTTTTGAGTCTCTTTTTGTTTTGAAGACCCATTTACATCCGACGGCTTTTACACCATCAGGCAACGGCACAAGATCCCAAACTTTGTTGTTCTTCATAGAATTCATCTCATCCTTCATAGCATCATACCATAATTGTGATTCGTTGCAGCTCATGGCACTTGAAAATGATTCAGGGTCATTTTCAGCTCCAACATTATAGTCAGATTCTTGTAAATACACAAAATAATCACTAGAAATTGCTGACTTTCTTTCTCTAATAGATCTTCTTAATGTTGAACCAACATTCTCTTGTGGATCATGTTGTTCAACTGATTGTTCAATAATTTCTGGAATTTCTTGAACACCTTGATCTATTGGAGTATTTTCAGCAGTTTGTGGAACTTCATTGATTGGTTGTTCAACACCCGATTGAGCTTGAGGGGTGTTATATATGATAACCAATCTCTCACTTGAAGTGGATGGTTGATCTATGGGTATTGAATCCCGAGACAGATCACTCCCACTTATTGAGTCATTCTCAAGAAATTTTGCATTTCTTGATTCCACAATTCTAGTGCTATTAGATGGACAATAGAATCTGTAACCTTTGGACTTTTCGGCATATCCAATGAAATACCCACTAATAGTCCTTGGGTCCAGTTTCTTTTCTTGTGGGTTATAAATTCTCACTTCAGACGGGCATCCCCATACGCGTATATGTCGCAAACTCGGTTTCCAACCTTTGAATAACTCAAAAGGTGTCTTTGAGACACAGCCTTGGTTGGGACCCGGTTTAATATATACACAGCCGTCTTAAGAGCTTCAACCCATAAAGACTTAGGTAGCTTAGAGCTACTAAGCATACTTCGCACCATGTCCATTAAAGTTCGGTTTCTTCTTTCCGCAACACCATTCTGATCAGGCGAGCCTGGCATGGTGTATTGCGCAACTATACCGTTGTCTTGAAGAAACTTCGCAAATGGACCATGTGCTTGTCCATCTTCTGTGTATCTACCATAATACTTACCACCTCTATCCGTTCTCACAATCTTTATTTGCTTACCGCATTGTTTCTCTACTTCAGCCTTGAAAACCTTAAAGGCTTCTAATGCTTCACTTTTATGATGAAGCATGTAGAGATACATGTATCGTGAGTAATCGTCTATGAAAGAGATGAAGTATTTCTGACCTTGCACATCCATATCTGGGCAACAAATATCAGAATGGATGATTTCCAATATGGTTGAACTCCTCTTGGCACCTTTCTTTGACTTGTTAGTCTGCTTACCCTTAATGCAGTCTACACAAGTATCAAAATCAGTAAAATCTAAGGTATTGAGTACCCCATCATTTACTAATCTTTTAATCCTTTCAATGGAGATATGTCCTAATCTCCGATGCCATAAAGTAGAGGAATCTTCATTTATAACACAACGCTTGGTACCAGTTTGAATGTGCATAACATTATGAGTGGCATCATTTTGTAAATCAATAAAGTAAAGACCATCGCATAAAATTCCATATCCAATAATTTCTGATTTATAAAATAAATTGAAACCAATATTCGAAAAATTAAAACAATACCCCAAGGGTACAAGTCTTGAAACAGAAATTAAATTTCTTGAAAAACTAGGAATATAGAAAGTCTTTTCTAAAATTAAAATAAAGCCACTACTAAGCACTAATTCACAGGTCCCAATAGCTTCCACATACGATTGCATCTTGTTTCCTGAATAGATGTATCGCTCAGCTCCCACTGGTTCCCTCAGATTTTTTAATCCCTGTAAGGAATTTGAGACATGGATTGTAGAACCAGAATCAATCCACCATGTGTTATAATTAACATCAACCATATTTGACTCAAAGCAAACAAGTGAGATTGATTTACCTTTCTTTTCAAGCCAGCCCTTATACTTGACACAGTCCTTCTTCATGTGTCCCTTCTTTTTACAGAAGAAACACGTGGACTCTTTCTTGATGTCAGCTTGGGGTTGCATTTTAGCTTTCCCCTTTTGCTTGGCTTGGACTGAATTCTTTCCCTGAGTAACCGTCAATGCACTCTCTCCCATCTCTAATACGAGCCTACCCTCTTCTTGATCACACATGGTCAAAAGATCATCTATAGACCATTTATCTTTATGTGTGTTATAAGAGATCTTAAATGGCCCGTATTGAGGAGGAAGAGTGTTCAATATATAGTGCACCAGGAAAGATTCAGACATTTCAACCTCAAGTGCCTTAAGTCGAGCTGCCAAATCACGCATCTTATTGATGTGATCACGCACACCTCTCACCGTAGTGAGCCTTAGAGATGTGAACTTCATAATTAAGGTGCTGGCTAATGACTTTTGAGAAGTCTGAAATTGTTTCTCTATAGCCTTTAATAACTCTTGGACATTCTCATAATGCTCAATTGAACCACGAACATCAGCAGGAACCTTGCTCTTAATGAACATAATGCTTAAGCAATTAGATCGCTCCCACTTTTCATATAGAGCAAGATCAGCCTGATTGCTGGTGTCACTGACATGTGGCTCAGGTTTCCTTATAGCATAGTCAATATCCATACACCCTAATTGAAGAAGAATACCTTCCTTCCAGAACTTAAAGTTCTCACTAGTTAATTCAGGGATATCTACTCTATTATCAGAGATATTCACAGGTAATAATGCTGCAAAATAAATTGACATACATGCTTAATATAAATTTGAGGCATAACATAAGCTATAATTTACCAATGCAAATTATAAAAATAATGAATCTAGTGACATAAAAATTGCCCGTGGGCTAAATTTTTAATTCGATTAGATTCATTTGATAGAATATTTTCTATCCTTTATGTAAAAATTATTAAATTCATTTTTATAACTCCTGTGGGTAATTATAAAAATTCGTCTAATAATTTTTACCTTGATGTTAAGGAATTTAATATCTAAGCATTCTGTATGTGATTTTTAACCTTAGTAATTTTATTTAACTAAAGATGCTGTGGCTAGTCTTTAACTAAATAAAATTATTAAAATCACTTAGCTAGATATTAACCCTAAACTTTATTTAAGTGTTGCTTGTTCATTATGCAACGTTTTATGTCTAGTCCTTATGAGATCCTTATAATAATTTTATTTAATTAAAGTTGTTGTGGCTAATTCTCTAATTAAATAAATTATTTGGATCCCTAGACATATTCTATAGTTTTATTGCTAAAGCTTTTATGCAATAAGTACTAAAGCTTTATGTACCTAATTTTATGTATATAACTAAGTTATATCATATCTTAATTTAGGCACATACTATATATTAATTTCTAAATTTTATTTAAGTAAAATAAATTAATAAATTTTAGAAATTAATCTTATAAAATTTCTGCAACATAATTTTTCTCAAAATTTCAGAATTTAAAGATCAAAAAGGCATTTTAATTTTGAGAAAAATTAAGCATGACAAGGCAGAGATTTAACCTGGCTCGCATACCAAATGAAAGCATTAAACGAGCATAAACGCAGCGGAAAAGGATCGAAATAAATACCTCCAGCCATTGTCAAGACCTTATGCCAACTTGAGATGTGGTTGCACCACCGTCGAGCTCGTCGGACCACCGTGGTAACACCTCGAACCACCGTAAAAATAAAGAACTCGGCTACAAAAAATAATTAGAACCGCCAAGATCTTCTAAGCACTCAAAACTCACTAGATGGAATATGTGATTCTTGTGTTTGATGCTTAGGGACCTTAGGTTAATGGGGTATTTATAGGAGTGGTTTCCCATAAAAAAACAACACCCATTACCGGTTACCATAACCCACGTCCACCAAATGTAAAGTGGAGAATATGGCATCATGAAACATGAACTGCCAACTTCATTAGTTGGTTATCCACAATAAGTTGAACGTGGAATACTTGAGATGGCCACGAACCATATCTTAAAGGGGTTTACTAACATTTGACCAATAATTAAGAGGTTTTCAAATTTCAATTATCAACTATTCAGTTTAAAATTGGTTAATTAACAAATATGTTTTGTATTCACTTGTGTTTGTTTATGTTTGTTTATCATATTAACGAACGAATACAAACGAACTACATTCTTTAATGAACGAACACGAACGAGAAATTTTGTATTTGTTTACGTTTATATTTATTCATTTATTCGATTAAACTAACGAACATAAATACATTATCATTCGTATTCGTACAATTCATTTACGGTTTATTTATCAAAATCTGAAACGTCACTAAAATCTCGAATGTCTCCAAAAGTCTCTAGAATCGACTTATAGGCTTAAAAAGGCAGTTGTTTATGTTTGTTTATACACTTGCTGATGCTAAATGGAATCAATTAATTGATAGGTTAATCATTAATAAATTATTTTAGTTAATTGATAGGATCAGATTATTCAATCCTTGACATTAAATTATAATCATCCAACTAGTTAATCATTTATTCGATTAATCATAAAATTCGATTCAGTTTTGATAATGTTTTTTTATTTATTTTTATTAAAACTATAAATTTTAATAATACGATAAAAAATATTTTAAAAAATGACATGATATTAACATTTTTTTAATACTAACCAGTTAAGTATTTAAACTTTATAAAATAAAATTACAATTTAATTTTTAATAAATGAGAAAATAAAATAAAATTTGATATTTAATATAAAATATTAAAATTTGATTTTAAACACCAGCTATTCTAATAATTTAGGGCAAGCTTGATATTGTCTTTAAAAAAATTAAAACTGTTGTTAAGAGGTGGTTTTCAAAAAAATAATTATAACATTTTAAGGTTTGATATTATTGTTAAAAATACTTTTTAAAATATAAAATATTTATTTTAGATACTATATTATTTTAATATTTGTTTATCACATGTCTGTCCCTGAAATTCTGTTTTTTTTAGTCTGGTTCATGAAGAAATAGACTCTAAATTGGTTTAAAGAATCGAATTCAAGCTTTGTGGTGTCCGACGAGTTAGATTAGTATAATGGATTTAGACAATGAGTACTACCTCACCCGTTTTTTATAAAATAATTAATTATATATTTTTAATTAATTTTTTATTTTATTTTTTAATTAAATGAGGTAAAAGAATTAATTAATTAAATAAATGTGATTATTATTTAAAAGAATAAAATTAGGAAAACTTTTGAAAAATGAATCTTAGAAAAGAAGGTAATTAAAAAAATTTGAAAAACTGTTAAAAAACGGTTGAAGTTGTCACCAATCACTATAGTAGATCGGACACATAAAAACAAAACTAGAGTTTTCTTTGGATTTGAGAGATGATTACGTATGAAAAAAATTAATACCCATTAACAGAATATTAGCTACAGTTTTAAATTACCAACTAGGATTCAGTTTTATTTTCTTGCCAGCTAGGATTATTTCTTGATTATTATTTTGTATAAATAAACTTCCTTTGTACACTTTATAATTAATATACAACTTTACTTCTTTTCTTCCCTCTTTTCTTCCTCTTTCGGTTCAACCCTAAAACACAAATCAGAGAAATTCCTAATCTAACATGGTATCAGAAGATGATTCTCGTTCCTTTGAATCGAATTGGGTTTACAAAGCCGAAGATCCATCCGATGAGTATTATATTCATCCTAATGAAAACCCCGCACTCGTTCTAACGATCGATCTTCTTTCCGGTAGTAATTACCATTCTTGGGCGCGCTCCATGAGGATGGCCCTTATTTCCAAGAATAAATTTCATTTTGTCGATGGTTTCGTTACAGATCCGGGCGAAACTGATTCAAGGTATCAAGCATGGGTGAAATGCAATAATTTGGTCCTTTCTTGGCTTCAGCGTGCAATTCATCCCGATATTGTTCAAAGTGTCCTTTGGATTGACACTGCTTATGAACTCTGGGAAGATTTGTTTGACTGTTGTAGTCATGGTGATCTTGTCCGATTATCCGATTTACAACAAGAATTTTATGGATTACAACAAGGTAATCTTTCTGTTACATCTTTTCATACTCAGCTAAAAGCTTTATGGGATGAAATCTGTATTCTTTGTCCTTTATCATCTTGTTCTTGTCTGGCCATGAAATACAGAAAGCAAGATTTTTCGCTTCGGTTTCTTAGAGGCTTAAATGATAACTTTGTTGTTCCGAAATGCCAGATTCTTATGATGAAACCCCTTCCTGCTATCAATCAAATATTTGCTTTAGTCATTCAACATGAAAGAACTCTTATTCCTTCAAATGATCGCGTTGTTGTTTCCGATTCAAATATTTTTATGATTGATAAAATTAATGCTGGTAAGTTTGGGGATAGACAAAACAGTAGGCATTTCTCTAAAAAAAATTTAATGGAACAAGAAGCCGATTTGTACTCATTGTGGTTTGTTTGGGCACACTATTGAGAAATGTTATAGGAAACATGGTTTTCCTCCTGGTTATAAGCATAAAGGTCAGTTGAATAAGAGTCAACTTGGTTTTGTTTCTAACGTTGTTGAACAAGATGCTTCTACCTAAGAATATGTTTCTTTTACTAAAGAATAGTACAATAGTTTGTTGCGCCTAATCAATGGGAGGAGTAATTCTGAGTCTGCTCTTTCTATGCAATCAAAGGTAAATATGCTTGCTTCAACCTTTGACTTTGCTCCATCCAATAGTTCAGGTAATTTTTTTTCTCTTCTAGTTATATTTTTAATTATTCAAGTACTGTCAATCAATTATATAATTCCAATCTTGATGCTTCTTGGATAATAGATTCGGGAGCTACTGACCATACTGCTAGTTCCTTAGATTTTTTTAGTAATTTTAAAAGAATATTTAATAAATTCATTAAATTGCCTAATGGCACTATTGTTGAAGTTTTACATGTAGGAACTGTTAATATTAGTTCTGATTTACAATTATTCAATGTTTTTCATATCCCTTCATTTCATTTTAATCTCATTTCTGTTTCACAGTTAGCTAAACATGACATTTCTTTACTTTTTAATAATGATAATTGTTTTCTACAAAACAACAAGTCGAAGAAGAAGATTGGTTCAGCTAGAGTTTGTAATGGTCTCTATTTGTTGGATACTCAGGATCTTACTGGTTTGACACAATGTTCTAATAAGCTTCCTGTTGTTTGCACTATTTCTGATAATTCTGATCTTTGGCATCTTAGACTAGGGCATCCTTCCAAACAAAGGATGAAAGAATTTAGGTTGTTAAACAATAGTATACGTTTTGATTTTTCTAGTTTTTGTGATGTTTGTCACTTGGCTAAACATAAACGTTTGCCTTTTCCTAATAGTACTTCTGTTTCTCAGTTTATTTTTGATCTTATACATGTTGATGTTTGGGGCCCTTTTCCTGTTAAGAGCATATATGGTCATTCATATTTTTTGACTAGTGTTGATGATAATAGTAGGTTTACTTGGGTCTATCCGATGCAAAATAAGTCTGAGGTCAGAAGTTTGATAATTGATTTCTTTCGAATGGTTGAAACGCAATTTTCTAGAACAATTAAGTGCATTAGGTCTGATAATGCCAAAGAGTTTGATATAAAAGATTTAGTTCCAAAGGTGTGATTCATCAATTATCTTGTGTATATACTCCTCAACAGAATAGTTTAGTTGAAAGAAAACATCAACATCTATTATTTGTTGCTAGATCTTTGAGAATACAATCTTCTTTACCTCTTCAATTTTAGGTTGATTGTGTTCTACATGCATCTTATCTCATCAATCTTACTTCTACTTCAATTCATGATAATAAAACTCCTTATCAAATGTTGTATCAAAAACAACCTAAACTTGAACACCTTAAGACTTTTGGTTGTCTAGCATATGCTTCTATTTTACCAAAATCTTAAACTAAATTACATTCTAGAGCTACAAAATGTGTTTTTATAGGATTTTCTAAGCACATTAAAGGTTATAGGTTATATGATCTTAATAGTCATACTATTTTTGTTTCAAGAGATGTGGTTTTTAATGAAAATATTTTTCCTTTTTAAAATCAGCATAAGACTATTTTTCCCAAATATGATAATGACGTTCTACTTGAAGACTTTATTAAAAAGAAATCTTTGCTTCCTAGTTCTGTTATTAGAGAGGATAATATTATTAATGCTAGTTTTGTTATTAGAGAAGATAATACTAGTTCTGAGCAATTGAAAATTTGTAATGATAATCCAACTACTATCCAACATGTTTTCCCTCCTCAGAACAGTGGTGCAATTTTGGAAAAGCCTTTTTCCAGAACAGCAAGGGTGAGATAGTTACCTCAAAAGTTCAAAGATTTTGAAGTCAATCTCCCAGGATACAAGACTACTCCTCACATAATTGCTCAGGTACTATCTTATCAAAACTTTTCTTCTTCACATTTGTCATATATAAATAATATTAATACCTTGGCAGAACCTACATCTTTTAAGAATGCTATATTACATGATTGTTGGAAAATTGTAATGAATGAAGAAATTGTAGCTTTAGAGAAAAATAATACTTGGTCTCTAGTACCCTTACCACCTGGTAAAAAGACAGTAGGATGTAAATGGGTTTATAGAACTAAGCTTAAATCTGATGGAACTTTAGAAAGATATAAAGCACGTTTAGTTGCAAAAGGTTACACTCAACAGTTAGGAGTTGATTTTATTGAAACTTTTAGTCTTGTTGCTAAAATGACAACAATACAAGTTTTACTTGTTGTTTCTGTTGTAAATAACTAGATTTTGCACCAATTAGATGTGAATAATGCTTTTTTACATGGTTTTTTAGAAGAGGAAGTTTATATGGACTTGCCTCCTAGATATTCTACTGAGAACACTAATCTTTTTTGTAAATTAAATATAAGTTTATATGGTTTAAAACAAGCAAGTAGAAAGTGGAATGAAAGACTAACTTTGACTTTGTTAGAACAAGGTTTTAAACAAGCTACTTCAGATACTTCACTATTTGTTAAAGGAAATGCTTGCACTTTCATTGCTCTCCTTGTTTATGTAGATGAAATAGTTCTTGCAAGTCTTAATATTGATGAGATTAACAAAATTAAGAAAGTTCTTCATGAAATTTTTTAGATTAAAGATCTAGGTAAATTAAAATATTTCTTAGGATTTGAAGTTACACATTCTTCTAAAGGAATTAACTTTTGTCAAAGAAAGTATACTTTAGAATTATTAGATGAATCTGATTTTTTAGGTGTTAAACCTGCTTTAACTCCCATTTCAAATGCTAAAAGGTTATCTAAAACAGAAGGAGAATTGTTAATTAATGTTACTTCTTATCGAAAACTAATAGGAAAGCTTATTTATTTAGTAAATACAAGGCCGGACATTACTTTTGCTGTGCATCAACTTTCTCATTTTGTTTCTACTCCAACTAATATACATATGATGGCAACTCATAGAGTCTTAAGGTATCTTAAAGGGAGTCCTGGTCAAGGTTTATTTTTTCCTACTACCAATCAAATACATATCAATGCCTTTTTCTGATTCAGATTGGGCATCTTGTCCTGATTCTAGAAGATCTACTACCGATTTTTGTATCTTTCTTGGCTCTTCTTTGATTTCCTGGAAATCAAAGAAACAAATAACAATTTCCAGGTCTTCCAGTGAAGCAGAATATAGAGCATTAGCAGCCGTATCTTGTGAAATTCAATGGCTTACCTTTTTACTTTCAGATTTACATATTTCTTATTCCTCAACAAACCTTTTTTGTGATAATTTGTCTGCTATAAAAATTGTAGAAAATCCAATTCAACATGAGAGGACAAAGCATATTGAAATAGACTATCATCTTATTCGAGAGAAATTGCAAACTGGACTTATTACTCTTCTACCTGTCTCCAGTTCAAATCAATTGGCAGATTACTTCACTAAGGCTTTACCTTCTTCTGTTTTCCTTTATTTTATTTCCAAGCTGGGCATACAAAATTTGTATGCTCCACCTTGAGGGGGGATAACAGAATATTAGCTACAGTTTTAAATTGCCAACTAGGATTCAGTTTTATTTTCTTGCCAGCTAGGATTATTTCTTGATTATTATTTTGTATAAATAAACCTCCTTTGTACACTTTATAATTAATATACAGCTTTACTTCTTTTCTTTCCTCTTTTCTTCCTCTTTCGGTTCAACCCTAAAACATAAATCAGAGAAATTCCTAATCCAACACCCATCATTCCGAAAATTAGTACCAAATATACACACATTGCTTTTAATTGATGAAAATCTTTAAAAATTAAATCAAATTTAATTAAATGCTCTTCATTGAATATAAATCCCAATTTAACAAGCTTTTCTTTTTTCAAATTAGTGAATTTGAACTAACTAAACGTTTAATAATAAGGATGACGATCAGGGACGGAGTCAAGATTTGTGGTTGAGGAGGGCAAAACATAAATGTTTAAAAGTAGGGGGCAAATTCATAAAAAATCAATTTTAAAAAAAAATTAAATAGGGGGACAAAAGTAAAAAAAAAAATTCTTCAGGGTGGGGGGCAATTGCCCTTCGCCACCCACATGTGGCTCCGTCCCTGATAACGATACATCGGACCGTAAATTAAACTGACATCGAATAAGCCCGATTGTTGTATTAATTTGTGGTCTAAATCTTATACCTCACCTTAGTGCATAATGAAAGCATTTTAAAAATGATGTCATGAATTATCAAATTTTAATTCAAACTAGATTTACCTTCGATCGATAAGAATTAATTTAAATATTCAGTCAATATCCATTAAATTCAAACTGTTTCGACACAAATATTAAAATAAATGAATACATCATGTTTAGGTTTAAAGTTAATTAATTAGCGTGTCTAAATTAAATTAAAAGTCATATGATAACGATTAAAATACATTGCAAATAAAAATTAGAATTAAGAACCATATGTTAAAATCCTAACCTAAAAGGCCCAAATTATGAGAAATAAATTATTGATCTAATTCTAATTAGATGTTCTAGTATTAACCCTTAATTAATTAAAAACCTAAAATTCTAGATAAAAACTATAAATTTTATTAATTATCATAGATCAAAACAATTAATTTGGCCTATTTTAAACTAACGTCCCATTAAGTTATAATGAATTGAATTAATAATAATGACTTTAATTTAATTTTCATCTAAGTCAAGTTGTCAATTTTAACCTAGGGCAATTAAGAGGTGGTTAAACAATTTAATTAACATCTATCTAAATAAGTCAAAGACAAATTTAAATTAATTAAATTAATTCAAACTCCAAGAGCTAACTAAAGCTCCAACTAATCTAAATCTAAACTTAAATCCCAAACACATTTGTGAAAAAAAATTTAACACATATTCATTAGGGGAGATAATTTTCGAGCTGAGCCTGAGCTTGGTTATTGAGCGGCTCATGATCGAAGCTCAGCGAGTTCGGAATTTTAAGCTCGGGCTCAACTCGAAAATAATATTATAGGACTCTATTCAGGCTCGAAGCTCGTCAGATTCGTCTCGGGCTCGTCAGATTCTGCTTTGCTCGACTCAAAATAGATAATTTTGTTATATTTTTCTATAAAAGATAGGATCTCGTTAAAGACTCTTTTCATAACCAACAACTAAACGAAATTCAATATTGAGAAAGGGGAAAAATACTCAATTTATTTTAGTTAATTTATTTTTAGTGGATTTCTCCTATTTTATTTTATTACTTTTCTTTTGTTAAAGAGATTACTTTTAATGCATATGTAGCATATATATATATATATATATATATATATATATATATATATTCTAAACTTGTTCACGAGCTTTTTGAGCCGAGCTTGGATAAGCTTGGATCGTCTCGTTAAGGTCTCAATCAAGCCCGAGTCGCGCTGACTCGAGCCAAGCTTTGATTGAGTTTTGACCAAACCAAACTCGAGTAGCTCGCGAGCTGTTCAGGCTTATTATCACCCCTAATATTCACATATATTTCATTTGAAAAAAAGTAATATGCGTGCATAAGAAAACAATTTGTGGTATATATTGAGTCGTACATATATATAAAGCAGGGACTGAGTTATGTGGGATGGAAGGGAAATCTAGAAAGCAAATAAACCCCGTGATTTAGGGTTGAAATTAAAACCAAAACCAAAATTATGGGGACTGAAAGGGTTAATCCCCCATTAAAACGAATTTGATAAAATGTGATAGAAATTGTTGTGTTCACATTTATACACTATACTAAAAACTTAGGTTTGAACTTACCGTTTAAGATTATAAAATTTGAGGTATAATATATTTTAAAGTTTATAATTTAAAATTAAAATTTAATATTTTAATATTAAGACATAAAAATATCACCCAAAAAATAAGATTTTTTTGTTCATTAGTGAGTTGAAAAAAGAAAAAAGTAAAATAAATGATTAAATCCTAGTTTTTCTTAGGTCAAAATTCCCAAAATGAAAAATGAAAAAACTTGATATGCCAGCCATGCATACATAAAGCAAATGAATACCCACATATAAAAAACCTTAATTTTTCCCATTTTTCAGGAACAAAAACATGTTTTAATTGGACAACCTTGTAAACAACGACAATGGCTTGAGCCATTGCAATCACTGAAATGGCTAGAAATTACAGACAGCGTATAGACATAGTTCCATGGGAAATCTATTAACTAATAATCCAAGAAATTTAACCACAAAAAGATTAAGAAATAAAGAAATCATCCACCTGGTTTGATTCAGTTATTCAGACATACTATCTGCAAGCTCTAATCTCTATAATTTTCTGTACTTTAAGCACATGAAATACCGACAGTGAATCTATCTGATGCAGTTCTCTTTGCGACCAGTGAGTTAATCTCTGGCGAAAGCCTTCCGAAATCAATCTCTGGAACCTCGGGAATCGTTGTCAGTGAACCTGTCTTGTCGTAAACCACGTAGTACTCCTCGTTGGATCTTTGTTTCATCCACAGAAATGAAGAGTTGGAACTTTGTCTGAATTTAAAAATGGATTTGAAAATTTTCTGAACGGAGCGAGAGAACCTGGAACTGGAAGGCTGCTTCTTGGAAACTGGTGGATTAGGAGGAAGAGGAGGAGGAGCTCGTGTGGTGCTGGTTAAATGAGGCATGGACATGGTTCTTGAATGGATAGCTGAGTCAAGTTGACGCCTGAATGAGTTGAGCTCGAACGAGTCATACAGATTGCTATCACAGTCCCATACCAGATGCTTTCCCTCTTGGGGATCATGGTTTTGTGCCTGGGATCTGTCCATGTTGTTTGGCTAGAGGGAAAACGAAAAGGAAAGATTTGTGAGAAAAAAAAAAGGCTTTGGTTTCTTGGTGAGTAGTTGGTGTCTTCAACGCGTTGGTTCGGACCCAGGAACAAGACATAAAAGTGGGTTACTGCATTCACGGATCTATTCATATCCACCATTAAAATACGAGACAAGGTCACATATGGACTGCATTTCATGAAGGGTAGTTGGATACTCAAGATTGATTTGAACTTTTTAATTATATATTTAAGATTAGTCTGATATTATTTTGAGAAAATATATTTTTAAAAAATTTAAAATAAAAGGGTTTGATATTGTCAAAAAATATTTTTAAATAAATAAAATATTATTTTAAACATAATTTTTAAAAATATAAAATAATCGATAATATAAAAGAAGATAAATAAATAAATTTATTTAAAAAATAATTTTGAAAAAGTTAAAACTAAAAAATTTAACTACTTTTTAAATTAAATTAAAATAACAATTTTAACCGAAAAAGCTAGGTTACTTTTACTTATAAAATTAATTTTGATCTCAAAAATAATTTTTAAAAGTATTAAAGAACGGAGCTTAAATTACATTTTACTATTATTATAACTTTGGATAAGATAAATAAATTTTAGTTTAATAAATATTGAATATTTTTATATAAACTGCTAAAAATATTGTCAAAATTTTTGTCTCCACGTATACTTCTGACTTTGTCCATTAAGTATGAACGCTCCTTAATCAGAATCGGGTGATTACGAGCAAGTTAATGGGTTTTTGAATAATATATACAATGAATGAATGAGTTGTCAAGAAAGAAAATAAAATTAAGGGTAAATTACGATAAATATCAATTAATTACAAGTAAAATTATATTTTAATTATTTAATTATTAAAATTTAATTTATTAAAGGCTTAACTCAGTAATAGGTGCCCAAAGTATACACTTTTTCCGAAATAGGTACCTAATGTTTTATTTGGTTGAAATAAGTGCCTAAGTTATATATTTTTTCTGAAATAGGTGCCTAATGTATTTTTTGATTGAAATAGGTGACTAAAGTTTTATTTTCTTAGTGTTTTAAGGTAACATTGTTAAAAGAAAATTGTTTAATTTATAAATAAGTACCTAAACTATATATTTTTTAAAATAGGTGCCTAAAGTATTTTTTTAAAAATAAATGTCTAATTTTTTCTTATAAGATATAAAATTATTTATATCATCGTTTTAATCTATTAAATTATTTATTATAATTGATTAATAATTTATTTAAATTTGATTTATATTATTTATATATCATTGTTCTCTTCGAATCGTTACGAAAATATGGGTTTTCTTTGCTTCCTGAAGCCATATGAATTTCATGATTCGAATTTTCACAGATGGATTATTTCCCTGAATCGGGCTTCTTTTCTTCTTCTTCTTTTTCTTCTTTAAGTACTTTGTTTTCTAACTCCGTTTCTTCATTTGTTCCATAGCTTTCTAAAGGAGACTCCAAATTCTATAAGTTAAAGAAGATCTGTACGGAGCAGATCGAGAACGTGTTAAAATCACAACATTTTTCGACGGCGATGAACAAAAAGATTAAAAATCCTTAGCTTCCACTTTATTTAAACGTTACATTTAAATAAACATACATATTTAAATATACATATTTAAACGTTAATCAATAATTTAATAAATAATTTAAACATACATATATAAACATACATATTTAAACGTTAATCAATAATTTAATAAATTAAATTTAAATAAATTATTAATTAATTATAATAAATAATTTAATAGATTAAAACGATGATATATAAATAATTTTATATCTTACAAGAAATATAAATTACTTATAAGAAAAAAATTAAACATTTACTTTAATAAAAAATACATTAGGCACTTATTTTAAAAAAATATATAGTTTAGGTACTTATTTTAAATTAAATAATTTTCTTTTAACAATGTTAGCTTAAAACACTAAGGGAATAAAACTTTAGGCACCTATTTCAGTCAAAAAATACATTAGGCATTTATCTCAAAAAAAAATATATAGTTTAGGCACTTATTTCAACCAAATAAAACATTAGGCACCTATTTTAGAAAAAGTGTATACTTTGGGCACCTATTACTGAGTTAAGTCTTTATTAAATTATTAAAAATTATATTTAGTCACTTAATTAATATTATAATTTTATTTAGATCATTCAATTAATGTTATGATTATATTTGAGTCACTCAACCGTTAAATATAATCATTTAAAAATATATAAATTTAATAATATTTTTTTTATTATAAAATAAACTTACATTGAACTAAAAAATTTGTTTTATATTAAAAATTAAGTAACTTAAGTAGTAGTAATATTAAAAAAAATATAAATATCTTTATATTTATAAATTTGTTGTGAATAAAGTAAAGAACAAGAATAAAATAGAAGAATAAATATGAGAGACAAAAGGGAGAGAGATTTTATTATATTCTCAAAGTAAGGGTTGTGTACAATGCTATGCCAAAAGTCTATATTTATAGGCATAAGATGGAAACCCTAATTTCAATGGGTATTAAACCCTAATACTAAAGCCCATTAAAGTGTAACTTAATATATGGATATCCACCATAAATAAATATATTTATAACACTCCCCCTTGGATATCCATGAAGATAATGTGCCTCGTTAAAACCTTACTAAGATAAAAACCCTGTGGGAAAAAAAATTCTTAGTGAAGGAAAAAGAGTACACACATCTTTGAGACGCATAACATGTTGCCTCATTAAAAACCTTACCAGGAAAACCCATTGGGACAAAACCTCGGTTAAGGGAAAAAGAGTGCAACGCGTATTTACTCCCCCTCATGAAAATATCACATAAGATCTTTGAATCTTCATACAAGATAGCTTGCATCTTATCTTGTGAAAAACATTCACATATCTTCAGGATATATTTAGCCAAACACATATTTTGGTTTTGCCTCATGCATAACAATTATTTAAAGGTAATGATCTCGTAGCACTTAAATAATATTTCTGGACAAAGCTAAGATACGATGCTTCCAGATCAAATAATGTGTATATTGTGCTTTAGACCAAGAATATCATTACCCTTTTTGTGAGGCGAAAAAATCTTTGTTTACAGTAAGAGACTTAGCAACAACCATAAGGGTGATCAATAGATATGCGTTATGCATGTAAAGTCTCTTTCAATATTTTTCCTTATGTCGGTAGATGCACAAGGATTTGAGGAGGTCTCTTCACGAGTCTCCACGATATTCAAATCATCGACATACACAATCAATAAAAATTCAAAGCTAAACCTCTTGATAAAAATGCTCGGGGAAATAATTCATATAGCATTATGCTAATAAGTATTCAATGAGGCGATCATACCAAATACGCCTAAATTGTTTCAAGCCATAAAAAGATATATTCAATATGATTGAATAATGTTCTCGAGAACTTGAATAAACTGCTTATGGCAATCTAAATCTTTCCGGAAGTTTCATGTAAATATTACTTTCAAGAGGCCCATTCAAATATGATGTAACAACATCTATTAGGCAGAAACCGAGTAATTTTATTTATTGCCAGACTGATCAAAATCTAAAAGTAGTTGCATCCACCACCGAGGAATATATTTTCCTCATAATCAATTTCATGTCTTTGTGAGAATCCTTGTGCAACCAAATGAGCTTATATCTCATGATTTCCCCTTTTCATTTCTCTTTCTCACAAAGGCTCGTTTATATCCACGAGCTTTATACATTTCAATGTACGGGTTATAGGCCTAAATACTTCTTTTTTCAAAAGAGATTTTAGTTTCGCCTCAATTGCCTCTTTCATGTTGGCCAATCATTTCTTTGTTTATATTGCCCAATTGACAATGATTCATGATCCACATCATCAAATAAAATCTCTAGTGCTATATTGCATGCAAATATATTAATGATGTCGATTTAATTTCAGTTCCACTTATTACCAGACATGACATAATCTATTGAGATCTCTTTATTATCAGGTACCTGAGTCATGTCAATGTCTCTGTTGGAGACCATTTAATCTCTTCTAGAGATTTCATAATCATTGATTCCTCGATTAGACCATCATAAAATATAGCTCCTTTTCTTTTTCGAGGATCTCTTATCTTTGGAACTTACTTGTCTACTACGCTTTAAGCGTAAGTTAGACCCATTAGCAACTAGAGTTTGTCCTTCCATGACATCAAATTTAATCGGAGCATTCATAGCTGGTATACGTGACTTAATCACTCTTTTATGGTCAGTAAAATATCTAGCAATTGATTTGCTAAATGAATTATCCTTTGAACTTATAGTTCACATTGTGTAGTACGTGAATCAAAATAAGAAAAATGATAATTCATTCTAACTTATTTCTTTCTCCAGCTATTTATTTTCTCCCCCTAATGTTGGGTAAACTGACTCATTAAAATGATAGTCAGTAAATCGGGTTGTAAATAAATCCCCTATCAGAAGCTCTTATATATATTCCCAACAAAACTCATCTTTGTGCGTTATGGTGGAGCAATTAGAACATATATCGCACACAAAAAATCTATGATGAGAAATATTTGGTTCCTGACCAAAAACCATTTGTAATGGGGAGAACTTATGATCATTTGTTGGCTTGATGCGAATTTGTGATACTACATGTAAAATTACATGTCATCAACATTATCAAGACTGATTGTCTTTAGAAAATAATCTGGAAAATGTGCTCGTAATTTTATCAACTGAGCAAGTAGCCTCGCAAACACCAAGTTGCGGGTTAATAACAAGGATACACATAACCATCTAGTCGATGCATCGATAAAAATCGTAAAATATCTAGATGGACTTTAAGAAAGGTGTATGGGCCCATATATATCACCTTGTATCCGTTCTAGAAAATTAATAACACTTTATTTTAGATGTTGATGATTGTATAATCAAATTGCTTTCATAGCAAGTATCACGTGAAATATAACCATGAAGAAAATCTTAGTTCTTCAATAAATGACCACATGAAAGTGTCAACCAATTTTCGCATCATAATTGAACCGGGATGGTCTAACCGGTCATGCCAAATAAAATTATCAGTAAACATATTGTTTACAATAGCACGAGCTTCAACTTGTATTAATTCTTATGTAGTACAATATGGATGACAGTGCATGTAATTTTGCGAAGATTTCCTTATACTCGTAATATTGAGATAGTCAGCATCCCTTGACTAATATTCTCAATATATTTCTGTAAATATCTTTTAAAATTCAATAAGTCTCTTTGCGACTTTGACGAGCATAATACACTGTAAATATGAGATAAAGTCTCATTTGGCAATAACATATTTGCTCAACGGGCATAATGCACTGTAAATATGAGATAAAGTCTCATTTAGCAATAACATATTTGCTCTGTCGGAGCTTTCTGTGATATTAGTACTTCCGGATATAGTACTCATATTATTCCCTTGCATTTAAAATGGGAAAATGTACATAATTATGCACCTTTTAATATGTGCTTTATTTCATTCACTTCGGGGAATGAAAAATATGTGCTTTGTACCATTCACTTCGGGGAATGGAAAATATTAAATATAGCACATTATATCAACTCGTTTATTTATCAAAGATAAGCTCTCAAAAGCTCTTCCGAAGCATTGATATTTCAGTACTTTGAGATATAGTACTCACATTTTCCCTTGTATTTAAATGGGAAAATATTTCTTATGCTTAAGTATAGTATGAGTACTTGCACTGTTTGCTTGGCATAAATAGCCACAATTCATTATAGATTTCATTCCGGAAGTGATAATATTCTTCAAAGGATAAATTAACATAGAATGTAAATAAATAATATATAAAATAAATAAATGATAAATTAACATAAAGCATAAATAAATAATATGTAAAATAAATTAATATAAATATATAATAAACAAAATAAATAAAGATCAATTATTTCTTTTAGATATTATAAGGAAAATAAAATAAATGGCGAATTATTCTCTTGAAGGACTATGAGAAAAATTATCAATATCCAATTAAGTTGGATCAATAACGCCATTATTTTCGCCACAAAGAAAATCTGATTATATTTTCTTCAATTTATCATTCATGATTATGAATAAAGTTTGTAATGCTTCGGCGTTTGACAAGTACGAGATCAATGGTTTATACCATCACTTTGATAACATAAAGATTTTTAATCTGATCTCTATCATTCTTAACATCTTTACAATTCCACTTCTTGTGGATATAAGTATTCTCAAAATAATCATCTTATCCATGTCTATTTTATGATCTCAATCATGACCACAATTATTAATGTTGCTTTTATTCATTCCGCTATATAATATCACATTCGCTTCAGGGAATGGAGCAGAGCCTGTTGGGCGATATTCATAATTTTTCATGAGCAGCTCATTATTTTGCTCAGCCACAAGAAGACAAAAAATTAACTCAGAATATTTCTTAAAGCCTTTTTCACGATATTGTGTCTGAAGGACAACATTGCTGGCATGAAAAATGGAGTATGTTTTTTTTTTCCTAACATATCCTCATCAATGATACTCTGGCACATAATTGAGTTTTATTCACTAACCATATAGTGAATTATCACGTTTGCATTCAATTCAAGGAATGAAACAAATTCAATAATCGCATGGAATAAACATCATGCTTGCATTCACTTCAGGGAATGACATAAATCAAATAATCGCATGGAATAATCATCATGCTTACATTCACTTCATGGAATGTCATAAATCCAATAATCGCATGGAATAATCATCATGCTTGCATTCACTTTAAGGAATGTCATAAATCTAATAATTGCATGGAATAATCATCATGCATGCATTCACTTCAGGGAATGCCTCCCATAAAAATTCTTTGATCAAGACAATTTTCGTAACTTGAACTTGGGAGAAGTCTATAGTCGAGTTTTTCAACATAAAAAAAATATTGCTTCCAAGCAAATATAAACTTTATAATATTCATACTATTAAATAGTAATTGATCAGCCAATATATATTCAATATATTCAAAGAATAAAAATTTAATCCTCATACGCGGCGTTGTTAAACCAGTCCACAAGGTCCTTTAAAAAGAACCTCCTTTGAGACCAGTAGCCTCGCAGAACGGGATGTCCAGCCAATATACTCGGATTAAATTATTAAAACAAAATATTAATGACATGAAATAAACACATAATATCATTAGACAAAAATAAGAATATTTACATGAGAAAGAAAAATTATAATCATCATCGTATATATATTATTTTATAAATTAAATATAAAAGATTGAAAAAGAACATACCGGGTAAATCTTTGAAGAGACTTGAAATAAAAATTTTCTGAGCAAACTCGTGCTGATAACGTGTTGTGAATAAAGTAAAGAACAAGAATAAAATAGAAGAATAAATATGAGAGACAAAAGGGAGAGAGATTTTATTATATTCTCAAAGTAAGGGTTGTATACAATGCTATGCCAAAAGTCTATATTTATAGGCATAAGATGGAAACCCTAATTTCAATGGGTATTAAACCCTAATACTAAAGCCCATTAAAATGTAACTTAATATATGGATATCCACCATAAATAAATATATTTATAACAAAATTTATGTATTAAACTAATTAATAATTTTAAATAAAATATTCTTATGTTAACAAGTGTATATAAGTATTTAAAAAATACTAAATTTTTTTATTTTTATAGATATGACAGACGACCTGAGTGATTTAAATATATTTTCAACTATAATTAAATGATATAAATATAATTTTAATCATAATTGAATGATCCCAAAATCAGATCATACTCGAATAATATGAGCTGGTTTGTATAGAATCGGAAAAAGAATTCTAGTAATACTTTTTAAACTTAATATATAAAATCTGATTACGAACTATGGGTTAAGTGGTAATCAATTATAGGCCATTAATAAAATAAAATTTTAATAATTTAATAATTATTTAAAATGGTCAAAGTACAACACAGCAGAAAATTCTAGTTTTTTCACTTCTAGTTTTGATGACTTCATCTTAATTAATCTATTTATATATTTAATTTTAATAAATAAAATTGTCTGTAAAAATTTTAAATTCAAAATTTAAATAAATAATATCAGATTATTTGTTTTTTTTTTAGTTTATTCTCATCTTACGTTAACGGAATATTTGTTTAATTTATTCAATAAGAATAACGTCAATGAAATATCGTTGTCATGCTATTAACCGGTGATGTGGATAACTTAGCTTCATGAACTGTTAGGGCTTATTTATTTATATAATATTATCTTATTTTGGTGTTTAAGAGAACGATTATTGTTTTTAGAGGTTATAGGTTCGAGCATCATTAATATCAGTACAATGATTGAATGATCAATGTCTAATGATCGAGAATATACTCTAAAATAGATACTACTATAATATTGTAATTGATTAAAAAAATATTGAGTCATGGACTATTAGGGCTTAATTATTTATATAATATTATCTTACTTTGGTGTTTAAGAGAACGATTATTGTTTTTAGAGATCATGGGTTTGAGGACCATTAATACCAGTACAATGATTGAATGATCAATGTCTAATGATCGAGAGTATACTTTAAAACAGATACTACTATAATACTGTAATTGATTAAAAAAAATATTGAGTTTCTGTTTAGCACTAAATAGACTTGAACTAAAAAATTAGTTGTTAAACTATTTTTTAATTTTTAGATTATTTTTGTAAAAAATAAATCATTAAACTATTATTTTTGATCATTTAAAGTTTTTAAACTACTTTTTTTAGTTAAAACAATTATCTAAATATGTCATTTTTTCTGTTAATTTTTAAATTATCTATTGATTAAAAAAATAGGCGTTATTTTATTGATCAAAATATTTTTTAATTTAGATCATTATTGAACTTAAAATAATAAAAAATAATAATTTATAAATTTATTTTGATCAAAAATAGTATTTAAGAACTAAAAGTAAACGTAAGATATAATTTAGGAGTTGAGTTTTTATTGAAACCCTTTAAAAGTAAACAAAAGATACTGTTTAAAGCTGACAAAAAGGATCAGATTGATCTTAAGAAAATAATAAAAGATAATACAAAATAAGTTTTATATGGAAAATTCTATTTAATATTATTTTTTAAAAATATTTTCTAATATAGTAAAATAGAGAAATTATATTTAATATATAATTTTTTTATAGTGCTTTTAAAGTAGGAGTCAGTGAATTCCGTTTTCAAACAATGAGTGACACGCATCATTTTCTTGAATTGTCTGGTACTATTTAAAGACGGAACCAGGTTGTTCCGACTTTAAATAATGATCGGGATCACATGACAACTGAAACTTTGAAAACAATGATCGACTTCATAAACTATTCAAAGTCAGATTCACCTGATGTCGATTTCACATAAAATTTTAAAATCGGAGACAACTGTATTCGACTTCAATTTTCACCGTAGTATTTACAATAGTTTGAAAAATATAATTCTCAATTCACTATATAGAATTTTTTTTTAAACAAAATATATAATGGGATTTTCCCAGTTTTATATCTATAAAAATTAGGATCTACTTTTTTTTTTTATAATAGAGAGGTAAAATCCAAATTTTAGTTAAAATTTTAATACCACTTAAAATGGATTCTAACAATTTTATATACCCCCGATGTCCCTATCATTTTCTAACAAATTTAGCTGTGTGTAATAAATATGATGTCTGAGCACATGTGTGGCTCAATTGCCTGCAACGTTACAACTTATACTATTTGTATCCCCTGGGCTTGACATTTATTGGTAATGATCCTGCATTGATTCAGTAGAGAAAACAAACTTGTATAAAAAGTAATTTCGTGTTTCTCGTCGTGACATTTTTTTCTAAATCGACGGTGATATAATTATATTATTCGATTAATTAATTAATTAATTTAAATTAGATATCATAGTTTAAAGGTTTAAGGGATATTCGGAAAAGGGAAAAGTTGGGGCATTCGAAAGGGTTTCTGGAAAATTAGAAAGTCGGGTTGCATAACCGGGTCATGGGTCAGTTACTGGTTTGACTAGTTTGGGAAAAAGGTTTAGGGTGTAACTGGGTATGGATTATGGATTCGGGTCAGATTTATGGATGTTGGGCTTAGTTGAATATGGGTGAGGGCTTTGGATTGTAGGAGTTTAAGCAGAATGGGCTGAGTGTTGTATTGGGTAAATGGAAGTGGACTGTTTAATGGACTGCTTTCTTGGAATTTCTTGATATTGGTTTATATTAATTTTGGATCGTTCGATGATGATAATAAATGGGTAAGATTACTTTCTTATCTTTTTTTTTTAAAGTGATAATCTTTGTATTTTTTATTGTTAATCTCATTCATCCATTTCGCTCGTCTAACGGTCCAAAATTAGTATAAAAATAAGTTTTACACTATGTTAGTTGATCCTAACCTATATTTGAATGTGAACAATGCATATTTAATTAAAATTTATTAAAATATTGATAAATATGCTATTTTTTATTTTGATCATTGATTTTGAAAAGTCATATTTCAGTCACTTACATTATTGATTTGTTATGTTTTGATCATTGAGTTATTAACTTCATTTAGTTTGATGATGTGACATGTAAGAGGTGGGTGTTCGATCAAGTCGAGTAAATAAATTAGATTTATTTAACTTAACACACCGTATTTTACAATTTAAATTTTATTTCAAATTCCTTTTTTAATTTAATTCGAGTTGAGTTAACACCATTACGGTGTGCGTAATGAGAGCCCGTACCATACCTCTTTCACTGGTAGTTTATGTTATATATATATATATATATATATATATATATATATATATATCAGATGTAATCTTAAAAATGTTATAATTCCCTCAATCCGACCTAATCACTAGTCTAAATCAAGACCACATTTGTTTGCCAAAGCAAACCCGAGCTAAATTAATCAAATATATGTTCATTTTTTTTATCGTCTAGATGTATTATTAAATCCTATAATGTACACACATGCATCGATTCAATTTTATTTGAAATGAATAGGCACTTAATTGTAAATACGAATGTTTTAAAGAAGATACAAATCAGGATAATTATAGAGACTTATAAAAAATTGAGGTTACCAATGATTAGTTAATACTTTTCATGCCAACATGTAGGCTTGGGGATATAATCTCAGTTTGAGAGGTTCGGTAAGTTTAAAAATTTTAAGTTTAAATTCGATTCAAAAATAATATTATTGATTTTATCTTAATATTGGGTTCGTCAAAAATAGTTATATTATACTTTTTTTCTCTATTAAGTGTCTAAACTTTATTTCGGACTAAATTAAAGTCTAATGTTTACTCTTATAATTCAAATCATGCTTTTCAATAATGATTGGTAAAAAAATTTTATCATCCAATTATAACTTGACATGTGATTTATTTATTGTATTTTTTTAAAAATATGAATTTCTTTCAATCAAACAATCAAATCATATATCCATCACCATTCTACACCCCTCACACATCAGTGGTTCACCGTTCACCGTTCAAACGTCGCATACCTCATCGTTTAATATTCTCCACCCTCTAGTCATCGTTCAAAAATTCAATCGACTTCTTTTTCTTCATTATTGGAAGTTCTTCGACAAAGAAATTGATAATTCATTCATCAGTTTTCTATAACGTGATGATGAGGATTTAGTTGTGAGGGTCCGACAAAGGTAAGTGATCGGTGTTAGTTTAATATGTGATCGAATAAGAAATTTAAGGATTTAAGTATTTAGGTTTTTGAGTTTCTTTATATAATTAAAGATTTTTTTTAAAAATTAAAATTAAAGAAATACATAATAAGTATTTAGGTTTAAAACGGTTGTCATGAGAAAACCTCAGTTGTTTTGTGCAGTGAAACGTGTAATTAGGGTTTTTTACTCACTCCTAAAATGTTAGAAAAAAAATTATTTTAAAAAATGAGGGTGAAAAACGGTAAAATAGGGAATTTGATAAAATTGGGAATGGTTTGAAAAAAATTGGAGAATTTGATCAAATGAGAAATGAGAGTAATTTAATAAAATAGGAGTGATTTGAAAAAAAAGGGAATGGTTTAGTAAAATGAAAAATGGAGTTGTCATCAATTATTTTGGTAGGTCGGATACCACAAAACAATTAAAGATTTAAAAATTTTGGGTTCGAAAGTTGGTTATGCACGAGGAGGAATTAACACCCCTAATACACCTAAAATTACTACCAGGTCGATTATCATTTTAATTAATATCAAAATTTAAGAGTTTAAGTTCCATTTAAATTAAAATTTGATTGCATATATGAGTTTATTTTAAAAACTTTCGTGTTTGAGAAATAAACGAAAATTATCATCTACTCTTTAAATTGATAGTCAAGTTTATCCTAAAAAAACAATGCGTTAGCAAATAATATTCAAATAAGCATGACAAAGTAATAGATAATTCAAAGCATAAATAATTAAAGCATAAATGAATACATAAACATAATATATATATAGTATACATGTTAAATATTTACATAAGCATAACAAACTGTAAAGTAAAATACAAAATAACATCACAATATATATATATATATATACACGGTGAAAAAATATAAATATTATAGAAAATAATATATATATATATATATGATAACAATATTAATGTATCATATATGTTAGGGATGTTCAAAAATATACAACCCGAATGACCCAACCCGATTATCCGAATATAAAAAATCGGGTATTTTTTCGATTTTTTAATGTTCGAGTCGGGTATTCGTCCCGTCATTTTCTGGGTCAGGCCTGGGTCAAAAGATTATAAATTTTCGGGTACTCAGGTTCTTATTTTTTATTTTTTATTTTAAATATAATTATTATTTACACAAAATACACTTATATTCACTATATTCCCAAATTAAACAACTTAATTTCTAAATCTCAATCCCTCAAACTTTATTTTTTAAAAAGACTTAGAGACTCGTTGTAAGAAAGAAAATTAAGATTAATTATAAAATTATAAATTTGTTGTGAATAAAAATAAAATAAGAGAACAAAGATGAGAGGCAAAAGAGAGATTTATATTATATTCTCAAAGTAGGGTTGTGTACAATGCTTTCTCCAAAAGTCTATATTTATAGGCATAAGATGAAAACCCTAATTTCAATGGGTATTAAACTCTAATAATAAAGCCCATTAAAGTTTAAGTTAATATATGAATATCCACCATAAATAAAGATATTCATAACACTCTCCCCTTGGATATCCATGAAGATAATGTGCCTCGTTAAAACCTTACTAAGATAAAAACCCTGTGAGAAGAAAATCTTAGTGAAGGAAAAAGATTACACACATCTTTGATACGCATAACATGTTGCCTCATTAAAAACCTTACCAGGAAAAACCATTGGGACAGAACCTTGGTTAAGGGAAAAAGAATGCAATGCGTATTTACTCCCCCTCATGAAAATATCACATAAGATCTTTGAATCTTCATAATTCAATATTGAATACAATCTTCAAATATTGAAGTAGATTATGCACTAGTTGGATAAATCTTTCAAATTATTACTTGAAATGATTCATTGAATACTATTCTTCTGAACATCATGAGGGACGAAACTTAAAAAAATATGTTTCGTTTTATCATATTTGATATATCCACCTTGAGATATAAATTTTGCATTATCTCTACACAAGATAGCATAGCTTGCATCTTATCTTGTGAAAGACATTCACATATCTTCAGGATATGTTTAATCCAAACACATATTTCGGCTTTGCCTCATGCATAACAATTATTTAAAGGTAATGATCTCGTAGCACTTAAATAATATTTCTGGACCAGCTAATATACGATGCTTCCAGATCAAATAATATATATATTGTGCTTTTAGACCAAGAATATCATTACCCTTTTCTTGAGACATAAAGAATCTTTGTTTACACTAAGAGACCTAACAACCATAAGGATGATCAATGAATATGCGTTATGCATGTAAAGTCTCTTTCAACATTTTTCTGTATGCCGATTGATACACAAGGATTTAAGGAGATCTCTTCAAGAGTCTCAACGATATTAGAACCATCGACATACACAACAATAAAAATTCAGAGCTAAACCTATTAATAAAAATAATCGGGGAAATTAAACAATTCATATAGCATTATGCTAATAAGTATTCAATGAGGCGATCATACCAAATACGCCTAAATTGTTTCAAGTCATAAAAAGATATATTTAATATGATTGAATAATGTTCTCAAGAACTTGAATTAACTGCTTATGACAATCTAAATCTTTCCGGAAGTTTCATGTAGATATTACTATCAAGAGGCTCATTCAAATAGGATGTAACAACATCTATTAGGTTGAAACCGAGTAATTTTATTTATTGCCAAACTGATTAAAATCTAAAAGTAGTTGCATCCACCACCGAGGAATATATTTTCCTCATAATCAATTTCATGTCTTTGTGAGAATCCTTGTGCAACCAAATGAGCTTATATCTCATGATTTCCCCTTTTGATTTCTCTTTCTCACAAAGGTTCGTTTATATCCACGAGCTTTACACATTTCAATGTACGGGCTATAGGCCTAAATACTTCTCTTTTCGAAAGAGATTTTAGTTTCACCTCAATTGCCTCTTTCATGTTGGCCAATTATCTCTTTGTTTACATTACCCAATTGACAATGATTCATGATCCACATCATCAAATAAAATCTCTAGTGCTATATTGCATGCAAATATATTATCGACGTCGATTTAATTTCAGTTCCACTTATTACTAGATAGGACATAATCTATTTAGATCTCTTTATTATCAGATACCTGATTCATGTCAATGTCTCTGTTGGAGACCTTTTAATCTCTTCTTGAGATTTTCATAATTCATTGATTTCTCGATCAGACCATCATAAAATATAGCTTTTTTTTTCTGAGGATTTCTTATCTTCGGAACTTACTTGTCTACTACGCTTTAAGCGTAAGTTAGACTCATTAGCAACTAGAGTTTGTCCTTCTAGAACATCAAATTTAATCGTAGCATTCATAGCTGGTATACGTGACTTAGTCACCCTTTTAGGGTCAGCAAAATCATCTAGCTATTGATTTGCTAAATGAATTATTCTTTGAACTTATAGTTCACATTGTGTAGTACGTGAATCAAAATGAGAAAATGATAATTCATTCCAACTTATTTTTTTCCTTAGCTATTTATTTTCTCCCCCTAATGTTGAGTAAACTGACTCATTAAAATGATAATCAGTAAATTGGGTTGTAAATAAATTCCCTATCTGAAGCTTAAGATATTTAAATTTGATATATATTCCCAATAAAACTCATCTTTGTGCGTTGTGGTGGAGCAATTAGAACATATATCGCACATAAAAAAATCTAAGATGAGAAATATTTGGTTCCTGATCAAAAACCATTTGTAATGGGGAGAACTTATGATTATTTGTTGGCTTGATGCGAATTATTGATACTACATGTAAAATTACATGTTATCAACATTATCAAGACCGATTATCTTTATAAGAGAATTTGGAAAATATGCTCGTAATTTTATCAATTGAGCAAGTAGTCTCGCAAACACCAAGTTGCGGGTTAATAACAAGGATACATATAATCATCTAGTCGATGCATCGATAAAAATCGTAAAATATCTAGATGGACTGATAGAAAGGTGTATGGGCCCACATATATCACCTTTTATTTATTCCAGAAAATTAATAGATTTACACTCTGTCTTAGCTATTGATGATTGAATAATCAAATTGCTTTCATAGCAAGTATCACATGAAAAATTACCATGAAGAAAATCTTAGCTCTTCAATAAATGACCACTTGAAAGTGTCAGCAAATTTTCGCATCATAATTGAACCGGGATGGTCTAACCGGTCATGCCAAATAAAATTATCTATAAACATCTAGTTTTACAATAGCATGAGCTTCAATTTTTACTAATTCTTCTATAGTACAATATGGATGACAGTGCATGTATTTTTTTCAAGATTTTCTTATTGCCTTGAGTTATACTCATAATATTGAGATAATCAACATCCCCTTAACTAATATTCTCAATATATTTCTGCAAACATCTTTAAAACACAATAAGTCTCTTTGTGACTTTAACGAGTATAATGCACTGTAAATATGGAATAAATTTCCATTTGGCAATAACATATTTGCTCAATCGAAGATTTCTGTGATATTAGTACTTCCGGATATAGTACTCATATTATTCCCTTGCATTTAAAATGGGAAAATATGCATAATTATGCACCTTTTAATATGTGCTTTATTTCATTCACTTCGGAAAATGAAAAATATATGCTCTTTACCATTCACTTCGGGGAATGGAAAAATATTAAAATTAGCACATCATATCAAATCGGTTATCTATCAAAGATAAACTCTCAAGAACTCTTCCGAAGCATTGATATTTTAGTACTTTGAGATATAGTACTCATATATTCCCTTGTATTTAAATGAGAAAATATTTCTTATGCTTAAGTATTGTATGAGTACTTGTATTGTCTGTTAAACATAAATCGCCATAATTTATTGTATATTTTATTCCGGAAGTAATCATATTCTTTTAACATAAAACATAAATAAATAATATGTAAAAGAAGTTAACATAAATAAATAATAAATAAAAGTAAATTAATATAAATTAACATAAAATAAAATAAATAAAAGATCAATTATTTTTTTAGAAGTTATAAAGGAAATAAAATAAATGGTGAGTTATTCCCTTCAAGGGTTATGAGAAAATTAACAATATCTAATTGAGTTAGATTAACAACACCATAATTATTTTCCCCACAATGAAAATTTGTTTATATTTTCTTTCATTTATGATTATGAATAAAGTTCATAATATTTTGGCATTTGACAAGTACAAGACCAATGGTTTGTACTATTGCATTGATAACATAAAGATTTTGATATGATCTTTGTCATTCTTGTCATCTTTATAATTCCACTTCTTGTGGATATAAGCATTCTCAAAATAATCATTTTATCCATGCCTATTTTATGATCTCAATCATGACCACAATTACTAATGTGGCATTTATTCTTTCCGCTATAAAATATCACATTCACTTCAGGTAATGGAGTGGAGATTAATAGGTATTTAAAACCTTTTCATGATATTATGTCTACAAGACAACATTAATGTGTGAAAAGTGAAGTATGTTTTTCTAACATATCTTCATCAGTGATACTCTGGCACATAATTGAGTTTTATTCACTAACCATATAGTGAATTATCATGTTTGTATTCACTTCAAGGAATGAAACAAATTCAATAATCACATGAAATAAACATCATGCTTGCATTCACTTAAGGGAATGACATAAATCCAATAATCGCATGGAATAAACATCATGCTTGCATTCACTTCAAGGAATGACATAAATCCAATAATTGCATGAAATAAACATCATGCATGCATTCACTTCAGGGAGTGCCTCCCATAAAAATTCTTGGATCAAGACAATTTTCGTAACTTGAACTTGCGAGAAGTCTATAGTCGAGTTTTTCGACAAAAATATTGCTTTCAAGCAAATATAAACTTTATAAAATTCATACTATTAAATAGTAATTGATCAACCAATATATAACATATAAGGAACAAAAATTTAATCCTCATACGCGGCGTTGTTAAACTAGTCCATAAGGTCCTTTAAAAAGAACCTCCTTTGAGACCAGTAGCCTCGCAAAACTGGATGTCCAGCCAATATACTCGAATTAAACCAATATAACAAAGAACATATTAATTAAATGTTTAATATTTGTTTTAATATCATGTAATACTTAGAACATGATTAAAACATAAACTTTCATCATCATAAAATAAATAAATATTGGTTATAAATAAAAATAAAAATAATCTCAAATTAAATAAGTAAAACATATTGGATTTTTCACTAATTTGAATATATGGTAGGTTTAATCACCAATATTTTGTTAAAAAAAATTCGGGAATTGTTGACAAGCACCATGGTAATTGAGCCACTTTATCGCTACACAAACACCAAACAACCAAAGATTTTTTAAAATTAAAAATAAAGTCAAAAATCAAGAAAGAAAAATAAAAAATTAGAATATAATTGAGGGAGAAGAACTTATCTTTGATTCATGCTAGTAATAAATTCTTTTCATTAACTCCTTTAAGATTTGAATGATAAATACCTCCGTTGGTTAGAGTCTCGTGCTGATAACGTATTATGAATAAAAATAAAGAATAAGAATAAAATAGGAGAACAAAGATGAGAGAGAAAAGAGAGATTTATATTATATTCTCAAAGTAGGGTTGTGTACAATGCTTTCTCCAAAAGTCTATATTTATAGGCATAAGATGAAAACCCAAATTTGAATGAGTATTAATGTAACCCCCTAGACCGGCCTATGCGGAAAGCCTACCTAGAGTGATCACATTGTACTTTAATTATAAATCAAGTTACAAGAAAAATCAAATAACTCGTACGAATAAAAGATAAATGTTGAATATCACTTAAAATGTGTAAAGTGCTATCAAAACAAGGTGTACGGAAAACATTGTTCGCAAAATAATTCGCAAAACCAATAACAAAAATAATACGTTTAAACCACCAATAATAAAATATAGGCACATGTCTCCTTAACGCAAACTGGAAAATGTTAAATTATTACAAAGTATAACCAGATAATGTGTAGGTCCTCCAAATGCCAAATCTGGGAAGCCTATCTACGGATATCTGAAATGGGAAAGAAAACATGTATGAGCTATGGAGCCCAGTGCGTTCCAACAGTGCAAATAAAATACAAGTAAAATCAATAAACAATAACAACAGAAAATCAGGTCATGTATGTGCATGTTATGCTACCCTCCAACCGAACTCTTGGATATAGTTCCCCAGAACAGTATCTGATACAGGCATTAACCTAAGCCTATTAAGGCGAAGGTACCGACCTAAGGAATTACCTTTGGGAACAAGCAGAATTACCTTGGCTGAAGCACAGGAACCGATAACAGGCGAAATTACCCTAACCGAAGCTCGGAACCGTAAACAGACGGTATTACCAGCTGGACCATGACATAGCCGAATCTCAGATACTACACACCATCCCAATCCTAAAGTAGCAGGCATGCAGTAATGGCAAGAATAATGACAATAGTACTAGGAAATAATCAGTCATCATGTATATACCAAATCAGGAATATCATACAAGATATATCAGGCATACAGTAAAAACAGAATATGATCATAATTAGAGTTTAAAATAAATATCTGTGCAAATTCAGGAAATCAGTCATGTGTACATGTTATGTTCGTTTAAAACAGGAAACACAGTAGTATATAGTCATATAGCATACAAGGAACACACCTCAAATGGTAGAAACAGACAGGTGGTCTACTGGGCGTTCAAGCCTCGCTCTGTAGTAGTACTGGACCCTAAAAATACAAGATAAAATTTTTATTAATACTGGAGTTAAATACTGAATTGATTATTAACTAGGTATTAGAAACGTACGAGTTACGATCGGCTCTCAGGATCGGTCAAAATGGGAGGAGCTGGGCTGGGTCGGTACACGATCAGGAGAACTATGAGATTCTACAAACAAACATGTATCGGTATTAGACCTTAAATAAAACTCTAGACTTAACTTAGAAGAAAAGTTTGATTCGAGAATTTAAAGTCCAATTTAGAGGCTTTAGGGTTCGAATTTTGAGAAACAAACTTCACGGATGGACTCAGGACGTCGAAAAACATAAAATATGAGTTTTTGAAAATTTTGACTTTATGGGTCAAAGTCAACGCTGACGACAACAGTCAAAGTCAATGGTCAACGTTGACGTCATGCTGACATCATAATAAAAGGTTAATGGGTCGGTCAATGAGCCAACGGGTCGGGTCGGTCAACGGGTCGGATCTGGTCAACGGGTCTGGTCAGGGGTTGACCGGTTCGGTTTGGGACTGGTTCGTCTCATTTTGGTTCAGGATCAGTTATGACCAGTTTGACTCGGGTTAGACCGGTTTGGACCGGTCGGTTCTCGATAACCATCCACGGTGGCCGAAAATCGCCCCTGGAGGCGCGTGGAGGCCATGCGCGGCCCTAAACGGCCGAAAAAATCTCTTTAAGCACGACTTTTCCAGATTCAAGACCATAACATCCCTTTCCAAAGCAAAATTTTATAGAAACACACCAAAAACCGAAAGATTTACCCCTTATTAAACCAGATCTGTCAAGCTTCGATAATGTTCCCTCCGGTGAAGATCGGAGACGATTGCAAGGTTTTTTTGATTGTCCTTCAACAACGAGCACAACGGGGTGGTCGACGCTCCGGAATGACTCCAAGAATGGCCGAAATCGACGATGAACGGATCTGAGATTTTTATCTAGGTCGACGAAGCTTTTGGCTTCGTTTCCAAGCAACACGGACGATGGTTGCATGCGTCGGGAAGGGGTTTTGCTCGGGAGGTTGCGGCGAGCATGGAGGTGGCAACGGTGCAAGCCACGGTGCGAAGGTGGGTGAGCTGGACGGTGGTCGGGGGTTTAGTTCGAAAAAGGGGTAGGTGAGAGTTATGAAAGGTTATTTTGGTTCGAAAGGAGATGAATATTCTAGATCTAATAGGTTTAGGTTTAATAATTCAGATATTAATATATATATTTTATAATCCAGAATGACTCAAAATAAAATTGGAAAAAAATTAATTCCTAAGAGCTCTTAAGCTCAGTGGCTGGATATCCTGGCTAACAACCGTGAGGTTGTGGGTTCAACACCCTACAACCAATATTTCTCCACTTTTATTATTATTATTTATGATAAGTGCTCAACACACTATCACTTTTTACTCCTTTTATGGGCATTAATTACCGAATATACACCCACTTGGACCAATGCATGAACTCAATGTGATATATTCAGAAGTTATGCTTACAGACTTAATATTTACAGAAAATGCACGTTTTACTGCATTTTCATATCTGTGTAGGAGAACCAGTGCCGCGGCAGCGACAAGGCCGAGGCAGGACCTGATGCCGAGGCAGCAACAGAAAGACAAGAAGTAAGATTGTAGGCGATGGAAAGATAAAAATCCAAGGGACGTGTCTGGACTTAAAGCCCATGAATCGGAGCTGGCTAGCATGAGGAAAAGCCCAAGAATATATCACGCGGGAAAGCCTCCTTAGCCGAATTAAACTTGGAAATATTTTTATTATGTACTTAACTTGTTCCCTACTCCAAGTTGTATTCTACTTAGGAAAGGTTTGCCCTAGGTCTAGCCTATATAAAGACCTAGCCATCCAATGTACTATAGACAGAATACCTAGGGAGAGAGAGCCGAATTCTATACTTGTCTTCTTTCTCTCCATTATGTTCTAAACCTTCTTAGGGATTAGGTGAAGGTTGTCGAGTATATGTGAGAGGAGATTGTACTTTGTCTTTGTTTTCAATGCAATAAAATTATCAAGGTTTGCTTATCCTTTGTTATTCCTTGTTCTTGCATTCAATCCCGGGAGGGAAGTTTGTGAGTAATCCATTTATCTAAGCTCGGGAGAGTTAGATTCACGAAAGGGGTAAGTACGGTATTTCAATCGCGAAATACTAACTCGGCCTAAGGATAGGTTAAGAGTTTCAGCGGCTAAAAGAAGTGTGAGATTGGTTGGTGAGTATAATTGGTTCACACCGGGAGGTATCATCAAGGACTAGTCATCAACAGTACTCTGACTTAGGGATAAGCGGAGTCATTCAAGGACACTTTGCCGAACTTTGGTAAAGTCCAACCACGAGCAAGGGATTGCCGCGGCGGACAAGTATCGTCGCTGCCAAGGCAATAAACTGCAGTGCTGCCGAGGCAGTGATATACGATTGCATTGAGCAGAGACAAGTCAATCAAATCCACAATACATCGCAACTGGATCCTGACCCATCTCTCTCTATTATTAAATCTCTTTATTTTGTTTAGTTATTTTAGTTTAGATAAACCAACTCAATTTACTTGTGTTTTTACTTTTCTATAGAACAAGAAGGTGAAGAAGGCATATTAAGTCTACTAGTCCATGTGGAGACGATAATCCGATAATTACTTATCACTTATTACTTTCGATATGTCCACTTGCACTAAACGCGCACTTTTGACACGCGACAAGTTTTAGGCGCCGTTGCCGGGGACTGGCAACTAAATTTTGTTTTCTTTATTTTCTTGTTTCTTTTTATTTTTATTTTACTCTTGTTTTTCTTGGTGTATGACCAGGGCCAATCCAACCAACCCCTTGTACGACTTAGATTCAGAGATCGAAAGAACAAGGCAAAGGTTGTGGAGATAGATCCAAGGAGCCATGGCAAATCACCCGGCAGGACAAAACTTACCTGCCGGCAATGGAGGACTTCCGCCGCCACCTGGGCCGCGGCAGCTCACTGTCATAGACTTCCTTGAAGAGGACTTAAATGGATTAAACCCAGGAGTCATAACATCGGAGATAGAAGCAGCCCACTTTGAACTGAAACCTGTTATGTTCAATATGTTGAACACTATTGGACAATTTGGTAGGTCTGCAACTGAAGACGCAAGGCAGGACCTTAAGTCCTTCATGGAAATTTGCAACTTTTTCAAAATCCAAGGAGTCCATGAAGATGTCTTGCCATTGAAGCTATTCCCCTATTCATTGAGGGATAGGGCGAAAGCTTGGTTAAAAGCATTCCAGCAGGATCTATTGGATCTTGGAGTGAACTCTGCCGTGATTTTATTACTCGTTTTAATCCAACTAATTTATATGATAAAATTTGTAATGAAATTACTTCTTTTCGACAGGCAGATGACGAATCAATGTACGAGGCATGGGAGCGATACAGAGATTTACTACACAAGTGTCCTTTGCATGGATTTCTCCTATGGACACAGGTGACAATGTTCTACAATGCCACGAATGCCCCGACAAGGATGATGTTAGATGCCTCGCCAAATGGAACACTCCTGGATAAAGCACCTGAGGAAGCTATTGAGATATTAAATAAACTCGCAAAAAATGACTTCCAATTTCCAACATCTAGGTGAGGAGGAGTAAGACGCCAAGCCACGGTAAATGAATTAGATTCATCGAATTCAATGGAAGCACAATTGGCCTCTCTTACCAAGATGGTATAAAATCTACAGTTACAACAAAATACCCGTGAGGTCAAGGTGATTGATTCATATTGTGACTTATGTGGAGGTAACCACAGTTCCTCTGATTGCATGAATCAAGAAACCGATATGTACGTTGGGAACTACAACCGCAATAATATGATGTCCAACACATACAACCCTTCATGGAAGAGGCATCCAAACTTATCATGGAGCAACCCTAACAATGCCTTAAACCCAATCACCCAACCTTCAGGATTTCGGCAACCGATGCAACAACTGCCGCAGCAGCAAGTCCAACAGTCAATGCCGTAGCAGGAAATGCAGCAGCAACCGGTAAGTTCACTAGAGAACACTCTCAAAGCCTTTATGATAAAAACAGAGTCATACACGACAGAAAACAGTAATTTCATCAAAAGGACAGACGCTTTTATGAATAGAACTGAGATGAGGTTGCAAAATCAAGAGGCGGCCATTAAAACGCTGGAAACTCAGGTTGGGCAGTTGGCTTAAAGCATAAATACTAGACCACAAGGAGGACTACCTAGCAATACTGAAGTTGCTAAGGTAATGGGCCATGAACAGTGTAAGGCAATTACTACTAGGAGTGGTCTAAAGCTGAAGGAAAAGATCCCAGAGAGCCAAATTCAATCAGCGGATCAAGCAAAATAAGAGGATGAGCAAACTGATAACACTGCCCCGGCAGAGAGCACATCAGCTCCTGACCAGCCTGCCGAGGCAACAACAACTCCAGTGGTGTCAAGTATTAAATTCCAAACTAATGAAACCCTGGATGAGATGAGACCACCACCACCTTTCCCACAAAGGTTGAAAAAGCAAAAACAGGACCAACAATTTAAAAGTTCCTCGACATCTTAAAGCAAGTCCACATCAACATACCGTTCGTAGAGGCAATTGAACAAATGCCTAACTATGCCAAGTTCTTAAAGGACATTATGTCAAACAGGAAACAAATAGGTGAGTTTGAGACCGTGGCTGCCACCGAGGGATGCATGGTAATGCTGCATAATCGCATGCCACCAAAGTTAAAGGATCCTGGTTGCTTCATCATACCTTGTGCGATAGGTAAGAGTTATGAAGGTAAGGCCCTATGCGACCTTGGAGCGAGCATAAATATAATGCCCAAATCAGTCTTTCAAAATCTTGGAATTGGAAGGGCAAAACCTACAACCGTTATGCTCCAACTAGCGAATCGATCCTATGTGCAACCCGAAGGCAAAATTGAGGACATACTGGTAAGAGTAGATAAGTTTATTTTTCCTGCTGATTTTCTTGTCCTTGATTGTGAAGAAGATGAGAATGCACCGATCATCCTTGGGAGACCTTTCCTTGCAACTGGACGCACCCTAATTGACGTGGAAAAAGGAGAGTTGACAATGCGGGTCAATGAACAACAAGTCAAACTCAATGCATTCCACAACTTAAAAAAATATGATGATCCAGAGGAGTGCAAGGCCATCCACACAATAGACACTAAAATATCCTGCCTTGGCAGTCTGCTCGGCAGGATATTCGGCAAAAAGATTAAGCCCAAAGTGGATGGACACACAGCAAAAAGGAGTGGCCCACAACCGATTCACAATTTGGGCCAACGAGAGAGAAACATCTTGGGAGATGCATTTGCATGCTCTCCACCAGTAACCTGATCTCCTCTATTTTCTTTATTAATATATTAGAATTAGTTTAGTTTATTTTTATTTTTTGAATATATTTTTGCTTTAAGTATTTTTTTTCTTTTGTGTGTTTATTTTTTTTAAGTATAATAAGCAAGAATAAAGGAGAAATAGTTCACAGCAGGAACTCTGCCGAGGCAGAAAAACAGTGTCAGGGTCGCAGCAGTCTCAACGGGCAGAACAGTGTAACGGCTAGTCTGCCGAGATTCCTGCCGCGGCAGAAAAAGGAAATGGCAGAAAAAGGAAACAGTTACAAAACAGCTAGTAGATCCAAATGGTCATAAGGCCGAGGCCTATATAAGAAACTCCTTCCTCTTGAACTATTCACTATTGCTTTCTTGTTTTCTTTAGTATTCAGAACAATCTCTCTCACATTACTCTCTGCCTACTCATAATCTTCGTGAAATTCCAGATTCTTTTCAAGATATACTCCAAGAAATCACATCTCTCAAATCTTGATGGCAACTTACAAGCGATTTGCTCCAGCCAACGTTGAAGATCGCTTCAACCGATCTTTCATCGCTTGTCAACTGTGGGAAGAACAAGGTTTTCAGCATGCGGACGATGAAAACTACGACATTGAGCACTACCTCTTCGACAAAATTAAGTACCAAAACTGGGAAATTTTCTGTCTCCAACCTGCCCAGGCGAATGCTACGATCGTGCGGGAGTTCTATGCGCACGGGCTCAGCAAAGACTCCCTCTTTGTTCATTTCCGCGGCAGGCCAGTCCTGATAGATGCCGAGATCATCAACGACTTCTACGGCCTCACCCCGAACAGTGATGTTCATGCCGAATTCATGGAAGACATCACTGCCGAGGACTACGAGCTCATCAAAGATGATCTTTGTTACGTAAATACTCCATGGGAAACCGGTACCCATAGAGGATCCGTAACAAGACAAAGCCTAAAGCCCGAGGCCAAGATGTGGAATACCTTTGTCAAGCGACGCCTCATCCCCACGTCTCACAATAGCACGGTGGACCGCAAAAGATTGGTGCTTATCCAATCAATCATCAATAAGAGGACCATCAATGTTGGAGAGATCATCCTACGGGAAATTCACGAGTGCGGTAAGAAAGATAGGTGACCATTGTATTTCCCATGTTTGATCACGAGTTTATGTGTTGCTACAGGTGTACCCATTGAAGATACGGATGAATACACTCCCCCACGGTGAGGATGGACCAGAGACTTTTGTCACAAAGTCATGCAGATCACGCAGGCGGAGCCAGTCCAAGCAACGCCCCAGCAGTTCACTATCGATACTGCTGCCGGGGCCCAGTACACAGCAGACATGCCAGACACTACCCACACCTCTGCCGCAGCAGACCCGTACCAGGAGATTTTGCAAAGGATGGCAGCAATGGACCTCAGGAAACAAAGGTACATGGAGTACCAAAGAGATTTCAACGGCACATTGGCCTAGATGATGCTGCAAGCTTTTCCGGACCAAGGAGCGCAATTTCCAGAGTTTCCAAGCAACATGTTCGTCACTGCAGCTTCTTACACAGAGACTACACCAGCTCCGGGAGGACCAAGGTCGTTCTTCCATGCGGACCCTCAGCCCCAATACTAGGCTGCCGGCCCATCCAGGGCAGTGGATTCTGTCGTGGCCTCGTCTGCCAACAGAAGACCATCCAAGCGGAGGGCCGTTTTCAGCACTCCACCCCGATCACCAATCATCATGGGCAATCTATTAGCCGAGATAGATGCCTACGTGCACCAAGGCTCCACTGCCGCCGGACCAAGTACACACCACACCGGAGGAGCAACAACAATGGGAGGAGGAACAGACATAATGCTAACCGAAGAGATGGCCGATGTGGAAGAAGGAGAAGAGGTGGAAGCCCCAATACAACGGACAGTACCCACACGAGTCCAACTGCCCCGGCAAGCAAAAGCGCAACCATCGCCCTCACCAAGAACAAAGCAATCGGTAGCAAGGCCGAGGAGAAAAATTGTCACAAGCAGCTCTTCGGAGTCGCTTTAAATCTTTGTTCTTAATTCAATATTAATTGCTTTTGCTGTCTTTATATGATGTTTATTCTATTCATATTTTGTTGCCTGCTTATTTCTTCAAATATAAAGCATTGAGGACAATGCTTGGTTTGAGTTTGGGGGTGCAGATTCACTACCAAGGCAGCAATCTACTGCCGAGGCATTGCCAAAAAGGGAGTATTCCAGTGATTTTTTTTAAATTTTCATTCTCCCCGCCTTACTTGAATTAACTGCCTACACTTTTGCATTGCTTATCATCAGTATTGCCTTAGTTTATTCTTTAAGGCTATAGAAATCTTTCTCCTTACCATGTTTAAGTTCTTTAAGAAGGTTTAACCTTAGGATACTTAAGGATGAAAACTTAGAAGCTTACTATAGGAAGAACTTTAAACACTTTTGGGACTTGTTGGATTATAGGAATTCTTTTAATAAACTTAGGTGATAAAGACTTAGATTTTTGGGAAGTAACTAGAGGTGCCTATCACCGGCTCTAGAAAGTCTCTTCTTCATGCTAGAGGTGCCCGAAATTGGCTCTAGTATGTTTTAAGGAATATTAAGAAGAAAAATTTAGTGAAGGGAAAAACACAACCCTTGAGGTGCCCGAAATTGGCTCAAGGATCGGTTGCTTAGAAAAGAAGAGAACACTTAGCCAAATTCTACTTGTCTTGAACTTAGAGTTTATCTAAGAAAGCCCTTAATCAAACTTGTCCACAAAAATGCACACACTCACAATTCTTATAGTTTGTTTCTAGGTAAACCCTTGGGTAGCCGAAAGGTTAAGGCTTAAGAATAGGCCTAGTTATGGTGGGGAGAATAGATGGACATGTAAGACCAAGAGAGAGTAGAGTCCGGCAAATTGATGGTTTGTATTGCTTGAGGACAAGCAATAGTTCGAGTTTGGGGGTGTGATAAATGCTCAACACACTATCACTTTTTACTCCTTTTATAGGCATTAATTACCGAATATACACCCACTTGGACCAATGCATGAACTCAATGTGATATATTCAGAAGTTATGCTTACAAAGTTAATATTTACAGAAAAGGCACGTTTTACTGCATTTTCATATCTGTGCAGGAGAACCAGTGCCGCGGCAACGACAAGGCCGAGGCAGGACCTGATGCCGAGGCAGCAGCAGAAAGACAGGAAGCAAGACTGTAGGCGTTGGAAAGATAAAAATCCAAGGGACGTGTCTGGACTTAAAGCCCATGAATCGGAGCTGGCTAGCATGAGGAAAAGCCCAAGAAAAGCCCACGCGGGAAAGCCTCCTTAGCCGAATTAAACTTGAAAATATTTTTATTATGTACTTAACTTTTTCCCTACTCCAAGTTGTATTCTACTTAGGAAAGGTTTGCTCTAGGTCTAGCCTATATAAAGACCTAGCCATCCAATGTACTATAGACGGAATACCTAGGGAGAGAGAGACGAATTCTATACTTGTCTTCTTTCTCTCCATTATGTTCTAAACCTTCTTAGGGATTAGGTGAAGGTTGTCGAGTATATGTGAGAGGAGATTGTACTTTGTCTTTGTTTTCAATGCAATAAAATTATCAAGGTTTGCTTATCCTTTGTTATTCCTTGTTCTTGCATTCAATCCCGGGAGGGAAGTTTGTGAGTAATCCATTTATCTAAGCTCGAGAGAGTTAGATTCACGAAAGGGGTAAGTACGGTATTTCAATCGCGAAATACTAACTCGGCCTAGGGATAGGTTAAGAGTTTCAGCGGCTAAAAGAAGTGTGAGATTGGTTGGTGAGTATAATTGGTTCACGCCGGGAGGTATCATCAAGGACTAGTCATCAACAGCACTCTGACTTAGGGATAAACGGAGTCATTCAAGGACACTTTGCTGAACTTTGGTAAAGTCCAACCACGAGCAAGGGATTGCCGCGGCGGACAAGTATCGTCACTGCCAAGGCAATAAACTGCAGTGCTGCCGAGGCAGTGATATACGATTGCATTGAGTAGAGACAAGTCAATCAAATCCACAATACATCGCAACTGGATCCTGACCCATCTCTCTCTATTATTAAATCTCTTTATTTTTGTTTAGTTATTTTAGTTTAGATAAACCAACTCAATTCACTTGTGTTTTTACTTTTCTACAGAACAAGAAGGTGAAGAAGACATATTAAGTCTACCAGTCCCTGTGGAGACGATAATCCGATTTACTTATCACTTATTACTTTCGATGTGTCCACTTGCACTAAACGCGCACTTTTGACATGCAACAATTTATTATTATTTTTTTAAAGTGTTACAACTCCCCCCTCTAAAAAGAAATTTCGTCCTCGAAATTTTCCTAAACTGAACAGATGTGGGAACTGCTCCCTCATAGATTCCTCGATCTCCTAGGTGACCGCAGAAGCACTACAGTTTCTCCACTGAACCTTAACCATAGGGATACGCCTTCTTTTCAAAACTCTTTGATTAAACTCCAAGACCTGAACAGGTTCCTCCTCATAAGACAAGTCTGGATGTAACTCAACATCCTTAACCTGAATAATATGACTCGGATCCGGATGGTACTGTCTCAACATGGATACATGAAACACATCATGGATACGACTAAGCTGATGAGGTAACTCAAGCTGATATAAGATAGGCCCGATTCTTTTTAGAATACGATATGGTCCAATATATCTCGGACTCAACTTGCCCTTATGCCCAAATCTCAGAACTTTCTTCCATGGAGAGACTTTCAAAAAGACCTGATCACCAACCTCAAACTCGATATCCTTTCTTCTCCGGTCAGCATAATATTTTTGTCTGGTAAAAGCTTCCTTCAGGCAATCTCGGATCAATCTGACAGTTTCTTCAGTTTCCTGAATCAACTCGGGACCCAAAGTCTTCCGATCATACAACTCTATCCAACAAATAGGTGTACGACACTTACGACCATACAAGGCCTCGTAAGGTGCCATACGGATGCTAGCCTAGAAACTGTTATTATTGGAAAACTCTGTCAACGACAAGAAGTCTTCCCAACTACCCCGGAAGTCTAGTACACAACCCCGTAACATATCCTTCGGTATCTGTATCACTCTCTCAGACTAACCATCTGTCTGGGGATAAAAGGATGTACTGAAATTCAGACGAGTACCCAAAGCAGACTGTAAAGCTGTCCAGAAACGGGAAGTAAACCTCGGATCTCGGTCAGAAATGATAGATAAGGGCACCCCATGTAGTCTGACAATCTCAGAAATATACAATCTAGCCAGCTTCTCCAAGGAATAAGTTATCCGAACAGGAATAAAATAAGCCGACTTTGTGAGTCTATCCATAACAACCTAGACAGAATCTTTCCTAGACGGAGTCAGGGGCAGACCAGTAACAAAATCCATCGTGATTCGCTCCCATTTCCATTCGGGAATCTTGATGGGTTGTAAAAGACCAGAGGGGTGTCGATGTTCTGCTTTCACCTGTTGACAAGTCAGACATCTAGATACATAATCTAAGATATCCTTTTTCATACCTACCCAACGGTATCTCTGTTTCAGATTCTGATACTTCTTATCTCCTATAGGATGCATAGAATAAGGACTACTATGAGCCTCGTTGAGAATGGTGTAACACCCGACCCGGATGTCACATTGGGCCTCCGGCCCAAAACCTGTTTTCCAAAATTTCTTTTCAAAACCCATCAAATAAAATTAAATTCAAATCCAAATAAGATTCATAAAATCCACTTAAGTTAAAACGCAAGCCCAAAATAGTATAACGAAATCGAAGCTCCAAAATATTATAAACTATTAAAATATTTGACCCAAATTAAAATAAACAGAGTTTCATTACATAGGGTTCGACATAGTACAAGCCCACTAAATCTAATACATGTACTCTGACAACACGGTCGATGCTGAAATCCGAACCTTGATGGTGCTCCACGAACCGGCTTCACCTAACCTACGCACGAAAACATATTTCGAACGCTGAGCTACGAAAGCTAAGTGGATACGCCGAACTCGGCCAACATCATGCATATCATAAGCAGTAAGCATACCATATAAATATCGTGCATGATATGATGATCTAACATGCTTGCCTACCACATGGCATAAACAATGTATAACATCGCACACAGTATATACATGTCACATCACAAAATACACACAAGAGTGAGGCCCGCGTCCACACAGCATCGGGATCCTACACTCAGGATTGAGGCCGCCCTCAAATCCTATGCCCGGAATGTTACATCGGACATCTTCGAACGAGGCCGCCCTACATTCGGAAAGGGGTGGAGGCCGCCCAACCAACCCCATGCTCGGAATGTTACATCAAACATCTTCGAGTGAGGCCGCCCAACACTCGAAATAAAAGTCTTCAAACATCATTTGGTATGTTACATCGGATGGTCTTCGACGTGTTGCAACACTTATGGATATCCGGATTTCCATCAAACAAGGACTCGAAACACATAAATGATCCACCTAGGATCCTCACACCAAAAGACATCAAGACTTAACATACTTTAGTCATTCAGGGTTTAAATACGTCAATTTTGTGTTAACCATTCATTTCATTAATTATAAGATTCATTGTGACCTTTAATCCCATTATCGAACCTCAAACAATGCCTATCTTGTCAAGTTTTCGCAGGGGTATCGATACCCTTATATGGGGTATCAAACCACCTGCCTCGATACCTACTCAAAGAAGGCATCGAACCATGGGTATCGATACAAGTATCGATACCCTTTGACCATTTCTAATGTCGACAAAAGGGAACCCAGCAACATCGATACCGGTATCGATGCTAGTTTGCCACTAGAGGTCTTGGTATCGAACCAAGGTTCGATACCCTTGTCCACAGAGTCTAATTCCACACATGGGTATCGATACCGGTGGCCTGTGTATCGATACCCCCTGCATGAAATACAGGTCTGCACTTAGAAAATTCCTAGGATTCATTCCCAAACTCGATCCAATCAGTTCCAAAGTGTTTCTATTCATTTCTAGAGATGATTAAGGCATTTTAACATCAATTTCAAATCATTTAACACCCAAATCCAAAATCTACCATTAAAGAATGCCAAGCACAAATCAAGCTCACACATACATCAACATCTATATCTATGCAACTACCATGATATGTATGATGTAAAGAACGAGTTGGGAGTACCAACCTTAAGCAAGAACAACAACAAAGCCACAAACCCGAGCTCCAAGCTCAACCTCAAGATTTCTTCTTCCTCAGGCTTGATGATGGCTCTTCCACTTGTTTCTCTACAAAGGGGAAGGGTAACAACTTAAAACCACTCTAAGATGATCCTTAAAGCTTAAAAACACTAACAACTAGGATTTAGGCTCTCCAAAAACCCAATCTCGTACTCCCCTCAAAACCCCTCTTAAACCCCCACCTTTTACCAAACCCTCACATACCTACCTCATTTTATAGATCAAAAACACCTCTATAACTTACCTTTCAAGCTCAAAACAAGATTCCCAACAAAACTTACCAAGGTTCCACCTTTAGCTCTCTTCTCTTCTTGTTGGATTTTGAAAGAAAGATGGAGAAAGAAGGGACAATGGTGACTTCACCAAAGTCTGATTTCTCTGCAGACAAAAACAACCCCCAAACCCCTTCCTTTTATCCATTTAGGCATTTACAAGAATGCCCCTAGCCTACCATCAAAACCCAACACTCCAAGACCCAACAAGCTAAAGGCCCTACAAGGCCCAAAACCTCACAAAACGGGGCCCAAAACCGAAACCCAAAACCCATCGGGTTAAACCGACACTCGGATCCGAATCCGGGTCGTTACAAATGGTCTGTCTTAACTCGGAATCGTTGGGTACACAGTAACGACCATTAAAACAAAGAACTCCATCCTGATCAAAAGAATAAACAGAAATGGATCATTCCTCCACTTGCTACATAACAGGAAGTAAAGAGTCATCCATCCGCTGCTTGGCCCTAATCTGCTCAGCCAAAGTCGGTTTAACCCGCAACTCAGCCAATAGGCTACCATCATCGTATATACTCATTCTGGCGAACAAGGATCTCAGGTCTAATATGGTCTTACGACTCAAGGCATTTGCCACAACATTGGCTTTACCCGGGTGATACTCAATTTCACAGTCATAGTCCTTAAGAAGCTCCAACCAACGACGCTTTCTCAAATTAAGCTCCTTCTAGGTAAGGAGGTACTTCAGGCTTTTATGATCGATAAAGATATAACACTTCTCTCTGTAGAGATAGTGTCTCCAGATTTTCAGAGCAAAAACCACAACAGCTAGTTCAAGATCATGAGTAGGATAATTATGCTCGTGTGGTCTCAACTGGCGTGACACATAAGCGATCACCTTACCATCCTGCATCAAAACGCAACCAAGACCAGAATGCGAAGCATCACTATAAACTGTAAAGTCCTTCCCTAACTCAGGTTATGTCAAAACTGGAGCTCGGGTCAAAACTGATTTCAACTGATCAAAACTAGACTACTGGGCCTCAGACCATACAAACGGAACATCTTTCCTTAGAAGCTTCGTCAAAGGGGCGGCTATAATGGAAAAACCCTCGACAAAGCGTCGATAATACCCAGTTAAACCCAGAAAACTGCGGATCTCAGACACATTCTTGGGAGGTTTCCAACTACCGATTGTATCAATTTTACTCGGGTCCACCTGGATACCTCTAGCTGAAACGACATGCCCCAAAAATGTCACCTCACTAAGCCAAAACTCGCATTTAGTTAACTTGGCATACAACCGATGCTCCCTGAGAGCCTGCAACACAACTTGCAGATGCCCCACATGCTCGTCCTCCGAGCAAGAGTAAACCAAGATATCATCAATAAACACCGCAACAAACTGGTCTATATAGGTTCAGAAGATATGTTTCATCATATCCATAAAAGCTGTAGGTGCATTGGTTAAACCGAAAGGCATCACTAAGAATTCATAGTGACCATACCGAGTGCGAAAAGCAGTCTTAGCAACATCAGAGACCTTAACCTTTAGCTGATAATATCCAGATCGAAGATCAATCTTCGAGAAAACTTTGGCTCCCTGAAACTGATCAAACAAGTCATCAATCCTGGGTAAAGGATACTTGTTTTTCACAGTCATCTTATTTAGCTTTCGGTAGTCGATGCACAACCGAAGGGAACCATCTTTCTTTTTAACAAAGAGAACTGGAGCTCCCCAAGGTGAAGAGCTAGGTCGGATGAACCCTCTGTCAAGCAGTTCTTGGAACTGAACCTTCAACTCCTTTAACTCCTTCGGAGCCATACGGTACGGGGACATAGAAACTGGTGCTGATCCGAGATAAGTCTCAATCTCAAACTCAACCTCTCTGTCTGGAGGAAGGCCAGGCAACTCTATAGGAAAAACATCTGGAAACTCACTAACTGTGCGAATTTCTTCGATCTTGGATAAAGACCCCTTTGTGTTAAGGAAACAGGCAATAAAGGTCACATATCCTTTACGGATCATCCTATCAGTAGACAAAATTGATACCATATTGGACAGATATCCTCTTTGTTCTCCCACCAAAGCTACAGACCGTCCATCGAGAGTCTTTAAGGTAACCCTTTTTGTCTCATAGTCCAGACTGACACGATGCTCGGTTAACCAATCCATTCCTAGAATTAGATCGAACTCCTCTAAAATAAGTTCCACAAGATCCGCCAGAAATACCTCCCCTTCCACAACAAGGGGACAACAACGATAACAACACTCTCAGTGTTCTCAACTGAGATCGAAAGGTGTTTAGATACTGACTTAGATATGTAAGAGTGAGTGGAGCCATTTTCAAGAAAAGCAAAGTACAAAATAGAAAAGATGGTAAAGGTACCTGCGATAACATAAGGCTAGTCTCGGTTATCCTTACGTCTGGTGGCGTAAACTAGTGTTGGCTGACGAGCCTCAGAAACAGATGGCCTACCACCCTGGTGGCCCCGACTCCTTGTATTAGATCTAGCAACAGACCCAGAAACTCTACCCTGAAAACGTCCCGAAGCAGGTGTCTGAATGGATGTCTGTGATCTAGAAGTTGTTTGAGAGCGCACAAGAGTCTGAGTCGATGGTCGAATGACAGAGGGTAGATGAGGGCAGTCCCTTAGAAAATGCTCGAAAGATCCACATCGGAAACAAGCTCCAGTCTTCTTCCTACACTCACCCCTATGCATGTTTCCACAAAAGTCACACGCTGGTACAGATGGGATCCCAGAAGAACCACCTCGGCTAACAGAAGAGTCCTGAGGTGTTGTAGGTTGATGATATGAGCCACCTCTCTGACTCGGTGTAGATCGAGCCCTTTTATCAGGGCGACTAAAAGACTCGCCATGGCTAAAATATCCCCTAGATCGCCATGATAGAGGGTAGACGCCTCTCTCATATATCGATCACCCAGATAACGATTCTTGAACCGTTCCTTGAAAAAGTTCCATGTCAGTCTATCGGAGGATACACTACTAACCACAGACTCCCACTAGATGTGGGCACCACCATCAAGCATAGACACAACTCCTAGGCATCTCTTAGCTGGCTCCAAACCCAGCTGATCCATCCGTCTCTACGTATCATACAACCAAGTCTCTTCATCTGAAGGTGCACCAGTCAAGGATCCAGAAAAGGTTCTCACTCCATTAGCGATCAGGATCTGAGAGATAGGTGTATCTAGCATCGCACCCGAAGCTCTAACAGATCCTTGTAACAACTGAAGGAACTGTTACTAAGGGTCTCATTAGTCACTACAGCAGCAAGCTCGGTACTCGGTGCTGACGCCCCTTTGACCGGGGTAGACATGTCAATGCCTATAGCAGGATGAGGGTTGGACGGTACGGTGGTACTTGTGGGAACAGGTGGGTCCAGAGGAATGATGGATGGAGGATCACTAATAGGCTCATCTATAGGATCAGCAAAATTGGTCGCTCGACCACGCCCTCGAGTGGTTCGGCGAGCTCTACAGGCACTCATAGAGTTCATGAAATCTACAGGGAAAAAATTGAGAAGATTAGAATTGGCACCGCAGAACCATACACAATACAAAAAGATATAGGTAACATGGCCTTACAGATATAAATTCATAACAGTTTAACAGAAAACATTTTATTTAAGACCCATCACGGTCTGAGAATCATAAAACCAAGACTCTGATACCAACCAAATGTACCCCCTAGACCAGCCTATGCGGAAAGCCGACCTAGAGTGATCACATTGTACTTTAATTATAAATCAAGTTACAAGAAAAATCACATAACTCGCAAAAGATAAATCAAATAACGAATAAAAGATAAATGTTGAATATCACTTAAAATGTGTAAAGTGCTACCAAAACAAGGTGTAGGGAAAACATTGTTCGCAAAATAATTCGCAAAACCAATAGCAAAAATAATACGTTTAAACCACCAATAATAAAATATAGGCACATGTCTCCTTAACGCAAATTGAAAAATATTAAATTATTACAAAGTATAACCATATAATGTATAGGTCCTCCAAATGCCAAATCCAGGATGTCTATCTACAGATATCTGAAACGGGAAAGAAAACATGTATGAGCTATGGAGCCCAGTGCGTTCCAACAGTGCAAATAAAATACAAGTAACATTAATAAACAATAATAATAGAAAATCAGGTCATATATGTACATGTTATGCTACCCTCCAACCGAACTCCTGGATATAGTTCCCCAGAACATTATCTGATACAGGCATTAACCTAAGCCTATTAAGGCGAAGGTACCAACCTAAGGAATTACCTTAGGGAACAAGCGGAATTACCTTGACTGAAGCACAGGAACCGATAACAGGCGGAATTACCCTAACCGAAGCTAGGAACCGTAAACAGATGGTATTACCAGCTGGACCATGACATAGCCGAATCTCAGATACTACACACCATCCCAATCCTAAAGTAGCAGGCATGCAGTAATGGCAGGAATAATGACAATAGTACTAGGAAATAATCAGTCATCATGTATATACCAAATCGGGAATATCATACAATATATATCAGGCATACAGTAAAAACAGAATATGATCATAATTAGAGTTTAAAATAAATATCTGTGCAAATCCGGGAAATCAGTCAAGTGTACATGTTATGTTCGTTTAAAACAGGAAAAACAATAGTATATAGTCATATAGCATACAAGGAACACACCTCAAATGGCAGAAATAGACAGGTGGTCTATTGGGTGTTCGAGCCTCGCTCTGTAGCAATATTGGACCCTAAAAATACAAGATAAAATTTTTATTAATACTGGAGTTAAATATTGAATTGATTATCCACTAGGTATTAGAAACATACGAGTTACGATCGGATCTCAGGATCGGTCAAAACGGGAGGAGCTGGGCTAGGTCGGTACACGATCAAGAGAACTATGAGATCCTACAAACAAACAGGTATCGATATTAGATCTTAAATAAAACTCTAGACTTAACTTAACTTAACTTAACAAACAGGTATCGATCAAGAAATGGACTTCACGGATGGACTAAGGATGTCGAAAAACATAAAATAGGAGTTTTTGAAAATTTTGACTTTTTGGGTCAAAGTCAACGCTGACGTCAGCAATCAAAGTCAATGCTGATGTCAGCAGTCAAAGTCAACGGTCAACACTGATGTCACGGTCAATGGTCAATGGTTCGGTCAACGGGTTTGGTCAGGGGTTGACCGGTTCATTTCGGGACTGGTTCGGCTCAGTCTGGTTCAAGATCGGTTATGACCGGTTTGACTCGGGTTGGACCGGTTCGGACCGATCGGTTCCTGGTAACTGTCCACGATGACGGGAAATCGCCCGCGACGGCGCATGGAGGCCACGCGCGGCCCTAAACGGCCGAAAAAGGCCCTTTAAGCACGGATTTTCCAGATTCAAGACCATAACATCCTTTTCCAATGCAAAATTTTCTAGAAACACATCGAAAACCGAAAGATTTACCCCTTATTAAACCGGATCTGTCAAGCTCCGATAATGGTCCTGCCGATGAAGATCGGAAACGATGGCAAGGGTTTTTGATTATCCTTCAACGCTGAGCACAACGGGGTGGTCGACACGTCGGAATGGCTTAAGGAACGACCGAAATCGACGATGAACGGATCTGAGATTTTTATCTAGGTTGACGAAGCTTTTGGCTTCGTTTCCAGGCAGCACGGACAGTGGTTGCGCGCGTCGAAAGGGGTTTTGCTCGGGAGGTTGCGGTGAGCTGGATGGTGGTCGGGGGTTTGGTTCGAAAACGGGGTAGGTGAGAGTTATGAAAGGTATTTTGGTTCGAAAGGAGATGAATATTCCATATCTGATAGGTTTAGGTTTAATAATTCGGATATTAATATATATATATATTTTTTATAATCCAGAATGACTCAAAATAAGATTGGAAAAAAATAAGATCTCAAGAGTTCTTAAGCTTAGTGGTTGGATATCCTAGCTAACAACTGTGAGGTTGTGTGTTTAACACCCCACAACCACTATTTTCCCACTTTTATTATTATTTATTATTATTATTATCTTTTTTAAAGTGTTACAATTAAACTCTAATAATAAAGCCCATTAAAGTTTAACTTAATATATGGATATCCACCATAAATAAAGATATTCATAATAAAATTTAGTTTTCTCGAATTGGCAAAATTCGAACTTTATTCAAAATCAATTCAAAATTCTTTACTATTTAAATTATTACTTTTTATACGAAAATAAATTATAGGTGCATTAACCAATACGAAAATCAATTCAAAATTATTTACTATTTAAATCAATAATTTTTATATATTATATTAAATTAAACTAATTAAAAATATTTTTAAAAAATTCCTTTAGACTTTATGTTTTGTTTCAAATTAGATTATGTAATTTAGGTCTTAAAATTTATGTTTAGATTATGTAACTAAGGTTTTAAAATTTTATATTTCGATGTTGTATTATGTAATTCAAACTTTTAAATTATATATATATATATATTTAAGATTAAATTTAAGATTTATAAAAAAAAATTAAAAATCTAGGTACCCGATTACCCGGAAATTCGAGTACCCAAAGTATCGGGTACCCGAAAAATCCGGGTCAAAGCACAGACCAAATTTTTAACTACCCGAAGATCCGAATACCCAGATTTAAACACCTCTGATATATGTATAACGTGATATACTTTATATAATAATAATATTATGCTAGATATTATATGTATATATAAAGATATAATAAACATGTAATAAAATATATTAATAATATATTATATAATAAAATACTATATACATATTTCTAACATATATTATGGAAACAAAACAAACTTTAATAATATACTATATAAAATATAATATATTAATATTTTAGAAAACTTTAATATATAAATAATTACTATATATAGTAATAATCTACCATATTTAACGTGCATGAGAAAACAAATGAAAAAAAATTTCGTATAATATATAAAATATAAGAAATAAATGACATAAAAGTAAACATTAGAGACAATATTAAATTAAAAGTAAGTTAACATGCATAAATTGAACATAAAATAAAATGGAAATAAGTAGGAAAAATCTTATTGATATTGTTGTTGGTGAAAAGAATTCCTAAAATATTATTGTTCTAATTTTATTTCTCGAAATATTGACGTTTCAACATTGTTTGAAAGTCGGCTCAATTAGACACTGACTTTAAACAAGGTTTAGAAAAAAATTGTATGAAAATAGAGCATTTAAGCTCTGACTTTGGCATCTTCACGTGGAAAAGGCTCCGTTTTTACCTAATTTTTTTCCTAAACACTGTTTAAAGTAGGTGTCTAATGGAATCGACTTTCAAACACTTTTGAAAAATCAATATTTCAAAAAATAAAGTTGAAACAACAATATTATGAGAATTTTCCCCCAACAACAATATCAATAAGATTTTTCCAAACAAATATGACAGAAAAACACAAAAATGATAATTATTTCATTTAAAAAAATAGGGATCCTTCTTGAGTTATTGTGTCACCACGCGAGTCGGAGCCTCAAAACGTCATTATATGATTATCGATTTAAAATTAAAAAGGGGTTATTTTGGTTTAAAATTTATTTTAAATAAATAAAAAAAATCCTAAAGATAATTACTCTTTCAACTATCGACCCCTCGACCACATTGCTAGACATCATCTACTTCGTGTCGTTCATCAGCAAATGCTTCATGGCAGAGATCAAAAGCTTTCTCGACCGATAAACTTCAAATCCTTATTTTTTTTACTAGATTTTGAGCTTTAAACAACAAAAAATTGAGTTTTTATTTCGGTGAGATTTAAAATAAAAATCTTTCCTTTGACTCGAAAATAAAAGAGAAGATGTTATCCAAAAATTTGAAAATAAAAGATTTAAAATAGCTATTTCTGAGGGTATTTTGCTATCTCCTTTAGGCTATAAAAAAAGGTAGCTTATTCTCTTGTAATGAAAAATTTGAATTTTTCTTTTGAGAATAAATGTTATTGAGTATATTTTTGCAAGCATTGTTGCTTATGAATTTTAGAAGTGTTTCAACACAATCTTTTCTATAGATTGCTAGTGATTCTTTCTTTACACTCTTGCTTGCCTAGGTAATTGCGTCTAGGAGGGTGGGTAAAAGCCTCTTGTTATGTCTGTAGAACTCGGCTATTCATTTGGAACATGCAGCCTTAGACGCTTTGTGACGCTACTTGGTCCAATCTCAGCGGTTAAGTTAGCCTTCAACTAGCCTTGCAAGAACTCTTGCTCGGTAAGGGCTTGGACAAGACCTTAAGGGTTCGATGGATGCACAAGCTATTAAGCACTAGGGTGTCTATCTTAGCCACTCGAGAGGCAACAAGAATGAAAAGCTAAAGAATAACTGAAAAGAGAAGAACTAGAGTAAATGCCACGGAGCTTCATTACTCTCTTTCAAAGGAGGATGTAATGTGTTTGGTGAATTCAAATGGTGGTGGGAGCTCTCTATTTATATTTAAGCTCCCACTCAATCAATGGTCAGGATAAATTTACATGGATGGTCAAGTTTAGCCTGAAATAAATACAAAATCACCTATATAAGAAAATTCTATCAAATCCTATCATTTCACACCAATTCATAGGAAAGTTTCCCTGGATAGTTGATCTCTCCCGATATGGCAATATTCTTTCTTATCCTTATCTTATAAATTGTCTCTTTCTATATTCAAAATGGGTTCTCTAGTATTCTCCAAGTGTTGGGCCAAGTCTGGTGGTCTTGGCAAGCACGATGAAACCTTTTGGACTTGTGCGTGACTGTCATGGAACCCAATGTGTGGGACATGACATTCTCCTCCACCGAACTTAACAATGCCCTCGTCTCTCCACTAGAACGATCCTAGGCTAGTCCATCTTGGATGCTGCTACTCGGTGCCCCGGCTTGATGTGTTCCCCCATAAGAACTACTTGCGTTAGCTCTTATCCCCATCGATTACTTCGATCCTCTAAACCATTCCTCGCATCATCTTGGTGGCTTTTCAGTGTCTCGGCTTGCGCATGTTCCCCCTATAAGGACTGCTCGCTTTGACTCTTTCCGCTATGTGATGTCACGTGCTAAGATGCCTTCGGATATATCTCTTTCATGTTATGATTTGACTTGACTTGGACACTCTTGTACCCGCGGTAAAGTCTTAGGTGTCACCAGATTGAACACTGGACGAACTTTCAAGCTCGTCAGCACATCTGGTTGGCTTCTTAGAACTCTAAAAGGTCCCTTCCAAGCTTTATCTTCTCCTTAATATGAGTTAGGTCTTACTCGACCTATACTCCACAATGACAGTAAATCAAAATCAAGAACTCTAAAGTTGTGTTTGAGATGTACCTTCCTCTCGGTCGTCGCATTTACTCTAAAATGGGTTAGACCTTTTGTCTTCATGAAGTCTATCCCTCTCTGCATCGAACTTTCTGTCTTAAAGTTCTTTGCACTATGTTGCATCAACCCTTCTACGAAATCTATTTCCCTCGGTTGTATCCGCCCATCTGACTTGATGTTTGGAGATTTCTTCTTCCATCGAACCTTACTCCTCAAAGTTTGGTGCTTCCTCTTACGTTGGCGCTTCTTACTTGAAGTCCTTCGTTTGTTTTCTACCTTGCCAATGGGTGGTGTCTACATAATCGCTATGTCCCTCTTTGGCTTGGCTAACTTCGATCCTTTCTTGATCTTGGTCTTTGAAGAAATGTTCTTCCCACCAACACCCTCGATAAGCTCCTTAGTAGCCTTATCGGACATGGCTACCTCTTTTAGCCTTCGATCAATGTAGACTGTAGCATAATTCAATGGGTAATCTTGCAACTTATTTGTCCATTTACATTGGTAGCACTTTAGTTGCTTCTTCTCCCTCGGTTTGACGACTTTGTCATTCGTTATCGTACTGGATTTCGACCTTGGTTTGACTACTTTGGCACTCATAGTCGCACTTTGGTTCTTACTTGGCTTGTTGGAATATGCAATTGCATCAATTCGCATTACTTCCCTTTGTAACTCGTTTGGTTACTTGATGATGGCAGCAAGGCGATTCTTCTCAGGACAGCTCCTTATCAAATGTGGGTCATCACAGAAGTAACACTTGAATCCTCTGCTCGTCTTCTTCTTCGGCATGAACTTAGTCCCATCATTTCCATTATATTGGATATGGGTTTAGAAAACTCCACGTTGGTTGTCACTTCCTTCGTAGGTTCTGTCGGTGCTTTAGCTCCAACTATGACCTCCAAAAATATTTGGGCATCACATTGCTCCATTGCAAGCTTCACCCCGGGTCTACGTCCTCCTTTGAAGGTTTTGAGCACACTCCATTCACTCAACACATCTTGCAATTGACCAGCTTATTCTTGAGCTCATCCACCTTGATCCGTAAAGCCTTTAACTCTGTTTTACATGCATTACTCCCTCGAACAATCTCCAAATCTTTGAGAAAAATGTTAGGTCTCATCTTTACGCTGTCCTCCACAGACTATAATTGGTTAAGACAAGACTCCAAGACACCTTGAGTTTCTTTCATGGCCTTCATTGTGGGTTGGATGAAGTTGTCTCTGACTTTCAACTTCTTGAACAAGGTATGGAAACTATCTCGAGCTTCATTCTTCAACTCATTGGTGGCGTGTTGTGTCTCATCCTTGATCTTATCCTTCATGGATTCTAGTATATCAAGATGGGACTCATGGGTCTCCTTTATGCCCTCCATTAATTTTTTTTGAATGTCTTATTCATTAAACATACGAATATCCCCGTCAATTTTCTCCAAGATATCATTCTTAAAGGATTCTAACGTCTGCATCGTAATACCATCTCTTCGTCTTGCCATCTCAATCACTTTTTACGAACTAGCTTGACTGTAAATGTAAACATGTTTGTACACAACTGCCCTTGACTCGCTCTGATACCACTTGTCACATCCGTAGAGTTTCAAGTTCATAGCACTCGGCTACTCGTCTGGAACGTGCGACCTTAGATGCTTCGAGACGCTACTTGGTCCGATCTTAGTGGCTAAATTAGTCTTCAACTAGCCTTGTGATAATTCTTTCTCGGTAAAGGCTTGGACAAGCCCTTAAGGCTTCGATGGATGCGAAAGATATTAAGCACTAGGGTGAATACTCTTAGCCACTCGAGAGACAAAAAGAACGAAAAGATAAATAAAACTGAAAGAAGAAAAGCTAGAGTAAATGCCTCAGATCTTTATTACTTTTTCTCAAAGGAGGATGAAATGTGTTTGGTGAATACAAATGGTGGTGGGAGCTCTCTATTTATAATTGAGCTCCCTCTCAATCAATGGTCAGGATCAATTTACTTCGATGGCCAGGTTTATCTTGAAATAAATACAAAATCACCTATCTAAGAAAATTCTATCAAATTACTTCAATTTATAGGAAATTTTCACTGGATAGTTGATCTCTCCCGATATGGCAAGATTCTTTCTTATCCTTATCTGATAAATTGTCTCTTTCCATATACAAAACAGACTTTCTAGTATTCTCCAAGTGTTGGGCCAAGTCTGATGGTCTTGGCAAGCCCGATGAACCCTTGTTATCGGACTTGTGCACGAATGTCATGGACCCCAATGTGCGGGACGTGACACTATCATGGAGTTTGTTTGATCAATCGCAATCAAGAGGGTTACTAAGACACAACAACCATCACAACACCTTCAAACCATTTTCATCTTCAACCGAACATCATAATTCCATTTACCATACCGATTCCGCACAATATCATTTGGTATTAGATTCAGTTCGATTCCTTGGGATTAAGTTTTTTTGTTGTTGTTGAATTTCCTAGATGTTTCATAATTTTGGAGACAAACCTCTTGAAATTTCGGGATCTAATTACCGAAATAAGCCTTCATTGATTATGTCAAAGCCCAACATTCCTCCATTCAAAGGAACTTCTGATCCAAATGATTATTGTGATTGGGAGAAAAAGATTGATGACATACTTTATAAATATTCTGATACAATAAAATGTTTATTGGCTATTAATGGATTCACTAACAATGCTGCAAGTTGGTGGAATAGATTAGTTAAAAATAGATGATTTCATCATAAACGATAAATTGATTTATAGAGGGAATTGAAGCGGATCATGAGGAATCAATATATTCCACCAGGATGTTATAGTGACAACAAGAGAAAACTTTAACAATTGAAACAAGGTACTATATCTGTGGAGAAATACTACAACACCATGCTAGAGCTTTTGAACCGGACATATATCTTTAAGGAAGAAGATGATAAAATAGAAAAATTCTATTTTGGACTAAATACGGAGATTGCCAACAATGAATTCCAACCGTATGATAGTCTTATGGATGTAGTCGAAGAAGCAATCCAACTTGAACATCAATTACAGAAATCTAATGCTCATCGAGAGGAATACTCTTCATTTGATAAAGGTACATCTCAAGTTTCATCTTTTCAAAGCCTTGCTACCATATTAAATTCTTGTAAAACAAATCCGAAAGAAGGACAATCACCCTATTCCAAAGTGATAGTAAACAACCAAACAGAGAAGAACCTCCAAAATATGCTGAAAAAAAGTTGTTTGCTAGACCTAGTTGTGGAATCTAAAAAAGTTAGTTCTCCCAAACAAATATACTTTGAAGAAATTCATATTTTTTGTGAGGGAGATATGGAAAGTGATAAGAGAGCCCGAAAATGAGAATGAGTTGCCTTTCGACCAAAACGATGCTACTGCTGCAAATAAGAAGACACTTGTAAATCATATTGAAAAAATAAACTTAGCACAAGGATCCTCCAATCACCGGTTTAGATTCGAGGGTGAATCATTTTAAGGAGTGGGGGAATGATACATGCATGAGAGGGCTAAAGCAATTAAATCGGGCAAAAAGATGAATCATTTGGAAAAGTCTGAAATTCATTTAACTTGCGACGACTTTTCGAATGGGATCCGAGCATTTTTGGGGAGAGTTGTCTGTAAATAAATTAACCATTCAATTACCTTTTTAATGCATCTTGAAACGCATCAATTGGACATCGTGAGCTCAAGATACATTCGTTTTACTGAAGACTGCGGATGTAAAAAAAAACTGGATATGAGATTTTATAAAATTCAATCTAAAAGCTAATATATAAAGCTTTTGGATGAATTAGATATTAAAATAAAATAATTCAAAGCTGGATTATAAAGTTTTGACCATAATTATTAGTATTTAATTTATTTCATAAGATTCCTTTTTATTAGCTATGCATATATTGATTTTAGGGGATTCATTTCTGTCATGCTATTAATGTGATGATTTTTAGGGATTAAATAGTTATTTCTTAGGGTATTTTATTGTTTCCTTTAGGCAATAAAATGATGTAGCCTATTCTCTTGTAATGAACATCTTGAATCTTTCTTTTGAGAATAAATGTTATTGAGTATATTTTTGCAAGTATTATTGCTTATGAATTTAAAAGTGTTTCAACACAATCTTCTCTATAAATTGCTGGTAATTCTTTCTTCACACTCTTGCTTGCCTAGGTAATTGCTTCTAGGAGGGTGGGTTAGAGCCTATCATGAAGTTTGCTTGATCAAGAGGGTTCCTAAGACACAACAACCATCACAACACTTTCAAACAATTTTCATCTTCAACCAAACGTCATCATTCTATTTACCACGTTGTTTCCGCACCACATCATACCATTTGAAAGACTCAACCTAAAGCTTGTATAAATATGCCTACCATTTATATTTATATCCAGTAACGATAAGCAAAAGCTCATATTGATTCTTCTATTTGTACTGATACACCCCCAAATACGTATAGATACCCGAAGTCATCTTTAACCAATAGAACAATAGTACCAATATGTCATCTAGTATACCGATACGCGGACTCATTATTAGAATTTCTTTCAAGCATAAGATATCGATATGCGGGAAGTCATACTAGTACGACCTTCACGCTATTCCCACTTTTCAAACAAAGACGTATTGATACAAACCACTTTATATCGATATGAGTGCCTATATTTTATTTTTTAGGTTGAATTTTACCAAAAAATCACAGTTAACCTATATGGTTATACCCCAAAATATTCTTACAAGTTATTTAAATTATAATAGATGGTTCTCTACCAATTTTACCCAATATCAACGTCTAATCTTTGATTTACCATTAGAGGATATTTTAAGCTTCTAAGCCACAAACTTGCAATCAATAAACATAAACCAAGTAGACATTCATCTAATGAGTCTCACGAAATATATGAGTTAAAAATATACTAACCAAGAGATTCCTGTAATAAAGCTTCCATCAAGCTTCTTCCTCTCTAATCCTTAAACCAAGCTTCAAGTTCAACTTCTATTTATTATAAAGATGTTTATCTTGGATGATAAATCTTTACGTGTTGAAAAATCTCTTTGATTACTAAAACGAGATTTTCAGACAACAAATTTTCACCTTTTTCTTTGTGTTAGGATGAGTGTTTGAAAGAAAATATGATATGAAGAGAGATGGTGACAATGAATGACTTCATTCATTCCCCCATTTGTAGAAAAATAAAAGGCATTCAACCTTGCCTCCTTTAGGGGTAATTTACCCCATCACCCTCCATTACTTCTACCCCAACCAATCACAAAATCAGTACTCAAAACCAACAACACAAAAAAAAACCCAAACCTAAAATTGAAGCCCAATACAAACCAACAAAATACGAATACTCAACCCGACATGATGATCCAAGACTCAGGTCAACGCTTAATTTTGACTCGAAGAAATCTGAGTCATTACAGTTAGGTTCTAATTGGGCCCGTATCAAAGTTTAGACACCTAACTGAAAAAAATATATAGCCTAAGCATCTTTTTGATTGAAGCCTAAATAACGTACATATACATATTTTTTACTGAAAAAAAACCCTAAACTATCTACTACTAATTAAAATTTTTAAATATATTTATACAATTAACTGATGCAATTTGTTATCAACTATCCGCTAATAACCAAACATACTTAAATATTCTCCAAATTTCATATATTATATAAACACATGCAATATTGACATGTATATTTCATGTTAATCATATTTAAATACATTTTTATCATCTTTTATGTTAATAATATTAACTATGCTTTTATCATCTTTATTATAATATTTTTTTTTTCATATTTATTGAATAGGTTTTTATCTATGTCATATTAAAGAATATTATTCTTACTTCAAAAAAAAGTTAGATGCAAGGTACATGAGTATAAAATTAAGAAATGTAAAATTAAATTATCAATAAAAAATATTAAAATATATAAATATAGAGAAACTTTAAATTTTTAGAGGATTCAACTTTCCCAATCCCCTTTAAGTTCGTCTCTGACTGTGACACAAATTATATATTACTTAATTATTGAAAAAAAAAAAAAACTTGATACTTGTCTTCCATTTGTTCATGCTGCACTGAACCCACGTCATATGAATCCGAACCCAATGTTGTTCCTTTGAATTCCCGTCTCAATCATTTGGATTTTCAATTCTCTGAAAACAAAACCAATGAAAATGATAGGGGCATGGAATTCATGCTCTTCGAACAAGCATCATCACATGCTATTAAAGCTTGGAATTGCAATTCTCTTACTGGGTTTTACGTTTAGGCTTTTCATTTCTCATTATAAAGGATTCGCATCTGATTTAGAATCTCACATCTCAGAGAAAGATGAAGCCTTTGTCCCAGGTGGAATACCTGAAAATAAAGATCTATTGCCTATGGGTAACCACATTTGGATCTTTCCCTATTTTCATTGGAATTGGTACTTTAGATCTGCAGATGGTTTTGATTAGAAATGTTGTCTGTTTTATGGTTGCACTTGCACCAGATGTTTTTACAGAAAAATGTGATCTGTTTACAGGGGATTGGATTCCCAATCCCTTGGGACCGACTTACACCAACGAGAGCTGCCCCTGGATCGAAGGTCATCAGAATTGTATGAGGAATGGTCGACCTGATTCAGGATATCTATACTGGAAATGGATACCGAGGGACTGCCAGTTACCTGGTTTCAATGCGGGGAGATTTCTGGGGTTGATGAGAAATAAAGCATGGGCTTTGATTGGTGATTCAATATCGAGGAACCATGTCCAGTCGTTGCTGTGCATGCTCTCAACAGTATGTGCTTTTTTTAGCAAATTTTAACAGCAAATTGTTGTGCTTATTCTTACCTGGTTTCCATCTTTCAGGTTGAGCGTCCTGTTGAAGTTTTCCACACTGAGGATAACAAATCAAAGAGATGGCATTTCCCATTGTACAATCTCACAGTCTTCAACATTTGGTCTCCATTTCTTGTACAAGCTTCTATTTTTGAAGATATCAATGGTGTCTCTACGGCTGCAGTTCAGTTGCATCTCGACAAACTTGACAAAACATGGACAGATATCTACCAGAGCTTAGATTACATGATCATCTCATCAGGACAATGGTTTCTCAAGGCTGCAATATATCATGAGAATGACACCATTGTTGGCTGCCATTTATGTCCAGGAGAAAAACTGACAGAAATAGGATTTGAATATGCTTACAGCAAAGCCCTCCACTATGTCATGGACTTCATTGCAAAATCGAAGCACAAGGGGTTGGTATTCTTTCGGACATCCACACCGGATCACTTCGAGAACGGGGAGTGGCATAACGGAGGGACTTGTCCTAAGACAAGTCCAGCCAGAATAGGAGAGGTTAAAATAAAGGAGTTGAGTAAGATCCTACGTGACATCGAATTGAAAGTGTTTGTGAAGGCAGCAGCAAAAGCAGCAAACAATGAGGTGAATCTCAAGCTCCTTGACTTCACAAAACTCTTATTGTCGAGGCCGGATGGACATCCCGGTCCATACCGACAGTTCCAACCATTTGCTGTGAACAAAACAGCAGTGGTTCAGAACGACTGTCTGCATTGGTGTATACCTGGTCCGATAGATTCGTGGAATGATGTGATCATGGATACAGTAGTTAATGGTTAATCAAAATGTGTTTGCTTAATCCATTTCAGAGGTTGGTTTCGTCTGGGGGTTTCTCACAGTTTGCAACGCTGAGGTGAGTTATTCTATCTTCTGTTCCCCTCCACCGGTCCGGTTATCTTTCACCGGAAAATACAGGGATGAGTAGATAAACATATTGTTTGTCATTCATGCAGTAACATTGATAACTTGTGTACCCAAAATAAATTAACTTAAAAATTTAATTTTGGGTTCTAAAAAAAATAAAAATTCAATTTTGAAAGTGATTAGTAATTGTTTTTTTATTTATTTGTCATTTTACTTTCTGTAATTCCATCTATTAGTACTTTAGTAGAGTGTTGTATTTTAGTATCAACAAAAAATCAATATGAGATTTTTGCACTATTTTTTTCGATTATATTTATTGTAAAAAATAATAATATTGAGATGTTATACAGTAAGAAATAAAAATCTAGATAAGTATATTTGTTTAGTAGAGATTAAAAATCAAATCTCTGATTTGCAAGTTATAATTTAAAGAATGAACCAATATTGTTATTAAAACTGGCCGACTTACCATCTCTTCGTCTATTCTTTCGGATGTTTATGCCGGTGGTCGGCCACCGAAAGAGCCCGGTCAACACGCTGTTCCGACCTCCGCTACAACCATGAAATAGGTCTTTCTCCAGTTTAGAAAAGCATCCCTCTCATGTTATCTTTTGGGTTTGGTTCTTGAGTCTACCGTATCGATACATCTCAAAGGTTTTATATTACTCGAGGTTTTAGGATCTTATACAATTTATTAAAATGTGGTCTTCAAAAACAATTGTCCATAACTTTTATTAGTCCTAAAAATTTTAGCCTTTAGAAGTAATTATCCTTTTTAGGTGTCTCTTTTGAATACCACTGGTTCTACAAAAACAAGAAACAATCATAACGTTTTAAAGATTATAATTCATTTTTTTAAGAGCATTTTTAAAATTTTTATAATGAATTTTCAGATTAACATTATCTAATGAATATAATTTATCAAAATTTTGAGATCATCTTTTTAACGAATCTTATACGATCGTTTTTATTACGTTTGTCCAAAACCCTACCGCTTACGGTAACGGTGTATCTCAATAAGCCTTTGCTCCCGTGTATTGGGATCGATGGAAGGACGCAAAAGTTAGAATATGAAGGGCTACAATAAATTTGCTTAGTTGTGGGGTGTATGGTCTACAATGATGGATTCAGCCAGTCGAGCTATCGATGAGAATCGCCATGGTTTACAAAATTTGTACTCCTTGGGTGCATTTTACTTCTGTTTCTGTTATGAGAGTCCTAATGCCACACAACAAAAACATGTTTTGAGCAGGCTTGTGTTGTTAGATCCTGGTGCGGGTACTCCATGGGTTGTTGATAGGAGTTTAATGTCACCCTAGCACATGTTTGGGGAGTTTATGCTAAATGTCGGTTTGATAGATATCGACTTCCGAGGGGTTTATTTCACGTGGGGTAAGTTTTTTGCGGGATGAGGTAAACACTTGGAATAAAGATATTTTGGTTGTAACACCCATAAATTGATACAGAAAATCCCATTTAATCTTATGTATCATATTTGAGTTAGGGTGTTTAAAAATACCCGATCTGACTACCCGAACATAAAAAATTAGATATTTTTCCGATTTTTTTCTAAGTCAGATACTCAGCCTGTCATTTTTCGGGTACCCGGATTTAAACACCCCTAATTTGAGTCATAAAAGCAACCCACAATAAAAAAATTATAATTTTTTAGTATGTTAAAACCATATTAAATAAAATTTACTTAAATCATTATTCTAAAAATTATTTATATGTAAAACGAAAATTCAAAAAACGTATTACAGACTCAAATATTATATAAGACACGGCATATATGTCCACTAATTATATTAGTATTGTACTTTAGAAGCAATGCAGAGGGAACTCCAACTACTAATATCCATCACTAAACCATGATAGATTTCTTCTAATTTATGATGATAAAAACAACGTGATTTTGAAAAAGCTGAGTAATACATGACTACCAAATTATGTTGAAATCAACATTCATCTATAAGACAAAGTACAAAATATATTTAAAAATTATGATATCAACAAGTTTTTGATACGATACAGAATCTAATCACTGCTTGAACTTCTGAAGATTATTCAAGAATTTTATGATTAGAAGAACTATAAAAGAGACTATAATCACCCATTTTGTCTTATCCTATTAAAAAAAATTAAATCAAACCCTCTTAAACTCAAAAAAAAAATTAAATATTAAAATACCCAAAAATACATAAATATGAAAATAATTAAACCCATCTAAAATACAATCCATATATTAATGTCCATTCAAAAAACCTAAATCGGCAAAACCCACATCCAATATTCAAGTGTCCATTTACACCATTTTAAAATCAATTTACTTATAACCTAAACTCAAATCTGCCACCAAAATCATTTAAACCTAAAGCCTAATACCCAATATTATATCCAAATTCAGTCATACCCAAATTAATAGCCGTTACATTGATACATACCAAATCTTTAGCCCAACAACCCAACATAAACATTAAATTCGATAACCTAATCTGTTAACTCAAATATCTAACCCAATACCCCAAATCTGTATATTTAAATATCCAACCTGCATATCCCAATTAACTCGAAACCCTTCGAACGCCCTCAGACCATTTAGTTTCTCAACCGATCCTTGAATTTCCAAGATTCATCCAGAAGGATCTAGAGATGGATTGTTCGTCTCCTTCATGGTCATTTGACTCCCCTCCTTGTCGGAACCAGATCAACCTTTATGTCCACACCATCTCAATAGCCTCTGCATCATCTGCAACCTCCTTTAAATCCGGCCAAGACAAGGATGATGGTTGTAGTGCCTAGGATGACTTATACTTTTATGGTGCAAGCCCACGCTTTGTAAATTTATAATATTTAAGATATCGATCCCACAGGGACTGAAAACCTACATAACCTATCATTCCTGCAATAAAAAAAAATAAAAGCACACATAATTGGATTGAATTATAATTAAACTAAAAGTAAATAAACGAAATAAGTAAACAATATTCAAGAGAAGGTAAGAAGGCTAGGTTAGATTACTTCGTAGTGTGGAGTCCAATTGTAAAGTATTCTCGTCTTATTAATACAAAAGGTTGAAGTGCCACAACGGCGGGTCACAAAGGTCGCCTTAGTTGCCTCGGTGGGTTATGCTTTGACGGTAGGTCAATAACTTATAGTTCGACATATTATCCTTTATTGACTCCTCCTTATCCCTAATTCGATTTGTTATTGATGGACATGTCTTGATAATTCCTCCAGGCTTGAATCAAGGATGAACAAAAACTGATGATACGCTACTTTTAGTCGTTGAAACCCGAACTTATCCCTAAGAAGAATTAGCCAATACCCAAGAGTAAAAAATATATTCACTTATTTCGTGAGCCTAACTATCCCTAGTCTAGAAAAATATATTTTTCCTTGCAAACTAATCATCCGAGCTCGTATGCAAGAAAGACTAAGAACCAAGAGTGAATAAATTATGAATTAATAAACTTGCATTAATAAAATTCGAATAACAATACAATCTTCTTCTACAACTACTCCACAAGTAACCTAAGCCTATAGAATATTTAGAATATGATGTATGAAGATGGTGGCTAAGGTAAAGGAAGGAAGCCTCTTAAATTCTAATCGGTCCTTTCTCTTATGCCTAGGTTTGATATATATAGGCTAAGCTTAGGTCAAAACCTTCCAAAAGTAGGAGTACAACTTGGAATAAAATACAATTTTCATATTAAATACAAGACTTTTATTTTATTTTCTATTTTTACTCCTATTGGACTCTGTAACGCCCCAAAAATGGGCTTAGAAGTTAGTGAACCAGTTTTGCCGGTATAGCCTAATTCGGGATTAAATACAAAAAAAATAGTTTTAAATCCAAATAAACTATGAAAAAATATCATAAAATCCTTATTTAACATATATTTGACTTTGGTCAAATTAATTTTGAAAATTGACCCTTGAATCCCTAAGATTTTGAAATTAGTGACTATTTTGTAAAAACTGAAAACTTAAGGAAATTTTTATAAAACAAACCTAAAATTTGAATCTTTAAGGGTATTTGATCCAATTGTAATCCTATCTGGTAGAATTTCTAAATTTTATTTAATTAAGCCCAAAATTTATATTTTAAATCAAATAATTAAAATAAGCCAAATTTTTATTCATAAAACCCTTTTTACATATTATAAACAAAACCTATAATCCTAATTTTTGTTTTCCCTAATTAAAGGAAACCTATCCATAAGTTTTTAAAGGTAAATCCTAATCTATTTAATAAAATTTCGTTTAGATTAATTATCATAACTTTTTTCCTTCAAAATTCTAGTTTTCCCATCATTTTTATGCTTTAAAATTTCAGAAAGTAATTGGATCAATTTTTGAGGTGTATTTCATCAAACCTATAAAACCTTAAAGTTATTTATTAAAATTCCCATGTTATTGGCTTGGATTAATTATTTTTAATCTTTTGATTCAATAGAAAATAAATTTTCGGCCAAAAATCTCAATTTTCGTTCAAGGGTTTTGATCCACTATTTTTGGATCCTAAATTCATTTTTTGAATGTATTAGGTTGACTATAATATGTTTTAAATATATCTAATCCCCTTACTTTAGGCTTAGGTGAAGTTTTGTGTGTTTTAGAAAGTTTTCGGTTAAGGTTTTATTAGGTTTTAAGGGTTGTTGTTTGGAGATCCGACTTAGGGGTTTCTTATGTGCGTTTGGAAATAATAAATACCATAGTTTTGATACTTGAAATAGGAAAAGAGTTGGGAGATCAAGTTTGAAGGGAATCAGATCTTGTTGGTGGCTTTTCGGACAAGTATCGGTTATCGGTGAGTGAATTATGAGAGTGGGCTGCTTTGATAGTATTTTATACTTGTTTTAAAGAGGTTTGAGAGTGTAGGGAAGGTGTGAAAACCTTCCTATACTCGAAAGTTAGTAAAAGTTCAAGTTTTGGCAAAGGTTCTCATATTACACTATACTTTTACTATGAGTTTTTGTCATGCTTGTTTATTGTTTTGCATACTTGATTATACATGTTATTTAAAGTTCATGTTAATGTTTTTGTGAAGATTCGATACACTATTGATGCTCCCATGGTTTTATTTTAAAAATGAGATAATGTGATTTTATCGGTTTATGCTCTTGAAGCAAGAAATAATGAAATGCATGAGATTTAATTTTGTTTTGAATTGAATTTGAGCATTGATTTTGAATATATTGGCTATTTAAGTGATGAACCTTATACGATAAGTTGATCGATCAATAGGGTCTAGAGTGCACTATAAACATTCAAAATTCGTGCATGTGAAATTCCTCGTGTGTTGTATTTTGGATTTATCTTAATACTATGTAATGGGGGTAGTACTGTCATCGGACACCAAGGTGAGATTTATTATGTTGGGGTAGTACCAACATGTGTATGATCTGAGGGTAGTACTATCATGTGGTTGCCCGTTTATCCTAACGATTTGGGGTAGTACAAATCGGATCACTAGCACCAATATAAATTTATGTTTTACTTTTGTAAATGCAAGTGTTATGTTTTATTAGGCTTTTCTAGGTGAATAACATGTTAGCCTTGGATTTTTGCTTGATAAGCATGTGATATCTTTTAAAGGTTTATATCGGGATTTTATGTTGGCTTTTTAAGCTATGGTTTGACAACACTTGCTAGATTTACTGTTGGCGTTGTTGGACATGTCTTTAAATTATTTTAAAAGAAGCATGACATGTTTTACTTTGATATACTTGAGTTAATATGGGTTGCATTGCAAGTGATGTTTTTAAATGTTTTATTTTATTTCCCTCAATAAGCTTTAAGCTTAACTTCTCTCTCTTTTCCTTGCAATACAGAGAAATAAGTATTAGAAGTGACCAGAAAACAAAGGATCTGTTCGTTGCCTATTTAGTATTTTCTTTAGCTTTAGTATGTTATTTTCTAAATTTATGAACCTTAGGTAGTCGAGAGCAATGTGATAGAGAACTTATGTGTTTTAGAACATTTTGTTATTGAACTTATTATTTTGATAAACTCTTATATTGTTGAGATATTTGAGATTTGATATGATAATTTGAAGTATGTTATGCCCTGTTTATTATTGTTGGAGTATGCTTGTGAATTATGTGATTTGCTTATGGAACTAGGTGACCATGCATCTACAAAGACTGTTGTTATATATAGTTTATGCCTTCAGGTACTTTCATGCACGAGATTTCTGGTGTGAACAAACTCTCAAAAATATCCATGTGCCACCCATAACATATCTGTTAAGTATGGGAATATAGTTTGTATCTTGTATTTATTGAAAGTGAACTTTATTAGAATATTAGGTCTAGGATTTTACCTTTCTATTAATTAGTTACCTAGAATATTAGGTTAAATCTTGTATATAATAGCTAGCCACCTTATGAATAAAATCAAGGAAAATTTTATTTTTATGGTATCAGTTGTCTAGGTTTCTCTAAAATATTTTTTTGGTTGTTTCGATTCGAAAAGAAAATTCCTTTTTGTTTTTGTTTTTGGTCGTTCTTACCCGGCCACCTTTAGAGTCTCTTCTGTCGACACCACCTCCGTCCTAGCCGTCGTTCCTTGCATTCGGACTGTTTTTGGGTTGGGTATTTGATTTTTTGGTACCGATAGTTTTTTTTAGTATTTTTATTATTTTTTCGATTTTGGGTTGTTTTTTATTTTTTGGATTTTGTTAATTTAATCCTATGGCTGACAAGAAAGTTGGTATTATGTCTGACATTGTTCCGATTACATCAAAAATTACCGATCACAAATTAAATGGCTTTAATTTTCTCGATTGGAACCATACAATCGAGTTGTATTTGTTAAGTCTTTCTATGGACAACCATCTGACTAATGATCCTCATACGGATGACTCTCGCCTCCCATGAATATTTGAATATGCTCATCTTTATATCCAGATTCAGAATTCTATTGACAGTGAGGTGGTAGGTCTGGTTAATCACTATCGAACGGTGAAACAGTTGATGAACTATTTGTAATTTCTATATTTAGGCAAAGGGAATTTTTCACGAATCTATGATGTTTGTCAGAAATTTTACAGGGCTGACAAAAAAGATCGGACTTTAACTGGTTATTTTATGGATTTTAAGAGGATGTATGAAGAACTTAATATGTTGCTTCCCTTTAGTTCAAATATCGAGGTTCAACGAAGTCAACGGGAGTAGATGATAGTTATGAGTTTTCTAGCTGGTCTTCCACCAGAATTTGAGACTGCCAAATCACAGATTCTCTTTGGTTCTGACATCTCCACTCTCGATGATGTTTTTCGGAGGGTAAGCCGTACTGAGAATTCTTTGCCTTGTCCATCTCCACTACAGAACAATGTTCTAATCAGTCATGCTCCTTTCGACCCTGGTAAGCAATACTTCAAGAATGGTGGTCCTAGTCGTTCATTTGGAACCAGGCCCACCAAAACTGATCTACAGTTTGGAGTTAGGATCACGACACTATTATCTGTCATTATTGTCACAAACCAGGACATACAAAACGTGATTGTCGGAAACTACAGTTTAAGAATACTTCGTCCGTTCATATTGCTTCTAGTGTAGACACTTCTTCATCAGCTGTTACGATATCTGCGGATGAGTATGCCAAGCTTCTCACCTTTAAGACACAGTAAAGCCTACTTCCGATCCTGTTTCTGCCCTTGTTGAGTCAAGTACACTCAATACATGTGAAGTGAGCACATCTTCATCACCAACACTTGACACTGATCAGGAGGTCTTGCCTTTAGGACCCATTACTCGATCTAAGGCAAAATATTCCAGGGAAACACTTTTTCTTACTTGTGCTTCAATTCCGAATTTATTCAATAATATTTTTGCCTTAGAATATAGGGTTTATAATGTGTTGCATGCTGATATGTGACATATTAGACTAAATACTTATTATATATGTTTAAGTATATATATATCTAAATTATTTGTTCTATATAGGTACATAATAAATCGGTTGATGCCACCATTCGGTTTTAGCAACATAAGAACACAAGTGTCATGCCATTCGGTTGTTGCAGCCACCCAATTCAACATGTGTCGTTTCCTTGCAATTGAAATTGAAATTCAAAATGACAAAGCACATTTACCATGTGCTAATTAAAGTGAAAGCACATCATTCAAATATGTGGAGGAGAATGCACCGTTTAAGATAATTTCAAATATTGAAATTCAAATTGTTTCCTTTATATTAGCCATATATTTGAAACGACGACCTTTTTTATTTTTATGTTATTTTATTTCCTATATAAATGTAATTAAACTAAGTAACAAAGGTTAGACATTTTTTTTGAATAGAAATTTGGTTTGAGAGTTCTTTCTCTTTTTGGTTCTTTTTAGAACTATTCGACATTCAACTCGTTTGATTGTCTTTTGATACTTCGGGTTCCTAAATTGATATTCAGCGGGTCCAAGTCCTACGACGTTAAATTGATTCGATTCGGGTCCGTTCAACATATTGTTCGAGTTCTTTCGAGTTTAGCGTTTTTCCACCACCGACCGTTTTTGAAGTCTTCACCGTCACCGTCGTTGAAGTCCTTTTTCGAAACGCCAAAATTATCACCTATATATCTATATATTTTTTTATGTCATTTTGTTCATCTTTAAATTTTCTACTTAATATAATTATGTCATATAATTATTTCTTTATCATTTTTATTACAGGAACGTGCCTACAACATTACTAGATTCGAAACTAACGAGGAAAGTCCATTTCGACGAACTCCGCGTCATATTATGTGGTAATCAGAGCATAGGTTGTTGGATTCGTTGTAAGTTTCTACACGTCGAGTCTTGTAAGTTTGTATCTAATATATATATATATATATATAACAATTTCGAATGTTAAAAAAACATATTAGAAAAAAAAAACAGTTTCGAATATATAAAAAAATAGATTCTAATTATAAAAAAAATCAGATTCGAATAAAAAACAGATTCGAATAAAAAACTCAGATTCCAATAAAAAAACAGATTCGAATAAAAAAATTCAGATTCGAAAGAATTTTTTCTATCTACATGTGTTTATTTTATATCTCTATATGTATTTAATATTGTATCTTTTTGTAATTGGAAATTGTGTATGAAGTCTGAACTACAACTTCAATGTATTCGGAAATCGCCGAAGCGTCCTTTACCTCTTTGTTCGGTGATAGGGACGTTGTAAGCTCGTCTTTGTAGTAAAACTTTCTACCTTTTTTCATTTTCATCTTTTGTTCGTTTTAGTGTCATCTTCCTTATTTTCATTATTTTTCTTTCTTTTATTTTATTTTCCATCTTACTTGCCTTTCTTTTGTTTCGTGTCATCTTGTTTTCATATTTGTTCTTGTTATTTGTTGTCCATTTAGCCACACCATTATCACAAGTTTCAAGACGTTGAAATAGTTCTTTAAAGAGCTGATTTTCGAGAAATTGTAAGGGAAAAAGGCAGTGAGCATGTGAGATCAGAAGGGGAGACAAAAAGAGCCAATCAAGTATTCTCCCGAGTGAAACACGAGCGTTGAGTGCTAAATTTTGAGTGAACTGTTCTTGGAGTGACTATTGCGAGACTTTTTGTTGAGTTTGCTGTAAGGACCTTTTTATTTATTTTACACTAACTTTTAATTTGTTGTGTTTTTTTTTGTTTTTTTTTTGTTACTTTAAACATGACAGGTTCCGATGACAGTACCGTTGATTAGAATCCACCATTTCCGCAAATGCAAGCCTTAGAACAAATGATGCAACGAGTAATGGCTTCTGCCATAGAGCCATTACAATCGAGGATGGATAGGCTTGATGGAGGTTCCAACTCTGTTCATCAAATGTTGAACGAAAATGAAGTCGATCCGTCACCGAGACAACATACTCCTAGACAAGGACGTGTGCAACAGGTAGACGATAATTTGATTAACATTAAAATTGCTATTCCTTTTTTTCAGGGACGTTCAGATCCCGATGCATACCTAGCTTGGGAAAGCAAAGTTGAGCACATTTTCGAGTGTTATAATTACTCGGAACAGTAGAAGGTTCGACTAGCAACGACAGAGTTTGTTGATTATGCCTTGATATCGTGGGACCAATTATTGCTTAGCCGAAGACGTTCTGGTGAAGGCCCCGTTGCGATGTGGAACGAGATGAAACGAATAATGAGAAAGAGGTTTGTTCCTATTCATTATCATCGTGATTTGTTTCAAAATTGCAAAATTTGAAAAAGGGAAATAGGAGCATTGAGGATTATTTTAAGGATATGGAGATGACCATGATGCGTGCAAATATCGAGGAGGATCGAGAAGAGACCATGGCACGTTTTCTAGCATGATTGAACACAGATATTGCCAACGCTTTTGAGTTGCAGCATTATGTCGAGGTTGATGATATAGTGCAAATGGCGATAAAAGTGGAACGAAAACAGCGAAAGAAGTCTTCGAATTGAGGTACTACTCCATTTAAATCTTATTCTAACCCTTTGTACACTCCTAACACTACCAGGAAGCAAGCACCACAACCGCCACTTCGGATTCGCGAACAAGGCGAAACCAACAAGCCCAAGGCCCCCGTTGCTGAAAAATGGGCGTGGTAAGCAACCAGTGGTGTCACAAGAGCGAGCACGAGATATCTAGTGTTTCAAGTGTCTAGGACGAGGATATGTCGTCAGTCAGTGCCCAAACCGAAGGACTATGTTGATGATGGAAAATGGCGAGATTGAGTCTGAGTCTGAGGATGACGACCAGATTCCACTTTTAGTAAGTGATGAAGAGGACGATGATAATGTGCAGACTTTTGCCACCGGAGAAGCACTTGTTGTCAAGAGAAGCTTGAACACTCAACCAATTCAGGATGAACAGCAGCGAGAGAACATCTTTCATACAAGGTGCCTCGTGAATGACAAGGTATGTGTTGTGATTATTGATAGTGGTAGTTGCACTAATGTTGCTAGTTCTATTATGGTCGACAAGCTAGGTTTGAAAATGACAAAGCACCAAAATCCTTATAAGTTACAGTGGTTGAATGATGGAGGAGAGATTAGAGTGACCAAGCAGGTTGTAGTTCCGTTTGCCATTGGAAAGTACAAGGATGAAGTACTTTGCGATGTCGTTTCGATGGATGCGAGCCATTTGTTGTTAGGACGCCCGTGGCAGTTCGATAAGAGGGCTATGCATGATGGCTTCACGAATAAGTATTCTTTTGTACATGCAGGTAAAAAGATCACCTTGGCACCATTGACTCCGAGTCAAGTGCAAGAAGACCAAGTGAGGTTGCGAAAAAATATCGAGGAATCGCGAGGGAAAAAGAAGATGAATGTATACACGAGCAGCAAAGAAATCAGGAAATGTCTTTCTTCCCAGCTTTTAGTACTTGTTTTGTTATTTAAGGATAATTGTTTATTGGCTGAGATTCCTAGTGATTTGTCTGTTTCGATTTCATCTCTTTTGTAGGATTTCGAGGATGTGTTTCCGGATGAAACACTTAAGGGATTGCCCCCTATTCGTGGCATTGAGCACCATATTGACTTTATTCCAGGTGCCACAATACCGAATAGACCAGCATACCGAAGTAACCCCAAAGAGACGAAGGAGCTTCAATGACAAATTTCTGATTTGTTGGACAAAGGCTACATTCGATAGAGTCTAAGTCTGTGTGCCGTACCAGTGTTGTTGGTACCGAAGAAACACGGAACTTAGAGGATGTGTGTTGATTGTCGAGCAGTGAATCAAATTAGAATCAAGTAACGACATCCCATTCCTCGACTCAATGACATACTGGATGAGTTGTGTGGAACGACTATCTTCTCCAAAATTGACCTAAAGAGTGGATATCATCAGATTCGCATGCGAGAAGGTGACTAGTGGAAGACCGCCTTCAAAACCAAGCTAGGTTTGTACGAATGGTTAGTGATGCCTTTTGGTTTAACTAATGCACCTAGTACTTTTATGCGATTGATGAATCATGTTCTGCGATCTTTTATTGGTAAGTTTTGTGTTGTATATTTTGATGACATCATGATTTATAGCAAGACTTTACCCGATCATGTAGAATATTTGCGAGCTGTTTTGTAGACTTTGCGAGAAGAGAAGTTGTTTGATAACATGGAGAAATGTGTATTTTGTACTGATAAGCTTACATTTCTTGGTTACATTGTTAGTTCTCAGGGAGTTGAAGTTGATCCTGAGAAGGTCAAGGCGATTTAGGAGTGGCCACGACCGACTTTAGTTATTCAGGTTAGATCGTTTCATGGTTTAGCCAGTTTTTATCGTCGGTTTGTTTCCTATTTCAGTTCTATTACCACTCACTTAACCGGGATTATAAAGAAGAATTCAATCTTGTCTTGGGGTAAAGAACAGGAAGACACCTTTTTGAAAATAAAAGATTATTTGACAAAAGCGCCTGTTTTAGCATTACCTGACTTTGATAAGATGTTTGAAATTGAATGTGATGCTTTTGGAGTTGGTATAGGTGCTGTTTTGTCATAGGAAAAGAGGCCCGTTGCTTATTTTAGTGAAAAGCTTAGTGGAGCGACATTGAACTATCCTGTCTATGACAAGGAGATGTATGCACTGATTCAGGCTTTAGAGACTTGGCAGCATTATTTGTTACCTAAAGAGTTTGTAATCCACACTGATCATGAGGCCTTGCGATACATTACAGGTCAGCATAAATTGAACAAACGACATGCTAAATGGGTTGAATTTTTAGAGTCTTTTCCGTATGTCATTCGTTACAAAAAGAGTAAAGACAATGTCATAGCTGATGCTTTATCACATCGATATGCACTATTGAGTTATCTTGATTCCCGTTTGATTGGATTTGCATATATTCGTGAGTTGTACTCTGATGATCCTGATTTTCACGATAATTATAATGCTTGTGAGAAAGGTGTTGTTGGAAAGTTTTTCAGGCATGATGGTTATCTTTTCAAAGGAAACATGATATGCATTCCACAGGGTTCTATGCGTAATATTTTGATTCGTGAGGCGCACGAAGGTGGATTGATCAGACATTTTGGAGTCACCAAGACGTTACAAACATTGAAGGAGCATCTATTTTGGCCTAAGATGTGCAGAGACGTTGAAAGGTATTGTGAACGTTGTGTGACTTGTAAGAAAGCAAAATCGAAGGTTTCACCACATGGTATGTACTTACCTTTACCTATTCCTAATTCCCATTGGACTGATATTTCTATGGATTTTGTATTGGGATTACCTAAAACTAGGACAAGTGGAGATAGTATTTTTTTGTGGTTGATAGGTTTTCTAAGATGGCACATTTTATTGCATGTCATAAGACTGATGATGTTGTTAATGTTGCTAACTAATTCTTTAGAGATGTTGTACGATTACTTGGAATTCCTAGGTCAATTTTTTCTGAAAGGGATGTGAAATTTTTGAGTCACTTCTGGAGGACTCTTTGGAGTAAGCTAGGTACGAAACTTATATTTTCTACTACTTGCCATCCCCAGACTGATGGACAAACTGATGTTGTTAATAGAGTTTTATCTACTTTACTTCGTTCCATCATTAAAAAGAATATTAAGACTTGGGAAGATTGTTTGCCACATGTTGAATTTGCATATAATCATGCTGTACATTCTGCTACTAAGATGTCACCATTTGAGGTTGTTTATGGTTTTAATCCTATTACTCCTCTAGATATGTTGCCTTTTCCACAGGAACAGTTGATGAACAGAGACGGTAAAGCGAAAGCAGAATATGTGAATAAATTATATCAACAGGTAAAGGAGAACTTAGAACGAAAGACTCAACAGTATGAAAAACAAGCAAACAAAGGAAGGAAGCGAGTCACCTTCGATGTGGGGGATTGGGTTTGGGTTCATTTCCGAAAGGAACGATTTCCGGCCCAAAGACGATCCAATTTGTTACCACGAGGATATGCTCCTTTTCAGGTGTTGGAGAAAACGAATGACAACGCCTACAAGTTGGATCTACCGGGTGAATACAATGTAAGTGTCACATTTAATGTTTCCGATTTAACCCCTTATGACAATTCTGCAGGTTTGAGGAAAAATCCTTTTCAAGAAGGGGGGATGATGTGAGCATATCTTCATCACCAATACTTGACACTAATCAGGAGGTCTTGCCTTTAGGACCCATTACTTGATCTAAGGCAAAATATTCCAGGGAAACACTTTTCCTTACTTGTGCTTCAATTCCGAATTTATTCGATAATATTTATGCCTTAGAATATAGTGTTTATAATGTGTTGCATTCTGATATGTGACATATGAGAATAAATACTTATTATATACTTTTAAGTATATATATATATATATCTAACATATTTGTTCTCTATAGGTACATAATAAATCGGTTGATGCCACTATTCGGTTTTAGCAACATAAGAACACATGTGTCACGCCATTCGGTTGTTGCAGCCAACCAATTCAACATGTGTCGTTTCCTTGCAATTGAAATTCAAATTCAAAATGACAAAGCACATTTACCATGTGTTAATTAAAGTGAAAGCACATCATTCAAATATGTGGAGGAGAATGCACCGTTTAAGATAATTTCAAATATTGAAATTCAAATTGTTTCCTTTATATTAGCCATATATTTGAAACGATGAACTTTTTTATTTTTATTTTATTTTATTTCCTATATAAATGTAATTACACTATGTAACAAAGGTTAGACATTTTTTTAATATAAATTTGGTTTGAGAGTTCTTTCTTTTTTTGGTTGTTTTTAGAACTATTCAACATTCAACTCGTTTGATTGTCTTTTGATACTTCACGTTCCTAAATTGATATTCAGCGGGTCCAAGTCCTACGACGTTAAATTGATTCGATTCGGGTTCGTTTAACATATTGTTCGAGTTCTTTCGAGTTTCGCGTTTTTTCACCACCGCCTATTTTTGAAGTTTTCACTGTCACCGTCGTTGAAGTCCTTTTCCGAAATGCCAAAATTATCACCTATATATCTATATATTTTTTATGTCATTTTGTTCATCTTTAAATTTTCTACTTAATTTAATTATGTCATATAAATATTTCTTTATCGTTTTTATTGTAGGAACGTGCCTACAACATTCCTAGATCTGAAACTAACGAGGAAAGTCCGTTCCGACGAACTCCGCATCATATTAACATGTCTTGTTTCTACATCTTCCAAATAGGTTATTGATTCTGGGGCCACAGATCAAATGGCAGGTAACCCGAATCTTCTTTCTCATTATACAACCCACCCTTCCATTAATACTGTTACTTTAGTCGATGGGTCCACGTCTTCTGTTATTGGCTCTAGCACTTCATGTCCAATTCCTTCTTTTCCTTTGTCCTCTGTTTTGAGTTTACCGAATCTATCTTTTAACTTGATGTTTGTTAGTACACTTACACATACCCTTAATTGTTGTGTCTCATTTTTTCCTGGTTATTGTGTGTTTCAGGATCTTTTGACAAAGAAGATTATTGGTAAAGGACATGATTCTGACGGTCTCTACATCCTGGACACTCGTACTTCGGAACCTATTGCTTGCACTAGTAATGTCAATCCTTTTGAAGAAAATTGTCGATTGGGTCATCCCTCCCTCCCTTCTTTGAAGAAACTTTCTCCTCAATTTTCTATTTTAAATTAATTAGATTGCGAGTCTTGTCATTTTGCTAAGCATCATCGTCTTATCTCTAGTCCTAGAGTCAATAAACGAGCTTCTGCTCTTTTCGAATTAGTTCACTCTGATGTTTGGGGTCCTAGTCCTATTACTTTTAAACTTGGTTTTCGTTATTTTGTTACTTTTGTTGATGATTATTCTAGAACGACTTGACTTTATTTAATGAAATCTTGTTCTGAATTATTTACTCATTTTTCTTCTTTTTGTGCTAAAATTCGTACCCAATTTGGTAAGTCTGTCCAAAATTTAAGAAGTGATAATGCCAAAGAGTATGTTTCCGGTACTTTTCAAAAATACATGCTTGAAAATGGTATTCTCCATCAAACTTCTTGTGTTGACACCCCTTCTCAAAATGGTGTTGCTGAACGTAAAAATAGACATCTCTTGGAAACTTCCCGGGCTTTACACTTTCACATGCAGATTCCAAAATGTTTTTGGGCTGATGCCGTCTCCACGGCTTGTTTCTTGATCAACCGTATGTCCTCTTCTATTTTGTTGGGTAGCATTCCCTTTCTTACCCTTTTCCCAGATAAAAATTTGTTTCCTATATCCCCGAAAATTTTTGGTTGTACTTGTTTAGTTCGGGATTTTCGTCCTCAAGTCACCAAAATTGATCCTAAATCTTTGAAATGTGTGTTTCTGGGGTATTCTCGTGGACAAAAAAGGTATCGTTGTTATTGTCCAAGTCTGGGTAGGTATCTTGTTTCTGTTGATGTTTCTTTTTTGGAACACAAACCTTTTCCTTTTTTGTCAGGATCTATCGAACAGAACGACGATGATTTCTTGTTTTATTAAGCATCTTCTCCTTTAGAGTTATCCTCACCCTCGTTTATCAAGCCCCCCATTAAGAACATCTACACCCGTCGACCACTACCACCTCCTTCCGATCCAATTCAGCATGTTCCGGTTGTTCCAGATTCATGTCATGATGATCCAATTTCTTCATCATCGGATCCACCTCCTCTAGATGATCTTGACCTTCCTATTGCACTTTGGAAAGGTAAACGTACTTGTACTTACCCCATTTCTTCTGTCGTTTCCTATAATTGTTTATCTTCTTCTCGTGCTCTTGTGTCGTCCCTCGATACTATTTTTGTCCTTAAAATTGTTAACGAGACACTATCTCATCCTGGATGGCGTGCGGCTATGCTTGAGGAAATGACTGCTCTAGATGTTAATGGAACATGGACTTTGGTTCCTTTACCCGCTGGTAAATGAGCTATTGGATGTAAGTGGGTGTTTACTGTTAAATTTAATCCTGATGTCTCTCTTCATCGTTTAAAAGCTCGCCTGGTTGCCAAGGGATATGCTCAGACCTACGGTGTGGACTATTCGGATACGTTCTCTCCTGTTGCTAAGCTTGCTTCTGTCAAGTTATTTATCTCTCTTGCAGTCATTTTTGACTGGCCTTTGCATCAGTTAGATGTCAAGAATGCTTTCCTTCATGGTGATCTTCAAGAGGAAGTATATATGGAGCAACCATATGGGTTTGTTGCTTAGGGGGAGTCCAGAAAGTATTCTAAAGAAATCTTTATATGGTCTTAAACAGAGTCCTCGGGCTTGGTTTGGTAAGCTTAGTCAAGCTATTGAAAAGTTTGGGATGCAAAAAAAGTGAATCGGATCACTTTGTTTTCTTTAGAAAGTCTGATGGGGGCATTATTCTACTAGTCGTATATGTAGACGATATTGTGCTCACTGGTAGTGACACTAGCGGAATCTCCTCACTGAAGTCTTTCCTCCACACTCAGTTTTACACCAAAGATTTGGGTATGTTAAAATATTTATTGGGGATTGAGGTAAACAGAACTAAAAAAAGGATCTTCCTATCTCAAAGGAAATATGTGGTTGATCTGCTATCGGAGTTAGGAAAATTGGGTGCTAAACCTTTTAGTACAACAATGGTCCCTAATCTACAATTAACCGAAGAAGGTGAATTATTTGATGACCCTGAAAGGTACATAAGACTTATCGGTAAAGTAAATTATCTCACAGTGACACGTCCTGATATATCTTTTCCGGTAAGTGTTTTGAGTCAATATATGTCATCACCAACCGTTGATCATTGGAAAGTAGTAGAACAAGTTTTATGTTATCTAAAAGGTGCTTCTAGATGTGGAATTCTATATGACAATCATGGCCATACTAGAATTGAATGTTTTTCTGACTCAAATTGGGCGGGATGCAAGGACGATAGAAGATCTACCTCAGGATATTGTGTGTTTGTTGGAGGAAACTTGATTTTGTGGAAGAGTAGAAAGCAAAATGTTGTCTCACGATCTCGTGTAGAAGTCAAATATAGAGCGATGGCCAAATTTGTATGTGAGCTTATATAGGTATATTAGCTCCTTGATGAGGTAGGAATGAAAGTCCCAATACCGGCAAAACTTTGGTGTGACAATCAGGCTACAATACACATTGCTTCGAATCCGGCGTTCCATGAAAGGACAAAACACATTGAGATTGATTCTCACTTTGTTTGCGAAAAAATACAACAAGGCTTGACATCTACAGGTTATGTGAAAACCGGAGAACAACTAGGCAACATCTTCACCAAATCTCTCAATGGAGTTCGAATCAATTATCTATGTTACAAGTTGGGCATGATCAATAACTATGACCCAACTTGAGGGAGAGTGTTAAGTATGAGAATATAGTTTGTATCTTGTATTTATGGAAAGTGAACTTTATTAGAATATTAGGTCTAGGGTTTTACCTTTCTATTAATTAGTTACCTAGAATATTAGATTAAATCTTGTATATAATAGCTAGCCACCCTATGAATAAAATCAAGGAAAATTTTATTTTACAATATCATCTATCTAGTTACACCATTCCCCATTTTCATTCTGAATTCATCGAACCAAATTCCTCTTTTCTCCTTCTTTATGCTCGTGCATGAAAAAATAGAGTATTTTTGTCACCCTCCTGCAACCATTGAACCTGAGATCTTTTTGCCCAAAACACCTTTTCCTTGTCTAGAAGATCTTTCAACTCAACTTTATAGTTTGATGAAGTGTCCAATGAATGATCATGCAACCTATCATTCAGTAGTTATTATATCTTGGTTTGCAAAGCCTTGATCCGATGATTTACCCTCCATCGTTTGTCCTGCTACCAAACTCCAAGATTAACACCTACTTGTTTGATTTTTTTTCTATGACCGAACTAGTAGAATCAACCTATACCTTTACCATTTGATGTTGATAATTCATTTCTGTAGCACAATAGGAATCATATTTAAAATAATCAACATTCCTGGATGTCCTCTCCAACCTATCCACATTGTATCCATGAGGATAAAACAATGATCAGAAGTCGAAGAAGACTCTGATTGCACACGAACATATGGGTAAGATCGAAGCCGTTGCGTGTTTGCCACAAATATGTCCAAACGTTCACGGAGATAATATCCAGAAATAGAAGACTTGTGCCAAGTGAACCATCCCATATAGATTAATATCATCGAACACCTCTCAAAACTAATTAATATCAATTCTTGTTCATCGTCGATCTCTTTTTTTTCATTGTCAGCAATGATTTCATTAAAAAAAACCACCCACTAACCAAGGTAAATTATAGTAAAGATGTAGTGATCGAAGAAGCTCCCGAGTTTTTTTTTTTATTTCAAAGGGTGTGCACTATGTCCATAGATAACAGTAAAATAAAATTCTTCATTATCACAAGTGTGCTTGACATCCATATGGTTAGAGTAGGATAAAAGATCATAAACTACTTTATTAAATCATAAAATGATCAAACTCGTACATGCTTGACTAACTTCAACAAAGACACTACCATCTACTCCTAAAACCCGTTTAACATAGTTCGCATGAGACTTTTTTAATCTAGTTTCACTAAGAAAAATAATATCCGGATCTTTTTTTTATAAAGCTTAATATGTAACACTAGGGAAATTAAAATAAGGGAAACCTTAATTTTATAAATTTTCTAATCTAGTTGTGCCCTAATTTGTTTCGTTTTGGGATTCTATTAGGGGTATTTGAGGAATTTCGACCTAACCAAACTCTAATAGAAGTAAAACACCTCTCTTCCTTTTTTTTAGCTTCAGCAGCCGCATAACCACACCTCCCCTTAAACCAACTTTGTTCCGTTACCTCTCTTTTGCTCATCGGCGTGTTTCCGATCCTTGAGCAACGAAGTCGCGTGGCCTCCTTGTCGGAAACCGTTTCTGTTTTGGGTCTTCGCATTGTGGTGGTTGTGTCGTGGGTTTAGATAGGTAAGATTGTGTTTTGTTCTCCGATTCCAAGTTTTGGTTTGGTGGTTAAGGTATTCGTTGGACTATTTGGGTTTTAGAGGGAGTTTTAGGTCGTCGGAGTTCTTTAGTCGTCGGTTTGCGTCGTCAGCGGAGCCTTGTGGCAGGGTGTGAGTGGGTTAAGGTTCTTTGGGTACTAGATCGAAAGGTTGAAGAAGTTTGGTGAACCGGTGGTTGAACCGGCTTTGGGGAGAGGGTTGGTGAAGAACCAAACCATTTGAGTGAACCGACCACCTAAACCAGATCAAACCGAGCCTCTATTATGACCTAGAAACTGACCCGTTTTGTGACCCGACCCGTATCCGACCCGTGACTCGTGACCTGAATATTTGAATTTGAGCTGACGTCATCCATGAGGTCATCGATGACGTCAACATTGACGTTAGTCGTTGACCGTTGACTTTGATCGTTGACCGTTGACTTTTTTTCAAAAGACCCTATCCTAACCTTTTTCGACGTCTTGAGTCCGTTTTTGCAATCCGTCTTGTCAAATTCACACCCGAAATCCCTGTTCTGACCCCTTTTAAGTATAGTTTGGGTAAGTGGACTTGGATAAGAGTTCAATTAGAATTTTGTGGTCTTTTTCAAACGACGTGGACTCTAAAGAGGACGTGTTACCTCCACCGCCTCCACCTCCTCCTCGAGTTTGATCGACTACTACGAGCACCACTCACGATACACGTATGTTTTCTTTTAGTTCTTTTAGGTGGCATAGTACTATGTTAAAATTAGATTATTTATTAGAACTTTGTTGTAGGCTTTGACTCAGCTAGAGCAGTTCCTAGCTCAGATTTTGGGAAACGACCGTGTCAGCAGTAGTATTTGTGCTTCGAGAGGTTTGTTCTCTTTCTGTGCTAAATTTGTGTTCTATGACTAACTATATAAAAGTATACTATAACCATTAGATTTCTTGTGATACTGCGATCAGATTATTTGAGTTTTGTGATTCGTATTCTAATGAGTTTACTTGTTGAGACATTGAGATCATTTGCATTGAATGCATACATGTGCATGGGGTGGATTTTACAGAGGAAGATGGTTTTACCACACTTTGTTTTGGAGAAATAAGGGGTGAGGGGGTTTGGGGAACTACCTCTACTGTGATCGGTTGGCTTTACCACCGCTGTGTTTGGCATTCGGAGTATGAGATTGCATTCTCTGTGACATAACATTTATTACTCATTGAGTCATTTACTGTGAATATTTACATGTTATATATCTGTGACTGTTAATGAATGTTAATGTGATCTGTGACAGCACTATAGAGATACACTGAGCTTTATAGCTCACCCTTTTAATTACCAGAGATTTTTACTTCAGTTGTTTTTGGGTTATTAGGGATTGAGATGTTTTTAAAATTTGATGCATTGATTCAGATATTTAACTTTAATAATATTATTTAAAGTATTTATTTTTAAACTGTAATTTTACCGTTGCGATATAAATTTGGTATTTATGAAAAAAAAATCCGTTTTACTTATCGACTAAGTTTTAAAATATTATTTTTAATATACCGTGCACCGCAAGTCAAGAATAAGGGGTTACATTTTTGGTATCAGAGCCGAGTTCAACACTCGGACTGTGAGGCCCATAAGCAATGTTTTTACAAGCTTTGGAAAATCATGCATGCATTAAATATTTTTGGGGATATGGGAAGATTTTTGAAAACAAATGTTTTTACTATGAGTTTTTTTTTCAGTTTTGTCGAAAATCCTGCTTGTCAGTTTTGTCGAAAGTTTTATGTCGGACCTTGGCGGCTACAGATGAAATTGTGCTATGCATGCGGTGGATCAGACCACTTTATCAGGGATTGTCCTCAGAATCCTAATAGAGATACGCCTCAGTCTCGTGCTTATCAGAGTCCTCCACCTCATAATAGAAACAAGGGTCCAAGACAGGTCCATTCCAGGAATCAGAGTAGAGGAAAAGACCATCAGTCAGCCCCTCCTCGTCAGGAATCACGAGCCTCTGCTAGAATGTACAACATCCGTGGCAGAGGAGAGGAAGAGTCTGCCGATGTGATTGCAGGTACCGTTGAATTAAATTTAAGTCCTGCATATGCTTTGATAGATTCAGGATCCACTCATTCCTTTGTACTAAAATGCTTGTAAAGGTTAAGTTAGATCCTAAAAATGTTGATAGGGTTCTTGTAGTATCAAACCCAATAGGAGGTATAATGAATGTTAACCTCGTTTGTAAAGATTCTTCGATCACGATTCGAAATATCCCTTTTTCGAATTGATCTATTTGTACTACGAGCATGTGAGTTTGACCTTATATTTGGGTTAGACTGGTTGACCAAACATGAAGCTTGGATCGACTGTCATAACTGAAGATTGTATCTTTGTGGTTTGGGAAAGGAGTCAATCCTCCTAATTGATAAAAAGCCAACTTCGATCTTCGCTGTTATGGTTCTACAAGATGAATATGATTTCGGATTGCCAAAAATTCCAGTGGTATCTGAATTTGTTGATGTTTTTTCAGAGGAACTTCTTGGTCTTCCTCCGACCAGAGAAGTGGAGTTTGGGATAGAAGTCTAGTCTGGGACTAATCCGGTGTCAATTGCTCTTTATAGAATGGCACCTATCGAACTGAAAGAGCTCAAAAAGCAACTCCAAGAGCTACAAGATAAAGGATTCATTCGTCCTAGATCTTCACCATGGGGTGCTCCGGTTTTGTTTGTAAAGAAGAAAGATGGCACAATGAGGCTTTGTATCGACTATCGACAATTGAATCAAGTGACCATTAAGAACAAGTACCCTTTGCCTAGGATTAAAGATCTATTTGATCAACTCAAGAATGCTACGAAATTCTCTTAGATTGATCTTCGATCGGGGTACTATCAGATGAGAGTAAAAGAGGAAGATGTCCCTAAGACTGCCTTCAGAACTCGTTATAGCCATTTTGAATTCTTGGTGATGCCATTTGGGCTAACCAATGCCCCGACGGCATTCATGGATCTTATGAATCGAATATTCCGGCCTCATCTTGATAAGTTTGTAGTTGTCTTTATCGATGACATTTTGGTGTATTCTCGGAATAAGGAGGAACACTTTGAACACCTCCGAATTGTTTTACAGACTCTTCGGGAACGTCAATTGTATGCTAAGTTCACCAAATGTGAATTTTGGCTATCAGAGGTATCATTCCTTGGTCAAGTCATCTCGGCCGAAGGAATTAAGGTCGATAATAAGAAAGTGCAAACTATTCTAGACTGGAGACCTCCGAAAAATGTTAGCGAGGTCAGAAGTTTCCTTGGTTTAACCGAGTATTATAGGAGATTTGTTAAAGGATTCTCTACTATTTCCTTTCCCTTAACTAAATTCCTCCGAAAGGATCAATTGTTTGAATGGTCAGAAGACCGACAAAGAAGCTTTGATCAACTTAAGCAAGCTTTGACCCATGCTCTTGTTCTTATTCAACCAGAATCCGGTAAGGAATTCACTGTGAACAGTGATGCCTCAATTCGGGGCTAGGTTGTGTTATGATGCAAGGAAATAATGTGGTTGCTTATGTATCAAGGCAATTGAAGCCTCATGAACTGAACTACCCTACTCATGACCTCGAGTTAGCGACTATTGTGTTCGCCCTCAAGATATGGAGACACTACTTATATGGTGAGAAGTGTTACCTATACACTGATCACAAAAGTCTTAAATATCTTCTGACTCAGAAGGATTTGAATTTGATACAAAGAAGGTGAATGGAATTGCTAAAAGACTATGACTTGGTCATTGATTACCGTCCGGAAAGGCCAATATGGTGGCCGATGCTCTTATTCGTAACCCGAAATTGGGTAAGCTATTTGATAGCTTTGAAATGTTACAAGCTTCCTTTAAATTTTCGTATCTAAACTTGAAAATTTCCTTGTAGCCCCAAACACGATTAATGCTCATCTTCGAGTATATCGAAAGCAAGGATATTTATCTGAACTTCAGCTTCAATGTGATCTGATTACGAGAATCAAAGATCTTCAGCGATCTGATTCCGAGCTTCAAACTATTACCTCAAAGCATGATTCGAAAGCTAGTGTTGAATTCTCCCTCAATTCGAATGGATTGCTCTACTTTAGAGATAGAGTATGTTTTCCAAATAATGAAGAGCTGAAAAGAGATATCTTACAAGAAGCACACCAAAGCCCATTCTCGATCCATCCTGGCTCTATTAAAATGTATAAAGATTTGAAACATTTGTATTGGGGGCCTGGTATGAAAGCAGTCATCACAAAATTTGTATCCCAATGTTTGACTTTCCAGAGAGTTAAGGTTGAACATCGAGCTCCTATGGGATTGCTTTAGCCTATTGAATTGCCTAAATGGAAATGGGATCGAGTAACGATGGATTTTGTTTACCAGCTTGCTTGTCACACCGAGGAAGAATGTTGTTGTTTGGGTGATTGTGGATAGACTCACCAAGTCTACACATTTTATTCCAGTTCGAAAGAACATGAACTCGGAGACCTTGGCTGAGTTATACATCCGCGAGGTAATTCGGCTACATGGTGTGCCGACATCCATCATTTCTGATAGAGATTCGAACTTTGTATCACGATTTTGGAAATCTTTACAAAAAGCTCTTGGAACTAAAGTGCATCTTAGCACTGCTTTCCATCCCTATCCCTAGTCTGATGGTCAGTCTGAAAGAGTGATACAAGTATTAGAAGATATGTTACGTGCTTGTGTCATAGACTTTGGAAAGAATTGGGAAAAGTCTTTGCCCTTAGTGGAATTCACATACAATAATAACTATCAAGCATCTATTCAGATGGCTCCCTTTGAAGCTCTATATAGGAGGAAATGTAGAAATGCTTTGTGTTGGTCTGAATTGGGAGATAATAAGGTTTTGGGACCTCAGATGATCCGGGAAACTAAGAAACATATTTGAATTATTCATGATTGTTTGAAGCAAGCCTTCGACAGACAAAAGGCGTATACGGATTTGAAATGGAGAGACATTCAATACAATGTGGGAGACAAGGTCTTCCTAAAAGTTTCTCCTTGGAAGAAAATCTTTAGATTCGGGAAAAAGGGAAAGCTTAGCCCTTGGTTCATTGGACTTTTCGAGGTTATTGAAAGAATTGGCTCGGTGGCCTATCGTTTTGCTCTTCCTAGTGAGTTTGATAAGATACACAATGTCTTTCATGTCTCTATGCTAAGAAAATATAGATCCGATTCTTCTCATGTTTTGGAACCGGAAGAGTTAGAATTGAATTCCGATTTGTCTTATGAATAAGAACCGGTTCAGATTCTTGATCGAGAAGTTAAAAGACTTCGCAACAAGAATGTTCCTTTGATAAAAGTTCTTTGGAGGAATCAAAAGAAAGAAGAAGCTACTTGGGAACCCGAGGATACAATGAAAGAGCAATATCCGCGTTTGTTCCCTTCAGGTAAATTCGAGGGCAAATTTCTTTTTAAGGAGGGGAGAATTGTAACACCCTAAAAATCGGGTTAGTAAAATGATTCGAATAAGTTGTAAATTAAATCATGTGTTAATTGGATTAAAAGTAAGGGACTAAATTAAATTAGATGAGAAATGTGAAGGTTGCATGGCAAATACCCAAATTTCCTAAACTACCCCATGTAATAAACTAAGTCTACGTATATCATTAAGGGTAAAATGGTCATTCCACACCCAATTAATAACCAAACAAAATCAACCCATTTTCTCTTCTTCCTCCCCATTTCACGTGAAGAACAAAGGGAGAAGAGAGAAATTTCTTTTTCATGGGAGTTTAAAAGGAAAGCTTCAAATCTTTGCATGGATAGGCATTTGGTTTAGAAATCCAAGTCTAAAGGCCTTGGTAAGTTCATCTCTTCATAACCAAATGTTTTAGGGTTTTGGAACTTTTGGGTTTTGATTATTCCATGATATTTTCAGATTAATCAGGTTGATAGAAACTTAATTGAAGGATTGCATTAGCTTGATTGTAAGCTCTGAAGCATGAAGAACTAAGCTAGGGAATTTAGAAATTTGATTTTTGTAAATGTGTTAGTTGTGATATTTGATTTGATAAGATGATGAAATTGGAGATTTTTTGATGTTAATTTTATTCTTAAAGTTCTGGAAAATCATGAGAATGAGCTTGGGGTTATGAATCAAAGCCATGGAAAGAAAGTTAGTCAAATTGCCTAGAAAATGTCATTTCGGGTAGTCATCTTTGAAAAATTCCCTAGGTCGAATTTGAAGGAGTTAGGATCTGAAATTTTGAATTAGAATACTCCCATATATCTAGTTTATGTGAAAATTTATGGAACCTCATTTGGAATTTCGTAGAAAAAGTTATAAGCCTTTTCATAAGGGCTGTTCGATTAGTCCTGAATCTGGACAGGTCTGTTTCGAACGAATTCTGGTATCGATTGGTTGGATATTAAAATATAAGGTTAATTTTTCCTTGTATAGGATCATCTTATCTTTCCAAAGAGGTAAAATGAGCTGAAATCAAATATGGGAGATAAGAGATATGATCGATTCTTTATAGGGTAGCAAAGTTGTCCCTAATAAACAAATGTGTATGTTTACATTTGATAAGTCTAAGATCACTTGAATTAAATGATTGAATATGTCCTAATGATTTCTATATGTTTATGTGTTACTAGAGAATCCAAGAGAAGAGGACATTGAAGAACAAGAAAGGATCGAACTAGCAAGAAAGAGGGGCAAAGAGATCACCATCTTCAACCCTTAATCGCTTGGAACCATTTGTGAGTGTGGCAACTTTAGGGTTAGGACTAGATCCTACCTTTTGTTATTTGATTTTTAATGTAATCGGACTAAAAATATATTTGGGAAAAAGGGGAGGAGTATTAAATGTTAAATGACTTGGTTGATGCCATGATTGTATGCTAGATGGTTAAACTAGATTAGTACATTTGCATAGCTCGGAAATGCCAAGGTAAGTAATGGCACGCGGCTACGGATGCCAGGTATGTGAATCATGCATGAAGCATGCTTATGATGATATTAATATTTGCTTGGCATCATGGTTTACGAGCCTGTTTGTGCGCATGATATACATGTTTGGTTAGTAGCATGATAGAATGCTTTTGGATTGATGGCATGAGAATAATGCTTTGTGGGTAACTTGATATGTATGCTTATATGTTCACATGATATATATATGTTTGATAATAGCATGTTGAATGCTTTTTTTGATAGCATGTTATGAACTCATGCTTTTGTAATATAAAAATTTGATAATATGAATTGAATATGAATAAAAGAATAATGAAATCCTCATCGAGCCTTGGTCTATAGTTGGTCATAGGTAGTACGACATGCTTAGGGTTTGAGCTCATTTTTTAGTACTTCGTTACTTTTTCCTAGTACTTAGGTACTTCTATTCGGTACTATGGGTACCTTCTATTGGTGGTTAGTCGCCATTTGTAGTTACCGTGGGTATCTTTTGTTAGTGCCTTTGTGGTACTTCTGTCAGTGCCTTTGTGGTACTTCTGTCAGTGCCTTCGTGGTACTTCTAATGACTCGCTTACCTGGTCTAACTATACCAAGGCAATCATCCGAAACTAATTTGAGAGTTAAGGCTTAAAGTGAGAAAGCCATTTGTAAATGTATTGCTTGTGAAGCATTTGAATTTGGATACGAAATTGTTATTGATCATTTGGTTATGATTTCTATTGAGCATTTGATTATGATTTGCCATTGAGCATTTGATTATTACTTGCCATTGAGCATTTGGTTATGATTGCTATTAAGCATTTGACTATGATTTGCCATTGAGCATTAGAATATAATTTGTTATTAAGCATAGAGTTTGCGAATTCGGTTTGCATGCTAGCGACATAGTAACATAATACTAAGACAAACATGAAAAGCATGACACTCTTTACACATATGATTGAAATGTTAATATGAACTCGATTAATTGCTTAATTGGAGCATGTCATTTTGTTATATGTTTAATGTCTAAATTGGTTAGACTTAGGGCTGCCTCACTAAGTACCTCATAAGTACTTACCACCATTTGTTTTCTCCTTCCCAAAATAACAAGTTATCAAGCAAAGGAGCTAATTCGAGAACGGGTACAAGCACGGACACCAAGCAAGACAAGTATGGTATTTGGTAACCTTTGATAACTCCTAGCTTAAGGTGGCATAGTGTTCATATCATGGATTTTGAGATTTGCTATATGGTTTGTAAATGTGGTTATTTAAGCTTTTGGTTTGTAAGCCTTAAGGCATGGTAATCATGATAGGCTAGCCTTATATCTTTTGGAATTGGCTTATGGTATATATATGTTGGCCTTGTAATATACATGTGATATGTAAGTAATGGACTTGGCATGCGAAACATGGAACCTAGTAGGATAACATGAGAATTGATAAGTGCTCAACTCACTATCAATTTTTACACTTTTTGTTGACATTAATCACAGAATTTACACCTACTTGGACCAATGCATGTACTTAATGTGATATATTCAGAAGTTATGCTTATAGAGATAATATTTATAGAAAAGGCACGTTTTACCGCATTTTTATATCTGCGCAGGAGAACCAGTGCCGCGGCAACGACAAGGCCGAGGCAGGACCTGATGCCGAGGCAGCAGCTGAAAGCCAGGAAGCAAGACTGTAGGCGATTGGAAGACAAAAATCCAAGGGATGTTTCTGGACTTGAAGCCCATGGATCGAAGCTGGCTAGCATGAGGAAAAGCCCAAGACAAGGCCACGCGGGAAAGCCCCCTTAGCCGAATTAAACTTGGAAATATTTTAATTATGTACATGACTTGTTCCCTACTCCAAGTTGTATTCTACTTAGGAAAGGTTTGCCCTAGGTCTAGCCTATATAAAGACCTAGCCATCCAATGTAACAAACACGAATACCTGGAGAGAGAGAGCCGATTCATAAACTTTGTTTTCTTTCTCTCAACTATGTTCTAAGCTTTCTTAGGGTTTAGGTGAAGGTTGTTAGTATTTGTGAGAGGAGATTGTACTTTGTCTTTGTTTCAATGCAATAAAACTATCAAGGTTTGCTTATCCTTTGTTATTCCTTGTTCTCGCATTCAAGCCCGGGAGGGAAGTTTGTGAGTAATCCATTTATCTAAGCTCGGGAGAGTTAGATTCACGAAAGGGGTAAGTACGGTGTTTCAATCGTGAAACACTAACTCGGTCTAGGGATAGGTTAAGAGTTTCAGCGGCTAAAAGAAGTGTGAGATTGGTTGGTGAGTATAATTGGTTCACGCCGGGAGGTATCATCAATGACTAGTCATGAACAACACTCTGACTTAGGGATAAGCAGAGTCATTCAAGGACACTTTGCTGAACTTTGGTAAAGTCTACCCACTAGCAAGGGATTGCCACGGCGGACAGTATCGTCGCTGCCAAGGCAGTAATCTGCAGTGCTGCTGAGGCAGTGATATACAATTGCATTGGGCAGAGACAAGTCAATCAATTCCACAATACAACGCAACTGGATCCTGACCCATCTCTCTCTAATATTCAATCTCTTTACTTTGCTTAGTTATTTTAGTTTAGTTAAACCAAACTCAATCACTTGTGTTTTATTTTACTTCTTTCTACAGAACAAGAAGACGAAGAAGACATATTAAGTCTACCAGTCCCTGTGGAGACGATAATCCGATAAATGCTTATCACTTATTACTTTCGATGTGTCCACTTGCACTAAACGCGCACTTTTGACACGCGACAAGTTTTTGGCGCTGTTGCCGGGGACTGACAACTAAATTTTGTTTTCTTTATTTTTCTTGTTTCTTTTTATTTTTATTTTACTCTTGTTTTTCTTGGTGTATGACCAGGGCCAACCCAACCAACCCCTTATACGAGTTAGATCCAGAGATCGAACGAACAAGGCTAAGGTTGAGGAGACAAATCCAAGAAGCTATGGCAGATCACCTGACAGGACAAAACTTACCTGCTGGCAATGGAGGTCTTCAGCCGCCACCTGGGCCATGGCAGCTCACTGTCAGAGACTTCCTGGAAGAGGACTTAAATGGATTAAACCCAAGAGTCATTACACCGGAGATAGAAGCAAACCACTTTGAACTGAAACCTGTCATGTTCAATATGCTCAATACTATTGGACAGTTTTGTGGGTCTGTAACTGAAGATGCAAGGCAACACCTCAAGTCCTTCATGGAGATATGTAATTCCTTTAAAATTCAAGGAGTCCATGAAGATGTCTTGAGATTAAAGTTATTCCCTATTCACTGAGGGATAGGGCGAAAGCTTGGTTAAATAGCATTCCAGCAGGATCTATTGGATCTTGGAGTGAAATCAGCCGTGATTTTATTACTCGTTTTAATCCCACAAATTTATATGATAGAATTCGTAATGAAATCACTTCTTTTCGACAGGCAGATGACGAACCTATGTACGAGGCATGGGAGCGCTATAGGGAGCTGTTGCACAAGTGTCCTTTGCATGGATTTCCCCTATGGATACAAGTGACCATGTTTTATAATGCCACGAATGCCCCGACTAGGATGATGTTAGATGCCTCGGCAAACGGGACACTCCTTGATAAAGCACCTGAGGAAGCTATTGAGATACTAAACAAACTCGCGAAAAATGATTTTCAATTTCCTACATCTAGGCGAGGAGGAGTAAGACGCCAAACCACGATAAATGAATTAGACACGTCGAATTCAGTGGCAGCACAATTGGCCTCTCTTACGAAGATGGTGCAAAACTTACAATTACAGCAAAATACCCGTGAGGTTAAGGTAATTGATTCTTATTGTGACTTATGTGGAGGTAACCACAGTTCCTCTGATTGTATGAATCAAGAAACCTGTATGTATGTTGGGAACTACAATCGCAACAATATGATTTCCAGCACATATAATCCCTCATGGAAGAGGCATCCAAACCTATCATGGAGCAACCCTAACAATGCCTTAAACCCAATCACCCAACCTTCAGGATTTCAGCAACCGGTGCAACAACTGCCGCAGTAGCAGGCCCAGCAGTCAATGCCGCCGCAGCAGATGCAGCAGCAACCGGTAAGTTCATTGGAGAACACTCTCAAAGCCTTTATGATGAAAACCGAGTCATACATGGCAGAGAATAGTAATTTCATCAAAAGGACAGATGCCTTCATGAATAGAACTGAGCTGAGGTTGCAAAATCAAGAAGCGACCATTAAAACGCTAGAAACTCAGGTTGGGCAGTTTGCTCAAAACATAAACACTAGACCACAAGGAGGACTACCTAGCATTACTGAAGCTGCTAAGGTAATGGGCCATGAACAATGCAAAGCAATTACTACTAGGAGTGGTCTACAGCTGAACGAAAAGATCCCAGAGAGCCAAATTCAATCAGCGGATCCAGCAAAAGAAGAGGCTGAGCAAATGATGCTGATAACATTGCCCCGGCAGAGATCACAGCAGCTCCTGAACAACCTGCCGACACAGCGACAACCCTAGTGGTGCCAGGTATTAAATTCCAAACTAAAGAAACCCTGGATGAGATGAGACCACCACCACCTTTCCCACAAAGGTTGAAAAAGCAAAAACAGGACCAGCAATTCAAGAAATTCCTTGATATTCTAAAGCAAGTCCACATTAACATATCGTTCGTAGAGGCAATTGAACAAATTCCTAACTATGCCAAGTTCTTAAAGGACATGGTGTCAAAGAGGAAACGAATAGGTGAGTTCGAAACAGTGGCTGCTACCAAGGGATGCATGGCAATGCTGCACAATCGCATGCCACCAAAATTAAAAGATCCTGACTACTTTATCATACCTTGTGCAATAGGTAAAAATTATGAAGGTAAGGCCCTATGCGACCTTGGAGCGAGCATAAATCTAATGCCCAAATCAGTCTTTCAAAAGCTTGGAATAGGAAGGGCAAAACCTATAACAGTTATGCTCCAACTAGTGGATCGATCTTACGTGCAACCTGAAGGCAAAATCGAGGACATACTTGTAAGAGTTGATAAGTTTATTTTTCCTGTTGATTTTCTTGTCCTTGATTGTGAAGCAGATGATAATGCACCGATCATCCTTGGGAGACCTTTCCTTGCAACTGGACGCTCCCTAATTGACATGGAAAAAGGAGAGTTCACAATGCGGGTCAATGAACAACAAGTCAAACTCAACGCATTCCACAACTTAAAAAAATATGATGATCCAGAGGAGTGCAAGGCCATTCACACAGGAAGTACCAAAATTTCCTGCCTTGGCAGAATGCTCGGCAGATTAGTTGGTAAAAAGATTAAGCCCAAAGTGGATGGACACACAGCAAAAGGGAGTTGCCCACAACCGATTTACAATTCGGGCCAACGAGAGAGAATCATCTTGGGAGATGCATTTGGATGCTCTCCACCAGTAACATGATCTCCTCCCTTTTCTTTATTAATATATTAGGATTAGTTTAGTTTATTTTTATGTTTTTGAATTTATTCTTGTTTTAAGTGCTTTTCTTTTTGTGTGTTTAATTTCTATTTAGGATAATAAGCAAGAATAAAGGAGAAGTAGTTCACAGCAGGAACTCTGCCGAGGCAGAAAAACAGTGTCAGGGCCGTAGCAGTCTCAACGGGCAGAACAGTATAACGGTTAGTCTGTCGAGATTCTTGCCGCGGCAAAAAAGGAAACGGCAGTAAAGAACAACGGCTACAAAACGGCTAGTGGATCCAAACGGTCACAAGGCCGAGGCCTATATAAGAAACCCCTTCCTCTTAAACTATTCACTCTTACTTTCTTGTTTTCTTTACAATTCATAACAATCTTCCTCTCACATTACTCTCTGCCTACTTACAATTCTTCGTGAAATTTCCAGATATTTTCAAGAAAACCTCCAAGAAATCCAATCTCTCACAATCTTGATGGCAACTTACAAGAGATTTGCCCCAGCCAACGTTGAAGATCGTTTCAACCGATCTTTCATCGCCAGGAAATTGTGGGAAGAACAAGGTTTCCAGCATTCGGATGATGAAAACTACGGCATCGAGCATTATCTTTTTGACAGAATCAAGTACCAAGATTGGGAAATTTTCTGTCTCCAACCTGCCCAGGCGAACGCGACCATCGTGCGGGAATTATATGCGCACGGGCCCAGCAAGGATTCCCTCTTTGTTCACTGCCATGGCCGGCCGGTCTAATTAGATGCCGAGACCATCAACAATTTCTACGGCCTCACTCCAAACAGTGATGTTCACGCCGAATTCTTGGAAGACATCACTGCCGAGGATTACGAGTTAATCAAAGACGATCCTTGTTACGCGAATACCCCATGGGAAACCGGTACCCATAGAGGATTCGTAACAAGGCAAAGCCTAAAGCCCGAGGCCAAGATGTGGAATACCTTTGTCAAGCGACGCCTCATCCCCACGTCCCACAATAGCACGGTGGACCGGAGGCGATTGGTGCTCATCCAATCGATCATCAACAAAAGGACCATCAATGTTGGAGAAATCATCCTACATGAAATTCACGAATACGGTAAGAAAGATAGGGGACCATTATATTTCCCATGTTTGATCACAGGTTTGTGTGTTGCCGCAAGTGTGCCAATCGAAGATACGGACGAATACACTCCCCAAAGGCGAGGATGGACCAGGGACTTTTGTCACAAAGTCATGCAGATCACGCAGACGAAGCCCGTCCAAGCAACACCCCAGCAGTTCACGGCTGATACTACTGTCGGGGCCCAGTACACAGCAGACATGCCTGATACTGCCCACACCTCTGCCGCAGCAGACCCATACCAGGAGATTTTGCAAAGGATGATAGCAATGGACCTCAGGCAATAGAGGTACATGGAGTACCAAAGAGATTTCAAAGGCACACTCGCCCAGATGATGCTCCACGGTTTTCCAGACCAAGGGGCGCAATTTCCAGAGTTTCCCAGCAATATGTTTGTCACAGCCGCCCCTTACACTGAGACTACGCCAGCTCCGGGAGGACCAAGGTCGTTCTTCCATGCGGACCCTCCACCACAGTACCAGGCTGCCGGCCCATCCAGGGCAGCGGATTCTGCCGCGGCATCGTCTGCCAGCAGAAGACCATCCAAGCGGAAGGAATTTTTCAGCACTCCACCCCGATCCCCAATCATCATGGGCAGTCTATCAGCTGAGATAAATGCCTATGTGCACCAAAGCTCCACCGCCGCCGGACCAAGTACACACCACACCGGGGGAGCCACGGCAATGAGAGGTGGAACGGACATAATGATAACCGAAGAGATGGCTGATGTGGAAGAAGGAGAAGAGGTGGAGGCCCCAATGCAACGGATACCACCCACAAGAGTCCAACCGCCCTGGCAAGCAAAAGCTCAACCATCGCCCTCACCAAGAACAAAGCAATCGGCAGCAAGGCCAAGGAGAAAAATTGTTACAAGCAGCTCTTCGGAGTCGCTTTAAATCTTTGTTCTTAATTCAATATTAATTGCTTCTGCTGTTTTTATATGCTGCTTATTTCATAGTTGTGTTGCCTGATTATTTCTTCAAATATAAAGCATTGAGGACAATGCTTGGTTTGAGTTTGGGGGTGCAGATTCACTGCCAAGGCAGCAATCTACTGCCGAGGCCTTGCCAAAAAGGGAGTATTCTAGTGATTTTTTTTATTTTCATGCTCCCCGCCTTACGTGAATTAACTGCCTACACTTTTGCACTGCTTATCATCAGTATTGCCTTAGTTTATTCTTTAAGGCTATAGAAATCTTTCTCCTTACCATGATTAGGTCCTGTTAAGAAGGTTTAACACTTAAGGATGAAAACTTAGAAGCTTACTATAGGAAGAAATCTAAACACTTTTGGGACTTGTTGGATTATAGAAATTCTTTTAATGAACTTCGATGATAAAGACTTAGATTTTTGAGAAAGTAACTAGAGGTGCCTATCACCGGCTCTAGAAAGAACTCTTCTTCATGCTAGAGGTGCCCGAAATTGGCTCTAGTATGTTTTAAGGAATATTAAAAAAAAGAGAAAGAAAGAATTGAGTGAAAGGAAAAACACAATCCTTGAGGTGCCCGAAATTGGCTCAAGAATTGGTTGTTTAGAAAAGAAGAGAACACTTAACCCAATTCTACTTGTCTTGAACTTAGAGTTTATCTAAGAAAGCCTTTAAATCAAACTTGTCCATAAAAAGACACACACTCACAATTCTTATAGTTTGTTTCTAAGTAAACCCTTGGGTAGCCGAAAGGTTAAGGCTTAAGAATAGGCCTAGCTATGGTGGGGAGAATAGATGGGCATGTAAGACCAAGAGAGAGTAGAGTTCGGCAAATTGATGGTTTGCATTGCTTGAGGACAAGCAATAGTTCGAGTTTGGGGGTGTGATAAGTGCTCAACTCACTATCACTTTTTACACCTTTTGTTGGAATTAATCATAGAATTTACACCTACTTGGACCAATGCATGTACTTAATGTGATATATTCAGAAGTTATGCTTATAGAGATAATATTTACAGAAAAGGCACATTTTACCGCATTTTCATATCTGTGCAGGAGAACCTGTGCCGCGGAAGCAACAAGGTCGAGGCAGGACCTGATGCCGAGGCAACAGTTGTAAGCCAGGAAGCAAGATTGTAGGCGATTGGAAGATAATAATCCAAGGGACGTTTCTGGACTTAAAGCCCATGGATCGGAGCTGGTTAGCATGAGGAAAAGCCCAAGACAAGGCCACGCGGGAAAGCCCCCTTAGCCGAATTAAACTTGGAAATATTTTAATTATGTACATGACTTGTTCCCTACTCCAAGTTGTATTCTACTTAGGAAAGGTTTGCCCTAGGTCTAGCCTATATAAAGACCTAGCCATCCAATGTAACAAACACGAATACCTGGAGAGAGAGAGTCGATTCATAAACTTTGTTTTCTTTCTCTCAACTATGTTCTAAGCTTTCTTAGGGTTTAGGTGAAGGTTGTTAGTATTTGTGAGAGGAGATTGTACTTTGTCTTTGTTTCAATGCAATAAAACTATCAAGGTTTGCTTATCCTTTGTTATTCTTTGTTCTCGCATTCAAGACCGGGAGGGAAGTTTGTGAGTAATCTATTTATCTAAGCTCGGGAGAGTTAGATTCACGAAAGGGGTAAGTACGGTGTTTCAATCGCGAAACACTAACTCGGCCTAGGGATAGGTTAAGAGTTTCAACGGCTAAAAGAAGTGTGATATTGGTTGGTGAGTATAATTGGTTCACGCCGGGAGGTATCATCAAGGACTAGTCATCAACAACACTCTGACTTAGGGATAAGCGGAGTCATTCAAGGACACTTTGCCGAACTTTGATAAAGTCTACCCACGAGCAAGGGATTGCCGCGGCGGACAGTATCATCGCTGCCAAGGCAGTAATCTGCAATGCTGTCGAGGTAGTGATATACAATTGCATTGGGCAGAGACAAGTCAATCAATTCCATAATACAACGCAACTGGATCCTGACCCATCTCTCTCTAATATTCAATCTCTTTACTTTGCTTAGTTATTTTAGTTTAGTTAAACCAAACTCAATCACTTGTGTTTTATTTTACTTCTTTCTACAGAACAAGAAGACGAAGAAGACATATTAAGTCTACCAGTCCCTGTGGAGACGATAATCCGATAAATGCTTATCACTTATTACTTTCGATGTGTCCACTTGCACTAAACGCGCACTTTTGACACGCGACAAGTTTTTGGCGCCGTTGCCGGGGACTGGCAACTAAATTTTGTTTTCTTTTTTTTCTTGTTTCTTTTTATTTTTATTTTACTCTTGTTTTTCTTGGTGTATGACCAGGGCCAACCCAACCAACCCCTTATATGAGTTAGATCCAGAGATCAAACGAACAAGGCTAAGGTTGAAGAGACAAATCCAAGAAGCTATGGCAGATCACCCGGCAGGACAAAACTTACCTGCCGGCAATGGAGGTCTTCCGCCGCCACCTGGGCCACGGCAGCTCACTTTCAGAGACTTCCTGGAAGAGGATTTAAATGGATTAAACCCAAGAGTCATTACACCGGAGACAGAAGCAACCTACTTTGAACTGAAACCCGTCATGTTCAATATGCTCAACACTATTGGACAGTTTGGTGGGTCTGTAACTGAAGATGCAAGGCAACACCTCAAGTCCTTCATGGAGATATACAATTCCTTTAAAATTCAAGGAGTCTATGAAGATGTCTTGAGATTAAATCTATTCCCCTATTCACTGAGGGATAGGGCGAAAGCTTGGTTAAATAGCATTCTAGTAGGATCTATTGGATCTTGGAGTGAACTCAGCCGTGATTTTATTACTCGTTTTAATCCCACAAATTGCTTTGGGTGTTAAAAAACCGAGTCTGATTTATGCTACCAGGGCTCTTGATGATCGTGACCAACCATATGTTATAGCGGGTACCTTTTCTATCCATTCTATACCTTATTTTGCTTCACTTGATAATGGGTCTACGCACTCTTATGTGGCGAGTGCGGTAGCGGGTGGTATTGAGATTCCAGTAAGTAAAACCGACTTTTCTGTAACTATGCAAATCCCAATGGGTAACCCAGTAGATGTTAATAGAATTTACCGTAATTGTCCCCTCGAAGTTCAAGGAAAGATGTTTCTTGCAAACATTATGGAACTTCCTTTTAATGAGTTTGATCTTATCCTTGGTATGGATTGATTATCCAATCATCGGGTTAACTTGGATTGTGAGAAAAATAGAGCTTTTCTGAAAACACCTGATAATCGAGTAAAATATTAGTAGGGGAACAAAGAGGATTCTTATCTAATGTGATATCAGCTCTTAAAGCTGAAAGGATGATTAAAAAGGGTTCTGTAGTCTATCTGGCATACATTCTTGATCCGAGATAGTCGGATTCTAGAATGGATAAGATTCGAGTTGTGAAAGATTTTTCGGATGTGTTTCTTGAGGAATTACTGGGAGTGCCACCTAAGCGTGATGAGATTGAGTTTGGTATTGAGGTTTATCCGGGTACAACTCTGGTACCAATGGCACCATATCGAATGACACCTAAAGAACTTAAGGAATTAAAAATTCAGTTGCAAGAGCTTTTGGATAGTGGTTTTATTAGACTAAGTGTTTCTCCATGGGGAGCTTCAGTTCTTTTTGTCAAAAAGAAGGATTGGACGCTACGGTTGTGTATCGATTATCGTAAATTGAACAAGTTGACGATAAAGAATAAATATCCATTCCCTCGTATCGATGATCTTTTTGATCAGTTTCGGGGTGCTAAGGTTTTCTCTAAGATAGACCTGAGATCTGGTTACTACCAACTCAGAGTTAAGGATTCTGATGTCTTTAAAATAGCTTTCCGAACACGTTACAGCCATTATGAATTTCTCGTAATGCCTTTCAGATTGACTAATGCTCCTGCAGCATTCATGGACTTAATGAACAGAGTGTTTCAGCCCTACCTTGACCAGTTTGTGGTTGTTTTTATCGACAACATTCTGGTATATTCTAAATCTGGGAATGAACATGAGGAACTCCTCCAATTGTTTTGCAAACTCTGAGAGAAAAACAATTATATGCAAAGTTTAGTAAGTGTGAGTTTTGGCTTAGTGAAGTTATGTTTTGGGGACACATAGTTTCTGCCGAAGGTGTTAAGGTGGATCCGAAAAAAGTTGAGGCTATAATAGGCTGGAAGCAACCTAAGAATATTTCTGAGATCCGTAGTTTCTTGGGTTTAGTTGGTTACTATCGGAGGTTTGTGTAAGGATTTTCGATTATTGCGGCTCCCTTAACCAAACTTTTGAGGAAAAATGCCCCTTTTTCTTGGATTGAGGCCCAACAATCCAGTTTTGAGAAGTTGAAATCGGTGTTGACCCAAGCCCCAGTTTTGATACAACCTGAGTCTGGAAAACCCTATACCGTTTATAGTGATGCTTCCCATACTGGTTTGGGATGCTTACTCTTACTTATGCAGGATGGTAGGGTGATAGCTTATGCATCCCGTTAGTTGAAACCACATGAAGGTAACTACCCTACCCACGACCTTGAGCTAGCTGCGTGGTTTTTGCGCTTAAAATCTGGAGGCATTATCTCTATGGAGAAAAGTGTTATATCTTTATCAACCATAAGAGTTTGAAGTATTTACTCACTCACAAAGAGCTTAACTTAAGACAACGTCGCTGGTTAGAACTCTTGAAAGACTATGATTGTGAGATTGAGTATCACCCTGGAAAAGCTAATGTGGTGGCCAACGCTTTGAGTCGTCGTGTAATTATGGATCTGAGAGCTCTTTTTGCTCGCCTGGGTTTATATGAGGATGATAGTATTTTAGCGAAACTTCGGGTTATCCCTACCCTAATTTCTGAGATTCGTTCGGAATAGCCGAATGATGGGTTCTTGATGCATCGTAAGAAAGAGGTTGAGGAGGGTACTTCTAGGGACTTTACTATTAACTGGGATGATATACTTTGTTATCAGGATCGGTATTGTGTTCCAAAGAATTCTGAGCTGAAACAAACTATTCTTCGTGAGGCCCATGATAGTCCCTACTCCATGCATCTAGGTGGGGACAAGATGTATAAGAACCTTCAGGAACGATATTGGTGGAAAGGACTTAAGAGAGATGTTGTGGATTATGTGTCTAAGTGCTTGACTTGTCAGAAAGTGAAGGCTGAACACCAGAGACCTTCTGGGTTGTTGCAGCACATTGAGGTTCCTCAGTGAAAGTGGGAACGTGTGACTATGGACTTTGTTAGTGGTCTTCCTTTGACTCTGTCGAAGAAAAACTCTATTTGGGTTATTGTAGATCGTCTCACTAAGTCAGCACATTTTATTCTGGTTCGAGTTGACTACCCCCTCAGTAAGTTAGCTTGGTTATACATATCTAAGATAGTACGACTTCACGGAGTACCTGTCTCTATAATTTTTGATCGTGATCCAAGATTTACAGTCAAGTTCTGGAAATCTTTTCATACTGCCCTAGGTACTCGACTTAATTTCAGTACTGCGTACCATCCACATACTGATGGTCAATCTGATCAGGTTATTCAGATTCTTGAGGATATGTTGAGAGGATGTGTTGTTGACTATCCGGGTAGTTGGGAGAATTTTCTATCTTTAGCAGAGTTTTCTTATAACAACAACTACCAAGTTAGTATCCGGATGGCACCATACGAAGCTATGTGGACGTAAGTGTCGTACACCCATTAGATGGACTGAGTTAACTGAGCATAGGATTTTGGGTCTAGATATTACTCGGGAAGCTGAGGAAACAATTAGAATGATCAAAGAAAGACTTAAGGATGCTTTTGATAGACAAAAGTATTATGCGGATCTAAAACGTCGGGATATCGAGTATGAGTTGGGTGATAGAGTTTTTATGAAAGTATCTCTATGGCGAAAGGTACTTTGATTCGATCGGAAAGGCAAACTAAGTCCTCGTTTTATCGGTTCTTGTCAGATTTTGAGGAGAGTGGGATCAGTTGCCTACCAGTTTGAGTTACCTCATGAGTTACAGCGTATACATGATGTGTTTCACGTTTCTGTGTTGAGACGTTATAGATCTGACCCATCCCACATCATTTCTGTTGAAGATATTAAGGTTAGACCCGATGTAAGTTTTGAAGAGGAACCGGTTAAAATTCTTGAGGAGGACAAGAGAGTGTTAAGGAAAAAGACCATTAGGATGGTCAAAGTTTTATGGCGTCATATTGACTACGATGAGGCTACATGGTAACCCAAGTCTGTTGTTAAAGCCCAGTTACCACATCTTTTCGTACCAGGTAAATTTCGAGGACGAAATTTCTTCCATGGGAGGGGAGAGAGTTGTAACACTCTGGAAATTAAAATAAGGGAAACCCTAATTTTATAAATTTCTCAATCTACTTGTGCCTTAATTTGTTTCGTTTTGGGATTCTATTAGGGGTATTTGAGGAATTTCGACCTAACCAAACCCCAATAAAAGTAAAACACCTCTTTTCCTTCTTTTTTTTTAGCTTCAGCAGCCGCATAACCACACCTCCCCTTGAAACCAACTTCGTTCCGTTACCTCTCTTTTGCTTACCAGTGTGTTTCCGATCCCTGAGCAACAGAGTCGTGTCGCCTCCTCGTCGGAAACCGTTTCTGTTTTGGGTCTTCGCATTGTGGTGGTTGTGTCATGGGTTTGGATAGGTAAGATTGTGTTTTGTTCTCCGATTCCAAGTTTTGGTTTGGTGGTTAGGGTGTTCGTCGGATTATTTGGGGTTTAGATGGAGTTTTAGATCGTCGGAGTTCTTTAGTCGTCGGTTTGGGTCGTCGGCGGAGCCTTGTGGCGGGGTGTGAGTGGGTTACGGTTTTGTGGGTGCTAGATCGAAAGGTTGAAGAAGGTTAGTGAACCGGTAGTTGAACAGGCTTTAGGGAGAGGGTTGGTGAAGAACCGAACCGTTTGAGTGAACTGGCCACCTAAACCGAATCGAACCAAGCCTCTGTTATGACCCAGAAACTGACCCGTTTTTTGACCCGACCCGTGACCCTGACCCGAATATTTGAATCTGTGTTGACGTCATCGATGACGTTATCCATGATGTCATCGATGACGTCTTCAGTGACGTCAGACATTTACCATTGACAGTTGACCTGACCGTTGACTTTGATCGTTGATCGTTGACCAGAGTTGACTTTTTTAAAAGACCCTATCCTGACCTTTTTCGACGTCTTAAGTCCGTTTTTGCAATCCGTTTTGTCAAATTTGAACCTGAAAGCCCTATTTTGACCCCTTTTAAGTATAGTTTGGGTAAGTGGACTTGGATAAGAGTTTAATTGGAATTTTATGGTATTTTTTAGAGAACGTAGACTCTGAAGAGGACGTGTTACCTCCACGCCTCCACCTCGAGTTCAATCGACTCCTGCGAGCACCGCTTGCGACACAAGTATGTTTTCTTTTAGTTCTTTTAGGTGGCATTGTACTATGTTAAAATTAGATTATTTATTAGAACTTTCTTGTAGGCTCTAACTCAGCTAGAGCAGGACCTAGCTCAAATCATGGGAAACGACCATGTCAGTAATTGTATTTGTGCTTCGAGAGGTGTGTTCTCTTTCTGTGCTAAATTTGTGTTCTGTGACTAACCGTATAAAATGATATTGTGACCATGAGATTTCCTGTGATACTGTGATCAGATTATCTGAGTTTTGTGATTCGTATTCTATACGAGTTTATGTGTTGAGACATTGAGATCATTTGCATTGATTGCATACATGTGCATGGGGTGGATTGTACGGAGGAAGATGATTTTACCACACTGTGTTTTGAAGAAATAAGGGGTGAGGGGTTCTGGGGAACTACCTCCATTGTGATCGGTTGGCTTTGCCACCATTGTGTTTCACGTTCGGAGTATGGGATTGCATTCTCTGTGACATAGCATTTATTACTTATTCAGTCATTTACTGCGAATATTTACATGTTATATATCTGTGACTATTACTAAATGCTAATGTGATTTGTGACTGCACTATAGAGACACACTGAGTTTTATAGCTCACCCTTTTAATTTAACATTTCAGATACTCAGCCCTAGAAGTTGGTACTCGGAGCACTCAACCGGATACTTATTTTCCATTATTTTCAGTATGTTTAGTTACCAGGGATTTTTTACTTCAGTTGTTTTAGGGTTATTAGGGATTGAGATGTTTTAAAAATTTGATGCATTGATTCAGATATTTAACTTTAATAATATTATTTAAAGTATTTATTTTTAAACTGTAATTTTACCGTTGCGATATAAATTTGGTACTTATAAAAAAAATTTCCGTTTTACATATCGACTAAGTTTTAAAATATTGTTTTTAACCTACCGTGCACCGCAAGTCAAGAATAAGGGGTTACATACTAAGGCGCAAATGGTCTAAGGATTTCAATCCCTTCGCAATTCTAACATAGTTCCCTCAATGCGTCGGGCGGGACTGCTCTACAGCATCTGTCTTTGTTAAATTATGTGACCTCAGGATAAATTGAGCTTCCGCAATGTCAGACCCCGATCGAGACCTCTTTGTTGATGCTGATGAAGATCAGTGATTCTTGGATTGGTTTTTCCGCTTATGAGAGTGCGCACTTCCCTCCCTCTCCACATCCATACAAATCTCTCCATCCTCTACTCTCCGCCTAAGAGTAACACCCACAGCCTCCCCCATTCATCCCGGTACTAATTTTCGCCTAAAGGTGTTTGGTATTTGGTCATGGCCTTGTTGAGCAATCGATTCCGTCGGTAGATGTTTCTAAGTACCCTTTTCCCAACCCTATCATAGCAATCGGAACGGTGCCTTTTTTCGTATTTCGCTGTCCCACATGTTTTGCATCCATCACACTCGGCATTTTCCCTTTTCGACCGGTTGCTTCACTCTACCATCTATCACTTTCACACATCCACGATAAGTAATGCTTGGTCCTTTGTTCGGGACCAACTGGTTTGTCCCATTCTTTTGCACTACTCCAATATCAAAAGCACCTGATCGTTCCTCCTCTGTATTTTCAGCATCCATCACGAATTTATCTTTGCATTTCCGCATCGCATGATTCACCTTTTTTTCCTTAACAACAACAAAATTCGGTTGCATTGCATCATTACCTGCAGGAATTTGTACATACAAAATGTCATCAAAAATAGAATTATCAATCAAAGTCGAATTGTTGTCCATGTCCATTCCAAAGTCCACAACAACTTTGTTTAGAGTTTCAATATCTTTAAAACTCAGCCACGTATCATCAACCATATCCGCAAAAATTGACACCTCTTGGATAAAGTCTTTTGCAACCCATCATACCTCAGTGATAATTGCTCTATTGAATCCAAAGGTACAGTACTTGTCTGGTCAGTCCGCAAGGAAATGATGCACCTCCTCATTGGTCGTGATCCCATTTTTTGTTGCAATTAGAATGCACATCCATGGCTCGTAAGGTAATCGTTCTTATTTTTTTCTAAAGCAAACGAACAATCCTTTATCTCATGTCCCAAACGCCTACAAGCAAAACAAAATTTGTTTAGTTTCTCATACTAAACTGGAGAAAGTCGATTTGTACAATCAAAATTCTTTCTCATACAAACACATCGAAGAAGCAACTTGTGAACATTCATTTTAACCTTCAGCCGAAAATAATCACCAAGGTTACCAGAAATTTGTCTACCATCGATAGAGTTCAACACACCAAAACAGTCACCAATTCTATTTGATGCCTCTATTGTTATCGCATCTAAAGAAATATCATAAATCTAAATCCATCATGATATTGTGTCAAACTTATATTTTTCAAGAGATAGTGAAGCTATAAATCATTGAAGTAGCACTGGCTCTCCATCAAACAACCATATTTTCCTTCGGATAACACTCATCACCTCATTTTCACTTGGGAATTTGAGTAGAAAGATTCCCAAATTTGAGTAAAACTCATCAAAAATATTTTATTTATTGCTTTATTTGTTATTTGTTCGATATTGGTCTTGTGGTAACCCACAACGGGGATGATTCATTTTATTCATGGACCATTTAATTTATCGTAATTTATTTTCTTGTATTAACTTTTCAAAATTTAAATTTTATGTCATTTATTTTTCCAATTTAATTTTCTTGTATTTCTTTATTTATTTTGTAAATGTATGTATTCTAATTATTCAATTTTGTACATCCATAAGTCACACTAATTAATTAATAATACGACACCCTTTTATTTGATATTAAATGTGGCTAGTACCAATTAGAGTGGTGGTAGTTTTTAGATTTATTATCGAATAAAGGGTCTTTTAAAATTTAATTTCATTCTCAAAACGATTGATAAATTAATCAAATTTGAAGTTGCAAATTTTCAATTTAGGGCAAATCATATTCGATTAGGTACAAATTTTTGGGCAGTTATGAGCATTAATTATGTCTCATCCATAACCGAATCCCAAACTCATTTTTTATAGTCTTTGATTTTAAAGGTGTTCGGCCTACCAAAATAACCGGTGACGACTTCAATCTTTTCTAAAATAATTTGGATTTTATTTTCAAAAATAATCCCAAATTTTTCATTTTTAAATCGTTTTCCAATCATTTTAAAAAACAATTTTTCATGATTCAACCCTTTTTCAAAAAAATATTTTGTCTTTTATTTTAGTCTTTTTTATTTTTAAAATCTTTTTTCGAAAGCCCTAGTTTTTCATACTTTCTAATTTTCAAACTATTTTCTCTCGATTTTTTTAAATTTTCTAATCTTTCACAAAATTTTTAAAATGATTTTCAAAAACTTAAAAAATTATATTTTCAAAAAAATAATAAATAAACCATTTTTTTTAACGAAGGAAAAAATCCTCGTTATAAGGAGATTATAGGAATTTAAGTAGACACGATTTGGTGCATTCCAACAATCACAAATCATGGAGGATAAGTTAAACATTTCAAGTAAGAAAAAATCTATATCACCTAATTATCCTTCATCCAAACATCAATATCCAATTTCCTAGAATAACATCTATACAAGTATTAAACTTGACCTAGTGAGCGTAAATATCGACCTAAAGGATTACCTTAGGTACCATAAGAAATTATCTTAACCGAAGTTTAAAAACTGAATACGAATAGAATTACCCTATCCAAAACTAAAAATCTAGTATGAACAGAATTACCATAGTTGAAGGTAAATATCTAATACTAAAAGAATTATCAGCCTAATCAGGACCACACCTATAGTCTTTCGTCAATATCCTATTACCCATAAAACAATTTTGAATAATAAAAGTTATCTCATTAATTAGTAACAATATGCTAAAAATCCAAGATACAAGCATATATATAATTAGTGAAACCAAAATATTATGACCCATGAACCGGGTATGCTAGTACCAGGTACCAGCCTAGTCAAGTCCTTGATAGTTATAGGCCAAAGATTGTGAACCATAGTTCATTCTAGATAAATTCCAGAATTTAAAAACTTTATTCAAAGAAATTGAGTATTATCAACTTCATTCAGATATTAAAGAATTATACCTTAAGATATTTAGAATTTTTTTTTTGTATTTTAACTATACATGAATTTTAATATATCAATATAAATTTTGAAAAGTCAATCTTGATATTATAGATATATTAGAAGAGTACCAATTTTGCTAAAAAGACATTTTGTTTTTTTTAATACTCAAGGGTAATTTCGTAGTTTAACCCCCAAAGGGTAAATTAGTGATTTGCATACTAAGATTGATGTCGTCTTGCTAGGTTTCCATGTTCATTTCATTAAATATGTCTTAACAATGTCTTACATTCTAAGCATTTAAATAGGTATATATCTCATACGTATTTAATATTTAATTCTAGTTGCATTGTATATTTGAACAGGTCACCAATACACCATGTAGGCGTATCTTTACGGGTGCATATCTATACAAAGTAGTTTGGTAATGATGGTCGATATCAATACGGGGGCTAAGAGTATCGGTACGGGTAGGTGCTCTTGGTTGTTCAAACCTAGATAATGTATCGATACAACTAGTGGGATATCGATATTGGATGGCATACTGATATCCTACCTAGGCGTATCGATACTCGATGGACAATCTGTCCAAGAAATTAGTATTTGAGTTTGGGAGCTCTATAATTCGAGGAAAATGGTCCTAGGGGTCTCTTAAGGTACAAAATGAATATTAAAACTAAGAAACTTATATTCTAACCCCGATAATGAAATACATGGGCTAATTACTTGATAAATGTTGGGTGAATTATATGTGATAGTAACTCATAGGATCCTTGGTGGATTGTATATGATGTGTGGTAGCTAGGAACCTTGTTGTGTGCTAATAGGTTACCTAGTTGTTGAGTTATTGAATGATGGGATCTGGATACCCAAAGTAGAGTTTTGCAATACCTCTAAGACTACCGAATATAAGATCTCGATGCTTAGTGTATGTAGGCCTCTTTTAAAGATGCTTGATGGGACACTCTAACCATGAATTGAGGATCTTAATGTTTAGTGGACGTGAGCTTCAATCCCACGAGTATGAGATCTTGATGCTTAGTGGGCGTGAGCCCTACTCGTACTGTAAGTTCTTGATGCTTAGTGAATGGGAGACTCACGACTTATTATTAATATTATCTGTGTGATGTTATGTGGATTACTTTTTCCATGTGTACAAGTTATGTGGGAACATACATGCATAATTGTTATGCATTTAGGCGGATATGTTAGCGTCATTATTACTTTGTCATGATGTTATTCATGTTGCATTGCCTTTATTTATGATATGTGCAATACTTGGTCGAATGACGGTATATCCATTGAGCTTTCTTAGTTTAGTTTTTAAAATTATTGTTTCTATCCGCAAGTCTTTAGCTTGCAGCTTAGCTTGGAGGAGCACCATTAAGAGTTGAATTTTCAACATCGCCTTAATCTTAGAGTATATTTACTAAATGATCTGAGTCATGTACTTATAAGATCTTATATGTATATTTGTAACTTTTTTTAACTTGGTCTTAGGTCGAATATTTTAAAAGATTGCATTATTTGAGGATCCATTTACTCTTTTGAAAATACTTGGATTTATGTCGTTTTAATCGGATGACTTATATTTTTTCTATTGGATTTTCTTTATGATTTTTTATGAACGAAATTTTATGATTCGAGTTTGGGCTTAAAGCTCAAATGTAATATCCGAGTTGAGGGTGTTACATTTATCGTATAGTATATACATGTTATTTTTCTATTACATATTATTTTTATTACCATACAGTATTAAACTATAATGTATTATGTTATATATCTATATTACCATATTTTATCATGTGTATTACTTTGGCCCTGATCTTGGCTTAATGGATTGAAACCAAATATTCGAATTAATATTTATTGTCTAAAAATAAATATAAAAAAATAAAATTTTGACAAGTAATGAAATCATCACTTTTAATTCTTGTATCATGTATAACGGTTACGTACTTGATTCGAATCATAAAGTAACATGACAATCAAACTTAATTGATGTTACTTTAATTTACGGTCTAATAGATGGACATTTTTATAAATTAAAAGACTAATTAATTCAAGCCTAATTAATTAATTCAAGCGCACAAAATTATTTTAAAAATCTCGTTCAAGTAAAACATAAATTCGATTAAAGAACAATTAATTAAAGTCGATTTAAATCACAATAATTTTCATCGTTTTAAAGGAAACATATAGTTGGTATCGATTTTTGGGCGTGTTGGGATGAGGATGCTAATCCTATTCCACACATAACCAATTCTCAAACCCATTCAATAATAATTTTTGTTTTTTAATAGTGTTCGTCTCACAAAAGTGATCGGTGACGATTTCAGTCTTCTGTTCTTTTTAAAACCAATTTTTCAACTCTTTATATACAAAACAAAAATCATTTTTTAAACAAAATCCCCTAATGTCCTAACTTTCGAATTTCATTTAAATTTAAAACCAAATTTTTTAACAGTCTTCGAGAAAAAAGTCATTACACATGTAAGTTGATCCTAACTCCTCTCTATACATTTGGGTGACCAAAATGTATAAAAGTTAGTGACTAAACTGTTAAACCCCATTAAACGTTTAACTCTTAGGTAACCAAAATGTTACCTTTTCAATAATTAGCAATTATTTATATAGTTTATCTTAAAATATTAAAAATATTATATTATTACATATATTATTAACCAATTGTTCTAGTGGAATTATTTGGCCTCATCGGTTAAAGGAATAATTGTTCTTCCTAGAGGTCATGGGTTCTAGCACCAGTAATGTCAGTATAGTGATTGAGCGATCAATGTCTAAAGGTTGAGAGTATATGTTGGAAAAATAAACTACTGCAAAACGAGGCGTTAGAACTGACTGAAAAATAATACAATAATTATTTGAAACCAAACTTTGTCGTGGTATTAACCACTGCCTTAGAAGCAAATTTGCCCCGATGTGTGTACTCGTTACAATGGATAAACGACCTCCTGAGGTTAACACAGCTCTCCAAATTTCGTACACTTGAAAGATGAAGCGAATTCTAGTGGTATTGCTCTTCTCTCAAATAAAAAGAAACACTCAATATAGATTTAAGAAAACAAAAAAGAATATTTCTAAAGCAAACACTTGCTTAGGGATATCTCAAATGAAAAAATAATCATTTCCAAATATAATCTAATTCTATTTAAAATAGAATTAAATGGTCTTAAAAAAATGTTACAAATGAGCATTACCAACATTCCCTCACTAATGCAAAAGAAAATCCTTCGTAATTATGAGAGCCTTGAAGTTAAAACATGAGAAGAGCAATAACGAGATTAGTTGCTTAAGCACTAGTGAACGTATCTGGAACTAGTACATAGTGGAATGAGTAATTCTTCTCTTAGATAAGTGAATGAATCTGGAACTTTGTAAGATAAGGGTGAACTCATAACACACAACTAACCCCTTCATCCATCGAATTTCTCGATGTGTCTACAAAGTATATATACAAATATATATATAGTCCTCTTTCCTCAGGATTCTAGTAAGTTTATTAGAAAAACGGACCAAAGTTTTTCATAGAAGTTGGCTTGTCTTTCTCACTTACATAGGTTATTTCATCAGGTCTATCTCAATATAAACCACTCAAATAAAAGCTATAAAATAATTAAGAGTTTTTTCTTTAAGCTCATCCTCTCATATAAATAGGTGAATTCTTCAAGTTCATTTATAAAATGAACCACCCAAACTTTGGGATAAGAATTCATTAAGAATAAAAACTCAACCTCTTTAATCGCTGAATTCAATATTTTCTTCTCAATAGAACAACCTAACTCTTGTGATAGAATTCATTAAGAGTTTTCAGTAAACTCATCCTTTCTGGCGGCAAGTTCATTCATTCCTTCACCAACTACCCACTCAACTGGGCTATGAACTTATTAAGAGTAGTTATTCAACCAAAATCGGCAAATTTATCAAGTCTTTCTCACTAAGACCACCCAAAACTTGGTCTATGAATTTATTAAGAGTAACAAAACTCAACCTGGGCATGTACATTGTTCATCATAGGGATAGGTCATAAAAATATACACTATGAGTACTCTTCATGGTTTTGTTTGACCACATTGAACTTAGATAAATAAGTTGGTTATCCACCATGAATTTCTCAACCAATGGGCTTTAAACCCATCCCCCTCGACGAACTAAGAACCAATTTTCATCTTTATCCTTTGGTAAGCGGATCTACTAGGTTCTTCTCTGAATTTAATCATCACTTTAAGACACCCTCACATTTCTAACATTTTAAGATAGAAATAAATCCATAAGTGTCTTGGATAATCGTGGAAACAAATACTCAATTTATTTTAGATTAAGTTTGCTATGAGTTTAACCATAAAACTATGTTTTTAACAAACTCAAATCTTGTTTACACATGATTATATTTTTAAAGTTTTGAGAAGTTACTAATCATTTAGATTAGTATACATAATCTCAAACGATTATAAAATTCATTATATCTCATCAGTTGTAATTCATAACTTTTTCTCATTGAAAGAAATTTTATTTTTCTTAATTTATCATAGAAGGGTTGGAATTAGAAATATTATAGAAAAGTTTACTAGGAGTTTTTAACTTTTTCTCTCAACAAAAAAATTATCTCAAGTTTGCTACAAGAGATTTCAACATAACTCCTAAGATAGACCATCTTTTTCTTTTCTTCTACTTATAGAAGAGCTCAAAGAAATTTACTAGCTACAATAAATTTTTAGTAGCACTAATGTCTATCATTTTATCATTCAACATTTTAGCCCTGAAGAGACCATCATATACTTTATTTACTATGGCTAAATTTGGTATTCTACTCAACCAAATTAATCTCTATTCTTTTTAATTTCTACACTAAGTTTAAAGAGATCTTATTTGTCATAGTATTCTTTATAAAGTGAGAACATTAAAGAACAATGCACCAGGTAGGCTATCATGAAAGAGAGATGTTGCACTAGGCACGCTTAAATACCAAGTTTTTCATAAAATCAATCCTAGACATGCATTTTCATAATGCTTTTTGATAAGTCATCTATGAATTTTTCTGTTTCTTTAATTATGGTCTCTAGAAAAAATATACTTAATACTTTTATTCACATCAATATTTTACTAAGCAAATTTAATGTAAGGCTCACTATTCTTAAAATAGTCATTCATTCTAGCCTTAACCTTTATACTAGTTTAAAACAAGCTCACTGAGTTAAAGGCTAGTTTTAAAGGCACAATATAATTTCATGTGATAAAGTATGAATTGATAGGTAACAAATCTAAATAATCTGACTTTGTAGGTAGATTAACAATTCCAAATAGACTTGATCATTCTCACCATGCTTGCAACTTTACTCTTTGTATCATCATCTTTAATCAAAAATAATATGGAATTTATCGTGATAATCACATCACATGAATCAACAATCTCTTTTAAATCTCTGAGACTCCCTTTTAATAAATTATGAAAATTGTATTATATTCTTGATAGCTCCTCAATCAGAATATTTGACTTGGAGAATCATTCCATCAATGTTTACATTTTCTTTCACTGTCATGTCTAAATTTCTTACAAGAAATTATTAGTACAACAAGAAAAAAAATGAATATCTATTAAAAATATTCTTTTTTTAAAAGTATTTCAAATATTTTTTTTAACATGAACGTTTGGTAAAATATAATAAACCAATTACAATATAATAAGATGTTTAAAACACACATAAATTATATTAGGACAAAATCTATAATTTATATAATGTATTAAAATAACATTATTAAGGTTTTAATCAACACCATCATAAATGCACTACTACCATAATAATTAAATGGTTATAAAACATATTCAAATGATTAAACCGTTACAAATTAAATTATCATTAAATAAATGCATTTAAAAATGATAACATACCCATCTTGAAAAGTATTTAAAACTCACCTATTATCACATATCAACCAATCATGATTTTTATTTATTGACATTTTTTCAAGAATTAAAACACAATTCAATTTTAATAAAAACAAATAAACCTCTTATTGTTTTTATTGTTAGCATCGTAACCAATATCCTATTTTTTTTAAAAAAAATTAAAAAACGGTTTAAATATGCCCCTCCATTAATATATTTCATGGAGAATTAATCATAAAATTTAATTTTTTTTAATGCTTTATTCATCTCCAAAGCATTAAAAAATGCTATAAGTTACTAAAGCATTTAATAATAATTATTAAATATTTAAAAAACATTATAATATATATCATATAGATTCAAGCTAAAAGATTTGAAAATGCACCAAATAAATTTCTATTTCTTTAGGCATCATCTATAAAACTATCTAGATCGATAAAACTATCAAGGTGTTCGGCAACATCCCATCAAACTGATTCTTATGGATGATCAAATATAGCAATCAAATAAAATAGTTTAGAGAACAAAGATAATTCAAATTTTCTTTCGTCTCGTATTCAAGGTCATTACCATGAACATCAAATAATAAAATATTTTAAAACTTTAATCAAAGATAGTAATACTGAATCATATAAACTGGTTTTCTCTACCAATAATAGGTAATAGCATAAATACCTCAATAATCCCATGTAGTATCATATGTATTGAAGTTAGCATAATTCGTACGCATTATTTGCAGCGTTGAATTCGCTTCTAAATTGTTAGAAAAATAAATTACTGCAAAACGAAGCGTTAGAACTTACTGAAAAATAATAAAATAATTATTCGAAACCAAACCGTGTCATGGTATTAACCACTGCCTTAGAAGCAAATTCGCCCCGATGTGTGTAATCGCTACAATGGACGAACGCCCCCTGAGGTTAACACGACTCTCCAAATTTCGTACACCCGAAAGATGGAGCGAACTTTGGTAGTATTGCTCTTCTCTGAACTAAAAAAAACACTCAATATAGATTTAAGGAAAGAAAAAAAAAATATTTCTAAATCAAACACTTGCTTAGGGGTATCTCAAATGAGAAAATATGCCCACTATTTATAGGCTAAATGAAAAAATGTTAACTTCTTAAAAATTAACCATTATTTAGACAGTTTACCTTAAAAATATTAAAAAATATTATATCATTACATATATTACCGATCAATTGTTTTAGTGGAATAAGATAATAGATCCTTTAAGTAAGATTAGAGTTCGAATCTTTACATTGTTAATGTAGTAATTGAGTTGGTAGGATGCCCTCATAATAAGCCTTTGCAGTATCCGATCAGAATTAGTCAACCAATGAGTTAAAAATACATAATTAAAAAATAAAGTATTAAAAATAAATTACATAAAAAATAAAAAAAATAACCGAAGATGAAATCTAAAAAACAGTGGAACAATTTGGAGAAAAAAAATAAATTCGATCTCCTCCTTTCCATCAGGGTAGAGGAGAAAAACGAGAATCTGAAGACCGGAAAGGACCATTCCATGGATATGTGGATGAAAATAGCAACTTAAGTCGATGTCTGTGCTCAAAATCTATTCCATCAACAAAGCTGTGGTTGTGGACTTACACTAGACGCATCAAAACAACCACAATTTTAATTTGGAGAGAAAGAAAAAAGTCACCCATTTGAAAAAAAAAATTTAAAATATATAAATAGTGACTAAATTATTTCAAAATTAATAAATAGTCACTACACTTTTAAAAGTTACATAATAGACATTAAACTTTAGTTTTTGTTACAAAATGATCATTGAACAATTAAATATTGCTATCTTGGTGATATGATAGTTAAGGAAATCTGTATACTAACACAATTAATCTTCAATCATGAAGAATAAACTATGATTAAATTGATCGAATATATAAATATAAAAGACTAAATATGCTATTATTCAAATATTTTTTACACATTCATTTAACTTAAGCATCAATCATGAAGAATAAACTATGACTAAATTGATCAAATATATAAATATAAAAGACTAAATATGCTATTATTCAAATATTTATTACTCTCACATCATTTATTTAACTAAAATTAACTGCTTAACCATTTTTATAATAAAGACATTAAATGGGTATTATTTTTCGGAAACAACTATGTCAATCTTAGATTTTTGTTGCCCTGTAAAATTTATTTTATACCAACGGGTTTGATTCAAGTGAATAAAATTTATTTTGTTACGTATATATAAATTTTCTATGGAAGACTTACCTATCAAAGTCAAATATACAATATAAGTTGATTCGAATTAATCAAGATAAAACCTTAAAACCGAAAGAACAACAAATATATATATATATACTTAATATTTATGAAATTCATATAAAGTAGATACTAACACTCCATGCAATCTTGAAAAATAAAATTGATTACATATTTTCTCTAAAGTTTGAATAAGTCCATTCCGATTCATGTTGTCATGCCTACAAGTTCTTGTTAATTTTATAAAACTTCAATACAAGGGACAAAATTCTCTTATATTCGAATAGTCAAACTTGATGTGTCAAATAATCAAACTGATGTGTCCCATTATATTTTTATAATAAACATAATGGATGTCAATAGTTATTATTTTATGAGAAAATGAATAGTTTTGGATAATAATAATAATAATAATAATAATAATAATAATAATAATAATAAGTGTGCAAAAGTCTTATATTTTATACCATTTTCTCTCAATTATTGTTAGTAATTAATAGACTTTGATGGAAATATTAGATAATTTTACATATTTTTTACATTGCAAAATTCAAGTACTCAAATTTTTTTTTATATATTATTTGATAGAAAATGGTTACGGTTACGATTTTTTTTTCTTAGACAGGGAATAGACCACTAAATAATACCAGATAGATGTTGGATGCAGAAAAATACATATCAGATCAAATATAGAGGAACACTCGTCAGGGCAGCAATATGGTTGTTGGGGAAGTAAAGTAACGAAGACATATGGTGTGTGTAGAACTATATGTTTTGATATAATAATTGAAAAATAGTTTTGGACTAATTTGAAAAGATTTCAAAAAGGATTCTTATGCCCAAACAACTTGAACACCAATTTCAATACATCAATATCAAAACTTGTTTTAGGTGTTTCGATACACCTATAACGACCCGGATTCTCGTATCCGAGTGTCGGGTTAACCCGTGATGTTCTGTTTTGGTTTTGGGCCCCGAGTTTAGTGGTTTCGGGCCTCGGGTTTGTGTTGGGCCTTGTTGGGTCTTGTGGTGTTGGGCTTTTGAGTGGTAGGCTAGGGGCATTCTTGTAAATGCCTAAATGGATGAAAGGAAGGGGGTTAAAGTGTTTTCTGCAGAGAAACAGAGAGTGAGGTCACTCTTGTTTTTCCTTTCCATCTTCATCTTCTTCTCCACCCAAATCCCTAAGGAAAAGGTGTCATCTTTAGAGATTAAAGTAAGAATCACGTTTTGGAGGTGAAAGGTAAGTTATAGAGGTGTTTTTGATCTATAAAATGAGGTATTCATGTAATGGTTTGGTGGAAGATGGAGGTTTTAGTGGGGTTTTAGTTGGAGTTCGGGAGTAGAGTTTGAGAGCTTAAATCTTTGTTCTCTTAGTGTTTTAAGCTCCTAAAATCTTCCCGAGGTGAGTCTAATCCGTTCTACATCTTTCTCTTGTAGAGGAAGAAGTTGGGGCATCATCTCAAAGGCAATGCAAAGAGAAAGCTTGAGGAGGAAGATGGGAGGTCGTTTTTGCTGTGTTTGCTTGAGGTTGGTACTCCCAACTCATCTCTTTATCATTAACATCATGGTAGTATGCATGACATGTAGATTTTGTGCTTGAATGCTTGTGTTGAGCTTTGGAACCTTTAATGGTGGAATTCGGATTTATGTGCTAAATAACTTGAAAATGATGTTAAATTATCCTAAACACTCCTAATAATGTGTAGGAACACTTTAGGATTGATTTGATCAAGTTTGGGAATGAATCCTTGAAATTTCTAAGTGCAAACCTGCATTTAGTGCATGGGTATCGATACACGGGCTACTGGTATCGATACCCATGAGTGAAAATAGGCTATGTGGGTAGGGGTATCGAACCGTGGTTCGATACCGGGTCATCCAGTGGCATAACAGCATCGATACCAGTATCGATGCTAGAGGGTCCTCTTTCGTTGACTTTGAAAATGGTCAAAGGGTATCGATACTAGTATCAATGCCCATGTTTCGATGCCTTCTTTGGGTGGGTATCGAGGTAGGGTGGTTCGATACCCCACATAAGGGTATCGATACCCCTGCGAGAACTCGATAAGTTTGGTATTGTTTGAGGTTCGATAAGGGTATTAAGAGTCCTAATGAAGCCTATATATGAGGAAATAAATTGTTAATACGAGTTTGATGATAATAAACCCCGAACGACTAAATCATGTTAAGTCTTGATATGTTTAAATGTGGAGACCCTAGGTGGATCATTTGTGTGTGTTGAGTCCTTGTTTGATGGAAATTCGGATATTCAAAAGTTTTGCAACACGTCGAAGGCCATCCGATGTAACATTCCGGGTGATGTATTGAAGACTTTTATTCCGAGTGTTGGGCGGCCTCACTCGAAGATGTTTGATGTAACATTCTGAGCATGAGATTGGTTGGGCGGCCTCCATCCCTTTCTGAACGTTGGGTGGCCTCGTTCGAAGATGTAAGATGTAACATTCCGAGCATAGGATTTGAGGGCGGCCTCAATCCTGAGTGTAGGATCCCGATGCTGTGTGGACGCGGGCCTCACTCTTGTGTGTTATTTTGTGATATGACATGTATATGCTGTGTGCAATATTATACATTTTTTATGCCATGTATTAGGCAATCATGCTAGACCATCATATCATGCATGATATTTATATGTTATGCTTTACTGCTTATGATATGCATGATTTTGGGCCGAGTTCGGCGTACCCACTAAGCTTTTGTAGCTCAGCGTTTCGGAATGTGTTTTCGTGCGTAGGTTAGGTGAAGCCGGTTCCTGTGGAGCACCATCGAGGTTTGGATGTCAGCATCGATTTTGTTGTCAGAGTACATGTATTAGATGTAGTGGGCTAGTGCTTAGTCGAACCCTATATGTATTTTGTAACTCTGTTTATTATTTGGGTCGAATGTTTTAAATGATTTATAATAATTAGAACTCCGATTACCTTATGATACTTTGGGCTTACGTTTTTAACTTAAATAGATTTTATGAATCGTATTTTGGACTTGAATTGGATTTTAATTGTTGGGCTTTTGAAAGAATTTTGAAATACAGGTTTTGGGTCGGAGGCCCAATGTGACATCTGGGTCGGGGTATTACATTTAGTGGATTCAGAGCCTAGGTTGAGCCGGTTCTAGGATGTCCCAGGGGGAGTCTAGTGTGTTATATAAGTGTTAGACAAGTACATGCCCATGAGTCGATATCGTACTTTCTTTAAAGCTGAAATTTTGATGGTGTACTCTTGTTTGTTGTTGTTGTTCGTGTAGAGGTGGTTAAGTATGCCGAGACGTGTGCGGGATCAGGAGGAAAGCCGGGGTTCTCGTGGAGGAGACTCCGACTATGAGTATGAGCCCGATGAGGAGGTGTCATCGGATGATGCAGTTGATCAAGGGGCCAACTACTTTGCTCAGTTGAACCGTACCCTGCACAGGATAGTGAGAGCTATACCGAGGTTATCTTCTATGCCTCGTGAGGTACCGATTGAGAGGGTGCGAAGGCAGGGAGCTTTTGACTTCTTTGGTACGGGACAGGACAATCCCGTACAGACTGATCAGTGATTGCATGACACCAGGTGGATAATGAGAAAGATGAGGCTGAGGTCAGAGGACAAGTTGTCGTATGTGTTGTCGCTTCTGAAGGGCTACGCGAGAGAGTGGTGGGAGACGATGGAACAAGGTTGGTATCCTCATCGTCCTAAGTGGGAGGACTTTCTTGAGGAGTTTGAGAGCAAGTATGTGGGTGAGACTCACATCGATACCTTGAGGGAGCGGTTTACCCACCTTGTTCAGGGGAACCGTTCAGTCTTTTTTTATGAGCAGAAGTTCCTTCAGTTGAGCCGGTATGCTCTAGAGCTTTTTGCTACGGAGAAGATGAGATGTAAGAGGTTCTTGAGAGGTCTGAGGAAGGAGATCCAGACTTATCTCACTGCTGCACCGCCTAAGATGTTTTCTGAGTTGGCTGTCAGTGCCAAGTCGTTGGAGCAGGTTCAGGGTTTGACCTATGGGTCGTCTATTGGCTAGGGAGTCACCGGTGGAGCTAGTCAAAGTCATGCGGGTAACTCTAAGTCTCACTCCGTTAGGAGTAGGAGCCATTGGAATCAGAGTAGAGGAGTAGCGAATCAGGGTTCAAGGTCGAACCAGAGATCAGAGTCAGTGGGACGTAGGAGGCAGTCTGTGTCTTCTTCTGTTAGGGCCCTAGAGAGCTTAAAGAGGAGTGTCAATGTTCAGACTTGTAGACGCTGTGGTCGGACCCACCGAAGAGAGTGTTGGGGAAATGCCAGAGCTTGTTTTGAGTGTGGGTCATCAGATCATCTTGTGAGAGACTGTCCAGAGGTTATGATGTCACCACCAGGTCAGGCACAGAGGACTGTGTTTCAAGCTCAGAGGGGTCATGAGTTCTCACGTGGCGGAGCTAGCCACGCATAAGGAGGAACCGTTTAGTCCACTGCTAGAGCACCGGCGAGACAGTATGCAGTGAGGGCATAGGAGGACTATGCTGCTACCGATGTGATCTCAGGTACGTTCAGTTTGTTCTCTATTCCTTTAGTTGCTCTTGTGGACTTGGGATCTACCCACTCGTATATCCGTAGTGGGATGTCGTAACAGTGGGGGTTACCAACGGAGGATCTTGAGGTAGGAGTCCGTGTGACCAGTCCGATCGAGGTGCAAGGGTCTATCTTCCCGGCCGATCTTATGGTCTTACCATTTCAGGAGTTCGACGCAATCCTTGGGATGGATTGGTTGTTCGAGCACGACGCAAGTTTGGGGTGCCGATCTAAGAGTTTGAAGCTTCGTGTGGCTGATGGTTCTAAGCTTGTTGTGAGGGCTGAGAGGAACCTGTGTTTAGCGAATATTGTGTCAGCTTTGTCAGCTCAGAGGTTGATCCAGCAGGGTTGTGAGGCTTTCTTAGCTCACGTGGTAGATGTGAGTGTTGTGGGTCCAGCTTTAGAGAGTTTGAGGACAGTTTGTGAGTACCCCGACGTGTTTCCCAAGAAGTTTCTTGGTTTACCACCCGACCGTGAGTTAGAGTTCCGGATAGAGGTGTTACCAGGGACAGCACCGGTGTCCATAGCACCGTATCGTATGGCACCGACGGAGATGAGAGAGTTGAAGCAACAGATCCAGGAGTTGCTTGAGAGGGGTTTCATCAGACCGAGTGTGTCACCGTGGGGAGCACCGGTTTTGTTTATGAAGAAGAAAGACGGATCGATGAGGATGTGCATCGATTACCGTCAGCTTAATAAGGTCACGATCAAGAATCGTTACCCTTTTCCTAGGATCGATGATCTGTTTGATCAGTTGAGAGGTGCCCGTGTGTTTTCTAAGATCGATCTGAGATCAGGGTACTATCAGTTGACAGTGGTGGAAGAGGATGTCCAAAGGACTGCTTTCAGGACGCGGTACGAACACTATGAGTTCTTAGTGATGCCGTTTGGGCTCACGAATGCACCTGCAACTTTTATGTACTTGATGAACTGGATCTTTCAGCCGCATCTAGATCAGTTTGTGGTTGTGTTCATTGATGACATCTTGGTGTATTCACGCTCGGAGGAGGAGCATGACTACCACCTAAGGGTTGTTCTTCAGGTGTTGAGGGATAGGCTTCTGTACGCCAAGTTTAGTAAGTGTGAGTTCTGGTTGTCAGAGGTAGCGTTTCTTGGTCACATCATTGCAGCGGATGGCATTCAGGTGGATCCTTAGAAAATCCAAGCTGTGGTGGAATGGAAACCACCAAGGAATGTATCGGAAGTCTGTAGTTTTCTTGGACTTGTCGGATACTATAGGAGGTTCGTTAAGGGTTTTTCGATCATAGCAACACCTTTAACCAAGTTGCTTCAGAAAGGGGTTCCATTTGTGTGGAATGAGAAGAGACAACAAAGTTTTGAGCAGCTTAAGGCTTACCTTACAGAGGCACCGGTCTTGACGCAACTAGAACCGGGAAAAGATTATGTGGTGTTTAGTGATGCTTCCTTGAATGGGTTGGGTTGTGTGCTTATGCAAGAGGGTAAGATGGTTGCTTACGCCTCGAGGCAGTTGAAACCCCATGAAAGGAGCTATCCCACCCATGATCTTGAGCTTGCGGCGGTTATCTTCACTTTGAAGATATGGAGGCATTATCTCTATGGGGAGAAATGCTACATCTACACCGATCACAAGAGTTTAAAGTATCTGCTTACCCAAAAAGAGTTAAATCTGAGACAGCATCGGTGGATAGAGTTGTTGAAGGACTATGACTGTTTCATAGAGTATCATCCCGGCAAGGAGAATGTGGTCGCCGATGCCTTAAGTAGGAAGTCCATGTCAGACTTGAGAGCTTTGTTTGCTCGGTTGAGGATGACCGATGACGGAGGCCTTTTAGCAGAGTTGCGTGTGGAGCCCACGCTTGTTCAAGAGATAAAGAGAGCACAAGTTTTAAACGAGGAGTTGGTAGCTCAGTTAGAGGCTTTTCAGAGAGGTGAGTTGTCAGACTTTGAGGTACGAGAAGGTGGGTTCTTATACTTTCAAGGTTGGTTGTGTGTACCAGCTTTAGAGGATCTAAGTGATCGTATCTTGAGGGAAGCTCACCGTAGTCTGTTTTCTGTTCATCCGGGTAGTAACAAGATGTTTCAGGATCTTCATCCTTTCTTTTGGTGGCCGTGCATTAAAAAAGATGTGTTAGAGTTTGTGACCAAGTGTTTGGTGTGTCAACAAGTGAAGGCAGAACATCAGGTTCCTTCAGGTTTGCTTCAGCCTATCCAGATTCCATAGTGGAAGTGGGATTGAGTGACCATGGACTTCGTCACCGGGTTGCCGATGACGTTGAGGAAGCATGATGCTATATGGGTTATAGTTGACCGGTTGACCAAGTCGGCTCACTTCTTACCGGTAAGGACGGACTACAGTTTAGAAAAGTTGGCTCAGTTGTACATCAAGGAGATAGTGAGGTTGCATGGGGTATCCACATCGATCATATCGGATAGGGATCTGAGGTTCACAGCGAGGTTGTGGAGGTCTATCCACGAGGTTTTAGATGACAAGCTGCACTTCAGTACAACTTTTCATCCTCAGACAGATGGACAGTCTGAGAGAGTCATCCAGATCTTGGAGGATATGCTTCGGTGTTGTGCTGTGGACTTTGCTCGTAGTTGGGAGGAGCAGTTATCGTTGGTAGAGTTTTCTTATAACAACAATTATTAGTCAAGCATCAAGATGGCTCCTTTTAAGTCCTTATACGGGCGTAGGTGTAGGAAACCTTTATGTTGGACAGAGCTCAATGAGAGAAAGATAGTAAGTCGGAGCTTGTTAAGGAAACCGAGGAAAAAGTTATGATCATCAAGGAAAGGTTACAAGCAGCTTTTGACCGACAGAAAACTTATGCGGATAAGAAGCGTAAGCACATCGAGTATGAGCTTGGTGAGAAGGTGTTTCTCAAGGTATCCCCGTGGAAAGGGATCATCCAGTTTGGTCGTAAAGGAAAGTTGAGTCCAAGGTATATAGGGTCTTATGAAATTCTTCAGAGGATTAGACCGGTAGCTTATCGGCTAGCTTTACCTCCAGAGTTGGCACGTATACACGATGTGTTCCACGTGTCTATGTTGAGACGTTACCGTTCCGATCCTTCGCATGTGGTTCAGTTTGAGGAAATAGAAGTCAATGCAGATTTGACTTACGAAGAAAGGCCTATAGGAATCTTGAATAGAGGAATGAAAGAGCTTCAGAACAAGTGTATACCTTTGGTAAAGGTTTTGTGGAGGAATCATGGGAGAAGAAGCAACGTGGGAAGCGGAGAAGGACATGAGAGCTCAGTATCCTCATCTCTTCATGATAGGTAAATTTCGAGGACAAAATTTTCTTTAAGGAGGGTAGAGTTGTAATGATCCGAATTCTCTTATCCGAGTGTCGAGTTAACCCGTGGTGTTGGGCTTCGGTTTTGGGCCTCGAGTTTGTGTTGGGCCTTGTTGGGTCTTGTGGTGTTGGGCTTTTGAGTGGTAGGCTAGGGTCATTCTTGTAAATGCCTAAATGGATGAAAGGAAGGGGGATTTCGAGTGTTTTCTGTAGAGAAACAGAGAGTGAGGTCACTCTTGTTTTTCCTTTTCATCTTCATCTTATTCTCCACCCAAATCCCTAAGGAAAATGTGTCATCTTTAAAGTTTAAAGTAAGAATCACGTTTTGGAGGTGAAAGGTAAGTTATAGAGTTTTTTTTTTATCTATAAAATGAGGTATTTATGTGAGGGTTTGGTGGAAGATGGAGGTTTTAGTGGGGTTTTAGTTGGAGTTCGGGAGTAGAGTTTGAGACCTTAAATCTCTGTTCTCTTAGTGTTTTAAGCTCCTAAAATCTTCTAGAGGTGAGTCTAATCCATTCTACATCTTTCTCTTGTAGAGGAAGAAGTTGGGGCATCATCTCAAAGGCAAGGCAAAGAGAAAGCTTGAGGAGGAAGAGAGGAGGTCGTTTTTGCTGTGTTTGCTTGAGGTTGGTACTCCCAACTCATCTCTTTATCATTCACATCATGGTAGTATGCATGACATGTAGATTTTGTGCTTGAATGCTTGTGTTGAGGTTTGGAACCTTTAATGGTGAAATTCAGATTTATCTGCTAAATGACTTGAAAATGATGTTAAATTATCCTAAACACTCCTAATAATGTGTAGGAACACTTTAGGATTGATTTGATCAAGTTTGGGAATGAATCCTTGAAATTTCTAAGTGCAAACCTGCATTTCGTGTAGGGGTATCGATACACGGGCTACCGGTATCGATACCCATGAGTGAAAATAGGCTATGTAGGCAGGGGTATCCAACCGTGGTTCGATACCGGGTCCTCCAGTGACATAATAGTTGTAATCACTAATTTTATCCGGGGTTTTAACCCGGGTTTTATTTTTCGTTTAATTTGAATATTGGGCTTCTAATTATTAAACAAAAATCAAAAATATTATTATTATATATGTGTATTTAATTCAAAAATCCAAAAATATTATTATACTAAATATTTTCATTTCATATTTATTTTGAGTTTGTAAATACATATATTACCTATATATTATCCCAATATATATATATATATACATAATATTTTCTTTACTATCTTTTCGGCCATAGATGTATATACTTTTACTCTTTGTTTATATTATTATTATTTATTAATATTAAATATTATCATATTATTCTTTATTATTATTATTATTACCCTTTATTATTTTTGTTTATTAAGTATTATTATTATTATTAACAAATAATATAAAACCTAATTATATAAATAATAAGCTCACATCTTTATTAATATTAATTTCAGTCCATTATACATAACTCAAAAAAATAATACACAAGCCCAGTTACAAAGAGCCCAAACCAGCTAAACCCAAACACCCTTTTCTGCTACGCAGCCACTTAATAGTCGTTGGATCTGAAACAGATCCAACGGTCCAGATCGCGACAGGAGAAGAATCCAGATCGTCCACGCGCGCCTCTCTGTATACCGCGTACATGCCACGCGCGCGTGCGTGGCACGCGCCGACTCTTCAATGCCCAGAACGCCCATTCGAATCTCTTCTCTGGCCATTCGATAGCCACCGCCGGTGGTCCCCTCTTCTCCTCCGTTTGCCACATGCGCAAAAAAATAAAGAAGCACATCAGAATCGTACCATTACAGAGCCAAAACGCCCAAATATTCAGAGATAATTTCAATACGAATTTCTGCAAATTTCAGAGGCATCTCAACAAATTTCAGAACCATTCGGCCGACCAACAAACAATTTCAGAAGCCAAAACACCAATATCAGAGAAATCAGAGCAGAAATCGTTCTGCATACATCCAAAAATTCCAGAACCAATAGGAGTTTTTCAATTCTTTTTTCTCTTCGAATTTATTCCATGTATTTTCGGTTATAAAACCGGATTGAAACCAATGTAAGGGACTTTTTTTTCCACCACCGAATCAATAAAACAAGAGTTTCAAGAGGTAAACCCTCCGTATTTTTTTCCGCATAGAAGCACAAAGAAAGTTAGGGTTAGAATTGTTTTTCCTTCGTTTTTTAGTCTTCTCCCATCTTCGATTCCTTCGGTGATAAACTCTGGCCTTGTGCCGTTTGATGAACAGAGGAAGAAGAAACTTTTTTCCCCTTTCCATCCTTTCGAATCAAAAGTAAAGTTTTTTTTATTCTGTTTGGTTTCGGATTTTGAGAAAAGCAAAGGTTTTTGGTTTCAGATTTTATAAAATTGGGAGTATTTTGATTTTGGAGTTTCGAAAAGGAAGTTTTTGGACCGTTTTAGGTTTGTCGGCCACCGCTGCATTTCGCGGTGGTTTTCTGGAAATGAAGAACATTCTTTGAATGTTCATCATTTCTGGGTTGAAAGTTGAACTGATGAGAGGATTTGAGAAGGGTATTAGCTTTCGGTTAAGAGAAAAATAATAAAGGGAGAGTGTTTCAAAATCAGTTTGTGTTATATACTTCCACATATTTTAAAAATGATTTATTTGCACTCATAAACCCCTCCGTGTCGCATGAATAACGCGCGTGATCCCTCTCTGTTTTCAAAAGCTTTCAATTCGGCCCCTAATCGGGCTATATTCATCCGATTTAAAATGGGTTTATTTTATTTCAGTCCCTCCGTGTTCTTACTCGCACTTTTTAAGCCCTCCCTCGTTTCAAAATAACACTTTGAGGGCCTAGAGATTTTTAAATATTTTTAATTTGGTCACTTCCAGTGACATTTTATTCTTATATTTATATTTTGTTAGTTTTTTTCCTTTTTATTTATTGTTTTACTCATATATATATATATATATTATGTTGTACATGTATTTAATTTTGTATATACTTTTATTACATATATTTATTCTATTTATGCCATGTTTTGTTTATTTATGCATTTTGTTTACACGTTGCATTTACTTATTTTTATCATGCTTATTATGTCATACTTATTTATTTGTGCATTTAGTTGTTTACTTTTTTTAAAGTCATTACACTTGTATGTATATTCGTTTACTTTGTTACATTTGTATTTATATTGTCATGTCATATTGTCGTATGCTTTTACTTTTTTTTATCATGCTTTTGTATATATTTATCATCGTTGTTTTATCTTGCATTTCACACATCACTATTTAATGAGCCTAATTAAATATGTCTCTATTCGATCGTAACGGGCCCGACACCAAACGTAGTGGTGCGGTGTACGCGTATACCTTCGGATGAAGACACGGTAAAAAATAAAATAAATTCGAATATTTAAACAAACATAAATTTAAATGCCACTTTAATATGGAAAATCCAAAATTAATTAAGCTGTTATTTTGTAAAGGTGCCAATTTTGGGTGATTTTTAACGATAATATCGTTTTAAATCGTAACTGACTCTCGAACCCAAATCTTTTCGAATCTCTGGTTTCCCGGTGTCCGGTCTACCAAAAGTTACCAGTGGCGACTCCAATCTTTTTTTAAAACCCTAATTTACCAAAATTCCTAAATTCAGGTTTTTGAAACCCTAGATTTCAAATTTAGGGTTAACATTTCAAAATCCCTAATTTTTTAGCCTAATTCCCAATTTTCAATTTCAACCTTAAATTTCTAATTTTCAACCTTTTTCGATGTTTCCACTTGTGACCCACTTTCTCCCTTTTCCCCTTTTCCTTTTCACTATCACACTTATTTTTAGTATTAATTTTAATTTTTTTTAAAGGGTCGTTACACTTGGCGACTCTGCTGGGGACGTTTTTTTTTTAAAAAAACAAACTAGTCAAGCCTTGTTTTCAAAATACCGCTAAATTAATTTTGGAAATTATGAAGTAAAGTGGCAATTAAATTATTATTTTTTTATTAATTCAAGGTTAAACTATCATTCATACCCGTGTCTAAGTGTGGGAAGACGCTAAGTGCCTTCGTAAAGATATTGTTCCTTCGTACGGGTCTAACAAGTACTTTCGGGGCTCGACTACCCTATGCTTTCATAAGGATATTGTTCCTTCGTAGGGGCATAATGAAAGGGTCCCCCTAAATTGAACTCGATCGAGATGAGCTTATAATGGGTGAGATCGGGGGCCTTGCTACTCTTAGAAGAGGACAGGAAGGACAATTTGGATACCTCGTTAGAACCAAAACTGCATTTAAAGAATCTAGTCAACCTACCCGATTAGAGCCATGCGGTTAACCTAGGTTCTTTTAGAAGAGATATATAGGGTTGTTTTCTTTCCTTTTTTTGCTTGCATTTTTGCTTCATTATTTTTGCATCAGCATTTCATGAAGGTGTTGGCCTAAGTGGTTTGTCTAATTAGAGGCTTTCGTTAGAGGATTAAGAAAAAATAGAAGATAAAAATAAGAGGAGAAAAAATAAAGAAGAGGAGACGAAAAAATAAAAGATAGAGAAATTAAAAAAAGAGAGAAATAGAAAGAAGAAAGAAAATAATTGAGAGATTGAAAAGAAAAAAAGAGAGAAAAAGAGAGATAATAGAAAGAAAAAATAAATCTTTATTCGGCGAAAGTTGATCAAAGGGTGATCACTAGCATGATCAACACCTTCACTAGCATTCATTTGCATTTCATGCATTTTCATAGCATACATTTTTGCATTCATCAATAAGGCAAGAAGATTGACCTTGGATACACCGTGGCAGTTATCAATGACATCCAACATGTCTAAAAACTTTAGAGGGGCTTTTGCTTCAGAGACTAGAAGGGGCGAAAGGTCAATATCAGGTCAGCACAACTTTGAGAGCATGAACAACCTTGTGGCTAGGGTGAGCAAGCTCGAAGAACTTCATGAGCTTTTGATCGGGAATCAAAATAAGATTTTATCGTGCGTGAGGAATTTGCAAGGGGAGACACGCGAGCTAAAGGGTATGATGAATACCTCAATTAAGGGGAAGGGCTTAGTGGAAGATTGTACCATGCCAAACAAGTCTAAGAAGACGAGTGAGAATTTGACATTTGGATGGAAAAGACTATCTCCAATGAAGACCAAGAAGTCATCAACTAGTATGAAGTCGCTTGTAATGCCTCAGATTGTCCCACGGAGTTAGTGTTGGACAAAATTGAAGCTTCTTTCCAGAAAATTCTATCTTCCCCATTAAAAGGAAATTCCCCAAAGTGTCCAAGGGTGCACTCTCGTAAAGAAAACCATACGGGTCTTTGTTTACCCTCGAAGAATATCTCAGCCTCCTCATCTCAAGGAGTGACCAAGAATACACCAAGGAGGGAGAATAAACCCACCAAAAAGGAAAGCGAGAAGTCACCTTTTACCCTGTTACCGGTATCATACAAGGAGATGTATTTTCGACTCTACAAGGCGGATTTGGTACGACCCTACCATGTTAATCCCTATATCCCACCTTATCCCGCATGGTATGTTGCCGAGGCACACTGTGAGTACCACGCCGGAGTACCGGGGCATACAATTGAGAACTGCATCGCTTTCAAGAAGTTGGTGCAAAGCTTATTGAACACCGAAGTTATACATCTCAATCCATCAGGGGAAATGACTTTTCATCTACCCAATTACGAGGGGCATGCCTTTTAAAGAAGTTGGATTTCGAGAAGCCGAGAGTAATCCAGGGTTGCCAAAAAGTTCACGTGCATCTCATTTAGCTTTTTCATAGATGTTTGTTTGAATCAATTTCCTTGCATTTTCAATTTTCTCTTTTATGTTTTAACCAATCTTGCTATCTTTGGCCCGAAAGTAGCGATGACTTTTTGTTAAGGGCTTCTATCATGTCTTCTCTATTTTTCAATTTAATGAAGAGGTGCACTTTTATATACTTTTTCTTACTTTTTTGGAAAATTCTTGGATATTTAATGCTTGTTGTGTCTCCGATTCAGACACATAAAACACAATTAATTAATTGAGTGTTGTGATTACGATAAAGTACAATTCTGTTTTTAATCCGCTTTGGTCGAAAAGCTTGAGAAGTAAGACTATTACTCCTTCGATAATGTTCAATAATAATAAGGTCTCGTGAAAAGTGAATCTACTCGAATTTGAAAATTCCGAGAAGTAAAAAAAAAGCATTAAAAATGAAAAAGAAAAAGGAAAAAGAGGTGAAAATTAAAACCCTCAAATGAACGAGCAATCCAATAAGTCTCGGAGCATCCTGATGGAGCTGTGGGGGAAGAACTAATCTAATAAGGAGCCAGATCTCCACTAGTTCGATACCCTAGCGTCAGTGATGACTCTTTGAAGACACTGACACCTTAAATACAAAAATGATTAAGTGCAAACAAAAGCACATGCTTACACTTGGAATTTTTGAACCGAGTTACAAAGACAAATATGAGAACTAGAAGGAGTAGTTTTTAAGCAGATCAAGCGAGCACGATAATCATGAGGATGAACCGAATATTTTGAACAGAATTTTGACACTTCAAATATCGCCAAAACATTTCAAAGTAAAATATTAACTATTTAGTGTCGAGTCTGAGACACTTTAGCATTTGGTATCCAAGGATTTTGTTCCTTTTGTTTCTATTTTGTTAGTTTTTTTCGTTTTATTTATTGTTTTACTCATATATATTTTATGTTGTACATGTATTTAATTTTGTATATACTTTTAGTACATATATTTGTTCTATTTTTGCCATGTTTCTATTTATGCCATGTTTTGTTTATTTATGCATTTTGTTTACATGTTGCATTTACTTATTTTTATCATGCTTATTATGTCATACTTATTTATTTGTGCATTTAGTTGTTTACTTTTTTTTAAAGTCATTACACTTATATGTATATTCGTTTACTTTGTTACATTTGTATTTATATTGTCATGTCATATTGTCGTATGCTTTTACTTCTTTTTTTTTATCATGCTTTTGTATATATTTATCATCGTTGTTTTATCTTGAATTTCACACTTCACTATTTAATGAGCCTAATTAAATATGTCTTTATTCGATCGTAATGGGCCCGACACCAAACGTAGTGGTGGCGGAGTACGCGTATACCTTCGGATAAAGACACGGTAAAAAATAATATAAATTCAAATATTTAAACAAACATAAATTTAAATGCCACTTTAATCCGGAAAATCCAAAATTAATTAAGCGATTATTTTGTAAAGGTGCCAATTTTGGGCAGTTTTTAACGATAATATTGTTTTAAATCGTAACCGACTCTCGAACCCAAATCTTTTCGAATCTCTGGTTTCCCGATGTCCGGTCTACCAAAAGTGACCGGTGGCGACTCCAATCTTTTTTTAAAACCCTAATTTACCAAAATTCCTAAATTCAGGTTTTTGAAACCCTAGATTTTAAATTTAGGGTTAACATTTCAAAATCCCTAATTTTTTAGCCTAATTCCCAATTTTCAATTTCAACCTTAAATTTCTAATTTTCAACCTTTTTCGATGTTTCTACTAGTGACCCCTTTCTCCCTTTTCCCCTTTTCCTTTTCACTATCACACTTATTTTTAGTATTAATTTTAATTTTTTTACAGGGTCGCTACAATAGCATCGATACCAGTATCGATGCTGGAGGGTCCTCTTTCGTTAACTTTAAAAATGGTCAAAGGGTATCGATACTGGTATCGATACCCATGTTTCGATGCCTTCTTTGGGTGGGTATCGAGGCAGGGTGGTTCGATACCCCACATAAGGATATCGATACCCCTGCGAGAACTCGATAAGTTTGGTATTGTTTGAGATTCGATAAGGGTATTAAGAGTCCTAATGAAGCCTATATATGAGGAAATGAATTGTTAATACGAGTTTGATGATTATAAACCCTGAACGACTAAATCATGTTAAGTCTTGATATGTTTTGATGTGGAGATCCTAGGTAGATCATTTGTGTGTGTTGAGTCCTTGTTTGATGGAAATCCGGATATCCAACAGTGTTGCAACACGTCGAAGGTCATCCGATCTAACATTCCGGGTGATGTATTGAAGACTTTTATTCCGAGTGTTGGGCGGCCTCACTCGAAGATGTTCGATGTAACATTCCGAGCATAGGATTGGTTGGGCGGTCTCCATCCCTTTCCGAACGTTGGGCGGCCTCGTTCGAAGATGTCCGATGTAACATTCCGGGCATAAGATTTGAGGACATCCTCAATCCTGAGTGTAGGATCCCGATGCTGTGTGGACACAGGCCTCACTCTTGTGTGTTATTTTGTGATGTGACATGTATATGCTGTGTGCGATATTATACATTGTTTATGCCATGTATTAGGCAAGCATGCTATACCATCATATCATGCACGATATTTATATGCTATGCTTTACTGCTTATGATATACATGATTTTGGGCCGAGTTCGGCGTACCCACTGAGCTTTTGTAGCTCAGCGTTTCGAAATGTGTTTTCGTGCGTAGGTTAGGTGAAGTCGGTTCCTGTGGAGCACCATCGAGGTTTGGATTTCAACATCGACTTTGTTGTCAAAGTACATGTATTAGATGTAGTGGGCTAGTGCTTAGTCGAACCCTATATGTATTTTGTAACTCTGTTTATTATTTGGGTCAAATGTTTTAAATGATTTGTAATAATTGGAGCTCCGATTACCTTATGTTACTTTGGGCTTACGTTTTTAACTTAAATGGATTTTATGAATCGTATTTTGGACTTGAATTGGATTTTAAATTGTTGGGTTTCGAAAGAATTTTGAAATCTAGGTTTTGGGCCGGAGGCCCAATGTGACATCCGGGTCGGGGTGTTACAACACCTCTAACGGATTTACAAAAAGCCCAACGACTAGGAATCGTATCGAAACAGTCTCGAAATAGCTACCACGCATTTCAATACCACATGCACCATAAGCAGAAATTGGACTTGAAACCAACTCCAAACGGCTCCAAATCAATCCTAACGGTCATTAACGACTAGAAGCTCAATTGGGAAGATAAAAGGCTCAAGCATCATATAGAGACTAATGCTTCCATTGTCAACAACATATGATGAAAAAATTGGGTGAATGATTAGATTGCAAACATCAACCTTATTAGAAGGTGTTGCGTGTCAAAAGTGCGCAATTAGTGCAAGTGGACACATCGCAAGTAATAAAGTGATAAGTATAATCGTGTAACGTCTCCACAGGGATTGGTATACTTAATATGCCTTCTTCGTCTTCTTGCTCTATAAAAAAAAAATAAAGACAGGTAAATTTGGTTTTGATGAAACTAAATAAATTGAAATAAAGAAAACTAATAATAAAGAAGATGAGATCTGATTAAGAGAGAGGGCAGGATCCAGTTGCGTTGTATTGTGATTAGACAAATACTTGTGAAATAAAATGTTTATGTATGCTCAAGTGTATTAGAAATTGGGTGAATGATTAGATTGCAAACATCAACCTTATTAGAAGGTGTTCCGTGTCAAAAGTGCGCAATTAGTGCAAGTGGACACATCGCAAGTAATAAAGTGATAAGTATAATCGTGTATCGTCTCCACAGGGATTGGTATACTTAATATGCCTTCTTCGTCTTCTTGCTCTGTAAAAAGAAATAAAATAAAGACACGGGTAAATTTGGTTTTGATGAAACTAAATAAATTGAAATAAAGAAAACTAATAATAAAGAAGATGAGATCTGATTAAGAGAGAGAGCAAGATCCAGTTGCGTTGTATTGTGGATTTGATTGACTTGTCTCTGTCCAATGCAATTGTATATCACTGCCTCGGTAGTACTGCAGATTACTGCCTTGGCAGCAACGATACTTGTCTGCCGCGGCAATCCCTTGCTCGTGGGTGGACTTTACCAAAGTTCGGCAAAGTGTCCTTGGATGACTCCGCTTATCCCTAAGTCGAAGTACTGTTGATGAATAGTCCTTGATGATACCTCCCGGCGTGAATCAATTATACCCACCAACCAATCTCACACTTCTTTTAGCCATTAAAACTCTTAACCTATCCCTAGGCCGAGTTAGTATTTCGCGATTGAAACACCGTACTTATCCCTTTCGTGAATCTAACTCTCCCAAGTCTAGATAAATAGATTACTCACAAACTTCTCTCCCGAGCTTGAATGCAAGAACAAAGAATGGCAAAGGATAAGCAAACCTTGGTATATTTATTGCATTGAACTGCCCCATGATGTTGGGTAGGAAATAAGGTGTCCGACTCGGCCCCTAGTTGTGCGGCCTCCTCGGTCATGTTGGCCCCTTGGTGTGCGGCCTCCTCGATCATGTGGTGGCGGGCTGTGACATTCTCCCGCACTAAATTGAGCGACGCCCTCGTCGCTCGGCTTTGATGAAACTCGACAATCTTGTCACTGAATTGCCACAAGTCTTCGGCAAGTTCCCAACTACCTTTGGTTTCGGGAAGTCCCTTCCAAAGCATAAAGTATTCGTGCCTTGGTCTATGGCTAGGTCGTCGGATGACTCGGTCCGTAAGGATGTCTTGTGCCTCCTTCTCATAGGAGACTTTGACTCCAACTGGTGCTCGACTGGATGTGTTCCTCTTCGGGTCATCAGCATCCTCGTGGAATGGCTTTAGCATGCTGATGTGGAAAACAGGATGGGCTCGAAGCTTTGGCGGCAACTCCAATTTGCAGGCCACCTTGCCTACTCATTTGACCAGCTTGTATGGTCCCTCGTATCTTCTCACGAGCGCCCTGTGAAAAGAAGAATTGCGAAGTGTTAGATTCAATTTTGCAAGGACTAAGTCTCCTACCTGGAACTTCATGTTTCTGCGCTTTTGATCCGCCCACTTCTTGTTCCTCTTTTGAGCCTTGTGCAAGCAGGCTTCGGCTAAGTCTCTGTCGCGTGTCAAAAGTACGCGTTCAGTGCAAGTGGACACATCGCAAGTAATAAGTGATAAGTATATTATCGAGTTATCGTCTCCTCAGGGACCGGTATACTTAATATGTTTTCTTCACCTCCTTGTTCTGTAAAAAGATAAAAACACAAGTAAATTGATTTGATTTATCTAAACTAAAATAACTAAAATAAAAGTAAAGGATTGAAATAGTAGAGAGAGATGGGCTAGGATCCAATTGCGTCGTATTGTGGAATTGATTGACTTGTCTTCGTCCAATGCAATCGTATATCACTGCCTCGGCAGCACTGCAGTTTTACTGCCTGGGCAGCGATAACACTGTCTGCCACGGCAATCCCTTGCTCGTGGGCAGACTTTACCAAAGTTCGGCAAAGTGTCCTTGAATGACTCTGCTTATTCCTAAGTTAGAGTGTTGTTGATGACTAGACCTTGATGATACCTCCCGACGTGAACCAATTATACTCACCAACCAATCTCACACTTCTTTTAGCCGCTGAAACTCTTAACCTATCCCTAGGCCGAGTTAGTGTTTCGCGATTGAAACACCGTACTTACCCCTTTCGTGAATCTAACTCTCCTGAGCTTAGATAAATGGATGATCACAATATCCTCTCCCGGGCTCAATTGTGAAACAAGGATTAACAAAGGATAAACAAACCTTGATAATCTTTATTGCATTGAATGAAAGACAAAGTACAATCTCCTCTCACAAATACTCTACAACCTTCACCTAATCCCTAAGAAGGTTTAGAACATGATGGAGAGGAAAGAAACAAGAGTAGAAGTCGGCTCTCTCCCTAGGTATTTCGTTGTGTATTACATTGGGTGGCTAGGTCTTTATATAGGCTAGACCTAGGGCAAACCTTTCCTAAGTAGAATACAACTTGGAGTAGGAAACAAGTTAAGTACATAATAAAATATATTTCCAAGTTTGTATTCGGCTAAAGGGGTTTTTCTGCATAGTCTTCCTTTGGGCTTTTCCTTGTGCTAGCCAGCTCCGATTCATGGGCTTCAAGTCCAGACACGTTCCTTGGATTTTTGTCTTTCCATCGCCTATAATCTTGCTTCCTGTCTTTCTGTTGCTGCCTCGGCATCAGGTCCTGCCTCGGCCTTGTCACTGCCGCAGCACTGGTTCTCCTGCACAGATATGAAAACGCAGTAAAATATGCATTTTTCTGGAAATATTATCTATATGAGCATACTTCTAAATATATCACATTGAGTGCATGCATTGGTCCAAGTGGGTGTATATTTGGTACTTAATGCCCATAAAAGGAGTAAAAAGTGATAGTGTGTTGAACACTGATGTGGAAAACAGGATGGGCTCGAAGCTTTGGCGGCAACTCCAATTTGCAGTCCAACTTGCCTACTCATTTGACCAGCTTGTATGGTCCCTCGTATCTTCTCACGAGCGCCCTGTGAAAAGAAGAATTGCGAAGTGTTAGATTCAATTTTGCAAGGACTAAGTCTCCTACCTGGAACTCCATGTCTCTGCACTTTTGATCCGCCCACTTCTTGTTCCTCTTTTGAGCCTTGTGCAAGCAGGCTTCGGCTAAGTCTCGTTGCTCTTGCCAAGCCTTTGTGAAATTAAATGCTGCGGGATTTGGACCCTCATACTTGGTTGCAATCGCATCGGGAGTGTGCGGTTGTTGCCCATTTACTATCTCGAATGGGCTCCTATTGGTTGCCTCGGTTCGTTGCAAGTTGTACGAAAATTGGGCCACATCCAATAGCTTTGGTCAGTCCCTTTGCGTAGCACTCACATAGTGCCTTAAATAAATTTCGAGCAGTGCATTGACCCTCTCCGTTTGCCCGTCCGTTTGCGGTTGAAAAGCTGTTGAAAAGTTTAAGTTGGATCCCATTAACTTAAAAATTCGGTCCAAAATCGGCCAGTGAAGCGAGTGTCCCTATCGCTTATGATAGTCTTCGGAATTCCCCAATACTTTACCACATGTTTGAGGAATAAGCGGGCTGCCTCCTCTGCTGGACAAACCTTGGTTGCTGGTATGAATGTTGCATATTTCGAGAACCTGTCAACCACAACCATAATACTCGAAAAATCGTTAACATTAGGCAAACCTATAATAAAATCAAGGGAAATACTCTCCCATGGCTTCTCCGGAACTGGAAGCGGTAGAAGCAAGCCCATTGGTTTCTTTGCATCCACCTTGTCTTGTTGGCACACAAGACAAGTTTTGACATAAGCCTCCGCATCGTTTCCCATGTGTGGCCAATAATACCTTTCGACTAGCAAGGCTAAGGTGCGATGCATGCCTGGATGACCCGCCCATCTCGAATCATGGCACTCTTTAAGGAGTTGCTTGCGTAGATTGTTGAAATATGGGATGTATAGGTAGTTTCCTCGAGTATAAAGCAAGTCCTCTTCGATCCAAAATTGTCAGGATTTTCCCTCCTTCACGTACTCAATAAGACCCTTTGCAGTAGGGTCGTGGGAGAGCCCCTCTTTGATGCTCTCGAGCAAGGCTCCCTCGGGTTGGCTAATAGCGGCAAAAATTGACCTACGGCTTAGTGCGTCAGTCACAAGATTGGCTTTACCTGGCTTATGTTCCATGGTGAAGTCAAACTCGGCTAGAAAATCTTGTCACCTAGCCTGCTTAGGAGACAACTTCTTTTGGGTTAAGAAATAGCTAATAGCACTATTATCAGTAAAGACAACAAACCTCGAACCCAAAACATAGTGCCTCCAAGTGCGCAAGCAATGCACAACGGCGATCATTTCTTTCTCTTGGACAGTGTACCGCCTCTCGGTCTCGTTTAGCTTTCTACTCTCGAAAGCAACCGGATGCCCTTCTTACATGAGCACCCTTCCGATAGCAAAATCTGATGCATCGGTGTGAATCTCAAATGCCTTGGTGTGGTCGGGAAGAGCCAGCACCGGCTCACTTACCATGGCTTGTTTCAGCCCCTCGAATGCCTTTTGGCAACTTGGACTCCAATCCCACTCGTTGTTCTTTTTGAGCAACTCGGTTAGTGGAGTGGCGATGTTGGAGTAACCTTTAACAAACTTACGGTAATAGTTGGCTAGGCCAAGGAACGAGCGAAGCTCGGTGACCTTGGTCGGTGGATCCCACTCGTTGATGGCACGGATCTTACTCTGGTCCATTCGGATTTTGCCTTCTCCGATTATATGCCCCAAGAAAGGAATTTCTCGTTGGGCAAAAGCACACTTCTCCTTCTTGATGTACAACTCGTTGTCGCGGAGAACCTGCAAAACCTTTCTCAAGTGCCTTATATGCTCCTCAAAAGTGTTGCTATAGATGACTATGTCATCGAGATAAACAACTACAAAACGATCAAGAAAAGGATGCAATGCCTTGTTCATTAAGGTGCAAAACGTTGTTGGAGCGGTGGTAAGGCCGAATGGCATAACCAGGAATTTGAACGACCCATACCTTGTTAACAAGCGGTTTTAGGCTCGTCTCCTTCGGCAATCCGCACTTGGTAATATCCCGAGCGCAGATCAAGCTTGGTGAACCATCTCGCACTCCCAAGATGGTCGAACAAGTCCCCGATCAAAGGTATCGGGTACTTGTTTTTGATGGTGAGCTTCTTTAAAGCCCGGTAGTCGATGCACATTCGTTGACTACCATCGTGCTTCTTTTGGAACAGCACGGGTGCACCAAAGGGTGCCTTGGATGGCCTGATGTAGCCTGCATCCAAGAGCTCTTTAAGTTGCCTTCGAAGCTCCTCAAGTTTCGGTGGTGCCATCCGATATGGCAACTTTGCTGGTGGCGCGGCATTCGGATATAACTCGATCTTGTGATCGACCTCTCGCTTTGGTGGTAGCACCTTTGGTAACTCGGAAGGCATAGTGTCCTTGAACTCTTCAAGGACTTGTCCCACGGCATCGGGGATCTTCATGGACTCCATGGGTGCAGCCTCCTTGAACAAGGCAAGGTAGGATGTCTCGTCTCTGCGCACTCCTTTATTGAATTGGATAGTGGATAGCACCTTGGCTTGCACACCTGCCTCTCGACTCAGCGGGACAACACATTGATGTTGGCGGTCGAGGATACACAGACAATCGGCAAAAGGCAAGAGAAGTGCATTAATCCGATCCAAAAATGATAAACCAATTACCAAATCATAATCGTCTAAGGGAATTACCTTGATGGACTCTTTACCTGTCCAACTCCCAAGTTGAAGCTCGACTCATTTTGCCACTTCGGCAATGGGCTCCTCCTTAGAGTTGACTGTTTTGATCCATCCGCTTGCCTTCTCCACATGAAGGCCAAGGTTCTTGGCAGCCCTTTCGGACATGAACAACTCGAACGCTCTTGTGTCCACTAGTGCGCTCAATTGCTTTCCCGCAATTGTTACTTCGACATACATAAGGCCCTTGTTCCTGCGAGTAGACTTAGTTTGAAGGGAACTAATGATGGAACTAAGTTGGACCCTTACCTCGGATGACTCCTCATCCGTTCTGATGTACGAAAGATTGGCCTTCTTTGGGCAATCTTTGATGTAATGAGGCCCATCACAATGGAAGCACTTGACTAGACCTCGGTCCTTTCTTTCCCATGATCGAACAAACCTGTTGGATTTGTTGTTCGAATAACGCCTCTGATTGTCATTAGCAGCTTTGTCTGATCCACTTTTGGACTGTTTGTCTCGATTCCAACCATTACCTTTATGCTTGGGTTTTGGCTTGGAAGACTCGCCTTTCTTCTCGAATTTGGCTATGGCTTCAGCCTCGTCCAAAGCCTTGGAAAGATCGGTAACTTCCCGTCTTTCCAATTCTAAGTTGGCCCATCGTTGGAGTCCGTCCATGAAGATTGAAAAACCTTCATCTTCTCCTAAGTTCGGGATTTGATGTTTGACCTCGGTAAACTTTTTCACGTACTCTTGGATGGTGTCGTCATGCTTGAGTTGTCGAAGCTTTGTTCGCAACTCCCTTTGTGCGTTTTTGGGATAGAAAGCCTTCTTGACTTCAGCTTGGAGTTCTTCCCATGTCTCGACTGGAGCATCTTTGCTCTTCTCTTCGGTACACCTGCGTCACCACCATAAAAGAGCGGTGTCAGTAAAATAAGCGGATGTAGTATTTACCTTTGTGGACTCTTCCACAATGTTCATGCGGCGGAAATACTGATCCATGATCTAGATGAAATTCTCCACATCTTGAGCATCTCTCAATCCCTTGAACGGCTTCGGTTTAGGGACATCGGCTAACACCTTGGTGGGGCTAGCGATCACACCACTTGACATGGCGCTTTTATACATGAACAGATCGGACTTCAACACGTCCACGATTTTCTTGAGATCATTCAATTCGGACTTGAGTGATGCATTCTGCAACTCCAAGTTCTCCATCGTATCATCGATGAGGCTTTGGAAATCTTCTTTGAGATTGTCCCCCTTGTTTTCCAACTCATTCATTCGGTCGTCTACCACATCGAGTCGCTCCGTTGACTCCCTTGTGAAATTTTCCAAGCGGGTGACTTTGTCTTGTAAAGAAGAAATTGCATCTCTCGAACTAGCCCTCTTGGCTTTGTCCGAACGAGTCTCGACGGTTTTCGTTGCAACTTCACTCGGGTTCGTCATCTTTCGAACGGATCCTTACTGAAAAACTTGGCTCTGATACCACTTGTCACGGGGTTAGGGTTCGACTAGCGGGACCGTGCGACCTTAGTCGCGGATCTCTTCGGTAGTGCGGCTAAGTTAGCCTGAAAATCCAAGTAAAAGGCTTGGATGAGCAGCGGAAATAATAGCAAGGAAGAAAAGATGAGAGAAATGTTGCTATCTCTTGTATTACTTAAGAAAATGTAAAAGTGAGAGTCATTTACAAATGAGAATTAAGCCACTATTTATAGGATGGCTAACTACGATCTAATGGTTATAAATGAATCTAATCAAGGGCTAGGATTAACCTAAGACAACTAAGAAAGGAAGGAAAATCATGATAGGTGGACCTTCCTTCAATAGATGGATGAGTATGGACGGATTCCATAAGTGTTGGGAGACACCTTCCACGAATCAAGGGATTGGGTTGGTGGCTCCTTCTTTCCTTCAATGATACGGTCAACTAGGCATTCTCCAAGGGAGTTGGCCGGATGGGCTTGAGAAAGGCCCAAGAGATCGGACAGGATCACTTGGGCAGATCGCAAAGTGTCGGGCTCGGTCCTTGGGTGCGTTTGGGTGGCATAGCCCTCGGACCCCGGGTGCTCCTAGATGGTGCGGGCGCTGGGCTCGCCCCTCGGTTGCGCACGGGTGATGCTGGTGTCGGCCCGCACGGGTGGATGAGTGGTGGGGCTCTATGCTCGGTTCCTTAGTGTGCACGTCGGGTGTTGTCCTCGGCTCCATGGTGTGCATGTCGGGTGCTGCGTTCCGCCCCATGATGTTGGGTAGGAACTAAGGTGTCCGACTCGTCCCCTAGGTGTGCGGCCTCCTCGGTCATGTGGTGGCGTGCTGTGACAATATGCATTGGTCCGAGTAGGTGTAAATTTAGTGATTAATGCCCATAAAAGGTGTAAAAAGTGATAGTGAGTTGAGCAGTTATCAGAAGGATTAACTAGTTTGCTAAGTTTTCTCTTGTTTGAGTGAATTCCCAAAGTTTGGGTTGTGAACTTTGGATGCTTGATTCAAAAATTGAATCAAGGTTATAAGGTTAGCCATTTAGCCTCAAAAAGACGAAATTCTAAGTGAATTTGGGAAATACTTAGTGGATAGCTAAGGTATTGGATGTAGGACTTTGGTTAGAAGTCCGAACCACTATAAATCCTTGTGTTCATTGCTTGTTTCTTGCTTCCACCACAAAACACCCAAATTGTCACTTCTCCACCACTTGACAAGTTTAGTCGGTTGTGCATCGAGCCACTTCAAGCCTAACAGTGTGCGATAGATAGAGAATAAAGAGCCGAATTCATTTAACCAATTTAGAAAAGAAACAGAGCAAAGGAAAACAAGATGAGCCATGGTCAAAGCTACGACAATTCAAGAATCCAAAAAAAGTAAAATTAGGAAATAAAATAAAGATCTTGTATTTAATATAAAGTTATATTTTATTCCAATTAGAACTCCTATGACTTATGGGAAGTCTTGACCTAGGTTTGGCCTATATAAATTGGCCCCTAGGTTTTGGAGAAAAAAACTTGTCTCCACCAATTAGAATTATAGCCACCACCATTATCATGTTCTAAATTCTTGCATAGGCTTAGGTTATTTTGTAGAGTGGTTGTGGAAGAAGATTGTATCTTTATTCAAGTTTTGTTAATGCAATTTCAGACATAGTTTATTTACTCTTGGTATTTACTTTTTTTTGCACACGAGCTCGAAATATAAGTTTACAAAAAAAAACTATTTGTCTAGATTAGGGATAGTTAGGCTCAAGAAACGAGTGAATACGGTCTTTGCTCTTGGGCATAGGCTAATTCGGCTTATAGATAAGCCAACCAGGATTTCAATGACTAAAAGGAAGCTTATCATCGGTTGTTGTTCACCCTTAATTCACATCGGAAGATATCATCAAGACATGACCTTCAATAATACTCTGAATTAGGGATAAGGAGGAGACAATAAAGGATACTCTATCGAACTATGAATTGTTGATTTGTCGACGAGGCATAACCCGCCGAGGAATCTAAGGCAACCCTTTAGCGACCCGCCGAGGCGACACTTCAACCTTCTACATTGATAAGACGAGAATACTGTGCAACTGGATTCCACATTACAAAGCAATCTAACCTAGACTTTCCATCATATCTTGAATTCTAATAAATTATTTTAGTTAGTTATTTTAGTTAATCATACTTCAATCAATTACTTGTGTTTTTACTTTTCTTAGTGAAGGAAAATAAGTTGTGTGGGTATTCAGTCCCTATGAGATTGATATCTAAAATTCTATAACTTGACAAACGTATACGCTTGTACCATAAAGTTGTAGGACTTCATACTCACATCAAATAATGTAATTAATAATCTTCAATAGTAAAAATAAAAATTAGTTATAATTCGCGTAGTTTATCAAAATTAAAAATATAATAAATCTTTTATGTCTTTTTAGTATAAACTTCAACCATTTTTTTAAAACAAATTTACTTTTTTATCATTTCTTTTTAGTTTTTCATTAAAAATAAAAATTAATTTTTTATGAATAAAATTATCATTTTAATTATTTTATATCATATGATTTTTTTTTAAAACTCGATGAAAAATAACATATAAAATATAAAATAGGATATATAAAATATTAATTATCGATTATTTTATTAAATATTTTTATATAACTTATTAATACAATTCGTTAATTAAATTAATTAATACAACTTATTAATCGAATCAATTAATATAATCTATTAATTAAATCCACTAATTACTAAACTAATGCCTAAATTTTCTGTAGGAAACGAGGGTTGTAGACTCAAAAGGATGGGGCCTACAACTACCCTATCTCGAGATAGAAATTTCCTTTTATTGGCGAAGTCTCAACTGGTATTTTTTCCTCCAAATCACCTTCCTAGGCCATAGCCATTAGCCAATGCTTGCTCACTTTCACTCATTTCTGTAATCACGCCAACAGGATCTCTTCTTCATATCCGATCACAGGAGTCTGGTCTAGTCTAGTCTAGGGTTCCAACGATAAATCTGGGTTGTCTTTTTTCTTCTTCTTTCTCCCCAAAACAATGGCGTCTGAGGATTTGAAAAGGAAAGAGTCGGCTGTCTCAACGATCGTGAATCTGGCGGAAGAAGCAAAGATAGCTAGAGAAGGAGTTAAAGCGCCAAGTCACGCGTTCCTTAGTATTTGCAAGTCTCTTGTTGCTGGTGGTGTCGCCGGTGGAGTGTATGTCCATTTGTTTCTTAAGATCCACTTTTTTGCCTTTTCATTTCCTTTTATTAATCTTCGTGTAGCTTGATCATGTTTTTCATTGTTCTGAAATTTTTTATGTTCGTTTAGTTACTTCATCTAAAAATGGAAGTGCTTTGTTTTTGCTCATCGTTTTTGCTTGTTCAGCTCTGTTACTTTTATAATTTTCCACTTCTAGAAAGCATCTAAGTAATGTATTTTTTCACTTCTGGAAATATTTTTTTATGGACTCGTTCATTTTGAAGAATGAAAAAAAATGAATAAAGTACTTTTCTTTTCCCCCTTTTGTGTTGAATCCAAGAAATTTTGTATTTTTGTTTAAAATTTAATTACTTTATTTTTTATGATGAAAACATTCTTCTGTACGTTTAGTTCTATGTTGCAACTATTAACGTTATGATTCTTATTCCTATTGATACTCTGTTTATGCAAATATTAAATAGGGGTGTCTTCTTTCTTAGTACTTGTGATGAAATGATGATAACCATAAAGGTCACTATTTGGTATTTATTGTTTTTGATGGGAAATTCTCAGAGATGCAAAATGCTTGTTTAAATTAACAGTTAATCTGTTGCAAAATAATAGTCTAACATTGATAGGTTTTTCAGGGAAAAATAGAAAGCCTTTTCTCCCTTTTAGGATTTTAATAGGTTGTGATGTATTTTTTATATGGTTTCTCTCTTCTCGTATATTTCCACTCCCACTAAGAGACATGGTTGTTTAACTTCTGGGATGTTCACCTTGTTGGCATTTGTTGTTTGGAGAAATTTGATGGTAACTGTTGTGGCCTTGATGGTAGTTTCCGGAATTCAATGGAGGGCCTGAAGGAGGATTGATTCTTGTGATGTTGATTGATGAGGAATATATTCATTCCATGGGCTAAACCATTTGCTTGCAACTTTTCATGTCCTAAAAATGTAGGAATCTTGTGGAAGATCTAAGGGAGAAATATTACCCGGTTGATATTTGGATGATTTTCTTCATTTGACCTGTTTGTACCTTCTGCTATGTTCATGGAATATTTTTGTATCTATATTGTGTTAGGATCATGCTTGACTTTCCATTTCCAGTTTGCTTTACTGAATGTGCATTGTATCTATTTCAGGTCACGTAGTGCTGTTGCTCCTCTAGAAAGATTAAAAATTTTACTTCAGGTAAATTATGTTATCATCATCATTCAGTTTTTCTTCATTAAGTTATCAATTTATGTAATGCCATTATGTTATAGCCAATTCCCATATCACTATTTATTCCATCGTACTTCCTATTGTGAAGATTCAACATTTTTTCTATTCTCAGTTTTGTTAGTGCTGGTGATAAGTAGAGCTTTTCTTGTGTTGCATGTTTCCTAGAGTATCTGCATTATTGAGTAGTTGTTTCCCTCTTTTCTTAAGAGTGTAGACTGACAGGATTTCCTTTTTGAGCCTGCAGGTTCAGAATCCTCATAGTATAAAATACAATGGAACTATCCAGGGTTTGAAATATATATGGAGAACTGAGGGTTTCAGGGGAATGTTTAAAGGCAATGGTACGAATTGTGCTCGCATTATTCCTAACTCAGCAGTGAAGTTTTTCAGCTATGAGGAAGCCTCTAAGTAAGCCTCTCAGTTCCTTTCTTCACTTTTAACCTTCAGTTGTTATAACAGTACAAAGTTCGAACTAATCTCTTCCTTTTTGCTTCTTTCTGAATATAGGGGGATTTTGTACCTTTACCGGCAGCAATCAGGAAATGGTACGTTGTTATAATAGCATTACCCTTGTAAATATTCTTTAGATTGAATCTGATTGGTATGATTCAAATTCGTTGACTGTCATGCAATTGTTGAGGCAAAATTTTCCTGCTTATGAACATTTTGTGTTGAGCAATTACTTTTGTATGAGAAGAAATAAATGCACTGGATGGTGTTGAGAAAGGTTATGCATTGTGTTCTTTCTATCTGAATGTGGTACTAGTAAATATGTGGATGAATCTTGTATTGGTTCCCGTAATGCTATTACCTTAAACTAATTCATGTTTTTCTATCTAGAATGATGCTGAATGCTGAAAATGGAATCTGTTATATGCCCTTTTTTGGCAGAAGATGAGTTTACCGTCTGTAGTAATTAGGGGTGGGCAAAAGACCCGAATACCCGGTCCTGGACCCAGTAAGTCCTGGTAGATTTTTATCTGGTATTGGTTTCGGTGGAACCGGGACTGAATCCAAAATTTAGGTCCCGATCATAACCGGGACCGGGACTAGATCTTGATTTTTTGGACCTGGTACCCGGTGGGTACCCAAATATCCGGTATTGGTTTTCTTTTGTTTATTTTTCTTATCAAACTTTCTCTTTATATACGAGTATTATAAGTATGAATGTATGACCAGTTTCAAAACTTTAATTTTCAAGCCTACAATGTTCTAATTTTATTATTTAATATTATTATTGGTAGTTAATTTTTTTTCTTCAATTACTCAATTTTTTAAGAATAAACTAATTGATTAGGTACCCGGTATTGGAACCGGTTCTCACCAATAACGGGACCGGTTCTTAAAATTTAGGACCTGGTGTGACCGGGACTGATTCCAATTTTCAGGAACCGGTGGTTATCGGGACCAATTCTATTCCAATTGGCCGGATACTCGGTATTGCCCACCCCTAGTAGTAATTATTGGAAGTTGTGCTTAGCATGTTACTTATTACCTTCATGATTTAACTTTATCTTGCAGAGGATGCACAACTCACTCCAATTCTACGCCTTGGAGCTGGTGCGTGTGCTGAATTATTGCAATGTCAGCTACTTATCCAATGGATATGGTACGGGGTCGTCTAACAGTTCAGGTATTTGTTGAGATTTCTTCTGTGGCCTTAATTGATATGACTTATGTCGGATCAACTCTGTTTTTCCTGGAGGGACAGGCTTGCCTCTTGTTATCACTTTGGTGGATAATGTCCACATGTTATATTTGCAGACTGAGAAGTCGCCTCGCCAGTATAAAGGAATCATTCATGCTCTCTCAACAGTATTAAGGGAAGAAGGACCACGTGCTTTGTACAAAGGCTGGTTACCATCTGTAATAGGAGTTGTAAGTAAAGCATTTATGGTCTTTATTCCTGCATTCATTACTGTTTATTTCATTTTAGGGATCTTTTCTGATGGATGTCTAGGAATGATGAATTCCGGTTTCTGTTCTCCCAAAATTAGTGCTTGTGTGTTGGTTTCCTAATTGCACAAGCTGTTCATCTTCAAACAATGAAGTCAACTGTCTGTTCCATTCACTTTGAATCTGTTTTGACTTTTAATAATGAATCATTCTCCTTATGTTTGTATTTCAAAGCATAAATGATGTTTTATGATGTTTATAGGTACCTTACGTCGGTCTTAACTTTGCGGTTTACGAATCTCTGAAAGATTGGTTGATAAAAAGCAAACCATTTGGACTAGTTGAGGACTCTGAATTAGGTGTCACGACCAGGCTTGCATGTGGGGCTGCTGCCGGAACCATAGGCCAAACAGTTGCTTATCCTCTTGATGTCATTCGGCGTAGGATGCAGATGGTAGGCTGGAAAGATGCTGCTTCAGTTGTCACTGGTGATGGGAAAAGCAAGGTCCCTATTGAATATACCGGTATGGTTGATGCATTCAGGAAAACAGTTCGGTATGAAGGTTTCAGAGCATTCTACAAGGGTTTGGTTCCGAATTCAGTGAAGGTTAGTGTGACTTTTTAGTTTCTGCAATCAACTTCTCTATATGCACGGACTGCATAGTAAGTTCTTTTTCTCTTTCTCTTTAGGTGGTTCCTTCGATAGCAATTGCATTTGTCACGTACGAGTTGGTAAAGGATGTACTCGGAGTTGAGTTAAGGATATCTGACTGATGGAACTCTCATGAGTTTTGGTCAATCATTTTCACTTTGTTGAGCAGGAATTATTTTGCATCTAAAGGTAGGAGGATATTTAGAGCTCACTTTTAGCTTTTCTGATATTTCTTCCTCACTTATAGCCATGTCTTTTTTGGTCTTAAGTTTACTGTTTTTGTATTTGCCAATAAGTATTTTTCAGGAGGTTATCAGAAAATAGTATATTTATTAGGAAATCATGCAGCTGATACACATTCTGATAGATTTCTTTTTTAGTGATTTTAAATTATTTTTCCATGTTCTGTTCATGATTATTTTTCTAACAAGTACATGCAACCAAGAGTTATGAGACATATGCTAACTAAACATTACCTTAGGATCTTTTTTTATATATATATATATTGAGAGCCCTTTTGAGTGAAGAAAATTGAAATCGATAAAAAATAATACATAATGAAAATCTAAATTGAACATAATAATGGAATGAAGTCCAAGGACTTCCTGTAAGTTGTTGCCCTTTGGACTCCAACGGTTTTTGAGACTATTTCCTTTAGGTCATCGCTTCATCTACGGTGGTAATCCATCCATATGCTCAACTTCCTAATGGCCTCCCACTTCTCTTCTCCTAGGCCTAAATATGCCTTGATCCTTCTCTTTCATCACCATCTCTATGAATTCCACCTTCTCCAGATGCCTGACACCTCTCAGTAGATTATCTTTATCTATTCTGCCCTGTTTGCCTTATTCTGTAGCTTCTCAACTCAATTTTGCAACATAGATTCTTGTTCTATCTGATGTTTTATTTGATCAATCAAATTCTACCCTGTTTGCCTTAATCTGTAGCTTCTCAACTCTCTCTTGCAACATAGATTCTTACTCTTTCTGATGTTTTAGTTGCTCAATCAATTTATTTATTTCATTCCTCAGCTGCTTCTTTTTCACTCTCGGTCTCTTCGATTCAACCTTTTGCAGCCCTTACTTCTTTTATAATGTTTCTTTAACACAGTTTCTCGTAGTTTCCATCTCTGTTCAAACTTCCGGATGATGGCTTCAAACCCAGTGAAGGTACTATCCACATTCTCTGAGATATCAGTGATCATTTCATTTGTCTTTTTTTTTTCAATTCTTCAATAATCTAGCTCCCAATCTGCCAGTGTTTGAGCATTAGATTGAATGTTCTTATTGTGCTCTCCAGCCATTTCATGCAGCTTCTGTTCCCTGATCGACTCGTTCTTTTATCCAAGCAAATGTCCGACTCCCATGAGGATCAAGAGCTCCCTTCCTCAACCGACTCATTTCAGTCGTGTTTTATTGTATTGTGCTCTATGCCTGCTGAATCTCATCTGAAACCTCAGAAAGTTTCAAGGTTCAGGGATTTATTCTCATCTGAATCTTCTTTCTCTAGAATTAAGTTATTGTTCTCTGTTTAGATCTTCCGGTCTTCTGTTCACCTCAACTTCCATCTTAGCCAGCAGTCTCCAGTCTATGTCTGAGCTTAACGAATCTAGATAATCTTCTTCATTTGTACTTGTCTGTTTTCTCTTAAGGCCAGCAATTTTAGATTTACTGTTTTTGAGTTCTTGTTTGATGCATTGTGATATTGTCTGAAATTATGTCTGTATAGTTGTTCGTGTTTATTCATTTGTTCAACTAAATTTAATGAATGAATATGAACATAGTTTTATTCGAACAATATTTTCATTAACACAATCTAAACTTAAGATCCAATTGGCTATGTAAATGTTTATTAGCATTAATTAAGAGTTTTATATATATATTTTAAATATTGCTCATTCCATACATGCATTTAGGGATCAATAATTATTTTAAATTTAAATTTTTACTTTTTACTTTTTACTCTAATTATAAAATCAATTAGATATTAATTTTGAATGACCGTAAAATTAATATTTTTTTATGTATATATGACACTCAAACCTAAATTTAATTTTGACAACGAATCTATTTATTATCCCAAAATCAGATTTTCAACAAAATATGAATTTTCACGCCTTTTTAAAATTCGTCAAGCTTAAGGATCATTTTGAAATTAAAATTAGTCTATATTTTTTTATTTAGTTTTAGAATGGCTCTTGTTTGTTTCTGAATTTTATAATTTAGTTGAACATTTTAGTTTATTTATATTTAATAAATTAATACCCTCCAATAAAATAATAGTATATCTCAATATTGTTTGGCTTAAAGAAAAAAATAAGGGTTCAAACTATATCATTTTTGAATTTTTGTATAAATAGATGTTAAAGATTCAATAGTTATAATTTTAGGTGTACGATACTTAACTACAGATAAAAATTAACTGAAAAGAGTTTGACATGTGTCAAATTTTAATTTTGAATTTTTTTAATTATTTTTTGTTATAAATAATTTATTTTTTTAAAAAAATCTTGATATTTTAAAAAATTTAAAGTAGTCCCCAAATCCCTAAATTTTAAAACCTAAATCATCATTATTATCGTCAACCCCACACATTTGATTGTCGGACAAAATCGACAATTTCTCTCAACGTGTCGTCGTTGAAAATCAATGAACAATGTGTCAATTGAACATTAAACGATGAACGTTAAATAGTCATTCAATTGATATTTCATTTGTTGATTTTCGACAACAACACGTTAGGAGAAATAGTTGGCTGAGTCCGATGATTGAATGAGTGGGATCGATGATGGTAATCGAAAATGATAATGGCGATGATTTGGGGATTGGGGTTTTTGTTATTTTTAAGGATTTAGTGACTGATTTGAAGATTTTGAAAATTTTGAATTTTTTTAATTTTAAAAATTTAAAGATTTTGTTAAAATTAAAAAAATAATATTCCTGTCACATGTCTAGTTCTAGTTGGCCATTGATTTTTTTTAAACGATCATTGACGGTTAAACATCTAAAATTATAACGGTCGTAATTTTAAACAATTATTTTTATAAAAAATACATTAAATATCTAAAATTAAAAAATAATAATAATTTAAATATTTTTTCATCTAAGCCTTACCTTTAAGAAAAATAGGAAAATGAAAATAATATCTAAGATAATTGACGTTAAGTCTCCTGCGAGGAGATATTATATCATGTCTTATGCTCGTCACGTTATTCATGGTCCCTAACCAATGAAACTACTCATTCCATCACTATTCATTCATATCATTAATCTAATTTTCAGAAAATATGTATTTTTAAATGACAAAAAATAAGTGAAGATTCATTAGTTGAAAAAAAATGACTTAAAAAATAATGATGAAGTGATTATAATTGAATGAGATTATAGCTTACGTGAAAAGTCAGACCCATAATATAATTTATCCTCCCGAGAGAGTTTCCAACCCTCAAAAGTGCTGGACAAAACCACAAATGTATTACATAGTTGGAAAAAAAATAGGGTAAACTATTTCAATGATCACCCAATTAATTGGGATACCTACTTTGATCACCCAACTAAATAACTCGTCAATTAAGTCACTCAACTTTTAAACCCTACCTATTTGTGTCACCGCCATTAAAATTTAACGAAAAATGTTAACGGTAGTGATGTGGCAGTTAATTAAAATTTATATAATTACACATTTAATCTCTTTAATTTAATACCTATTTTAATTTACTTATTAATTTAATTTAATCACCTAAAGGGGAAGAAATAAAATTAGAAAATTTAAAAAGGTTGGGTATTGAACCCATACCTTCAGGTTGATGGTTGACAACAAAAGCACAAACCACTAGGCTAAAGCTATCTTCATGTCAAGAATCACAACACATTATTTAAGGATTATTTTATTAATGAAAATTAAAGAGTATGAAATGGAATTAACGAGATTTAAATTTGATTGATATTTAAATTAAAATATTTGAATATTTAATATTTAAAGTAAAATAATTGTGTATTTAACGTTCGAATCAAATTTATTAGATATTTTGATTCAAATCTTAAAATATTTGAACATTTTGATTCAAATATTAAATATCTGTATAATATGATTTAATGTTTTAATGTTTTAAATATTCGTTAATTTAACATTCGAATCAAATTTATTAGATATTTAATATATGAATGTTAAATTTGAGTAAAATAATTTGATTTGAATCAAATTCGAATATTTTAACTATTATTTAACATTCGTATATTAAACATTGAAAGACTTGATATGCAAGCTCGAATCGATCATCGATTACCGTCAAAAGGGTTGTTTATGATGTTTGGTTGAATTTTCTAAAATCGAAAGAATGAGGCAAATGACACCAGGATTTTAGAGTGGTTCGGCCACGCCTACATCCACTACCTTAGCACACCACTAAGGATTTCAACTAATTCACTAATGAACTCAACCTTTTTACCGGTTCAAGGAATAACCATTACAACCCTATCTTTTTTATTTGGCTAAGATAAAACCAACTATAGTTTTTCTCTAAGGCTAAACTAGAACCTCTCCTTTTACAAGGGATTTGGTTGGTAAACAATGTACCTTACAAAGGTGGGTGTTTACAACAATTAAGCTCACAATAAAGTATGAGAAAAATTACAATTAAAACACTCTATAAAACATTATGTACAAGAGAAATGAGAAAATATGAATTAAACTCAATTTCTCTTGATCATTTTGCTTGGATGTGTTCTCTAACCTTTTTCAAGTGTCCCAAGCTTGCTTTTATAGTGTGGAATCATATTCTAGCTGTTTATAACCGTTGGGTATGTTTTGGATTCGTTGGGAAGTCATAAAGTTGAACACTAAATTTTCACCTGCATAGACGTTTCGAAACCTTATAGAAATATAGTCGTTACAGAACCAAGGTTTCGAAAACTTTACCAGAGTTTTCGAAACCTTTGCTAAGGTTTCAAGAAAAAAACCATTTGCCTGAGAGGTTTCAAAACCTTAAGGGAAGGTTTTGAAACTTTCATTTAAAAATACAAGTTTGGTTATTTTAAAAACGTTTCAAACACCTCTAAAACATCTCAAAAACTTTTCAAACTTATTTTCAAGTTGTTTGAACATAATAATCATTTTTGAATTCTTTTCAAATTAGTACAAAACATTTTTCAATTATTGTATCAAAATCAATATCTCAACAAAGGTGGAAGGTGTTATGGCTCTCGATGAGCCCGAGGTATTATCTAACTTTAGTGAGCTTAATTCTTACTTTTTTAATGAGTTACAAGATGCATACGATGAATTATTATTGAAATTTGAGACCATGAATTCCAAATTTATGAAAACTATTTCAAAACTTAAAATTGAAAATGATTTTCTTTTGAAATCAAAAATTGATTTTGAAAGTCAAAATCGAAATTTTGAAAAATGATTTAGAATTTTCGAAAACAAAGAATGAAGATTTTCAAAAAGAAAATTTTGATTTAAAAGTTAAGTTTCATAGCTTAACAAAAGAAAAAGAAATCATTTCAAATAATTCATCTTGTCACATAATGATAAATTGCTCACATTGTCATTATCTTGGTCATTCCTTGCATACTTGTCCTATATATATATAAAAAAACTTATAGGATTAGACAAGTATGGGTTCCTAAGGAAACTAAAGAAATTGTACTTAATGCAAATGGATCCAAAGCAATTTGGATACCAAAGTCCAAATAAATGCCTTTTGTAGGTGTGTGGAGCAATGACAAACATATCAAAGATCAAAGAATGCTCAAGTCACACACATGAAGGAATTGGGTAACCTCTAAGCTTATTACTTTTATTATTTATCTTTGGTTATCTATTTTTTTTTTTAAGTCTTGGATAATTGAATTTCTTGTGCATGTTATTTTTGATCAAACTAACAATTGAAATTCAATTTCTTTTAAGTGTCTTTTTGAGTCTATTTTTTAATGCAATGAGTAAGGGAGATCCATTTTTAAACAAAAATTATTTTAAAATTTATCTTTTGTTATGAGCTTTGACATTTTTAAACTTTGTTTGAACCATTTTTGATATAACAAAAAGAGGAGAATTGTCGCGTGTCAAAAGTGTGCGTTTATTGCAAGTGGACACATCGCAAGTAATAAGTGATAAGTATTTATCGAGTTATCATCTCCTCAGGGACTGGTATACTTAATATGCTTCCTTTATCTGCTTGCTTTGTGGAAAGATAAAAGCACAAGTGAATTGGTGTGATTTATTTAAACTAAAATAATTGAATAAAAATAAAGAGTCGAAATATTAGAGAGAGAGATGGGCCAGGATCCAGTTGTATTGTATTGTGGACTTGATTGACTTGTCTTTATCCAATGCAATCGCATATCCCTGCCTCGGCAGCACTGCAGTTTACTGCCTGGGCAACGATAACGCTGTCTGCCGCGGCAATCCCTTGCTCGTGGGCAGACTTTACCAAAGTTCGGCAAAGCGTCCTTGAATGACTCCGCTTATCCCTAAGTCAGAGTGCTGTTGATGACTAGTCCTTGATGATACCTCCCGGCGTGAATCAATTATACTCACCAACCAATCTCACACTTCTTTTAGCCGCTGAAACTCTTAACCTATCCCTAGGCCGAGTTAGTATTTCGCGATTGAAACACCGTACTTACCCCTTTCGTGAATCTAACTCTCCCGAGCTTAGATAAATGGATTAATCACAAACTTCCCTCCCGGGCTTGAATGCAAGAACAAGGAATAACAAAGGATAAGCAAACCTTGATAATCTTTATTGCATTGAATAAAAGACAAATTACAATCTCCTCTCACAAATACTCCACAACCTTCACCTAAACCCTATGAAGGTTTTAGAACATGATGGAGAGGAAAGAAACAAGAGTAGAAGTCGGCTCTCCCTAGGTATTTCCGATCTATGATACATTGGGTGGCTAGGTCTTTATATAGGCTAGACCTAGGGCAAACCTTTCCTAAGTAGAATACAACTTGGAGTAGGGAACAAGTCAAGTACATAATAATATTATATTTCCAAGTTTGAATTCGGCTAAGGGGGCTTTCCCGCGTGGTCTTCCTTTGGGCTTTTCCTTGCGCTAGCCAGCTCCGAATCATAGGCTTCAAGTCCAGACACGTTCCTTGGATTTTTGTCTTTCCATCGCCTATCACTTTGCTTCCTGTCTTCCTGCTGCTGCCTCGACATCAGGTCCTGCCTCGGCCTTGTTTCTGCCGCGACACTGGTTCTCCTGCACAGATATGAAAACACAGTAAAACGTGCCTTTTTCTATAAATATTATCTATTTAAGTATAACTTCTAAATATATCACATTAAGCACATGCATTGGTTCAAGTGGGTGAATATTTGGTGATAAATGCCGATAAAAGGAGTATAAAGTGATAGTGTGTTGAGCACTTATCAAGAATATTTTGAAAAATTGATTTTTCAAATGAATAAGGGGAAACATTGATGTGTTCAAATCTTTAATTCTTTAATTCAAATTTTGTTTTGTAAAGGAGGAGCAATCTTAAAAACAAATTTTTTCAAGTTAATTTTATTATATCAAAAAGGGGGAGATTGTTGAGATATTGATTTTGATATAATAATTGAAAAATGTTTTGTAGTAATTTGAAAAGAATTCAAAAATGATTATTATGTTCAAACAACTTGAAAATAAGTTTGAAAAGTTTTTGAGATGTTTTAGAGGTGTTTGAAATATTTTTAAAATAATCAAACTTGTGTTTTTAAATGAAAGTTTCGAAACCTTCCCTTAAGGATTCAAAACCTCTCAGATAGAATGACTTTTTTCTTGAAACCTTAGTAAAGGTTTTGAAACCTTGGTTCTTTAACGGCTATATTTCTATAAGGTTTCGAAACCTCTAGTAAAGGTTTTAAACTTCTGTGCAAGTGAAAATTTAATGCTCAACTTTATGACTTCCCAACGGCTCCAAAACATCCCAACGGTTATAAACGGCTAGAATATGATTCCACACTATAAAAGCAAGCTTGGGACACTTGAAGAAGGTTAGAGAACACATCCAAGCAAAATGATCGAGAGAAATTGAGCTTAATTCATATTTTCCCATTTCTCTTGTACATAGTGTTTTAGAGAGTGTTTTAATTGTAATTTTTCTCATGCTCTCTTTTGAGATTAATTGTTGTAAACACCCACCTTTGTGAGGTACATTGTTTACCAACAAAATCCCTTGTAAAAGGAGAGGTTCTAGTTTAGCCTTAGAGAAAAATTAGAGTTGATTCTATCTTAGCCAAGTGAAAAAGATAGGGTTGTAACGGTTATCCCTTGAACCGGTAAAAAGGTTGAGTTTATTAGTGAATTGGTTAAAATCCTTAGTGGTGTGCTAAGATAGTGGATGTAGGCGTGGCCGAACCACTCTAAAATCCTTGTGTCATTTGCCTCATTCTTTTGATTTTAGAAAATTCAACCAAACATCATAAACAACCCTCTTGACGGTAATTGGTGATCGATTCGAGCTTACGCATCAAGTCTTTCAATGTTTAATATACGAATGTTAAATAATAGTTAAATATTCAAATTTGATTCAAATCAAATTATTTTACTCAAATTTAACATTCGTATATTAAATATCTAATAAATTTTATTCAAATCTAGATTTTTAAAATTAGGTTTTTGTATAGATTAGACTTATTTTTTGTATGGGTTTCCAAAATCCCACAAAAGTTTTTCAAAAATCCAAAAATTTTCAATCGAATATAAAAATTTTTGTTTGTATTTTATTTTTCATTGTTTTTCAAAATTATTCAAAATCTTTTTAACTTTTTTATTTGTTTTTTTATTTTTCAAAATGTTTTTAACTTTATGTTTTATCCTTGAGATATTGGTTTATGGTATTATTTTCGGTTATCCTAAAATAGTCGTTTTTCTTGAGCCTAATAATTCTAATTTTATTTATCTAGATCAATGGCTCCTAAGAAACGATCTCGGACTGAGGTGGGAAGTTCTTCGGTTACGGACGAGGATGCCACACGACCTAACCTTCCATACATTTATCAAAAATCTTTTCCGAATCATGGCTCCTACGAGAATTTCCATCAATACCGGAATCACAAGCTTAAAAATGAGCGTTGTGTCGATCTAAGCTTCATGGACTCGGATAAATTTCATTTCCACTATTTAGAGCTCTTCCAAGATTGGAAGTTCATGAAGTTCCTATCCTTAGTTGGTACTTTCTTCACAACTCTTGTTCTCGTTTTCTACGCTAACGCCACTTGTATCTTTTCAAAGGATAAATCTCAAGTAGTGGCCATTGAATTCTATGTCATGGACGTCGATTTCTTGTCGACGTCAAGCTTCTTAGTGATTGTTTGGATTCGAAGATGTCGGTATAGACGACGAGAATTCTCTTGGCCATAATCTTACTGGATCCTTCATCAACTTGATGTGCATGATCGTTTTCTCCATTTGATCATATCTTGGTGGATCCGTCCCTCTAACAACAAATATTCTTGGATCTGACAAGTTGATGGTTTTGGATCTCTTGCTTTCGTCAAGGGAAGTGTCTTAATCTAGCGAAAATCATGTTCGCCGATCTTGTGTGGTAAGTTTAAAATTGCCACACTCCTCAATGCAAATCTTTCTCTTATGGTTGTGCTTTGAGCTCTTTATTCTTGCATTTGGGGATTGATTGCTCCTATGATCTTCCAGAGTCAGTGAAGGAGCCAATAGGTGAGACTTCTCTTTATCGCTCTCATTTTCACTTCACTAGTGTCGAATGGATACGTCAAGAAGCACCTCCTCCTTCTCCTCCTCAACATATTCATCTAGAACTTATACAACAAGTTGCTCCTAATACCGATCTCATGGCATTCCTCACCGATCAGTTTTTCAGTCTCAACCAACGCATCGACACCCGTTTTGACACTCTTGAAGGTCAACTTGGGGCCTTGGCTACTCGTGTTACCGAGCTTGAAGCTTCTTAGCTTTCTATGAGTATGTCTATCGATGCTTTTCATGATGATTGGCGTCGTTCCCGTACTCCTAAAGACAATGATGGTGATGATGTGGACGATGGTGGAGAGGAATAGCTTTTAGGCTAGTATGCTTTTAGGACTAGTTTGCATTTTCCATTCATGTCATGTTATGTTTTAAGAATTATGCATCTTTGCTTATGTTTAAGAACTATGCTTTAATTTATGCTTATGTTGGATTTTGAATTTAAATTAATGCTATGGATTATGAATTTAATGTTATATTTTGTTGCTTATGTTATTTTATCCCTTTACTATACTTTTGTTGTATATCTTTGATTTTGATCTTACAAAAGGGGGAAAAGTCTTTAAAACAAATTTTTAACCTATGCACAAATTTAGAGGAGTTTTATTAAGGGAGAGTTTTTACTTAAAAATTTATTTTGATTTTGTTATATCAAAAAAGGGAAGATTGTAAAACCTAAATTTAATTTTGATATAACAAATAAGTTAAAGGACTATTTTATAAATGAATTTTTAAGGTCAAAACAATTTTAAAGTCAAAAAAGTTTTTCCAAGTCAAAACAATAACCCAAAGGTATTTCAAGTCAAAACATTCAAAAATACTCAGGCGTTTCGATACCAATTCCCTTGGTATCGATACCATTCTTAAATTTTGAAAGAATGTTCTTGAATTTTATGAGAGTATCAATACAGTCAAGACCCGTTTCAAAATGATTTGAATCTGTAATTTATTGTTTCGAAACGTTTTCTAAGTTGTATCAAAACCACCTTTCAAACTTAAATTAAAATTAAATACTTTTTTCAACGTTTCGATACTTGGGTTAACTTTTCAAGAATCTTTAAACAATAAATGTTTTTACCATTGGATGTCAGTTGAAGTTTTAAAAGTTTGTTGATCAGTACTAAAACGACTACAGTGCGTTTTGATACCCCTTGTTTTAAAGGCAGATCCGTTTTGATACCATTATTTATGGTATTGATACCCTTTGAAAAAATGCACATAACGACTCTTTCCTCTTTGGTAGCATTTCGATACAGGTACCTCGTATATCGATACTAGAAGCTGCAAAAGTACATTTATGGTGGGAAGATGAACTCCTAACGTCTTTATTTATGTTCCCAACCACCTCAATGGCTAGAAATCAAAGAGAGGGTATAAAATGAAGACTCAAAAGCTACAACAACAACTAATGATCCACAAGAAAACATCCTAGCATCAAATCCAACTCCTTAAGCTTAATTGCAATATCTTGCACACCCAACTCTTGGAAAATTTCTTTGTAATCTTTATTTCAGAATTTGTGGGAGTGTTTTGATTGTAACTGGGTCAAAATCTTCTATTAGAGAGAGTTTATTTTTTTTCATTCTTTTATTTGTAACCTTATGAGGTTGAATCAATCTTTGGGTAGAATGATTGATTCGAATTGTAACGATTATTCCTTGAACCGAAAAAAAGTTCGAATTTTTTAGTGAATTGGTTTGAAAATCCCTAGTGGGAGCTAAGGTAGTGAATGTAGGTGCTTGTTTCAAGGTCGAACCACTATAAATCTTGTGTTCTTCAATTTTTCACATTTTTACCGAAATCTACAACAAATTTTTAAATAGCCAATTCACTCCCTCTTGGCCAACTACATCGATCGATCAACTCAACAAACATTCATATATTAAATATTCGTATATTAAATATCTAATTTATGAATAAATATTCAAATAAAAATATTCGAATAAAAAATATACAAATAAAAATATTTTAATAAAAAATATACGAATAAAAACATTCAAATATTTTTATTCAAATATTTATTATATTAATATTTTTATTCCTATATTTATTATTCGAATATTTATTATACAAATATTTATATTCATATATTTTTTATTCAAATTTTTATTATACGAATATTTTTATTCGTATATTTTTTATTCGAATATTATTATTTGAATATTTATGATTTTTATTCGAATATTTTTATTTGTATATTTAATATCAAGTATTTTTTATTTTTATTAAAATTATATTAGAACCCTTTAAACTATATTTACTCTATTTTTTCAAAAGATATATTTTAAATACATTATGCTAAAATAATATTACATGAAGGCTTGGCCCAGTCGTTAGCATGCTTGCTTTCCAGGCTTTGAACTTAGGTTTAACCCCCCACTCAAAGCCTCTCTTTTATTTCTTTCTTTCTTTTTCACCAACCAGGTGATTATTGGAGAGAAAAATATATTAAATAATAAAAATAAATTAATAAATAAAATTAGAATTAAGTTAAAATAATAAATAAATTAGAAGGATTAAACGTGTAATTATAAAAATTTTAATTAACTGCCACGTCACCACCCTTAACATTTTCCGTTAATTTTAACGGCGATGACACAAATAGGTAGGGTTTAAAAGTTGGATGACCTGATTGACAAGTTCTTTAGTTACATGGCCAAAATAGGTATCCCTAATTAGTTGGGTGATCACTAGTATTGTTTACCCAAAAAATAATATTTAGGTCAAATAAAGATTAAAAATAATTAAATTTAATAATATTTTTAAATTAATAATATTATTAATATATTCTTAAACTAATTTAAATTATTCATATAATTTATAAATAAATCAATTTGTAAATTAGATTTATATGTTAATATTCTTTATAAAATAATATAATTTAAAATATATTTATATTAATATATAAATTTAGTATATTAACCTTTAAATTATAAATAATATATATACTAAGAATATTTATTTTATATTATAATAATATATTATTTTTATTACTAATATAAATTTTTAATTAAAAATTTATCCATATTTGTTTAATTTATAATTTATTCCAATGATATTTATAATATTATAATTTTTTAAAATCCATAATTTACTAAATAAAAATATTATAATATCATATTTTAATTACAACATAAATCAAACTAAAATTGCATTAAATGTTTTTCTTATAATTTTCATACTTCCATAAAATATGTTTTGTAATTATGAGAATATAATATGTTATAAATATAATTTTATAATTAATATGTTTCCATATATATATATATATGTTTTGAATTGAAAAGCTAATAATTTTTTAATTAATATATTTTATAAATATGAAAAAAATTAACATATGGTTTACCCTATTTCATAAAAGTGAGAATGTAGAAGTGTTACATGCCGTGATTTTATTAGATAAAAATATTTTTATTGATTTTAAGCTGTCATAGTAAAATAAGTGTCTAAATTATATACGTTATTAACTTTTGATATATTCGATTAAAGTAAATATCTAATTTTTTTTATTATTATTTTAAGTGTCTAACTTTTAGTAACTATTAAAACTCAGTTAACCATTTAAAACTTCACATGTGACATTAATTATAATTTCTAAATATTTTTTAAAATTTAAATATTAAATAAAAATAATAAGTTAACCCTAATTTTAATTCCTCAAAAGTTAAAACACAAAATTCACTATAGCCCTCTACTTTCTTCTATAACCCTTTCTTTCCCTCTCCTAAAACTCTTAACAATTATCTAATATTTCTTAGAATAATTTTGATTTTTACCTTGAGTAATTAGTGTTTAGGGTGTAAAAAGTTTTAATTTTCATCATTTAACCCATAATTTCATTTTGATTTGTTTTCTAACAAACCTTAAATCACTACAAAAGTCAAATCAATATTGAAGAAAACCTTATACAAACTAGGGTTTGTTTCTTTCGATACTTGTTCCCAAGTTACTGAAAGTCTCAAAAAATAAGGAAACAAAATTACATTCATTTAAAAAGAAAATTTGAAACCAAAAATTATATTACGGGTAGGTCTCACCACGTCATCTATGAGACCAACTACAAAAAATCACCGATCTTATTATTTTTACCAAGTGAATCTTTATTAATATTTACTATAATTAAATTTAAAAAAAATTTTTGCCAAGTGAAGATTCCTTAAAAGTTTTTTTTATTACAAATTGACCCCTATTTTTTGTAATTTAGTCTAATATTTTCAATATGATGATATTTTTATTCATGTTAATCCCTAAATTTTTATTTTTCACCAAAATGACCCTTATTATTTCTAACTTTTATAATTTACTCCAATATTTTTATATGAATCATATGATATGATAATATTTTTGTTCTTTTTAATATCTAATATTTATTTTAAATGTGATTCATGTTGTAAAAGCTATTAAATAATTCACTCAAAATGACCAACCTAAAGTATATCGACTAATTATGCCAAACTCAAACTTAATACAAATTTAAAACTCGAATTACCTTAGCATGAAATGGAACCGACTTGAAATTATTCGACCTGAAATGAACCCACCTGAAACGAATCCAACTTGAAGTCTACCCAAATCCAAATTAACCCGTCAATTAATTGATTCTGACCTAAATTGTTTTGACCTGACCTAAAATAAATCTGACATGAAATGATCTTGACCCGAAATAAACTCGACCTAAAACTGACCCACTTTCGACTCAAATCAAGTTGAAACATCAAATCAACCTAAAATAATATATATTTGATTTGCTCAACCTGACAAGACCCGACCTAAAACTCATTCGATTACCTATTTTTACACCCCTATTGGCAAGGATGATGTTGTTGATTTGCGTTTATGTAAAACAAATTTGATTTTGATATAACAAAGAAGTTAAAGAAATATTTTTTATAAATAAATTTTAAGGCAAAACAATTTGATATGTCAAAAAATTCAAATTCAAAACAATAACCCAAAAATTACTTTTCTTTACGATTTTTCATGCCAAGCATTCAAAATTTTCCAGGCGTTTCAATACCACACTTAATGGTATCGATATCGTGTTCATATTTTCAACAAATGTTCTTGAGTTTTTACAAGCCTATCGTTACGGGCTAGGACTGTTTTGATACAATTTGAAATTGTAAAATTCGATTCGGAAACCTATTAAAAATGTATCGATATCACTCTGGTTTTAAATATAAAATTAAATATTAATGGAAGTTCGACACCACACCTCAGCGTTTCGATATCTGGGTTATTTTTCATGAATTTTAAAGTATTAAATATTTTGACCGTTGAATGTTAGTTAGTTTTTCAAAAGGTTGTTAACCAATATCGATACGCCTTATAGGCATTTTGATACCAATTTTGGAAGTCAAAACGTTTTGATACAACATAGAAGTTGTTTCGATACCCCTTATTTTAAATAAAAACCAGTACTAATACCCCTTATTAAATGCATATGACAACTCTTTCTATTTTAGTAGTGTTTTGATAGAGGTACCCCGAGTATTGATACCAATAGTTACATGTAACGCCCCAAAATTGGGCCTAGAAGTTAGTGGGTTGGTTTAGCCGGTTAAGTTTAGTTCGAGATTAAATTCTTAAAAAAATAGTTTAAATCAAAATAAATTATGAAAAAAATATTCTAAAATTCATAATTAAATTATAATTGACTTAGGTCAACTCAATTTTGAAAATTGACCCTTGAATCCCTAAGATTTTGAAATTAGTGATTATTTTGTAAAAATTAAAAACTTGAGGACAATTTTATAAACTAAGCCAAAAATTTGAATCTTTAAGGTAATTTGATATAATCCTAATCCTAGTTGATCTAAACCTTTCAAGAGCCTATATAAACAACCTTTAATCCCTTGTTTTAACCTAAGTAATCAAAATTCTCTAATTTTGATCCAAAACCCAAAAATTTACTTTTTAAAAATATCCATTCTTTAAATATTGGTTTCTTCTTCTCCAAGAGAGACTAATTAACACTAATTAAAACTAATTTCATAATTAGACCTTTAATTTTTGAAAAATTATATTTTGGTCCCTAAAGCATGTTTGTACGTTTTAGGAATCGTTCCTTATTTATTTCTGCTGCATTCAAATATAATCTATGCATGAAAATGTAGGATCAAAATAAAACATCTAGATAAGATAAAAGGAAAAATTATTAGGGTTATTTATCGGGGCGAGTCTCCGAATTAGCATCGGTATTCCTTGTGTAGCTTGTTCGAGTCGGGTTGTGTCTAGACCGGGTCGAGGGGGTTACATTATAAAAGTGTATTTATTGTGGGAAGATCAAGTCCTAACGTCTATATTTATGATCCCAGCCATTACAATGGATAGAAATCAATGAGAGGGTATAAATCAAGCATTCTAAGCAGCAAAAACAACTATTGATCCTTAAGCTAACATCCAAACATCCAATCCAACTCAAAGTGCTCAATTGCCATATCTTTGTCACCCAACTCTTGTAATATTCTTTGTAAACTTTATTTTGAGTTTGGAGAGAGTGAAAATTTTAATTAGGGTAAAATATTCTTTGAGAGAAACAACATTGCCATCTTTTTTAATTCTTATAACCTTTGTGAGGTTGAATCAATCTTTGGGGCAGAAAGATTGATTCGTTTGTAACGATTATCCCTTGAACCGAGAAAAAGATCAAATTTATTAATGAATTGGGTTGAAAATCCAGCGGGAGCTAATGTTGTAACCCCCAAAATTGGGCCTAAAAGTTTAAAGGCCGGTTTAGAGGTCTAGTGGACCGGTTTTGTCAGTTTAGCCTAGTTCGAAATTAAATTAATAAAAAATTATTTTTAATGAAAATAAATTGTGTAAAAATATTCTAAAATTCTTACTTGACTTATTTTTGACTTAGGTAAACTTAATTTTTAAAATTGACCCTTGAATCCCTAAGATTTTGAAATTAGTGACTATTCTATAAAAAATTGAAAACTTAAGGATAATTTTATAAACTAAGCCAAAACTTTTAATCTTTAAGGTAATTTGATCCAATCATAATCCTAGTTGATCTAAACCTTCTAAGATCCTATATAAAAAACCTTTAACCACTTGTTTTAACCTAAGTAATCAAAATTTTCTAATTTTGATCCAAAACCCAAAAATTCACTTTTAAAAAAATACCATTTTTCTTTATTTTGGTTTCTTCTTCTCCAAGGCAGACTCTTCATCATATTTTCAAGGTAAATATCCATTATTTTTAATAAAATTTCATTGGTTTATTTTCCTATATTTTTTCTTCAAAATCACTTTGTTTTTTTCGGTTTCACTTGAAAAACTCTATTTTTGCATCAAGCTTTAAACCCTTCTCCAAGATTTCGGTTTATTATTTCCCAAGAAATATTAATCATCATATTTTCAAGGTAAATATCAATTCTTTTCAAATAAATTTCGTTAGGTTAATTATCTATAATTTTCTTCTTCAAAATATCTTCGTTTTTCTATGTGTTTTCTTGTTTTTAAACCATAGAAGGAGGTTGGATCAATTTTGGAGGTGATAATCATTCAAAAATATGAAACCTAAAGTTATTTAATTAAATTCCTAAGTTATTGGTTGATTGAAACAATCTTTAAAGTCTTAAATCAATAAAATCAGTTTTTTTGATAAAAATTCCATTATTTTCTTGAATTTCGTTCAAGAGTTTTATATGGTTGTTTTTGATGCCTAAATACATGAATCTTGAAGTGATTATATGTAATTAAGATGTATTTTAAGTATCTAATCATGGACCTAAGGTTTAGGTGGTGTTTGGAGAGGTTTTCAGTGAGTTTCGGTTAAGTTTTATGGTGTTTTTAGGGGCCGCTAAGTATTGGTCCGACTTTGAGGGATGTTTGTGTTTGTTATAATACACCAAACCCTCTTTTTTATATGCTTGAATTAGGTCAAGAGGTAGAGGAACAAGTTTGGGGAAGATTGGAAAGCCGAATCTTATTTTTGGGTGACTTGATGAGCAAGTTTTGGTAAATCGGTGAGTGAATTATGAGAGTGAGCAGCTTCGATAGTGTTTTAAATGTGTTTTCAAAGGTTTGATGGTGTAGGGAAGGTGTGAAAAACCTCCCTATACTCATAAGTAAGTATTAAGTATTGCTTTCTTAAATGTTCTCATATTATGTCTTGTTTTTACTATGTGTTTTTGGTCATTCTCGTGTTATACTTGTGCATATGTGAATATGCATGTGTTTCAATGCTCATGAGATGTTTTAACAAAGTTTTCATATTCATATGATGCTTCCACGGTTTTATTTTGAAAATATGAGAAAAATGATTTTACCGATTTATGCATTTGATGCATTTGTTAGTGAGATGCATATGTTTTCACATACCGTTTTAACTTGAAAACTTGAGTATTGTTATTTTTTGTGTTGGGCATTAATATGATGTTGATGGGATAACTTGATCGATTAGTAGGATGTACAGTGCACTATAAATAAAATTTGTACGTGTGTAAATTCCTTGAGTGATGCATTAGAGGTTAGCCTAGTGTTGTGTGATATAACAATCACCTTATCACATTCGGGTATGGCGAACTATCTCGGACACCAAGGTGGGATCTTTAGATTGTGATACTCAATCTGTGTGAATTGGTGTACGATGTCATTCGTATGTGTCCGTTTATCCCAACGTTTGGAGGTAAATCCATTCGTGTCACTTAACCAACATGTGAAAAACGCAAGTGTAAATTATTTTTTTTATGCAAATTGATATTGTATGTGTTTTTCTAATTAATCATGTGGTTTCAAAAAGGTATGTGAAAAGGTTTTGTGGCTTGTGAGTCATGGTACACTTGTTGATTTTCAAAAGGTGGCGTTGTTTGCCATGATTTTCTGTTTTAATAAAGAGGATGACTTGGTTTTTAAACTTTATTTTGATATATTATGGTTGCATTACAAGGTGTTTTTAAAAATATTTTTTTTCACTCACTAAGCTTTATGCTTACCCTCTCATTTACCTTGCAATGTAGAGTATTTAATGTGAAGGTAGCAAAAAGGAAAGCAAGGATCAGGTAACCGCCAAGTGAAAGTTCATGTATATCTTTATAACATTAGTAGTAGTGAGAGAGCAATAGGGATGGTTTACCATGTTAAGAATATTGTTATATTGATGAGACTTGTAGTATTCGTATGCTTATACATGTTTGATGTTTATCAATGTTGATGTTGCTTGAATGATAGTTTTATGAACCTTATGTTCAAAGTAGGTTGTGATACCTTTAGCTGAGATGATATGTTTTGATTAGTTGAGATAATGTTAGCCTTGTGACTTGAAATTGAATTTCCTATTGGTAAAACTTTAGTTAAAATAAAGTTACATTGAAGTATCTTGAAGTTTGATTCTTGGTACCCCTAAGTGTGAATTCGAGTGTTGTTGACGTTGAAGCATACTCTTAGGAGTTGAATACATTGTTGCTGACTAGGTTGAATTGCATCTAGCTAATATGCCATGATATGTTCTTAAAGTGTTCTTAGGTGAATCTGCATATAGAGAATGTCTTGAAACCTTTGTAGGCTTAAAATCTAGAAAATCTACAGTTATACTTTGAAACTTTATGTTTTAGTCCTTAAACATTGAGCATGTAATTAAATGACTTGTGGATACTATTTTAACATGAAATTTGAGGCTTAAGAATGTAATGGACTTAATTAAGGATTGGTCTCTATAACTTGTTTAGTTAAATTAGGACTCGTTTCTTATCAGTTTCTGCTGCAATTAAACAAAGTCCTTGCATGAACATATAGGATCTAATTAAAGAATCTAGATGAGATAAAAAGAAAAAAATTTAGGGTTGTTTATCGGGGTGAGTCTCCGGATTAGCCTTGGTATTCCTCGTGTAACTTATTTGAGTCGGGTGGTGTCTAGACCGGGTCGAGGGGGTTATATTTGTTGGTATCATAGCTTAGGTTTATGAAACCTTTTGGGATGTTTTGTTTGATTTATATGTTGTTATGTTTTAGTGTGAACTTTTGCCTAAAATTTTGCTTAAACACTATGCTTTGGTGTTTGCTATATGTGATTGATTTGGGTTGAGACATAGTAAGTTAAGGCCTTGCTTTACAGAAACGGTGTTTTGAAGAAGGATTAAAATTTTGATGTGCTTAGATGTTGCTATATGAATTGTTGTTTGCATACATGATTAAATTTTGTCTGTGCTATGTGATAATTGAGTATATATTGTTGGAGTTTATTTTGGGGTACCCATTGCTCTATCTACTACTAGGAATTTTTTTATATTGTACTTGAGCTACTTAGAACTTGCTTCGTGCTGGCCTCACAAGTTTTGCAAAAATGTTTTTACATGTTAAAATTATTTTTATATTTTTATTATGCTTGATATAGGAACGAAAAGAAAACTAAAACTTTATAATAAAAGAGTTGTGAAGATCAGAAAGTATAGAAAGTTTTGTATTGTGGTGTTGTGATATCCGATCTTGAGTCGACTAGGTCCTCGATCGTGTTTTAGTGAAAAATGGTTTTGGATCAATTTAGTCTTAGAGTCTGTTGTGCTAGTGGTTAGTAGGTTACTATATCACTGAGAATACCCTTGAGAGTTCAAAGTGTTTTGTGTGAAAGGTGAATCGAACGTGTTAGAAACGTTCGGGTTATGGTGTGATTGTTTACTCTTTGGTTGCTTAAGGGTTATGTCTTGACACATGTCGGTTTAGTGGACTAAGTTAAGAGTGTTGTGATTTCAAGAGCAATATTGGCTCAATTAAGTTTATCGAAGAGTGTTGGTCTAGTGACAAAGTTTTAGGTGAGACTTTTCATGGTTAAGATGTTTTGAGGTAAGTTACCATAGGTTGTTTAGTGGAGTTGCGTGTGCGGGGCAAAATCGAGGTTATGTTGATTAGTTTTAGTTGTGATGACGGGTGGTGTAAGGATGAGACTGAATCATGTCTTTATGAGATGTATGTTGATATATTGTCTTTTGGTAGTAAAAGAGCTTGTGATAAGATTTTCATGTGGGTTAGAGTATTTTAGAGGTATCATGGTGTTGGAAAAGTAACGTGGGAGTGAAAGGAAGTTGTGAAGGAGTTGTTTCCTTACATCTTTCCACGGTTGGATAATATGTACGGGGAATTTCAGTGATATCACCTATTGGTGAGTATCACTTTTGTTTAGTGGCTCCACCTTCGGGTCTAGTATCCACTTCTGTTTAGTGGCTCCACCTTCGGGTCGAGTATCCACTTCTGTTTATTGGCTCCACCTTCGGGTCGATTAACCACTTCTGTTCAGTGGGTCCACCTTCTGGTCGAGTTACACTTCTGATGGTGTGATGAAATTAGAGTGGTTCAGGGGAACCTTCTCTTCTGATTGTGTTCGGTGTTGGGTGCATATTATATCGTACATACATTACATCACATGTTCTGTTCTAAAATATGTTATTCTGATCTGTGTTATGTTTTTCTGTACTGTAATTATGTTTATCTGCACACTAAAGACGCACTAAGCTCACAAGCTTACACCCCCATAGTTTTTGTTTCAAATACTCAGATCTAGGATTCGGTACTTGGAGGATCCTATTTTCAAAATTTCTAAGTATGATTTACAAACTTCAGTTTAATAACTTCTATTTCGGATATTTATTTATTTCTGTATTCAACATTGGATTTTGGAAATTAATCGGTTTTCAGTACTGTTAAAATTTATTATAAACATGGGTTGAACTTTTAGATAATTTTAATCGTTAAATTTCAGTAGTTCTTTTATTTCCGATTTTGAGAAATTAACAGAAAATTTTATTGTAATCATTTAAACCTTAACTTGCAGAAAAAGTTTTACTACCGTAAACCCTAAGTTTTAATCTAAAAAATTAGGTTAAAATTAGGGATTATATTTAGTGGTATCAAAGTTAGGTTCAACCCTCGGACTATGAGGTCCAAAATGATTTTTTTCTTGAAAATGATTTTGTAAACCTATTTGATAATCCAGATTATCATTTTGACTCGTGTTTAAAATTTTCTAAAATATTTTGAATAGTACTCCAAGTACCGACTCTAATTTAGGATTTTGTTTATCTTTTTGTAGATATAAAACTATGCCACCCCGTAAGAGTTCACGACTTGCGACCGGAAGTCATTCATTAAACAAAATAAATCATCCTTAAACGAGTTAATTTATACTAAAATTAGTTCATGGCTTGGTTAAGAAAACTATTCACTCTTCCGTCTTGGTTAAGAAAATCATCCGTAAGAGTTCATGGCTTGGTTAAGAAAACAAATTGAAGAGGAAGGAAGTCCCAAACACTATGTCATGATGTCTTCTAGCTTCCCTGTCGACGTCGTTTTCTGTCCGAGTTAAAATTAGTTGGACCTTTAAAATTTCGTTAAGGATTGGAGTCATCATCAATCCTTTCGAATAGGTACGACTGAAAACCTATGAAACATAACTGCGTTTGAATCAGAGTTGTAATCGGGTTCGGGAGTCGGTTACGTGCGGGAAGGTTATAGCACCCCCACAACGCCCAAAATTGGTACCTAAAAGGGGTTGTATTGTCTACCAAACTTCAAAGGTGGGTTAATAGTACTATTATATAAAAAATTATATAAAATAAATAAAATAATATGATGAAGAATATAATATAAACACATACAAAAAAATAATTGAAACAGTAAATTAAACTAAAATAATTCAAAGAAATCAAACTACATAAATTTAAAAAATTTATTTTTCTAATATAATTAAAATTCAACTCACAAATTAATTAAATTAATAAAACCAACTAATAATTAAATCAAATCTAAAAAAATTTATTGATTCAATTATTAAGTAAATTCATGAACAAGAATCTAATTAAGATAAAACATAATAAAAAGGACTATTATAAAATAAAACCAAAAGTTAAGAGCATGAATTTAAACACCTAAATCTAGAAGGACCTATGAAGTGATTTTCCCTCCAACTTCTTGCCAACTCACCAGACTATAACAACACCAATTTCAATTTGAAATTGAAATTGGATTTCCATCCCACTGTCACGCAAAACTTTTCTTTCATATCCGATTTCCAATAGTTAAAATTTTTTATAATATTACTGATTGAAATTAATTAAAAGAATGATCATCAAATATTTTTAGGTTCTCAAAATGTTTTTTTATTTTTACTTCTCAGTTTATTTTTCATACAAATAAAAGAACTGAAAAAATAGAGGCAAAAATATAAAGAGAGATTCGACTCTTTTTACCTCTTTTAAAGTTGCTTCCACTGATGAAATCACAAGGTAACCACTTGATCTTCCTCTTTTTTTGCTTGCTTTTGCTCGAACTTCTTCACTGAATCTTCTCCTTTTTTAATCTGATTTTTGTAGAGCATTTTCCTTGTGTTTTTCCTAGAGGGTTTGGGGAGTATTCATATTATAGAAATTAGGGTTATGAGGAGTTTGAACTCCAAAAATTTAGGAATTGGTTAGGGTTTTTGCTTGGTGAAGAAGAATTTGAGAGGAGCTCAAACTCCTCTAGGATTTTTTATTTTTAAAATATTTTTTAATTTTTTATTTTTTTATTTGGATCATTATAGATTTTTTGATTTTTTTGATTTTCTTAATTTTTAAATTTATTTTTTCAGATTTTTTTAGATTTGGATCATTCTAGATTTATTTTGATTTTTTTAATTTTTTTTTTATATTTTCAGATTTTTTTAGTTTTTTTAATTTTTTTCAGATTTTTTTAGATTTGTATCATTCTAGATTTATTTTAATTTTTTTTTGAATTTTCAGTTTTTTATGTTTTTTTTAAATTTATTTATTTATATTTTTATTTCTGAAGTTTTAATTAATTTTTAATTTATTAGTAAAATTTATTAGATTAGGTTTAATCCCAAAATTTATTGCATACAGCTGCCCCTCTTTGCTCATTACTCAAACGGAGGAAGTGAGCAAAGACTAGAAGCAACAAATTTTTCTAATGAGAAACAACCTTGTAGTGATGACACTTTATTTTAGAAGTAGGTGGTGAGGTAAATGATGATATTCCTTATTGGAATCTTTAAGGGTGGCACTCCATCTTAGAGGTAATTGATGACATTCCCTCTTAGAAGCATAAATGATGACATTCCATCTCAGAGGTAATTTGTGGTATTGCTTCTTGGAACCTTTATGATGACATTCCATCTCGAAGGTATTTGATGATGTTTATTCTGGAAAATAAATAGTGATACTTCATCTTAAAGGCACCCTCTCCTAGAGGCCAATCTTGTCAATTTCTTAAAAAAACAATGCATGTTCCTAATGCACTTGTCTCACATGCAAGATGTTCAAATGTTTTAAATGCATGAATATTCGATTTTTATTTTAAATTTGTTTGTTTTTATTCAGATCACGGTCAATATACTTCATCTTCTTTACTCCACGTCGTGCTTCTTAAGTGCTAAAACTTTTCACTGAGAATCATCTTGTTTTAAACCATTTATTCAAGTAATGCATCGAATAAAAAAACATATTGTAGACCCCCTTGAGTAAAGCAACAAATTCATCAATGAAATGCACAGATGTTCAGATGATAAAAAAACACAAGGTAACGAGATTATTGAATTTTTTCTTATTGAATAAAAACTTTTCACCTCGAATTACTTTCTTTATTTTTCATTTTTTAACAGTAGGTCCCTTACGGTTTTTCACCTACTGATGGTTCTTTTTCTTTTCATTTCCTTTTTTTTAACCAATAGGACTCTTTCAGGTTTTCACCTATTGGTGTTGTCATGCCTTAAAGCATAATATTTTTTCATAGAGTCTGAGTTCACAGGATTTGATAACTCAGTTTCGTCCATCTCGATTAAGAGTAATGCTCTACCCGAGTAGGCTTTTTTCACAATAAATGGTCCTTCCTAATTTGGCGTCCATTTTCCTTGAAAATCCTTTTGCATAGGCAGAACCTTTTTCAAAACCAAATCTCCTTCACAAACTGATCTTGGTCGAACTTTCTTATCATGAGGTCGAATCATTCGTTTTTGGTAGATCTGCCCATGACAAATCGCTTTCAATCTCTTTTCTTCTATCAAATTTAATTGATCATATTTGACTTGAGCCCATTCAACTTCATCTAATTTAAGTTCCATTAAGACAAGGAGTGATGAAATCTCAACTTCAATTGGTAATACAACTTTCGTTCCATATACTAAAGAATAGGGAGTTGCTCATGTAGATGTTTATACAAATGTACGATATGCTAATAATGCAAAAGGTAATTTCGCATGTCAATCTTTATATGTTATCGACACCTTCTCAACAATCTGCTTGATATTTTTATTAGCTGCTTTGACGACCTCATTCAGTTTTGGGCGATAAGGTGTTGACTTGTGATTTTTTATCTTAAACTATTCACAAATTCCTATCATCATTCGGTTATTCAAATTTAAAGCATTATCAGAAATAATCCTTTCTGGTAGACCATATCGACAAATTATTTCTCTTTTGAGGAATTTGCATACTGTCGATCTAGTTACATTTGCATACGAACCAGCTTCTATACATTTGGTAAAATAATCAATCATTACAAAGATGAAACGATGTCCATTTGATGCCTTTGGTGTATTCAGTCCAATTACATCCATGCCCCATGTTGCGAACGACCACGGAGCTGTTATAACATGAAGAGGTGATGAGGCTGTATTAATTTTATCTCCATAAATATGACATTTGTGACATCTTTGAGCAAAATTGATGCAATCTTTTATCATAGATGTCCATAAATAACCTAACCTCATAATCTGCAAAATTGAGCAAAATTGATGTAATCTTCTATTATTCTCTTGCGGGAGATAATAGAAAGATATCTTCTTAAAACTTTTCATCAATTCAAGAATGAGTTTGCGATATTCAACCAATTTAGCATCTTTTGTTTCCCACTCTCCAAGAAGTTGATAAATCACCAATGATGAATCACCATATACTTTGAGGTATTCGATTTTCCGTTGAATTGTAGAATGAAGTCCCATTATACATGCTTCATATTCTGCCATATTATTGGTACATTCAAAATTTAGTTACCCAGTAAAAGGATAATAATTTCCTTTGGGAGATATTAAAATTGCTCTGATTCCACACCCAAGTGCATTAGAAGCCCCGTCAAAATTCATTTTCCAATTTTTTTGCTAGTTGGTTCATCTTCACTACTAGTTAAACACATAAGGTCCTCATCATGAAAGTCAAAACTCAAAGGTTCGTATTCGGGTAAAGCACGATTTGCTAAAAAGTCTGCAATAGCGCTACCTTTGATGGCTTTTAGGTTTACATACTCGATATCATACTCAGAGAGTAGGATTTGCCATCAAGTCATTCTTCCAGATAAGCCTGGTGATTCCATCATGTATTTTATTAGATGTAGCTTTGCAATTAACCATGTTTTATGGTATAGCATGTATTGACGAAGCCTACGGGCGGTCCAGATCAAAACGCAACACAACTTTTCGATAGAAGAATACCTTAATTCACAATTAGTAAACTTTTACTATGATAATAAATAACATGTTCTTTTCTTCTAGTTGCGTCTTGTTGACCTAATACATATCCCATGGAATTTTTAAATACCACTAGATACAAGATCAAAGATTTTTCTAGCACAGGCGACACTAATACATAAGGATTTGACAAGTACTGTTTAATTTTGTCAAAAGCTTCTTGGCATGATAAATCCCAAATACCCGCATTATTCTTCCTTATGAGACGAAAAATGGGATCACATTTGCTAGTTAATTGAGAAATAAACCAAGAAATGTAGTTTAATCTCCCTAAGAAACCTCAAACCTCTTTTTGAGTACAAGTAGGAGGGAGTTCTTGAATAACTTTAATTTTATCAAGATCCACCTCAATTCCTCGTTTGCTGACAACAAACCCCAATAATTTTCCTAAAGAAACTCCAAAAGTGCATTTTGCTGGATTAATCTTCAATTGGAATTTTCTTAAACGTTCAAAAAGTTTTCTAAGATTGGTGATATGTTCCTCCTCTGACCAAGACTTAGCAATCATGTCATCTACATAAACCTCGATTTCTTTATGCATCATGTCATGGAATAAAGTTACCATGGCCCTTTGATATGTTTCCCCAACATTTTTAGACCGAATGACATCACTTTATAACAAAACGTGCCCCACATTGTCACAAAGGTAGTTTTTTCCATATCTTTTGGACACATTTTGATTTGATTATAGCCTGAGAAACCGTCCATGAATGATAACAAATAATGCTTAGTTGTATTATCCACTAACGTATCTATATGTGGTAGAGGGAAGTTATCTTTAGGACTAGCACGATTAAGGTCACGATAGTCAATGCACATTCGCACATTTCCATTTTTCTTGGGTACCGGAACAACATTTTCCACCCATTTTAGATACTTGGCCACTTTTAAAAAAATGGCATCATACTTATTTTTTACTTCATCTCGTATCTGAAGTAACATTTCTGGCCTCATTTTTCTAAGTTTCTGTTGTACAGGCTTACATTCTGACTTTAGCGGAAGTTCATGCATTACAATGTTTGTGTTCAGTCAAGGCATATCTTGGTAAGTCGAAACAAGCACATCCTTAAACTCTTGAAGTAGAGAGATGAGTTTTTCTCTTTTCTTTGGAGAAAAGTACCATTTTGTACTTATCTTTTATCATCTTCGTTTCCCAGATTCATTGTATCTATTAGTTCTTGGTGAGGGAGAATTTTCTTGTTCTCATTTGTATTAGTCTTAGTAGGTCGGGAGAAAATTCACATTCTTCATAGTTTTCATCAAACTCATGTTCTCCTAAGCATACAGTCTGCTCAAAATTGATTTTTGAGCTCGAAGAAATGTCATTCATGTAATTGATATCTAAAGGCCTGCAAATAAACAAGAAGTAATATATATACAAGGCTCGATGAAAAAAATGATAGAAGCGGAAAAAAAATGAGACCAAATTGAAAAAAATGTGCTCATTTATTGAATTGATAAACTTATGCCTAAATGAGGGCCCTTACAATAAATTATCACTACTTTAGGGCTCAAGTGATGAGTTAAGTTTCGAGCATTAATCTGATAAAGATTTAAAAACAATAGGGAGTTCAATAGCGGTCCAATTACTCTAATCTCTAATCGATTCTTTTTAATTTCACCTTCTTCTATTGCATTTATGCTCAGCTCTTTAAATTTTTCCAGGGGTGATAGTAGGATTTCTCTTTGTTTCCCAGAATGAATATGCCCCCAGACACGAAGGTTTCAGTAATACAAGGAAGTCTCATCACTTTCCTCTCATTACATATGTCGGTTAGTCCAACTCTTTTTTGTGTTCACTTTCTCAATACGTGTTTTATCTTTCTTTGTAGGTTAAGCTTGAATCCCACACCACACCGATCATATTTCAAAAATGGTTGTACTGTCGTGTGCATTCCTTGCAAGAACTTTCTAAGTCCTTTTCCTGATTTAGCTTTATTCCCATCATATTATTTTTCGAAAGTTTAGGTCTTGGAATCTTTTTTCCTTCAGCAATAAAAGTTGCATTCACAATTCAAGTGATCGGAACGTACACTCAATTGAATTTTCATCTATGTCTATGTACGGAGCATCAGTTGATGCATATGCAATAATATCATCTTCAGCATCAACACTTATAAGGCATCCATCAATCACAAATTTAACCTTTTGATGAAGTGTTGATGGTACTGCTCCAGCAGCATGAAGCCAGGGACGTCTCAATAAACAATTATAAGTCGGTGTAATTTCCATAACAATAAATTCTATGTTTTACGTAGTTGGACCAATCAAAAGTGGGACATCAATTTTCCCTAGGATATCCCTTCTAGTTCCATCAAATGCCCTTACGGTTGTATGATAAGGTTTCATGTGGGTCTTATCCACTGGAAGTTTATTCAGTGTTGTCATGGGCATGACATTCAAGGCAGATCCATTGTCAACTAAAACATGGGGTAATATATACCCATTACATTAGGTAGTTATATGCAATGTTTTGACGGATCCCTTGCCATTAAGAGGAATTTTATCTTCACTAAAAGAGATAAAATTATCAGCATGTAAGTTGTTCACCAATCTATCCAACTTGTCTACTAAAACATCATTTGGGATAAATGTTTGGTTTAACACTTTTAGTAAGGCATTCCTGTGAGTCTCCGAACTTAGTAACAAAGATAATATGAAAATACGAGCTGGTTGTTTGTGCAGTTGCTCAACCACACTATACTCGTTGTGTTTGATAAATTTTAAGAATTCTCGTGCTTCCTCCTCATTTACAGGTTCGTTAATTTTTTATTTTTCTCCATTTAACGGAAACTTGTCTTTTGGCTTAGTGCCTCCTGTTTCCATTGGTTTTGAAATTTTGAGGGGATAACACCTTCCACTTCGAGTGAAGTTTCCAACTCCACTGGTCCCTGCAGATATGGTTTCAGAATCATCTTTCCTTGTAATGGCCATGTTACAACCATAAATCCATGGCACTTGTCGGTTACTCTTGTATGGGAAAGGAGCAGGAGTCTCAATTACCAACTGTGGTGGGCGTTTCTATAATCCTTCATCATACATTCGTGGTCAATTAATCATAAAAGGTCGACTATCCTCACCACCTTTTTTTGACAATTGATCATCTATTGTAAAAATTTCATTAATTTCTTGAGTCTGCTCAAAGAACTCAATTTCTTTATTATCCATAAGATCTTAGACAATATTTCTAAACTCATCACAATATTGGATTTCATGTCCAACTTCCCTATAAAATTCACAAAATTTCCTTCTATTGCTTACAATGGCCCCATGGTTAGGACTCAACATTCCTCTTTCTACCATTTTCTTCCATACACATTTTAGAGGTGATTGCACTTCAGATAAGCTTGTTTTAACTTTAAACTTATCACTATTCATCATAACATTAACCCTTGGTTCCTCTTGTGTTGGCAAAGGATTGTTAGAAACATTAGGTCCCTCTAAAGTATTGAATTGAAGAATATTTTGATTAATCAAACTCTGAACCCTTCTTTTGAGAGCTGTACAATTCTCTATTGTATGTCCAGGGATTCTAGCATGGAATTTGCAATTTGTAGCAGGGTTGTACCATTTTGGGTAGGGTGGTTGTAGTGGTGTGAGAAAAATGAGAGATACCAACCTCTCTTCTAATAATTTAGCATACAATTCCTTGTAAGAAATCGGAATATGAGTGAAAGACTGCCTTTCTGTTTTAGTCCTCAATGGTCTGGGTCCACCTTGTGGTTGCTTTTCTTGGCTTGAAGGGATTGTATTAAGTTTCGAATATCATGTTGGATATACGAATTGTGATGGAGATTTATATTTTGGATATGAGTGTCCATCATTTCCCGCAATATTGACTTCATTTTCTTTCTTTTTGGTATTTGACTTTTTGGAAGCCTCGAGACTGTTAAGTTTCCCGCTTTTAAGGGCCCACTCAATTGCTTCACCTGCTGTCACTAGATCAGCGAAGTCTCTAGTGGTACTACCGACAAGTTTCTCATAGTATATGGATTCAAAGGAATTGATGAAAAGAGTAGTTGTTTCTTTCTCGAGTAGTGGCGGTTGAACTTGTGTAGCCATGTCTCTCCACCGTTAGGCATATTGTCAAAAAGTTTCATTATGCTTTTTGCTCATATTTTGGAGTGTTAAACGATCAGGAATCATGTCTAGGAAATGTTTGTATTTTTCTTTGAAATCCCTTGCTAAGTCTCTCCATGTGCTTATTTGGGCTTTATTCAATTGATTGTACCATCGTATGGCAGACCCAACCAAACTACCCTGAAAACAATGGATTAAAAACTTATCATTGTTTCCATACCCTGTCATTTTGCGACAAAACATGATAAGGTGGGCATTGAGGCAGCTTGTGCCATCAAATTTCTCAAATTCTGGTACTTTAAATTTTGGAGGCAAAATTAGATCAGGGACTAAGCTTAGCTCCATAACATCAGTTCCACCGAAGGCATCAGTACCTTCCATAGATTTGATTTTTTTTTCTTCTAAGAATTTGAAGTTATCTTCATTTGTTTCAGAAGATTTGGTTTGAGATTTTTCAATTTTTTCAACTCAACTGGGTCATCAAATTTTGGGACTCTTGGTTTAAATGATCCAACCCACATATTCGAAGAAAAAACACCATGAGGATTTGTTTGTTTGTGGAAATTAGATTGTAACCCACCAGCAGAGAACACAAATTGAGGATGTGTTTCTTTTGTTCCAAAATGTAAAGATGGAGAATCATCTTCATGGGTTTTATGAAATTTTTCTTTCTCGACACTTGTTGACTTAGATAATAGTTGTAACAATTTATCCTCTAATTTGCTTAGAAGATTCTCTTGATTGTTCGCTATGTCCTCTCTTAAGCCTTTGATATCTTGAGTAATTTGTTCTTGAGACTTTTCTAACTTCTGAAGTCTTTCTTCTATTCTTCTAGCCTTGAATCGCGTGTTGTGAGGATGACTGATATGATCGTCTTTTGTTTTCAGTATCACTGATATTGAACTCTCATGAATTAGTTTCTTTATTTAATGTCAATGCACATATATACATTGTAAATGCAAAAATGAATGCAACTAGGTGTTAGTTAGAAAATTAATAAGATAAAACAATATTCACACAAACCGAAAAATATTATTAAATAAACTTAAAAGAACTCATTCATAAACCTGATCATACTAAAAATACTTAAAGAGAAAAATATTATTCGTAAAACAAAAATCCTTCACCAACGTTTTTAAAACACATAAAAAAACTAGCGCCACACTCGGCAATATGGTTTAGCTTCATTCCCAAGTCTCTTGACTCTTTCCAGGAACTTGATCCACTTATCAGCAAAGTGTGTAGAGGGGTTGATCCACAATCTCAAACATTCAGCTTCTTTCGCTAAATTGATGATATGCTCTGCTATTTTACGGATTTGAATAAAGGCTTCATTTATCAAGTCATTTCTCACTTTAATGTCTCCTTGTGCAAATTGATTTCGTTGGTCCCACTGCCTCTCACTGAGCTTGAAATCTCTTTGAATGTCATCTATTAAATCTCTATGTTGTTGCAATGAATTTTCTAGTGCTTCAATCATCTCCTTCAAAGACTGGTTTTTAAATTGAGCCTTCTTGAGTTCAACCATTGAGTCTTGTTGTTGGTAAATGTGAATAATTTCTTGTAGAGATGCCAAATCTTCCTATAATTCTTGGTTTTGGGCACGACTCACCATTAGATCGTTAAAATTCGTCGTATTTGCCTCCTGGGTCACTTGTAGATCAGCTGTAAGCTCTTCTAGTTGATTTTTTTTTTGTTTTCAATAACTTTATGCAACGTTTTGTGTCATTTTCACGATCACGTAGCTCCTATTCCCATTCTTGTGGAGTTTTTCTCATGTTGACATTCTTTACCTTGTCTTGAAGCCTTTGATAATCCTCTTACAAATCCTTAAAATCCGCACTCACAATATCTAGCTGTTTCTCGAACTTGTTCGACTGATTCTTAAAATATGTCACATCATAATTAAGTCTTTTAGTTTCTGATTCTAATTCAGCAATTCTTCTATGTAACATTCTTGTCAAATCATCACACTTGTACAAAATATAAGTATGGTCCAACCAATAAGCTCGCCAGGTAATGTCCTCCACCCTCAAGTCTTGTAAAATTGATTCTCATTGTCCTACTAACTTCTCCTTTCTCGGCCCTTCTGCTAAGAATTCTCGTAATGGTGAATAATGTAGAGTATGAACATGAATGGTTCATTTCCCGTTTTCCCTTAGGTGGCTATGAATCCATACGGTGAGAAGTTGTGCACACCTAATAAAGTATACACCTTCAATTTTTTTTAGGATATTAAGAGATCGAAATGTTTCTGCCAAGATAGTTGGAGCTGGGTTAATGTTTTTATCAAGTTCCCCAAATAGTTCTATCACTGATGCTTCAATATGTTCAGCTACTTTTGGAAAAATAATCAAACCGTATATCCCTAAAGCAAAAATATCAACTTATTTCCTCGGATCAGGATGTAAATGAATCAACCCTCGAAGTCTATCCTGAGCAATAGCAATGCTTTTTCCTTTGTCTTGGAACTGAGCCTCCACCCATGACATGTTTGTCTCAGTCAAAGTCGCAAGTTTCTCTTTGTATGTCTTAGGTTGAACCCCTTTCACATAAATCTCACATTCATACACTTTTCTTAGATGAAGTAATGTAGCATAATCTTGTATTGTCAGTGTCATATCCTCTCCATTAAATGTGAAGCAATTGTATAAAGGATTCCAGAACTGTGCCATGGCCCGTATCAAACCTTTGTCTACGTGCACTCGTAACAAATAGGCTATGTCCCCATATGCATCATACATCATCTGTCTCCTATCATTACTCCAATGGTTCCAGATATCTTCTAACTCTTGAGTATCGTTTTGTTTGAGTTGAAGGTGAACATAACCAGCAAATTGATCATCTGGTCTTGCTAAAACACTATCACCTCTTTTTCTTTAGGTGTTCTCTGACCATTTTTGAACATCACCGTTCTTTTCTGGTACACATTGAACTCTTCTGGCCATAATGAAGATTTTTTTATCAAATCAAATTAATAACCACCACCTTTCTATTATGATGATGATGCACATGCATACAAACATAAACAAAAAGAAAATTTGGTTAATAAATGATCATATATACAAAAAAATATAAAAATTACGATAACCGAACAAAATATAACATATGCTTACATATATAAAATAAATAAATAAATAAATAACATGAGCAAAAATAAATAAAAAATATGAATATAACACATGCTTGAGTATATAAAATAAAACAAAGCAAAGTAAAAAACAAATAAAATATAACACATATTAATATATCAACGAGTAACGTACTAAGGTTTAGGTTTATCATGGGTCTAAATAGGGTAGGTTCCTACGGTTTATTACATGAGGTTATGGTTCTAGATAGGATACCCGAATTTTCCTTACTGTCGCCTACTAAGGTTAGTAAGGCCCTTAGTCCTCCCCCATTATAGGATCACAGAACCAAGTTCAACTCGAGGAGATGCACTTTCTTATGACTATACGAAGGTTACCCTTACGAAGTCATAGATCATATGCAACCCGGAGGCGACTACTATCTTATATGGAGGTTAGCCTCACGAAGGAGCAGCGTTCTGCCCCCACTTAAATAGGACTGAGCTCGAGTAGAAAGCTCAAGGAATGATGCAACACAATATATACCTTTTTTTTGGCTTGACTCTCTTGAATAATCCCAGCGGAGTCGCCAAACTGTCGAAGCCATTTTCTATCCGGGTTAAAATTGGTTGGACCTTCAAAGTTTCGTTAAAAATTGGAGTCGCCATCAATCGTTTCGAAAAGGTACGATTGAAAATCTATGAAACTGATCTGCATTTGAATTGGAGTTGTAATCGGGTTCGGGAGTCGATTACGTGCGGGGAAGGTTATAACACCCCCACAACGCCCAAAATTAGTACCTAAAAAGGGATGTATTATCTACCAAGCTTCAAAGGTGGATTAATAGCACTATTATATAAAAAATTGTATAAAATAAATAAAATAATATAATGAAGAATATAATATAAACACATACCAAACATAATTGAAACATAAAATTAAACAAAAATAATTCAAAGAAATCAAACTACATAAATTTAAAAAATTTAATTTTCTAATATAATTAAAATTCAACTCACAAATTAATTAAATTAATAAAATCAACTAATTATTAAATCAAATCAAAAAAAATTATTGATTCAATTATTAAGTAAATTCATGAACAAGAATCTAATTAAGATAAAACATAATAAAAAGGACTATTATAAAATAAAACCAAAAGTTAAGAGCATGAATTTAAACACCTAAATCTAGGTGGACCTATTAAGTGATTCTCCTTCCAATTTCTTGCCAACTCATCGGACTACAGCAACACCAATTTCAATTTAAAACTGAATTGGATTTTCATCCCACTGACACACGCAAAACTTTTCTTTCATATCCGATTTCCAACACTTAAATTTTTTTATAATATTATTGATTGAAATTAATTAAAAAAAATGATCATCAGATATTTTTAGGTTCTCAAAATGTTTTTTATTTTTAATTCTCAGTTTATTTTTCATACAAATAAAAGAACTAAAAAATAGAGGCAAAAAAATAAAGAGAGATCTGACTCTTTTTACCTCTTTTAAGGTTGCTTCCACTGATGAAATCACAAGGTAACCACTTGATCTTCCTCTTTTTTTGCTTGCTTTTGCTCGAACTTCTTCACTGAATCTTCTCCTTTTTTAATCTGATTTTCGTAGAGAATTTTCCTTGTATTTTTGTTGTGTTTTTTCCTAGAGGGTTTGGGGGTATTTATATTATAGAAATTAGGGTTTTATGAGGAGTTTGAACTCCAAAAATTTAGGAATTGGTTAGGGTTTTTTCTTGGTGAAGAAGAATTTGAGAGGAGCTTAAACTCCTCTAGGATTTTTGATTTTTTAAAATATTTTCGGATTTTTTTTAGTTTTTAAATGTATTTTTTCATATTTTTTTACTTGGATTATTCTAGATTTATTTTGATTTATTTTGAATTTTTTATATTTTTTGATTTTTTTAAATTTTTAAATTTATTTTTTCAGATTTTTTAGATTTGGATCGTTCTAGATTTATTTTGATTTTTTTGAATTTTTTTATATTTTCGGATTTTTTAATTTTTAAATTTATTTTTTTTCAGATTTTTTTAGATCTGGATCATTCTAGATTTTTTTTTTAATTTTCGATTTTTTTGATATTTTTTGATATTTATTTATTTATATTTTATATTTCTGAATTTTTAATTAATTTTAAATTTTTAACTTATTAGTAAAATTTATTGGATTAGGTTTAATCCCAAAATTTGTTGCATACATTCTCGTTTATCCCAAAGTCTTGCAAATATCCATTGCTTGAAGCTCCCAACAATTGTGGTTCGGCTGAAGGTAGAAGATGATGAAAAATGGTCACCTTTCTTCTTCTTTCTAACCTCAGTTTTTTTTCTTCTTTTCTTTTGCTCTCTATGATATACTCCGAACTCCCTTTCTAATGATGATAAAGTTCGGTGTTTATAGGAGACTTCTAGGGTTTTGTTCCCTAAAGATGCAAGGGAATATTCTTTGAAATCTGTAGAGAATTGGAGGGAATGATAGCTGGCCTGAAATTTACGAGCAGGGACTAGGGCTGCACGTTTGTCTATTCTGCAATTCTGTTTGGTGCGCCCATAATGCTATAGTATCTTTGAGTTCGATCCAGCATTGAATATGATATAGCATCTCTTCCATTCTTCAACTTTGCCCCAGCAAATTTGTAACACACCACCAGAAAAATACCTTTCACAAGCAACATATTCTAAAATAAAACTAAAAACTTAATCTAATGCAAATACAAATGCAATGCAACTATATGTAATGCAAATGAGCTTGAAATCAAACAGAACCTTAAGTAAAAGGGTATAAAATATACAATTTTTAGAGCGTTAACAGATGACACCTTCATCAATCAAGCTAAGTACATCAAGGACATGCTCAAGAAGTTTTTCTTGGAGAATATGAAGCCTTAAGCTACTCCTATGAGCTCATTAACTAAGCTTGACAAGGATGAAGGAGATAAGTGTACTGATTCTAAATTGTATAAATCCATGATAGGTTCTTTGGTTTACCTTAGCGCAAGTAGACCGGATATCATGTTTAGTATTTGCTTGTGTTAGGTTTCAAGCTAGTTGATGAGTGCCTAAAAGTCCTATTCTTTATACCAATTTCCCACTCAATTATTGCTAATAAAGGACAAATTTAATGACAATATTGGATAATTCTGCTTATTTCCATATTTCAGCATCCCAATACTTAATTCATGAATTTATCTATTATTTGGCATAAAGCAGGTACAGTTAATGGTTTCTTCTCTTAGACAGGAAACTACCACATAGGAAATGTCAGATAGCATGATGGATGCTGGAAGCTGAAGCTGAAAAACAGATAAGCACCTGCCTCGGCAGCACTTTGATGCCCCGGCAGCACTTTAATGCCTCGGCAGCATCTGAGGCCGCGGCAGCACCTTGAACATAAATGTCGATATGATAGGCGATCTTAAGAGAAAAATGAGGTGGACGTTTTAAGACAAGAGGCATAGAAATCGGAGCTGAGGAACACACGGAAAGTCAAGGTCAAAGGCCACGCGGGAAAATAATCCTTATAGGAATAAACTAGGAAATAAAATAAATATTTTTTATTTATGTACTTAACTTGTGTTTTACTCCAAGTTGTATTCCTACTTTGGAAAGGTTTGCCCTAGGCCAAGCCTATATAAACCATAGCCTATGTAGAGAGGAGGATATATCTCGAAATCAAGTGTTCATAGAAAACCTAAACTCTTCCATCGCTCCCTTGGGGTTTAGGTTAGATTGTGGAGTAGTTGTGGAAGAAAATTGTACTTTGCTTTCTTGTTTCAATGCAATAAAATTATCAAGGTTTGCTTATCCTTTGCAATAAAGTGCTGCCGGGGCATCAAAGTGCTGCCGAGGCAGGTGCTTATCTGTATTTCAGCTTCAGCTTCCAGCATCCATCATGCTATCTGGCATTTCTTATGTGGTAGTTTCCTGTCTAAGAGAAGAAACCATTAACCGTACCTGCTTTATGCCAAATAATAGATAAATTCATGAATTAAGTATTGGGATGCTGAAATATGGAAATAAGCAGAATTATCCAATATTGCCATTAAATTTGTCCTTTATTAGCAATAATCGAGTGGGAAATTGGTATAAAGAATAGGACTTTTAGGCACTCATCACACCCCCAAACTCGAACTATTGCTTGTCCTCAAGCAATGCAAAAGATATATTTTTAAGTAAGGAATTTTAAAGTAATATACCGTCCTGCCTGCCGCGGCAGAATTCCTTTCTTGACTCGGCCTCTTCTAGGTTCTAGGAATTCCTCGGAACTGGACTATGAGTCTTTGTGAGTGTGTGCGTAGCTGTGCCAAAGTTGATTCTCTAAGTTCTAATCTTTTTTCTAGCTCAAGACTTCCGACTAAGATTTTTCTTCAATTATTTTTCTTTCCTTTTTCCCTGTTTGGTATATAAATATATATTGCTATATACTTATACTGCTTAAGCCAGTTTTCGGGCACCTCAAGTGTTAACTACTCTTACTAGAGCCAATTTCGGGCACCTCTAGTAAGTGGGAAAAAGGTTGAGTCCTAGAGCCAGTGATGGGCACCTCTAAGAACTATACTAGAGCCGGTGATAGGCACCTCTAGTTAAAATCTAAGCCTAAGTCCTTATTGCTTTTCAAAGAAAAGAACTTCTAAAATCAACTAAGACTAGCAGTGTTTATGTGATTTCAGGCTCATAGTCTAATCCTAAGTACTAATACTAAGAGACCTTTCCGAATTCAAGTCTGGTGAATGGTGCATACTGCTGCGGCGGCTGGAGAATATATTGCTACCGAGGCAGTTTTAATAAAATTCAACAGACTTAAAAAAATTTCATAAAACTGTAATTGTTGTAAAGACAAAATTTAAGGCAATAGTAGGATAATCCAAATAGTTTCCATACATGGCAGATATTTTTATAAGGCAGAAGATTGGATCATTACTCCCCCAAACTCGAGGGATGCATTTTCCTCAATGCATGCATCTGAACATAAGGCAACAGTAAAAGACAAGATAAAAATTAAGAGACAAGGAAAAGATAAACCAATATTTATATATCGCGTCTTGGCCTCTTCTATATCCTGAGTGTCATCAGTTTGTGTGGAGTTTGTTGAGAAAGAAACTAAAAAAAACTGCACTGAAAAACAATAATGAAGAAGTATGAAATAAAACAGGGGAGATGAAGTTCAATAACAGCAAACCCGCCGTCATTGCGTTTGGGCGGCCAGCCACCTTGGCCGCGTCTTAGGTGGGACGATGGATTTGATTTTTGGACTGTTTTATGTGCTTCATGGCTTCTCCTTCTTGAATTTCCTTCCTGAGATAAAACAAATAACTGAAACATAATTAAACTTATTTCCTAAAACAAATAACTCAAAAATAATTAAACTAATTTCCTAAGAAAGTAGTGCTAGAAAAATAAAAAGGAAAGTTGGAATCGCCAATCCCCGGCAACGGCGCCAGAAACTTGTCGCGTTTCAAAAATGCGCGTTTAGTGCAAGTGGACACATCGCAAGTAATAAGTGATAAGTATATTATCGAGTTATCGTCTCCTCAGGGACCGGTATACTTAATATGCTTTCTTCACCTCCTTGTTCTGTTAAAAGATAAAAACACAAATAAGTTGATTTGATTTATCTAAACTAAAATAACTAAAATGAAAGTAAAGGATTGAAATAGTAGAGAGAGATGGGCTAGGATCTAGTTGTATCGTATTGTGGAATTGATTGACTTGTCTCTGTCCAATGCAATTGTATATCTTTGCCTCGGCAGCACTGCAGTTTACTGCCTGGGCAGCGATAACACTGTCTGCCGCGGTAATCCCTTGCTCGTGGGCAGACTTTACCAAAGTTCGGCAAAGTGTCCTTGAATGACTCCGCTTATCCCTAAGTCAGAGTGTTGTTGATGACTAGTCCTTGATGATACCTCCCGGCGTGAACCAATTATACTCACCAACCAATCTCACACTTCTTTTAGCCGTTGAAACTCTTAACCTATCCCTAGGCCGAGTTAGTATTTCGCGATTGAAACACCGTACTTACCCCTTTCGTGAATCTAACTCTCCCGAGCTTAGATAAATGGATGATTCACAATATCCTCTCCCGAGCTCAATTGTGAAAACAAAGAATAGCAAAGGATAAGTAAACCTTGATAACTTTATTGCATTGAATGAAAGACAAAGTACAATCTCCTCTCACAAATACTCTACAACCTTCACCTAATCCCTAAGAAGGTTTAGAACATGATGGAGAAGAAAGAAAAAAGAGTAGAAGTCGGCTCTCTCCCTAGGTATTTCGTGTGTTGTACATTGGGTGGCTAGGTCTTTATATAGGCTAGACCTAGGGCAAACCTTTACTATGTAGAATACAACTTGGAGTAGGGAACAAGTCAAGTACATAATAATAATATATTTCCAAGTTTATATTCGGCTAAGGGGCTTTCCCGCGTGGTCTTCCTTTGGGCTTTTCCTGGTGCTAGCCAGCTTCGATTCATGGGCTTCAAGTCCAGACACGTTACTTGGATTTTTATCTTTCCATCGCCTATAGTCTTGCTTCCTGTCTTTCTGTTGCTACCTCGGCATCAGGTCCTGCCTCGGCCTTGTCTCTGCCGCGGCACTGGTTCTCCTGCATTGATATGAAAACGCAGTAAAACGTGCTTTTTTCTGTAAGTATTATCTATATGAGTATAACTTCTAAATATATCACATTGAGTGCATGCATTGGTCCGAGTGGGTGTATATTTGGTAATTAATACCCATAAAAGGAGTAAAAAGTGATAGTGTGTTGAGCACTTATCATGTGTCTTTAATTTTCCATTGTGCAGGAAGAATAAATTGCGTAAGTAAAGTCAATCCCTGTGGGTTCGACATCTTAAATACTTCAATCTGACAAAAGGTGGAAGGACGAATGCTTCTTCATAAAAGCAAGACTTTCTAGCCTCCATCACTAGTCCTAAAGAATCGCAGTTAGTAGCCATTAAGAGAATTTTTAGGTACCTTAGAGACACACCTTATTTAAGTCTTTGGTATCCTAGAGATTCTTCCTTTAATATTTATGCTTACTCGGATGTGAATTATGGGGGATGTAAGATTGATAGGAAAAGTAATTTTGGTAGATGTCAATTCTTAGGTAATATGCTCATATCTTGGTTCTCTAAGAAAAAAAATAGTGTAGCTCTTTTTACCACCAAAGCGGAGTACATATCCTTAGGAATTTGTTTTGCTCAAATCCTTTGGATGAAGCAACAACTCTTAGATTAAGGCATTAGAGTTGAGATCATACCTCTAAAATGTGATAACACTAGTGTTATATGTCTTACCAAAAATCTCATTCAACATTCTAATTCTAGAACCAAACACATAGAAATTATACGTAACTTCATTAGAGATCATGTGTCTAAAAATGATGTTTGTCTAGAGTATGTTGACACCTTAAACCAAATAGCGGATATTTTCACTAAGCCTTTAGACAAAGAGCGTTTTTGGACCCTTCAGAGAGAGTTAGGTCTAACTAGCTAAACTTGAACCTTTGTGTCTTACTTTTTGTGCAAAATATGCTTGAATCTTGTTGAAATCATGTCTATATTGCTTTGGATCTTAATGTTTCTATGCATGTTGCTAGGGGGAGTATGAACTTGTTTATGCATCTTGACCATGTCATTTTATCATAAGCATGCATTTAGGGGCTTTAGAAACTCATTTCTAGACCTTTTGAAGCCTTCTCTATAGAGCCTAGCTAAGTGGTATCGAAAAAGTTTTGAACGGTTTCGATACCTTCTCTTAGTGTTCTTAATTAGGACGTCTCTTAGTGTTCTTAAAAGCGTTTAGATATACCCTGGTTTTGGTACGGGTAAAGGTTGTATCGATACAACACTGTATCGAAACGATGTTCTTGTGTATTGATACCTGCGTATCGATATCACTTTGTGGGGCATCGATACTTGCGACAGAAAGTTGTGTTTAAAGAGTTAAAAACCTAATTAAAATACAACCTCTTCCTCCTCAAAATCTTAGGTCATTTTTCACTATAAATAAAACCCTCATTATCTTATTTTCTTCAAACAAACATCAAGTTTTCTTGAAGGTTTTTAATCAAAACATAAAGCCTAAGGTAGATACAAAGAATCGTGCTCAGAAACCCTAAACCCTAAATCCTAAACCCTAAATCTATACTTAAGGTAATTTCAAAATTCTTTATTTTCGTTTGGTTTTAGGCAGTTAAAATTCAATATTTGTATATATTATATACTTGTTCTATGTATGGATTTTCAAAATCTCATAAAAGTTTTTAAAAAATCCAAAATTTTTGGTTCGAATATAAAATCTTTTGTTCCTATTTTTGTTTACTATTTTTCAATTTTTTTTAACCAATTTTGTTTTTAAACTTTATTTTTAAATTTAAAAACTCGTGAGTTATTGATTATTATAGGATTGAATATGGTTTATTATGTATATCTAGTTTCAAGTGCCTAATTAACCCTTAATTGTTTATCTAGATTAATGGCACCTAGGAAACAATCACGTAACAAGGCTGGAAGTTAATCGATTACCGAAGAGGATGTAACTCGACCGAACCTTCCCTACATGTACAAAAAATCTTTTCTTGATCGTGGCTCCTACGAGAACTTTCATCAATATCGCAACCACAAGCTCCAGAAGGAGCGTTGTGATTAATATCATGGACTCGAATAAGTTCCAATTTCGATATCTTCACCTCTTCCAACTTTAGAAGTTCATTAAATTTTTATCCTTGCCCAATATCTTCTTTCCCACTCTTGTAGTTATCTTTTATGCTAACGCCATGTGTATTCTTTCCAAGGATAAATCACAATTTGTGGCTATCGAATCCTTTCTTATGGGACATCGATTGCGTATCAATGTAAAGCTTCTTTGTGAAGCTTTTGGATTTAAAGATTCGGGAATAGAAGATGAGGATTCTCTTGGCCATAATCTCATCGGATCCCGTCATCAACCTAGATGTTCATTATCAGTTTCTACACTTGATCATATCTTGGTGGATTTGTCCCTCAAATGGCAAGTGCTATTGGATACGACATGTTGATAGCTTCGATTACTTGCTTTCGGCAAGGGAAACGACTCAATCTTGCAAAGATCATGTTTGTGGAGCTAGTGTGGCAAGTTCAAAACCGTCACACCAAAGAATGATTATCCTTCCCTTATGTTTGTGCTTTAAACTCACTCTTTTTGTATTTGGAAATCGATTGCTTATATGATCTTCTAGAAACGGTAAAGGAACCAATAGGTGAGACCTCACTCAGTCGCTCTCACTTTTAATTTATTGGAGGTGATTGGATTCGTGGAGAGGAACCTCCTCCTCCTCCTCAACCTATTGATCCCAAACCGGTCAATCAAGTTGCTAAGTTGCTCCTAATGATGCTCTCATGGCATTCCTCACCGAACAGTTCGCCGGACTCAACAACCACATCGACGATCGCTTCGACAACCTCGAAGGTCAGCTCGGTGCTCTCAATACTCGTGTGACGGACCTTGAAGCTTCTAATCTTTCCATGAGTATGTCTATCGGAGTCTTTCATGATGAATGGTGCAAGTCCCGAGCCCCTTGAGATGATGATGATGATGACGAGGATGACGGTGGAAAGGAATAACTTTGTTAGCTTTTAGGATTTGGCTCTTAGGATTAGTTGCATTTTCGCTCCATATCATGTTTTAAGACTTATGCACCTAGTTTGTTTAAGTATTATGCTTTGATGAATTTTATGTTGGAATGCTTTTGTTTTTAATGCTATGGATTATATTTTATATCTTGTTGCTTGTATTTTTTCTTTTTTATCCCTTTATATATATTTTGATTTTGATCTAACAATAAGGGGAGAAGTCTTTAAAGCAAAAATTTTAAACCTATGCACATATTAAGGGAGAGTTTTACTTAAAAAATTATTTTTGACTTTATTATATTAAAAAGGGGAGATTGTAAAACCAAATTTAATTTTGATATAATAAAAAAGATAAAGGATTATTTTATAAATAAAATTTTAATGCCAAAACAATTTGATAAGTCAACAAAATTTTCTAAGTCAAAACAATAACCCAAAAATTACTTTTCCTTAAGATTTTTCAAGCCAAGACATTCAAAATTTTTAGGCGTTTCGATACCACCCTTAATGGTATTGATACCGTGTTCATATTTTTAACAAATATTCTTGAGTTTGTACAAGCGTATCGATACAGGTTAAGCCCGTTTCGATACCATTTGAAATTGTAAAATTCGGTTTTGAAACTTATTCAAAAATGTATCGATATCACTCTACTTTTGAATATAAAATTAAATATTAATAGCAGTATCGATACCACACCTCAGTGTTTCGATACATGGGTTATTTTTTAAAAACTTTAAAGTATTAAATGTTTTGACCGTTGAATGTCAGTTAGTTTTCAAACCGTTGAATATCGACAATTTCATCAAAAGTTATTGTTATCGACTTGGTTGAAAACTATTTTCGTAGTTTAATGGTTTAATTAACAAAATTTATAGTCCAATAGTTAAAATATAATCTAACCAATATTTGTTGTTTAAAACTTGGAGGTAGTTCACCCACCAGACCTTTGGCATAATGTAGTTTCAAATTCCAAGTTCTTGATTCCTGGAATAACTTTGATGTTTCTAAAGTGCTACTGCTAAGTCATGTTCATGCTGTTAAATTACTTTAACTGACAATATGCCTCTATGGGATGCAAGCTATCTCAGATTACAAAGAAATGTTTTACTGGTTCTGTTATTTTGTCTGTAGAATCAAACCCATAATGCTTCTGTTATTTGGCTGCCATATGCTTTACTGATTGACTCAACATTGTAGCAAATTTGCTTATTTTTCACTTCATAAACGTTTCAGGTAGAAACTAGCTGAATGGACTGAATTTCATGGGATGTCAGCAACGTTTCTAGCAGAAATCAACCAAAATAGATGATATTTGGCAAGCCCACAGCTGAACAGAAAAAGAACATGAACATGAAAGCTTATGTACTAAATTTTAGAAAAAGAAAAAGGAAACAAGCCTTAGTAACTACAAGATTATGATGATTAAAGAAAGAATAAACATGGCAGACCCTTTCTGTTATCATTGAATTTGAAGCTCACATCCTGTGCTAAAATGTTTTCATATGATTGACTATTGTACCGAAACTACAAGATTGTGATAAAATCTAAAAAAACAGAATCACCAGCTGTTTGATGGAATACCTGCAAATGCAATCCTGTTGATGATTAATGTATGCTAATCTGAGGTATCACCAGCTGGTAATCTTAGACGATCAGTGCTCGAGGACCTCGTCATTACATTAGACCGAGTTTCTCTCATATTCTTTACACTCTGAACTCGAGTTAATGATGGCTGTGCAGACCTTCCATTTGGTGTCCCTGCAGTCATTCCATAAATGCTTTAGTTCTGGGTTTCTTTGTAAAAGTCATACACACACTATGCAAAATGAATGCCTGTATGGGCTTAGTTGTAGGTAATTTGGACCTGAACCCTTCTTGGCCTTCACGTTACTGTTTTTCTTGGTCTGTGAAATTTTCTTCTCTGGAATCTTGGTGCTAATCAATCCCCTTTGTGGCGTTGAAATGAGATTGACTGATCTTTTCTCTGGAATCTCAGGATACACCGGCTTTATATCTGAACTAACCGATCTTACATCAGAAGCCGCAGATTTTGCATCACTTGCTGCTGTCAATGGATCCTCACCCACGGAATTAATCTCATCTATGCAAGTTGGGGCTGCTTCTTTGCCTAACTCTGCATTCTTATCCATGGTATTCAAAATAATAGATTTGTCTTTCTCAGCAAGCCTATAAGCAAACATTTGAAATGGGATTTGTGCCACTGATAATGAATTGAAACCCCCATTGGTAGTGAACTTTTTCAAGAACCATGTCTCAATCTCACAATAGTCTGGGATCAGGAATCGGAATTCAGGCTGATCATGGTCAGGGTTCATCACTAGGAATTTCTTGATGTACCTTAAAATCCGACAAATCGATGAGAAACACGGACGTTGATTAGGATCGGAATGCCAGCATTTTTTGGTTAGGTTGACAAAGTATTTAGGGGCAGTGTGGGGAAACAAAGGCCTCTCCCCTGCTCTAATATTTCGACTCACTTTCTCCCCTTGAAGATGTCCATCTTGAAATGGGACTTTCCCTGTCAAAAGCTCAAAGCATAGCATCCCAAAGCTGTAAACGTCAGCTTTCTCAGTGTACTTAAAACTGGTGGAATTCCCTGGAGACCATTGCTCTTGCTCTTGCAAAACTTCCGGAGCATACCAAATAAAAGGGTAGGCTTCATTAGGTTTCGGAGATGATGTCGAAGATGAACCAGTAGATTTAAGGGTGGATAAACCATAACCTGAAATTTTCAACTGGAAATAACCTTCAGCGCTGTTCCTAGCTTTCAGAAAGATGTTTGAAGGGTTCAAATCACCATGAAACTTCTTGTGTGAGTGAAGATATTCCATTCCTCTTGCAATCTGAAACATAAGATCAACCACGATAGGAAGACAGCAAGTGGTCCTCCTCCTGGAACCACTCATGTAATAACTGAGATCCTTGTTCATCAGCTCTTGGACAAGCAAAACTTCTCGCCTCTCCTCATCATAGAACCCACAAAAGTACTGCAATATGTTGGGATGTGAGAGTGAAAGAAGGGCTGAGATTTCAGAGCCTGAAGTTTCACCATCGCCAATGAAGTTTCTCAATACAAAGTTATCTCCCAACCATTGGGTTTCCTTGCACTGTCCCCCTAACCGTCGCCTCACTTGGTAATCCCCTGCATACAAGATTGAACTTGGGAAAAGTTTACCATTAAAACCCTCTGATCCATTGATTTTCTTGATCAACAAGTCAGCCAAACGCTGCTGGGATTTTGTTGCACTTTCTGAAGTACTCTTCTGCCTTAGAACTTCAACAAGATTCCATCTATCTTCTCTCCAAGCAGTCTCCAGCCGAGTACAAATCTCTCGAGGGATCAAGTACTGCTTCCCAAACTGGAACTGAAAAAGTTTGGGGTCCATCCATTCCTTGTCATACTTCCTAGAGAGAGCAATTCGCCGCCTTTGCATCTCACTCTGGTCGAACCCTGCTATCTCTCCGGCCATCTCAATGGCCTCGATGACAGCCGGGAAGTGGCAAAGCAAATTGTGGATGTGGTTTTCAACGCAATCCTTGTTTTGATGGAGGTTGATTGCCTTTAGCCACCAATCTTTTCTGTCCATGCACTGTTTGACATAAAGTTCACCATCTTTGAAAATCCTTTGAAGCTCTTTCAATGGATGTTCAAGAGCATTCCACTTTGTGTTCTTTTCGTCTAGTTTCAGGTTCAACCTGATCTCCTCGGCAATCTGGTTGAAAGCCAAACTGAAGATATCAAACAATAAACAACACTGCCGTTGATTGATCTGCATGTCATCTTGTAAAACCATGAAAGCTCTTATACTCCCCAAAACCTCACCAATCTGCCTGAATTGCTCCATCTAAAGTTAAACCAGAGGTGCTGTTAAATCCTGGAGATAAAACCCCAGAATCAACAGCCCCCAAATCCCAAACCTGCACATATAATTTAAAAGGAAAAGAAAATTGATTATCTGATCAAAGCATACTATTGGGATAATTCCAATAAATATTTCAAAAACAAAGCTATATACCTATCAGTCACAAGGCTCCCCTTCTTACACAAATTTAATTCAGAGAGGCAAGAGAAGTTCGATTTTCCCTTTTAATTCTCCTTCAAAACCCAGAAATTTTGATCTGATCAAGAAAATATTCCATTGAAGGGAACGTAAACAAAGAAGAAAACAATACAAAATGAAAACGATGTGGCAACAAAAATGAAAATAATTGAAAAGAAAGCTAACCATATAAAAAAATCCGTCAAACAGCACCAGAAAAAGGAAGAACCCTGCAGATAGAGTCGAAATGAAGTTTATAAGCTTTGAATTCTTGGGTATTATACTAAAAGAAAAACAAAAGAACAATCTCAGGTAGAAACATAAATCATCAAACCCAGAAGCTGAAATCTCTCAGAAAAATAAATTGTAACGAAAGAAAACAAGAAAGAAAACTGAAGATTGAAGAATATAACAGAAAATAAAAGACAACAAAGAACAGCAGGTTGTTTTCATTCGAGTCAACTTACAAAGCTTTCTTAATATTCACGAGTCGACCCTCCTTGCATGTTTCTAATCTATATACGAATATGCTCCGCCATTTTCGACTTTTCTTATGCTCTTTTTTAAATGATTTTCTTTCAAAAAGAAACCGGTACTCTCTTTAACGGCCTGACTGTTTGGTTTCCGGGAAAATGAACCTTCTACGACGTCGTTAGGCAAGTATTTTGTACAGTGCAATTGCAAAACAGTTATATATATAATGGCGTGAAATTCTAAACTTTTAATAAAAAAAATTATTTCATTAATACGTGAAATTGTGCTACATATAATTTTATTTTAAGATTAAATATAATTCAGTTTTCAAAATTTAATAGTGAAAATGAATTTTATTTTTTTAAAAAAATGTGAAAATAAATGATGTTGATTAGTTTTAATATTTACTTTTTTATTATTATATGTATTTGATTTATTAATCGATTAATATAAAACAAATATTATAAAAATTTATTATATGTATGATATATTCAAATTAATTTATTTCATTATTAACGTTAAAATTTGAATAAATAATTTTACTTGAAGGACTTAACATCTCATTCTATTAAATTAATTAATAATTAATATTTTTAATTTTAGTTTTTTATTTAAAAAGGTAAAGGTTAATTTGTTTTGATAAAAAGGTAATTGTAAAGTTAATTAAAGTTAAATTATGAATATTAGATTACGGCTAATTTATATTTTAAATCATTAAATTTGAGATCCATTTTCATTTATATCATAAATTTTTAATTTACTTAAATTATATCATTCAACTTTTATTATTTATAAATTAAACTATTTATATTGAAATTATTAAACAAATCTAATAAAAAATTTAAATTAATAATTTTATTTAATATATTTTTACATATAATTTAATTAGTAATTTAAATATTTTTGTTAGGATTTATAAGAAATTTAGTTATTTTTCCTTTGAATTTTTTTGAATGAAATGCTTAAGAAAATTGTTATAGAGAATTATTAACATTATCAATTAAATATTACTTAATAATGATATATAAAAAGTATTTTAAATAAAAATATCAATTTTAATTTTTTATTAAAATTATTTAATAATTTTAATATAAATAATTTAATTTATAAATAATACAAATTGATTGACATAATTTGAATAAATCAAATATTCATTATATAAAAAAATTAAATATTAAATTCGATGATTTACCAACTCCATGAAATCAAAGTCAACATCAAAATTAAAGAAAAAATTAATACACTGATTAAGGAATGAGTCTTAACTTTGGATCAATAATAAATTCGGCTCGAAAAATTGAAATTGGAGTTGTTTAACAATAAACTTTGTTATTATCGTAGCCCATAAACTAATTAAAGTCGGTATAATGAGACAATATTTTAAATTTTTTAAATAATGCTTAAATTTTAAAATTTTTTTATCTATACATATTATCAAATGATAAAAAATATATACGAACAAATATTACTTTATAATTATCGCCATTTAAAAACTGATTAATCTATTAATAATTATTAATACCCAATTCAATTAATAATTTAATAAGTAGAATATAGATAATAAAAAAACATTTTAATACACAATCTTATGTATTTTATTTTAAAAAAAAATAAAGTTATATTTTCATATATAAGCCATTCAACTTTAGTCTTTATGATTTTTTATTAGAGTTTAGGATTTAAGAGTCTAACATGTATAATGTGGAATTTAAGATTTATAGTTAAAATGTAACCCCTAAAATTAACCTAATTTTTTAGATTAAAAGTTAGGGTTTTCGTAATTAAAACTTGTGTCTCAAGTTAGGTTTCCGAAATTGAAATTGATAAAATTCGATAATTTAATAAAAATCAAAATAAATGAAATACTGGTAATTACAATAAATCATAATTTAAAATGTTCAACCCCAAAACATAAACATTAAATCCGGAATCCGAATAAATAATTAAAGTCCATTTCAGAAAATATAATCCAAAATAAAAGTAAGTCTATAACATTAAAACATACTGATTAATAGAAATTCAGATTCGACAGTTCTCCAAGTACTGAGGCCTAAGACCGAGTATCTGAAACAGAAATTGAGAGGTGTAAGCTAGGGAGCCTAGTGTGTCTCTAGTGTGCAGATAAACAGAAACAGAGAACAGTATATCAGATGATGACATGTATGCATGATATGCACCCATCTCCGAACACCATCAGAAGAGTAGGTTCCCCTTGAACCACTCTAACTTCTTCACACCAAACAGAAGTGAAAACTCGACCCGCAGGTGGAGCCACTGAACAGAAGTGGTATATCGCAGAACCACTGAACAAAAGTGAATTTATCACTGAACTTTCTCCGTACAAATAATCCAACCAGATGCAATGAGTGCAGATACAGAATCAGAATGCATGCCTTAATATCTAACAGGAGGCATGTATGATATCCAGGATCAAATATGAACTTAATAACATAACATTATGATGTATGAACAGAGAATTTCAGAAATGATGTACCAACATGCTTATACAGAAAAACAGAATCTGCACACACGGAAGTAAACAGAATTTACAAAAGAGAACACACTTGAAGCAGAAGACTCAACGTCGAGAGTGACGTCTACTGGACTTGGCACTACCACTAGAATGTGCAGGTGTAGAACCTATGAATAACAATTATCATTAAACACACTACTATGCCACTATACCGATAAATACACTAAACAAAATTAAACCGATACTCACGTGCGGGTCCCGAATGTTGATGAACAGTAAGTCGTGCAGGAGGAGGAAGAGGTAAATGCTCGGTATCGGAATCCATGTCACCTGAACCAAACAAAAACTGATTCAGAACCCAAAACAGATAACTTCTAGATAAGGCATTCAAACATAAAGCCCTAAAAATGACACTTCGGGTTCGAATTTTGAAAAACGGACAACGCCATCAAACTCAGGACATCGAAAAACATAAAGTGGGACCATGTTGAAAAAGTCAACACTGACGTCAGTGTTGGTCAACGCTGACGTCAGCAGATCAAAGCTGACGTTAGCGGATGACGTCAGTGGGTCACGGGTCGGTTTGGGTCAGGGTTGGGTCGGGTCAGGCCGGTCGGTTTGGGCTGCCGGTTCCTAGATTTTCCCATAGAAATTCGGTTAACCCTAGATTCGATTCAAACACCCCTCAAATGTTCGATTTAAAACGCAATAACCCGATTCCTTCCTCTTCGTTTCAAACTGATCAACATCAAAAATCAATTCGAACAACAACAACTAAACCGATTCAAGAATTCTTCAACACCAACCGAAGCAACTAAACTTAAACACCCAAACTCAAAACGATAAAACCAATATAAAACTCCCCCTACAACACTACTAAACCGAAACTAAAGGAAAATAAGAGGAGGATTGAACGCTTACCAAAGACTCACCGATCTGAACGAGACGAAAGCACAAGACTACAACACCAGTGACACCAAAGAGGATTCGAAGCAACAACAGAGAGATAGAGCAGGGATAGATCTCGGTTGGAAACTCAAATAAGAAACTAATTAAATCTAGAAACAAACAGGATTTAATTGGGAAAGAATCTCTCCGAATTAACTCAAACACGGAAAAGGAGGAAAATGTTACCAAAGAGAAATGAAAATATTACCTAATAAGGGTCTGGACATTTCAGAAATTATAATTAAGTTCACAAACTTTCAGATTTTTTAATTAAGTCATAGAAAAATCCCCAAATGTTAGGGTTTTTAAAATAGGGATTTAGGGATTTAAAATGGGGGAAAATTGGGGTGTGACAACTCTCCCCCCTTACTGAAATTTCGTCCTCGAAATTTACCTGGATCAAAGAGATGCGGATACTGGGCTTTGATAACAGATTTGGGCTCCCATGTGGCCTTATCATAACCTCGATTACGCTAGAGAACCTTAATCATCTTAATGATTTTCCTCCGAAGGACTTTTTGATCCTAAGCAATAATCTCCACGGGTTCCTCCTCATAACACAGATATGGACGGATCTCAAAATCCTCAACTGATAGAACATGAGACGGATCAGCTCGATAGCGTCTCAGTACAGAAACATGGAACACATCATGAATACGCTTGAGCTCTAGTGGTAACTCAAGCTGATAAGCTACGGGCTCAAAACGTCTGATGATACGATAAGGTCCAATATAACGGGGACTGAGTTTGCCCTTACAGCCAAAACGAAGAACCTTCCTCCACGGAGATACTTTTAAGAATACCTCGTCACCAACCTCAAACTCAAGATCCTTACGCCTCAAATCTGCGTAGGATTTCTGTCTATCAAAAGCAGCCTTAAGCCGATCCCTAATAAACCTGACAGTCTCCTCAGCCTCATGTACAAGATCAGGACCCAAAAACCGATGCTCATTAAGCTCAGTCCATCCAATAGGGGTGCGACACTTACGCCCATACAGAGCCTCATAAAGTGCCATCTTAATACTGGACTGATAATTGTTATTATAAGCGAACTCTGCCAACGGTAAGAAATCCTCTCAACTACTTTTGAAATCCAGAATACACCCTCTCAACATATCCTTGAGAATCTGAATCACACGCTCAGACTGACCATCGGTCTGAGGGTGATAAACAGTCTGAAATTCAATCGAGTACCCAGAGCAGAATGCAGAGAACCCCAGAACTTAGACGTAAACCTCGGATCCCGGTCAGATATAATAGATAGAGGCACTTCATGTAACCGAACAATCTCAGAAATATATAACCGGGCTAACTTACTCAAAGGGAATGAACTGTGCAGACTTAGTCAACCGATCAACGATGACCCATACAGAGTCATTCTTTGACGGAGTCAAAGGTAAACCACTGACAAAGTCCATAGTCACACGCTCCTATTTCCACTGAGGAATATCAATGTGGTGAAGAAGTCCAGACGGACGCTGATATTCTGCTTTGACTTTCTGGCAAGTCAAGCACTTAGAAACAAAACTGACAACGTCTCGTTTGAGACATTTTTACCAATACTTCTCCCGGAGATTCTTATACATTTTATCCCTACCAGGATGCATAGAATAAGGGCTATCATGGGCCTCCCAAAGAATAACCTTTTTCAGATCAGAGTTCCTTGGAACACAGTATCGACCCCGGAAACACAAAACTCCATCCTGATCAATAGAAAAGTCCTGAGAAGTTCCTTCATTGACCTCCGTAATACGATGGGCCAAGAAAGGATCATTAGGCTGCTCGGCCCGAATATCAGATATCAAGGTAGGGATAACACGGAGCTCAGCCAACAGACTACCATCCTAAAATAAACTCAGCCGAGCAAACAAAGCTCTCAGATCAAAAATGGCGTTGCGACTCAGAGCATCCGCAACGACATTAACCTTGTTAGGATGATAATCGATCTCACAGTCATAATCCTTCAGAAGATCCAACCAACGTCGTTGTCTCAGATTGAGCTTCTTCTGCGTGAGAAGATACTTCAAACTCTTATGGTTTGTGAAGATCTAACACTTCTCTCCATAGAGATAGTGTCTCTAGATTTTCAGAGCAAAGATCACCGCTGCTAACTCCAAATCGTGGGTCGGATAGTTACACTCATGCGGTTTCAACTGTCGATAAGCATAAGCCACTACCTTCTCATCCTGTATCAGAACACATCCTAAATCGGTATATGAGGCATCATTGTAAACTGTACAAGGTTTCCCCGACTCTGGCTGTGTCAGAACTGATGCTTGTGTCAAAATAGACTTGAGTTTCTCAAAACTCTCCTACTGGGCCTCAGACCAGATAAACAGAACATCTTTCCTCAGAAGCTTGGTCAATGGGGCGGCAATAGAGGAAAAACCCTCCATAAATCTCCGGTAATAACCAGTCAATCCCTGAAAACTTCGAATCTCCGCCACATTTTTAGGTTGTTTCCATTCCATAATAACCTCAATTTTCTTCGGGTCAACCTGAATACCCTTAGCTGAAACAACATGCCCTAGAAAAACAACCTCAGAAAGCCAGAACTCGCATTTACTGGATTTTGCATAGAGCTGTTTCTCTCTCAGAGTCTGTAAAACAATATGGAGATGTTGCTCATGCTCATCCTTAGACTTAGAATAGACCAGGATATCATCTATGAAAATCACAACAAACTGATCCAGATAGGGTCGAAACACCCTGTTCATCATGTCCATAAATGTTGCAGGGGCATTTGTAAGAACGAAGGGCATCACCAAAAACTCGTAGTGACCATAACGAGTTCAGAAAGCTGTTTTGAAAACATCAAAATCCTTAACCTTGAGTTGGTAATAACCAGACCTTAGGTCTATCTTAGAAAACACAGAAGCTCCCCGGAATTGGTCGAATAGATCATCTATACGGGGAAGAGGATACTTGTTCTTAACGGTCAACTTGTTCAATTTCCGGTAGTCGATACAAAGACGAAATGACCCATCTTTCTTTTTAACGAACAGAACCAGAGCTCCCCAAGGAGAAACACTGGGTCGAATGAAACCTCGATCCAGAAGTTCTTGCAACTGAACCTTAAGCTCCTTAAGCTTTTTCGGAGCCATCCGATACGATGCCATAAATAATGGTGTATTCCCCGAAAGCAACTCAATATCGAAATCCACCTCCTCCCACTTAGGGGTACTCCCGGTAACTCCTCTGGAAAAATATCAAGAAATTCACACACAACTCGGATCTTATCCATTCCAGCATCAGATTGCCTTGAGTCAAGAATATAGGCAAGATAGGCTACAGATCCCTTCCTGATCATCTTTTCAGCCTTCAGAGCAAAAATTACATTGGTCAGAAAACCTCTACGCTCTCCGATAAGAATTACCTCACGGTCATCAGAAGTCCTCAGAGTTGACCTTTTACGCTCACAATCCAGAGTAACTCGATGAGTTGACAACCAATCCATCCCCAGAATCAGATCAGACTCCTTAAACGGTAACTCCATCAGATTAGCCAGAAAGATTTCCCCTTTGACCTCAAGAGGACAATCTTTATACACTTTGGTAACCACCACAGGGTTACCTACAGGACTATAGACAAAAACAGAACTACCGGTATCCTCTACAAGAATCTCCAAATAACCCGATACAGAACTAGATACATAGGAATGAGTCGACCTATTATCTAACAATGCGAATAAACAAATAGCATGAACAGAAAAAGTACCAGCAATGACGTTGGGCTCATCCCGATCCTCATGTCTCCTTGTAGCATAAATTAACCCGGGCTGAGATCCCCCTGATCGAGCTGCTCCCCTGAACTGACTAGGCCTGCCCCTACTACCGGTACAAGATGCAGCAGGTCTACCCTGACCTCTTCCCGCTACAGGAGTCTGAACTGATGCATGAGATTGCCCCGAAGCATAACCTAACTGCGGAGACACTGGACAGTCCCTAAGGCGGTGATCAAAAAAACCACATCGAAAGCAAGCCTCGCTCCTCATTCAACACTCTCATAAATGCCATTTCTTACAGAAAGAACACTGGGGTAAGGCACGAGTACTAGTGGATCCAACTCCACTAGCAGTAGGAACAACTGACGCAGCTGGTCTAACTCGTCCAGAACTTTGTGGCTCAAACTTCTCATGACCCTTCTTCCGAGATTGAAAACCCTAACTGTGCTGTGCAGGTGCCGTAGGCTGTCGTCGAGATCTATCATGACCCTGAGATTCCAGCTGAGCCCTCAAACTCTCATTACGATCGGCTGTCCTGGCACGCCGAGTGATCATCTTATATTCCGTATCATGGTGAGTGGCAACTGCAATTTTCAACGGTACCCGGAGTCCCTTCAGAAAATGATCACATTTCTGTTTCTCAATTGTAACAATTCCCAGAGCATACTAGAGTAGGCGAAGGAACTCAATCTCATAATCATTCACTGACATGTCGTTTTGCTGCAGATTTAGAAAATCCTCTCGGCACTTAGCCAAATATTCAGGTCCCATATACCTATCCTCAAAAGCTTGCCTGAAAAACTCCCAATTGATCTTCTCCGAAGCAGTAACTCTCTCCTCTGCCTCCCACCAGTTCAGGGCCTCTCCCTGAAGCAAAGATATAGCAGCCCTCGGTTTCCTATCTGAAGGGTATTCCATCTCTACGAGCAGACGTTGAAGCTTCTTCAGCTAGTACTCTGCATCGGCTGGGTCTGTACCGGTCTTACCATCGAACATAGTCATCCAAGTAGTTAGAAACTCAGAAGAAATGGGTTTTCTTGTACCCTCATTTTGACATAAATATTGGAGCAGCTCCTTCTGCATGGTCACAGAATCCAAACCAACAGTCTCGTTGTCCCCAGAAACAAACGGTCCCTCACTCTGGATCGGCTGATCAACCTCGGCTTGCCGAGCCTCGGTCTGAACCTTAGGTAAATCCTCCCCTCCAAGCTCATGAGCCAAACTCTGATCCTGTGGCAGGTCCATAGGAGGCGGAACATCACTAGCAGATCTAGTAGATCGACCACGGCAACGGCCTCGGCCATGACCACTCCCGGTCGCTAAGCGTGTACTTCTACGGGGTGGCATACTAGAGTATCTACAGAAGGAGAGACGGAATCCTACATTAGAACCGGTACTTGAAGAATTTATTCAAAATATTTCAGAAAATTCAAAATACGAGTCATAATAAGAATCCAGATTTTCAGATAAAATTGACAAAATCATTTTCAGATTAAAAATCATTTTGGACCTCACGGTCCGAGGGTTGAACCGGGCTCTGATATCATTAAATGTAACCCCTAAAATTAACCTAATTTCTTAGATTAAAAATTAGGGTTTTCGTAAATAAAACTTGTGTCTCAAGTTAGGTTTCCGAAATTGAAATTGATAAAATTCGATAATTTAATAAAAATCAAAATAAATGAAATACTAGTAATTACAATAAATCATAATTTAAAATGTTCAACCCCAAAACATAAACATTAAATCCGGAATCCGAATAAATAATTAAAGTCCATTACAGAAAATATAATCCGAAATAAAAGTAAGTCTATAACATTAAAACATACTGATTAATAAAAATTCAGATTCGACAGTTCTCCAAGTACCGAGGCCTAAGACCGAGTATCTGAAACAGAAATTGAGAGGTGTAAGCTAGGGAGCCTAGTGTGTCTCTAGTGTGCAGATAAACAGAAACAGAGAACAGTATATCAGATGATGACATGTATGCATGATATGCATCCATCTCCGAACACCATCAGAAGAGTAGGTTCCCCCTGAACCACTCTAACTCCATCACACCAAACAAAAGTGAAAACTCGACCCGCAGGTGGAGCCACTGAACAAAAGTGGTATATCGCAGAACCACTGAACATAAGTGAATTTATCACTAAACTTTCTCCGTACAAATAATCCAACCAAATGCAATGAATGCAGATACAGAATCAGAATGCATGCCTTAATATCTAACAGGAGGCATGTATGATATTCAGGATCAAATATGAACTTAATAACAGAACATGGCATTATGATGTATGAACAGAGAATTTCAGAAATGATGTATCAACATGCTTATACAGAAAAACAGAATCTGCACACACGGAAGTAAACGGAATTTACAAAAGAGAACACACCTGAAGCAGAAGATTCAACCTCGAGAGTGACGTCTACTAGACTCGACTCTACCATTAGAACCTACGAATAACAATTATCATTAAACACACTACTATGCCACTATACTGTTAAGTACACTAAACAAAATTAAACCGATACTCACGTGCGGGTCCCGAATACTGATGAACAGTAGGTCTTCCAGGAGGAGTAGGAGGTAAATGCTCGGTATTGGAATCCACGTCACCTGAACCAAACAAAAACTGATTCAGAACCCAAAATAGATAACTTCCAGATAAGGTATTCAAACATAAAAGCCCTAAAAACAACACTTCGGATTCGAATTTCGAAAAACAGACAACGCCATCGAACTCAGTACGTCGAAAAACATAAAGTGGGACCATGTTGAAAAAGTCAACGTTGACGTCATGCTGACGTCAGCGGGTCATGGGTCGGGTTAAGGGTCGGGTTGGGTCAGATTCACGGGTTGGGTCAGGCCGGTAGGTTCGGTTCGGGCTGTCGATTCCCGGATTTTCCAAGAAAATTTGGGTTTTCCAGATTTTTCGGGAAAATCCGGTTAACCCCAGATTCGATTCAAACACCCCTCAAATGTTCGATTCAAAATACAATAACCCGATTCCTTCCTCTTCGTTTCAAACTGATCAACATCAAAAATTAATTCGAACAACAACAACTAAACCGATTCAAGAATTCTTCAACACCAACCGAAGCAACTAAACTTAAACACCCAAACTCAAACGATAAAACCAATATAAAACTCCCCCTACAACACTATTGGACCGAAACTGAAGGAAAATAAGAGGAGGATTGAACGCTTACCAAACACTCACCGTTCTGAACGAAACGAAAGAACAAGACTACAACACCAGTAACACCAAAGAGGATTCGAAGCAACAATAGAGAGATAGAGGAGGGATAGATCTCGGTTTGAAACTCAAATAAGAAACTAATTAAATCTAGAAATAAACAGGATTTAATTGGGAAAGAATCTCTCCGAATTAACTCAAAAACGGAAAAGGAGGAAAACGTTACCAAAGAGAAATGGAAATATTACCCAATAAGGGTCTGGACATTTCAGAAATTACAATTAAGTTCACAAACTTTCAGATTTTGTAATTAAGTCACAGAAAAATCCCCAAATGTTAGGGTTTTTAAAATAGGGATTTAGGGATTTAAAATGGGAAAAAATTGGGTGTGACATAAAATTTAGAGTTTAAGGTTTAAGTTTTAGAACGTTAGTCTTTGTGATTTAGGTTTTAAATTGTATAGCTTAATTTTTTACATTACTTGTATAAATCCTAACCCTAAATCCTAAACCCTAAACTCTAATTCTAATCATAAACAATAAATTCTACGCCTTATATCATAAACCTTTAGACATTAAACCGCATTATAAATCGGTAGCTTTGCGTAAATAATTCAAATGAATTCAATAATTAAAGAAATGAAATAAGTTGGAGGATATTTTAGAATTTACGACAAAAACTATAGTGCAAAGGGAATTGATCACCTGCAGGTGGCGACTTGGTTGAAAATGTCATCTGGCAACATTCTCTGACTTTGTCTTGAATCGATAAAGAAAAATATTAAAATATTATAAATTTGGTGGTGACTTCACCCAAATCGCCGTCTACAAATTACATCTTCACCCGAGTTGTCATTTGCAGGTGACAAATTCTCCATACACTGTAATTTTTCATAGATTCCAAAATATCTCCAAATTACCCCATTTTCTTAATTATCAATCCAATTTATATTATTTACCAAGATATCCTCATAAATCTTTAAACATATAACAAAAAAATATTTTTCTTATAACATAAATCTCTAAACTTTAGATTCTAATCTTCTACTTCTTCTATTATTATTATTATTATTATTATTATTAATAATAATAATAACTTTTTGTAAAATAAGAAAAGTTATTCGTCAAAACGAAGGCTTTTTTTTAAAAAAAAATTGAGTCCCTATAATATATTATAGGCCTAATGTTATTTTCCTTCTTGAATTATTTTATTAAATAACCATTTTAATTGTTAATATTTTGATCTTAAACTTTTATTTTTGTCAAACTGAACTAACTTACTGAAAGAGTGAAATTTTTAATATAATTTTTAATAAGTTAAATATATATATTTGTAATTTTCTTAACGTTTTATGAATTTTAAACATTTTAATACTTTAAATTTTACTAAAAAAATAATTGAAACCAACATTTGTAAAATACAAAATGGTTGATCTCAGCTTATTAGTCCGTTACTTTTGTTTGTTGGTTTGATTTGACAAAAAAAAAACTAAAATTTTAAGAGAGAAATATCAATATATCTTTATTTTAATAAATATAAGTAAAATAAATGGCTAAAGTCACCGTTGATTAGTGGTGCTTATCAGGCGAGTCGATCACGAGTTAAAGAGTATTCTATTTGTGTTCAATAAAAAAATTTATTACTCGACTCGTTACTCGTTAAGTTCATTAAAATTGTGTTTGATTCGTTGCTCATAAACCTCATAAAAAATTGATCTTATTTTTTAATTAAAAGTAAAATTTAATAATATCATATGAGATTAATACTAACATAAATTTAACCAAAAAATATTAAAACACTTTAAGTCTAAATTCTAAACTAACAATACACAAATATACCAAACTAGTATAAACAATCCAAAAATTAATAATTATTATTTAGATTTATTTTTTTAATGAAATAATTATAAAATAATTGTTAAAATATATTTTTAGAAAACCAATGAATTGTTCGCGAATTTTTCGAGTCAATTAAACTTTGTTCAATTCAATTCGTCAAAGTCTCGAGTCAAGATCGAATCGAATTAATCCAAATTAAATGTTTATCAAATTTTAACCAAATCGTTTTTTATAAACTCGTTAAACACCCTTATCGTCGACATTAAAAGAGAGAAAAAAATTAAAAAAAAATTTCTCGAAGAACTTCCAAAAACTACTGCAGAGAAAATATTGAGAATAAAATTTACATATTATTAATAAAATATGATTCTTTTATATATATATATATATATATATAATTTTTTAAGAGAAAAAACTTATTTTAAAGTTAATTTGTAAATTTAGTATTAATACAATATAAGATAGGTTTAAAGGTGCAAGGAGTTTTTAAATTTTTGATAAAAAATTAATTAAGTTCTTAATTTATTTTAGATTTGATTAAGTCAGCAAATTAATAATTTAATTTATTTATTTGATTAATTTTGACTATTAAATTTAGATAATTATTTCTTAAGATAATATTGTCACGTAATATTTTACAGTTTTATCATATGACAATTACATATTAAAAAATATGTATATTTTTAATAAAATATTTTATTGTTATGAATATCTTTATTTATGGTCAATATATATATTAAATGAAACTTTAATGAGCTCCATTATTAGGGTTTAATACCCATTGGAATTAGGGTCTTTACCTTATACCTATAAATATAGAGTTTAGAGAAAGCATTTTAGATAACCCTACTTTGAGAATATAATACAAGTCTCTCTCTTTTGTCTGTCATCTTTATTCATCTACTTTATTCACAACACTTTATCAGCATGAAACTCTAACCAACATAGGTGTTTTTCTTTCGAAACTAAAAGGAGTTATTGAAAAGAATTTGTTATTAGCATGAATCAAAGATAAGTTCTTCTCCTTCTATTGTATTTTTATTATCGATTATTTTTCTCTCTTGATCTTTAACTTGTTTTTTAATTTTTAAAAATCATTGGTTATTTGGTGTTTGTGTAGCGATAGAGTGGCCCAATTACCCTAGTTCTTGTCGATAATTCCCGAAAAATATTTTAACAAGATATTGATGACTAAATCTACCATATATTCAACTTAGCTTGGAAAGTCCAGTATGTTTTACTTATTTATCTCGATATAATGAATAATTAATTATTCTCAAATTAAGGAATGATTATTCAAAACGTGGAATTCTCAAAATAATTATGGCGTTGTTGGTTCAACTAAATTGGATATTGTTAATTTTCTCATAAGCAATTGATCTTTTATTTATTTTGTGTTATGTTAATTTATTTATGCAATAAATCATGAAGATTTATGCTTAACAGACAATGCAAGTACTCATACTATACTTAAGCATAAGAAATATTTTCCCATTTAAATACAAGAGAAAATATGAGTATTATTTCTCAAATTAGTAAAATATTAATGCTTCAAAAGAGCTCTTGAGAGTTTATCTTTAATAAATAACTGATTTGATATGATGTGTTATATTTAATATTTTTTCATTCCCTAAAGTAAATGATGCAAAGCATATATTTTTCATCCCCGAAGTGAATGAAATAAACAACATATTAAATGTGAATAATTATGCAAATAAAACTTTATTTTATAATTATAGTTCATTATACTCGTCAAAGTCGTAAAGAGATTTATTGAGTTTTAAAGATATTTGCAGAAATATATTGGGAATATTAGTCAAGGGGATGTTGACTATCTCAATATTACGAGTATAACTCAAGGAAATAAGAAAATCTTGACAAAATTACATGCACTGTCATCCATATTATACTAAAGAAGAATTAGTACAAATTGAAGCTCATGTTATTGTAAACCAAATGTTTACTGATAGTTTTATTTGACATGACCGGTTAGGCCATCACAGTTCAATTATGATGCGAAAATTTATTGACACTTTCATGTGGTCCATTTATTAAATAACTAAAATTTTCTTCAAGGTAATTTTTTCATGTAATACTTGCTATCAAAGCAATCTGATTATTCAATCATCATTAACTAAGATAGAGTATAAATCTATTAATTTTCTAGAACAGATACAAGGTGATATACGTGGGCCTATACACCTTTCTTACAATCCATCTAGATATTTTACAATTTTAATCGATGCATCGACTAGATGATCATATGCATCCTTGTTATTAACCACAACTTGGTGTTTGCGAGGCTACTTTCTCAGTTGATAAAATTATGAGTATATTTTCCAGATTATCATATAAAGGCAATCGATTTTGACAATATCGATGACATTTCATTTTACATGTAGTATCACTAATTTACATTAAGTCAACAAATGATCATAAGTTCTCCCAATTATGAATGTTTTTTGGTCAGTAACCATATATTTCTCATTTTAGATTTTTTGGTGTGTTGTATATGTTCTAATTGCTCCACTACAACGCACAAAGATGAGTTCTGTTGGAAATAATTATTAGATTTAAATTCCCCTTGATAATTAAATATCTTGTGCTTCTGACAGAGGATTTATTTACAACTAAATTTACTGGCTATCAATTTAATGAGTTAATTTACCCAACATTAGGGGATAAAATAAAATAGCTGAAAAAAGAAATAAGTTGGAATAAATTATCATTTTGTTAGTTTGATCTATGTATTCAACAATGTGAACTATAAGTTCAAAGGATAATTAATTTAACAAATCAATTGCCAAATGATTTTGTTGACCTAAAAGAGTGACTAAGTCACATATACCAGCTATGAATGCTCTAATTAAATTTGATGTCCCGATAGGGTAAAATCTAGTTGCTAATGAGTCTAACTTACACTTGAAGCGTGATAGACAAGTAGGTTCCAAAGATAAAAATCCTCAAAAAAGAAAAGGAGCTATATTTTATGATGGTCTGATCGAGGAATCAACGTATTATAAAAATCTCTAAAAGAGATTAAAAGTTCTTTAATAGAGACATTGACATGACCTTGGTACCTGATAATAAAGAGATCTCAATAGATTATTTCATTTCTAGTAATAAGTGGAACTAAAATTAAATCGATATTGATAATATATTTGCATGCAATATAGCACTAGAGATTTTAGTTGATAATTTGGATCATGAATCATTGTCAATTGAGCAATGTAAACAAAAAATGATTGGCCAATATGGAAAGAGAAAACTAAGGCAAAACTAAAATCTCTTTTGAAAAAAGAAATACTTGGGCCTATTGCCCGTACACTGAAATGTGTAGAGCTCATGGATATAAATGAGCTTTTGTGAGAAAGAGAAATTAAAAGGGGAAATCACGAAATATAAGCTCATTGGTTGCACAAAGATTCTCACAATAACATTGATTTTGAGGAAAATATATTCCTCAGTGGTGGATGCAACTACTTTTAGATAGTCTGGTAATAAATGAAATGACTTAGTTTCATCTAATGGATGTTTTTACATCTTATTTGTATGAGCCTCTTGATAACAACATTTACATGAAGCTTCTAGAAGGATTTAGACTGCCACAAGCAATTAATTCAAGTTCTCGATAACATTATTCGATTATATTAAATATAATATTTTTATGGATTAAAATATTTTGGGCACATTTTGTATAATCACTCCATTGAATACTTATTAGCGGAAGACTATAAGAATGATTCAATTTCCCTGAGAATTTTTATTAAAAAGTTTAGCTCTAGGCTTGTCTTCGTTTTTGTTGTTGATGATTTGAATATCGTTGAGACTTGTGAAGAGATCTCCTCAACAATGAAATCTTTTTGCATCAATCAGAACACATATAAAATATGTTTAAAGAGACTTTATATGCATAACGCATATTCATTGATTACCCTTATGTTTGCAAGGTCTCTTAATATAAATAAAGATTCATTCCGCCTAAAAAAAGGTGATGATATTCTTGGTCTAAAAGCACCATATATACATTAACTGATCTGGAAGTATCGTATTTTAGCTGGTCTAGAAATACTATTTAAGTGCTACGAGACCATTACCTTTAAACAAATACTATGCTTGAAGTAAAGCCAAAATATGTGTTTTGCTAAACATATCCAATAGATATGTGAATTGCTTTCACAAGATAAGTTGCAAGCCATCTCGTGTAGAGATAATGCAATTATATCTTAAGGTGGATATATCAAATGTGATAAAATAGAACATATTTATAAGATGCAAGCTATCTCGTTTAGAGATAATGCAAAATTTATATCTTAAAGTGGATACATCAAATGTGATAAAACGAAACATATTTCTTTAAATTTTCGTCCCTCGTGATCTTCAAAAGAATAGTATTCGGTGAATCATTTCAAGCAATAATTTGGAAGATTTATCCACTAGTTCATAATCTACTTCAAAATTTGAAGATTGCATTCAATATTGAATTATGAAGATTCAAAGATCGTATGTGATATTTTCATGAGGGGGAGTAAATACGCGTTGCACTCTTTTTCCCTTAATCGAGTTTTTGTCCGAATGAGTTTTTCTGGTAAGAATTTTTAATCAAGCAACATGTTATGCGTATCAAAGATATGTGTACTCTTTTTCTTTTTCTAAGATTTTTTCCCATAAGGTTTTTATCTTAGTAAGATTTTAACGAGATACATTATCTTCATGGATATCCAAAGGGGAGTGTTATTAATATCTTTATTTATAGTGAATATCTATATATTAAATGAAACTTTAATAAGCTTTATTATTAGGGTTTAATACTCATTGAAATTAGGGTTTCCACTTTATGCCTATAAATATAGAGTTTAGAGAAAACATTGTACATAACCCTACTTTGAGATATAATACAAGTCTCTTTTTTGTCTCTCATCTTTGTTTATCTATTTTGTTTTTATTTTTTATTTTATTCAAAACATTTATAGAATTTTTTAAACTTTTAAAGATTAAAAAAAAACAAATTTTAATGAAGGTGCATCTAGTGGTGGAAAGATTATTAGGTGAACCCTGTTCACCACGTCATTCATGGTTCAAGCAATTAAGACCGTTCATCTTTAAATAACTACCTAATAACTGCTCACTCACTAATTACATGTAGGAAAGAGGTGATGATTCATCTTAAAAAAAATTACGATAAATGGTCCTGATTAATTGGAACCACAAAGGACGCAATGAATAGGGTTCACTTAATAATATTTCCTAGTGGTGGTTGTGGTTTGTTCGTTTTGTAAGCTTGTGATTGTCGATCTCCTTTGATGCATACATTCTCCCCTTAAGTTATCTTTATATGTATTATTTCCTCCAATTAAATTTAAGAAAGTTTTTAATGAAGCCTATGAAACTAACTCTTATATATGATTTTTCTGTCAATAAAATCATATTTTTTTATATAAAAAATATTTTTTTATAATTTTTAAACATTGTAACACAACTTGATGCACCAGCTGATACAAAAAAATATTAAATTCAATATTAAATATTGATAAAAAAATTTAATTGATTCAAGGGTTTTATTAAATAAAAAATTAAAGACTTAATTAATCTTTTAAATATCTAACGGCTCTTGCCCCCCCCCCCCCCCCTAAACCTATAAAAATAAAATGTTTAGGTACTTGTTTACTACTCAATTAGCATTATTGTTTCACTATTCAATTTATTGATAATTCATATAACTAAGTTTCTGATGAAAAATAAATAGTTTAAATTTAAATATTAGTTAAATTTAAAAAATAAATAACTATTTCATTCAATTTTATATTCAATAAAATATTATCTACACTTTTGTTATTCAAATATTTTATCAAAATAAATCTTCAAATACATAATAAAATTATTTTAAATTGAAAACTATAATAAATCTCTTATCATTTTATATGATTAGATTTTAAAAATAGTCTAACACATGATTCTTAAAAAAAATAAATTTAATTTTGTTAACAAAAATTAATTATAAAAATTCACTAATTGAACCAATGATTATGGATATTCATCCATTTTTATTCTTTATATGAGTTCAAATATATTTTGAAAATATTACTGTAGCTTAATTTAAAAAATATAGTATCCGCAAAGTAGTTTATTTAACGTCTTATTTATGTATAAAAATATAAGATGAGTCTCGAATAGATAATATACACTATTATTTTTCTTTAATTCTATAATATTACATATTTTGTCTTCATTATGTATACATACTATTAATTTAGTCATTAATATTTACTCATTCAATTAATTGAATTCTAATTTATAAAATTTAACTAATTTGACCCTAAAAGTTTAAAAATCTATTAATTGTTCTAATATGACTTTGTAAGTAATTGAATCTGATTAACAATATTTAAAATTTTTATCAATTTAATCTAAAAATATATTTCAATTTGGCACTAAGCATCATATAATCATCGTGTGTTTTTTTCAAAAAATAGAAATAACGAGATAATTTTATGGCACTAAAATTGTGTTTTTGATTGTTGTTACGGTTGTAAATATCCGTTTATTGACAATAGAAATCCGAAATAACTTATTTTTTACTTTAAACGTTCGTTCAACAATTAGGTTTCTCGCTAATAAAAATAAGCAGATGTGCCTTATTTAAATTCTTTGGAAACCAAGTCTCTTCACCATTCCCGTTTGTTGCTATATCAATGGCATATATGAGAAAACCACTCGAAAAGCTTCCAACACCAAAGATGCTACGGTACAGTGCATGACCAATAACTTTCAATTTATTGAGGACATGAGCGTCGAAAGAGTCTTGAAGTCCAACCATGGTGAGCAAGTCAGACGATTGTTATGAACCTATAATCAAAATATACTTTCAATGCGAGGACAAGAGATGGTGTACAATTCGTATAGACAACTAACAATATATTTCATTCACGACAAATTATCTTATATATTAAAGAATTGTAATACTTGTTTTCTTTAAGCCAATTGTCGTAATATATATATATATATATATATATATATATTAATCTTCTAATATTTCTTCTTCTCCCTTTATTCTTATTTCTCCAAATTGATTGGGAATCCATTGCAGGCTTCATTGACTTTGGTTGTAACCCCTAAATTCAACCTAATTTCTTAGATTGAAACTTAGAAATCAAATCATCAAACTTTTCCTTCAAGGAAACACAATTTAAGTTTAGGTAATTCAAAATTTAAGTCATTTTGATAATTAAGCAAAATACATTAAATATCTTGATATTATAAATTAAAACCTTAATATATTATTTCAAATAATCAATTAAAAGTTCTGAAAATAATCCTATAAAAATATACATTTAATAAGTTCTGAATCAAAAATTCTCAATGCCCGAAATACAAAATATTCCCAAATATATAAAACATTAAACTGAGTAATTAAAAGGAGTACATATTGAATAGTAAATTATCTGAGTAATATGCAAGATGCTCCAAGTACAGAATCGCCTAAATAAGTCTGAGAATCTGAAAAAATACTAAAAGATGTAAGCTAAAAAGCTTAGTGTGTCTCTAAAGTGTAAACAATCACAAAAGAAAAAAAAAACATTTTATTTTTCAAAAAACTTTCTTTTTTAAGAACATATTCAATCTGACAAAGTTATTTCTGAGAACTTTGTAAATCCAATAAATATCTGAATCATAATGACATGATGTCTGATGCACATGATGACACAATACCTAATCTCCAAACACCAAATGAGTAAGGTTCCCCAAAACCTACTCCCATCGTTTTCACCACCTGAAGTGGAACCCAACCCGAAGGGTGAAAACACTGATCCAAAGCGTAATTCTTCCTAAAAGGTGAAACCACTGATAATCCGAAATGGAGTTCAATCCAAAGATTGAAGCCATTGAAATTCCTTCGGTCTGATATCCCAACCCATGATCATGTTATACTATGATACTGATTCCAAATCCAAATCTCATCTGAAACTTGAATTGTTAAAATTCAAGTTACATAGTTTGTAAATCCGATTTAAACATTTCTGAAAGTCTAATATTTCATATTTTTACAAATTTAAATTTAAAACACATTCCGAATGTTATGCATGATGTCTAAAAAATTTCATAAATTGTAATCAAAATAAATCATATAAGATTTACAAATCACATCTTAAGTAATCATAAAGCATAGACAGAACATACAAGTTTATAACAAAAGAAAAGACACACCTTAGCAAGTCGTAGCTCTAATGTTGAGAAGGACGCGTCTTGTATTTCAAACTAGCTAAAAACAGAATGTCATGAATTCGAAGAACGTGCCCGATCGATCTGAACAAGAGGTAACTTAGCGGCCTCAGAAACGTAGTTACCTGAACAAAGGGATATTCTGAATTAGAATCCAATTAAACAACTCAACATATTCTTGAATAACCTAAAATAAAACACCAAAATAAGGCTTTCAAGTTCGAATTTGACAAAACAGGAAATGGATTCGAACTCAAAATATCCAAAAGTCAAGATGAAGGTCGTCCGAAAAAGTCAACTTTGACTTGACTTATCGAAGTCAAACTTAGACAAACTTGTTCATAGATTAAAGCTGGTCAATGTCAAACTCGTTAAAAGTTAGAGTCAAACTAATCCAAGGTCAAAGGTCAGAACGGGTCAAGCCGATTTTTAAAACTCAAATCTGGTTCAAAACTTAACTGGTTCAGAATTTTGATTCAAAAACTGGTTTGAGTAACAATCCATTGATTTGGACCACTCAACAAACTAGCCCAATTCACATAGCCCTAACACTTACACAAAAACCACACCTATATCACCCGACCCAATCTTTCATACCCAATATCACAACCTACTCATTCCCATACCTACAATCACACACACAACTCACTCATCCACTAACACCATACTAACCGACCCAAATTCCTAGCTCACAACCACACCACTCAACTAAAGTTTCCAAAACCTTCAAGACAACGAAGGTTGAAGGGGAGGAGGCACAACAACACAATCACGACGCAATTCATCAGCGACGAATTCTGACAATCTCACACAAGGCTTCCCTTTGATTCAATACTTTTCCCCTATTCAGATTCCAGTTTAAAGTACCAAAAGATAAGATTACATACTTAATATCCCCCCCCAAAGTAAGCTTTGCTTACTCAATGTCTTACCTAGACTGAAACCAGAAATACAAATGTGACGACGGAGCAACAATGATGTTATGAGAGTTCGAGTGGTCACTCTTTAGATCCTCGAGAATAACAGAAGATGAAGGTAGAACAAGGGACGATTTTAACTCGGGTGACTATGGAGAGTCCAACACTGGTCTCAAAGTATCAACTAAACAAAATGGGAGGTTTGACCAGAGCTTAACCGATGAGCGAAGGGTGAGGGAGAGAGAAAATGAGGAAAAGTGAAAAGGGTAGACTAAGATAGGGAAATTTTGCACCATATGAAAAGAGACATCCAACCTCTATTCTGTTGAAAAGGGTGGTTATAAATCCTAGAAAAATGGGCAAATTGCAAGGCAAGTCCTTGCTTTTTTATAGATCAGGAAATAGAATCAAAACTTTACCATTTATTCAAAATGGTCACCAAAATTTTAATGTTAAATATTTTAAAACCCAAAAAATGGGCCTAGAAGTTAGTGGGCCGGTTTAGCCTAGTTCGGGATTAAATACTTAAAAATTGATTTTTAATCAAAATAAATTATAGAAAATATCCTAAAATAATTATTTAGTATATATTTGACTTAGGTCAAATCAATTTTGAAAATTTACCCTTGAATCCTTAAGATTTTGAAATTAGTGACTATTTTGTAAAAATTGAAAACTTGAGGACAATTTTATAAATTAAGCCAAAACTTTGAATCTTTAAGGGTCTTTGATCCAATCCTAATCATAGATGATATAAGGCTTACAATGGCCTATTTTAATAACCCATAACCCATAATTTTAATTAATAGACTAAATAACTTAATATTAATCATAAAAACCTATTTTTATGTCATAAACCTAAACCTATTTCTAAAATTCCGACTTTTCATATGCTTGGCAGCCATTCCATAATATTTTCAAAGGTAAACATCAATCTTTCAATAAAAATTTGTTTGGTTAATTCTTTGTAATTTTCTTTTTCGGTTTTACTTGAAAAACTCTATTTTTGCATCAAGCTTTAAACCCTTCACCAAGATTTCGGTTTCTAACTTACCAAGACATATTATTCATCATATTTTCAAGGTAAATATCCATTATTTTTAATAAAATTTTGTTGGTTTATTTTCCTATTTTTTTTCTTCTTTAAAATCTCTTCTTTTTTCTTCAGTTTTACTTGTTTTTAAACCTTGGAAGGGGTTGGATCAATTTGGAGGTGAGAATCATTCAAACCTCTGAAACCTAAAGTTATTTAATGAAATTCATAAGTTCTTGGCTGTTCGTAACAATCTTTAAAGTCTTGAATCAATAAAATCGGTTTTCTTGAAAAAAATCCCATTGTTTTCTTGATTTCATTCAAAGGTTTTCTATGGATTTTTTTGATGCCTAAATACATGAATCTTGAATTTTTTAGATGCAATTAATATGGCTTTTAAGCATCTAATCCCGGACATAAGGTTTAGGGGGGGTTCGGAAAGGTTTTTGGTGAGTTTCGGTTAGGTTTTATGGTGTTTTTAGGGACTGCCATGTATTGGTCCGACTTGAGGGATGTTTGGTTGTGTTATAATGCACTAAACCCTCTGTTTTTGATGCTTGAATTAGGTCAAGAGTTATAAGAACAAGTTTGAGGGAGATCAGAAAGTCGAATCTCGTTTTCGGGTGACTTGTCGAGCAAGTTTCGATAAATTGGTAGTGATTTTGAGAGTGGGCTGCTTCGGCAGTGTTTTAAATTTGTCTTTCAAAGGTTTGGGAGTGTAGGAAAAGTGTAAAAAACCTCCCTATACTCTAGAGTAAGTGTTTTAAGTTTTGCTCTCTTGAAAATCCCATATTACGCCTTTCTTTACTATGTATTTTATCATGTTCATGTTTTAATGGTGCATAAGAGATTATGAATGTGATTAGATGCTCATGATAATATTTTTTATAATATTTTGATGCTCCTATGGTTTTGTTTTCAAAAGTTGATAAAAAGAGGTTTTATCGGTTTTTGCACTTGATGCACGTATTGATGGGAGGCATGAGTCGTGATTCACTGTTTTGTCTTAAAACTTGAGCATCGTGTCTTGTTTTAGTATTGGTATTAAAGATGATGAAACGTGGATCAGTTAATCGATCAATAGGATGTGAGTTCACTATAATTAAAATGCGTACGTGTATAAATGTCTTGGTGATGCATTAGAGTTAATACTTACATTGTGATATATGTATTGTATTACATGTAAGTGTTGCTTATCCCGGAAGATAAGGTGTGTTTTCATGATTGGTTTTATTCCATCATGGGTGTGATTAGGCGATTGGCCTTCACACGTGATATGAGTAGTGGTTGGCTCTCATATGTGACATGTTGACGATTGACCCCATGCTTGTCGTTTTCGTTTATCCTAACATTTAGTGATAATCTAAATGGTTCATGTTGGACAATTAGTGGTTAATCCAAGAATAAAAATAATAATAATAACACAATATAAAATTATTATTTAAACGAACAATAAAATAGAACCAAAAGAAATAAAGATCGATCAAACCGAGTTTAAAAATGGAATCGAGTTGAGGCCTGCACAATCGCAGTTTCCTTAAGATAGATTTTCTGCCACTCCGATGGTGCTGAGTTTATTGGTAGTCTGTCTCCCAAGATACAACAACTAGAAGAACTCCAACAGTAGCACTTCTGCTGAGTTCTTGAACTGTTTTTGCCTTTGCCGATCACCGAGAGAAAATCAGAGGAGAGAAAACGATTTTTGGAGTGAGTAAAACTGATGAAACCATCTCATATTTATAGTGGAATGCTAGGGCAACAGTGATCAATTTTTTCGAATTTTAAAAATCAAAAAATCCGGATAATGCTTAATTATCCAGTATTTAAATTCAAATTAAATACTAAAATTAGCAATTATCTCTCCAATATCCAGAGCAGTTTCAACTGCTTTTAGTTCGAGTTTCATCTAAATTAAAACTCTTTTTTGTATGTTTTCAAAAAATAAAATAAGGAAAAAATATGCACAACAGGTAAAATATCCGCAGGCCTCAGAAAGGCTAGACCGGTCCGGACATTCGTGTCGCCCGCATCGTGCGAGTGCGCCCCAACCCGAATGGGATTGGATTCGCACCCCCCTGCGCGCGAGGCACAGAGTCATCTAAAGTCATTCAATGACCTTTATATGGGTAGTTGTATATAAACACCTCCCACTTCATTTATCCCACCAATGTGGGATAAGGGGTTCTACATTCCTTATTTATTCTTGACCTTCCTACTTTGAGCATTAATTTCTCATTCACCACTCAATGATTTTGAGCATATGAGCTACCGTTGTAAAGATCTCACGGCGTAGAATAGGAATCAAACATTTCCTTATTCAAAACCTCATCTTTACTCATTCAAAATATGCTCCAAAGTTGGTCACATATCATTGTTTTTTCCAACAATCCCCCACATGAATGAAATTGATGATTGTATCAAAACATTTTGGCACATTGTGGTGATAAGCTCTACGATTGATAGATGCATAGGATAGGTAGGTGTCCACTTTTGAACCTTCCCTTGTGAAAGTATATTTACTTTACTAGCTAATCAGTAGACGCGATATCCTTGAACTGTCAGCTGTTGGTGTAAACGATGACATACTTCACACACCTATCTCTCTGACAAGAGATACAACTCTCATGGTTATGCCCTTATGGCCATGGACATCTCTTGGTTCTGCGAGAGTATAAGAGAGCTGTGCCCAATAGTCTCCTTGAAGCGGCCCCACTTCACTCTAACATAGGTGACTTATGTTACTCGTCTCACCGAAGCATACAGTGGTCATTAAAAGCTTTTGCTTAACCTTTACCAAATTCTTGTCACTGTTCATATCATAGGAATGGACTTGGGAGAGGAACACCCCACAGTGACTGCACAGGTCTATGCAATTAGGTTGTCCCTTTGAACCTAGTTCTTGGGATCTCCAGTCAGCTAGGTAGGGTTTTTCCTTCACATAGCGCCTTTATTTTCATAGGCTTTAGTCACATTCCTTTCGATGTTTTCTCAACTTGATCTCAATTTAACCTTTAGGTTAGTGGATCCACAATGTTATCCTTTGATTTTATCAAATTAGTAGCGATAACTCTATTTGAGATCAATTGTCTAACGATTTTAAATTGATGACCCATATGTCTCAAATTACCGTTTCTATGTGCTCTACCAATAAACATTGTTGGCACATGTTCATGCTATTCATGAGTATCCTCCAAGACATTTTAAAGTCATTTGACTTTTTCCAAAATTATATGGATCTCAAAACTCATATTCTATTTTGAATCTGGTTGTAAACGTTTGTCTTGAGAAAACACATGACATAGCTTATTCATTCGATAATTATATCGAAGAATCTTTATGGAATAACGCTTTACAATTTTGAGTATCTCAGAGATATCTCAAAATTTTCACAATTATTATCCAGAGTTTGACTTTGGATTATTTTTGTGAATCTGCTTAAAATGCTCACAGTAAAAATACTACTTTGTCTAATACAATTTACTTAGGTTGTATATGACATTTGCATATTTCATTTCAACAAGTATTGGCTTGTATTTGGAGTTCTGGCTATACCGAAAACATCCTGGCCAAACTTCTTTTTTTCTCATACTTTCCATATCAATTTTGAATTGATAGGTCTTTGGTATATTTACCATTTCATTGTACGTCATCAACATAGGACCATATATCCTAGTCTGTCTAACATACCAACATTTGTCACACTTACTTGTCATTATGACAATAAGTTTGTTTCAACCGTTTGTTGAACATGTGGACTCTTTTCCATATCCATAGTTCATTTTACGAAACTTGGATCAACTTCTCTAGGAAGTGCATTTAAAGAATGAGTCATTCTTTATTATCATATTTTCTACAAAAATTGATATTCGTTGCTATGTTTCACATAGCCAATACAGTCCACTTATTTTCATTTTCTTTGATAACGAAATATTACCTTGGTGTGTAACACCCCACATTTTTATGTAGTTATAGGAAGACTTTATTTCCTTCCATAACTCATATGGTGTCTTACGCTTAGTTGATAGAACAATTCTCCCACACATTAGGCACATTCTAAAGATTTAATTCTTTTAGAAGTTATCTTCAAAATCATTGTACCTTTGGATGTTGCAACATTACTTACATAAAGTTTATTCTCAAATTAATTAATTTGGGTTTCCTTCTTATAAGGAATAATTTCCTTATATCAACTTTGCTTTTAAGCAAAACTTGTTCTATCATGAAGGTAATAAATTTCCTTCAAACAATTATTTGTTAAATCAACTATTATGACAAAATTTTATCATAATATTGATCTCATTTGGAAGTATAGTCCAAAGACTTATTCCATATCTCGTAACAATTGAAGAATTTCCTCATGAAATTAGCTTCTTGAGATATTTCGCCTACTTTACGGCTTGAAGTCATTTTTGACTTTCAATATATTTGCTATAGCAATATTTTCATAGTAATATTTGCTTAGAAAAATGTGGTAACCATATTTACCTCATCCTCTCTAACACTAGAAGGATCTTCTTTTGACCAAGTTCATCATGATCAAATATACAACATCTTTATGGTCACATTTTGAAATTCTTCCTCATGAATTTCACTGACTGTGTAACATAGTCACAATCAAAATATTATAAATTTGTTAATCACAAATTTAGTCAAAGACTAAAAATCAAAAACAAAATTATAATTTCCAACTTTTGTTAGATGGTAGGGTTTTAATAAACTAGAACCCTAAAACAAAAGTTTACACAATTTTAATAGAAAAAATAATAGTAAATAGTGCACCAAGTAGGTAACTTTTGATAAGAGAGGTGGTGCACTAGACACACTTAAGAACCAAATCTTTTCAAAGAACCAATCCTAGACATACACTTTTAATATTTCTTTCAATCACCCGTTTATGGAAGTTCTTGAAATTATTCAAGTTTGAGTGATCAATTAAGTCACTGCGTTTGATTCATTATAATTTGGAATCAATCACTAAGAATTTCTTAGCACCAACATCTTCCATTTACGGTCCAACGACTTTCATAATTCTTAAGTCAATTTTAAACATTGTGTATTTCATAACATACATCAGAATAGGCTTTAAGAAATTTAATATAGAGAACCACTTTCTTCTATGCTTTGATTCAAGACCTTGGTCGAATCAATGTTGTAGAATTAGTAACCAATGTTACTTCTACTAACAAATTCTGTTAAAACAGATTTGTTCACTTTATTTGAAAATGAGATTAAGTAAAAACAAATTTATTTACTGTATCTCAATTTCCAAAATAAATTCACCGATTTATTTCTAAATTAGAATCATGAAAGATTCTCAAGAAAATAAATCTGATAATTTATTTTTCCTTCAAAAAATTAGAATCAACACAAGATTCTATCAAAGAAATAAATTCATTGATTTATTTCTCTTAAATCTTGAGATTAATGACACTAAAACCCAAACATAAATATCAAAGCAACTTAATTCTTCAAAATGAATTAATCCTTTGATTTAAATTTCTTTGATTGTTGTTTGGAAGATCAATTAAATCCGTTAAAACGGTAGGAAATAATTCCCCAAAACGAATTATTCACGAGATCTTTGTTTCCAAACCAATCAAGACATTCTTTGTGTTTACACTTTTTCAAGGAAAATTATTAATTAAAATAATAATCCAAAGTGTTTCCAAACACAAATAATAATTATCTCAATAATTATTATTTCACATAAAAACATATTCCTTTTCATGCCATATTCATAATAATATCAAAATATTATTATCAAATTAATATCATAGTTTATGATATTAAAATTATCATAATACATGCACACATATATTATATCATTAAGGAATATTACCTTAATCAAGTATTCACTTATATGGTATTATCACAAAATACCATAAAACTCACTTAAGGAGTCCATGATTACCTTAAATTTATATATATATATATATATATATGTGGTTTAAATATCACCATATTTCATATCAAATAAGCAATTTAATCATATATTAAATAAACGCTTTATTTGATCAATAGACAATATTGTCTAAAGCCAAACCTTTATTCCCATAAATAAGGTTTTATCAATACATGTAATTATGTATTCACATAAGGTAAAAATTAAATTTACCAACCGACAGGATTAATTTGAGATTTTTAGCAAACCCGTTTAAAAACGGCAGGATTAATTTCTAAAACAAATTGTTTGCTTTCTCATTTTTTATTCCAAAAAATAAATTCTCCAAACTCAGTTTAAAAAATATTTAAACCAACCGACAGAATCATGATCAATTTCAATTAACCATGGAAATATCTTTTCATTTGTGGGCCCCATAGCCCTTCAATCAGTGAGGCCGAGATTTCCATATTTTGCTTCAATGACACTATTGAAACCACCCAAAAGAAACGTGAATTGTGGCCGAAATTCATGGTAATTCTTCAGTAAACCACATTTCGAAATTAGATGTGGTTCCCGAGATTCATGGTAACCGGCAAACCAACATCGAAAATTCCTTGAATATTCAAATTAGTTTGGATCACGCAAACGAACATGGCCCACTATGTTGTTGCTAGGAAATATAATCGGTGTGCACTGCATGTTATCACGTCTTGTGGTATTTTTACCACTGCTCATACGCATCCAAGTTTAAAACTTGAACCGTTAATTTGTTCATCTCGGCTCAAAACCATGATCCTTTTCCGTTCGTCTTGGATTAATGAAAAAAATTGTCTTAAGATTGTTGGACAATTAGTGGTTAATCCAAGAATAAAAATAATAATAATAACACAATATAAAATTATTATTTAAACGAACAGTAAAATAGAACCAAAAGAAATAAAGATCGATCAAACCGAGTTTGAAAACGGAATCGAGTTGAGACCTGCACAATCGCAGTTTTCTTAAGACAGATTTTCTGCCACTCCGATGGTGCTGAGTTTATTGGTAGTCTGTCTCCCAAGATACAACAACTAGAAGAATTCCAACAGTAGCACTTCTGTTGAGTTCTCGAACTGTTTTTGCCTTTGCCGATCACCGAGAGAAAATCAAAGGAGAGAAAACGATTTTTGGAGTGAGTAAAACTGAGGAAATCATCTCATATTTATAATGGTATGCTAGGGCAACAATGATCAGTTTTTCCGAATTTTAAAATTCGGAAAATCCGGATAATGCTTAATTATCCAGTATTTAAATTCAAATTAAATACTAAAATTAGCAATTATCTCTCCAATATCCAGAGCAGTTTCAACTGCTTTTAGTTCGAGTTTCATCTGAATTAAAACTCTTTTCTGTATGTTTTCAAAAAATAAAATAAGGAAAAAAATATGCACAATGGGTAAAATATCCACAGGCCTCGAAAAAGCCCGACCGGTCTGGACATTCGCGTCACCCACGTCGTGCGGGTGCGCCCCAACCCGAATGGGATTGGATTCGCACCCCCCCTGCGCACGAGGCACAGAGTCATCTAAAGTCATTCAATGACCTCTATATGGGTAGTTGTATATAAACACCTCCTACTCCATTTATCCTACCAATGTGGGATAAGGGGTTCTACATTCCTTATTTATTCTTGACCTTCCTACTTTGAGCATCAATTTCTCATTTACCACTCAATGATTTTGAGCATATGAGCTACCGTTGTAAAGATCTCACAGCGTAGAATAGGAATCAAACATTTCCTTATTCAAAACCTCATCTTTACTCATTCAAAATATGCTCCAAAGTTGGTCACATATCACTATTTTTTCCAACAGTTCACTAATACCAATACGATGTTATGAGCAAGTATGTTCTCTTAATTGAACGATATTTTCAATAAAGTTTTGCTATAAGCATGTAAGACTTGAGTGAAGCTCAATGAGCATGTGTTTTCAAAAGTATTTGAAAAAGGTTTTGTGGCTTATGCCATAGATACTTGTTGTTTTTCATGTTGTTGGCATTGATAGCCATGTGATTATTTCATGAGTTGAACATGACATGTTTTTATAAAACTTTGGCTTTTATGGGCTGCATTGCAAGTTCTTTTACTTATGTTTTTAAATTGTCACTTATTAAGCTTTTGCTTAACCACTTTCCTTTACTTGCAATGCAGATAAATAAGTGATTAGGTGCCAACAAGAAGTAAGAAAGTCGAATAAGTATTTATATTTTCTTAGGCTCAAGTATGTTTTGAATTCAATTAAGAACCTTAAAGTAGATGAGAGCAATGGAGCACTGTTTTGATATGTTTATTTGGATATTCTTTATGATATTTTTTGCTTTGAAGTATTTATGAAGAAATCCATGATGAATTTGAAGTATGTTTACCTTGAAATCTTGTTGAACATGGAACATGGAACTAGGATGATTTGCATCTAGAAATCTTGTTGAAATATGTGGTTTATGGTCTGTAGGTGATTAAATGCATCTAGAAGGGTGTTGGTCACATTCAAAGCATGAAATTTGGGTAAATAGTTGTTTCGAGGCAGAGGGTTTCAGTACTCTTTCATAGAGTATCGATACCTAGGCAAAACATGTCAGAATTCTAGGGAAATGAGCCTGGGTATCAATATCACATGAACTGGTTTCGAAATAGTATTAAAATCTTAGTAGGCATATCGATACAGTTCTGTTGGGTTTCGATACCGAACTTCACAGTTTTAAATGGTATTGGAACGGTACCTTAAGCGTATCGAAACGCAGGTTTGTTACGCGGTAATCTTTCGAGTTATCGTAGGTGATATGAAATCTTTAATACTCGTTTCGATACCCCTTTGTCGTTTACGATAGTATCGATACCGAGAAAGGGTGTTCGATACCCCTGTCAGTTAAAGTCGTTATAGGCTGAATTAAACTCTAGAAATATACACCTTAGTCACCAAACTTTAATAATGCAATTAGATGACTAGTAGATATTATTTTAATCTGAAATTTGAGACTTAAGCATGTAATATACTTAATTAAGGATTGATAACCTTAATTTTATATTTTGATCATAATTATTTATGAAAATTACAATTAGGTCCCTAAAACTTGTTTGATTAAATTAAGACTCATTTCTCATTAATTTCTGCTGCAAATGAACTCAGTCCTTGTCTGAACATTTAGGATCTAATTAATGCATTTAGAAAAGATAAAATAAAAATTTTTAGGGTTGTTTATCGGGGTGAGTCTCCGGATTAGCCTTAATATTCCCCGTTTAGCTCGTTCGAGTCGGGTGGCGTCTAGACTAGGTTGAGGGGGTTACATTTGGTGGTATCAGAGCTTAAGTTTATGAAACTTTTTGGGAAGTTTTGTTTGTTTTGCTATGCTGATATGCACGGTGATTGTTTATCATGTTTTGTTAATATTGCATGGTGATTGCTATACATGTTGATATGTTATATGCACGGTGATTAATTATTGTTGCTAAGAATAAAGCATGTTAGACCTGTAACTCCATTGCTCCACTACTTTAGGTTGGTTTTGATGAAAACTTGAGCTAGTTGACTCCTTGCTTCTGGTAGAATCACTTAATTTTAAACTTTGATTTGTTGCTAAGAATAAATACAAATTTTTGTGTTTAAACATTTATTTAAGCAATGTGAACGATTATGTGTAAAATCTAGTCTTGCAACCACCCATAACTAACTTCACCAATCAAGGCTATCGAAACCCTAACTACACGTTTCGAAACCATATGTTGACTCATTAATTGTTTCGAAACAGGTAAGGGGTGTTTTGATACTGTGCTTGACCTCGCCGGATTCTCCCGAGGAGCAAGCCCGCCTTTCAATACAGGGTAACCTTGGTTTCGATACGAATGTGCCACTGTAAGAATTTGTATCGGAACACCCTGTTTCCGTTCTGGTACTAATCACAATCGTATCGATACGGGAGCAGGGTGTTTCGATACTTAAGTCAAATCCTTCCAAAAATTTTACATAACCCAACTAACGTTTTAGAACCATTATTACCTGTATCGAAACCTCTATTCCAGAAATGCAAATTTTTGACTAAAAAAAGCACAATGGTATTCCAGTCTACTTCTAAAGGCATATGTATCCTAGCCTAATTCATGTATGCCTACTTAACTACTCTAGATGCATTGACAACCTACTTAGGCCTACTAGCATCTTCGATATCTTTATTTTACATCAAACCATCACCCAAAAACCATGTTCATCAAGGGGTGATATCTCACACCATGTCTACGAACCATGATGAGAAATAAAAGATACTAGCGAATACAAATTCAAGTTGCAACAAAAATTGTTCAAAGCATTATAGGCACCCCCATTGCTCACTATCACTAATAAGGGCAAGAGGTTATACGTTGAGCTTATTTCGGTGCACACACCACACTTGATTCCTTGAGAGCTGACCGGAATCTACTTTTCTGCATTTTAAGGTAAAAGAGTGTGGAAGTCTTTGACTTAGTGAGTGGTAGCGTAAAACAATTATCAAGGATAGTGCAACTCAAGTTGAGTAATGTTTTAAAACCTTCTTTTGAGTTATTTCATGCTTATTTCATAATAAAAAAGTATTCATTAACTACTAAACTCAAGCATCTTATGCTTATTCACAAGGATCACATGCTATCATCAAATATTTTCTAAATTTCTTTAGCGCTTTGCCGAGCACATCATTTCCCTTTTAAGCATAAAACCATATGCATAGATTTAAGACATGATACTAGCATAAAACATTACAACATATTGGCATGTGATTAACAAGGCTTGCGGTTCTCCTAGTTTTACGGGACATGCGGGCAAGTATTGGCTTGCGGTACTCCAATACCCGTGATGGCTTACGGTTCTCCATCACTCATGATGGCTTGCGATTCTCCATCAACAACAACCACCTTGATGTCCGATATGGCTTGCGGTCCTTCAATCGGAAGTAATAGGCTTGCGATTCTCCTATTACCAAGCATAAGTTTCATACAAGGATTTATAACACGTACGACTTTTAGACATTATAGTGCACTCTAAACCCTATTGATCGATCAATATGTCCATTGTCTAAACATTATATCACCAGTCAATATCATCCAAAAACAACACTTAAATTCACTACTCATAAATTGTGCATCCCATCTTTACATGAAACTTTAGTGCACTAAACCATTCACGAACACTATGGTATTCAACTTGCCCTTTTTAATCCAAAACATGAGAGCATCACATAACATTTAAGAGCATTAATTGCACGCATAAATATTCAATTGCAAACAACATAAACAAAGCATGACATAATTCGTAAAAACATAGTTTCATCGAGCACCAATTAGAATGCACAAAAAACACCACTTACTTTTGAGTGAAGGGGGACTTTTCACACCTTCCCAACACTCCCAATAATCTTGAAAACTACAAGAATTCTCTGCCATAATAGGCAATCACTCACCGATTATACTTCGCCTTGCTCGTTAAGGTAAAACAAGCTCACGACAAGCACCAATCTACATCAAGCTTCCTTGCCTTGAGTATACCCTGTTTTAAACACACAAAACTAGAGGAAAATGCATCACTATGCATTCAAACCATTGCGCACCAACAATAATCCCGTAATATCCTTGTTGCCCACTCGAAAACCAACCAAAACATACCGAAATCAACTCCAAACACCTTTCAAACTTAACCCAACCATAATGCAACGATATAATACATCAATCTTCATCTATTAACATCTAAAAAAACACTTTAATCATATCCTATAACTTAGAGCAATGAAAAACCTTCATTACCTTCACAAAAATCCTTAACAAACAACCTCCAACATTAGAGACTCAACTAATTTCAGGATTATATTATTAAAACCACTTATCTACAATATAAAACATTAAAACCATGCCTCAAATCACTCTTTAACACTATAAAACAGATCTAATACGAGTCTTCCCTTATTTCATCAAATAAATCCAATTAAATCAATTTTCCCCAAATAAATAGAAAATCATGTTGTAAATCATAAATAAAGGATCAAATACTTAGGAATATCAATAAATAATCAATCAATAGAGGGAAAGAACGAACCTCGCCTCGATTGTGTGATTTCTCCTCCAATTGATTGAATTGAGCTTGAAAACAAAAGGATTTCAATGAGATTTTGGAAAAGAAAGGTAAAGAATCATTTAGAAACCAAGAAACAAAGAAAATATATCTTACCTCTGGATTTTGATGAAAGCAAAAGTATTTGGCTGAAGGAATTTTGAGAGAAAAATAGAGAGAAAAAGTTCACGTAAAATTTCTTTTGTTTTGTTAAATGAATAACTACCCTTTTTAATTATTAAAACACATGTTAAAAGCTTAATTAGAAAGATAAATCACCAGCCAAAGTTTGGGTAAATAGCTCCTAAAGATTCTAAGAATTTGACCCTTTACAATTTGATCACTGTAAAACAGTTTTAAAAATTTACATTTTGGTCACTAATTCAAAATGTCCAATCTCCGAAACTCATTTTATAAAATTGATTCCCCAATCTTAATAAAATATTTAATGATGATTTAAGATATTTTTTCATATTTTTAAAACCAAAAAAAATATTTATTCCGATTAAATCCCGAAATCGATTTGAATCTCCAATACTGGTTCTTCGAACCGACCATTAAGCCCATCAATAACTTTAGGCCCAAAACCAGGGCGTTACATAGCATGCCAATTTAAACTTATATCATCACAATCGGTGTTGACATCCAAGGCGCATATCAAAAAGGAAGGATCGAGAAGGTTGTTTTTTGTGAGTCGTAAATTCAGTCATTGTAATGTATTTTTAGCCCTAAAAATCCTAGATGAATGACATATGACTTAAACACAAAAAAATGACAATTTTTGATGCATCTACTAGCATAAATATCGATATATAATTGTATGGCCTATTATGAATTCTTTATGGCATGAAATTGTTGCATATATGGTTTTATTGGTATCTATTATGTTAAGCATGATAAATTAATTCAAATTATTGTATGTCTTAACTTATATTAAGGTATAGATAAAAATGAATTGTTTGTACAATTTCATATTCATAGGATATCATTTAGGTGCATAAATCGAACAAAAACAAGATAAAAATTATCATTACCGTATAGAGCGTACCGGGGTAAAGACATATTGATACTGTAAGTCATTACACGTCATCATTTTACAATGGTACCGGTATGAGAATATGTTATCAATACGAAAATTGGTTACTATAGTTTAATTAAACAACTGATATCGATACAAGTATTTCGATGCATGCATTTAATTAAGTGTACTGGTATGACACTTCGAGTATCGATACAAATATAGATAAATTATTTATTTTATTATTAAAATTTAATTGAAACTGAAACAAGTTTAAAACATTACAAACATGCCGCTAAAGATGTATAAGTCAATTGGACCACTAAATGAACTTCAACAAGCTTAAAATTGGACATTCATTTTATATATGTATTGAATTTCATATTATCATAGTTAATGTTATAAAAGGATATAGAAGTTAATAGACTTTATAGTTTAGTCCTTAAAATATTTTATTGATAGATTGAACACGATAACATAGTCCAAACAAATTGAAATTTCACTCTTATAAGTTGATATTGACATGAATTTTATATTGGTAAACTTATTGCATTGATCAATGCTTAAAATATTAGAATTATGTTCTGATCCTCAAGTCTTTGGAACTTGTTTATTGACCCCTAAAATGAATATGAGCGCGTAATATCATTTCGTTGCATCCATTGTATTGTTAATATCTCCAACCCAATTTCTTACTAGATCGGAAAATAGATATTACAGTTAATGTCTCTAATATTGTTCGATGTCGCCTAAAATCAATATTAACAAAAATAAAATAAATAATAGAGATTGGGGGTCTTAACCTAGTTATTTTAAGGAGTATGGTTGCACCTAAATCACTGTACCAAACACACTAATTTGGCTTATAACCCATAACATTTTATATATTTTTAAACTCTAGTTAATGCAAGATTTAAATAAAAATAGTTCACGATTTTTATATTCTTAAACCAATTCAATATTTCCCTTTTTTTAATTATAAAATCATATATAATCATGAAATGTATTTTTTATTTAATTAATAATTTTTTTAGAAAAATTAGAGCAGGGATTTAAAGTTTTATAATTGTTTTTATAGTTATTTATAAATTCATTGGGCATAAGTCGATTTTATAATTTTTATAATTACATATATATTGGGTTTTCGTTTTTTTAATAAAATTTTAAAAATTATTATATAAGTTAAAAATTTTAATTCAATGATTTTATATCATGTAATTATAAAAAATGTGAAAAGACTTATTATTTAATGTGTTTTGTGCAATGGTTTAGGTGGGCACTTACCACTTAAAATGCCTAGGACCACGTCCCCTTAAAATATTTTTTAATTTCTTTATTTTTCTTGTATTAACTAAACTTTAATGCATATAATTTTAATGAACGACGGATATAAAAGTAATTATAATTTTTTTATAAAAATTATAAAAAATTTGATAACTATTTTTTATAAAAAATATAAAAATTTTATTACACACTAATTTTTTATAAAATATATAAAAGATTTAATGTATATTAAAAAATTGATTTTAAATATTTTATAACTTTTATAAAAAAATGGCACAATCATTTTTAACCCTTTTAAGCCGCGGTTTTAAAGAATCCTAATTGCGCACCGCTCTCCCTAACAAGTTTATTTTCAAGTTCAGAGGTAGTTTTCCTTAAATTATTATATATTTTTTCTAGTAAATTAAAGTTATCATATGTTCAGATATATTTGAACTTGTATTTTTTGTATATTATAAAAATAATAATATCATTTAATTAAAATTAATTAATAAATAATTAAGAACTCTCAATTAATTTTTTAGATCGTAAATATAAAACTCATTAAAAATAAAATGTTCTTTTCTTTAAATAATTAAAAAAACTAATTAAAATTCAGTGGACAACATTTATAAATATTATTGTGAGAATGTTTATACTTTAATCCATAGATTATGTCGGCTAATAAATTTTTGAGAAGTCTTCTTTATCTGAAATGCAAAAATATAATATTTGGTAAAAAAAAAAAATAAACAAGTAACTCTATTGGTTTGGTGGTAAGACAACATGTCTTTCATCCAGTAGGCTTGGGTTTGTTTTCCAGCTCCCTCAATTCTCAACTTTTATTTCATTCTAAGACCAAATGATGATTATTCTTTTCTTTTAAAAAAAAAATGATAACACATCAGTAAAGGGTTATGTTAGTAAGTCGTGTCAAGTAGGTATATTATGTTAATAAATAACTAGTTAACTGATAATTTTTATCTGATAAGAATAAATTTTAAATAAAAATAAAATATTAAGGATTGTTACAACAAAAAGAATAAGATTAAAATAACTAAAATGACAAACATTATGGATTATTTTTGATTTTATGCCTTAATTAAATACTTCTAAAATAATTTTAGAGTGTATTTGGTTCAAGAAATATAAGATTACCTTTGAGATTAAGATTCTCGTAATGTAACATTACTTAATATATTACTGCAAATATTACCTTACCTTGTTTAGTTTATTTTTTAGGAATGCAAGGTGACAATATTTTATTAATGGAATATAAGATTATTTGAAAACAGATTTTATGAAATTATTCATTTTAAACTTCTAATATTAAATTAAAAATATTTGTGTTAAAACCTATAACTTCAAGGGTATTTTATCCATATTAATAAAAATTGACAAATAGCTAAGCTTTCTGAAATATAACAAAAAGGAGTTATTGTTGATAATAATTTTTTTTCAAGTTGATAGAAATAAGAACAAACCAAACATAAAAAATAAGATTTCAAAAAATATTATTACTATAGTAATAATTTTTTCTATGAATCAAACTGGTGAAGGCTCAGAAATCTTATGATAATTCCACCTTTTGCCAAATTATAGTATTTAAGATTGTCGAACCCACAGGGATTGGGTCGACTTCACTTCTTAGACCTACACTTGATAAAAGTGAAAACACAAATCGTTGATGAGTTGAAATAACTATGATAACTAAATTAACTATCTTAAAACTAAGTAAAGGAAGAGAATAATAATGAATGAAGTGAGGCCAGGGTGAGTGTTTTGTAGAGGGGAATTCAGTTGCACTTATTATCCACTTATTAATGCAATGGGTTGACTTGACGTCTCGGCGAGTCGCACTAAGGGTCGTCGCAGCTGCCTAGGCGGTGTTATGCCTTGTATGTATCCTCCTTATCCCTAAGCGAAGAGCACCGTTGAAATCCATGTCTTGATGATACCTCCCCACATTAATCAAGGATGAACAAAAACCAAATACATGCGTCCTTTTAGTCGCTGAAATCCTGGGTAGTTTATCTCTAAACTGGATTAGTCAATCCCTTGAGCAAAGACTGTATTCTCTCGTTTTGTGAGCCTAACTCTCCTGAGCTTAGACAAATATATTTTTCTTCACAAACTTATCTTTCGAGATCATAAGTGAAAAAGAGTAAGAACCAAGAGAGAATAAACTATGAAAAATAGGTTTGCATTAATAAATATCAAAATAAGACACAACTTTCTTCCCCAACTACTCCACAAACAACCTAAACCTCCGAAGGTTTTTAGAACATGGTGTAGTTGGCGGCTTAAAGATTTTTACTATGGGAATCCGACTCTCATCCTCTCAACCTAGACCTAATGGATGACTTATATAGGCCAAACCGTAGGTTAAAGTCTTTCACATAAGGGAAGAGTTATACAAGGAAAAGAATACAAATCATAATTTAACTAGGACACTTTATTTTATTTCCTAAAATAACTCCTTAATCCCGCACTGACTTTTGACCAGGGCTTGACTTCTTTAATCAGCTCCGTCTTTCTCTCTCTTTATGTCCGTTAAGATCAGCATCTTTTTCTCTCTGTCGAGCACAAGTTGTTATCTTTATTCTGCTGTTGCGGCTTTCAAAGTGCTGTCGTGGTGGGTACTAATCTGCATTTCAGCATCCATCCTTTTATTTGGCCATTCTTATGATGTATTTCCTGTCTAATAAAGAAAATCATCAATGCATCTGTTTTATGCCAAATAATAGATAAATTCATAAATTACGTAATTGGATACTGAATTATGAAAAATAAGCAGAATTACCCAACATTGTCCTTAAATCTGTCCTTTTTTGGAAATAAACTAGTAAAAAAATGATATGAAAAATAAGACTTTTATAGACTTATCACAAACATTTCCTTAATATTAATGATTAATTACTTTCAATATTGTAGTCTCATATCGATACGTGAGATTTTTCAAAAAAATAATTTTTAATTCTTCGACAACCATGATCACAAAATTATTGTTTTTGAATCAATAGTATATATTACCTTTAAAAGCTCGCAAGTTCGGTCATTTTTCCAATTCCTACCCAATTCTCATAACCTGATCTTGTACATTTGATACTCGAGGACATGTTTTGACAATCTAGAACGTTGGAGGAATCACAACCACATTAGGAACAGTATATAAAAAAGGTAGATTTTTTTAATTCTAAGGGTAGATTTAGGTTTAAAAAATTAAAGCCAAGATTTTTTAGGTTTTTAACGATGGTTGGTCGGTGACGGTATATAATAGTATATAGTGGACACACGACATTCAACAACGACATTAGATATATTGAGAAAGATATAACTATATAAGGTTTAAAGGATAAATTTTGTTTTCATAGTCTTTCAAAATTAATAATATATATTTTTTTAATTTTATCAGTTTAATCCTTAAACTCTTGAATTATTTCAATCTCGAACTTTTATTATTATTGATTAACAAAATTGTTATCATCAATAACTCTTTTTCATATTAGACACTCTACGTTAAATAATTAATAATGTTTGATTTAACATCTTAAATTATTTTAAAAAGAATACTAAGTTTAATGGTTGTATGAATCCAACCCGCTACCTAGAGTTTATTGGTCTGGTTACTCAGCCATCTAAGCTATAAAGCTTTTGAGATCTATTATTTCCCATATGCCTTTTATCTTATATTTAATAAAATATAATAATAATATAGGTTGATTTTAAATCCATTATCTACCGCATTTATTGCGTATCTTTCCACGAGATTTCTAAATTACTCTCTAGCATTTTCTCTCTTTTCCATCTGCCTTCGCCAGCCTCTATATCTCTGTTCACCGAAAGACCGTGGCCTTTACCGCTGCCGTCACAATACTCGCCATCGTCTCTCGAGCAAAATCCTTTAGCCACTTGCTCGATCGTCGATTCGGTCGCCAAAATTCAAAGGTTGTGCTTCAAGCTTCCTAGGACAAAAATTCAAGATTTTTGCTTTTTCCGAACATAATTCACGCCCGAACAGAGAATCTATTTCACCCTTGTTCTCCTCACGCAAAGGCGAACCCGAGTTTGCCCTTTGATTGTCGATCTATTGTTGGGTTAAGCCTCGCTAGAATTTGTTATTTTAGGAAATTGGATAAGTCGATCTATATCTTTCTAGTCAATATTTTGGGCTTTACGGTGTTAATATCTTGTTTTTGTTCGAAAACAATGAGGAATTTAGCTTCTGGGGTGTTTTCGGTTGTTTTGGGCAGCGTGTGGCCTCCATACGCCGCCTAAGGCAGTTTTTGACATCCCTGGACTGTGGCCTGAAGTTGACAGGTCTAAAACGGTTTAAACATGTTCTGAACCAATCCCAAACTAGTCCAATCCGAGTCAAACTATGCTGATCTAACCCGAGTTAAACCAGACCGGTCAATCCATAGACCAAACTTATTGACCTGACCTGACCCATTGACCAGTGATGTCAACATGACGTCAATATTGACCTTGACCGATGATGTCAGCGTTGTCTTGGCTGCTGACGTCAACGTTGATTGTTGACGTCAACGTTGACTTTGAACAAAAGGTCAAAAATTTGAAAATCTTTTGTTATATGTTTTTTAATGTCCGAGAAGTCCGTTTCGTGAAATTCGAACCCGAAGACCTCCAAACCGGACTTTAAAGTTTTGAGTCAAACTTTCTTTCAAGTTAAAGTTAAGTTCAGTGTTTGAAATACAAGACCAATTCGCATATTTTGACTGATTATAAGATCTCATAGTCTTCTTGATCGTGTACTAGCCCAACCCAGATCCTTTCGTTTTGACAGACCTCATGATCCGATCATGACTCGTATGTATCTATATTCGTATAATGTGGATAAATTTAGTATTAAAATTTCTGAATTTAATCTAAACTTATTTTGTATATTAGGGTTCAGTACTACAGCAGAGAGTGGCTCGAACGCTAAGTAGATCTCCTGTTTGACTCTGCCTTTTTGATGTGTGTTCCTTGTTGCGATATCACATTTTTATCGTTGTTTTTCCTGTTTAAATAAACTATCATGTACACATGACTGTTTTCTCTAAATTTATATATATGTTATGTTTTGGACCTTGAGCTTGATTATTTTGTGTTTTGATATATGCCTAATATACCCTGTATGATTTTTCTGATTCGATATATATATATATATATATGATAACCTAATTATTTGTTGATATTCTTGTTACTACTACATGACTGTTTCATAGGGGTATTTGGGATATGTTTTAAAGTGTATGAGGTTTAGCCTTGATCCGGATGGTAATTCCTCTTGTTTATGGTTCCTAGCTTCGGTTACGGTAATTTTGTCTGCTATCGGTTCTCATGCTTCGACTGAGGTAATTCTGCATGTACCCTAAGGTAACACCTTAGGTCGTTACCTTCGCTCTATCGGGCTTTGGGTTAATGCATGTACCGATACTATTCTGGGGAACTGTATCAAGGAGTTCGGTTGGAGGGTAGCATGTCATACATATATCTGACTTATTTTCTGATACTTATTGTTTATATGAATATATTTGTGTTTTTTTATGCACTGTTGGAGCACACTGGCTCTATAGCTCATACATAATCTTTCTCTTTTCAGATATCTATAGATAGGTAAACCCGGACTTGGCACTTGGAGGATTTACGTATTTTCTGGTTATTTATTTTGATGTAATGTTTAAGTCTTTCAGTTTACATTAGGGTGACATGTGCTTATATCTTGTTACTAAGATTTTAATGATACTTTATTTTGTGGATAACAATACTATGATTTATTTTGTTTTAGATAATAATTATGATTAAATTTTTATCAGTAAAGATTATCTTGATTATGTTTATATAAATAATGTAACTATTTTAGATCGAAATTTCCGCATAGACTGGTCTAGGGGTTACATTAAAGCTCTTTATTCATACAATCATATCATCAAAACAAACTCGAAATCATCAACATGACAAGATAATTGATGATAACAACCAATATGAAAGCAAAAAATTTCAACATGCATAAAATTTAACTACTTTGTTAGACAACGATAGTAAAAAGAAGATATTATACAATATAAGAGTTTAATCGCTAAGTTGATAAAATTAAAAACGAGGAATAACATTGTTGACTTGAAAAGATTATGAGGTCCTATTGCATTGTTTAGTAGTTTTGTATTATTAAACTTTTTCAAGCTTATGTTGTTATCATCGCATGTTAAAAGACTTTTATTATGGTACAATAATCGATATCAATGATGAGAGTTTTTTGACGTTACTTGCGAAATATGTTGTTGATATAATTAGTGAGCACGTGTATTGTGTGTTTTAAGTAAATTTTATTTTGTGGTTTTAAATGTACTAAAAATATTATTTGGGTTTCTACAATAGGTCACTTCTTTGATCCGAAATGTGGCATCTTAGATTAGCTCATGAAAGAAACACAGTTTTTTAAAAGACTTAAATACTAAAAGATAGAGTTAAATATTTTAATTTGTTTTGGTTTATTTACAATTTTAGACTCCTATTCTCTAGATAGTTATATTTTTTTCCCATTTTTATAGGATAAAATTAATAATTTTATAAAATAAATGTAAATAATCTTGACATCAATTTAATCTTAAAATAATAAAATAAGGTTTTAATAAATCTTTGATTTTTGAAATACAATTAATTAAACCCTTAAGAAAAATTATACTTAAATAAATTCTTGAACCAATAAATTAAATCAATTACAAACTTTGACAAACATTGACCGTCAAATCTAACTTTCTTTTTGAATTATTTAATGCTCATGCAACGTTGTTAGTTTTCTAAAAGAGCTATATTTGTACCCTTAATATTAAATGTATTACTTGCACTTTGGTTCATTTAGAATCAGTTTCATGCATTTTAGTTAAATTTCTTTGTTAAATTCATTCTTAGTCCTTAATGATCATATTTGTGTGATTTAACAGTTTGAAGAACGTATTTTGTAGTGATGGTTCTTACAGGAGTAGGTTGGTATTGAATGCGGATGAAAGAAGCTTTAGAATGATTCATTGTTAAAGCAAATAGCTTGTGAACTATTGAGAGATTTTTCAAAAGCCAAGAAAAGATGAAATAATACTTACAGTATGTTGAAAAGAGAAAAAGAACACATGTGAGAGAAAAAAGGTAAATTATTTCAAGTGAAGCTATAAAACATAGCCATAAAAATATAAAATAGATAAGTAGTTTTTTAGAGAACATAAAGGAAAAATATAGGCATTAAAGCTCATGTATGGATAAAGCTAAAATCCATTAGAACCTTCTATAAATAGACTCATGATCATCTATATTGATATTAAATAAAAAAATATGTTGACCATAAAAAGTTTAGTTTGAAAAACTAATTCAATAACAAACAAACTGAATTAGTTGGATACAATCAGATGTAATCAACAAGCCGAGTAACTAGCTAAACTAACTTAAATTTGACCTAAACAAACAGTTAAAGTGACCTTTAATGTCCTTAACGTACTTTCCACTTTTTTCATATAGATATTTAAACTTTAAGATCTATCTTGCTCTCTCAACTTATTCAAACTATGTTAATTTTATCTCTGAACATTTGAACATAAGATTTTGACAGGCTTGATAAGACCATTTGTTGCTTGCTCTTGAGATGAAACTGTGCAATTTTCTTTGACAAAATAAACATCTAACACCATATGTTTAGACTTAGAATGAAATACATGATTAGCCGACATAACTATCGTACATATATTTTTACTCTGAACAATTGGTGTGGATGTTGAGTGAATTTCTAAGTCTCTTAGCCCAATATTAATCCATGTAATCTCATAAACAAGATTTGATACTCTAATATTTTGCTTCAATTATAGAAAAAGATGTCAAATTTTGTTTCTTCAAACACCATGCAACTAAACAATGATTATATATATAATAACCCTGTGAGCGATCGATGATGATCCAAATTATTTGCCCAGAAAATATCAGTATAAGCTACTAAATTCGTTGTTCTTTTTTCAATGGGATGAACGTTAAACCAAAATCTAGGTTCCAAAAATATACAATAGAATTTGTTTATCAGACTCTAAATTTTCTTCACACGATTTATACATATATTTAACAACTTTATTCACACTAAAGGTAATATTTTGGCGTGTATGAAAACTTATAGAAGGGTCCCAACCAAGCTTCAATATTCTTATCATCATGCAAAGGACTTCTATCGTCCTAAACTAACATGGTTGATGGTATCACTGGTGCAGGAGTTGGTTTATCATGATGTATTTAGCCTTTTGTAACAACTCGATGATGAATTTTTTCTGACTAAACATAATAAATCACCATGAACAACTTTGATTCCAAGAAAAAAAGTCAAACTACCTTGACTTTTGAGAGCAAATTTTCTACTCATTTGGCTACAACATTTTCGATATATTGTGTATATTTTTTTTGATGATTTTAATATTGTCAACATACATTATCTCATACGTAATGATATAAACTTTACTTGCAATGAACATCGAGGAATCAACTTTGACTCTTAAAAACCCGTCTCAATAAGAAAAGCTTGAATCATGTTGTACCAATTTCGAGGTGTTTATCGTAGAATATATAATTCCTTTTATAAACAAAAAAAAGTTTGGATCCATCGACACTGATTTATTCAAACCCTGGTGATTGCTGCATACACACTTCCTTATCAAGCTTTTCACTTAAAAATGTATTATTAATATCAACTTACCTCATACTCATTTATTTGTGACAATAAGACCAAGAATGATATTAGTAGTTGCAAACCGAATAATAGGACTTGAACGTGTCTATAAAATCTTGCCTTATAATTTGAGAAAAGTGTGGTGCCAACAAGCGTGCTTTGTAACAAGACACAATTTATATGGATTATGTTTGATGAGAAACAATCATTTACAACCAACTGTATTGCAACCATCTTGTAAGTTAACAAGCTTCCAAGTTTAATTATTTACCATTAAATCGTATTTAACAAGTACGAGTTGTCATTAATAGTACTCTGGATTAGGGATAATAAGGAGTCATCAAAGGACATTCTGTCGAACTATGAGTTGTTAACTTGTCATCGAAGCATAACCCACTGAGGCAGCTAAGGCGACTCTTCAGTGACAATCTTGACTTTGTATTATAAAGACGAAGACAATTTACATTTGGAATCTAAACTACGAAGCAATCTAACCTGACATATTCAATTATTCTTGATTTTTTAAATAATTGTTTTATTGAATTAGTTAATTATTAGTTTAGTTATAAACCAAACTTAATTTACTTGTGTTATTTAATTTTTCATCGTGTAGGAGAAAATAGATTACGTAGGTAAGTCTATTCTTAGTGGGATTCAACATCTTATATACTATTACTTGAAGAGCTGTGTGCTTGCATCGTAAAAGATGTAAGCCTTCCTACACACGATAAGTTTTTGGCGTCGTTGTCGGGGATTGGCATTTCCAACTTACCAATTTATTATTCTTGCACTTTTATTTTTATTTTCATTTTATTTTTATCATTTAATTCGGTTAGTTTCATTTTATGACCAGGGGAAAACCCTCTTCTAAAGACTATCCTTTTGAACTAGAGATTGAATGTACAACACGCGAACTCCGCCAAAGGATAAGAGCAACAATGAACCTATTACTTAGACAACAAGGAAACAATGTCGCCATGAATGCCGCCGCGGTAGGCAATGTGGCAGCATTCGCAATTGTAGATCCAGCAAATCTTCCTACACCAGAAAGATTCAGAATAGTACGTGATTACTTAGAAGAGGATCTAGATGGACTCACTCCTGTAATTGTAATGCCTAACATATAAGCCCAACACTTCAAACTAAAACCAGTGATGTTTAACATGATAAACACACTTGAGCAATTTTGTGAATCAGCTAATGAGGATGCCCGCCAACATATAAAATCTTTCCTCGAGAGATGCAACTCTTTCAAATTACCAGGAGTATCCGCCGACATCCTAAAGCTTAATGATAAGTGCTCAACACACTATCACTTTTTACTCCTTTTATCGGCATTTATCACCAAATATTCACCCACTTGAACCAATGCATATGCTTAATGTGATATATTTAGAAGTTATACTTAAATAGATATTATTTACAGAAAAAGGCACATTTTACTGCGTTTTCATATCTGTGCAGGAGAACCAGTGCCGCGGCAGAGACAAGGCCGAGGCAGGACCTGATGCCGAGGCAGCAGCAGGAAGACAGGAAGCAAAGTGATAGGCGATGGAAAGACAAAAATCCAAGGAACGTGTCTGGACTTGAAGCCCATGAATCGGAGCTGGCTAGCACAAGGAAAAGCCCAAAGGAAGACCACGCGGGAAAACCCCCTTAGCCGAATTCAAACTTGGAAATATATTATTATTATGTACTTGACTTGTTCCCTACTCCAAGTTGTATTCTACTTAGGAAAGGTTTTCCCTAGGTTTAGCCTATATAAAGACCTAGCCACCCAATGTAATAGACATCGAAATACCTAGGGAGAGCCGACTTCTACTCTTGTTTCTTTCCTCTCCATCATGTTCTAAAACCTTCATAGGGTTTAGGTGAAGGTTGTGGAGTATTTGTGAGAGGAGATTGTACTTTATCTTTCATTCAATGCAATAAGAATTATCAAGGTTTTCTTATCCTTTGTTATTCCTTGTTCTTGCATTCAAGCCCGGGAGGGAAGTTTGTAAGTGATCCATTTATCTAAGCTCGGGAGAGCTAGATTCACGAAAGGGGTAAGTACGGTGTTTCAATCGCGAAATACTAACTCGGCCTAGGGAAAGGTTAAGAGTTTCAGCGGCTAAAAGAAGTGTGAGATTGGTTGGTGAGTATAATTGGTTCACGCCGGGAGGTATCATCAAGGACTAGTCATCAACAGCACTCTAACTTAGGGATAAGCGGAGTCATTCAAGGACACTTTGCCGAACTTTGGTAAAGTCTGCCCACGAGCAAGGGATTGCCGCGGCGGACAGCGTTATCGCTGCCCAGGCAGTAAACTGCAGTGCTGCCGAGGCAGTGATATGCGATTACATTGGATAAAGACAAGTCAATCAAGTCCACAATACAATACAACTGGATCCTGGCCCATCTTTCTCTCTGATATTTCGACCCTTTTATTTTTATTTAATTATTCTAGTTTAATAAATCACACCCATTCACTTGTGTTTTTATTTTTCTACAGAGTAAGAAGATAAAGAAAGCATATTAAGTAGATCGATCCCTGAGGAGACGATAACTCGATAAATACTTATCACTTATTACTTGCGATGTGTCCACTTGCACTAAACGCACACTTTTGACACACGACACTTAAGTTGTTACCCTATTCATTGAGGGATAAGACTAAATTATGGTTAAACAATCTACAACCAGGCTCCCTTAATTCTTAGACAGAGTTGTGTCGTAGCTTCCTTACCCGATTTAGCTACACCAATATGACTGAAAAAAAAAATCAGAAACGATATTACACCATTCAGGCAAGAAGAAGATGAATCCATGTACGAGGCATGGGAAAGATACATAGAATTATACCGTAAGTGCCCAATGCATCGATTAACCGATTGAACACAAGTATCAATCTTTAAAAACTAAATGAATACACCTACGAGGATGATGCTTGATGCCTCTACAAACAGTATACTTCTAGACCTACCACCATATGAAAGTTTAGAGATTTTGGATAGACTCACCAATAACGATTACCAACATCCGACAACAAGGAGAGGAGTAGTTAGATGAGGTATGACAAATTTGGACTATTTAGATTAAATCTTGGCCCATTATCAACTCTAAAAAATATGGTTAAGGATCTACAAAATCTAAGTAATATTCAAGAGGTTAAGGCTTCAACTCATTTTTTGAGTTATGCGGTGACAACCATGATTTCTCTGAGTGCCCCCAAAATTCAAAATCCAATTTCTATGTGGAAAATTTTAATTGGAACACTATGTCAAACACATATAATCCAAAATGAAAAAACATACCAACTTTTCATGGAGTAACCCCAGCAATGCGTTAAACTCGCTAACGAAGAGAATGCAACCCATAGGTTTTCAGTAGAATATTCGACCACCTTAACAACAAATGCCACCGCAGTAGACCATGTCGTAGCAACAACCTACAAATATCAGAACTTTGGAGAACACACTAAATATGTTCATGGCAATTAGTGCCTACATATCCAACACGGATAAATTCATTTAGAGAAACGATGCATTCATAGACGGAACTGAGATGAGGATGCAGAAAAATAAAGTAGCAATGAAAATCATAGAGACCCAATAAGGGAAGTTTGCAAAAATTCTAAGCACTCGACCTATAGGAGGTTTACCAAGCGATACTAAAGTCGCTAGAAATGGTCCGCACGAGCATTGTAAATACATCATAACCCAAAGCAGACTACAGTTAAAAGACCTTAAGATACCTATCAGGGTAGCCATATAGAAACTCATGCCAACAAAAAAGGAGGATTCCACTGCCAAGGAGTCCAAAGAAAAAATAGAATCAAATGTAGAACTTGAATTTGGTACCAATGTCAAAGAAAAAGATGCCAAGGCAACACATTAGATCAAATTTCAATGCACTGAAAAGATTGAAGATTTGAGTTTGCCACCACCATTCCCACAAAGGTTAAAGCAACAAGAACAAGAGTATTAACTCAAGAAGTTCTTGGACATCTTAAAATAGGTACACATCAAAATACCTTTGGTAGAGGCAATCAAACAGAGGCTCAAATATGCCAAGTTCCTAAAGGAAATAATCTCAAAGAGGAAAAAGATAGAGGAATTTGAGACTACCACCGCAATAGAGGGATGCATGGAAATGCTACATAATCGTGCCACAACAAAAAGAAAATATCTCGGTAGCTTCATGATATCATGTTCAATTGGGGATTAATATGTTGGCAAAGTGTTATGTGACTTGGGTGCAAGTATCAATTTGATGCCCATGATAGTATTCCAAAAGCTGGGCATAGGACAAGCAAAGCCAACTACTGTGATGCTACAACTAGCAGACCGCTCTTATGTGCAACCAGAAAGAAAATTGAAGATATTATGGTAAAAGTGGACAAGTTGATATTTCCTTTTGACTTTCTTATTTTGGATTGCGAGGCAGATAAAAATGATCCCAAGTCGGGAATCTTGAGCAAGAAAAAAGATTAGAACTCAGAAAATCATTTTTTTCATAGCTACACACACACACTCGCGAGACTTATAGATTAGTTCCGAGAAAATCCTAGAAACCAAAAGAGGTAGAGCAAAAGAAGGGAACTCCGTTGTAGCAGTTTGGAGGGCATATTACCATAAAATTCTTGAACTTAGATTATTTTACATTGCTTGAGGACAAACAATAGTTCGAGTTTGGGGTGTGATAAGTGTACAATAGTCCTACAATTTATAACCTATTTACCTAAATTATTACTTGTATTTAATAGAATTAAATGACATTTATAGACAATTCTGCACATTTTCTATATTTCAGCATCCATACAAATATTTATCGGTTTTATGCAATATTGGTAGAAAACAGGTGTTGTTTTAGTTTTATTTCTTTGAAAGTAATTATTCCACCTAAACACCAGTTATTGTCGAGATATGTTGACCAGAGAAAGATATAGATCTAACCAGAATGGGGCAAGATGTAAAGCAGCTCCCGTCAAGGCTAAATGTAACACCCGAACCTGGGTGCCACAGTTGGGCCACAAGCCCAACCCTTTCCCAAATTTTTTTTTACATTTTAAAGTAAAATTCAAAACGTACCATCAAGTGCGACATATAATTAAAAACGATATTAAATATAAAGGTAGTTTAACAAATTCAAAATATAAATGCATCTCCAAATACAAGTTTGACAAAACATTTGACCTTGACAATTTAAATCAAATAAAGTTACAATTACAAAAATGGTCCTAATAATGCATAGCCCACTAATCTAGCAATTGTGCTTTACCAACCGGTCAATATTGAAGTCCAAAAAGATGGTGCTACGTCACGTCGCTTGTACGTCCATCTACTTATCTACGTATGGAAACAAATTCCAAAACACTGAGCTACTAAAGCTCAGTGGGTAAACAAACTATTGATTGTGCTTCAAGTGAATCATAACTATACACATGTTGGATGAGAATATGATGATATGACATGAAGCATTGGCGCTACTGTAATCGCCTAAACACATGATATGGCAAAAACAACCAAAGTATAAAAATAACCAAATCAGAAGTGGGGCCCACTGCTAACCCGACACTAGAAACTCACCCGACCCAGAATCTCACATCAGGATGCTCGAAATCTCTCATCGAGATAGTACACTCGGAATCTTGCATCGAGTCTTCACTCGAAATCTTACATTGAGTGGGGATCAAAATCTCAAATCGAGCAAAGTTATCTTCTAAAATCTCACATTGGATGACCTTCAATACATCACTCGGAATCTTGCATCGGGTGGCCTTCATTTTGTTGCAACACTAACTCACTGGGTATTCGGATCTCATCAAACAAAGACTTAACCACACAAGATGATCCACCTAGGATCCTCATATCAAACAATACCACAACCAAACCAAGACCAAGCATGCAAGGAATATTTCATCATATCATTGTCCATGTTACCAATATCAAGTTTCATTAATCGTTTTATGGCTTAAACAACCCATGAGAACAAAAAAAAGTTAATTATGGAACCCCAAACTCAACCCTTAAAAACATGGGCAGATTAACCAGGGGTATCGATACACCTATATGGAGTACCGAAACACCCCAATATCGATACATATCTTTTTCATATCGATACGCTAAACCATAGCTGTAACGACCCGGATTCGGATCCGAGTGTCGGTTTAACCCGTCGGGTTTGGGCTTTGGTTTTGGGCCCTGGGTTAGTGGGGTTTTGGGCCTTAGGCTTGTTGGGCTTGTTAGGATGTTGGGCTTATGAGTGGTTAGTGAGGGCATTTTGGTAAATGCCAAAATAAGTTGAATAGAGGGGTTTGGGGTGTTGTTTCTGCAGGGGTGAGGTCATAGTGCAGGAAGCTTTTCTTTTCCTATCATATTCTTCAATCAAAGTTTAAGGGTGAAGAAAAAGGTAAGATCTTGGTGAGTTTGGTTTAAAAATCTCGTTTTTAGGTTGAAGAGAAAGTTGTAGAGCTGGAATGGATCTATAAAACAATGTTTGGTTTGCCAAGTTTGGTGGAGGAAGAGGTTTTAGTAGGGGTTTAGGTTGAGTTCGGGAATAGGTTTTAGAGGGTGTAAACCTTAGTTTTTCTAGTGTTTTAGACTCTAAGAATCATCATCTTGGTGTCTAATTCACTTCTTATCTTCCCCTTAGTAGAGAAGCAAGTGGGAGAATCTTCCAAGAGCTTGAGTAAGGAGAAAGCTTGAAGAAGGGAATGAAGGTCATTTTGTTGTTGTGTTGCTTAAGGTTGGTACTCCCAACTCTTCTAATCATTATGCATTTCATGGTAGAGTGCATAGTATATAGAATCCCTGCATGTATGCTTGATTTGCTTGATTTGCTTGAATGAGGTCTTTAATGGTGAAATTCAGATTTATGTGTTAAATGTCGTGAAAATGATGTTAAATTATCCTAAACACTCCTAATAATGTGTAGGAACACTTTAGGTTTGATTCGATCAAGTTTGGGAATGAATCCTTGAAATTTCTATGTGCAGACTTGCATTTCGTGCAAGGGGTATCGATACACGGGCCACCGGTATCGATACCCATGAGTGGAATTAGACTCTGTGGACAGGGGTATCGAACTATGGTTCGATACCGAGACCTCTAGTGGCAAAATGACATCGATACCGGTATCGATGCTGGAGGGTCTCTTTAGTTGACTTTAAAAGTGGTCAAAGGGTATCGATACTGGTATCGATACCCATATTTCGATGCCTTCTTTGGGTGGGTACCGAAGCAGGGTGGTTCGATACCCTACATAAGGGTATCGATACCCCTGCGAGAACTTAACAAGATAAGCTTTGTTTGAGGTTCGGTAAGAGGATTAAGGGTCTTAATGAATCTTATAATTAATGAAATGAATGGTTAACACAAGATTGATGTTTTAAATCCCGAATGACTAAATTATGTTAAGTCTTTATGTGTTTTGATGTGAGGATCCTAGGTGGATCATTTATGTGTTTCGAGTCCTTATTTGATGGAAATCCGGATATCCATAAGTGTTTCAACACATTGAAGGCCATCCGATGTAACATGTCGGATGATGTTTGAAGACTTTTATTCCGAGTGTTGGGCGGCCTCACTCGAAGATGTTCGATGTAACATTCCGAGCATGGAGTTGGTTGGGCGGCCTCCACCCCTTTCCGAACGTTGGGCGGCCTCGTTCGAAGATGTTCGATGTAATATTTCGGGCATAAGATTTGAGGGCGGCCTCAATCCTGAGTGTAGGATCCCGATGCTGTGTCGACACGGGCCTCACTCTTGTGTGTCATTTTGTGATGTGACATGTTTATGCTTTGTGCGATATTATACATTGTTTATGCCATGTTGTAGGCAAGCATGCTAGATCATCATATCATGCACGATATTTTTATATGTTATACTTTACTGCTTATGATATGTATGATGTTGGTCGAGTTTGGCGTACCCACTGAGCTTTTGTAGCTCAGCGTTCGAAATATGTTTTCGTGCGTAGGTTAGGTGAAGCCGGTTCGTGGATCACCATCAAGGTTTGGATTTCAACATCGACCGTGTTGTCAGAGTACACGTATTAGATTTAGTGGGCTTGTACTATGTCGATTCCTATGTAATGTAACTCTGTTTATTTTAATTTGGGTCGGATGTTTTAAACGGTTTGTAATATGTTGGAGCTCCGGTTTCTTTAACTTATTTTGGGCTTTCGTTTTAATGTAATGGATTTATGAATCGTATTTGGACTTAAATTTGATTTATTTGTTGGGCTCTTGGAAATTTGAAATATAGGTCTTGGGCCGGAGGCCCAATGTGACATCCGGGTCGGGTGTTACAATAGCTTCGAATATGACCAAGAGATACTTACCCGTATCGATACACCTCCTAAGGGTATCGAAACGCTCTACTATGGATATGCCTTCATATATGTATTAATACGCTAAGCTAAATAGCTTAGAAAAACCCACGAGAAAAACCCACCCGTATCGATATACCTACTGAGGGGTATAGAAATGAAATGCTACTATAGTTTTAGGTATCGAAACCCTACCAAGGGGTATCGAAACGATTTCCTACTTGAAAATTCTTGTTTCAAAACACAGGTAAGGCATTTCAAAATGCCTACCATTCTTACCCTTGTTTTCCTCTCTACGATATCGATACCCAGGCCAAGGGTATAAATATGCTTGTACGAAAACGCAGGTCTAGACCCTAAAATTCTTAAGAATATCAACCTAAACCGAACCATTCGATCCCAAAATGTTCCTACACATTATTGAAGTGGTTTAGGTGAGTTTCTAACTAATTTTACCCAATATCTTCAACCATAATTCAATTCACCATTAAAGCATGCATAGGCTCTAACATAAATCAAAACATCAAAAACCAATCAAACATGTCAAATAATGATGATACACATGAAATGCAAAGGATTTGGAAATTTACCAACCTCCAAAATAAGCCAAAGAAACTCCATAGCAAGCCCTTAAACCTTTGCCTTGCCCAAGCTCCTTGAAGGATCACCAAGCTCTTTCACTACAAGGGAAGATATCAAGGGATTACTATTCTATCTGGGTGATTTAAGGAAACTAAAACAACCCTTTAATCACACTAAAACCTTCCCAAAAACCTATTCTTGTTTATCTCTAAATTGCCCAACCAAAAACCCAATTTCCACCAAATTTAACCAAACGTACCTTTCAAGATAGATCTTTCTAAGCTGAACAAACTTCCCTCAAGCAACAAAACGTGATTCCCACAGGAAAACCTTTAAAACTCAATCTTTGGTGATAGATTTGAGAGAGAGAAATGAGACAAGAAGAGGGTAGAGATAATAAATATGGTTATGATATCACCTCTCTGCATATGAAAAGAAAAACCTCTTTTTCCCTCTTTTTTCCTCCCAAAAATCAAATTACCAAAGCACCATTGGGCCACTATCTAAATCTAAACCCAACAACAAACTCTTAAGCCCAACAAGACCCTCAAAGCCCAAACACAAGACCCGCTACCTCGGGTTAACCCGACTCTGAGTCCTAAAACTCGGGTCGTGACATGACAGATCTTGCCTCCATGGCAGCGCTTGGATGATCATAAATGAAGTATAATAGAAAGAGCATAAAGAGCTTAATCTTTTAAGACAAGTCTAAAGAAAAACGGAGCAAAGAAGAACGAGGAAAACCTTTGTCAAATCTATGCAAGAAAAGAATCTTAATAGAAATAAACTAGAAAATAAAATAAAGATCTTTTATTTATGTACAAAAATTATATTTTATTCCAAGTCGAATTCCTACTTTGCAAATATTTGACCTAGGTTTAGCCTTAAGTATCTTACCTTAGGAATAGGAGAGAGCCATCAAGAATTCTTTTGAATAAAATCCTAGCCATCGACTTTACCATCATGTTCTAATTCATCCATAGGTCCTAGGTTATTTTGTGGAGTAGTTGTGGAAGAAAAATGTATTTTGTTTAAGTTTTTATTAATGCAAGTTTTGATTCATAGTTTATTTGCTCTTAGTTTTTACTATTTCTTGCACTCAAGCTCGAGAGAGAAATTTGTAAGGAAAAATCTATTTGTCTAGACTCGGGAGAGTTATACTAACAAAATGAGTGAATACAATATTTACTCTTGGGTTTAGACTAATCTGGCTTAGGGATAAGTTCAGGTTTCAATGACTAAAAGGGATGTAATATCAGTTGGTGTTCATCCTTGATTCACGCCGCGAGGTATCATCGAGACGTGACCATCAATACTACTCTGAATTAGGGATAAGAAGGAGTCATCAAAGGACGTTCTGTCCAACTATGAGTTGTCAACTTGTCATCGATGCATAAACCGTCGAGGAAGCTAAGGCAACCCTTCAGTGAGCTGCCGAGGCGGCAATCTTGACTTTGCATTATAAAGACGAAGATAATTTATATTCAGAATCCACACTACGAAGCAATCTGACCTGTCCTATCCATTAATTCTTGATTTCTGGATTAATTATTTTATTGCATTAGTTAATTAGTAGTTTAGTTATAAGTAAAACTTAATTTACTTGTGTTATTTAATTTTCCATTATGTAGTAAGTTCAGTCCCTGTAAGATTCGACATCTTATATAATATTACTTGACGAAGTGTGCACTTACACCGTAAAAAGTTTAGGCCTTCCTACACACGACACTTGCAATAGAGTACCTCCTTGGTAACTTCATCACAAACCACACAACTCTTGGCATGAAACTAAAAATAAACGTTATATTTTCTAGAAAACTTTTACGCATAAAGTATGTTTTTAGTGATTTGGGGAATAATGAGCAGATTATGTAATAACAATGCTCGTTACATATAATTAAAATACGAATGAAAAACTTTCACAATTTAGATCTCTTTACTATCACCAATAGTGAGTTTACTTCGTCCTGTATAGTTGTAGCATTGATGCGTAGTTGATGTATAAGTAGGGTTCTAAACGAACGGAACAAACACGAACGAGGTTGTGTTCATGTTTTTTCATGTTCGTTTATGTTCATTCGTTTAAATGATAAACGGACATAGAAAACGAACATAAATAAATGTAAACGAACATAAACGAATGACCATAAACAAACATAAATGAAAGAACATAAATAACATATATAATATGCGAAATATTTAATATTTTGGATTAATTCGATTAATTCAGCTAATTAACTAATTTTAAAAAGAATTAGTCGATAATTAAAATTAAAAAAATCTTAATTATTAGAAGAAACCTAAAATTTAACTGATTAACCAATTTTGTTTTGGTTTTATCCGTTATCTCGGTTTAAAAGATAATGAGTAACCCTAGCCTATAACAAGGAAGTTTTTAACGAATCATAAAATAAGACTTTTTAACTCGAGTAACTCAAAATTTTTTGACTCGACTTACTTTATCTGATGCTTGCCCTTAGATATACGTGAATAAATTTAAACAATTAAACATAAATGAACATAAATGAATGAATATAACCGAAAAGATTACGAAACGTTCACAAACATAATTTCACGAACGTTCGGTTCGTTTACAATCCTTTGTATAAGTTGAAACATGATGTGTAGCCTCGGTGTTGATATACCATGCATCAAATTACCCAGATGTTTATGTACCAATATGAGAATGGCATTGAGAGCACCCATAAGAGCCAATTTCCACTCTTATAGTATAAAAAGTTAGATTAACATTATTATTATTATCAATCAAACATCAATTCACAGTTATGTTGCCTTCATTAATACGGGGCTTGTAGGTGCTAACAATAAGTCCTACAAACGATTTGTCAAAGCAAAGATAGCAATGATCAACCAAGTGATCCAATTTACCATATAACTAAAATTGGAAACGATTTCGAATATGTCTTCACCAACCATTGCTCAATGCAAATTCCTAGAATTGACGCCATTCCCTAACTAAGAATAAAATATGACAAACAGGATATTATGAACACTCATCGAAGCTGGCAGTGCTTAATCATACATAAGTTATTGTACCTTGACATCTATTAAGATTTTTATTACTCCATCAATTGTGAAAAGATCATGACTAGCAGTGATCACTACTATAAATGAGCGACAGTGAATTGATAAATCATTTAAAATAGAGACAATGTGTTCATAGACAGGGTTGCTATAGAAAGCCAATGTATCAAATATTTCCTTGAATTTAGAAATATACACTCTTATAATTATATCTCCCTTTCGGAGTAAACAAAGATGAAAATGTAAATTCATAATTGTTGTCGTGGAATGGCCGCTGAAATATTCCACCATAATCTTCCATATTCCAATAGTTACATCTGTACCTACAAATTGATATAGAAGATTGGGATTCATCATGGATAATATCTAGGAGGCCATGACACTATTTTGCAAAAAAATGTCTCATACGCATCATTTGGAACCAAATTATTGTTAGAAATACTAACAGTAGCAGCTGGTGCAACTAAAGTGCCTTTGAACAGTCCATCAAGCCGATGACATCAAATGATGATGAGGACTTATTGCATCCACACAAGAAAGTTGAATTCATCCAACAAGGTGTTGATTCTCTTATTGGTAAAGTATCGGCCTCCAATGCCAAATCCAATCGATTCCCTTTCATTGGAACCATACATAATGAAACTCGTCATGAAAAAATCAAAGAAGAAGAAGATGCATGATCAGAGATAGAACATGGTGAATGATACATGTTCGAAAATTTTGATAATTGTGGAGACTTGAATGAGAAATTTATCAAAAATTTTTTGAGGAAAATGTTGAACCATTTGTTGGTTCGTAAATATGCAGATGTACATTACGAGAGTAACGTAATATTCGAACTAATATGGTCCTCTGCGTGCCTACTGTTGGAAAAAACAGTTAAAAAAGGATCATCTTTGAGACATATTTTGGAAGTGTAAAGATGAGGATTCAAATAAGGAAATTATTGATTCCTATTCTACTCCGAGAGATCTTTACAACGGTAGCTCATGTGCTCAAAATTGTTGAGTGATGAATGAGAAATTGATGCTCAAAGTAGGAAGGTCAAGAATAAAATAAGGAATGAAGAACCCCTTATCCCACATTGATGGGATAAATGAAGTGAGAGGTGTTTATATACACCTACCCACATAAAGCTCATTGAATGACTTAAGATGACTCTATGCCTCGCGCGTAGGCGTTGCAAATCTAATCCCATTCCAGTTGGGGCGCACTCGCACGATGTGGGCGACACGAATGTCCAGACCGATCGGGTCTTTCATGGGCCTACGGATATTTTACCCGTTGTGAGTATTTTCCTTAATTTTTTTAATATCTAGAAAATAGTTTATATTCACATGAAATACAAATTAAAAGGAGAAGTTGAACTTCCATTGAACTATAGATATTATTTAGATAATGGGAAGATAATGGTTATTATCAGTTTATAGAAATTGTCAAGTTTAAAAAAGAAATTTTATTTATGTTTAGTGTAATTAATTCTAATTCCAAACGTTTCTTTTATAGAAACAAATGACTACTGGAGATTCTGGAAACTCAAAGGTTTCATTACCTGTACAGAACTCTAAACAGATCCAGAATAGGGAGGCAACGACAATGAATGTGAATCACAATGAGAAGCCGGTCAAATTTACTGGACAAAATTTCAAGACATGGCAACAGAAGATGTTGTTCTATATGACCATGTTGTTCTATATGACCATGTTGAAATTGAAAAGTTATTTAAAAGATGATCATCATGTTATTGGTATAGGGGATGAGGAAGGACAGGTTGATACGATCACCGCCTTCAAGATCAAAGAGGAATAAGAAAACGACGATTTTATGTACTAGAGCTATATTCTAAACTTATTACAAGACTCATTATATTCAGTATATAATGTATATGAAACAGCTAAGCAGTTGTGGATAGCTTTGGACAATAAGTACAGAGCAGATGATGTTGGGGCTAAAAAGTTTTTAGTCGCAAAATTCTTGAACTTTACTATGGTTGATTAAAAATCAGTAGTAACTTAAGTAAAAGAACTCTAACTAATTATTCATGTAATTCTTTCATAAGGAATGGTCATCAAAGAGCCCTTCCAAGTTGCTACCATCATGGAAAAGTTGCCTCCCGGATGGAATGATTTCAAGAGTTACTTGAAACAAAAGAGGAAGGAAATGTCAGTAGAAGAACTGATTACCAGACTTCAAATTGAAGAAGACAACAGAGGTAATGCTGTAAAATCTCTAATTAGTAAGGCCAAGGCAAATATTGTCGAAGCCAGAAAAGGTAAGCAACCGTAAAGGCCTCAAACTAAGCCAAAGTTGGGTCCTAGTGGTGGGGTCTTCAAGAAAGAGAAATTCAAGGGAACGTGTTTCAACTGTGGGAAAGTGGGACACAAATCCTCTGAATGTAGGTTTTCGAAAAGAATGAAAGCCAAAGAGGTCAACATCGTGGAAGATGAAGATCTAGTTGTTGTGATATCTAAAGTCAACATGGTTGACTCTATTCTAAGAGAATGGTGGCTGGACACAAGAGCCACACGTCATATCTGTTGTAATGAAAACTCATTTCATGAGCTGACACCATGTGATAATGGAGAAAAACTCTATATGGGAAATGCTTCAACATCCATGATAAAAGGTAAGGGAACTGTGGTGTTGAAGACGACTTCAGGAAAAGAACTCAAGCTTCAGATTATGTTGTGTGTACCTGACATACGAAAGAACCTTGTCTCTGGAACACTTTTAAGCGTTCATGGATTTAGAATGGCTTTTAAATCCCAAAAGTTGATTTTGTCTAAAGGGGGAATATTTGTAGGTAGGGGATATGTACTGAATGGAATGTGGAAACTCAATGTTATCTCTGTAAAATCCCAAATTATGAATAAAAATGTAGCTTCTTCTTCTGTTTATATACTTGAGTCATTTAATTTATGGCATGGTAAACATGGACAAGTCAACTATGATACCTTGCGAAGGTTAATTAAATTGGAACATATTCCCTCATTTCACATCAATTATAACTTAAAATATGAAATATGTTTTTAAGAAAAATCAACAAGAACTTTGTTTCAAACTATTGAAAGAAGTACAAAGCCGCTTGATTTAATTCATAACGACGTTTGCGACTTAAAATTTGTCCAAACAAGAGGAAGAAATAAATTTTTTATTACCTTCATCGATGATAGCACAAGATATTGTTATATATACTTGCTAAAAAGCAAAGACGAGGCTATAGAGAAGTTTATACTCTATAAGCAAGAATTCGAAACCCAACTTAATAAGAAAATTAAGATGGTAAGAAGTGATCGTGGTGGTGAATATGTTAATCCATTTGGTGAATATTATTCTCAACATGTTATTATTCACGAAGTGACACTACTATACACCCCTCAGTCTAATGGAGTAGCCGAACGTAAAAATCGAACTTTGAAAGAATTGATGAATGCATTATTGGGAAGTTCTAGGTTATCTCAGAACATGTGGGGGAAGTCATTCTCTCAAAAATTACCTTCTAAATAAGGTTCCACAAAAAGGAAAAGACAAGACACCATATGAATTATGGAAAGGTCGGAATCCTTCCTACCAACACTTAAAAATATGGAGGTGCCTAGCAATGTTAATGGCACCATTACCAAAATAAATGAAAATAGGTCCAAAAATAGTGGATTGTATTTTCATTGGCTATGCTGAACATAGAAATGTTTATTGGTTTCTTGTGTATGAATCAAAAAATCAAGAGATTCACAAAACCATGATAATGGAGTCAAAGAATAAAACTTTCTTTGATAATATATTTCCCTATAAAACTAGGGAAGTTGATCAGTTTGTTACAAAATGAACATTGGACGATATGACTCCAAATGATCAACAAGAGTCTGGATCTGAACAAGAGCCAAGAAAGAGCAAAAGGGCTAGGATAGAAATATCCTTTGGATCTGACTTCCTAACCTATATGCTGGAGGTTGAACCTCTAACGTATAGTGAAGCTATACGTTCCTCCGAAAGCACTTTTTGGAAAGATGCTATAAAGAGTGAAATTGATTCTATCATGCAAAATCATACATGAGAATTAGTGGACCTTCCTCCAGGAATTAAACCACTAAACTCAAAATGGATTTTCAAACGGAAGATGAAAACAGATGGAACAATTAACAAATACAAGGCACGATTGGTAATAAAAGGATATCGGCAAAAGGAAGGCCTTAATTATTGTGATACATTTTCTCCCGTATCAAGAATAACATCTATCAGGATGATACTTGCAATTTCTGCACTAAGAAATCTCCAAGTGCATCAAATGGATATTAAAACAACCATCCTAAATGGATAACTTGACGAAGAAATGTACACGGAACAACCTGAGGGTCATGTAGTTTTAGGTCAAGAAAGGAAAGTATGTAGATTGGTGAAGTCTCTATACGGACTTAAACAAACACCAAAATAATGGCATGAGAAGTTCGATAACGTCATGATGACAAACGACTTCAAAATAAATGAGTGTGATAAATGTGTATATGTCAAAACTATGGACATTGGATATATCATCCTATGTTTGTATGTCGATGACATGCTCATTGTAGGAAGTAACAATGAGATGGTAAAATGTACCAAGAACATGTTAAATTCAAAATTTGACATGAAAGATATGGGATTAATTGATACAATTTTGGGTATACAAATAAAAAGATCAGCAAAAGATCTCATATTGACTCAATTACACTACATGGATAAGATTCTTGAAAGATTTGGCAAGGATGATTGTGGCGTAACTACAATTCCTTTATATCCTTGTTTTAATCTATCTAAGAATAAAGAAGAAAGTATCAATCAACTGGAATATGCAAGGGTCATAGGTAGCTTAATGTATCCCATGAGCTGTACGAGACCAAATATCACTTTTACTATAAGCAGTCTAAGCAGGTTCAAAAGCAATCAAGGAAAAGATCATTGGAAAGCAATTGTAAAGGTACCGAGGTATCTTAGATAAACCCGGGACTATGGATTGCATTATTCCAAATACCCTACTGTCTTAGAATGATACTTTGATTCCAATTAGATATCTGACATAAAAGATACCAAAAGCACAAACGATTATAACCAGATCCACAATGGAATCTGAGTTTGTTGCTCTAGATAAAACTAGAGAAGAAGCCGAATGGTTAAGGCAATTTCTTGAGGATATCCCTAAATGGGAAAAACTTGTGCCCATTGTATGTATATACTGTGACAATCAAGCAACGACTGCTAGAGCACAAAATTTTATGTATAATGGTAAGTTGAGACATATACTTCGGCGACACAATACTATTAGAAAACTTGTCTCAGATGGAATTATCTCTATTGACTTTCTAAGATCAAAGGATAACATTACGGATCCACTAACCAAAGGGTTAAATCGAGATCAAGTTGAGAAAACATCGAAAGGAATGAGACTAAAGACCATAAAAAATAAAGGTGCTATATGAAGGAAAAACCCTACCTAGTTGACTGGAGATCCCAAGATCTAGGTTCAAAGGGACAACCTAATTGCATAGACCTATGTGGTCACTATGGGGGATCCTCTCCCAAGTCCATTCCTATGATGCGAACAGTGATAAGAATTTGGTAAAGGTTAAGCAAAAGCTTGTAATGACCATTGTGTGCTTCAGTTAGCCGAGAAACATGAGTCACCTATGTGAGAGTGAAGTCGGCCGCTTCAAGGAGACTATTGGGAATAGTTCTTTCAAAATCTTGTAGAACTAAGGAATTTCCACGACCATATGGGCATAACCATGATAGATGAAACTCTTATCAGAGAGATAAGTGTGTGAAGTATGTCATCGTTTACACCAACGACTGACAATTCAATGACATCACGTCTACTGATTAACTAGTAAAGTAAATATACTATCACAAGGGAAGGTTCAAAGGAAGAAACCTACCTATCCTATGCATCTATCAATCGTAGAGCTTATCACCACATCGAACCAAAATGTTTTAATAAAATCATCAATTTCATTCAAGTGGAGGATTGTTGGAAAAACAGTGAAAAAATGGCCATCTTTGAGACATATTTTGGAAGTGTAAAGATGAGGATTAGAATAAGGAAATTATGGATTACTATTCTACTCCGTGATATTTTTACAACGATAGCTCATATGCTCAAAATATTTGAGTGATGAATGAGAAATTAATGCTCAAAGTAGGAAGGTCAAGAATAAAATAAGGAATGAAGAACCCCATATCCCACATTGATGGGATAAATGAAGTGGGAGGTGTTCATATACACCTACCCACATAAAGCTCATTGAATGACCTAAGATGACTCTTTGCCTCGCGCGCAGGGGGTGCAAATCCAATCTCATTCGGGATGGGGCGCACCCACACGACGTGGGCGACGCGAATGTTCGGACCGGTTGGGCCTTTCATGGGCCTACGGATATTTTACCCGTTGTGAGTATTTTTCCTTAATTTATTTTTTTAATATCCAAAAAAGAGTTTGTATTCAGATGAAATACGAATTAAAAGGAGAAGTTGAAATTCCCTTGAACTTCGGATATTATTTAGATAATGGGAAGATAATGGTTATTATCAGTTTAAAATTCGAATTTAATTCAATTTTAAATATCAGATAATGCGCATTATCCCTTAATATTCAAATTTTGATTCGTTTCAAACTGCTCACTATTGCCCTATTTCCCCTATAAATATGAGTTGATTTCTCAGGTTTCAAACACATCCAAAATGTTTTCTCTCTCGTTTTTTCTTCTGGTGATTGGCAAAGGCAGATAAGGCTCGGGATCTCTGCAACCGTGCTATTGTTGAAGGTCCTCTAATTATTGTATCTTTGGAGACAAACTACCATCAAGCATATATTTGATATATACTAGTTTGGAATTAAAATGATAAACATTAAGATTTCCTTTAATCCTTTTAATGGCTCATTAATTCTAAAATCCTAAATGCTCGGTTAGGTCAAAATTTTCACTTATAACCCCACGAAACTCTTATAAATAGTATGTAAATCTTCTAGGTTAAACACAACGAAAACCATAGAATATTTTTCATGTTTTACTTTGTGAGTTTTTCAAAAGTTGTTTTCAACGATAGGTGAAGGCATGAGTAATTTGTTGTTCTCAACATCAGTGCAATTATGGGTAATCATCTGTTTTATTTTGGGAGATAAACGACCAATGAACTCGAGCACCATATGAGTGGTCGAAAATATGTCTTAAGAAAATAATATTTATGTAAGCCTCAATACGTTTCCTTTTCATTTTGAATATTTTTCCCGAGTTAGGTGCAATTAATTTTATTACTATTTTTAATTATTTGATTATTAATTTATAATAGGCACATACGTATCTGTACAAGTAAATTGGGGCTTATTTGCACGAACCATTTTGCCTCAGTGGTTAAGGGAACAATTGTTATAGAAGGTTACGGGTTCCAGCACCAGTAATGTCAGTACAGTGATTGAACGATTAATGCTCAATGGAACAGATACTATTTAATCGCTATAATTGTTTAAAAAATTGGGACTTATTTGCTATTTGACTTTTTTTTCTTTATCTCACAAAGGAATCATCTTTTATCACCAAAGTTTAGAAATTTTCATGAGTCATTTGCTCTGCTTTTATGGGAAATATGAGAAGGTTTTTTGGCATGTATTTTAAGGTAAATTCTTAGATTCTAATAAATGTAAAATTCATCCATAATTCTACATGCTTTATTATGATAATATTTAAGAGTTATTATCTAATAAATTTTGGTCTTAATAATAATTATTAAATTTAAAAATAATTTTTAATTTATATTCTTAAAAATATTATGGATTTTATTTGATATTACTACCTCTATCCCACTTAAGATGTCTATTATTGATATTTTAAAAGTCAACATTTTTAAAGTTTGACTCTATTTATATTAAATATTTTAATTACTTAATTTTTATAAGATATATATTTAAAAACTTTTTGATAAAAGATTTTTAAAATATATTTTTTATATATTTTTATCAATAATAAATTTTAAATAATTGTGATTCAAAGTTTTAAAAAATTGACCAAAAAATCAACAATGAACATTAAACATGGGACAGAAAGAGTAATAATTTTCTCTAAAAATAAATTAAAGAGACGAACAAGATACACAAATGAAGTATATATTGTTTTAGAAACAAAAATTTTATAAATAATTTATTTCTAGAATTAATTTATACCACTTTAACGGGTTTACTTCATCTTCTTCAAAACAAGAATCAACAAAAGTAATTAATTAGTTTCCTTTTGAATTTTGTTTCCATTAAATTTCTATTTTTAGTTTTAGTGTTACTAATCCTAATATTTAATAAAAAATAAATTATTAAATTTATTTCTAAGCTAGAATCATGCATTGATTCTAACTTATTGAGAAAAATAAATTCTTGAATTTATTTTAGAAAAGAAAATAAATTAGATTTATTATTTCTTAAAAATTATGTACGATTCTATTTGGAAATAAATATGTAAATTTATTTTTAGAAATGATATTTGTTACTAAATTTAAATTGTTAATTTTTATCGAGGTCTCAAATCAAAATATAGAAGAATTTCTATATGTAAAAATTAAATTTTTAAAGCTTATTCTTATGCATGTTATGAAATGCACAACAATTAAAAATGATTTAAGAATTATTAAGGTCATTGGACTATAAATAAAAGATATTGGTGTTAAAGAATTCTTTGTTACTAAATTCTTAATGAATGATTCTTCGTTACAAACAGGTGATCGAAAGACATTTTGAAAGTACATGTATAGGATTGATTCTTTAAAAGACTTGGTACTTAAACGTGCCTAGTGTACCATTTCCCTTTTCATAAGTTACCTATCTAATGCACTGTTCATTATTGTTCTTTTTATTAAAACCATGTGAATTTTTTATTTTGGAATTTCAATTTAATAAAATCCTATCATCTGAAAAAAAAAAAAAGCTAAAAATTATATTTCTATTTTTAGTTTTTAGCCTTTGAATAAATCCTTAACATTTAATAGAAACATAATACTATTGGATTGTGATTATGTGATACAAACGATAAAATTTATCATAAAGAATTTTAAAATATGGTAATGAAATATATTGTATATTTGATCATGATAAATTTGGCCAAAGTAAGATTCTCCTAGTGTTATATTTAATAAATAAATGTTATTACATCTTTAAATATTGTTAAGACAAATATTGCTAAGGAAAACATAATGAAAGTCAAAATGATTTCAAATTGTAAATTAGACAGTGTATCTTAAAAAGCTAAATTTCATGAGGAAATACTTCAATTCCATGAGATAGAGAGCAAGTGTTTGGACTATAGATCTTGTGTTATATTATGATACTATGGCAAATCCACAAGAGGCGGAACATTACTCGAAGAAACCGCAATACGACCTCGGCCACGACCTTTCCCGATCGCAAGTCGTGCACTCTTACGGGGTGACATAGTAATATATCTATAGAAGGATAAACAAAATCCTAAATTAGAACTGATATTTAGATTATTGATCAAAATGTATCCGAAAATTTTAAATATAAGCTGAAATGAAAATCCAAAGTATCAAATAAGTTTATAAAAATCATTTTAAGGTCAAAAATCATTTTGGATCTCACAGTCCAATGGTTAAACCTGACTCTGATACCACCAAATATAACCCTTAATTTTAACATAATCTTTTAAATTAAAACTTAGGGATCACATTAAATAACTTGTCTCACAAGTTAGGGTTCAAATAAACGAAGTACAAAACCTATTAAATCGTCAAAATCAGGAATATCTGAAATACTGAAAAAAATCATTTAAAACAATTTGAAGGTTCAACTCAAATTTATAATAGACATTAAAATCCTGAAAATCAAGTAAATGTCCTATATAAAAAGTCGAAAGTCCATTACAAGAATAAATATTCAAAATTGAAAGTACTAAAACCGAAATATATAAAAAATACGTAGAAAGTTCTAAATCAAAAATCCTCCAATTATCGTAGCCTAAGTCTAAGAATTTGAAACATAAATTAAAGGGTGGTAAGCTAGGGAGCTTAATGTGTCTTTAGTATATAGATATAGCATAATCACAACATTCAGAATATCATATCCATATCTCTAATATTCACATGTGAGCAGAATACAAATAACATAACATGTCAGAATCATATGATGCAATATCTGAATGTCATGCACCCATCACCAACACCATCTGAATAATAGGTTCCCTTGAACCACTCTAACTCCATCGTCACCATATGAAGTGGAAACTAGACCCGAAGGAGAAGCCAATAATCCATAGTGGAAACTCGACCCGAAGGAGGAGCCACTGATTTGATGTGATACTCACCTGAAGGTGATATCATTAAACTTACTCGAACATAATATCCCAACCCAATGCAATGTCATGATATGATATTTGATTCTAAATGCATACCTTATATTATTTAACAGGAGGCATGCATAGTACTAATTTTAAGTTTTCTTAAATTCAAATATATATATATATAATTTGATTCAGAAATAGAGTCCAACAAGACAACAAGGATACACATAAGCAAACAAATTCTACATACATAAGTATAAAAATAATTTCGGGAGAGGCACACCTTAGGGAACTAGCTTAACGTCGAGAATAACGTCTACTAGACTCAGTCCTAGCACTATATCGAGCAGATGCAGAACTTAAGAATAACATTTACGTAAGTACTAATAATATGCCACTAAACTAGAATTACCAATATTAATTTAGAAAACTCACGTACGGGTCCCTAAGTCTGAGCATCAGAAGTTCATCTAGGAGGAGGAGGAGGAGGAAGAAACTTTGTATCTGAATCCACATCACCTGAACCAGATAATAAATCAATTTTAGATTCTGATAGAGTTACATTTTCTATTCAGCATTCATACTAAAATTCCTTAAAAAAACATTTTGAGTTTAAATTTTGAAAACAAACAGTGTCATTAGAATCAGAACATCGAATAACATAAAGTAAGCTTGATTTGAAAAGTCAACGTTGATGTCTACACTGGTCAACGCTAACACCAGCAGGTTAATATTGACATCAGTATGGAAAAAGCTGACGTCAGTAGAGTTAACGTTGACGTTAGTCAATCAACGGGTTGGGTCAATATGTCAGTCAATAGATCAGGTTGGAACCCAAATTTTCGAGAAAAAATTTGGAAATTCTAGAAAATTCCCAAAATTTCTAAACTTTGAAAAGCATAACCCTTTTCTCTGAATTTGATACCCGAAATCCAGATTCAAAACCATACATTTTCTATATGAAAAAAATACACAACCTATTTCTTCCCATTTTTCAACTCAAACAGAAAAATATCCTCTTTTTCACGCCACACGAAAACAAAACTAAGGAAGAAGAGAATAAGCAAAATTTACCTTTCACATAACTAGTTGATTTGAAAGGAGGATCCAAATGGGAAGGGAATAGCTTAATCGACTTTCTTTGAAAAGAGAAGTGAGGGAGAAATTAAAAGAAAAAGAAAAAATAAAGGAGAAATAAATCCCCATATCAAAACTAAAATAAAAATTAAGGGTATATATTCTCTAAAAATAAAAAGGGTAAACTACCCAAAAAGGGTCTCAATTTCTTTAACTTTTCAAAAAGATACTTCAAATTTCTAAATTTACAAATTAGCCATTGAAATTCTGGTGAAGTGGTTAGATTCCTCAGATTTCTTCACCTTTTGCCAAGTTGTAGTATTTTAGATATCGTATCCACAGGGACTAGTCAACCTATACTACAAAATAAATCTGCGCTTAAAGATAAAGACACAAGTAATTTGGATTAATGGTGAATTAACTAAAAATAAAGAAAACTAAATACTTAAAGGATTAACAATGGAAGAAGTAAGGCTAGGCAGTTTGCTTTGTAGAGGGAAATCCATTTGCACTTATTCTCTAGTTATTAATGCATGTGGTTGAATTCTCGCCGCGGTGGGTCACTCAAAGGGTCGCCTCAGCTGTCTCGGTGGGGTTGTGCCTTGTCGACAACTCAACTTTCCATAGTTCAACATAGCATCCGAAATTGTTCCTCCTTATCCCTAAGCGAGAAAACTATTGAAACCCACATCTTGATGATACCTCCCGGCATGAATCAAGGATGGATAGCAACCGATTTTATGCTTCCTTTTGGTCTTTGAAATCCTAGTTGGCTTATCTCTAAGCCGGATTAGTCGATGCCCATGAGCAAAGATCATATTCTCTCGTTTCATGAGTCTAACTTTCCCGATATTAGACAAATAGATTTTTTTTCACAAACTTATCTTTCGAGCTCGTAAGTGAAAAAGAGTAAGAACCAAGAGAGAATAAACAATGAAAAATAGAAATTTATTAATAAGTCTCGAATAAGATACAACTTTCTTCCCCAACTACTCCACAAAATACCTAAGCCTCAATGGAGTTTAGAACATGATGGTTTTTTTCGGAGGCTAGGGTTTGTCTATGAGAAACGAATTGTCCTCCTAGCCTTAGGGGTTTGCCTTTATATAGGCCAAGTCTAGGTTAAAGACTTCCGTAAAAATAAGAGTTCTAAAAGGAAAAGAATACATGTCCTTATTGAATTATAATTCTTTTATTTTATTTCCTAATTTAACTCCTTAATTCCAAGTCAGCTTTGACCTTGACTTGACTCTATTTTTTTTCTTCTGTTTTGTCTCGCATATCGTTCATTTGATTCAGCATATCTTTCTACATCTATCGAGCACCAGTTATCATCTTTCCTCTGCTGCCACGATGGGCGATATGCTGTCGTGACGGGTGTATCCTTGCATTTCAGCTCATGTTCCAACATCCATTCATCTATCTGGTCGTACCTGCATGGTTATTTCCTGTCTAAGAAAGAAAACCATTAACCATACCTGTTTTACCCCAAATATTAGATAAAATAACAAAGTGAGTGCATGGATGTTGGAAAATGGAAAATATGCAGAATTATCCTTAATTGTTATTAAATTTGTCCTTTACAAGGAATAATCGGGTGGGAATATGATATAATGGAATTTTATGAACTTGTCAAATACCCCTAAACTCGAACTATTGCTTGTCTTCAAGAAATGCAATAAAATCCTTAAGTCTAAATTTTTATAGAAATATATTTTTCTGTCTGCCGCGGCAGAGTTCCTTTCTTAACTCAGCCTCTTCAATGTTTCAAGAATTCCTCGGAACTGGACTATAAGTCTGTGTGGGTGTGGGTGTTGCCTTGAATAAACTGATTTTCTAAATTCTAAACTATTTTCTTGGCTCAAAACTCCCGACATAGATTTTTTTTTCCTTTTTTTCTTTTTCCCTGCCCTGTTATATAAGCATATAATTAATTACATACTTGTACTACTTGAGCCGGTTGCGGGAACCTCAAGTGTTCAACTAATCTCACTAGAGTTGGTGATAGGCACCTCTAATAAGTGGGAAGGAGACTAAGTCTTAGAGCCGGTGATAGGCACGGCACCTCTAAGAACTGTACTAGAGCCGGTGATAGGCACCTCTAGTAGAAATCTAAAGTCTAAATCTCTATTGCTTTCTAAGAGAAAAGAAATTTTAAAATCAATTAAGTCTTTGCAGTATTTAATTATTTTTCAGGCTCATAGTCTAATCTTAAGCACTAATACTGAGTTACCTCTCTGATTTCAAGTCTAGTGAAGGGTGTACTCGGTTGCGGAGGCAGAATAGAATATTGCAGCCGAAGCAGACTTCTATAAAATTGGCATACTTTAAAAAAATGCAGTAAAATAAAGACAGAAGTAAGACAATATTAAGATAACCCTGTTAATTTCCATACATGGCAGATTAATTACAACTTACAAAAATGGACTAATGCTCCCCAAACTCAAGGGATGCATTGTCCTCAATGCATGGAAAGATAGATAAGAAAAACAGGAGATATGGAAGAGACAAAAAGAAAAAAGGGAAAAACTACCGTCCTTTTTAAAATGCTAAGGATGCAAAGGAATCCTCGGAGTCGCTATTGATGAGAAGCTTTCGGCAACTCTTTGGCGACGGCTGCGCTGCTGCCTTCAATGGATTGGCATATGCTTTCTTGGTAGAGCGGGGCGGTTGGACTCATAGGGGAGTTGGATTGTTGCTTATCTCCTACTCGGTGTTTATGTTGATTGGGGAGGTCATTGTCTTTCTCTTTTATCCTGATTGTGCTTCAGCAGCCTTTATTGGGACTTCCAAATCATCAGAGCAGTGGCTCCAAGTGAACGTGTCAGATTCGTTCAGTGTGGCCCCCCTGTTGGTAGAATCCATTTTCAGAAACTCAGCTAAAGAGTCTACTGAGAGGGGTTCAATTGTCGTTGGGGTATGGAGAGATCGATTGTGAATTCTGGAAAGACAGTCGAGCATGTTGGGAATTCTTCGTGGATGGTGGCTATGATGGCATTATTGAATTCCCGGACGTAGTTCATGAAGGTCAGTTGCCTTCGCTCCATGCGGTGAAGAATTTCCATTATACCTGTTGGTACTAGGCAGTGTTTGCTGCTACTATCGATTGTTCTACTTCGATAGATGTTGCCTCCGCAGTTGCTTCATTAGCGACTGGAGGGACGAATGTTTTTGGAACAACTTCTTCCACTTGCATCCTCTTCATGTAAACTTCCCGTGTCCAGCCCTTCCTCTCCGGTGTGAATGTGTCAGATGACAGGGTCGGTACTTTTTCCAAATAACCCATAGAAGTAATTAAACATGGGAAGTAGAGAATACCTCTGTCCTTAGCAGCGCACTCAAAGATCTGTTCACTGATTATTCTTTCAACGTTGATGCGACGATTGTGAATTATTGAATTGATGAGCGCCAACCGTGACCGATCGATAGTTTGGTTATGAGAAGTCGGCAGCAGATTACTTTTTATAAAGGTGTTCTAGAGCTTTGCCTCTGGTCGGAGGTCACGACGGCTGATGGAACCACGGTGTTTTCTGGTTTTCCATTCTACTATAGACACGCAAAGCTCTGCCTTCATGGACTCGTAGTCGTCGGCGGTCAATGCAGTAGCAAACTCGGCGTGTTCATCTCTCTTGATGTGTAGTCCGAAATGAGCATTGATGGTTATATCTGCCACTGGTATAGCCCTGCCACGAAGGTGGATGTATGGGTTGTTCGGCATCGGGCGGTGAGCATAGAATTCTCGGAACCACGTAACGTTTGTCGTTGTTGGTTGCTTGGCAAATTTCTGCAACCTCTGGAAAGTAATTTTGGAGATAATGAACATCTTGATACCGATATCTTCTGCATCTGTGTAGTGGAATCCTTGATCCTCCCAGACCTGTCGGTTTTGGAACTTGTATTGATAATCTTTTTCAACTTCCTTGGTTGTAAACCATCGATAATTTGCCGCCGCTCCAGCGGGGTTTTGTTGTCGGGCTTCCATTTGGTAATTTTGGAGAAGAGAAGAAAATTGCAGAGAGAAACGATATAAAATAAAAGAAGAGTGAAGGAGGTTAACCGTTGTCCGTGTATTTATAAGCAGTGAGCGGCACAGCGTTTGAGAGAGCGGGGGCATGATTATTTCCCTTGGCGTGCAAGAGACGCAACCCCAGTTGGCAACCATTGGTAGCGGAAATGACACGATTTTTGAATCTGGGTGGCATAATTCCCGCCCAGAATTTTATGTCACTTGGATTGGGCTGATTTTTCTTTATTCTTCCTTATTGATCCTAAATAACAGAAAATCAAATTAATAGACTGTGAAAAATATAAAAATTCTAAGAACTAAATTGCAAGAATTAAAATCTAAATCTTAAAATATAAAAATAAAATATGAAGATTAAAATAATTAAGTTACTCGAGCAGTGCAATTAATTACATCTCCAGGAGTAACCATTTACCCCTTTTTAGGTGGATGAGGATTGGATCTAGAGAGAGTATCCTCATCATGTGGTTTCTTCCTTGTGTGCTTCTGCTCATGGGGTATGCGGCGGCGGCAGCGGTTGCCTTGGCACGTAATGCCTAGGCATTCAGTTTTAGCATTAAAGTTAAATTCAGATTTAACCTTAATTCTTTGACATTCCTCTGGTTCATTTGGATGCCTTACAGATTTGAACACATTGATCTTCACTTGTTGGTCATTAACTCGAATAACCAATTCTTCTTTTTCACAATCGATCAATGTTCGTCCTATGGCTAAGAATGGCCTTCCTAATATGATTGGAGCATGTTCATCTGATTCACAATCTAAAATTAATAAGTCAGCAAGAAATATGAATTTATCGAATCTTACCAGGATGTCTTCTATCTTTCTTTCTGATTGCACGTAAGAGCAATCTGCCAATTGCAGCATCACCGTAGTTGGTTTTGCTTGCTCGATGCCTAGCTTCTGGAAAACGGACTTAGGCATCAAGTTTATGCTGGCACCTAAGTCACACAATGCTTTTCCCACGTATTGATCTCCGATAGAACATGATATCATAAAACTACCAAGATCTTTTTTTTCATTGTGGCCCTGTTATGTAGCATTGCCACACATCCTTCAGTTGCGGTGGCAGTCTCAAACTCCTCAATTCTTGTCCTCTTGGATATAATATCCTTGATGAACTTAGCATAATTGGGCATCTGTTTGATTGTCTCCACTAAAGGAATGTTAATATGTACCTGTTTAAGGATGTCCAGGAATCTCTTGAACTGGTACTCCTGCTTTTTCTGTTTCAATTTTTGAGGGAATGGAGGTGGTAACCTCAGATCATCAATTGTTTCAGAGCATTGAAATCTGATATGGGGTGCTGCTATGACATCTTTTACTGCGGCATCTTTGTCGGTAGAACTATCCTCTGTTTCTTTTGCCTCAGTTTTATTTTCGGTAACCTCCTTAGAGATTAATTTCTCATACTTTTGTCCAACAACCTTGGCAGGAATCTCAGGGTCTTTAAGTTGAAGTCCACTTCTGGTTGTTATTGCTTTACATTGTTCATGTAGATCGATTCTAGTGACTTCAGTATCGCTTGGTAGACCTCCTATAGGTCGAGTATTAAGTTGTTGTGCAATTTTACCTACTGTGGTTTCTAGAGATTTCAGAGCAACTTCATTGTTTTGCATACGCATCTCCGTTTTATCCATGAATGCATCGGCTCGTTGAATGGATTTATCTGTATACGCAATATACGAATTGGTTTGAGCAATAAATATGGTTAGTGTATTCTCCAAGGTTCAAACACCAGTTGGTTGCTGCTACGGCATCGCCTGCTGCGGCAACTACTGTTGGGCTAGTCTGATATTCTGCTGAAATCCAATAGTTTGCACATTTTGTTGTTGCGGGTTTAGTGCATTGTTGGGGTTACTCCATAAAAAATTTGGGTGCTTCTTCCATGTTGGGTTATATGTGTTGGACATATTGTTCCTATTGTCATTCTCAACATAGAAGCTTGATTTTGAGTTGTGCATGCATTCGTTCGAGTTGTAATTGTCACCACAAATCTCACAGAAAATAGTGACGCTTTTTTACCTCACGAACGTGGCTAGGCTTCTATAGATCCTTATCCATGTTTTTCAATGCTGACAATTGCACTGGTATCGAATCTGAAGAGTCTAAGTTCGTCATTCCTCGCCTGGTTACTCCCCTTCTTATGGTCGGGTGTTGATAGTCATTCTTGGCAAGTCTATCCAAAATCTCCAAGATTTCATGGGGTGGGTGATCCAGTAGTGTGCCATTAGTTGAGACATCAAGCATCATTCTAGTGGGTATATTTACCGCATTATAGAATATTGATACCTGAGTCCATTATGGTAATCCATGCATTGGGCATTTTTTGTACAATTCCCTATATCTCTCCCATGCCTCATACATGGATTCGTCATCGTCTTGCCTAAAGGATGTAATATCGTTTCTAAGCTTATCAGTCATTTTGGTGTAACTAAAGCGGGCAAGAAAACTTTGGCACAACTCTGTCCATGAATTGAGTGATCTCGGCTGGAGGTTATTTAACCAAGATTTCGCCCTATCCCTCAGTAAATAAGGGAATAATTTCAGTTTTAGTACGTCGGTGGAGAATCCCTGCAGCTTGAATGAGTTGCAAATTTCTAGAAAAGACTTAAGATGTTGTCGAGCATCTTCGTTAGTTGACCCTCCAAATTGTCCTAATGTATTTATCATGTTTAACATTATCGATTTCAACTCAAAATGTTCTTCATCGATATCTGGCATAACCACTGTAAGTGTCAGCCCATCTAAATCCTCCTCCAAGTTGTCACGTACAGTACGAACCCGTTCTTGATGAGGGAGATTATCGGGGTCGACTACTTCGAAGGCAACGAGATTTGCTACCCCGGCGGCATTCATGCCAGCGTTGTTCCCCTGCTGGCCAGGTGCTTGATTCATCCTTTCGCGTATCCTTTGTCGAAGGCTTCTTGCGGTTCTTTCGATTTCAGGATCAAAAGGATATTCATTTGCTGACGGGTTAGCCCTGGTCATACAACAAAACAACCTGAATTATATCGATTTAAAAGCGAAAATAAAAAAATAAAGAAGAGAGAGAGAGAAAGAAGGTGCAGTGATAGTATGTAGCAAAGTTGGGACAATAGTCCCCGGAAATGGCGCCAAACTTGGGGACGTGGTTAGAGTCCTCAGATTTTTTCACCTTTTGCCAAGTTGTAGTATTTTATATATCGTATCCACAGGGACTAGTCAACCTATACTACAAAATAAATTTGCACTTAAAGATAAAAATACATGTAATTTAGAGTAACATTGAATTAACTAAAAATAAAAAAAAAACTAAATACATAAAGGGATTAACAATGGAAGAAGTAAGGCTAGGCAATTTGCTTTGTAGAGGGAAATTCAGTTACACTTATTCTTCAGTTATTAATGCATGTGGTTAAATTGTCGTCGTGGCGGGTCGCTTGAGGGGTTGCCTCAGCTGCCTCGGTGGGGCTGTACCTTGTCGACAACTCAACTTTCCATAGTCTGATAGAGTATCCAAAATTGTTCCTCCTTATCCCTAAGCGAGGAAACTATTGAAACGCACGTCTTGATGATACCTCCCGGCGTGAATCAAGGATGGGTAGTAACCGATTTTATGCATCCTTTTAGTCGCTGAAATCCTAGTTGGCTTATCTTTAAGCCGGATTAGTCGATGCCCATGAGCAAAGACCGTATTCTCTCGTTTCGTGAGCCTAACTCTCTCGATATTAGACAAATAGGTTTTTGTTCACAAACTTAGTTTAGAAAATGATGGGTTTTGGTGGTGGCTAGGGTTTGTCTATGAGAACCGACTTGTCCTCCTAGCCTTAGGGGTTTGCCTTTAAATAGGCCATGCCTAGGTTAAAGACTTCCGTAAAAATAAGAGTTCTAAAAGGAAAAGAAAACATGTCTTTATTGAATTATAACTCTTTTATTCTATTTCCTAATTTAACTCCTTAATTCTACATCAGCTTTGACTTTGACTTTGACTTGACTCTATTATTTTCTTTTGTTTTGTCTCGCATATCGTCCATTGGATTCAGCATATCTTTCTTCCTCTATCGAGCACCAGTTATCATATTTCCTCTACTACCACGGCGGGAGATCTATTGTCGTGGCGGGTGCATCCTTGCATTTCAGCTCATGTTCTAGCATCCATTCATCTATCTGGTCGTACCTGCATGGTTATTTCTTGTCTAAGAAAGAAAACCATTAACCATACCTATTTTACACCAAATACTAGATAAAATAGTCATTGATCATCGAGCTACATACTCTCAACGTGGGGATGCTAATTCTTCTCTTAAAAATTTATTTACTTTTGATTTTGTATTCATTTTACACATGATGTGAGGATTTATGGGATACATAGATGCTCTTTGTCGAGCTCTGCAATAAAAGTCAAGGATATTCTAAATGCGATGGATTTAGTTGCTATCACAAAATCTTTAATTCAAGAATTTAGAGAGAGTGACTGAGAAAGTTTTTTTACTGAAAGTACTCTTATTTTATAAAAAGTATGGCATTTTCACTCTGATTCTTAATATAAATGTTACTTATTCTGATATAATTTAATCTCGACATAGTAAAGATATTATATCAGTGGAGCATGACTATAAAGTGGATGTGTTTATACCATACTATGGATAAAAAACTGCATGAAGTAGTCGTTTTAGTGAGCAAACAACAATGTTGCTTATTTTGAGTATGGATTTGAATCCTACAAATGGTTACAAATACTTTAATATAGAGAAAATTTATCATCTTGCAGAGAAGTATTGTCCCAAAGATTTTTCTGAACATGAAAAATATCATTTAAGTATAAACTTGAGCTATTTTTCATGATATTCTTAATCATGCGGGGATGGAGAATTTAAGCACCATAACTCAATTATGTCAAAGTTTGTCAGAAAGTAAAAAATCATTTTTATATTCTCTTGTTGATAAATTGATTCGACTTATTTTGACTCTTCCCGTTAGTATAACAACAACTGAAAGTGCCTTTTTAAAGAATAAAAATTGTCAATACAAGTCTGTGAAATAAGATGAAAGACGACTTTTTTTATGATTATGTAATTTTGGATTGGACAAAACCCAAGGTGCAGGTGATGAAGATAAATGTGGATGTTGCTTTCATTCCAACCACTGAAAAATCTGTAATTGGAGTTATAGCAAGGAATAGGGATGGTTTTATGATTGATGGTTGGACCTATAAACTTCATGAAACTCACACTGCTAAAACTACCGAAGCTTATGCCCTTGTTGCAAGAATCAAAATGACAAATGAGAATACTCGGGAGAAAATCCAAGTTGAAAGCAATTCTATGCCTATTGTAAACAAAGCGAAGGCTATTACTTTTAATTTATCAATTGTTGCAAGCTATCTTAAAGAGGTTTATTGCATCCTTCATTCAAGTCCCTTGATTCATATTGCTCATGGAAGCAGAGAGGCAGATAGGGTGGCTTATAGACTTGTTCATTGGGTATTAGAATCAGATTATCCTTATTTATTTATTTTTATATTCTTTTGTGTGTTGAACAACTAATGTTGGATGATGCTATATTTAGTTAATAATATATTTGGTTTTTTATCAAAAAAAACTTAATTGTGTACATTGTAAAAGAAATTGCTGAAAAATTTACCATCAACTTGATCATAGAAGATTTTGATTCTATAAAAAGGAAGAGCATTCTACTTAATCAATGAAGATACCATGTTTAGATTTTATATGTTTTTGAACTATGAATCATATTATATAAGCTTTGTGTTTTATTTATATTGGCCCAGTCAATATTATTTTTCTGGATTCATCATTGTTCGTCACATTATTTATAAGATTAATCAATTAAATATATCTATTTAATTTATTTTTCTATCTCATGTTTTTTATTAAGTGAATATTCACTAATATTTATTGTAAATTAAATTTAAAAACAATTTTTACCAATTAAAGACTCATTTAATAAAAAAATAAAAAAAATAATTAAATGAATACATTTAATTGATTGATTTCGTAAATAACGTGACAAAAATAACTCGTAATTTAATTTCTCTTATTAAAAACATGACATTTTATGACAACCAAAGTCGTGGAAGTTCCCGTTTGCCTTCATCAATATTTGTCGGATTTTGCCAAGCATGTCCTCTTTGTCATTTTGTTCACTTTGCCGTACGTTATTTAGTTATTTTATTTCTTGTTTTTATTTTATCTCTAGAATTTTTTTTTTGTTCGACTATTATCATAGTATATTAATAATATTATTGTTTATTATTAATATTAGTATTATTTAAATATAATATATATGTATATAATTGTATTAATACATTTGTATGTATGTTTGTGTGTACATATAGTATATGAATTACATGTATATATATATTATTAAAACTAAACATATTAAAATAATAAGCTCATATTAATTGTCTTAAATTTCAATACAAAGTCGAATTAATTACATGATTCAGTCGGCCCAAATAAACTAAATAACCAAAAAATTTTATTCTAAATAACCTGATCTGATCTAATCATTCTCGTATTTTATGCAAACTAATTTAAATTATTTTATCAAATTTTAATCTAACGGTCTAAAAAAATTCTTCAATTGATTGTGTGGGAGCCACGCACGAATGATATAAGGAGATTAGGGCGAAAGATGACATTCTTTGACTTTTCAGAGAGAAAAATGGTTTATTTTAATAAAAATGGTTTATTTATTCATTAAACTCCTCTGCGCCAAACTTTCTCACTCCTCTTTGCCTTTCTTTTTATTTTGATCACTAATGAGTCTTGTTTCTTTTAATTTCGTCCCTAGATTTTGGTTTTAGTTCAATTTGATCTAAAATTAAGGGTAAAATTACTTTCTTGGTCCCTCGTTCCTTTTAGGTTATTTAAGTTTGGGACCTTTTAATTTCTGTTTTGTTTTATTTATTTATGCATTTTTATTGTTATATGTGTATTACGATTTTATGCATGTAATTTTTCTTTTTCTTTTCGTACATGTAAATTAGAAGTATATTGTTTGAATATGTTTAATTATCTTGTACCACAGAGTATATTATAATTTTATTTTAATACCGTTTTATGCACGCATATTCGTGTATTCTTTTTCCGTGTTAATATTTGTACGAATTTTATACGTGTGTAACTCGTATTGTTTTATTTTGCTTGTACAATATTAATGTATATTCATTTGTGTTCGTTTATTTATTTTATTTTTTACATTGTTGCTTATACAGTTTTTTTATTACGTCTTATCAATTTGATTTTAAAATATCGATATATGATTAAAGAGCGTGTTATGATTTTTTGATTAAGAAGTATGGAGAGAAAGAAAACTAGAGAAAGTGTGGATTAGGAAGTTGGTTCACAAGTTTCATACATCACTGGGCTGAAACCCTTTTGAAAACTAGAGCGTGTTATAATTTGTGCTCTTTTTGAAATTTTTCGATTCGAGTCGGTTTGAATTGATTCGATTTTTCGAGTTTATATATAAATTTTAATTACACTATTTATAATATTATTGTACATTTTGATTTTAATTTAAATAACTTTATCTTCATATCTACATACATATTTCTTTATAATATTTTTTACATGTATAAATAAGATTTTAAATTATTATTATTATTATTATTATTATTATTATTATTATTATTATTATTATTATTATTACCTTAGGTATGAATATGTTATTTTATTAAATTACGAGTCTCGTTAAAAACTTTTTTCTTATCTATAAAAAGCCAAAACGAGATAAAAATAATAATAAATTAAATATAATAATATAAATACATAAATTAAAAATATAAAATAATTTAAATAATATAAATAAAAATTATATTAAATAAAATAAAAAAATAAATATGAAAAGTGATCATATTGTAAAAAAATTACAATTAAAAGGTAAAAATAATAAAAAAGAGAAGATAAGACTGAAATAAAAGTGAAAATAAAAATACATGAACTAAATATGTAATTAGACCCTTGAAATTTTTGGTTTTTCGATTTTTCGAGTAACTCGAACTTTGAAAATTTAAACTCAACTCAAAATCAAAATTTTTTCGAGTTATTTAATTTGAATCGAATAATTTAACTCGAATAACTCGAAATTAAAAAAAAATCAATTTTTTTAATTCAAGTCGAGTTTTACCTAACCCGTAGTATCGACACCACCTTCTCATCATTTTTTTCATCCAACCTTCCCTCCTTAGCATTCTCACGTCTGTCTTTCCTTTAACAAAGTCTCGTCTTGGATATCCGAACGTCATCTTTTTATGGTATTATAATTTATAAAAAAAAAAAAAATCAAATATTCGAACCATATGATCACTCATATATTTTAAGGAATATTTTTTAAAATTAAATTAAATTTTTAGTGTTTTTAATAATTATGATAAGAAATTTTTAGGTATAAATTTTGGTTCGTGTAGGAGAACTAACACTTTTTTATCTATAATCGATTCTTAAACCCTTTAAAATTTTAATTTTATTTTTATGTCCGGTCTATCAAAATAATTGATAGTGAATCTGAGTTTTAAAAATACAATTTCTAAGAAATTCATCCTTTTCAATCGAATATTTTAATAAAATGGGGAAACTTTCTTTCTTATGTTTTTTTTAAAAATTTCTTTAACGGTTTTAAAATAGAAGCTATAATTTTCTCGAACAATTATAATTAAGGTAAACTGCAATAAGTATCACTTAATTATTTGTAAAGTTAAAATTGAATCACCTAATTATTAAAAGTTACATTTGAGTCACTCATTATGGGTAAGGTTATATTTGGATCACTCAATTATTAAAGGTTACACTTAGGTCACTCATTTATAAGTAAGGTTACATTTGAGTTACCTTTTATATTTGAAAAAGTATATCAATTTGATCGTTTTTTCTTCTAAATCATTTGTATACCCTTTTTAATATTAGAGTACTTCATTTGACATCATTAAATAATCTTTGAAAACATAAAAATATTTTCATTGTTTTTTATTAAAAATATTTTAGAAAAGTAAAAGATGCGGAAACAAGAGCTTTTAATTTTAATTTCATTTCAACTCTAGTTTAAATCCGTCATTTATTAAAACTTTAAATTTTATTATTATTATTATTATTATTATTATTATTATTATTATCTAACTAGTATTTTACTTAATTATTTAATAATTATTCTCATTTCTATTTAAAAAAACTAGATACCAAAAGCATTTTCATTATTTTTAGTTTTAGAAATAAGTTCCAATCCCTATTAACCCAGCATGTTTTCTATTTTAAAAAAAAAAACTGAAAATAAAAATTATTTTCTAGAAATTAAAAAGAAAATAAAAATACTTTTTAAAATCAAAGAAACCTTAATATCTCATCCTATTAGACCAACTGATTGAAGTTACCGTGATGATAATGGTAAATATGTGACATAAGAGAGATTATTAGATGAATCTTGTTCACTACGTCATTCATGATTTAACCAATCAGAACCGTTCATTTTTAAATAACTATCTAATAACTTCCCACCCACTAATTACATGTAAAAAAGAGGTGATAATTCACCTTAAAAAATTAAGATGAACAATTTTAATTGCTTACGACCATTGATAACGAGATAAACAAGGTTTACCTAATAATTTTTCGTGACATAGATACATCAGCAGCAATTAAGTTTTTGGCTGAGTTGATACATTTGATAAGGAAAAAGAAATAAAATTACCAAAACCAGACTAGGCTTATTTCAACAATTCATCTTCACAAATCCTAGAGTTGGGTTTGGCTCCCCTCATCCCCTTCTGTACATAACTTCAATCCGCAATCACTGTTCTTCAACCTGTAAAAGATGTAAGGTAAAAATGGCAAAAGAAGAATGCCTCTCTTCTATATATGTGTTTCTTGGGTGTATAAATGTACAGTTCAGTTTACACGACAGATGTTATTGGCAGGAACTGCTTCAGTCGATCTCTAGAGGTGAGTTCGGTTCGGAACTTCGCCTCCATTCTGCAAGTCTACTCTCAAGTCACAATAGATTGCCTACTATGATGGTGAAATAAGTGCCAAATAAGCCTTCGACACCAAAGGCAGTTGGCACTATCATGAACGCAGCTAATATCCAGCCTCGAAGAACATCAGCTAATACCTGCTGTTAAAACTTGAACCTGTGTCACTAAATTTTAGAAAGAACCCACCACCTACCACCAAAAAGAATTTAAAATGTCGATACGCCCTTCCCTGACAAAATTATGGAGCAAACTAGATTCCTCCATTTCGACCTAGCATTGATGAACCTGGGTTAAGGTCCAGTGATGGTTTCAACTTCACATGGTCCCTCATGAGTTGCTGAGACACATGATCAGCCAGGACTGGCTGTCCATCATAGTGTTCCCTATGATCCCCTTGCCCGGGCCATCCGTACTGTTTTCCAAAAGAACAAATACCTGGTGAAATCGTTTCTTGAGAAGCATTAGAAGCTTGTGAAATCCCTCGAAACATGTCAAGCTTGGGTTCTTGATAAGGGTTGCTAGCATTTGCATATAAATTATTTTGGGACCTTGGGAGTATTCCAATACCTTCATGCAAATAGGTCATTGGCTGTTTTTGGTGATGAAATGGAATGGCACCACTACCATCAGTTAGAGGAGTAGATGAACCAGAGAGAGTAAGAGGGCTAGATATAGGAGAGGGGGACATCCTTCCACTAAAATTTTGTGGTGACCTTGCATGTAGTAGAGGACTGCCACTGGGAGAAACCGGGCACGACATGTTCCTTGGTGTATGAGCATCACTGCAATGGAGCATAAAATAATGATATGATAAAAATCATGATAACACCAAAAGATAATGATATTGATGACATGTCAAAATCTTTGTAATAGTCACATTTTCTCTAAAAGCAATTGTGAAAGTAGATAAAATTCGATACATCAAGAATCCAGGGGGAAAAGGTATCAAGACCAAAGTATTTGGCTAAAAAATACCGTAGTTACACGTCCTCAATCAATTATCACTCATGAAAGCATAGTACCACATCTAGTAACAACATGCATTATAGAGATAAAAATTATCGTTAGAACCAGTTAAAAAAATGTTCTATGTAGTGATTGGACGCTGACTTATCTATGACTCATGCACATTTAGGCATCATGTACCAGCTGTTTAAATGTGTGAACCAGTGCATCCATATATATATATATAGAGAGAGAGAGAGAGAAAGAAAGAGAGACCTGGATCCTGATCCTGTTTTTAAAGCTCTGCATGGAAGGCTAGCCGTACCCTCTGAATCTATGCATGGGAAATTTCTGGCATTTCCAATTCCCTAATAAGATATTGGAAAGCAGAATGTAGCAGTAAGCAATGTCGATAAAATCCTGAACAGAAGATAAAGATTAACAAAATCAAATATACAGAACTTTTAATTAAGTCTATACCAGAGTTCTCATTGCGTTTGTAACTGCAGGTGATGGATCCGATGCATCAGCACTTAAAATGTGTCTCTCTAGCGGTGCTGCATTTTTTACAAAAGGATGTTCTAGAAGCCATGCTGCCGTAGGGCGATGTAACGGGTTTCTTTGTAAACACTGCCTCACAAAGTCCTTTCCCTCATCTGAAAGACTATCAGGAATAGCTGGAAGTTCTTTACTGTTTCCAATTTTGAACATAGCAGCAACCTTTGAAGTAGTACAAAATGACAGTCAAAAAGCAAAAACGCTTTGCTATATTACTGATGACACTTATTTTCTGCAGTACCAGGCAAATTCCAAATGCATGCCTATGTATTAAAATTCACTTACCCCTTCATACTGGCTCCAAGGCGGTTTTGTGGTAGCCATCTCCAAAACAGTGCACCCAAGGCTCCATATATCAACAGCTAAGTTACATCCATTTGAGTTCTTTATAACCTGGAACAGATGGAATAAACAGTATTAATAAAAATCAACAAAGTGATAAAACTGTAATAGACATTATAAACCATGTAGACCTCAGGTGCCATCCAATAGGGGCTTCCTTTGAACGATAGTGGACAAGATGACCCTGTAATCTGCAAATTATTTCAGATAACCAATATAAGCATCCAAAGACATGCAATATGTGCAATTGGTCATTAAATATCCTATCTAATAAGCAGTAAATTTCAGGTATTATGTTTTCTTACTAGGATTAGGATCGTGGGATTTATTGTAAGAAAATGACTCGGGAATTTAAAGTACGATAATATCATATGAAGGGATCTATGTTGGTTAAACAAAGCAGCAAATGTATTACTTGTTTTTGATGTTGTACGTAAAACCATTAATTACGAAATTATAGATAAAGCGTTCTTACATGCTTTGCCATCCCAAAATCAGCCAGTTTCACTCGTCCATTGGGGTCGACCAGTATGTTTGCACCTTTTATGTCTCTGAAGATATTGCACAAAATAGCAAATGATACTTAAACATAATTGACACATTGGACTTATTCCCAACGTGAAATACTAATCAAGTATAACCAGAAAATAAACTCACCTATGAACAGTATTTTTACCATGCAAGTAAGCCAACCCAGACAAAATTTGTTGAGTATAATTTCGTATGGCACTTTCACCAAACTGGCCATAATCTTGAAGAAGTTTATAGATGGAGCCACCAGAAACATACTCCAAGTATATGTAAAGTTTATCATCTATCTGTTCATGAAATAAAAAGGTATACAATGGAATTACAATAAATCAACTGCTCGAATTGATCCATTTATAATTAACTTGAACTAATGATGAAAAAAAATTACAGGAATGACCATTTCACAAGGTCTAAAAAGTCAAAACAACAAAAGACTCACAGTTTCATATCCATAATATTGCACTATATTTGGATGTCGTAAGTGACTTAGCAGCATAATTTCCTGCCAAAACACTGCCCATTAGTATAAAGATCACCTAAAATCATTAATACCAAAATAAAAATAAAAACTTAAATGAACATCAGAGGAAAATATTCCTGTTCTTAAAACCAGAGTTTCCAGCAAATGTCTTTTTGATAATAAAAAAATCTAAAAGAAAAAGACATGCCTGTCCCAACTGCTGTGCACTTTCCTTTGATTTGGCATCATCAGAAAACAAGGTCACCTCCTTCATTGCACACATCTCCCCACTTTCACTAATGCAAGAGAAAGAAGGGGGGAAAGATGAAAAAGAGAGAAAACAACTGAAGCATGAAAATAGCCAGAAAAGTCTGCAAAAGTTTGTGTGTGTAATATAAACCACTACTTGGGAAAACAATAAGATAAATAACCTTCAACCAGTAGATCCCATATTCAAATTTGATGATATGATAAAGCTAACAATCATTTATCCAAACTCAGACAATATAATTAGAAAAATAGCCAGGAGCAATCTCACATAAATATAATGTTGCACCAAGCAATAACCTCTTTGACACACCTGTTAAAACCAAGATAGACATGTCCAAATGTACCATTCCCCAGCAATCGTCCTTTCTTCCAGCGGGAGCAAGGGCTCACTGGGTTTTCTGCCCTACCAGGACTTCGGGGTAAAGATGGAGATGTTGCTGCAGAATACCCTGGAAGGCAAGTATTAGATATTGTTATTGGGGGAAGAGGCAATCTATGGCTTTGCTGTTTCCCATCATCGGGTCGGCTTGTAGGTGACTCAGTGGCAGTCCCTGCTGCTCGTGGATGCAAAGGGGTGACGGCACCGCTGTGTATTCTAGAGCTGGGACCAGGGCTTGTCATTCTGGGACTAGGTATAGGAGAACACTCGGGGCTACACCTACTTTGTGGCCAAAGCAACTGTCCAGACATATCTCCACCAACAGAATTATGGCCTGAACCTGGACTAGAGCAGTGTCCAGATCCCAGGAAAACTATGTCAGAGAAAGGCTTTCCAGTGCCAGGACCAGAGTTCCAAACTTGCTCAAGACCAAATGTTCTCATTGGACTTCTTGAAGGACTCGACATTGAGCTGTCTGGAGCACTAGAGAAAGCACCACGTTGAGGAATCTGTAAATTCTGCACATGAAAGTTCGCCGCTCCCCTCTTAGGTGATATGGATAGATACTGATTATGAAATGATACGTTAGCTGGCTTCGGTATCTCTTTGGACTCCTTCTGATTGACATCAAGCAACTGATCCATGTGCTTTGTGCTGTATGAAAATTAGAATGATAATTGATCAGGGATGACATATAAGAACTGAAAGTAGTACAGTTCAAAAACACTATCACCTTGAATGATATCATATTAGTTACTCACCCAGATGGACTGTTCACTGCAGTTCTCTGTCCATTCTCATAATCAGAAGTCAGGGGGCTACGGGAATCAGACGGGTCATCACTATCAATAGAGCTATCACTAAAAACAGAAGCAATAGCAAAATCTCCATCACCATCCACACGATCTAGTTTCTTAGCAAATTCTCCAGGTTTTGGCAAGGGTAAAAACAGTGATGGCTTTGAACCTCCGTCGAGTCTTGGTTTTATTGATGCATTAATTCCAGAGTTGGTACGTAAAACGTTAGCATGATGCCCCGCAGGAAGAGGAAGCGGTTGGGCATGAGTCCTTTCAGCAAAACTTTGACAGCGTGATACTTGCATGGAGGGTGATGGTGATCGTGATGGTCTTCGAGAGAGAGATCCCCTTTCCAGAACAGCACGGCTCCTTTGAGAACCCCCTGATTTGCTAGTGGATTTTTCATCAGATGTGATCTTAAGTTTACGATTAATAGCATCAATTAAACTCTCCTTGCTTGTTTTCCTTTTGTCTTCTTTGGATGAAGACTTTCCCCACCATGTTGGCATATTGACGTAACAGAGAAAATTCAGAGCGCAAGATCACCTTCTTAATTACAATTGCCACCAACTTCCAAACCAGTGATCATACTTGCTGCTGACACATTAAACTTCAACCAAGTCCATTGACTTTTTCCGTAACATGATTGATTTAAAAGCACAAAGATGGGATATAAATTTGGGCTTTCCAATTAAAGCGTGTTGCAGTCTCTAAAAATACATTGTCGGATTGTCCTGCAAGAACCCACATACAAGCTTCATCATGAACTTCTAGCTAAGGATGTAGCAAAAGATAACAAAACATAAACAAGAATTATACTAAATATACAGGTAGGAAGATAATGATAACATAGAAGCAGTACAAAGACAGCACAATTTCAGAATCATGTTAGATCGCAAAAATCATAGGATGTTTAAAATTTTTCCGGCATTAACTTCCTCTTTAAAAAATCATACAAACAAGCTGCATTAATTTCAATTTCACATCTAAAAGTCATAACTTATAGTTTATTGCCTAACAAATCATTGGTCCACATCCCTAGATAGAACATTTAGTCCAAAACTACTTCTAAAGTTCTACTTAATCAGCATAGCATTCCATCTCAATTTTACATCTAAAATAGATCAGCTATTGCAATCTAAAACACAAAACGCGGTTTTCCAAGCTGGATCTACAAATTAAACCAATTCATGTATCCAACAAAGGGGGGAAACGAATTCAACGGAATTAACAAAATTTGGCAACTTAATATCTGAAAATTTATACAAAAACTAAAAGAAATCAAATCAAAATTCCCTCTCTAATTCTTCACAACCTAAACTTTAAAAATAAAACATAGCCCATGAGTTCATGTAACAAAAAGCGGTTGAAATGAAGAATAAAACGCTCAAATTACACTCTACACTCTAGAGAGAGAGTCATCTTCACCAATTCCAAACTTGAACAGAATAAACAAATCAAATGCTGAAAATCATCAGAAATCATCAAGATACTCTGAATGTTCAGCTGAAAAACACCCAAAAAAGGCTCAAAAGGAGAGGGGGAAACAACAAACCATTACCTACAAGTTAAATGTAAGTATAGCCCGTCTAAACGAAGTGTCAGCTTTCAGAGAGACAGCAAAGAGAAAGCTCAAAAGGCTCTAAAATGAATGCACGAGAGAGAAAGCATATAAGAGAGATTTTTGCTAATTTTTTAATATGTTTTTAATAATAATAATAATAATAATAATAATAATAGAGTGCTGTCCTTTTTGCCTTTAAATAAGAACCGGAAAATTAAATTATTTTTAAAAAGTTTGAAATTTTCAGTAAAAATACACCATTTAATAATGACCGTTAGATTTACCTTTGTGGACATCAAGTTCAAAAGTTCCGTCAAATCCTTGATGTTGTAATGAGGTGTAATGTGGCTATTATGGTAACGGATGTGTTGGAATGATTACCCATTTTGTTCACTGATTTAAACGACAACTTACTTGAAAAAAATATTCCCATTATCATCTTCCCATATGCTTTACGCAATTAGTTTTTTTTTTTTTCAATTGAAGATCCCCTTGTATTTTTTTTCAATAAATAGTTTAAAATAAATTCAATAAATTTGTTGGAAGTGAAATCGATTAAATATTAAAAAATAATAAATTAATTTTTAAAAAGAAAAATATTTGATATATTATTAATATTTAAAATGGGTTCTTATAATTTTAGGTATCTAAAATTTTTAGATATTCGAAATTTTAAGTATTAAAAATAATATCTTATTATCCAACTCATGAATAGTGGGTGCTCATAAGTCATATAGTCGAATAAATTAGGTATTCGTAATTCTAGCAGATTTGTGTACTTTTCTTAATAGGGTAAATTATATAAAAAAATTGGGATTAGTGTTGAATTAGTCGCCATTAAAAAAAAACAGAAAATATATTATTTAATTATTAAAATGGTTCTAATATAATCACCCTCGTTAAAAATTAACAGAGTGATAACATGATAGTTAAAAATAAAATGAAATAACTACACATGTAAATAATAGAGATTAAATCTATAATTATTTTATTTTAACTACCACGTTATCACTCTGTTATTTTTTAACAATGGATAACAATATTATAATCATTTTAATAGTTAAATGATATACTTGTCGCTTTTTAAATAACTGTGGTCATTTCGACATTAACCTCATAGTTAAGTGATTTTTTACGTAGTTTACCCTTTTTAATAATAGTCATTGAATTTTTATTAAATCCATAAAAATATTATAATTACAGCGTATTCAAGACAAAAAATAATAAGACTAAATATATCCATAATTTCTTATAACCCAAAAAATAAAAATAAAAATAATTTCTATGGAGAGAAGCATACCATCAAAATTCAAAAACTTCGTATATCTTCTTGTCTATGTCCGATCGAAATGCATAATGAATGAAGGAGTGGTGAGTGATTCAAAATATTAGGTAGAATATTTCTGTAACGTCCTCAACTCGATCCAGAAAAAAACGAAATTAAGAATATTACTGTAGAGAAAACCGAAAATCAGAACCAGAAAATTTTAAAACTTTTCTATATAGTAAATACAAATTAATAGAATGTTTTCTTAATTCCTTTAAAATTCTTTTTACCATAAGTTAGGTTCTACCAAGATTAATGCAACAATGTTATAATCCAATAATTTTATAAGTAATCTTATCATGATCTTGATCTAGCATTCTCTCATATCTTCAAGTTCAAGCAACTATACACTAACATATTATCATATCTAAATAGCTATAAATCCATAAATTAAATGTTACATATACATATTTTATTTCACAATCGAACAATTGAATTACATATACTTTAAATTATTTATACAAATATATCCACAAAATTAACATTATACACGTCATAAGACATGATTCCTATAATAATTAAGCAGGGTGCCACCATCCTATGAGTAGACTATCTAAGATAGCTCCAACTCTACAAGAACTTCGAATTAGACACGTAATTCTCGACCACAATAGAGACAAATAGTATTCATTATCCTGCAATGCATGACATGGAATGCATTAGGCTTATATAGCCTAAGTGAAGCAGTAACAATGACAGATAAAGAATTTCATTTGTAAATACTAAGATATTCGGAAACATAACCATATATTTGAATTTGTTATTTGTTCTTAATTCAATCATATAAATTTTGTTCAATATAGTAACTTATCCAAGCTTCATTTTATAATAGGTCGATCTTTTCAAAAATCAACTTGAAACATTGAAATCTTTATAAGACTTGGTTATTATTTATTATCTAAGATTCTTTATTCAGATTCGTCAGAGTTGATAGAGTTAATAGACCTTTTAAAAGTTTTTAGAATTTAATAGAGCTTGTCACATCCTTTAGGGATTAGCGGGGCATTCGACCCTTTTTAGAATTTACAGAGTTTATCAGGGCTTCCAGAATTATAGATCTTATAAGAGCTTTTAAAGTTACAGAACTTATCAGAGTTTTAGAGTTTATCATAATTTTCGATTCCGGACTCACCAAGAGCAAATTAATTCCGAGATCAATAAGAGCATATTAGTTTCGGGCTCACTAAAGAATGAATCAATTCTAAGCTCAACAAGAGCTTATCAGTTATCTTTTTATCTTTTTATTTGATTTTTCATTAATTTATGTCTTTTACTTATTTGCCTTGGATTACATATATAATCAAGAATACATTGGTCTAATTTTGATCATATAACTTCAGATGATACTTAGACAGTATGTAATCATTAATTTTATCTGGGGTAAACCTGTTTATTTTTTATTTTTATTTTTGTCTTAAATAATGAGCTTTGATTAATTTTAGCATTTATAACAAAAGATCAAAAAGCAAAAAAAATATATAATAATGGGTCTATGTTTTATTTTGTTTTATTATAAAAAATGATAAAAATTCAAAAAACATTATATTAGTATACATGTTACTTTATATCTATTTTCTTTTTTTTTTCTTTGACTTTGTAAATACATATATATATATATTACTACATATGTTATTATTTTAAAAAAATCTAAAAAATATTATATTACTATTTATATATATATATATATATATTTACTATCTAGTACTATTTTGTTATTAAATATTATTTAGCTTTTAGTTAAATTTTATTATTATTATTATTATTATTATTATTATTATTATTATTATTATTATTGCTCTCATCATTATGTATGTTATTTAAAATCAAAGACAAAAAAAAATATATTAGGTTGTGACCACTAATTATAATATTATGCTACGAAAATAAAAATATTGTAAGTTTTTTCTATTTTATGATATTCTTTTCATTTATTTTATTTACTATTATTATTATTAATTATAATTAAATATTCAAATTAAAAAAATCCAAAAATATTATATATTATTTTATATTATATGTTTATTTATTTAATTTTTACTAGTATTATTATTATTTTTATTATTATTATTAGTATTTATTGTTATATTATTTATAAAACAAATGTAAATAAATAAATCCAATATAAATAAATTTATAAGCCCAGTTTTATTATAAATAGTCCATATACAAACTTTTAAACCAAAATAATAATACAAGCCCAAAATAAAATTATGAGCCCATTGTCCTAAGCTTGTGAGCCTAATTTAATAATCTAAACAAAAACCCTAAAATCTGATACCCCTCCTTCTTTGCGCAGCCAATAGAGGACCGCTGGATAAAAGAACGATCTAACGGTTGAGATCGAGTCGAATAGAAGCTTTCGGACCCAATATGCGCCCACGCGCAACCCTTCAACTCCTTCATGCGCGCATGTAGCCCACGCACGTCTTTTCGGCTATCCAGCAGACCCTTTGTCTCCCTCGTCGGACACGTCGCCAGTGGTCCTTCTCTTCTTCAATAGCCACGTCGCCGATAATTTTTACCGCTTCGTCCGCTCGTACATATACCAAAAAAAGAAACGATGTCAGAAATATGGTACCAATGTCAAGACATACCAACAAATGCAAACATCAATCTAAAAAATGCAGCAAATTCAGAGATACAAATGAAACTTGCAGAGAAAGGACAACATTTCTAGCATCAACACTAGAGCACGAATACATCAAAAAAAATAGATCAACCAATAACATTTATTTATTTTTGTTTGTAATTACAATCGGCTATAAATGAAAGCCAAAAACCATTGTAAAGGATCCTTTTCTCCACCTTTAACTATTCAGAGGTAAATCTTCTCGTTCCCAGTTTTGCATGTATAGAAATAAACCAAATTTTTTAGATCGAGAGTTTTACCTTCGCCATTCGGTTTTCTTGGTCGCTCCCTTCGTTCTCCGGTGATAAGTCTTGGTCTCCGCACCGTTTGGTGAACCGAGAATGAGGGGATCAAGTCCTTGTCTCATTTTAGATAGAAAAAGGGGTTGTTTTTCATTTCGATTTCGAAAACAAGAAGTTTTTCTTTTGGGTTCTATTTACAAAGAACAGAAGGGTCTCATTTTTCTTTTGTGAAACAAGGGTTTAAATCTTTTTTAGGTTTCAAAGAAGTGGAAAAGGGAGGGGTCTTCGAGTGATTTTCAAACTCGCCGACCACCGTTTTTAAGTTTTGGGTGGCCGAAATCTGGAAAAAGTAACCGATTTCTGGGTTTGAGATGAACAAGATGAATGTTCATCATTTGTTCATGGGTTTTTCTCGAATCTTACAGAGGATTCGAAAACCTTGTTTTTCGGTTTTGAAAGAATGGCAAAATGAGGTCTTTTTTTAAAATTTTAAGTGTGTTTTATAAGTCCCAAATATTTTAAAATCGGTTTAATATCTTCATAAATCCTTTTATGTCTTTAAAAGGACCCCTGAAGTCCTTCAAAATTTCTTTCGTTTTATAATTTCACCCCCATTTCGTGATATGAGGCTTATACGCAAATCGGTTTAATCCCAGACCAGCCCTCACGTGTTTTAGAACATATTTTCAAGCCCTTCCCTCTTTTGAAATCCTTTCCCTGGTCCTTTTTATTTTATTTTGGGTTTCAATTTGGCCACTATTTTCAAATGTTTTCATTTCTTTATGATAAAAACCTTCAATTTTCTTTTCTCACAATGTGGTCCGAATTCCGGCAACCAAACCCCTCTTTTTGGAACCCCAAATTCTATTTACTTTTTAATTTAATCTCGAACCCAACAGTAATGGTTTCTTCGTTTATATATATAGATTTGCTCTGTCGTTATTTTAATACATGTATATTTACTTTGAGTCATATTTTGGAAAAATGAAGATGAAGATTCGAATAAAAAATTATTGATTCTTATTCTACTCCATGAATTTGTAACAAAACAAGAAGAGAAGGTTGTAGCAAATGAAAAATCAACCAACAAGGATATTTGAGAAAATATTGGTAATTCTTTGTTATTTCTGAACTATTGATTCAACATTATTTATAGGTAAAATACTAACTAGCATCCCTTAAAAATATGTAACTAATCAAAATTAACTTTTACTAATTTTTGTTAAGATCTTATAATCTTAACCATAACATAAAATATTTGACTAACAAAAAAAACAAATCAGAGAATCTAATTCAAATTAAGATGCATTAATACTTTTTAACACTGCCCCTTAATGCATGCTTAACGACACCGAGTGCAGCTCTAAAGTATTCAACCTTCAGCTTTTCCAGAGCTTTTGTGAAAAAAATGTCTGCCACTTGGTTGTTTGTAGAGATCCCTTTCAGCACAATTTCTTGACTTAACACCTTCTCTCGAATATAGTGATAAAGAACTTCTATATGCTTCGTTCGAGCATGAAAGATAAGATTAAAAGCAAGTTTGATAACAACTTCATTATCACACTTGATATGTAAAGGATATTCAACTTTGCAGTACATATCCTTTATCATGTTTCTTAACCATATGCATTCTTGTATAGTCATGGTTGCGGCCACATATTCTGCTTCGGTGCTAAATAATGAAACCACATTTTGTTTCTTACTACACCAGGATATCATAGCTGAACCAAAATTAAAACAATAGCATGAAGTAGAATGTCTATCATCTGCATCTCCTACCCAATATATATCAGTAAATCCTTTTAACATAAAATTCTCACAAATTCCATATATTAGACCATAATCAAGAGTGCATTTTATACATCGTAAAATTCTCTTTGTTGCATTTGAGTACTCCTTGGACATTACATGAATTGTGCGATCACACTAATAAAGTAAGAAATTTATGGTTTTGTGATAGTTAAATAAATTAAACTACGTCGAAATTTTGTAACATCTTGCAACAACTTTCTTTCATCTTTCATCAACTTAAAATATGAATCCATTAAGTTGCTTTCTCTTTTGCTTGCCCTAAAATAAAATGTTACAAGAGCTTCTTTGCATAAGCCTTTTGACAGATGAAATATCCATCTTTTAATTTTTTTAATTTTCAGACCAAGAAAACATCCAACTTCTCCTAAACTTTTCATCTCAAAGCGAACTATTAAATCACTTTTCAATTTGAAGATTTTAGCTTCATTATTTCCTGTAATAATCATATCGTCCACATACAAAAACACCAACAAGTGCAAATTTGATTCTAATTTAAAAAATAAACTAGAATTTGCATCTAAAACTTTAAAGCCACAAAAGATGAAGTATTGAGCCACTTTACCATAACAAGCGCGTGGTGCTCGCTTAAGGATATTGATTAAGATCTTCGTCTAAAAATTCCTTTTTTACATCAAGTTGCCATAGCTTTCGCTTCTTAAAGGTTGCCAGAGAAAAAAATTGTTCTCAATGTTATTATTTTTGCAACCGGACAGAATGTTTCCTCATAATCCAACCCATAATTTTGTGAAAATTCACATGCGACAAGCCTAACTTTGCATTTATCAATAGTTTTGTTTGTTTTTCTCTTCAAGCGATATATCCACTTGTAGGTTACAGGTTCACATTTTTTTGGTCTTGGCACCAACGCCCAAGTTTGACTTTTGTTCAAAGCATCAATTTCTTTCATCATAGTTGCTAGTCATTCTAGTTGATCTTTAGTTTTCTCATAGCTTGTTGGTTCTTCTTCATCCATTGCTCTAATAAAGAAGCATGAAGTAGTGGAACACTTATTAATCTTTACCTCATAATATTTGAGGTATTGTGGCTGTCATTTTTCTCTTATAGACCTCCTTCGAGTTTCTTTCTCATCACCTTCTAAGCCGAAGGTTTAATGTAATGGAAGTTCGTCGTCACAAGAAGTCTTCATGTTATCTTCTAGTATTAGTTGTAAGTTTCTTCGTTCATCATCACACATAATTTTTTGAAACTTCGTCGAAAACAACATCTCTTTAAGTTTGGTTCTATTAGATTTTGAAACATGGACATAACAATTAGGATCAAATACACGAAAATAATTTACATTTGACTTGATATTATATAAAAATTCAAATGGAGACTTCTCTTTACCTAGCCTTAGAGGTAAGCGATTTATTACATCACATGCACACTGCATATATTCAACCCAAAACTCTCGAGGGAGATGTTTGTCATGTAACCATAAAAGACTCATAGAAGCAATATGAGACAACTTCCTTTTTGAAAAGCCATTCTGTTGTGGTGCATCTGAACATATCATTTGTTATATAATTCCATTATCACTATAGTATTTAAGGAAATCATCTGACATATATTCTTTGCCATTATCACTCTAAAGGCATTTAATCTTCATCATAAACTCTTTTTCCACCATAATTTTGAACTTAAGAAACTTTATTAAATCCTCACTCTTCTCCTTTAGGAATTTTACCCAAGTATACCTTGAGAAATCATCTACTAACATCATGGCATAACGGTAATCACTAAAACTTGGTGTTCTTGTTGGTCCCATAAGATCTGTATGGATTAACTCAAGCATGGATGTTTTTTGATTTGATGATTTCATAAAAGAAAGACGATATGATTTGCCAAATTGACATCTTTGGCAAATTACATCTTCACGAACATTTTTCAATAAAGGCATGCCATCCATCAATCTTTTCGATGAGACTTTCTACAATAATTGATAGTGTAGATGACCCAATCGAGCGTGCCAAATTGCTACACTCTCAGTCTGGCTTGTTTTCTTCACATAGGCTTCTTTTAGAACTATCACATAAATAAAGAACCTCTCTTATCGCCAAAGGCAAGTACACGACATATATTTTTTATATTATCAAAAAATTTTACATCTTTTGGCCTAAACAAAACATATATTCCTAAATTTGTAATTTGAGAAACTAAAATTAAATTTCTCTTCAAACTTGGAACATGAAAGACGTCATTCAACTTGATAATTTTATGTCATCCATTCCAATTTTTACAACCCCTTCTTGCGGTACTAGATAGGCTGAATTATTTATTGTAATAATAACTCGTTCTCTTTTGTGTTGACTTAAATTTGAGAGTAATTCATCATTTTTGGTTACATGATGAGAGCAACCTGAATCAATAATCCACTCTTCTTTACAATTTTCACGACTCAAGAGAACTTGGGTAGGTGTTAATTTTTCATCTCCTCCTTGAAAATCTTTTAAGGTAAAGCATTGTTCCCATTTAAGCTGATCGCCTTTATTTTCACTTGCAACATTTGCTTTAGAAAGTTTGACTCAACAATTCCTTTTGATATGCCTAATTTTACCACACCTGTAGCATTTGATGGAATTTTTATTTTGTGAGGCATCATCGATCGCACTTGTTACGCCAAATCATCTTTCATTATTACTATTTCAAGTTGAAGTATTCTTCTTGTAGCACTTCCCCTTTGAGTAAAGAGAAGAATCCGTGTCTAAACTATTAGATATTTGTTTTGCTAAGGCCTTATGATTATATAAAGTAAACTTTCTAGTTCTTCAATTGAAGGTTGCTTCGCCCACCCTTGAATGGAAGTAACAAAAGGAATGTACTCTTTCTTCAATCCTCTAATGAGAAATCGTTGCAATCTGGCATCTCTTATCTTTTTCTTCTATATCTAATTTTGAGATTTTAGCACAAATGCTTTTAACTCGTAAAAATACTCAGAAATAGACACCTCTTTGTGTTAATTGTGCCAGCTCATTTTCCAGCAATTACAGTCTTGTTGTATTCTTTTTAGAAAATATCCTTTCAAGTTTCTCCCAGACATCTTTTGGTGAGTCGATGTTCCAAACGTGATCAATAAACTCTTTTCTATTTGAAGTTCTTTAAGCAAAGAGAGCCTTACCGCACTTAATCGTCCTTCTCCTCTGTGGTTTATAGTTTCCAGAAGTATCACCAAAAATTTCATCATCAGGCCCTATAATTAAATCCCATAGGTCTTGGCCTTAAAGATATGCCTCCATGCACATTCTCTAATATTTGTAGTTTGTTCCTACAAGCTTATCAACACCATAACGTGTGCTTGAATTACTACTTCTATTTGCCAACTCTATGTCTTTTCATAACTTTCAATCTGCTCCAACAAGATAAACAATACTTGATAGACAAGAAGAACGCAAGTATATAAAACCTTCAACGAGGCCCAGATACAATTAGGGGCGTGTCTACTGCAGTTCCTGGTAGGTAACTTGACCTACCAAAAAAATGGATAAATTATATTAGAGGTCACTCAATTATTTATAAAATTATAATTGAATCGTATAATTATTAAAATTTATAATTAGATCACTCAATTAAAGTTTTAGTTATTATTGGATCACTCCCTGTTAAAATACAAACTAACATCTAACAAGATTTGGTATAATGATAATTTTAATCTTACAATTTATATATTTTATCAATTTTACCTTAATTCAAAAGAATTCAAAAAAATGTAACCCTTAATATTTAAAAAGAGATCAATTTAATTATTTTTTTCCCTTAAATTGCATGTATACCTTTATTAACACTAAAGTATTTCATTTAAAATAATTAATTAATTTGATACACAAATTTATAAATATAAATATAAATATATTTATAATTATTTTTTAATGTTAGATTTATATTTAGTATCTATGTTAAAATTAAAATTATTAAAATCTATTTCAAACTATTTTTGAAAACCTTTGGTTTTAGTGATTGCTATCTTGAATTTTTTTATAAAATTTAATTTATTATTTTTTTATAAAATAAACTCTTAAGTAATTTATAAAAAACTTGTGATAAAAAATCTTTCTCAGCACGATTGTTTCGGGACAATCATGGATAACTTAAATAATTTTTAATAATTAGTTTAATTTACTTTTATTTTATATATATGATTTTATGTATGTGAACTACCAAGTTTAAATTTCTAGATCTGCCCCTGGATACAATGTAACAAAACAAGAAGATAAGGTTGTAGCAAATGAAAAATCAATCCAAAAGGATATTTGAGAAAAAGATTAGTAATTCTCTGTTATATCTAAACTGCTGATTACAACGTTGTTCAACATTATTTATAGGTAAAATACTAACTAACATACCCTAAAAATATGTCACTAATCAAAATTAAATTTTATTAATTTCTGTTAAGATATCATAATCTTAACCTTAACATAAAATATTTGACTAACAATAAGACAAATCAGAGAATCTAATTCAAATTAAGATGCACTAATATTTTTAACAAAGATCTTTACAACGGTATATCATATGCTCAAAATGGTTGAGTGATGAATGAAAAATTGATGCTCAAAGTAAGAAGGTCGCGAGTAGAGTGAAGAATGAAACCCTCATTATCCCACATGGATGAGATAAATGAAGTGGGAAGTGTTTATATACATTTACCCACATAGTTGTCATTGAATGACTTTACACTTGGGTTGGGGTACATGATGTAGGTGATGCAAATGTCCGGACCAATTAAGCCCTTTGTGGGCTTATAGATATTTTACCTGTTGTGATTAAATTTTTCCTTAAATTCTTTATTTTTTTTAATATTCAAGAAGAGTTTGTATTTTACTTAAATACAAATTAAAAATATTAGATAAGATAAATTTGACTATTCATAGTAAATTTGAATTTAATTTGGATTAGAACTCTCACTTATTTTGACCTAATTTTCCCTATAAATAAGAATGAAATCTCAGTTTCAAAACACACACCCAAATCGTTTTCTTCTCTTGTTTTCTTCTGGTGACTGGCAAAGGCAAAAAAAAGCTCGGAGATTCCTACAGATGTGTTATTGTTGAAGATCCTCTTGTTATTGTATCTTGGAAGATAGACTACCAATGAACTCAAGCACCATAAGAGTGACAGAAAATTTGTCTTAAGGAAACTGCGTTGATGCAGGCCTCAACATGTTTCCAAAATCGGTTTGATCTAAAATATTTATTTATTTTATATCATATTATTATTTTATTATGTTCGTATAAATAATAATTTTTATTTTATTATTATTTATTCTTGGATTAACCTATTTTTCTAACAATCTTAAGATAGATTTTAGTTTTAATCCAAAACAAACAGATTATTGTGACATATATGCATAAATTTTCGTACTTAATGAAAAATGGTGTTGGGAAACAAAACTATTTCGAATTCTTATCCTCAAATTACCGATGAAAATCAGTATGAAAAGCGTGGCTAATGAACTTTTGTGCCAGAATTGTTTATTGGTACGGTCTGTTTAATCTATTAGAAATTTTGACTCTATCGCCATCAATTATTCTACGATAAGATTTATTTATCTTTGCATATATCATTATGGTACTTTTTTACCTTAATAATAATTATTAATTGCAATAATTATTATTTCAGAAATAATGTGTATTATTTCTCCGTACTAATAATTTTTCTTTTGAGACATTTTATAGAGGTGAACAAGATACTTAGATGATTAAATTGGGTTTGGTAAAATTATTCTTCAGAATAAAGTTAGAAAGCAAATAATTTGTTTTAGAAATTTTCCTGTCGTTTTTAAACGAGTTTGCTAAAATCTCAAAATTAAGACAAATCTGTTCTACAGAAGTTGTCATGACAAGTAACTAAAGTTACGGATTTTGTGAAATATCAAAATCAAATAAAAAAATTAATTTTCTATTTATAGGAATTATAATTAATTCCGGGTTTGTTTCCTTTATTAAAAAAGAAACAATGGACATGAGAAACTTTGATTTTTACCTTGTGTGAATACATGTTACATGTATTAATAAAACCTTATTCATAAAAATAAATGTTTGACTTTAGATAGTATTGTTTATTGATGGGCAAATAATGAGCAAATAACATTTATTTAGTATATGATTAAATTGCTTATTTGAAATGAAATATGGTAATGTTAAAACTATATATTCCTTAAATAATTTTTATGGTATATTTTTGATAATACCATATATGTGAATATTTTATTAAGGTTATATTCCTTAATGATCTAATAAATATATGTGTGCATTTATTATGGTAATTTTAATATCATAAATTATGATATTAGTTTGATAATAATATTTTGATATTATTACAATTAAGGCAAGTTTATATTCTGAAAATAATCTTGACCTTAATGTTGTATGGCATGAAAAGGAATATCATTTTTATGTGAAATAATAATTATTTAGATAATTATTATTTGTTTTTGGAAACACTTTAGATTATTATTTTAACTAATAATTTTCTTGAGAAAGTGTAAACAGAAAGAAAGTCTTGATTGTTTTGGAAACAAAGATCTAGTAAATAATTCGTTTTGGGAATTATTTCCTATTGTTTTAACATATTTACTTGATCTTCCAAACAATAATTAATGTAATTTAAAACAAAGGATTAATTCTTTTTGAAGAATTAAATTGCTTTGATATCTTCGTTTGGGTTTTAGTGCCACTATTCTTAATGTTTAAACGAAGATGTAAGAAAAATAAATCATTGAATTTATTTCTTTGATAGAATCTTACGTTGAAAATTGAGATACAGTAAATAAATTTATTTTCAAGAATTTAATTTTTGACGTTATAACGGATTTACTTGATCTCTTTTTCAAACATAGTGAACAAATCTGTTTCAAGAAAATTTGTTAGTGGAAGTAACATTGGTTACTAATTCTATAACATTGATTCGACCAAGGTCTCGAATCAAAACATAAAAGAAAGTTGTTCTCTATGTTAAAATTCTTAAAGCCTATTCTGATGTATGTTATGAAATATACAGTGTTTAAAATTGGCTTAAGAATTATGATGGTTGTTAGACCATAAATGGAAGATGTTGGTGCTAAGAAATTCTTAGTGATTGATTCCAAATTATGGTGAATCAAAGGTAGTGACTTAATTGATCACTCATACTTGAATGATTTCAAGAAATTTCATAAACAAGAGATTGAAAAAATATTAAAAGTGTATGTCTATGATTGATTCTTTGAAAAGACTTGGTACTTAAGCGTGCCTAGTGCACCACCTCTCTTATCATAAGTTATCTACCTAGTGCATTGTTTATTACTGTTCTTTCTATTAAAACCGTGTGAATTTTTGTTTTAGGGTTCTAGTTTAATAAAATCCTATTGTCTAACAAAAGTTGGAAATTATAATTTTGTTTCTGATTTTCAGTCAATGACTGTAGGACTTGAATTTCGTCCTAGGTAAATAAAATAAATAATAAAAAAATAAATAAATGAAATAAAGAAATAAAAATAAAAAATGAATGGGAGTTGGATTTGGGGGTTACCTGCAGTTGCAGGAAGTTGATTTTTGAATTAAAAAAATAATAATAAAAAAGGGAGAAGGCAAGGAGTGAGACGGCAGCAGGGGGAAAAAAGAAAAAAAAGAAAAAAGGGAAGGAAGAAAATAGAGACAGAGGGGGAATCGAAAGAGAATTGAAAGGGAATCATTGCTGAAAATCTTGCTAGGAATCATTGGAGCATTCAAAAGGTAAGTCTTGTTTTTCTTATATGTTTCTACATTACAAAACATAAATATAAGCTAAAATTTTTAGAAAAAAACAGTAAAGTAATTTAAATAAATCTCTTTAAAGATTTATGAATAGTTAGAATGATTTCCCATAATGTTTACATGTAATAAGATTTAAGGGGTGTTTAGGATCAAATTAAGTAGTGTTTTAGGAGGATTCGGTGATTTGAGTTTAATTTCCGGTGGACTTAAACTTGGGAAAGTTGGGAGGATTCATTTGAATCTGGGTTTAGGATTAAGTTTAGATTAATTTTCGGGAAAGAAGGGTTCGATTCTGTTGAATCGGGGTAGATTTAGGTAGTTTAGGTGTCAAATTTGGGGTTTTTAAAAGAATCTTGATGATTTTGGATGTTTTCCGGCAAGTAAAATGGTGGCCGGAAATTCCACGGTGGTGGCCTGCAAGGTTAGTGGTGGTCGCCGGTCGGATGTGGTCGCCGGAAAATATGTTGGTGCGGTGGTGGGCAGTGAGGTTATGGATCAAGTGGAGGTGTTTGTTAGATGTGTTCTTCATGTTCTTCATGAATATGAAGAACATTCAAAGTGTTCTTGAAAAAACATGGTTTTGACCTATTTTGAAAACATTTTCTGGAAATATGGTGTTTGAGTAGAGTGCATTGGTTTAAAGTGGAGAATTTCTCTCCGTGGTCCCTCATAGTTTGAAGTGTAATGCATTTTAGTCCTTATTTCTCTCAATTAAGGCCTAGAACTCTAATTTCCTTCAATTTAATCACTAATTGGGCTTAGATTAATCCTTTAGCTTAGGGTTTCTTTAATTAGATCCTTAATTGAATTTAATTAAAAATTTTAAAATTAAAATTAATTTAATTTAATCACTAATTAAGTCCAATTCAACCTTAAAATCGAATCTTTTTTTATTCTTGCTTCTTTTATCCATACCATGTAATTCTTGTTTTTCATTTAATTTTCCGATATTGTAATTCGAGTTCTCATGTCTATTATAAAAGTAACTTAGCTCCTTTATCTTATATATTGCTTTATTGTTCTATTTAATTGCTTTATTTATTTAATTTATTTTGTTTGCATATTTTTAAAATCATATAGTATATTTGCTTAGGATGTCACTTAATTCACACCTAGATAATTAAAATTAGAGCCTTTTTTTAGGATTAGTCACTTTAATTAATTAATTAATTAAATAGGAGAGAAAATTTAGTAATGATGACGTTCTAATCATATATCTTGGATACACTAAGTGGTCAGTGTTTTGAAATAACATTATGTTGGCCAATAGTGTACTTTGGTATCGTATTCGGCGCGTCATCGAAACATAGAAAATGAAAAATAATTTAGGGTTAGAATTTAATAAAATTAATTAGGCAAACTAGAAACACTAATATTATTATTAATTTTGTTTGGTGTCAAAATGGTAGTGTCCGTGCATTCGGATGTTATCATAATACACCCGGTGAAATTAATAATTTAATAGGGTTTAAACATTTAATCAATGGAGCCTTTTTAGGTTAGAACTTAAAATGAACCAGATAATAAATCGATCATGCATTTAAAACCTTTTGGGCCAAAATTTATATTTCTTTAAATACGAGTTAAGATTTCCTATTCTAGGACGTCTTTTTTTAAAGCTCGTATTTAAAAGAAATGTACATTTTTACCCAAAAGGATATTCTTATTCGAGCGATATTTATTTGACAATGACGGATTAAATTAATATTATTATTCGAAATGCCAAAATGCCACGTGTAATTAATAAGGTACCGATCTCGGGCGCTCGTAAGGGTCGTCCTTACGCGTAACCGACTCCCGAACCCAAATATTTTCAAAATGAATCTCTGGTTTGTTTTATGGTGTCTGGCCTACCAAAGTGGCCGGTGTCGACTCCCAAGTTTTTTAAAATATTCAAATAAAATACATTTTTAATACCCCGATTTGTCATAAATAATAATTAAAAGCGGTAAAAACTCGGGTTTTTCAAAGTTAATCGCCAGGCTATTTTTCACACTTTTCGGTTTTAAAATGGTCGCGACAACTTGGCGACTCTGCTGGGGAACATTTTTTGAGAGTCAGGCCTAACATTTACTTACACGTGGCATTTTGGTATTTTGAATATAAATATTAATTTAATTCATTATTGTCAAATAAATATTGTTCGGATAAGGATAGTATTTTCATTTTGTGTGATATATCTGTCATTCATGCATTAGCTCTCGACCCGAGCTTTTACCCTTGAGTGGGAGTTAGATATTGTCCGACGTGATGCTATCCAGCTTCGAGTTTCGGATTTTTATCTGCTTCCGGTATACTAACCTTACGCGTCGTGAGGTTTTCACCTCCGTTGTAAGGGACCTATACTACCGAATCGATGTCTTATCGTCGCAGTAGACGGTAACGACAGTTCGGGAACCCAGAGTCTAGACCAAAACCCACATGCATAGAGTAGAAACCTACCCCTATTAGAGCCAGACAGGGACCATAAGATAAGGCGGTATGCTGCCGAAATGCCGCCGAAATTAGGATTTCTCTGTTTAACTGTTCTCTGGTTAATTTTACGCAACATAAACTGTTCTCTGGTTATTTTAAGTACAATTTCCTTTTTGTGTTTATTTTGTTTAAATCTTGTATTCGTTATACTAACACAAATTTTGTTTTGTTTTCCTCTGCCTTATTTTGTTATTTTATTACCTGTCATATCATTTGCATTGGCATTAAATTCGAGAAACAGTGAAGTTAAAAGTATCCAAAAATGTCTGAAGTGATCATTTTAGAAGATGATAATACGGATGTCTGGGGTTGGTCAGAGGCAGTCCAATATGAGAAAGGAGATAGTTTACCGCCGGGAAGTGTGTCAACAATGAAAGGTTATGTGAAGATCAACACGACTCAGAATCCCTGTCTTCAGGAGGTCCGGGAAATATGGGATCAGTGGACTGATGATATGAGAGAGCAGTTTAAAAAGGAATTTGGGGACATAGCATTACTGTTAAAGGTACCCGTGGATAGACAATTACTCAGAGCAATGGCGCAATTCTGGAACCCAGCATATAACTGCTTTACTTTCGGACGAGTTGATATGACACCGACATTGGAGGAATACGAGGTCTTGATTAACAGTCCTATGGTCAAGAGAGACAAGATTTATGTTAAGCCGAATAGTACTTCAGGCTTTAAAAAGAAGTTAACTCAGATCACAGGAAAGGCGAAGGAGTTTTGGGATGAGAAGCTTGCTAGTCGAGATAGTACAGACATGAACGAGGATAAACAGAGGGTTAATTGGAAAGTTTTGAAAGAGTTAATAGTGGACAGTCGCGAAGAGCCATCGAAGGTAAGAAGGATATATGCTTTATGCATTTATGGATTAGTGTTATTTCCGAGGACCCTAGAACATATAGATCCATCCACTGTCGGGTTATTCGAGAGGTTAGGTAAAGGCGTGAATCCAGCCCCTGCTATCTTGGCGGAGACATACATGTCTTTGACAGCATGTAAGAAATCAGGTGAAGGAAGATTCTGGGGTTGTGCACAGTTATTGGAGATCTGGTTCAGAGGTCATCGTTGGAATGCACCTTATCATGCGCTAAGGCATACTGTTTCATATTCACCTATTTCGGAGCATTTGAAGGACTGTGTCATAGAGAAGAAGGACGAGAGACAATGGGAAGAATTCTTTCAGAATTTGACGGATGCAGATGTGGTTTGGAAGGCCTGTTGGTTGAGTAGAGGAACTGTGTTTCTGTATAGATGTGGGGAAATAGATTGGGTCCCATTGCCAGGAGTTTGGGGCGGAACAGCTTATTGCCCACTTTTAGTTTCCAGACAGTTCGGATCTAGACAGTTCATACCTGCTACAGCCGGGACGGCAGGTTTCGAATACGCACACAAGACTGACGGGTATAAGTCAAAGAATGAAACGATTTTGAGAGTGTGGAAAACACTCAGGAAAGTTCAGCCTTACCGAGATCTGGAAGTCATGGCCAGGTATGACGATTGGAGGACACAGAGAGTGAATGATAAGACTTTTCAGAAGATACCCAGGATCGTTGGATCGTCAAGCGGGATTACTCAAGAAGCACCGTCTGTGATAGAGAAATTGAAGCAAGATCAAGAGTTGGATTATCAGAGATATGAGAAGACGGTTTACGATCTTACGCAAGAGTTAAACATGGCAAAGTATCAGATATTAACGCACGAGAGGAAAGAGAAAGAGTTGACAGTTCAGAATGAGAAGTTAAGTCGGGATTTGAAAGAACTACAAGAGATGCATGAAGGACACAGGAGAAAATATTAGAAAGGAAGTAGGAGTAAGAAGATTTCGAGTTCGCCCGATTGCTTGAACATGTTGGCAAAAGAAAAGGAAGAATACAAGAGGCTCTATGAACAAAAATGTCGCGAAGGACGGGAAGCGGATTATAAAGCAAAGAAGAAATTAGAGAAAGAGCAAGCAAGGAATTTCGAGTTGTCAAACCAGGTGACACAGCTGGAAGAGTTGATTACTAAGTATCACAATGAAGACAAGGTTCAGATTGAAAGGGAAAAAGAGGGTTTACAACAGAAAGTTGCTTCGCTTGAAAACAAAGTGCAAGAGTTAAGGGAGAAACTAACGGGCTACGAGGGAGCTTTATACCAGGATATCGGGCCGTGGAAAGCGAAGTATGAAGCAGCGCAGCGCACCATTCAATATCAAAACAACGAGTTAGTCAGCTTCAAAGAACAAGTCAGAAGTATTGACTTTTATGTGCAAATTTTGTCAAAAGAAGCTACAACACTCCTAAAACAACCTGACATTGAGCTAGAACATGGGGAGGTCATCGTACGTTTGCTGCATGAGTTGACCAATCTGGGGATTAGAGCTAGCAGCTTTCTGTAGTTGTTGATTATTTATCTTTGTATATGAACTTTTTAGACAAACGGATGCTTTAAGATACTGTTCTTCGAATACAATGCCTTATTGCATACATACATACATTCATGCATTTATGCATCAGTTGCATCATTAATTTTAAAAATAATAATTTTTAATAATAAAAGGTTCTGTGGCAGTGAATACTTTAATCGTAATCATACCGCATTCATATTCAACATGGTCACGTGCTAAAAAGTCAGCAATGGAAGAAAGATTAAAGAAGTTAGAAGATGATCGCGTGGAGTTTCAGAATCGACTAGAGGGAATAGAAAATAGCATGAAAGACACCATTGCTAAAGCACAAGCAGATATTATCAGTCAGTTAACAGCTTTGATAAGACCGAAAGAATCAGAGAAGGACAAAGCACCGGTTGGTGGATCAAGTGAAGCTGACGGTCAGACAGATGTTGCATCTCATGTGAAAGGGCAACCTGAAGTGCAGTCGGTACCTACAAAGGTTCAATTTGACCAAACGGGAGCATCTGCAAGTCATCCCGTAGAAGTTGCTGATTTTACTACTCTGAATGTTGAAGAGGTCCCGGATCTCAACTTCATGAGTGAGGTGGACAAAGTGCGTCAAGACATGGAGAAGAAATACGCTGATCATTTCAAGGCGTTAGAAGCAAAAATACAGAAGATACAGGGGGCAACCGATCAAGATACTGATGCGTTTGATCTAGGGTTGGTGTCTGATTTAGTTTTACCACCGAAATTTAAAATGCCAGATTTTGAGAAATATAATGGAACGACGTGCCCGAATGCTCACATGACTATGTATTGCCGCAAGATGGCTGCTTTCAACAGAGATGAGAAGTTGTTGATTTATTGCTTCCAAGATAGTTTAACAGGTTCGGCATTGCGATGGTATACACAGTTGAGCCGAGCAAATATAAAGACATGGAAAGACTTATACCGTGCCTTTTTGGAGAATTATAAGCATGTGTCAGAAATGGGACCTACTAGAGTAATGTTACAACAGATGGGACAGAAGTCAAATGAGACGTTCAGACAGTATGCCCATAGGTGGAGGGATTTGGCTTCCCAAGTACAACCCCCACTGGTTGAAAGTGAAATGACCAATATGTTTGTTGATACATTGAAGGGTTTGATGTACGATCGTTTGTTTACCAATACTTCGATGCAAAGCTTTTCCCAAATTGTTGCTACGGGAGAGCTTGTGGAAGCAGCCCTGAAGAGTGGAAAGATAGAAGGACCTGATAGCTCTAAGAGGAATTTCAGGAAGAAGGATAGCGAAGTGAACAACGCCGTTGTGTATGCGGCGCCGAGAAATGTGACAATTTCTAAGCCGGGGGCAGGAGCCGGTAGCTCACAGAGTTCAAACAAGAAGGATTCGAAATGGGAGAGGCCAAGCTTTACACCTATCCCAATAACATATGCCGAGCTGTATACTCAGCTATATGATGCGGACTTGATACGTCCGTATCCCATCATACCACTTTCGCCTCCATATCCGGCGTGGTACGATCCGAGGGCCCAGTGTGCATATCATTCCAATGTTCAAGGACACAGCATCGAGAATTGTACCGCATTCAAGAGAATAGTCCAAAATCTGATCAATACTGGTGTGTTAAAATTCGACGAACCCAGTATATCCGCGAATCCGTTACCAAACCATAGTGGTCGAGGTGTAAATATGATTGAGGAGGATCAGATGAAGCAGATAAAGACAAGTGTATCGGAGATCAGATCGCCGTTAAAATGGGTGTTTGAACAATTGTTCGATAATGGACTTTTATGTCAGGAAGCAATGTTGAAGAGACCGATGGAGGCATGATTGTATTGTGAATTTCATCAAGAGCAAGGACACGCGATTCAGTGTTGCTCTGAGTTCAGGAGTTTGTTACAAGGGATGATGGATAATAAGGAGGTGGAATTTTTCGTTCAGACTGAAGGACGAAGAATGATGGATGTATGCACATCTGAGAGAAGCGCGCCAAAGTACAGTACAGATAAGCCGTTGATTATTTCAATCCGACCAAAAGGCGATAGTTCATCAGGGGAAATAAAACCAGTGGCTACCCCTCGTATAGTGATTACTCCTCCTGCACCTTTTTCGTTCAAAGACACACAAAGGATCCCATGGAATTATACTGCAAGCGTAACAATGCCGAGCAGTTCAAAGCCCGTCAAAGAGATACATCCTGAGGAGCCTGTGATTGGGAATGAGGGTGAGACTGAGGAACCGGTGAACGAAGTAGGACATTTCACGAGGAGCGGAAGATGTTATTCGCCTGTTCAGGAGAAGGAAGAAGAGAAAACAAGGAGTGTTGAGAAGAAGAAGATTTTTGAAGATCCAGTGCCGAAAATAAACGAGCCTGTTACTGAAGAGCAGGCACATGAGTTTCTGAGATTCTTGAAACACAGTGAGTACAGTATTGTTGAGCAGTTGAGGAGACAATCATCAAGAATTTCCATTCTTGATTTGTTGTTGAGTTCCGAAGGACACCGTAAGGCTTTGTTGAAGGTGTTAAACCAGACGTTCGTCCCGAATGATATATCGGTGAACAAACTGGATCGGATAGTTAATCATATTACTGCCGACAATTACATAACATTTGCTGATGATGAGATCCCGGATGGTGGAATGGGGTCTATTAAAGCTTTAAACATTACGACCCACTGTAAGGGTCATGTCGTACCGGGGGTGCTGATTGATAATGGGTCAGCATTGAATGTATTACCGTTAGTGACTCTGCAAAGGTTGCCAATTGACAGTGCCCATATGAAGAGCTATCAGAACGTAGTCAGAGCATTTGATGGAACAACGAGGGACGTGTTGGGCAGGATAGAAGTCCCGTTGCTGATTGGGTCGGCTGTGTACAATGTGGATTTCGTTGTCATGGATATCAAGCCCACGTATAACTGTTTGCTTGGAAGACCTTGGATTCATTCTGCCGGGGCAGTGCCGTCATCTCTGCATCAGAAGTTGAAATTCGTGATAGATGGGAAGCTCGTGTGTGTTGGAGCAGAGGAAGACATTATCGCTTCAATTTCTACTGATACGCCGTACATCCAGGCGAGCGAGGATGCATTGGAGTGTTCTTTCAGGGCGTTGGAGTTTATCAATGCCGCGTTTGTTGCTGAAGGCGCGAAGTTTCCATGTCCAAGATTGTCGAACTGCACAGAAATGACTGTTAAGCAAACTCTCGGTAAAGGAGCCAAGACTGGAAAGGGATTAGGAAGGAAATTGCAAGGAAGCTTACGTCCAAGACCTGTGGTTATGAAGAAGGGCCGAGCTGGATTAGGTTTTTCAATGGAGGCATTTTGGAAGAGGTATGGGAAAGCTGCAGCTAAAAAACCGATCTCGTTGAGTTCAAAGATCGACTTTATATCTCATGGATTTGTGAATGTGACTGAGCAAGCGGAGAAGAATCATCAAGAAACTGTTAGGCTACAAGAGCAAGAAATTTTCGGGGATGCTTTCGATGGTTTGTTGGTGGGAGGAATTTCTGAAGGACCAAGAACGAATTTTCTGGAAGGAATCCGTCCATGTCTCCCTGGCGAAACTCTGAAAAATTGGACTGCAGAAGATTTACCTGTAGTATTTAAAACAAAGTAATGCCAAAAACTACCCTATTACTTCTGCTCGCAAGTATAGGGGATTTTCTGTAAAGGGCTTTTACATATTTCACTTGCAAACGATGTTTTTCTTTTAATTCTCAAATGGCAAACGTTTTCTTTCTTTTATTCATTCATTCATTCATTTATTTATTATTTCATTTATTTCATTCATTATTCCTTTCCAAATATATAAGTTTTCTTCGCAGGTTCCCAAGCAGTGATAACATGAGTGACTCTGTGCCTAATTCCGAAATAGATTTGGAAAAGATCTCTTGTCTAACAGATATTAATAAGTGTGAAGATAATGCGGATTATGAAGTTCCCGAAGAATTATTAAGGTTGGTGGAAAAAGAAGATAAACAGATCATGCCATACAAAGAAGAAATAGAGATTCTGAATCTGGATTCTGAAGAACTGAAAAGAGAAATTAAGATTGGGGCAGCGTTCTCAGCTGGGGCAAAGCAAGATTTGATTGATTTGTTGCGAGAGTTCAAAGATGTTTTTGCATGGTCCTACCAAGACATGCCGGGTTTGAATACTGACATTGTGGTGCACAAGTTGCCAATTAGACCAGAATGCAAGCCAGTACAGCAGAAGCTCAGACGGTTGAAACCAGAGATGCTTTTGAAAATCAAAGAAGAGGTTCAGAAACAGATTGATGCGGGATTCTTACAGGTGGCAGCATATCCAGAATGGGTGGCAAACATAGTTCTAGTACCGAAGAAAGATGGGAAAGTAAGAATGTGCGTGGATTACAGAGATCTGAACAGAGCGAGTCCGAAAGATAACTTTCCTCTACCTCATATAGATGTTCTGGTTGATAACACATCAGGGAATTCATGGTTCTCTTTTATGGACGGTTTTTCGGGTTACAATCAAATCAAAATGAATCCGGAGGATATGGAGAAGACGACTTTTACTACACTATGGGGCACGTTTTGTTACAAAGTCATGCCTTTCGGGTTGAAAAATGCTGGGGCAACGTACCAGAGGGCTATGGTGACATTATTTCATGATATGATGCATAAAGAAATTGAAGTCTACGTAGACGATATGATCGCCAAATCCCAAACAGAAAATGAGCACGTTCAGAATTTGAGAAAGTTGTTTCAGAGGCTACGAAAGTATCAGTTGAAACTTAACCCTAATAAGTGTACTTTTGGGGTTACATCGGGCAAGCTGCTTGGTTTTGTAGTTAGCAGACGAGGTATCGAAATTGATCCAGATAAGGTTAAAGTGATTCCGAATTTACCACCTCCAAAAACCCAAAAAGAAGTTCGAGGTTTCCTTGGAAGGTTGAATTATGTCTCTCGGTTTATTTCTCAGTTAACTGATAGATGTGATCCAATCTTTAAATTGCTGCGAAAGAATAATCCATGTGAGTGGGACGATGCATGTCAAGAAACGTTGGACAAGATCAAACAATACTTGTCAAATGCGCCGGTGTTGGTGGCTCCTGTTCATGAAAGACCATTGATCCTTTACTTGACGGTGTTCGATAATTCCATGGGGTGTGTGTTGGGGCAGCATGATGATACTGGAAGGAAAGAAAGGGCAATTTATTACCTGAGTAAGAAGTTTACCGAATGTGAAGTACGGTACCCGTTTATCCAGAAGCTGTGTTGTGCGCTTGTTTGGGTTACTCGACGGCTTAGACAATACATGTTATACCATACCACGTGGTTGATATCAAAGCTTGATCCATTAAAGTTTCTGATGGAAGCACCAGCATTGACCGGGAGATTAGCACGTTGGCAAATGTTATTGTCTGAATTTGATATTTTATACGTAAGCCAGAAAGCAGTTAAAGGGAGTGCTATAGCTGATTTTCTTGCAAGTAGAGCTTCAGAAGATTATGAACCTTTGAACTTTGATTTTCCCGATGAAGATGTGATGACCATTTATGTGGAGGAAGATGATGAGGTGAAGAAATGGAGTTTGTATTTCGATGGAGCAGTTAACGCGCTAGGACGTGGAATTGGAGCTGTATTGATCATCCCAGGTGGTATATATTATCCTCTCACAAGCAAGTTAGAGTTTTTGTGCACGAACAATATGGCGGAGTACGAAGCATGTGTTATGGGATTGAGGGCTGCAATAGAAAGAAAAATAAAAGCCCTGAAAGTGTATGGAGATTCAGCCCTGGTTATTTATCAACTACGTGGAGAATGGGAGACAAAAGACACAAAGTTGATGGAATACCGGAAGTTGGTGTTAGAATTGATTGAAGAGTTTGAAGAAGTAACTTTTGCATACCTCCCCAGAGAAGACAACCAGATGGCGGATGCCCTAGCTACACTGGCTTCGGTATTCCAAGCAAATAGACCGGAAGATATGATGCTGATCTGAATGCAAAGTTATGAAACATACGCTCATTGCTGCGGTATAGAGGAAGATGATGGGAATCCTTGGTATTTTGATATTCTGCAATACATCAAATTTCAAACTTATCCATTTGAAGCGAATGATAATGATAAAAGAACAATCAGAAGAATGGTTGCCGGATATGTGTTAGATGGTGACGTCTTATACAAGAAAAGCAGAGATCAAATGTTACTCAGATGTGTCAATGCTCGTGAAGCTAGAAGTATTCTTGAGGAAGTACATGATGGGATATGTGGTACGCATGCCAACGGTTTCTCGATGGCACGAAAAATAATGAGATACGGATACTATTGGTCTACTATGGAAGGAGATTGCATAGAATACGCCAAGAAGTGTCATAAATGTCAGATTTATGCAGATAAGATCAACTCTCCACCGGTACCGTTACACACTATGAATTCACCGTGGCCTTTTGCTGTATGGGGAATGGATGTAATTGGGCAGATTCACCCGAAAGCTTCGAATGGGCATCGTTTCATCTTAGTGGCTATTGATTATTTCACCAAATGGATAGAAGCTGCTTCTTATGTTAACATTACGAGGACAACTGTGTGCAAATTTTTGAGGAAAGAGATCATTTGTCGATATGGTCTACCAGAACGAATCATCACAGATAATGCTACTAACTTCAACAACAAAGTGATTGCAGAAACCTGTGAGCAGTTCAAGATAATTCATCACAACTCTGTGGCATACCGACCGAAGATGAATGAAGCGGTTGAGGCAGCTAACAAAAACATCAAGAAGATCATATCGAAGATGACAGAAACGTACAAAGATTGGCATGAAAGACTTCCTTTTGCTTTGTTTGCATACCGTACTTCAATGAGAACTTCTACTGGGGCAACACCCTATTCTCTAGTGTATAGGACTGAAGCAGTGTTACCACTTGAAGTTGAAATTCCGTCTCTTCGGGTCTTATCAGAAGTGAAACTAGAGGATGCAGAATGGGTACAAATTCGTTTTGATCAGTTGAATTTGATTGAAGAAAAGCGGTTGAAAGCTATTTGCCATAGCCAAATGTATCAGAAGCGGATGATTCATGCTTATGATAAGAAAGTTCGACCGCGAGAATTCCGAGAGGGTGATTTAGTGCTCAAAAAGATCTTGCCGATTCATCGTGATTTCCGTGGGAAATGGATGCCGAATTGGGAAGGGCCATATGTTGTCAAAAAGGCCTTTTCCGGAGGTGCAATGATCTTGACTGAAATGGACAGAAAAGAATTACACAAGCCTGTGAATTCCGATTCAGTTAAGAAATATTACGCCTGAAGAATAAAAAAAGGAAGAGAAAAATAAAAAGAGAATAATAGAAAAAAAAAATGAAGCGAAAACCCGAAAGGGCGTTTCATATAAAAATGATAAAAATAAAGAAAGAGGGGTTGAGATGAAAACCCGCAAAGGGCGTCTCGATACCAAAGGAGGATTTGGGTCAAAAACCAGAAATGGCGGCTCAAATGCATAACAGTAGGCATCCGGCAATTTATACCTCTCGGTTATCTAGTAGTTCAGAAAGGGGCTTCATGTTTGCAAAGTTGGATCCTCACTTGAAGAACTGTTAGACAAGCAGATCTATTTTAAATCTATATCTCGGGAAAAGGTCCCGATGATCACATGTGATAGGCACTTGAGAATTTGCGTTTTTATTTTTGATTCTTTCTTTTGGTTTGCCATGACTATTTTAAAAAAATCCAATACTTATTACAAACATACAAAAAGCTTCAGTACTTATTCATTTTCTCTTCCGAGCTTTTCTTTTTATTCAAAGCATCGTGCAAGTGAACTCATGTAAATTAACAAATATGAAAATCTTCTGTCATTATTTTGTTTTAAAAGGTTATAGGTAATATTTGCTTTTCTAGATCAAGATGATGGAATGAGAGGTGAATACGTTCAAACAATCAAATGGAATCCTAAAACAAGGGACACAACAGAAGGAAATTTTCAAACAATGACTGAAATCAGTGTCAAGACCAATTCAAAAAAAAAAAAGAAAAGAAAGAGAGAAAAAAAAAGAAAAAGAAAAAGAAAAAAGAGAAAGAAAAAATCAAAGTGAAAACCTGAAAGGGCGCTTTGAGAAAAAATAATTTGAAGTGAAAACCTGAAAAGACGCTTCAAAAACAAATTTGTGAAAAAGATTGTCATCAAAGGTTGCCCCTTAATATGAGATGAAGAATCAAGACATCATCAAGATTTCAGAGAAAAGAGGAAAGAGTCGATCGTGCTCATCAAAATGGCAATTGACTGATAATATCTGCCTGTCTAGGCATACTCATGCATCATAATAGAAATATTTGCATTAGGATCATACTAATAAAGCATCATATTTCTATTTTGAACAGGATTCAGAAACCTACGAGAAATGATTCAGCAAAAACAATTAAACAAGAACAACTCCAAATTTCATGAAATACGAGGAAATTCATAATGAGAAGAACAACCTCGGGTTTCATCACCTTTGTCTGAAGAAATTCATAATAAGAAGAACAGCTTCAGGTCATGGAGAATTTCATAATAAGAAGAACAACTCCAAATTTCATGAAATACGAGGAAATTCATAATGAGAAGAACAGCCTCAGGTTTCATCACCTTTGTCTGAAGAAATTCATAATAAGAAGAACAACTTCAGGTCATGGAGAATTTCATAATAAGAAGAACAACTCCAAATTTCATGAAATACGAGGAAATTCATAATGAGAAGAACAACCTCGGGTTTCATCACCTTTGTCTGAAGAAATTCATAATAAGAAGAACAGCTTCAGGTCATGGAGAATTTCATAATAAGAAGAACAACTCCAAATTTCATGAAATGCGAGGAAATTCATAATGAGAAGAACAGCCTCGGGTTTCATCACCTTTTGTCTGAAGAAATTCATAATAAGAAGAACAGCTTCAGGTCATGGAGAATTTCGTAATAAGAAGAACAACTCAAAATTCGATGGGATATGAAGAATTTCATAATAAGAAGAACAGCTTCGGGGTCATCATCTTTTTGTCTGAAGAAATTCATAATGAGAAGAACAACTTCAGTCCATGGAGAATTTCATAATGAGAAGAACAGCTCCAAGTTTCACGGGATACGAGGAATTTCATGATAAGAAGAACAACCTCAGGTCCCACAACAGGTATCTTGCTTGAAGAATTTCATAATAAGAAGAACAACTTCAAGCTTTGTTGGCATAACAGAGGCCAAGAAGTACAGACGAAATTCATGTCTTTTCAGTCTTTGCTCGTCTCCTGTTCCACAGCATTGAGCAAAGAGGGGCAGCTGTAGGACTTGAATTTCGTCCTAGGTAAATAAAATAAATAATAAAAAAATAAATAAATGAAATAAAGAAATAAAAATAAAAAATGAATGGGAGTTGGATTTGGGGGTTACCTGCAGTTGCAGGAAGTTGATTTTTGAATTAAAAAAATAATAATAAAAAAGGGAGAAGGCAAGGAGTGAGACGACAGCAGGGGGAAAAAAGAAAAAAAAGAGAAAAGGGAAGGAAGAAAACAGAGACAGAGGGGGAATTGAAAGAGAATTGAAAGGGAATCATTGCTGGAAATCTTGCTAGGAATCATTGGAGCATTCAAAAGGTAAGTCTTGTTTTTCTTATATGTTTCTACATTACAAAACATAAATATAAGCTAAAATTTTTAGAAAAAAACAGTAAAGTAATTTAAATAAATCTCTTTAAAGATTTATGAATAGTTAGAATGATTTCCCATAATGTTTACATGTAATAAGATTTAAGGGGTGTTTAGGATCAAATTAAGTAGTGTTTTAGGAGGATTCGGTGATTTGAGTTTAATTTCCGGTGGACTTAAACTTGGGGAAGTTGGGAGGATTCATTTGAATCCGGGTTTAGGATTAAGTTTAGATTAATTTTCGGGGAAGAAGGGTTCGATTCTGTTGAATCGGGGTAGATTTAGGTAGTTTAGGTGTCAAATTTGGGGGTTTTAAAAGAATCTTGATGATTTTGGATGTTTTCCGGCAAGTAAAATGGTGGCCGGAAATTCCACGGTGGTGGCCGACAAGGTTAGTGGTGGTCGCCGGTCGGATGTGGTCGCCGGAAAATATGTTGGTGCGGTGGTGGGCAGTGAGGTTATGGATCAAGTGGAGGTGTTTGTTAGATGTGTTCTTCATGTTCTTCATGAATATGAAGAACATTCAAAGTGTTCTTGAAAAAACATGGTTTTGATCCATTTTGAAAACATTTTCTGGAAATATGGTGTTTGAGTAGAGTGCATTGGTTTAAAGTGGAGAATTTCTCTCCGTGGTCCCTCATAGTTTGAAGTGTAATGCATTTTAGTCCTTATTTCTCTCAATTAAGGCCTAGAACTCTAATTTCCTTCAATTTAATCACTAATTGGGCTTAGATTAATCCTTTAGCTTAGGGTTTCTTTAATTAGATCCTTAATTAAATTTAATTAAAAATTTTAAAATTAAAATTAATTTAATTTAATCACTAATTAAGTCCAATTCAACCTTAAAATCGAATCTTTTTTTATTCTTGCTTCTTTTATCCATACCATGTAATTCTTGTTTTTCATTTAATTTTCCGATATTGTAATTCGAGTTCTCATGTCTATTATAAAAGTAACTTAGCTCCTTTATCTTATATATTGCTTTATTGTTCTATTTAATTGCTTTATTTATTTAATTTATTTTGTTTGCATATTTTTAAAATCATATAGTATATTTGCTTAGGATGTCACTTAATTCACACCTAGATAATTAAAATTAGAGCCTTTTTTTAGGATTAGTCACTTTAATTAATTAATTAATTAAATAGGAGAGAAAATTTAGTAATGATGACGTTCTAATCATATATCTTGGATACACTAAGTGGTCAGTGTTTTGAAATAACATTATGTTGGCCAATAGTGTACTTTGGTATCGTATTCGGCGCGTCATCGAAACATAGAAAATGAAAAATAATTTAGGGTTAGAATTTAATAAAATTAATTAGGCAAACTAGAAACACTAATATTATTATCAATTTTGTTTGGTGTCAAAATGGTAGTGTCCGTGCATTTAGATGTTATCATAATACACCCGGTGAAATTAATAATTTAATAGGGTTTAAACATTTAATCAATGGAGCCTTTTTAGGTTAGAACTTAAAATGAACCAGATAATAAATCGATCATGCATTTAAAACCTTTTGGGCCAAAATTTATATTTCTTTAAATACGAGTTAAGATTTCCTATTCTAGGACGTCTTTTTTTAAAGCTCGTATTTAAAAGAAATGTACATTTTTACCCAAAAGGATATTCTTATTCGAGCGATATTTATTTGACAATGACGGATTAAATTAATATTATTATTCGAAATGCCAAAATGCCACGTGTAATTAATAAGGTACCGATCTCGGGCGCTCGTAAGGGTCGTCCTTACGCGTAACCGACTCCCGAACCCAAATATTTTCAAAATGAATCTCTGGTTTGTTTTATGGTGTCTGGCCTACCAAAGTGGCCGGTGTCGACTCCCAAGTTTTTTAAAATATTCAAATAAAATACATTTTTAATACCCCAATTTGTCATAAATAATAATTAAAAGCGGTAAAAACTCGGGTTTTTCAAAGTTAATCGCCAGGCTATTTTTCACACTTTTCAGTTTTAAAATGGTCGCGACAATGACTAAATTTCTAATGTTTAACAAATTTGTAATAGCTTGATTGTGATTGTGACACAACTAGTGAAATTTATGAGAAAGAATTTCAAAACGTGGCAACAAAGATATTGTATATCTGATCATTATGAACTTGGTCAAAAGAAGATCCTCCTAACGCTAGAGAGGATGAGGTAAATATGGTTACCATATTTTGCTAAGAAAATACTACTATGAAAATATATTGAAAGTTAAAAATGACTTCAAACCACAAATCAGTTGGTGTATCTTAAGAAGCTAAATTTCATGAGCAAAGGCTTCAATTGTTATGAATTTAAAGATAACTTCTAAGAAGAATTAGATCTTTAGAATGTGCCTAACATGTGGGGGAGTTGTTCTATCAACTATGTGCAAGACAACATATGAGTTATGGAAGGAAATAAAACCTTCCTACAACTACATAAAAAAGTGGGGTGTCATGCCAAGATAATATTTTATTACCAAATCAAACAATCACTTGAAGGTCTCCTATTGACACAGTCACACTACATGAAAAAAGAAGTTTGGTCAGGATGTTTCCAACATAGTCAAAACCCCAAATAAATACGAGCCAAATTTGTTGAAATAGAATATGAAAATGTCATATACAATTTAAGTGAATTGTATTAGACAAAGTACTGATTTCACTATAAGAAGTTTAAGTAGATTCAAAAAATAATCCAAGGTCAAACCCTGGATAATAATTGTGAGAATTTTGAGATATCTCAGAGATAATCAAGATTGTAAAGCATTATTCCATAAAGATTCTTCGATATAAGTGAACATGTTCACATCAAATGAATAAGCTATGTTATGTGTTTCTCAAGATAAACGTTTACAACCAGATTCATAATAGAATCTGAGTTTGAGATCTAGACAATTCTAAAAAAAGTCAAATGACTTTAAAATGTCTTGGATGATATTTATGAATAGCCTAAACATGTACCAACAATTATTAGCAGAGCACATAATTTTATGAGCAATGATAATTTGAGACATATGAGTCATCAATATAATACCGTTATACAACAGATCTCAAATAGAGTTATCTCTATTGATTTGATAAAATTAAAGGATAAAATTTTGGATCCACTAACCAAAGAGTTAAATTGAGATCAAGTTGAGAAAACATCTAAAGGAATGAGACTTGTGTGGTCACTGTGGGGGTTCTTCTCCCAGGTCTTTTCCTATGATGTGAACAATGACAAAATTTGGTATAGGTAGCAAAGCTTTTAATGGCCATTGTGTGCTTCGGTGCGTCTAGCAACATAAATCACCTATGTGACAGTGAAGTGGGGGGGGTTATTTTTAGTGAAAACAGATAGAGTTTGAGGAAGAAGTTTGGGAAGGGTTTTAATTAGGGTAAAATTAGGTTTTTAGACTTTAAAACATTTCTGCCATCGCACGTTTTGATACGCCCTTATAGGTTTTTTGAAACGGCCTGTTTCGGAGCACTTTTTACATGTTTTGATATGGGTCTGTTTCGTACAAACTTCACCCGTATGGGAACCACATGAGTATCGAAACGCATTTTGGGCGTTTTGATATCAGCCTTGGCCATAAAAGTCCCCAGGATAAACTCTATGAGAAGGTATCGAAACCATTGGAACCCGTTTTAATACCATTTATCCAGGGTCTGCATTTTAGGCTTCTAAAGTTCTAGAAATGAGTCTCTAAACCCCCTAAAAGCATGTATATGGTGACATGATTAAAATGTACGAAAAGTTCATACTCCCCCTAGTAACATGCATAGAAACATTAAGATGCAAAACAAAATAGACATGATTTCAATCAATATTCAAGAATATTTTGCATAAAAATGAGACACAAAGTTTCAAGTTAAGTTAGTTAGACCTAACTTTCTCTTAAGGGTCCAAAAACACTCTTTTTTCTAAAGGCTTAGTGAAAATATCCGCTATTTGGTTGAAGTTGTCAACATACTCTAGAAAGACATCATTTTTAGACACATGATCTCTAATGAAGTGATGTTTAATTTCTATGTGTTTGGTTCTAGAATATTAAATGGGATTTTGATAAGAGATATAATACTACAATTATCGCATTTTAGAGATATGGTCTTAACTCTAATGCTATAATCTAAGAGTTGTTGTTTCATCCAATGGACTTGAGCACAACTCACTAAGAATATGTACTATGCTTCAGTGGTAGATAGAGCTATACTATTTTGTTTCTTACAGAACCAAGATATGAGCATACTATCTAAGAATTGACATGTTCCGAAAGTACTTTTGCTATCTATCTTACAACCCCAGAATACGCATCCGAATAAGTATGAAGATTGAAGGAAGAGTCTTTAGGATACCAAAGACCTAAAGAAGGTTTGTCTCTAAGGTACCTAAAAATTCTCTTAATGGTTATTAAGTGTGATTCTTTAGGACTAGCTTGAAACCTAACACATAAACAAACACTAAACATGATATCCGGTCTACCTGTGGTAAGGAAAAGCAAAGAACCTATCATGGATCTATACAATTTAGAATCAACACACTTACCTCCTTCATCCTTTTCAAGCTTAGTTGATAAGCTCATTAGGAGTGGCTTGAGGCTTCACATTCTTCAAGACAAATTTCTTGAGCATTTCCTTGATTTACTTAACTTGATTGATGAATGTGTCATCTTTTATTTGCTTGATTTGGAGTCCCAAGAAGAATGAGAGTTCCCCCATCATGCTCATCTCAAATTCACCTTGCATAATCTTTGAAAATTCTTTATAATAAAATTCATTAGTAAAACCAAAAATTATATCATCAATATAAATTTTTACTACTAAGATGCCATTTTCAAATCTTTTTATAAAGAATGTAATGTCCACCTGTCCTTTTTCAAAACCTTTTTCAATCAAAAAGTTTGAAAGTCTTTCATACCAAGCTCTAAGAGCTTGTTTCAAACCATAAAATGCTTTAGTTAATTTAAAAATATGGTTTTGAAATTTTAGATCTTCAAAACCCAGTGGTTGTTCAACATACACTTTTTCATTTGTAAATTCATTTAGAAAATCACTTTTTACATCCATTTGAAAAATCTTGAAATCATGATAACATGCAAATGCAAGCAACATCTTAATGGCTTTCATCCTAGCTATGGGTGCATAGGTTTCATCGAAATCTATTCCATCTTCTTGAGTGTAACCTTGAGCAACTAATATAGCTTTGTTTCTCATTATGTTATCACTCTCATCTATTTTGTTTTTAAAGGCCCATTTAATTCCTATAGTAGACTTATTAATAGGCCTATCAACTAATGTCCATATATTACTTCTCTCAAATTGATTCAATTCCTCTTGCATAGGCAATATCCAAAAATCATCATCTAAGGCTTTATTGATATTTTTAGGCTCTATGCATGAGATAAATGCAATATGATTCATAAGTATGAGAGAAGAACGAGTAGTTACCCACTTCGATGAATCACCCAAGATTTCACAACTCTTGATATAGTTGAAATCCCTTCGGTAGTTCACTTCCCTTTCTTCAAGCTTTACATCTCCTAAAGCTTCTATTGAAGGATCTTGTGTTTCTTGTTCATTGGTTGGAACCTTATTCACCTTTGATGTTTGTCCCTTTTCAATGATTTCAATGATTCCTACATCATCATCATCATAAGAATCCTTCTTAGGAAGGAGGTTATCATTAAAAACTTTTAGGCTTGAAAGGGCTCGATGTAAAATAGATTAAATCTGCCAAGTGGTGGAGAAGTGACAATTTGGGTGCAAATTGGTGAAACCAAAAGTATAGACAATGAACACAAAGGATTTAGAGTGGTTCAAACTTTTAACTCAGGTCCTACATCCAATACCCTAGCTTTCCACTAAGAATTTCCCAAATTCACTAAGAATTTCAACCTTTTGAGGACAAAGGGTTAACCTTAAAACCTTGATTCCAACCCCGAATCAAGCATCCAAAGTTCACAACCCGAACTTTGAGAATCCTCTCAAACAAGAGAAATACTTAAGCAAACTTGTTAATCCTTCTAATAAGGCTAGATGTTTGCACTCTAAGCACTCACACAATCGAAATACACTTGAGCATACATATACATTAAGCTCACAAGTGTTTTGTCTACCCAAAGGTTGGAAATTAGCTCTAAGACAATTTTCTCATCATAATGTTGTTACAATTGAAGCATTAGTCTTCTCTTGATGCTTGAGACTTTATTTTATCATCTTAATTGAGCTTCTAGCCGTTAATGATCGTTGGGATTGATTTGGAGCTGTTTGGAGTTGATTTCCAGGCTAATTTTTTTCTTCTGGTGCACATATGGTATCGAAACGCGTGGTAACCGTTTCGATATTTCCACTTTGGGAAATAACCTTTGAACTTGCATTTAAAAATCGTTATCGGAACGCCTTGTAATGGTATCGTTACCGTTAGCTCAGCATATCAAAAAAACTAAATCTTGTCATGATACGGCTCCTAGCCGTTGGGGGTTTATAAAGTCGTTGGAGGTGTATCGAAATACCTAAAACAAGTTTCGATACCAGCGTATCGAAATGGGTGCTTGGTGTATCAAAACTAAAAATCACAATGACAAATGGTATCGAAACAGTTCAAGACCGTATTAAAACGACTGTGTAATTTTACCTTTGAAATCTATTCCATTTAGTCCAAAACTATTTTTCAAATATTATATCAAAACATTAGTTCTACAATCTCCCCCTTTTTGATATAATAAAACCAACTTAAAAAATTATTTTTGATATTGCTTATCCTTTGTGAAATAAAACTTGAATAAGAGAATTAAAGAATCAAATCATTTAAAGCTCATAACATAGGAGAATTTAAAATTGTCAATTATTGTAAAAAGGTTTTCAAATGAAATAAAAAATGTTATTTTTTTCAAAAACAAAAGGCTCCCTCTTACTCAAGGTATCAATAAATATTAGTCCAAAATATATGATAATCTAATTTAAACAAAGGATAAACAAATTAACGGGCTTTAATTTTCTTTTGGATAAGTTAAAAGCTAAGTTGAATGGCTGAACCTCTCGTACTTTATCTATGGTTGGAAGAATAACTCTGGCTAAAGTTTCCTCTCATCTATTCCATTATATTTTATGCAATCTATTATGCTTTCGAAAGGCGTGTGTAGAAAGATCGATGGAATCATTAGACATTTTATTTGGTTCTCTACTTGTTCAAGTCCGAAAGTTTCTTTAGTCAACTAGAAATCTCTTCGTCAACCAATCAACTTTTGTGGTCTTGGTATCCGACAATCATATGTTCAGAATGTGACCTTTATTATTAAGATTGGTTATCACTTAATCACACAACCAAACGCTCTTTGAATTCATTTCCTAAGGATAACATGGTTATCATTATATATATATATATATATATATATATATATATATATAAGGACGTTCATTGTTCTATTAAACTGAACTATTAAAATCATTTAATTAACTAAATTAATCGAACTAATCATAATATTAAATATTTAACGAATTATATATGTTTATTTTTGTTTGTTTATTATTTTAATAAATGAACAAACTATATTCTTTAATAAATAAAGACAAACAATAAATTTTGTATTTGCTTTTGTTTATGTTTTCATTTGTTCGGTTAAAACATAAAAATGCTATGTTCGTTTGCTTCGTTTACGGGTTTAATGAAGATCATGAGATATGCATAATGCAACCTATGACAAGAAACCAGTACTTGGAAAAGTTAATGGTACGCCTACACTTATGTGGTAGAGTCAATTTTGCCTAAGATGGAACCGAATGATTATAAGCAACTAGAAATAACCATTAATTGAGTAAAATACGAACAAAAAGATAAGCTTAACACGCATAAAGATTCAGTTTCCTTAAAATGCATAGGAAGCCCTAATTAACGGATAGTAGTCGACTTTAGAAATCAATAAAGAAAAGAACGTTAACCACAGTCAAGTGTTTAACTGGATTACAGGTACAATTCAAAACAGCAATCAACAGAGAATAAATTAGGAAGAAGAAATAAATGTTCTCATAATTCTAATTAAAGCTCTAGAGAAAGCTAAAAAAAGTTGATGCCTGATAGCTGATCTAGAATCAGAAAAATGTTGCAGAATTACAACAGATCTAACATGAATTATCAATAAAATTTGCAAATAAGCAATGAAAATGAAGGAAAATAATCAAATCATTTTATAAAAAAAAAAAAGAAAGTTGAAAATAGAGGTCACCTACTGAGACCGAAGAGACTCATGGTTAGAGAGAGAGTTGGATTTTCCTTTGTCCAGGTGGGAGACATGAAAAAAGAAAATAATTTTTTGTTTATGGTTGGTTAAGCATAACGTAAAACAGAGCGTTAGTATTGATAGAAAATAATAATAAACAAATTGGAATAATTAATAAACTATATCATGGTATAAAAGTTACTGCCTTAGAAACAATTCCCCAATGTGTGTACTCGGGGCTTTAGGCGGTTGTCCCCGAAGGTTAACATGATCGCTCTAAATGATGTATATAAGTTTGGAGTGGACTACGGAGGTGGTGATCGTCAAATTTGAAAGAAAGAACTCAAGCGCTCTCAAATTTCACAAAAAAAGTAAAATGCTTCTCTAACTGATCATTAATGCCCCTTGTTTATTTTCAGGCATGACATTCTCCCCCACTCAACCTCGTGATGCCCTCTTCACGAGCTTTCGCTCTCGTGATTGGCCTCTTGTCACGGTTCTTCACCCTACCTATCCCTCTCATGGGCGTTCGGTCTGAAATCGGGCAGTCAAAGGGTCGCTCTGATACCACTTGTCACGGGTCCATTACCTTCTCCCTAAAAGACATGTTTGATAGGATGTGCAACTCCACCGTTTATATATCTCAAGACCTCCCTTTTCCTTGGCTTTGGTTTGTTGCCTCGCTTCGTTGTAAATTGTAAGAAAATTGGGCTACGTCTAGAAGTTTTGGCCAGTTGTGTTGAGTGAAACTTACATAGTGTCTCAAGTAAATTTCTAATAGGGAATTTACCCGTTCGGTCTGCCCATCAGTTTTTGGATGAACGCTTGTTGAGAAATTCAAACTTGATCCCATGAGTTTGAATAGTTCGGTCTAGAATCTACCGATGAAACATGTGTCCCGATCGCTAACAATTGTCTTTGGCACTCCCTAGCACTTTACTACGTGTTCGAAGAAAAGACGGGCTGCCTCTTCGGCGGGGCATACCTTTGATGCTGGGATGAACGTTCCATATTTGGAAAATCTGTCAACAACAACCATGATGCTAAATAGGTCTTCGGTGTTGGGTAAACCGACTGTAAAGTCCATGGATACACTTTCCCATGGTCGTTCGGGGATTGGCAATGGTTGTAATAGTCCGGCCGGTTTTCTCATCTCGATTTTGTCTTGTTGACAAACAAGGAAATTTTTCATATATGCTTCCACATGTTGGCTCATTCGCATCCAATAGTATTGGTCTGTAATGAGTGATAAGGTGTGGTCTATTCCAGGATGGCCAACCTACTTGGAGTCATGACATTCTTTCATGATTTCCTTGTGCAATTCTCTAAATTGTGTCACATATAGTCAGTTTCCTCGAGAATTTAATAGGTACCATTCGCTCCAAAATCTTCGTGTTTTACCTTCGTTGGTGTAGTCGAGGAGCATCTTGGTTGTTGGGTCGTGAGATAGCCCTTCCTTGATGCGTTGGATTAGTTCTCCTTTTGGTGTGCTAACGAGTTCTATGTTATACCTTCGGCTTAAAGCATCCGCAATCGTGTTGGCTTTTCATGGCTTGTATTCTAGGGTAAATTCAAATTCAACAAGGAATTCTTGCCAACGGACTTTCTTGGGAGATAACTTTTTCTGGGTCAAGAAGTAACTGTTGGTGGCGTTATCAGTGTAAAAAAACAAATTTAGACCCAAGTATGTGGTGCCGCCAAGTTCGTAAGCGATGTACCACCAGGATCATTTCATTTTCATGGACCGAGTACTTCTTCTCGGTTTCGTTAAGCTTTTGGCTCTCATATGCGATCGGATGTCCTTCTTGCATAAGGACTCCTCCGATGGCTGTGTCTGATGCATCTGTAAAGATTTCAAAGGGCTTGCCATGATTTGGTAATGCTAGCACGGGTTTGGTGGATATGGCGAGCTTTAACTCCTCAAAGTCTTGGCGACAGTCTTGATTCCACTACCATGACTTATTCTTTTTGAGTAAGTCGGTCAAGGGTGTGGTGATTTTGGAAAAATCTTTGATGAATCTTCGATAGTAGTTGGTTATTCCCAAGAATGATCTCAATTCTGTTACCTTGGTGGGTGGTTCCCAGTCAATGATCGCTTTTATTTTGCTTTGTCCATTTGAATTTTGCCCCCTCCGGCAATGTGGCCGAGGAGTGGAATTTTTTCTTGGGCAAATGAGCACTTCTCTTCTTTAACATAGAGTTCATTTTTCATAGTACTTCAAACACTTTCCGCAAGTGTTCAACATGCTCTGAGAGGGTCTTGCTATAGATTACTATGTCATCTAGATAAACTACAACGAATTGATCAAGAAAGGGTTGTAGTACCTTGTTCATAAGAGTGTAAAATGCAGCGGGAGCATTTGTGAGGCCGAAAGGCATCACAAGGAACTCGTATGAACCGTAGCGTGTTACACATGTTGTCTTTGGTTCATCTCCTTCGGCAATTCTTACTTGGTAGTACCCAGACCGCAAATCCAATTTGGGGAACCATCTTGCTTCCCCAAGTTGATTGAACAATTCGACAACAATGGTATTGGGTACTTGTTTTTCACAACGATTTTGTTCAAGGCTCGATAGTCTATGCACATCTGAAGTGTTCCATCGTGTTTCTGTTGAGATATTGATTTTGATATAATAATTGATAAATGTTTTGGACTATTTTGAAGATTTCAAAAATGATTCTTATGTTCAAACAACTTGAAAATAAGTTTGAAAAGTTTTTGAGAGATTTTAGAAGTGTTTGAAACGGTTTTAAAATAGTCAAAAAAATTAAATGAGAGTTTCGAAAACTCCCTTAAAAGGTTTCGAAACCTCTCAGGTAGAATGTCCTTTTCTTGAAACCTTAGCAAAGGTTGGAAAACCTCTAGTAATAGGTTTCGAAACCTTGGTCCTGTAACGACTATATTTTTGAAAGGTTTCGAAACTTTTGGTAAAAGGTTTCGAAAAATCTGTGCAGGTGAAAATTTAATGCTCAACTTTTTGACTTTCCAACGACTCCAAAACATCCCCAACGGTCATAAACGGCTAGAAGCTCATTTGGGATGATAAAAGCAAGCCTCAAGCATTAAGAGAATGTTAATGCTTACATTGTAACAATAATATGATGAAAGATTTGTCTTAGAGCTTAATTCTCATCTTTTGGGTAGACAACACTTGTGAGCTTGATGTTTATGTATGATCAAGTGTCTTAGGATTGGGTGAGAGCTTAGTTGCAAACAATTTAGAAGGATTATCAAAGTTTGCTTAAGAATTCTCTTTGTGAGTGATTTCTCAAAGTTTAGTTGTAAACTTTGGATGCTTGATTCGGGTTGTGAATCAAGGTTGTAAGGTTATCCCTTTGTTCCTCAAAAGGTTGAATTCTTAGTGAATTGTGGAAACCCTTAGTGGGAAGCTAAGGTAGTGGATGTAGGTGCTTGTTAGAAGGCTAAACCACTATAAATCCTTGTGTTCATTTTTCACTTTCTTTGCTTCCACAACAAACACCCAAATTGTCATTTCTCCATCACTTGGCAAGTTAAATTGGTTATCCGTGGAGCCACCATCAAGCCCAACAGTTTCTTTTAAAAGAGTACAAGAGCACTGTAAGGTGTCTTGGATGGTCTAATGTATCCTGCTTTGAGGAGTTCCTTCAATTGTCTGCGTAAATCCTCGAGTTCGGGAAGAGCCATTCGGTAAGGTGCTTGCGCTGGCGGTTCCGCGTTTGGAACAAGCTCGATCTTATGGTCGAATTCCCGTTTTGGCGGGAGGGCCTTGGGTAGTTCGGGAGGCATTACATCTTGGAATTCGGCTAGAATTTGCTTTACTTCCGTTAGGATTGTTTTGGTTGCGGATGGCTCCTCGTGTACCAACGTTGCTAGATATGTTGGTTCTTCTTTGCATATCCATTTGCTAAATTGGATGACTAAAATCATCTTGGCTTTGATTCCGGATTGTCGGCTTAATGGGACCATGCACAGGTGTGTTGGTTCAAGTATGCATAAACAATTTGTGAATGAGACGGGGAATGCTTTGAGTCGATCAAGGAAGCTTATTCGTATGACGCAGTCGAAGTCATCAAGGGGAATTACCTTGATGGTTTCCTTGTTGGACCAGTCGCCAAGATTGATTTTTATTCCTTTTACTACTCCAGCAATAGGTGTCTCTTTGGAATTCACGTTTTTAATAAATTTGTTTGTATTTTCCACTTAAAGGCCAAGCTTTTTGGATATTTGTTCGAACAAAAACAAGTTTGAGGCACCGATGTCGACTAATGCACTTACTTGTTGGCTCGCTATTGTGATGTTGACGAACATTAACCCATTTTTCTTGGAACCCTTCTTAATCTCCATGGAACTTATAATGGATTTAAGTTTAGGGACTTCGTTTTCGACTAAGGCTTCTTCGCCTTCCTCCTCTTGAATGGTAGCTGCTTTTTCAAGTTAATCTCTTTTCATGTGATTGTCACCACATTTGTAACAACTAAAGTTCTTTTCCCATGGCTTACAGAGTCTAACATCTCCACTAGATTGCTTCTTGGGTCCTTCTTTGGCATGAATATCTTTGCCCCTTCCGCCATTGCTTTTATGCTTTGGCTTTTGCTTTGAATTATTCGATTTCTTAAATTCAAATTCTGCACGAGAGTCGGCTACGTTCATTGCTTTGGATAAATTTTAGACCCCCATTCGGTGTAATTCCATCTTTGCCCAACGTTGTAATCCATTTTTGAAACTAAAGAAGGCATCGACTTCGCTCATATTATGAATTTGAAACCTAAGTTTGGTGAATTTGTTGACATATTCTCGGATAGACCCGTCGTGCTTTAGTTGATGAAGCTTTTCCCAGGCTTCCTCTTGTACATTCTTTGGGTAAAAATGCTTTTGAATTCAAATTGGAATTCTTTCCAAGTTTTGACGGGAATTTTATCGTCCTTTGATTGGGAACACCTGTGCTGCCACCATAGGAGCGTGGCATCTACCAAGTAAACAGAAATGATGTTTACTTTTTTGTTCTCGTCTTCGATGCTGTGAGTCGAAAATACTGCTACAAACCCCACACGAAGTTGTCCACTTCCTGAACGTCCCTTGCTCCTTTGAACTCCTTCAGTTTTGGCACATCGACCCTGAGCTTAGCCACTGTTGCTTCACCCACCATGTTGGTTATTATGGCATTTTTGTAAAGGGATAGCTCGACCTTGAGCTTTTGAATTTCCCCCCAACAATTCTCCCTTCATAGCCTCCATTGCGACCTGAAAGGATATATCCTGTTGGTTCAATTTCTCGCATGTCTGATTGAGGAGACCTTGAACCTCTTCTGTGACTTCATCTTTGATTGGCTCGATTTTGGATTCAAGCTCCTCGAGGCGATTGTTTACAATGTCTGCAGATTGGGTGCGGCCTTGGAAAGTAATGACACCTAAGTCAGCCTTGGAAAACTAAGCGAGAAGGCTTAGTTTGGGTGGAAACGAGTTATGATGGCGAATAAAGTAACAAAACTGGAGCCTAATAAAGCCAAACGTATTTGAAAGAATAAAGGATGAACTAAATAATGAGGTGGGGGTAAGCCTCCTTATATAGCCCCCTCTATTCCTAGTTGTAGTCTAACTAGGACTACTAATCCTTCAAGGAGTAAAACTCCTTGGTTCCTAATGGTGGCTAAACTCCTTTTTGGAGAAGAACTCGTATGTTCCTTAGGTGCTTATCGAATTGGGCCATAAGGTGCGGGCAGGCTTAGCTCCTGATGGTGCGACAAGACTGGCCCCGATGGTGCTATCGTGTTGGGCCCTTTGATGTGTGCTAGAATCGGGGCCTTTAGGTGTGGTCCGTGACATTAGCAGAAAACCTCTTATTTATAAGCTGAAAGTAGGGGTAAATCTGTCCGAGATAAAATCTGATTTAAAATTTAAATTTAATAACAAATAATATCTAATCAAATCTCGGATATTCAATTAAATATGATATTAAATCTAATCAGTTACACATTTAAAATTTAGATTGACCAAACTACTCTCATACCACCTATAAATACAGAGTGTGGAGTTGAAACATTACAGACATTTATCACTACTAGTGGTTGCTAATAAATTTATGCATTCATTATTCCTTGCATAGCCTTTCTCAAACTTATATATATTAGTGCGTGGGAAGAATAATGTGGTAATTAGAGATGTTTAAAACTATCCGACATGATTGATTCGATTTGATAATTTGACGATTCATTATATAATAGACAAATATTTAAAAAAAATTTAAAGTTTTTTCTAAATACCAAATCCAGTAATTTTTGGGTGCATGGGCTGAAAGTTTTCTCTTACAAATACTAGATCTGACAATTTTTAATATATTTTTATTTTAAAGTTTCTTAATAATTTTACCCTGAAACTAATTTAAATATATAAATTATTTCTATATTTTGTATTATACACTTTTAAGTTTAATTATTAAAAAAAAGATTTTTTCCCTTAGTATGTGATTTTTTAAAAATTTAGAATTTAAAAAATAAAATAAAAATTATGAATCGGGTATTTGGTACCCAAATTTTATGAATACCCAAGTGGCAGATACCCAAGTGTAACGGACCAGGACACAGGCCGGCAAACTAAGTACTCGGATGAATCGGATATCCGACAATGAATACCCTTAATGCTAATATTAGTTTAATTAATAAAGATAAATTCGTGGGTCTTCTGGCATGAGACATATAAAATAATATTAAAATAAGGTTATATTGAAATTTTTTTTAAAAAAAAAGATAAAAAAAGTTCAGTAGCGATTATTTTATACACATCGAAATACTTATAAAAATTATAAAAATTACTATATATATAAAAATATTTATTGATTTTGTAAACATTTCATTATGTAGAAAAAAATCAATACTAAATTTTATTAGTTTTTTTTTAAAAAAAATCGATATAATCTCATTTTAGTTTTATTTCTTATTGTCTCGTCCTAGAACTTCTCATAAAAATTTTGTCGACTTTTGAATGTAGTGAATCTTATTTAATTTTTGGGCTCTATATAATTTTGATAATTTGAGGCCCATTTGTTACTAACCTCGCCCAGTTACACATGTACATAACCTTATAACTTATGGCTACTGGCCCAAACAAGGGAAAATAAAATAAAACATAATTAGATCAATCGAGAAGTTACTTATGAAGCAATATTTCTGTACACACATGTTATATAAAAATATATATATTTATTAAAAATAAATTTTAAATATTTAAATTCTAATTTATAAATACCAAAAATTGTAGAATTTAAAGACTGCGTAATGTATATTAAAATTTTTCTCTTAATTATTGTCTAATATACAAATTATCCCTTGAAGTATATCTTTTTCTCCCATTTTGACCCTAAAATATTAAGTTATCCTTAAAGTTTTCTGTTACATTTTTTCTCATGCACTTATGAACGTTAAAAAACATGTTTGTTCATCTAAATTCGACTAATTTATATTCTAAATTATAAAACTTAGGTTCAACTTTTATTTAGATAAAAAAATTGCTTAATCAAATTACCCCATTAAAATTTTATTCATAATAAATAAATTCACTTATACTAATACCATTAAATAATTCTAACAAAAATTAAAATTAACATATTTATATAATATATTTTTCACATGTTATCATCAAATAATATTTAATTGTCGGTTTGGTATTTTTATTTAAAATTGATATTTTAGCACTGGTCAATATGAGCATAACTGTATCGAAAACTAAGGCATACAACCATGAGTGTTTCAGAAAAAATAATTTCCAATGAACTAGTAAGAGAGAGATGCCCTAAACCCTTAAAAACCTCCTGTACCATAAACTGAGCATGAGGTGTAGATTACTCAAGTTGAATGTTATCGAACATGGTAGACATGTTTAAACAGTTCATGACCTCTATGAAGGCTGAGCAGACTGTGTTACCCTCTTCAGGTTCGACTTCTTTCATTCAAAACCCTATTGATAAGTTATCTTAATATCGATCATATACCTTCACTAGTTAGGATGATGATGATTCGAAGATTATTGTGTATCGATTATATAATACACCGAGAATTTTAAATAAATAATTATAATATCACAAACTCGAGTATTCCCTCATGTTGTTTATTGATGAGGCACTTCATTGGTGAAAGACTACAATTCTCTTTGAAAATGCTATGACATGATTGTCTTTCAGGAATTTTAAAAAAAATACATCGACAAATTTTATCTCACAAAAAGATGTAACATTTTCATTCATCTCAAATAAGCTGGAGGTCTAGTAGACTAGTATATCTATGATTTTTTATATGGAGTAGAATATATCAAGAAAAAGGAAGATAAGGGCAAGTGTTCATTATTGATCTCGGTGGTGAGATACACCCTATGTTTACGACATTGTGTATCGCCTTTTTTCAAGACCATGTAAACAGGGTCAAGGCTAGTGAAGTTGTAACACTCCCTAAACCGGCTTATGCGGAAGTCCGACTTAGAGTGGTCACATTTTTTTTTCAAACAAATATAATACAAGTTCCAAGTAAAAATTAAATGACCTGTGAAAATGATATCTCAATCTTCGAACATAATCAGATTAAAAAATGCAATCAAAATAACCTATAGAGATAACATTTCCATCATAATCATATTTTCAAACATAATCAACTCAACCTGTACCGAAAAAATACTTAATCTGGATATCACCATCTAAAATAAAATATATAATAAAACCGTTAGCCTCAAAATATAATACGTTTAAAACATCGTTCACAAAATAATTTACACATTAGTAGCAAAATAGAGGCACATGTGACCCTAAATGAAATTCGGAAGATTTAAACATTACATCAAAATAAATAACTAGGAAAAGGTGTAGATCCTCTAAGTGTCAAATCTGGGATGTCTATCTATGAATATCTGAAAGGGAAAAGAAAACGAGTATGAGCTATGAAACCCAGTGTGTTCCAACAATGCATACAAATCATAGGTAGAAATCAAATAAACAGTAATATCAGAAAAACAGATCATGTATATGCATGATATGCTACCCTCCGACCGAACTCCTAGATATAGTTTCCCAGAACAGTATCTGATACAGACATTAACCTAAGCCCGATAGGGCGAAGGTACCGGCCTAAGGAATTTCCTTAGGGAACAAGGAGAATTACCCCGGCTGTAGCATGGGAACCAATAACAGACGAGATTACCCTAACCGAAGCTAGGAATCGTAAATAAGCAGAATTACTAGCTGGATCAAGGCTGAACCGAACCTTAAACACTTCTCAACATCCCAATCCTAAAGTAACAGGCATATGCAGTAGCAACAAGAATAATGACAGCAGTACATGGAAATAATCAATCATCATGTATATACCAAATCAGAAAATATCATACAAGATATATCAGGCATACAGTAAAAACATAATAGGTCATGCTTAAGGTTCAAAATAAATGACTATGTAAATCTGGGAAAACAATCGTGTGCACATGCTACGTTCGTTTAAAACGGGAAAACAGTAGTATACAGCCATATAGCACACAAGGAACACACCTCTAAATGGGCAGAAACATATATGTGGTCTACTGGACCTTCGAGCCTCGCTTTGTAGCAGTACTAGACCCTATAGATACAAGATAAAATTTATTTTAATACAAAATTTAAATATTGGATTGTTTATTCACTGGGTTTTAAAGTACATACGAGTCATGATCGAATCTCGAGATCGATCGAAACGGGAGGAGCTGGGCTGGGCCGATACACGATCAGGAGGACTATGGGATCCTACAATTAATCAGATATCGATATTAGACTTTAATTAAAACACCGGACTTAACTTAACTTAGAAGAAAAATTTGACTCGAAACTTTAAAGTCCAATTTGGAGGCTTTCGGGTTCGAATTTTGAGAAATGGACTTCACGGATGGACTCAAGACGTCGAAAAACATAAAATAAGGGTTTTTGAAAATTTTACTATTTGGTCAAAGTCAACGCTGACGTTAGCAGAGCCAACGTTGACGTTAGTAGCCACGTCATCAGTCATGTTGACATTACCGGTCAAAGGTTTACAGGTCGGTCAACGGGTCGGGTCGGGTTGACCGGCTCGATCCGGGTTGGACCGGTTCGGACCGGGTTTAGACCGGTTTGGACCGGCCAGCTCCAGGGTGGCCGAAGATCGCCCCGGTGACGCGTGGAGGCCACGCGCGGCCCAAATCGGCCGGAAAACACTCGAATAACCTCCAGATACAAGTTTCAGCAATGAAATTTTAATATTTCAGGCCTAAAACTCCAGAAAATATAACCGAAAACCAAAAACTTACCACTTACCCCAAAAACGATTCTATTCTCCGAAGAAGGTGCAACCGACAGTGAACGGAGGCGATTTTTGAGGGGTTTCGGTCGGCCTTGGATGGTGAGCAAGACAGGACCGGTGACGCACTGGACGACGTCGATCGGAGGCCGAAATTGACGGAAAACCGAAAGGATTCAAACCTTAGGTTTCGTCGAACCTTTTCGGTTTGATTCTCGGTGAATGGCTCGACGGCTCGGCGAGTGGGTATGAGGGTTTTGATCGGGGCAAGGAGACAAATACGGTGCTGGCGACGGTGAAGGCTAAGAACCGACGATAAAGAATATCGGACGATGGTCGGGGTTAGGGAGATGAAACGTTTCGAATATGGGAAGATTCCAGAGTTCTTTCGGGTTTCAAAAAATATCTAGTATGGAGTTCCCAAAATAGAAAGTGTATTCATAACCTTTACATACAGAGAATATTGTTAAACCACATACTATTACATAGTTCTTTGTTAAAGTAACCTAAGTTAATAACATTAGATGTTCAAGATAAGATTCGCAACATTCCATCTATAATTATTGTTAGAACATGCATCCAGTTAGATAGTGCCACAAAAACTATGAAGCTTGTTACTACTGTAGCGATACTTCATTCGAGATTTTTCATTAAATACTACTAAGGGTATGTTTTTGGTTGCTTTTGGCAACCCAAAAGCACTTAAAAAAGTGCTTTTACTAAAAAGCAATAAAAACACTTAAAAATGGTTAAAGCTTTTCCACCACACTTTGTTTATTTACTCTTAATTTTGGCTTTTGAAACCTTAGTTTATAAAAGCTAGAACTTTTAACTTTTCCAAACCTTGGTTTGCAAAAGCTTTATCCCAAACCAAGCTTTTCAAACACAATGCCAAACTAAACCTAAGTCTACTATTACACTATTTACCACTGTATCTCTTATTTAATCTTTTTGAAGCAAAGGGTCAAGAAAAACATCATCGGAAGTTATAAGAAGACCTATTACCTCAATCCAAACAAGTAAAAATTAAAAGCAACTACCCAAATGTACCATATGAGGAGCAACAAAAAAATAATATTGACACTATTATCATTGTGTTATGCTTATACCTATTTATGCATTGATTGATCTTAATTCTACGCATTCATTTATTAGATTTGTTTTAGTTAAACAATATAAATTGTCTTTTGAGCCCATAACATAGAAAATTGTAACCAACCCATTGAGTGATCGTGTTACCGTAAGCCTTGTACGAAAGAATTGTACCTTAAAGATTCTAAAAATTTTATTTCTAGCCAATTTGTTGGCACTACCAATTCACAAGTTCAATGTTATATTGAGATTGGCTTGGCTTAGTGAACATCAAGCCTGGGTGAATTGCTTCAAAAAAATTATATATTTGAGACCTTCACAAGGAGAGAATTACCCTAATGAACTAAAAAAAATACTTCATTGTATGCATTGACAATAAAAGCTAATGATAAACCTCAATTTCAAAACATTAACATTGTATGTATTTTTTTTATGTCTTTCATGATGAACTTCTAGGCTTAACTCCAACCTTTCTTGTACTTTACTATATGACGATGGTTGAGTTTAAAGAACTGAAAGTTCAAATTTATGATCTACTTTACAAGGGTTTCATTCGACCAAGTTCTTCAGCTTGTAGAGTTCAGATCCTTTTTATATAAAAAGAATGTTCTATAAGGTTGTGTATTAACTTGATAACTAAACAAGGTAATTATCAAGAACAAATATCCACCACTTAGAATTGATGACTTATTCGATTAGATCAAGGATCTCTTTGTGATTTTTCAAGATCGATTTAAGGTATAGGTGTTATTAGATGAAATTCAAGGAATGTGTTGTACCCAAAATTCTTCTTTATATAAAGTATGGGATTTATAAATGTAACGACCTTCCAAAAAATCTTAAAGGGTAAAAAAGGTCGTTATTTTGAGGATATTTAAAAATCGAAAATGAACTAAAAATTAAAAGGTTGAAAATTTAGTTTGAGTGGGAAATGATTTAAAAATGGGAAATTAAAAAAAGATTTGAAAAAAAGTTTTAAAAGGGTTCGTTAAAAAATTAGAAAACTATTGAAAAATAAATTAAAACGTGGAAAAAATATTAAAGAAAACAATTTAGAAAAAATTGGAGTCACCACCGGCCATTTAGGTAGATCGGACACCTTAAAACTAGAGATTCAAAATTAAAAGGGTTCAGGAGTCGATTACGGTTAAAAACAGTGTTAGCATTTTCAATCCGCTCAAAATTGATACCTTAAAAATATTTATCTCTTATTTAATATTAAATTTTCCAAATTAAAGTGACAATTAGTTGATATTTAATTAAGAATTCAAATAAATTTTAAAGACCTCAATATTCAAAGATAAGCACCCAAACCGTCACCATTACGCCTGGTACTGGCCCCACTTATGAACAAATATTGAGATACTACATTAATTAGTGATTTAACAATTTGAAATACAACTTAAATGGGAGACAAAGTTGAATAAGCATACATTATATAAAACAAAGAGACATAATTGTAAAGACAACAAATATAAAGTCAACATAGCATATAACACATGATAACAATCGAAGAGACATAATATAAACCAAGCAATATAATTACATGAATAAAGAGAAACTAATAAGATGTGAGACATGATACCATGATAAAATAATAGAAAACATATATAAGGAGTATCACTTACACTACCTAATAAAGCATGTGAACCAAACCAATAACATGACATACATATATAAGGCATATAACAACATTAACAAAAAAAATTATTAAATGTCATGAACAAAAAGGTACATGAACACCTAAGAAAATCTCGTAACACATGATAACATAGATTAAAATAAATAGAACCAACAAAGCAAGCAAATAACATATATAAATAAATAAGACAGAAAACATATAATAAGTAAATATAAATAAACAATAAAAGATACTAATAAAAATATTTACATTTTCATTGAATCATAAGAATGAATTATACAATAAATATATTAAAAAATATACCCAAGTATGCTCCATCAATCAATCCATAAATCGTGAGAAAGGAGGTAGTAAAGTAGGAAGAAATGTGTTATGAGAATGGAGGCAATGAAGGAAAAGAATTAGGGAACAAAGCTTTCTAATTTGGTGAAATGGATGCAACAATGTTGAGTAAACTGGGGCTGAATTTGGTTAAGGTAATGGAAAAACAGTGAAGTGATGGAATGCCAAAAAATGGGGAAAGGAAATTGAATTTTTGTTAGGTGAGGCATGCGACAGTAGCGAAAAAATGGATGTATATCTCCGGTTTGAGTATTTCGGCTGTGAGGGTTTATGTTATGGTTAGGGGTCTTTTATTTTTAGGCTAAATGTTATATATAATTAGGGTAAAGGGTATTATAGGAGAATAAAATATGATTTAGGTTTTAATATATAAGAATATATATAATGTGATGAAGGGTATTTTAGGTTTATACCTTTAAAAATGAGAACCAATTAAAAACAAGACCTTGAGAATCAAATAAGGATTTTTTATTATACTTTATATTTTTAATTATAAAACTATATGTAATAGGTCAAATTTATATATGGTTTGGGCTTATAAAAGTGGGCTATAATAAAGGACTTTATTTATATCGATATTTTTTGTTTTGATTTTAATTAATAGATAATAAGGATAATAATAATAATAACGTAAGTGATAAAATTAGGTTAGGTTACGGTGGTATCAAAAAGGTGATTTATTGAAAAGGGATACAATCCGTATCCACTACTAACTTGAACTTACCATACCATTTAGACCTTCAAAATACCTCAATGCAGTATTTAATGGCCAGAATTTGAGCTAAGATGGAAGGGGTTACCCCAATATGTAATGAGAATTCGGTTAGTTACACACCGTCCACATTTCTTAATAAACCTCCAACCCCTCCTGCACTCTTGATAAGTGCTCAAAATAGTTAATATTTTATGCTTAATTATTTATTGATTCGATAAATTATGTTACTGATCTTAGTGTTTTCGTGTGTTTTTATGCAGGACTGTGAATGCTGGAAAGTGCATTAAAATGGCTGATTTTTGAAGTTTTTTTTTTATTTTCTTGATCGAGTCTGGATTAGTGGGTATAACTTTGGGCATGAAAAGATAACATGACACTCGGTTAGCAACTTCTAGAAGATAACGTTAGCAAGCGCGTGATAGCTTATCAGCGTTCCAGATAGCTTATCAGCCAAGATTTGAATTTAAAAGTTAGATTTATCTTTTGTATTTGAATTTAAATAATTTTAGATTTATTTAGGATTTATCTCTTTATTTTAGGGATTGTAGAAGGCTATATAAATACCATCTTGGGTAAGCCTTAAGCACATTCCATATTTCATATCTCCCATCTTTTATTCTAGTTTTATAAAAGCTTTCTTTCTTTATTTTTCTTGTTCTTAATTTTTTACTTTATTTTATATTTTATGTCGAGCATAATACTTTCCATAATTATGCTCGACTAATTTTTCTATAGCCAAGGGCTTAAGCAACAACTCGATCTAAACGTGAGGATTGAAAAGCACATCAACAACTTCATTATTTTTCTTCTTTCAGTTTTCTTTTGAACTTATTTCTAAAATTAAATTGATTTCAAAACTAAAGATTGACTCTAGTCAAGACGTTGATTTGATTACTTGTATGGAGGAAAGATCGGCTATTGAAGTAAATCCGACTTCCTAGAAACACACTTAGCAAATTGATTGCTAAGAGAAAACTCAAATTGGATCAGTTATTATTTCAATAACATAATCTAAGTCTGTTTTAATAATTTAAATGTTTTTATCTACAAACATTGAGTTGGTGGATTAATCCATGAAACCAATATCAAAGATAGCACTTGGGTATTCGGTTTGAAAGATTTGTGCCGCAAGGATTGAACCTTGAAAGCTAAGTACCGACGTAAAATCCTGAAGTGATGATCAATTAAAATTAAGTCAAAGCGAAAGCCTAAGGCTAGTTTTTATTTTATTGAATTACTTTCTTTATTTCATCTTCAATTAATACTTTTTATTCGACAAACCCCCTTTTCACTCAAACATTATTCAATCATCTTCTTGAATCATAAATCGAACAAGCATAATTAGGAAGTTTCTAGTCCCCGTGGGATCGACCTTTACTTGTCCTTAACTATATTTGTAAAACCAAATTTGATTTTGATATAACAATTATGTATAAGAACTATTTTGTAATAAATTTTTAAGTCCTCAAGTCAAACTTTTGATTTCAAGTCATACCAAGAACTTTGAAATAAAATTTCTAAGTGTTTTGATACAAGAGTATCGATACCATTTGAACCGGTATCGATACCCTACTGCATTTTTAAAGCTTTGTTCTTGGAACTAAGAACATGCATCGAAACATGGTTCGATACCATTACCTTACTGTAAATTGTTACGGTCCGTGTATCGTAGCAACGCGGGACCGGGCGAGATGCTTTCTGGTTGTGCTTAACTCTTGGGAGCGGGATAGCATTAAGGGTGTAGTACGTGCCGAGCAGTCGTCCTATCTTCGGATGGGCGTGCTGATCGTGCACCACACTGGTCGGGAGCTGTCCCCGCTTCCCTGATGAGCCCATGGGAGGGCGAAACCAGTAAGCATCGAGATGGTTAAGGCTGAACCTCGGGTGTGTGAGAGGCCTGAGGTGCCGCACGGGGTGGTTGTCCCTGCGTCAAAACTTTGACCCCGTGACAGATGGTATCAGAGCGTGGCCGTGTGCTAGCTGTCGAGTTTGCCAAGCACCCCATGTGCTACGGAGCGAGTCGTGTGGACGAGCAAGTGAAGCTCGCACCCTAAGAGAAGGGGTGTTCGCAAGTGGGTCCTCTAGAAAGTTATTGAGACGAGGACGGGTAGGCAGGAAGCCACAGCAAAAGTTCTCCAGATGGTCGTGCTGCAATGGGACACCTTGTCTAAGTGGCGAGTGGCCATAAGGTGATTGTAGGTAGACTGCAATGGGACACCTTGTCTAAGTGGCGAGTGGCCATGAGGTGGTTGCAAGTAGACTGCAATGGGACACCTTGTCTAAGTGGCGAGTGGCCATGAGGTGGTTGCGAGCAGACTTTTGCCCAACAGTGGAGGGCGGCCCCAGTTAGTGGTCGAGTTTGGGAGAATTGCACACTAGTTCCTGGCTACTTTCCAGAAGGGAAAGAGTTTCCTCCCCATGCACGAGGGCGTGCATGAATCAGGTGGGGGAGATTGTCACGGTCCGTGTATCGTAGCAACGCGGGACCGGGCGAGATGCTTTCTGGTTGTGCTTAACTCTTGGGAGCGGGATAGCATTAAGGGTGTAGTACGTGCCGAGCAGTCGTCCTATCTTCGGATGGGCGTGCTGATCGCGCACCACACTGGTTGAGAGCTGTCCCCGCTTCCCTGATGAGCCCATGGGAGGGCGAAACCAGTAAGCATCGAGATGGTTAAGGCTGAACCTCGGGTGTGTGAGAGGCCTGAGGTGCCGCACGGGGTGGTTGTCCCTGCGTCAAAACTCTGACCCCGTGACAAAATGCATGTTTCGAACCACATATCGAACCACATCGAGTATTTTTAATTGTTTTAAAATCATTTAAAAATAGGACTCATGTTATCGATACCAGTATTGATACACCCTTTTAACTCCCAACGGCTATTTTAGCATTTAATGAGTTGACCGTTGGTGGCAGTTAAAACATTAAATGATGGTTGAGATGTTTCGAAACATGGTTCGATACTTAACATTACAGTGTAGTAATGGCATCGATACATGTTTCGATACCCTTCCTATTAAATGCACAACGTCTCTTTCTTTTTATAGGTTTTTCCGAAACAGGTTCCCCGAGTATCGATACCTGTGCCTGCAGAAGAGCATTTATGGTGGGAAGATAATCCTAACGTCTTTATTTCAATTCCCAACAACCAAAACGGTTAGAAATCAATGAGGACATATAAAATGAAGATGTTCAAGAAGCATTAACAACTATTGAACCTCAAGCAACATCCAAGCAATTAAATCCAACTCCCAAGCACTCTGATTGAATATCTTGTCTCCCATCTCTTGTACTTCAATTTAATTCTTTGTAATTGAGTTTGGGGAAAGTTTGTTTATAATTTGGGGCAATTATCCATCTTGTGAGAGATTTCAATTTGCCTTTCTTTCATTTCTTATCTTGAGAGGTTGAATCAATTCTAGGGTAGAAGAATTGATTCGAATTGTAACGGTTATCCCTTGAACCGAGAAAAGGACGAATTCTCTTAGTGAATTGATTTCAGAATCCTTAGTGGGAGATAAGGTAGTGGATGTAGAGTTTGTTCCGAAGCTTGAACCACTATAAATCTCTTGTTCTTTATTTTTCAATTTTTTACCGAAAATCACCGACAAAATTTAAATAGCCAATTCACCCCCTCTTGGCCACTTATCTAGATCGATCAACTCAACAATTGGTATCAGAGCTAGATCTTTGAAGGGATTCACCTCCACCAAAGAATATCCAAATAGTGTTGATCATATCTACAAGTCAAATACAACGGCCTCCACCTCCGGTAGTTGGAACGAGTCTCACTCCATCACCAAGCCACCCTTCTTCAATGGAGATAACTACCCTATTGGAAGAATGGGATAAGGTTGTTCATCAACTCTATTGACTATGTTCTATGGGACATAATAGAAGATGGCCCCTCAATTCCTATGAAGCAAGAAGGAGATAGGCAAGTGCCATAGAAAAGGAACGAGATGACCGACGAGGAGAGAAGAAGGATGTCCACTAATGATAAAGCCTTGCACATCCTCTTTTGTGCTCTTGGTCCCGACATCTACTCCAAGATATCATCATGTACAAGTGCCAAGGAAGTTTGGGATTCTTTGGAGACAACTTATGAGGGAACCAATGATGTGAAGGAAATGAAGATCAGTCTTCTTAATCTCAATTATGAGAACTTCAAGATAGAGCCGGATGAAGACGTCACCAAGATGTTTGATCGGTTTTCCGTCATTGTGAATGGTCTCAAGGGCTTTGGTGAGATCATACCGGAAGATTAGCTTCTGAGGAAGCTCATCTACTCTCTTCCTGAGTCTTGGGATAGTAAGAGAACGACCATTATTGAAGCCAAGGACCTCAAGACTCTCAAGCTTGATGCTCTTGTGGGATCTCTTCTCACCCATGAGATCATGATGAAAGGAAGGGAAGATGAAAAGAAGAAGGAAGAAGTGAAGCTAGAGAAAAGAGAAGTTGAAAAGAAAAAGCAAGGAATTGCTCTCAAGGCTTCATTCTTCCAAGAAGAGGTTGATACAAGTGAAGAATAAGAGCTAGAAGAATTGGCTATGGTAGCCAAAAGATTCACTAGACTCATAAGGGCTAATAAGAATAGGAGATTCCAAAGAAAGAAGGATTTTAAGTCAAAGGGCAAAGAAGATAAAAAAGATCAAATTATTTTCTATGAATGCAAGAAGCCCGATCACATTAGGACCGATTGCCCACAATACAAAAGGAAGGGTTTTGAGAATAAGAAGAAGAAAAAGGCTCACGTTGCCACATGGAGTGGTGAGGAGTCATCATCCGATGAGGACAATGAAGTAGCCAACCTTTGTCTCATGACTCTTGATGAGCCTAAGGTAACCCTTGAACCCTCTTGCAATGATCTTACATATGATGAATTATATGATGCTTATGATGAATTGCAAGATGTTTATGATGAGTTGGTTTTGAAGTTCAAAGAATCAATTTTGAAAAGCAAGAAAACCATTTCGGATTTAGAAAAGAAAAACAATTCTTTGAAAAAATCGATTTTGGATTTGGAAGAAAATGTTATTACTTTAAATGATGATTTAAAGTTCTTTCAAAATGAAAATGTGGATTTAAACAACCTCATTTTCTAGCTTGAGTGAGAATCACCATAAAGTGGTGAATGAGCTTAAAGAATAAATCAAAGTGGTTGGTAATTCAACTTTTGAAAAAGGAAGCTCTTCAAAACCCAACCATGTGAAAAAGAATTTTTATGGCCACAAACAAAGAGGTTTTCAAAGGCATGCTAGATATAGAAAAATTAGGAGTGTGTGGGTTCCTAAGGAACTCATTATTTCTAATAATATTAATACCATTGCATCTTGGATTCCTAATGGAACCAAGCTTTTGGGAACTAACTCTCATGGACCCAAAATGATATGGGTACCAAAAGTCAAAAACTAAATCTTTGTTTGTAGGTTGAGCATTGCTTCAAGGCCAAGGCTTCAAGTCAAAACATGTGGTACCTTGATAGTGTATGCTCAAGGCATATGACCGGAGACAAGGGACGATTTAAGGAGTTAGAGCTTAAAAGTAGAGTAGTAGTGACTTTTGGTGACAACTCCAAATGCCAAATTGAGGGTATTGGCTCTATTGGTAATCACTCCTCTATTCTCATTGAAAATGTCTTGCTTGTTAATGATCTTAAGCATAATTTGTTGAGCATTAGTCAATTGTGTGATAAAGGTTTTTATGTCTCTTTTGATAAACATGGTTGCAAAATAATAGACATAGAATCAAATAGAACAATGCTCATAGGTCATCGCATAGGAAATATATATATGGTGCATCTAGATAATATTAACCTATCTCATGCATGCTTAGTTGATAGTAATGAAAATGATGCATGGTTATGGCATAGGAAATTAGGACATGCTAGCATAAGTGTTTTAGAGAAACTAGCCTCCCAAAATCTAGTTAGAGGTTTACCTAAGCTCAAGTTCTCTTTAGATAAAATTTGTGATGCATGTGCTAAGGGTAAACAAAAGAGAGTTTCTTTTAAGTCCATTAATGATGTTTCTACTAGTAGAGTTTTACAGTTGATCCATATGGATCTTTTTGGACCTATTAGGACAACTAGCTTGAGTGGAAAATCATATGCATTTGTTATTGTTGATGATTACTCTAGATACACTTGGGTTCTATTTTTAAGTACCAAAGATGAAGCCTTAGAAAAATTCATCACATTTTCAAATATTTCTCAAAATGACCTTGATCAAAGAATTTCTCATATTAGAAGTGATCATGGAACCGAATTTCAAAATTTAGGTTTTGAGAATTTTTGTAATAAAAATGGGATTAGCCATAATTTTTCGGCTCCTCGCACTCCTCAACAAAATGGGGTAGTTGAGAGGAAAAATAGAACTTTAGAAGAAATGGCTAGGACCATGATTTGTGAAAACAATTTATCTAAGTATTTTTGGGCGAAAGCCACAAACACTTCTTTTTACATTATTAATCGAGTAATGATTAGGCCAATTTTGAAAAAAACTCCTTATGAGATTTTAAAATCCAAAAAGCCTAACATTAGCTATTTTCACTCTTTTGGGTGCAAGTGTTTTGTTTTAAACAATGGAAAAGATAATTTAGGTAAATTTGATGCAAAAAGTGATGAAGCTATTTTTCTTGGTTATTCTCAACATTCAAAGGCTTATCGTGTTTTTAACAAAAGAACCTTGGTTGTAGAAGAGTCTATACATGTGGTTTTCGATGATAACCTCCTTCCTAGGAAGGATTCTTGTGATGATGATGATTTAGGAATCATTTAAACCATTGATGATGGACAAGCATCAAAGGTGGATGGGGTTTCAACCAATGAAGAAACACAAGATCCTCCAATAGAAGCTTTAGGAGATGTAAAGCTTGAAGAAAGGGAAGTGAGTTACCCAAGGGAGTTCAACTATGTCAAAAGTGGTGAAATCTTGGGTGATCCATCCAAGGGGGTAACTACTCGCTCTTCTCTTAGATTAATGAATCATATTGCATTTATCTCATGCATAGAGCCTAAGAATATCAATGAAGCCTTAGATGATGATTATTGAATATTGGCTATGCAAGAAGAGTTAAATCAATTTGAGAGAAGTAATGTTTGGACATTAGTTGATAGGCCTAGTGATAAATCTACTATAGGAACTAAATGGGTTTTTAGAAACAAACTAGATGAGAGTGGTAACATTGTGAGAAATAAAGCTAGATTAGTTACTCAAAGTTACACTCAAGAAGAGGAAATAGATTTCGATGAAACTTATGCACCCGTAGCTAGGATGGAAGCCATTAGGATGTTACTTGCATTTTCATGTTATCATGATTTCAAGCTTTTTCAAATGGATGTCAAAAGTGCTTTCTTAAATGGTTTTATAAATGAAGAAGTGTATGTTGAACAACCACCGGGTTTTGAAAATTCAAAATTTCCAAACCATGTTTTTAAATTAACTAAAGCTTTATATGGTTTGAAACAAGCTCCTATAGCTTGGTATGAAAGGCTTTCAAATTTTTTGATTGAAAAGGGCTTTGAAAAAGGGAAGGTGGATACTACACTTTTTATAAAAAGGTTTAAAAATGACATCTTAGTAGTTCAAATTTATGTTGATGATATTATTTTTGGATCTACTAATGAATGCTATAGTCAAGAGTTTTCTAAGCTAATGCAAGGTGAATTCGAGATGAGCATGATGGGGGAGCTCTCATTCTTTTTGGGACTCCAAATTAAGCAAAGGAAGGATGACACCTTCATCAATCAAGCAAAATACATCAAGGATATGCTCAAGAAGTTTGGCTTGGAAAATGTGAAACCTTAAGCTACTTCTATGAGTTCATCAACTAAGCTTGATAAGGATGAAGGAGGTAAGTGTGTTGATTCTAAATTGTATAGATCCATGATAGGTTCTTTGCTTTACCTTACCGCAAGTAGACCGGATATTATGTTTAGTGTTTGCTTGTGTGCTAGGTTTCAAGCTAATCCTAGAGAATTACACTTAGTTGCCATTAAGAGAATTTTTAGGTACCTTAGAGACACACCGAGTTTAGGTCTTTGGTATCCTAAAGACTCTACCTTTAATCTACATGCTTATTCGGATGCGGATTATGGAGGTTGTAAGATAGATAGGAAAAGTACTTCCGGAACTTGTCAATTCCTAGGTAGTATGCTCATATCTTGGTTCTTTAAGAAACAAAATAGTGTAGCTTTATCTACCACCGAAGCGAAGTACATATCCTTAGGGAGTTGTTGTGCTCAAGTCCTTTGGATGAAGCAACAACTCTTAGATTATGGCATTAAGGTAGAAACCATACCTCTAAAATGTGATAACACTAGTGCCATATGTCTTGCTAAGAACCCCATTCAACACTCTAGAACCAAACACATAGAAATTAAACATCACTTCATTAGAGATCATGTGTCTAAAAATGATGTTGTTTTAGAGTTTGTTGACACCTTAAATCAATTAGCGGATATCTTTACTAAACCTTTAGACAAAGAGAGTTTTTGGACACTAAGGAGAGAGCTACGTCTAACTAGCCTATCTTGACCTTTTCTGTGTTAGTTTTTATGCCAAATTTGCTTGAATCTTGATTGAAATCATGCCTATGTTGTTTTGTATTTTATTGCTTCTATGCATGTTGCTAGGGGGAGTTTGAACTTGTTTTTGCACTATAATCTTGTCGTAACATCATATGCATGCTTCTAGGGTATTTAGAGACTCATTTCTAGTACTTTAGAAGCCTAAAATGCAAAGCTCGCTAAGTGGTATCGATACAGCTAACACCTGTTTCGATACCTGTTCATCGTGTTCATCTGGGTAACATCTGGGAAGAATTGGTATCGATACCAGCATCGATACTAGGGTATCGGTACTACCATCGAAACAGGCTGTTTCGATACCTGTTCCGATACACGCGGCTGCAGTTTGCTTTAAAAGACACAAAAACCTAATTTTACTCAAATTAAAACTTACCCAAACACTCCTCTCTAAACCCTAGTCGGCCCTTCTATATAAATCCCTCAAATCCATCAATTTTTCACCACAAATCCAACGTTTTTCTTTGGAGATTTTACTCTACACATCAAAGCCAAGATCATATCAACAATTGGTGCTTCAAAAACCACAAATTCTTCCTAATCCATAATCAAGGTAATTTTCGAAAAACCTTATTTTTGTTGATTTTTAGGATGTTAAAATTTAGATTTTGAACATATTTTGAATGCTTATTGTATGGGTTTTCATAATCCTACGAAAATTTTTTCAAAATCAAAAATTTTTCATTCAAATATAAATTAATTTTCTCGTATTAGTTTTCACTGATTTTTCAAGCAATTTTTCAAAATTCTCAAATACCTTGAATTATAGATTAATTGGGTTGAATTAGGTTGATAGAGCATACAGTTTTTTAAATATAATTAATCCAATTTTTTTTATTCTCTAGATCAAGGCACCAAAGAAACGTTCTCGCACCGAGGCCGGGAGTTCATCAACTACTCGTGCTTCTCGATTGAATTTACCCGTGATATTCGATAGATGCTTGGATGGTCCGGGTAGAGTTGATAACTTCAACAACTTTCGCGACTACTCGCTTAAAAAGGAGCGATGTGTGGATGTTGATTTCATGACATCCTACAAGTTCCCTTTCCGTTATTACGATCAACTCGTCGATTGGCAGTTCTTAACCTTTCTCACCCATTTCGGCAAGTTCTATCCAACACTTGTTCTTCTTTTTTATGTTATTGCTAAGTGCATCCTCTCTAAGGATAGGAGCAAGGTTGTTGCGATCGAATCTTACCTCATGGGCCGAACTTTCCGCATCGATGTCGGTACCTTTATCGACGCTTTTGGTCTTGAAGATGTGGGCATTGACGACGAAGACTCTCTTGGATATTTTACTGGGTCGGTTATCTCACTTGACATCCATAACCAGTTCTTGCACCTCATCTCTTAGTGGATTCGTCCATCAAATGGTAAGTATTCCCGGATTCGTCAAGTCGATAGTTTTTGGTTGAGGTGTTTCCGTGAGGCTCATCGACCAAATCTTGCGCAAATTGTTTTTTTCGACATTGTGTGGCATATCTCCAACCGTGCCACTCCCCTCGTCAAATCATTCCCCCTATGCTTGTATACTCAGTTCCATATTTCTGCATTTGAGAATTGATTGCTCATACGACAAGGTGGAGTCGGTAAAAGAACCCATAGGCGAGACTTCTCTCAACCGTTGCCACTTTCAATATGCCTCCAATGGTGAATGGGTTCGCGGTCCTCCTCCTCCTCCCGTTGTTGATTTGGAGCCTCTCCGACAACTTGCATCAAACGCCGAGCTTATGGCTCTTCTCACTTCAAGGTTTGATAGTTTGGATGCTTGTTTCGCCAATATGGATGCTCGTTTCGACACCTTAGATGGAAGGTTTGATTCTTTGTCTACTCAATTCAATTCTCGTTTCGATGCTATAGATACGAGATTGACGGGATTGGAGAATCAAAGCACTTCCATGAGGATCTCCATTGAAGCTCTCCGTTACATGCAAATCACTTTCAACAAAGATGGAGATGACGATGAGGAAGAAGATGATGAGGTTGATGAAGATGGTAATGATGGTGATGATGATGCGGACATGGGCGATGAGTGATCCTTAGCGTTTGTCTTTCCTTTACTATGGCTTTAGGACTAGTTATGTTTTTCTCTAGTATTTTGTTGCATTTCATTTCATATTAGAACTTATGCACCTATGTTATTCCTTTAAGCTTTGAACTTTTTGTTGGATTTTGATATTTTTTATGATATGGATTATATTTTTATCTAATGCTATGCTTGTTATGAATTATGTCTATATTGATTTTGATCTAACAAAGAGGGGGAGAAATATCTTGTTTTTAAGTTAAGAAACCATCTTTAAAATTCAAAGTTATGCACCTATTAAGGGGGAGTCCTTTTAAAGAGTTTTTTCAAAGTTTTGGAACCTAAAATTTTGATTTTAAACTTAAAAATTTATAATGGTTTTGTTATATCAAAAAGGGGGAGATTGTAAAACCAAAATTGATTTTGATATAACAATTATGTATAAGGACTATTTTGTAATAAATTTTTAAGTCCTTAAGTCAAACTTTTGATTTCAAGTCAAACCAAGAACTTTGAAATAAAATTTCTAAGTGTTTTGATACGAGAGTGTCGATACCATTTGAATCGGTATCGATACCCTCTTGCATTTTTAAAGCTTTGTTCTTGGAACTAAGAACAGGCATCGAAACATGGTTCGATACCATTACCTTACTGTAAATGCATGTTTCGAACCACGTATCGAACCACATCGAGTATTTTTAATTGTTTTAAAGTCATTTAAAAATAGGACTCATGGTATCGATACCAGTATCGATACACCCTTTAATTCCCAACGGCTATTTTAGCATTTAATGAGTTGACCGTTGGTGGCAGTTAAAACTTTAAATGATGGTTGAGATGTTTCGAAACATGTCTCTTTCTTTTTATAGGTTGTTCCGGAACAGGTTCCCCGAGTATCGATACCTATGCCTGCAGAAGAGCATTTTTGGTGGGAAGATATGATCCTAACGTCTTTATTTCAATTCCCAACAACCACAACGGTTAGAAATCAATGAGGACATATAAAATGAAGATGTTCAAGAAGCATTAACAACTATTGAACCTCAAGCAACATCCAAGCAATTAAATCCAACTCCCAAGCACTCTTATTGAATATCTTGTCTTCCATCTCTTGTACTTCAATTTAATTCTTTGTAATTGAGTTTGGAGTGGATGTAGAGCTTGTTCCGAAGCTTGAACCACTATAAATCTCTTGTTCTTTATTTTCTACTTTTTACCGAAAATCACCGACAAAATTTAAATAGCCAATTCACCCCCCTCTTGGTTATCTAGATCGATCAACTCAACAATTGGTATCAGAGCTAGATCTTTGAAGGGATTCACCTCCACCAAAGAAGATCCAAGTAGTGTCAAGTCTAAGGATTTCTTATTAAACACCATATTATTTCGGAAGAGACACACTAACCATACTATAGCGAAGTGAATATTTTTTATACCTTAGCCTTCTTGATTCCCGATCAAACTTCATTCCATGTTACAAAGAAGGTAGTTGGATCTTCATGGATAATTATTATCACACCCAACAAAGAACAAAAATGACTCCAAATTGCCTATGTAATTTTGTAAGAGAAAAATAGATATTCTATTGTTTTAGGGGTATTTTTGCAAAAACAGGCATTGAATTTCATTATTGAATATGCCATTAGTACAGAGAATGATTGTATTGATCTTCATATGCATTGAAACCTGGTACTCATACGAATTAACTTGCATCGATATGGTAAAACACTATTGATATGCTTATATTACATAGTGTATCGATACGACATAACCCACATTGATATATACCTTATAATCCTAATTGTACTAATGATCAATTGTACTAGTATAACCACTTGAGTAATGGTATTGATACATGTAAGTTGGATAGGTCACTAAAATTATATCGAGTAATTGAACTAGTAAATAAACTCCAAATCCATTGAATTTATATCGGTAACATTAATTCTAGATATGAACATAAAATATATTGAATTTATAGTTTATTCCCTTAAACTTATAAAACTTAAAAATTGATCCCTGAAATGAATATTTTCACTTTTCATCGAACCACTATCCTTATTGTGTTGTTTAAATAACATTAAATCATTATGATACATCGAACCACTGAAAAATATTATACTGATTATCGTATTATTCACTGTTGACATCTTTAACCTAGTTTACAAGTAGACTAGGAAGAGGTGTTACACAACTCCAACTTAAAATTAGATTCACTAATTACTAAAAAATGTTATTCTAATTTTTAGTTTAAAACTAAAATTTTATTTTAATTTTTTTGAGTTAAGTTTATGAAATTTTGAATCAAGTCAAAATAAGTCAAGTTTTCGCATTGAGTTGAGGCAAAAATTTTGATTTTTTCTAAGTTCGGTCGACTTTTGCTCACCAATACTCATATTCTAAAATAAAAAATGTTATTCACCCTTTTCAATATCATCATCTAAACCTCAAATTCCCAAATTATATCAATCTCATCCTTTAAATGACGTTAGATGATAGAGTCATTAAATTCAATGCAAAGCTCTTTATATACTTAGACAACATTTATTATTGTCAATTTTCTTGTCATATAGACGACGATGGATCAATTCGATGACATGATAATACAAATAGAGTGTTGTGTACTTGTTAATAATAAAATTACATTTTTTTAATTCACATAAACTATATTGCCATTTCATCAAAATTTATTTTTCATTGTTTTATTGAAGACATTAATTAATTAAAAACTGACATATGAATATGCTAATTTAAAATTTTTTAATTATTTAATGACGGAGTATTTAATACGGTTAATGTCAATTATGATAAAAGATTTTATTAGTCAATAATAGTCAAAAGACAAGATTACTCAATTTATGAGTTTAAGGACTAAATTAATGAAATTAAAAAAATAAATAAAGAATTTAATTTTAAAAGACTACGAGAACAAATTAATATCAATTAAAAAGCTAAATTACTAATTTAGAAATACAACATAAACAAAATTACCCTTTAAACCAATTTTTATATTGATTAGGCCACATGATCCGACCTCTCCGTCAAAAGAGCTATGGCCCAGCCCAATCCGACTTCTCCCGACCTCTGTACATATCTTTCGGATCTTCTTTAAACCATAACCTTATCTCTTCTTTCTGTCTGGTAACTGGTGATAAGAAGATGTTTCGGTGGGGCAACCATTGTTGAGCTTCCAAATCAGCAACAGCTCTGACTTAAAATAGGATTTTAAGTTCTCATCTGAGGTTTCCTCCATATCTGCAACAAGCACCTGAGGGAAGTAGGTGAAGACTAGAGTGAAATGGCAGCGTTGGCACTGTCATCTTTATCCTGCCCTTACAAGGTATGCATGTTTTCTGCTCATCGAATCACGAAAATGGCTTTCCTGTACTTTAAAAACTAATTTTATTTATCTATATTTTGGTTGAATTCTCACTGAATTCATAAACTTCTTCCTGTTGTCTGAATTCCTTCATAAAATGTACAAGTTTTGTTTTTAGATAATAGGATTCACATATGATTTTGCAGATTGACCATGGAAATGAAAAATCCTCTTCACTGACACCAACCCAAGCCTCATCCTTAGTTTCTCCAAGCATAAAGACTTGCCATTTCCCAGTTAACCCACAAAGTCAAATTCGGACATTGCAGTTGGTACCCCTGCATGCCACCTTGAATAGCCCAAAAGGGTTTGGACCCTCACCCAAGAAAAACAAAAAGACAAAGAAATCAACGAGTGGAGATGACAAAGATGAAGAAGAAGAAGAGGAAGATGAATTTGAAGCAGCTGCAGCTGCAGGCGTGATACCTGAGGTTGTGACCAACCGGATGATAAGCCGAATGGGATTATCCGTTGGTATTCCATTGTTTATAGGTCTGTTGTTTTTTCCATTCTTCTACTATCTCAAGGTTGTGATGAAAATCGATGTTCCAACGTGGGTTCCGTTTATTGTTTCCTTCTTCTTCTTCGGGACGGCTCTGTTAGGGGTGAGTTATGGCATTGTCTCCTCTAGTTGGGATCCTATGAGGGAAGGGTCTCTGTTGGGATGGAATGAGGCTCAGAGGAACTGGCCTGTTTTTTGGCAATCCATTTGGGGTGGATCACGTAAGAAATAAGATGTATATACATTGTTGGTTACATGACGCTATTTTGGTCCTGACTTGCCTAAGTAATTCATGCTAGACTTTGCTCATTAAGTCCTTTTATTTGAATCTAGTTAAATTCATATTTGTATTGCTGTTTACATTCTGTAGAATTGAAGGCACAGATAAGGATCCAATAAGGATTGCTTCTTCTCTTAGACGTGGGTCCGATAAACTACTACAATATTTTGACCCCTCTTTGGCTGTAGTCGTAGTCCTACGTGATGATGTTGTTGCGGTTCATGTTATAAGCGATAGTATTGTGTGATCGGACCATTGTTAATTTGTTTCTTTCCTTCATGGTTATTTGTTTATATTTGTCTTTGAAAGTTTTTCGTTAGACCTATAATATGAAAAAGAAAAATTATATCGCAAATCATTTTCATCACTGCTCTCATTTATTAAAATTTAATCATTTAATTTTTTTTCCATGTCATTTTTTTAAAGATGAATATTCGTTTTTTATGCCGTGGGTGGTTAAAAAGAAATTTATTATAAATGGATTAGTGACATAGAAAAAACTAAAGGGCTGAATTTTAAAGGACAAAACTACGAATAACGTGATAAAAATGGTTTATAATATAATTTTCTATAATATATTATTATGAATATTTTTTTCTGTTTAACTTAGAGAAGTTTTCAATTAGGCTCAAACTAGTGTCACGTCTTGTACATTGAGGTCTTTGACAGTCGCGCACAAGTCTGACAACAAGGTTCCATCGGACTTACAAAGATCATCAAACTTGGTCCAACACTTGGAGAATGCTAGGGAACTCATTTCGGATATGGAAAGAGACAACTCATCAGATAAAGATAAGGAAGAATCTTGCCATATCGAGAGAGATAACTATCCAGGAAACTTTCTATGAATTGATGTAATTTGATAGTATTTGATAGAATTTTCTTAGATAGTTGATTTTTTATTTATTTCGGGTTAATCTAGTCATCCGTGTAAATCGATCCTGACCATTGATTGAGTGAGAGTTCAACTATAAATAGAGAGCTCTCACCCTCATTTGTATTCACTTAACAATTTCATTCATCCTCTCTAAGAGAGTAAATAAAAGCTATGACATTTACTCTAGTTTCTCTCTTGTTCCTTCCTTAGCTCTTTGTTCTTGTTGCCTCTCGAATGGCTAAGAGTAGTCACCTTAATGCTATTAAGCTTTCACATCCATCGAAGCCTTGAGGGCTTGTACAGGCCTTTGTCGTGCTAGAGTTCTCGCAAGGCTAGTTGAAGGCTGACTTAGTCGTTGAAACAAACCAAGTAGCGTCACGAAGCGTCTAAGGCCGCACGTTCCGAATGAGTAATTGAGTTCTACGAACGTAAAAAGTGGTATCGGAGCTACCCTTTGACTATCCGATTTCACGCAGAGTGCCCATGAGAGGGGTAGGCAGGGTGAACAATCGTGACAAGAGGCCAATCATGAGAGCGGAAGCTCATGACGAAGGCATCAAAAGGTTGAGTGGGGAGAATGTCATGCCTAAAAAAAGGCAAGGAACATTAAACCCATATCGAAAAAGAAAAGAGAGATCTTGGGATATATAAACGGTTGCGCTGCACATCCTATCATACATGTCTTTTAGGAAGAGGGTAATGACTCCGTGACAAGTGGTATCAGAGCGATTCGAGGGGACTTGTGTTCGAACGTGCTTGTAGTTGCAGTCAAGTTAGTTTGTTGAAATTTATCGATATGGCAAGAAGAAGAGATGGTGTTACTACACAGGTATTTGAGTCCTTTACAAGTAATATCATAGGGCAAGTTCAATAAATTGTCGACGAGATGTACGAGAAGTCATAAAATGAAGCTCAAGGTAGTTTCGAGATCTTGTCTGATAAGTTAAGAGTCCAAGACAACTCTATTCAACCCGTAATGGAGGCCATGTAGGAGACTCAAGGTGTCTTGGAGTCTCGTCTTAACCAATTAGAGTCCATTGAGGGCATGTGCAAAGACGAGACCCAACGTGTTCTCAACGAATTGAAGAACGAAGGAGTAATGCTTGTGAAGCCGAGGTGAAGGCTTGGGATCGAGGTGGATAGGCTCAAGAATGAGCTACTTAGTTGCAAGACCGCATTGAGTGAATTGGGTGCGCTCAACACCTTCTTAACGGAACAGAGGGGGAAGCTCGTTGTAGAGCAAAGAGATGCCCAAGCCAATGATAAGGCCGAGTTGCTAACTGAGCCTCCAAGAGACAAGCCAACGAACAAAGAGATATCCAAACCCATGACGAGAGATAGTGGGAGTGGTGAGACTAAGTCCGTGCGAGAAAAGAAGGCAAGTAGAAGATTAAAGTGTTGCTTTTGTGATGGCCCACATTTGATAAGGAGTTGTCCCGAGAAGAATCGCCTTGCAGTCATCGTCAAGGAACCAGACGAGCCACAAGGGGAAGTAGTGCGACTTGGCGCGATTGCGTTTTCCAGCGAGCCAAGTAAGAACCAAGGTGCGACTACAAGTACCAAAGTAGTCGAACCAAGGTCAAAAACCGGTGCGATAGCAAATGAAAAAGCTGTCAAGCCGAGGGAGAAGAAGCAACTAAATTGCTACCAATATAAGTTGCCACACAAATTATGAGATTGCCCGTTAAATTATGCTACAACGTATAGTGATCGAAGGCTAAAAGAGATAGCCATGTCCGAGAAGGCTACTAAGGAGCTTGTCGAGGGTGTTCGTGGAAAGAACACTTCTTCAAAGACCATAGTCAAGAAAGGGTTGAAGGGAGCCAAGCCAAAGAGGGACATACCGACGAGTTTGAAAGTTCGTCCAGTGTTCAATGTGGTGACACCCAAGACTTTTCCGCGGGACCAAGAGTGTCTGAGTCAAGGTAAATCAAGTCTAGAAGGAGATGCATCCGGAGGCGTCTTAGCACGCAATATCACTTGGCGGAAAGAGTCAAAGCAAAAAGTCCTTATAGTGGGACATGAGCAAGCCGAGACACCAAGAAGCCACCAAGATGATGTGAGAATGGTGCAGAGGATCGATCGAGGCAGGAGCCGACGCAAGTAGTTCTTATGGGGGAACCGCATCAAGCCATGGCAACAAGTTGCAACATCCAAGGTAGACCAACCCAGGATCGTTCTAGTAGAGCGAAGAGGGCGTCTTTAAGTTCAGGGGCAGAATGTCATGTCCCGCACATTGAGGTCTGTGATAGTCGCGCACAAGTCCGACAACAAGGTTCCATCGGGCTTGCCAAGACCACCAAACTTGTCCCAACACTTGGACAATGCTAGAGAGCTCGTTTCGGATATGGAAAGAGACAACTTATCAGATAAATATAAGGAAAAATCTTGCTATATCGGGAGAGATCAACTATCCAGAGAAACTTTCCTATGAATTGATGTAATTTGATAGAATTTGATAGAATTTCCTCAGATAATTGGTTTTGTATTTATTTCGGGCTAATCCTGGCCATTCGTGTAAATCGATCCTGACCATTGATTGATTGAGAGCTCAACTATAAATAAAAAGCTCTCGCCCTCATTTGTATTCACTCAACAATTTCATCCATACTCTCTGAGAGAGTAAATAAAAGGTATGACATTTACTCTAGTTCCTCTCTTGTTCTTTCTTTAGCTATTTGTTCTTGTTGCCTCTCGAGTGGCTAAGAGTAACCACCCTTTTGCCATTAAGCTTCTGCATCCATCGAAGCCTTGAGGGCTTGTCTAGGCCTTTGTCGAGCTAGATTTCTCGCAAGGCTAGTTGAAGGTTGACTTCGTCGCTAAGATCGGACCATGTATCGTCACAAAGCGTCTAAGATCGTACGTTCTGAACGATTAGGTGAGTTCTACGGACGTGAAACTAGCCTTCGCCCCCCTTCAATCAAAAATTCTTCATAAACTTAATCTACACTCTGCCTCCACCTCTCCAAAACCTTCCGATTTTCAATTATTTCTCCTCCCTTTATTTTGTCATTCTTTGATTTTTCTAGCCTAAATTTTATCTGTAATTTATTTTTTTTATTTCTTTCTTTGTATATTTTTTAGTTTCATATTTATTCGAAAAACATAAAATGGAGGCAACAACTAGAGTTTTGGTTAGGTTTTCTTGTATCTATGTACAAACTCAAACTATGTAGTTTTTGTCACCGAAACTCTTTTTTCATTTTTTTAGAGTTGTAAAATCATGAATTAAATGAAGAAAAATAAAGAGAAGAAAGATGGAGACTCAAAGAAATATCACCAGCTCATAAAGAATTCAATACTATATTATTCCATTTGATAATAAAAAAGATAGAAGTTTTAGAAGAAATAACCCTAACTAGACCAAACGACAACATTTTGCTAAAACAACCTTAAAAGATACTTGTCCAAGGCCATAACGTATAATCAACTAATTATTGAATAAAACAAAAAAATAAAATAACCATCATTAATGTCTCTCTTCTACTTCATCACACTATAATGTCTTCTCAAGTAATTTTTACCCTCAAGAATTAAAGTTTGGGAACTGGTCCTTCAGCTGTTGTTACTTCTCAAGTTGCATCTTTAAGAAAAGAATTAGCACATTCAACCAAAACCTCAGTCACAATCTTGTTATTCTTCTTGCCCAACCTTATGTCTAAAATTTTCATAGATTTCTTGTTTATTTCTCAATCTGGTCCAATTATTGGTACGTTAGATTGACTTAGGTCAATCCTAATATGTTGTTTCAACTGGGATACATGAAATACAATATACACCTTAGAATCTTTGGACAATTACAATTCATAAGCAACCTCTCCTACCGTATTCACTATCATAAAGAGACCAAACCATTTGGGTGTCAATTCTCGGTAATTCCTTTGTTTCATAGTTTGGCGCCTATAAGGCTGTAGTTTTAAATAGACCCAACTTCCAACATCGAACTTATAATATGTCCTTTTATCTTTTTGTTGCTTCATTCTTTCTTTATCCCTTTTAAAATGAAATTTCAATATCTTAAGCTTCGTCTCTCTAATTGAAAACCAAACACAGTCTGGAATGGGTAAGAGCTGAAGTAGACCCTTGGGATGCATCAATTCATCCTTATATTTTTCGCAAACCTTGCATTCCCTAACTTTCATCTTCACCTCCTTCCTTAATCCTTTCAATACGTGTTTGTCCTTTTTTTGGTTACATGAGCACCTGAGTGACCTCCCATAGAACTCGATAAATCACTTCAACATTATCTCTTATCTCAATTTCTCTTTCCATGTCAATTGTCTGTCATCCCACTGGTGTTGTGCATATTTTTGTTTCCCTTTTCCAAGTCTGTGATGATTTTTTTCAACCTCAGTTCACTTTTCCAATTTTCAGCTACCTTGGCAAACTTATCAATAAATAAATTATTCACTATCATAACTTGACAATAACACATTGGATACTTCCTAGATAGGCTGTCAACTACCACATTGTTTGTACCTTTTTTGTAGCATATTTCAAGGCCATACCCTATTATCTTCATTACTCATTTCTTTTGAGAAGAGGTCATTGTTTTGTTTTCAATCAGAAACCTTAAGTTTTGATGGTCTATTTTTATTTTGAAATGTCTCCCAATTATATAGGAGGATCATTTTTTGACAACAATTAACACAATCAACATTTTGTTCACATATACTAATAAACTCTGATGTAAAACTCCTAATCTTTTACTAAAATACAATCGGTTTCTCTTTCTGTAATAATATTATCCTTACTCCAAATTTTGATGCATCAGTCTCTAGGAAAAATTATTCATGAAAATTAGGCAATTGTAGAACATGAGTTGAGCACACAAACCCTTTTAATCTCTAGAATGTTTCTTCTTTCTTATTAGACCATTTCAATCTAACTTTTTCAACAAATTTGTCAAGGTTTTAGCCACCACTCTATATCCTTGGATGAAACGTCTGTAATACCTAAACAAACCCAAAAATTGTTTTAATTCTTTGACTTGGGAATTGACCACTCCATAATACTATAAAACCTTCCCTTTATTAATGAAGATGGAACCTGAATAGATGACATATCCCATATATTTTATTTACTATGCCTAAAATAGCACTTGTTAAGTTTTGCAAACAATTGATTTTTTGCAAAATATCCAAGACCTCCTTCAAATGTAATAGATGGGATTCATCCACGGAACAAATTAAAATATCATTAATAAAATTATAACAGATTTTCTCATAAATGACTTAAAAACCCTTATCATTAAACTTTAAAAGGTTGTTGGGGCATTGGTTAAGCCAACTAGAATAACCAAAAACTCATAGTGGTCTTCATGAGTTCTAAATATAATTTTATGTGTGTCAGGCTCCCACAATTTTATTTGTTGATATCTTGACCTGAGATCAAGTTTTAAGAAAAACTTAACCTTCCCCAACTCATCCAACAACTCCTTTATAATAGGTATAGGAAATTCATCCTCAACAGTTAATTCAATATCATATTGTCTACACATATTCTCCATGATCCATCTTTTTTTTACCATAACTATGTGAGATGCAGAAACGCTGTTGTTGTCCCTAATGATCCTAAATTCAAGCATCTCTTTGATCATCCTTTTTATGTGCAAGGTACCTATAAGTTTTTATCCTTACCACTTCCTTCTTATCTACAAAAGTAATTATGTGATTCGAGTGTCGAGTTAATCAAAACGTTGGGCTACGAAGTTTAGGCTATTATTGGGTCTTGGGCTTATATGTTTTAAGTTTGTTGTTGGGCCTAAGGGGTTAAATGGGGGAATTATGGTATTTTCATAAATGGGATGATATTGAGGGTAAGGGTTTTAATGTGATGCAAGATGTAAAAAGGGTGAAGTCATCTCTTTAACCCTTTTCCTTCATCTTCTTCCTTTTATACCCAAGTGAAAGGTTGAGAAAAGGCCTAATCTTTGCTAGATTGCTTTGGAAACTCGTTTTAGGGCTAAAGTGGAAATGGTAGAGCTATTGGAGATCTATCAAACAAGGTAAAATGTATAGGTTTGGTAGGAGAAGAGATTGTGGGTAGATGTTGAGTCAAAAACTAGAATAGAGAGTTAGGGGATTTAATCTCAGTTGCTAGTGTCTTTAAGTCCTAGAAATCTTCCCCAATGGTGTCTATTTTTTGGTTTGACTTACTTCTCATTGTAGAGGTTGGAGAGCCATAAAGGAGCTTTGGGAAGAAGAAAGCTTGAAGTGAAGGAGAAACGTAGTTTGCATATGGTTTTGCTTAAGGTTGGTACTCTTGTAACTCCCTAGTATCATGCATCTCATAAAAATTAGTTGGTTGCATGTAGGTTGGATTGTTTGATTGCTTTGATTGTTTGAGAACCCTTTAATTGCAAATTTGTGTATTGTTGATGAACTGATGTTAAATGGATAGAAACACATCAATAAGCACCTCAATAACTCGTAGGAACTTTGTGGGAATCAAATGCTTAGCTTGAGTAGGGTATTTGGGCGAATTTCCAACCCAAAACTGTATTTTTATGTAGGGGGTACCGGTACGAGCTTACCTCGTACCGGTATGCTAGAGTACTATGGAGGGCTAAATATAAGTGGTGTATCAGTACGATCACCCGTATACCAATACACTCTACTTAATTCAAATTCTAGAGTCTTCTTGTAGTATTGGTACGCAAGAGAGTATAGATACCACTGTTACATTATATTTATGATATAAGGGCGTATCAATACACCAAAATGGGTTATCGATACGATTTCGTTTCGGTATCGGTATGAGGGCTAATCATATCAGTACAAGTAAGTGCTACTTATGGGTTGTTCAAAGCTATTTAGCTTAGCGTATCGGTACGCAATGGAGGTGTATCGATACTGGGGGTGTACCAGTACCCTATGTAGGCGTATCGGTACTCCCTGGGCAATCTGTCCAAAAATTAGTGTTTTAGTTCGGGAGTTCTATAATTCAGGATAAAGGGTACTAAGGGTCTCCTAATATGCAGAATTAATGTTAAAAATGAGAAATTGATAAATTAACTTCGTTTATGAGATAATTAACTAACTACTCGGTAAAAGGGTGGGTGAATAAAGGGTGCTAGAAACCCGTAAGTTATTGGTGTATTTTATGTTGTGTGGTAAGCTAAGATCCTTGTTGTGTGCTGATGGGGTTGCCTATTGATATGCTATCATGTGGTAGATCCTGACACCTTAAAGATATATAGATATATGAATAAAGTGTTGCAACACTCGAAGACATGTCAAATGGAGGATCCCGATGCTTAATGGATGTGGGCCTCGTTCAAAGATGCTTGATGGACCATTCTAAGTATGGACATAGGATCTTGATGCTTAGTGGATGCAAGCCTCATCCTAGAGTATGGGATCTCGATGCTTAGTGGACGTGTTCCCTATTCATAGCGTATGATCCCAATGCTCAGTGGTCGTGGACCGCACTACCTATATATATATATATATATTATGGTATATGAGATGTTGTGTGGACTTATCTTTCCATGTATATGTCGTGTGCCAAAATTATACATGCATTTTATATTGTGTTTAGGCGGATATGGTAACGTCATTGTTCTCATGCCATGCCATCATTAATGTAGTATTTGCTTTATTTATGATATGTGCACTGTGGATCAAGTGGCGGAATACCCATCGAGCTTTCGTAGCTCAGCATTTCAGAATGTGTTTCCGTGCGTAGGTGTTTCGGTGGCAGTGGATCAGAGAAGCACCTCAGGTTGGTTTCAACATCGACTTGTATCAGAGTACACTTACTAGATGTAATGAGACATGTACTTGTAGGACCCTATATGTATTTCTAGCTCTTATTTTATTTGGTTTTGAGTCAAATGTTTTTTAAAATGGTTGTAACATTTTGGAGATCCTTTTCCTTTTGGATTTACTTGGACTTATTATCTATTTGGAATGAATGGATTTTTATTGGATCTAAATGTGTTAAATGGGCTTTGAAGCAAAATTTTAAAAAAATGATTTTGGGCCAGAGGCCCAATATAACATCTGGATCGAGGGTGTTACATGAATATCTAGAGCCACTTTATCTTTGCCTTCGTTCAATCTTATAAACTTTCAAATACAACAAAGTAACTGTAAATGAAGTGCAACTCCTGTTAATGCTTTCTTATATTTTCTGGGTTGAATCATAGAAACTAGAGCTAGTTTGTACCCTTTCAACACCACTTCCTGATTTATTAGATTAAATCTCGAGCAACCAAATCTCAATGAATGGCTCCCAAATTGGACAATTGAACCCCAAATACTACATCACAATTCTTTAAAGGTAGTATTAAAAAAATCTGTTTCAAATTTATAAACCTGTGATCTCCAAGTCACATTTTTACACTCCTTCAATGTTTCCATAACTTTTCCATCAGTCACCGTAATCTTCAATAGTTGTTTCTTGCTTAATCTCAAACCTTCATTCTTTATCACATCTAAACTGATAAAGTTATATGTTCTTCCTATGTTCAACAATGCCATATATTTCATACCCCCTATGTGAATGAAAATTCTCTTTGTATCTATCTTCTTTGTCACCCACATAACTTGGAGAGATAACATGCGACTCTCTCTCTAGTTTTCATCTGAACCTTCAGCCTCAATAGCATATTCATAATCCATAAATTCTTTTTGGTCTCTTTATTCTACACCTTCCACCAAAATTTAGGAGAATTGAATTCGTTGACATTTATGTCAAGTATGTACTAGACTGTATACTATAAGCATAAGACATTTTTTCTCATTTCTTCAATCTCATTGACAGAAAAGGATTTCTTTGTTCTTTTTTATCCCCTAGAACTTAGTAAAATAGTAGTCTTGGAACTTAATATTGTTTGAGAAAAATTCTTCGACGTAAAAGTGGATCTAATATCAAAAAACATACTCCTAACTGAATTATTATGGGGATTGGTGACAAACTCAAACAGAAAAAAGGAGTTGATCGAGTCACCCGATTATTGTATATTATTTTTTTTATTCGAGAAAAAGATTGTTTCTAATTTTTTATCTAAGTGGTATGCTTTAAAGATTTCAGGTTCAAAGAGTTGCAAATATTGACGAATTTTCAGACTTTGATGATTCTTTAAAACACTTAAGACATACTTGTTAAGGAGTTGTACTTGACTGATTAGACTGATGAATTCTTCATAGTATTGTTCCACCATTTTTGTTTGTTTCAAAATTAATAATTCTGCAAATGGGTCCTTGAAGCTATCGGGGGTAAAATGTTCACACAATTTCTTCAAGTATTGTTCACATGTTCACTATCTCTGAGTATTGTTACTTCAAATCAAAAATTGGTGCTACTGAAGTGCCTTGCCTTGAAATTGAGCATCACTACACAAATTTTAAAGTTTTTTGGTACAGATTCAACTTTGAAATACTATTCTAGCTTCGAAATACACCCTTCAAAATCATATTCATCAAACCAAACGCACATCAATTTATAAGCCACATTCACAGGTTTGGAAGAATATTCTTCCAACAATCCTCGACCTTGATCCTCCTCTATCTGTATAAGGTCTCTAGTTGTTTGAGAAATGATCAAGTTACTTGAACTGATTGCGCCTGAGAATTGACAATCAGCAATTCATACCCATCACCTCCCGTCACCGGAGCTGAAGTTGATGAAGTTGAAATTTTCTTAGCTAAAGCTATTTTTAGTAAGTTGTGCAAATCAGATAAGATTGAATAACGTAGATCTGAGAGTTTTGAATCAAATCCGAACCTCAGTTTATCTGTCTTTTGCTTTCATTCAGGTACATCAAGAATCACAAGTGATACCATTGTCGGTGGTTGAATCGTTTCTTGAGCGGTTGTAAAAGTTGCAACACTATGTGTCACTACCCCGTTGACCATGGAGAGAGATCGAATTATACGCTCTGATATCTTTATAAGAATACCAATCTAAATGAAGGAAAATAACGAGAAGAAAGAAGAAGACTTAGAAAAATATCTTGTGCCCACAGAGAATTCAAAACTATATTATTCAATTCGATAATAAAAAAAATAATTTTTTTTTAAAATTAACCTTAACTAGTCCAAATGAAAACGTTTTGCTAAAACAACTTCAAAAAACATGTGTCTGCGATCATGAAGATTAACCAACTAATTATTGAATAAAACAAAAAAATTAAAATAACCAACACCAACTGTTCTCTTCCGCTTCATCGCGCTTCAAGAGTTCCAAACTATTTTGTTTCATTTGGGTTGATATATCAATGTCTATTAATTTTGGGTCTTTCCCTTAATAGTTAATAGTTCTATAAAATAATTAAATATTTTATTACTTGATTTAAATTCAAACAAAACTAAAGTAATTTGTTTACCCTAGCTCGAAATAAAGGTGAATCACCCAGGTATGCAAAAATATAGCTCGGACAAAAAAAGTGTCTTGATCAATAAGGTGTAAAGATTGTACTTAGGGATGTAAAAACAGTTATTCAGATGGGTTTTAGGTCGGGTAAAATCGGATATAGGTTATTTCAGGTTGATTTGATGTTTTGACTCGATTTGGGTCGGGTGCAGGTCCATTTCAGGTTGGGTCCATTTTAAGTCGGGTCTATTTCAGGTCGAGTTCATTTCAGGTCGGGTTCAAACGGTTCGGGTCCAAATCAGATAATTGACAGATTCATTTCAGGTCGGGTAGATTTCAGGTCGGGTTCATTTCAGTTTGGTTGCATTTCAAGTCGGGTTCATTTCAAGTCGGTTTTATTTCAGGTCGAATTAATTCGGGTTTTAAATTCATATTAATTAAAATTATTAAGTTTGAGTTTGGTACAAATAAGTAATTAAGTAAATAACCGATAGACTTTGGATTGAATGGTTGATCATTTATTTTAAATTAATTATTTAATATCTAACGTCTTTAACTAACATAAATCCCATTAAAAATAAATATTACGCACTAGACTAGACAAAAATATCATCAAATGATTCATATCTTAAAAATTGGGTTAAATTACAAAAATTAAAAATTAATAAGGAATAAATATTGGAATAGAAAAAATAAAGTTTTAAATTAAAAAGGATAAACATTAATAAAATAAATTATCATCTTATTAAAAACACTAAACTAAATTAGAAAAATAAATAAATAAAAATAAAGTTGTAAGGACTAAATTGAAAAAAAATATAAACTAATAATAGTTAAATTCGGCGAAATTTTTAATTTTAAAGTAATTTAATACATTATAATTTATACCTATACAATATAGTTTAGTACATTTCAAAAATAAAAATATAAAATTTATACTATATATGGAATATATTATATATATAGAATTTATACAATATATAAAATGATACTATATATAAAAATATGTAACGTATAATACTATATATATAAAAATATATAATATGTATATATGTATATAATATATATGCATGTAAGTATATTTATATTTTTATACTATATAGTATACATTAATAATATGTATGTAATATATATTGTATGTATACTTATGTATATGTATATGCATATATATTAGATGTACATATTAATATATGTATATAATATACATTAATATATGTATACTTATTACTTATATATATACGCGTATATACTAGATGTATATATTAATATATGTATATAATATATATTAATACATATATACATTAATATATAATATAGTCTATATAATATATTAGATGTATATATGTATATAATATATATTAATATATACTATATATATACTATAGTTTAATACATTATAATATACTTATATATATATATATTATATACTTTATGTATTAATGTATTATATGTAATATATAATATACTTTAATATATATATATATATATATAATAAATATACTTAAATGTATACTAATATATGTATTTAATTTGTTTATGAATTAATGTATGTATATGTATCTAATTAATGTATGTATATTATTAATTCTTTAAACCCAACACTAGTCCTTTAAGTCCAAATCACTAAATTAGTTCTCTAAGACCAATTCTCTAATCACTAAACTAATTTACTATGATCAAATTGAAACAATTTTAAATTATATAATATGATTTTAATTTAAATTCAGGTTCAACAGCTATTTCCCAAAGTAGAGGTATCGATACCTCTTTTAGGCGTTCGATACCACCTGTACCATAAGCAGAAATAAGCCTCGAAATCAGCTCCAAACGGCTCCAAATCAATCCCAACGGTCACCAACGGCTAGAAGCTCATTTGGGATGATAAAAACAAGCCTCAAGTATCAAGAGAAGACTAATGCTTACATTGTAACAACAATATGATGAAAGATTTGTCTTAGAGCTTAATTCTCATCTTTTGGGTAGACAAAACTTGTGAGCTTAATGTTTATGTATGCTCAAATGTCTTAGGATTGGGTGAGAGCTTAGTTGCAAACAATTAGCCTTATTAGAAGGATTCAAGTTTGCTTAAGAATTCTCTTTATGAGTGAATTCCCAAAGTTCGGTTGTGAACTTTGGATGCTTGATTCGGGTTGTGAATCAAGGTTTTAAGGTTATCCATTTGCCCTCAAAAGGTTGAATTCTTAGTGAATTGTGAAAATCCTTAGTGAGAAGCCAAGGTAGTGGATGTAGGTGCTTGTTCGAAGGCCGAACCACTCTAAAATCCTTATGTTCATTGTCTATATTCTTTACTTCCACAACAAACACCCAAATTAAGTGTTCTCCATCAACTTGGCGAGTTTAATTGGTTATTCATCGAGCACATCCAAGCCCAACTTTATATCCTCTAAAATTTTTACACTAAAAGTAAATTAATCTCAAACTTAAAAAATAAGTGGCTTATTTCCCTCCAAAATTTTATCTTTTCACTCTTTTTTATTATTTGTCTTTTTTATCAATTATTTTGATTTAATTTAATTGAGTCATAATTTAGATTAATTTAATAAATATATATATTTAATTTTATGTTTTTTTAATTATGTTTAAAATTTATTTTTTTATATTTTAATTTAGCTTAATTAATCTTAAGTTTAATACGATAATTTAACTTAATTAAATATAATTTAAAATTAATTTTTAATGAAATATTAATTTAAAATTATAATTAAAATTAAAAAAATAGAAAATAAATTAATTTAATTAAATATGTAATATTAAATTTAAATATTAATCTCTAAATTAATTCTCATGTCTAATTCTATTTTCTAAGCCTAATTATATTTATCAATACTTTAAATTCATCAAATTATAAATATACTTACTTATATGTCATATAAATATTAAGTCTTGTTAATATGAGTTCAGATCAATAACACGTCAGGTTCAAAACAAGGGTCATTTATCAGGTCGGGGTCAAAACAAGTCGGGTTTAAAATAGGTCGGGTAAAATCAGGTCTAGGGTCGATTCAGTCGGGTAATATCGGTTATTTGCCAGGTCAGACTTGAGTTCGGGTTCGTTTCAGTCGGATGCAGGTCGGGTTTTGGGTCCACAGTAACAGGTTAAAATCGGGTTCAAGTCATTCTCAGTTGGATACAGTTCGGGTTCGGTTGCTACAGTAACAGGTCCAACTCAAGTTCGGGTCAACAACAGTCGGATACAGATCGGGTTCGGGTCATTACATCACCGAGTCAAACCAAATTCTGACTCGAACAGGTTTTAGTCAAGTTTTTAGGTCGGGTCAACTTTTTACGTCCCTAGTTGTACTTGTAGCCAGTCACATGTTCACTGTTTTTTTTTTTGTGTGTGTGTGTGACGAAACAATTCAAACTTTAATTTCTTGTAATGAGAAAATATCAATTTTCTATTTCTGTTTATGTTTGGATCAATTTTTTTTCTAACAGAATACTACGTGTACATTTCTGGTAATAAAATACAAAGAAGAAGAAAGACCAAAAAGTAAGAATAACCATATATCAGACCGTGTGTGTGTATATACTATCTACATGTCCTACAAAGATTACATCTATAAATTAACAAAATGATATCATTGTTCTGAGGAAGAAACATGAATTTGGAGTTTCTTTTGGTTTCTTTGTGTATTTAAGTAGCAAACTTCCATGTTTCAGCTCCAACCATTATTATGGTTTAAAACAGACAAGGAGACTTGTCACACTGAATTCTCGGATCACTGTCCTACAGTATCATCTTGTACTGTTGTTAGAAGAATACCAGAGTGTTTTCTGGCATACCAATATCTTCTCCTTCTCCCCACCAACTTCGGTATCTTCTTTACGGCAGTTCCACCTTACTGCCTTAGTGATGGTGTCGATAGCATCAATAAAGTAGCTAGATTCCCGTATCAACACGTTCCCCTCCGGGCGAAGGATTCGGTCCATTTCTAACAGCACATACTTCATTTCGCACCTGGGAAAGCAACTATGATTTTCAAACCATGATGCAGCAAACCATATGATGTAATTCTGAGTTCATTACTTAAACTTTTGGTACAATAATCACAGTCAAATACCTGTGGCTTTCAGCAGTGAAGAGGCCATCCACGTGTAGAAGATCATATGTTCGAGGATATGTCGAAAACGCTTCACACCTACAAAAGGAGAACAAGTTAATACACCAGGTAAAACCCAGCACCTTAAATGCGATCATATTATTGTCTCGGAGCAGCATTTGTATGCATAGGATTGAGAGTTCATGTATAAGTATTTGAAATTACCAATCATGATATGTGCCGATGAGGCCCCGGTCGAAGATCACGGGTAATGTGTTGGCAGCATAGGAAGAGACTACATTCATAACCCACAAGGGATCAGAGATGAGAGCAGCAGCTAAACCTCCAAAAGCCGTATTCATGTCCATAACATTTCTTATCTGATAAGTCCCAAGTGCAGGAAGTAACTTTTTGTAGTGCTTGGTCCGCACTTTCCACTTGCTGCCATCTTGTTTTAAAGCATTGAAACTCCCACTAGGAGCATCTTTAATGCGCTCGGACATAACTTTCAACCTCTTTGGCCACTTTGGTAGGGAATCCAAGGATGTTCTCTTGAACTTTGGTCTTGGAGCTACAACACAAGGGCGTAGCGGAGTGTACCATGCTGAATCTGGTTCAATACTGTCATCACACTTGGCAGGGTAGAAATCAGGAGCGACGAGCTTCTCATAACAGCTACTGTCTGAAGATTTCTGCCACACAGCAATATCATCCTGGTTGGCATAGACTGTAAAACACATTGAAGTCAATAAGTCCTGCAACTTCTCGTAAACTGCTCTCTGCTCTTCCTCAGTTGTGTTCCATCCACGATACCGGTGTTCATAGTTTATAGGAGGACCAGACAAGACCCAGAAACCACCAGGGCGGAGTATGCGATGAACTTCAAGAAGATAGATTCCACCTGAAAGCAAGAGCATCTGTTGTTTAAAAAACAGAAAGTGTATGGCCTTTAAACCAATAGAGCGAAATATCAGATAATGCCTATTAATTCTCAGTTCAGAAATGAACTTGAACAAGGTCATTCGACATAAACGAAGCAATGACAATAACAAAAGTAACCTAGAAGATCATTTTAGTTCTTTATCATTACCAAATTCAATCCATGGGATAAGGCATCTTGAGCAATGAGCCATGTCAAATGAGCTTGAAGGAAAAGGAAGGCGCTGTGTAGAAATGACACCAATGATTGCAGGTATCCCACGTTCTAACGCGAACTGGACCTGAGCTTCATGATTATCTCGAGGAGCAAGAGAAATTGTCAGAATCCCACGATCTAATAGATCACCTCCCCAACTTGCAACCTGGAAATACATAAATTAAAAGAGTTCATCAAATATATGACAGTAAGCAATGGTGATAGAATCATGTCTTAACTTATGTTCTGGTATGAAAAGTCCACCAGCTTTCAGAACTGTAACTCACCCCACAACCGGTATCGATTGCAGTTCGAACTGTGCCATCTCTCATTTCAGGGATCAGATCTTGCATCAAGTCTACATATGCACCCACTCCTTTCGGGAACATAGTGCCACCACCTGGAAAAAGGAACTTGTCCCCTTTTTTCTTCAGCCAATTTTGATTAGACTTTTGCTTGTTGATCCAATCATACGGGACGTTCCTGAAAACAGATCAGCATGTTATAACAAAGTAATCAACCTTCTAAACATATATTCTAGCAGAACCAAAAAATAGCTATAAAATAAATAGTACCTGTACCAACATTCATCCCGGCTCTTTGGCCATCTGGTTGGTGGTTTGTATCCATTAGGAGGTGGAACCAAGCATTCCTTTTTCTCGAACCGCGGAGGGCAGTGGCGTTCCAAGAAGGTAAGCCTACGGTAACCGTACTTCTTCCACCTCTGTAGCAAGAAACATGAGTTATCAATGTAGTATTCTAACTAATTAAGCAGCCTTTAACACTGTTAAAATGAACCATCGCGTTACCCTTGGATCGGTGCATGGAGTGTAGTCTTGATAATCAAAGCTGCATTCAGGGAAGGAAATAGATTTGATTTGAAGGGGTTGCACTGCAGATTCTTTTGAAGAAGAAACAGCAATGGGCAGCTCTTGGACTATCTTCCCTTCAAATATTTTCTTCTCAGAATTGAAGATTCCACCAAGATAGAAAGATAATCCACACAAGGTGAAAACCAGTAATGTCACAGGGACAATCTTGAAACTTTTATCAGTTTGGGGCTGATTTTTTTCGTCTTTTTGCCTCATGATTTCAGATATAAATAACTACCTGCATATTCGAACAAAAACCAATTAACGAAATGCAAAAGGCAGATAGTCTCAATGCCAATTGCATACCCTTCAAAACAAAGCATGAAACCTTTTTTTTTCATCCAAATTATTTGCAGCAAGCACAAGGAAGACAATGATTTTGTTTGACCAGGTACTTAATTGAGTTAATTTAGATAGTTATCTAATGATAGTAATTCAAGAGGATGATAGTAAAGGTACAAGAGAGAAGGACCACAAGTTCATGTCTTTCAAATATGGGGAAAATGTAAAAACCAAGTCTTTGTTAATGTGATAACTAAAAATAGGAAATATTCCATATAGAAAACAAGCTTTACCAGACAAAAAAATGTCTGGTCTTTTGAGCATTATGGAAGACACACAAAAAAAATTAAAATGATTTTCTTTTTCTTTACTGATAGCAAGTTGTAGAGAAATCTGACAATAGAAGTTGGAAAAATATGCTAATCTTTCAAAAATGTCTTTGGATTTATTTGTTGTACCTTTCAAATCTCTGCAATTCTCTCACAATGGAGAAAAACAAGAGAACGATGGAGAGCCTATGATGCCAGGAGATTTGCAAATTTATACGTAAAACGTTAACATAACCACAAAAACAGCTCAATTTAAATATATGATTGTACAGTGAAAGACTGGACATAACACAGGATGGAAATGGATGTTGAATCACATGGAGGAAAATTTATTAGGCGATATCCTGTCGATCACGTCATCTGTGGTCCCAAGTAATCAGAACCGTTAATCTTAATTTTTTAAGGTCAATCATTACCTCTTTCTTACATGTAATTAGTGGGTGAGTAGTTATTGAGAGATTATATCATGGACCTTGTTCACCATGTCATTACCATGTCATTAGTCTATGCAATCAAGTCCGTTCATTTTTAAGTAACTACCTTATAACTACCCACTCACCTATTACAAGTAGGAAATAGGTGATGACTCACCTTAAAAAGTATGAGATGGGTGAATCTGATTAATTAAGACTACAAATGATGTGGTGAAAAGGGTTCATGATATAATTTATTGTAGTTACTTAAAGATGAATAATTCTAATTACTTGGACCATAAATAATGTAGTGAACAAAAGTTCACTTAATAACCTCTCCACATGAAGCCAAAGAGGTGTTGAAGAAACTATCATATCATGCCATGTAAGCTTCAAGACAGAATTTCGTGGCCTTGTTCGTGTGTTTCAACTGTTCATATCGTCAATGGAAAGATTTTACTGGCAGTAGACAACGACTTGTAGTTTGCTTTTGTTTTTATTCTCTTCTTTTATTCCCTCATTTTTTTTTTGTTTTACCCTTTTCCCCCGATTTTTTTATTACATATATACAAACGGAAAATGCCATAAATATGATTTTTTAACAAAATTAAAAATATAACATCAATTATTTTATTTTTTTTAAAATATTATACTTTAAACAGTAATTTAAAAATATAATAAATTAAAAGAATCTGATTTTGAATTATAAAATGGATTAAACTAAATAAAAAATCAATGACGAGACCAAGAGATATCGACTTTAAATAGTGATTTGCATAAATTTTTTTAAAAATTATAAAAATACTATCAAAGTTGATACTTTTTAGTATCAAATTTAATTTTTTATTCAATTTAATTCATTTCACTATTTAAAGTACGATCCTTTTGTTATCATCTTCAAAGTTACTATTTAAAGTGTAATATTTTAGAAAATAAAACGGTTGATGCTATATTTTGGAAAATTAAAAAACTAAAAGCAATATTTATGTAAAATTTCCATACACAAACAAATACTTTTTTTATTAATTTTCATTTTGTTGCGAATAAAGTAAAAAAATAGATGAACAAAGATGAGAGAAAAAAAATAGACAAACTTGTATTATATTCTCAAAGTATGGTTGTGTAATACTTTCTCTTGGCATAAGATGGAAGTCATAATTCCAATGGGTATTAAACTCTAATAATAAAGTATATTAAAATATTATTTAATATATAGATATTCACTATAAATAAAAATATACATAACACTCCCCATTGGATATCCATAAGGATAATGTTCCACGTTAAAACCTTACTAATAAAAACCATGTGGGAAAAAATTCTTAGTTAAGAAAAAATACACACATCTTTGATACGCATAACATGTTGCCTCATTAAAAATCTTAACAGGAAAACCCAATGGGACAAAATCTCGGTTAAGTGAAAAGAATACAACGCGTATTTACTTCCCTTATGAAAGTATCACATAAGATCTTTGAATCTTCATAATTCAATCTTGAATATAATCTTCAAATGTTGAAATAAAGTGCGCACTAATGAATAAATCTTCCAAATTATTACTTGAAATGATTCATTGAATATTATTCTTCTGAAGATCACGAGGGACGAAACTTTAAAGAAATATATTTCGTTTTATCACATTTGATGTATCCACCTTGAAATATAAATTTTGTATTATCTCTACACAAGATATTTTGGATCTTATCTTTTGAAAACAATTCATATATCTTCTAGATATGTTTAGCCAAACACATATTTCGGCTTTGCCTTATGCATAACAATTTTTTAAAGGTAATGATCTCGTAGCACTTAAATAGTATTTTTGGACCAACTAAGATACGATGCTTCCATGTCAAATAATTTATATATGGTTCTTTTAGACTAAGAATATCATCACCCTTTTCTCGAGGGTGAAATGAATCTTTGTTTACATTAAAAGACCCGACAATCAAATAGTGATCAACGAATATGCATTATACATGTAAAGTATCTTTAAACATTTTTTTGTGTATGTCGATTGGTGAACAAGGATTCCATTATTAAGAAGATCTCTCCATATAACATTCTGAGCTAAACCTCTAAATAAATTCAGATATTCAAATCATCGACATACACAACAATAACAAATTCAGAGCAAAACCTCTTAATAAATATTCTCAGGGAAATTAAACAATTCATATAACATTCTGCTAATAAGTATTCAATGAGACGATTATACCAAATACGCCTAAATTGCTTTAAGACATAAAAAGATATATTCACCATTATTGAATAATGTTATAGAGAACTTGAATTAATCACTTCTGGCAATCTAAATCTTTTCAGAAGTTTTATTTAATATTACTATCAAAATACCCATACAAATAAGATGTAACAACATACATTAGGCGGAAACTAAGTAATTTTATTTATTGTCAAACTGATTAAATCTAAAAGTAGTTGCATCCACCATCAAGGAATTATTTTCCTCATAATCAATTTCATGTCTTTGTGAGAATCCTTGTACAACCAAATGAGCTTATATCTCGTGATTTCACATTTTGATTTCTCTTTCTCACAAAGGCTCATTTATATCCACGAGCTTTACACATTTCAATGTACATACGAGCTATAGGCCCAAATACTTCTCTTTTCAAAAGGGATTTTAGCTTTGCCTCAATTGTCTCTTTCCATGTTGGCCAATCATTGTTTTGTTTACATTTCCCAATTAACAATGATTCATGATCCATATTATCAACTAAAATCTCTAGTGTTATATTGCATGCAAATATATTATCGATGTCGATTTAATTTTAGTTCCATTTATTATCAGACATGACATAATCTATTGAGATCTCTTTATTATCAGGTACCTGAATTATGTCAATGTCTCTATTGAAGATCTTTTAATCTCTTCTAGAGATTTTCATAATATGTTGATTCCTCGACCAGACCATCATAAAATATTAACTCATTTTTTCGAGGATTTTTATCTTTGGAACCTACTTGTCTATCACGCTTCAAGTATAAGTTAGACTTATTAGCAACTTGAGTTTGTCCTTCCAGGACTTTAAATTTAATCGGAGCTTTCATAGCTGCTATACATGACTTAGTCACTCTTTTAGGGTAAACAAAATTATCTGGCAATTGATTTGCTAAATGAATTATCCTTTGAACTTATAGTTCATATTGTTGAATAAATGAATCAAACTAAAAAAATAATAATTTATTTCAACTTATTTCTTTTTCCAACTATTTTATTTTCTCCCCCTAATGTTGGGTAAACTTACTCATTAAAATTATAGTCAATAAATCGATCTATAAATAAATTTCCTATTAGAAGCTCAAGATATTTAATTATTAAGGGAAATTTAAATCTGATATATATTCCCAACATAACTCCTTTTTGTGCGTTGTGGTGAAGCAATTAGAACATATATCACACACAAAAAAATATAAGATGAGAAATATTTGGTTCCTGACCAAAAACCATTTGGAATATGGAAAACTTCTAATCATTTGTTGACTTGATGCAAATTAGTGATACTATATGTAAAATGATATGTCATCAACAATATCAAGACCAATTGTCTTTATAAGATAATCTAGAAAATGTACTCATAATTTTATCAACTGATCAAGTAGCCTCGCAAACACCAAGTTACAAGTTAATAACAAGGATACATATGACCATCTAGTCGATGCATCAATTAAAATCGTAAAACATCTAGATGTACTGTAAGAAAGTTTTATTGACCCACATATATCACCTTGTATCCGTTCTAGAAACTCTATCTTAGTGATGATAATTTAATAATTAGATTGCTTTGATAGTAAGTATCAAATGAAAAAATTATTTTGAAGAAAATTTTAGTTCTTCAATAAATGACCACATGAAAGTGTCAACAAATTTTCGCATCATAATTGAACCGGGATGGCCTAACCGGTCATGCCAAATAAAATTATCAGTAAACATCTGGTTTACAATAGCATGAGCTTCAATTTGTATTAATTCTTCTGTAGTACAATATAGATGATAGTGCATGTAATTTTGTCAAGATTTTCTTGTTTTCTTGAGTTATACTCGCAATATTGAGATAGCCGGTATCCTCTTGACTAATATTCTCAATATATTTCTACAAATATCTTTAAAACTCAATAAGTCTCTTTGAGACTTTGATATAATCTCTATCATTCTTGTCATCTTTATAATCGTACTTCTGATGGATATAAACATTCTCAAAAGGATCATCTTATCCATGTATAATTTTTATGGGCTCAATCACGATCACAATTGCTAATGTGATATTTATTCTTTCCACTATAAAAGATCACATTCGCTTCAGAGAATGGAGCGAAGATTAATAGGTATTTAAAATCTTTTCATGATATTGTATATACAAGACAATATTAATGTGTGAAAAGTAGAGTATTTTTTTAACATTTCCTCATTAGTGATACTCTGGCACATAATTGAGTTTTATTGACTAACCATATAGTGAATTATCATGTTTGCATTCACTTTAAGGAATGAAACAAATCCAATAATCGCATGAAATAAACATCATGCTTGCATTCACTTCGAGGAATGACAAAAATTCAATAATCGCATGGAATAAGCATCATGCATGCATTCACTTCAGGGAATGCCTCCATAGAAATTCTTAGATCAAGACGATTCTCGTAACTTGGGAGAAGTCTATATAGTCGAGTTTTTTGACACAAAAAAATATTGCTTTCAAACAAATAGACTTTATAATATTCATACTATTAAATAGTAATTGATCAACCAATATATATAAAATACATAAAAGAACAAAAATTTAATCCTCAAACGCGATATTTTTAAACCAATCCACAAGGTCCATTAAAAAGAACATCCTTTGGGGCCAGTAGCCTCACAAAACGGGATATCCAGCCAATATACTCGGATAAAACCAATATAACAGAGAACATATTAATTAATTAAATGTTTAATATTTGTTACAATATCACGTAATACTTAAAACATAATTAAAAACACAAACTTTTATCATCAAAATAAAACAATATTGGTCATAACTAAAGACAAAAAAGCCCTCAAATTAAATAGATGCAAAACCTTATTCATATATGTCATTGTATTTTAGATACATGATAATTTTACACTTTGAACAACCATCCCTTAATTTGAGAATAATTAATTGTCCACTATATCGAGATAAATAAGTAAAAAAATACTGGACTTTCTAAGCTAAGTTGAATATATGATAGATTTAGTCACCAATATCTTGTTAAAATCTTTTTTGAGAATTGTCAACAAGAACCAAGGTAATTGAGCAACTCTATGGCTACACAAACACCGAACAACCAAAGTTTTTTTAAAATCAAGAAAGAAAGAAAAATCGATAATTAGAATATAATTGAGGGAGAAAAACTTATCTTTGATTCATGCGAGTAATAAATTCTTTTCAATAACTCCTTTAAAATTCGAACAACAAACACCTCCGTTGGTTAGAGTCTCGTGTTGAAACGTGTTGTGAATAAGTAAAAAAACAAGAACAAAATAGATGAACAAAGATGAGAGACAAAAGAAGAGAAACTTGTATTATATTCTCAAAGTAGTGTTGTATAATGCTTTCTCTAAAAACTATATTTATAGACATAATATGGAAGTCTTAATTCCAATGGCTATTAAACTTTAATAATAAAGTATATTAAAATATTATTTAATATATAGATATCCACCGTAAATAAAGATATCCATAACACATTTTACTTTTTTATTATCTTTCTATATTTTATGTTAATCAATTGAATTTAGAGTTTAAAATTAAATTTTAAAATTAGAATTTAAAATTAAAATTAAAAGAATTAAAAGTAGATAATATTTTTTAGTTTAGTTTAAACATATAAAACACATCATAAAAGAAAAAAATATATTCTATACAAACATAACATTAATTAAATTTAAAGGTATAATGATAGCTATAACGATGTAACTATGAGAAATAAACATAGTGATTTTTTTGTATTACGTTGTTTTACTCTTAATTTATATATTTTTTATTTTAAATAAAATAGTTAAAAATTACTCTTTAATGATTATGTGTCACCACCTGATGAAAGGAAGAAAGCAAAATTAACCAACATTTTTGCTAGAAAGTGTTGAACCCATGACCCTTAAAACCCATGCCCAACAACACAACCACTGAACCAAGGTAATTTTAATGATATAAAACCCTTCAAAATTTATATATTGCTACAGTTTTCTATATTTATTCCCACAAAATCATAAATTTAATTTTTAATTTAATTAAAATATTAATTAAATTATTTTATATATAATAAATTAAAATATTTAAATTATAATAAAATTTTATATATTGCAATCAATGTGGCCGGAATCATCGAGGACAGTGTTGGGGAAATGCTAGGGTTTGCTTTCAGTGTGGGTCTTCGGATCATCTTGTGAGGGATTGTCTAGAGGTTGTGACGTCACCACCAGATCAGGATCAGAGGTCTGTGTTTCAGGCCCAGAGGGGTCGTGGTTTTTCGCGTGGTGGAGCTAGCCATGCATCAGGAGGCACCTTTCAGTCCACTGCTAGAGCACCTGCGAGACAGCACGCGGTGAGGGCACAAGAGGACTATGCTGCGACAGATGTGATCTCAAGTACGTTCAGTTTGTTTTCTGTCCCTATAGTTGCTCTTGTGGACTCGGGATCTACCTACTCGTATATCCGTAGTGGGATATCGTAACAGTGGGGGTTATGGGCGGAGGATCTAGAGGTAGAAGTTCGTGTGACCAGTCCGTTGGGGTTAGATGTGTTGGTGGATAAAGTGTATCGGAGGTGTCCGATCGAGGTGCAAGGGTCTATCTTCCCGGTCGACCTTATGGTCTTACCATTTTAGGAGTTCGACGCAATCCTTGGTATGGATTGGTTGTTCGAGCATGATGCAAGTTTGGGGTGCAGGTCTAAGAGTTTGAAGCTTCGAATAGCTGATGGTTCAAAGCTTGTGGTGAGGGGTGAGAGAAACCGTGTTTATTGAATGTTGTGTCAGCTTTTTCAGCTCAGAGGTTGATCCAGCAGGGTTATGAGGCTTTCTTAGCTCACGTGGTGGATGTGAGTGTTGGAAGTCCAGCCTTAGAGAGTTTGAGAACAGTTTGTGAGTATCCTGATGTTTTTCCAGAGGAGTTGCCTGGTTTACCTCATGACCATGAGTTGGAGTTTCGGATAAAGGTAATGCCAGGGACAGCACCAGTGTCCATAGCACCGTATCGTATGGCACCGGCGGAAATGAGAGAGTTGAAATAGCGGATCCAGGAGTTTCTTGAGAGAGGTTTTATCAGACCGAGTGTGTCACCGTGGGAAGCACCGGTCTTGTTTATTAAGAAAAAGGACGGATCGATGAGGATGTGCATCGACTACCGTCAGCTCAATAAGGTCAGATCAAGAATCGTTACCCTTTACTGAGGATCGATGACCTGTTTGATTAGTTGAGAGGTGCCTGTGTGTTTTCTAAGATAGATCTGAGATCAAGGTACTATCAGTTGAAGATGGTGGATGAGGATGTCTAAAAGACCGCTTTTAGGACGCGGTACAAACACTATGATTTCTTAGTGATGCCGTTTGGGCTCACGAATGCACTTGCAGCATTTATGGACTTGATGAACCGGATCTTCCATCCTTACTTAGATCAGTTTGTGGTTGTGTTCATCGACGACATCTTGGTGTATTCACGCTCGGAGGAGGAGCATGACTATTACCTAAGGGTTGTTCTTCAGGTTTTGAGGGATAGACGTCTGTACGCCAAGTTTAGTAAGTGTGATTTTTGGTTGTCGGAGGTGATGTTTCTTGGTCACATTGTTGCAGCGGATGGTATCCGTATGGATCCTTAGAAAATCCAAGTTATGGTGGAATGGAAACCACCAAGGAATTTGTCGGAAGCCTGTAGCTTTCTTGAACTTACCGGATACTACATGAGGTTTGTTAAAGGCTTCTCGACCATAGCAGCACCGTTGACAAAGTTGCTTCAGAAAGGGGTTCCGTTTGTGTGGAATAAGAGGAGACAACAGAGTTTTGAGCAGCTTAAGGCTTATCTTACGGAGGCACCAGTCTTGACACAACCGGAACTGGGGAAAGATTATGTAGTGTTCAGCAAAGCTTCCTTGAATGGGTTAGGTTGTATGCTTATGTAGAAGGGTAAGGTGGTTGCTTACGCCTCGAGACAGTTGAAACCCCATGAAAGGAATTATCCCACCCATGATCTCGAGTTGGCTGCGGTTATCTTCGCGTTGAAGACATGGAGGGATTATCTCAACGGGGAGAAATGCTACATCTACACCGACCACAAGTTTAAAGTACCTGCTTACCCAAAAGGAGTTGAATCTGAGGCAACATCGATGGATAGAGTTGTTGAAGGACTATGACTGTGTTATAGAGTCTCACCCCGGAAAGGCGAATGTGGTCACTGATGCTTTGAGTCGGAAGTCCATGTCGGACTTGAGAGCTTTGTTCGCTCGGTTAAGGATGACGGATGATGGTGGTCTTTTGGCCGAGTTGCGTGTGGAGACCACGCTTGTTCAGGAGATAAAGAGAGCACAGGTGTTAGATGAGGAGTTGGTAGCTCAGTTAGAGGTTATTCAGAGAGGTGAGTCGTCAGACTTCGAGGTACGAGATAGTGGATTCTTGTACTTTCAAGGTCGTTTGTGTGTTCCAGCTTTAGAGGATCTAAGGGATCGTATCTTGAGAGAAGCTCATCATAGTCCGTTTTCTGTTCATCCGGGTAGTAACAAGATGTTTCAAGATCTTCGTCCTTTCTTTTGGTGGTCATGCATGAAAAGAGATGTTTCAGAGTTTGTGACAAGGTCTTTAGCATGTCAGTAAGTAAAGGTGGAACATCATGTTCCTTCATGTTTGCTTCAGCCTATCCAGATTCCACAGTGGAAGTGGGATCAAGTGACCATGGACTTCGTCACCGGGTTGCTGATGACGTTGAGAAAGCATGATGCTATATGTGTTATAGTTGACCGGTTGACCAAGTTGGCACACTTCTTACAGGTAAGGATGAACTTCAGTTTAGAAAAGTTGGCTCGGTTGTACATCAAGGAGATCGTGAGGTTGCATGGTGTGCCTTCATCGATCATATCAGATAGAGATCCGAGGTTTACAGCGAGGTTGTGGAGGTCTATCCATGAGGCTTTAGATACCAAGTTGCACTTCAATACATCTTTTCATCCTCAGACCGATGGACAGTCTGAGAGAGTTATCCAGATCTTGGAGGATATGCTTTGGTGTTGTATTGGGGACTTTGCTCGTAGTTGGGAAGAGCAGTTATCGTTGGTAGAGTTTGCTTACAACAATAGTTATCAGTCAAGCATCAAGATGGATCCTTTTGAGGCCTTGTACGGGAGTAGGTGTAGGACACCTTTGTGTTGGACAGAGCTTAATGAGAGAAAGATAGTAGGTTCGGAGCTTGTTAAGGAAACCAAGGAAAAATTTCAAATAATCAAAGAAAGGTTGCAAGCAGCTTTTGACAGACAGAAAACTTATGCGGATAAGAAGCGTAAGCACATCGAGTATGAGCTTGGTGAGAAAGTATTTCTTAAGGTATCTCCATGGAAGGGGATCATCCGGTTTGGTCGCAAAGGAACGTTGAGTCCAAGGTACATCGGACCTTATGAGGTTCTGCAGAGGGTTGAATCGGTAGCTTATCGGCTAGCTTTACCTCCAGAGTTGGCACGTATACACGATGTGTTTCACTTGTCTATGTTGAGACGTTACCGTTCCGATACTACGTAAGTGGTTCAGCTTGAGGAAATCGAAGTCAATACGGATTTGACTTACGAGGAAAGGCCGATCAGAATCTTGGATAAAGGAGTTAAGGAACTCCGGGACAAGTGCATACCTTTGGTAAAGGTTTTGTGGAGGAACCATGGAATCGAAGAAGCAACATGGGAAGAAGAAAAGGACATGAGAGCCCAATATCCTCATCTCTTCCTAACAGGAAAATTTCGATGAAGAAATTTTATTCAATGAGGGGAGAGTTGTAACGAACTGTATTCGGATCTGAGTGTCGGGTTAACCCGAGGGGTTTGGGCTTCGATTTTGGGGCCCAGGTTTGTATAGGTTAGGCCTTGATGGGCCATAGGCTTGTTGGGCTTTGAGTGGTGTGGACCCTAAGAGTTGGTTGAGGACATTTTAGTAAATGTCTAAATGAAATACAAAGAGGGGTTTGGGGGAAGTTATTTCTCTACAACAGAGTGATATCATCCTCCATTTTTCTTCTTTCTTCTTCATCTTGGTGGTAAGGAAAAGGAAGAGCAAAAGGTATGATTTTTAAGGTTTTGAGTTGGAATCTCATTTTTGGGTTTGTAGAGAAGTTGTAGGGCTATCAAGGATCTACAAAACAAGATATGAATGCATAGGTTTGGTGAGGTTAAAGGTTTAAGTGGGGGTTATGATTTGAGTTAGAGATTGGGTTTTGGAAGCTTAAAATCTGAGTCTTTTAGTGTTTTAAGATATAAAAACAATCCCCAAACCGTCCTTAATCATTGTTCATCTTCCTCTTATAGAGAAAGAGGTTGGAGGGCCATCATCAAGCTTGGGAAGGTGAAGGCTTTGTGTGGAAGAGAAGCTCGGGTTTGTTGTTGTTTTAGCTTAAGGTTGGTACTCCCAACTCTTTCTTTCATTATGCATTTCATGGTAGAATGCATAGCATGTAGAAATCATGTATGAATGCTTGGTTTACATGTATGAGGTCTTTAATGGTGAATTTCGTGTTAATGTGTTAAATGATATGAAAGTGATGTTAAAACACTCCAAATACTTATAATATCAAGATGTAACACTTTAGGATCGATTAGAAGTAATTTAGGAATTATCCTTAGAAAATATCAAGTGAAACCTGTAGTTTCGTGCAGGGGGTATCGATACCGGTGGCCCGTGTATCGATACCCTTGAGGGAAAAATAGGCTAGTGGGAGGGGGTATCGATACAGGTTTCGATACCAAACCCTCTAGTGGCATCTTCGATTCGATACCCGTATCGAAGCAGATAATCCCCCTTTCGTTGACCTTAAAGATGGTTAAAGAGTATCGATACAAGTATCGATACCATGTGTTTCAATACCCTTTTTGGTAGGGGTATCGATACAGGTCGTTCCGATACCCCATATAGGGGGTATCGAAACCCTGTGTAATCCTGCTTAAGTTGAGTAGCGATGAGGTTCGATAATAGTGATTAAGGATACTAATGAATCTTAAAAACAAGGAAATGAATTATTAAACTAAAGTTGATGATTCATTTGTGTGATTTGAGTCCTTGTTTGATGGAAATTCGGGTATCCAAAAGTGTTGCAACACGTTGAAGGCCATTCGATGTAACATTTCGGGTGATGATTTTGATGACCATCCCAAATGTAGGATCCCGATGCTGCGTGGACACGGGCCTCATTCGAAGATACTCGATATGATATTCCAAGTATGGGATTTGGAGGATCCCGATGCTATGTGGACGCGGGCCTCATCCTTGAGTATGGGATCCCGATGTTGTATGGACGCAGGATCTGCTCGTAGTGTAGGATCTTGATGCTGTGTGGACGCGGGGCTCACTACCTTGTGTTATCTATTTTGCTATGTATATGATGTGTGCATCAGTATACATTCATTTATGCCATGTGGTATGCTAGCATGCTAGATCATCATATCATGCACGATATTTATATGTTCTGCTTTATTGCTTATGATATGCATGATGTTGGCCGAGTTCGGCGTACCCACTGAGCTTTTGTAGCTCAGCGTTCGAAATGTGTTTTCGTGCGTAGGTTAGGTGAAGCCGGTTTCGTGGAGCACCATCAAGGTTTGGATTTCAGCATCGACCATGTTGTTAGAGTACAATTATTAAATTTAGTGGGCTAGTACTTTATCGAACCCTATGTAATGTAACTCTGTTATTATTTATTCGAGTAGAATATTTTTAAATTGTTTGTAATATTTTGGGTTTATGTTTTAACTTAATGGATTTTATGAATTGTATTTGGGCTTGAGTTGGTTTTATTTTTGGGCTTTCGAAAGAAAATTTGAAATATAGGTTTTGGGTCGGAAGGCCCAATGTGACATCCAGGTCGGGGTGTTACAAAAACAACACCGTCGTCAGTGGGGGCCGTCGCCGGTAGTGGGGGTTGGGGAAACCCTTGATCTTGGTTATGTTGAGTGGGCTGTTAGTTTTTTTCATGGTTGTGTTGGGTTAGTTATGTAGTGTGCTAAGCCCAATCGATATTATTAGGGTGGGTAGGAGAAGTTGGTTGGTAGAGGTGCTTGGTTTAGGCCCAAATCGTATAAATATTTGTTGGGTTGTGTATAATGGATTGGCTGTGATCCGAACCGATTCTATGAACCTAACCTAAACCTTTGATCCAATTCACCGTTGACTTTGACCCAGTTAACTATTGACCTTGACCCAATTGACCGTTAACCAGTTTGATCTTTAACTCTTACCGGAGTTAACTTTTTAAGTAAACCCTATCTTGACCTTTTTTGACATTTTGAGTCCATTCTTACGATTCGTTTGGCCAAATTCGATCACGAAAGTCCTATTTTTTCTGTTTTAAAATTTATCTTGAGTTAGAAGAGTTTAATATAAAGGTCTAATGAGGATTTTTATTGGCTTTTTTAAAATATGTCGATTCTGAAGAGTATGTTTTACCTCCACTTTCTCTGCCTCATGTTCAACGGGTTCCTGTGACTACCACTCGTGATACTTGTATATGTTCGTAGTTTATTTAGGTGGAATAGTACTATAATTGAGTTAGACTAAATTTTTAGAACTTCGTCTGTAGGTTCTAACTCCAAGACCTATCTCAGATCGTGGTCAACGTTAGTGCTTGTGCAACGAGAGGTGTATTCTCTTCCTATGCTAGATTTTTTGTGTTCTTTGGTTATTTATTTACTGTGATTCTGTGATGTTGTGACATATGTTGTGAAACTGCTTTTTATGTGTTTACTATGTGACTATGACGATTAAATTAACGAAACTATGTTGTAACCCCTTAATTTTGACTTGAGGTGTACAGTAGATTAAAATTGTTATTTTTAAAACTTTTATGTCACGTAAAAGAAAAAAAGTGATTCAAAAAGAAACTTATAAACCAAATGATAAGAGTATAATTTAAAAGATAAATATTCTGATTATAAAATAGAGTAATTTGAATAAACGATCTATGCATGAAATTTAAAAACATATCAAATCCCTAATGACCCTACAAAAATTAACTAAAGTAAAAATACTTGTAATTAACTATATTGAAAATAATAAAAAAACATTATCCGGTTGAGATCTTCGTGTACCGACTCCTAAGGACAATGATTTGAAAAATAAACTAAAAGAATGAGCTATAAAGCTTAGTGTATCTCTAAAATCCAGTCAAACATCACAATATCACTCAGTTCACAATCACAAATATAATAAATATATATATTTTTTAGTAAATAAACACAGAGAGTGTGTCATGACCCGAGTTTCGGAACTCGGAGTCGGGTTAACCCGAGGTTATGGGCCTCGTTGTTGGGCTTCTTGGTCCTTGTTCGGTCTAAGGCTTGTTGTGGAGCTTGGGTTTGAAGGATGGCATGGGGGTAGTTTGGTAAATGGCTAATTCGATGATGGAAAGGAGAAAAGGGGTGTTTAATTTTCTGTATTTTGTAGAGAATGATATCACCTTTTCTTTAAATCCTTCTTCATCCTTTCTCAACCCATTTCCTTCCCCAAACACCATCATCAAAGGTTGTTTTTTGGTAGTCAAGCTTATGGAATCCCGTTTTAAGGTAAGAAGGGTTTTTGTTCATCTTAAAAGGATCTATCTTTCAAGGTATGTGTTGTTTTAAATGGTGGAGGTAAGGTTTTAGTGGGGGTTTTGTGGAAGAACGGGAATAAGTTTTGGGAAGGTTTTGAGATGAGTTTAAGGTTGTTTTAGCTTCCTTAAATCATCTAGATAGTGTAGTAACGTTTTGGTCTTCTTCCTTGTAGTTGGAGAGCAAAGGGAGCCATCAAGAGGCTTGGGCAAGGAGAAGGTTTGAGGGCTGGTGGTGAGGCTTCTTCAGCTCGTTTTCGAGGTTGGTACACTCCCAAATCCTTTGCATTTTCATGTGCATCATCATTTTAGCATGCTTGTTTGATTGTGTGATGGTTTGGATAGGATAGAGCCTTTGCATGCTTTAATGGTGTCTTGATATAGAGTTGATGATAATGAGTAAAACGGGTTAGAAACTCACTTAAACTACTTCATAAATGAGTAGGAATGATTTGAGATCGATTAGACTAGTTTGGATTAAGGTTCTTAAAAATTTAAAGCTTTAAACCTGCATTTCGTGCAGGGGGTATCGATACACGGGCCACCGGTATCGATACCCCCTGAGAGAAAAGTGAAAGTTTTGGACAGAGGTATAGAACCATGGTTCGATACCGAGTCCTCTAGTAGCATTTCTGGTTCGATGCTGGTAACAAATCCGGAAGGCCATCTTATTTGACTTTTGAGATGGTCAAAGGGTATCGATGCCAGTATCGATACCCATATTTCGATACATTCTTTAGGTGGGTATTGATATAAGGTGTTTCGATACCCCCATATAGGAGTATCGATACCCTAGTGAACTTTTGTCAAGATAAGTAGAAGATGAGGATCGATAAGGTTAATTAAAGGTAAATATGAATCTTAGATCAATGAAATGAATCGTATACCACCATTTTGTTGGTAGGTCGTGATAATTCTTGATATGAGAAATTGTGCTTGCTTGCTCGGTTTTGGTTTGTTAATGGTTTGGTTTGGTTTGACTTTAGATCCTAGGTGGATCACCTTGTATGGTTTGAGTCATTGTTTGATGGGATTCGGATACCCAGTGAGTGATAGTGTTGCAACACAACGAAGACCATCTGATGTGAGATTCCGGGTGATGTATCGAAGACCATCCGATGTGAGAATCCGGGTGATGACCTAGCTCGATGTGAGATTCCGAGTGAAGACTCGTTGTGAGATTCCGAGTATACTAGCTCGATGTGAGATTCCGAGCAGCCCGATGTGAGATTCCCGGCCGGGTGAGTTCCCTAGTGTCGGGTTGGCAGTGGGCCGACCTCACTTTTGATTTATTTACTTTATGCTTTGGTTGCATTTGCATGTCATATCATCATGTTATCTTATCTCGCATGTTATAGTTATGATTCACTTGAAAGCACAGTCGATAGGTTGTGTACCCATTGAGCTTTCGTAGCTCAGTGTTTTGGAATTTGTTTCCATGCGTAGGTAAGTAGACGGACGTTCGGGCGAACGTGGCAGAGCACTATCATTTCGAGACTTCAACATTGACCGGTTGGTAGAGTATAGTTGCTAGATTATTGGGCTATGTATTCGTAGGACCATTGTTGTAATTGTAACTCTATTTATTTAGTTTTAAGGTCAAATATTTTATCAAACTTGTATTTTGGAGCTCCGATGTTAATTGGGTCGTTAAACCACTTTGGATTTTAAATATCGTTTTAAATTATCTTATATCATGTATTGACTTGGAAATTTTATGGACACAGGTTGGGCTTGTTGCCCGAATATGGCATCCGGGTTTGAGTTTTACATTTATTGGTATCAGAGCCTAGGTTTAGTCGGTTCTAAGATGTCCCCGGGGATAAGAGTTGGGAGTTGTGAAAAGTGTCTAGCGAATACATGCCCATGAGTCTTAGTAGTACTTGAAAAGCTGATTTCTGATGGTTTAATATTTTTGTTTGACTGTGCGGAAGTGAATCATGCCTAGGAGGGCCAGAGTTGTTGAGGAGAGTTTGGGATCTCGTGAGGGGAGCTTTGAGTAGGACCCCACGTACGAGGTGGACGAGTCGGAAGAAGGGGTTAGGCAAGGGGCGAATTATTTCACCCATCTGCACCGTGCTTTGGATCGGATAGTGAGGACTATCTCGAGGCGTGCATCTACCCCACGTGAAGCACCTATCGAGAGGCTTCGTAGGCAGGATGCTAAGGATTTCTTGGGTTCTGGCCAAGATAATCTTGTGAAGGCAGATCAGTGGCTTCGTGATACTCATTGGATCATGAGGCAGATGAGGTCCGAGGATAAGCTGTCTTGCGTTCTTTCTCTGCTCAAGAAGAATGCGAGGGAATGGTGGGAAACAATTGAGATGGAGTGGTATCCCGATCAGCCGACATGGGATGACTTCTTGGATGAGTTTGAGAAAAAGTATGTGCGCGAGACTCACATCGATCGGTTGAGATATCAGTTCACCCATCTTGTGTAAGGTAACCGTACAGTCTTTGAGTACGAGTAGGAGTTCCTACAGCTGAGTAGGTATGCACCCGAGTTGATAGCTACCGAGAAGATGAGGTGCAAGAGGTTTCTGAGGGGTTTGAGGAAAGAGATCCAGACCTATCTAATGGCTAACACACCACAGGTGTTCTCTGAGTTGACAGCTAGTGCTAATGCTTTAGAGCAGGTGCAGGGTTTGACATATAGTTCTGCAGGAGGACAAGGTAATGTCAGTAGGAGGAATCAGTCCTCTAACAACTCTTAGTCTCAGTCTAGGAGGGACAGGAACCGATGGAGTCAGGGAAGGGGAGGCTCGAATCAGAGTTCGAGGTCTGATCGTAAGTCAGAGTCTACTAGCCGCAAGAGGCCTTCATCATCATCCATGATGAGTCCCGAGAGTTCTCAAGGGAGTGCAGGTATGCCAATTTGTAATCAGTGTGGTCGTAGGCACCGTGGGGAGTATTGGGGACCGAGCCGATGAGTATGGATCTTTAGATCATCTTGTGAAAGACTGTCCTGCTGCTTCTACCACCGTACCGGTTTAGAGACAGAGGAACTCTTATCCGGCTCAGAGGGAGCGAGGGTTCTCTAAGGGAGGTGTGAGTCAGACTATCGACCATCAGAGTAGGGGCACGTTTCAGTCTACCGCTAGAGCATCAGCGAGGCAGTATGCAGTCAGAGCTCAGGAGGAGTGTGAGCCCACCGATGTTATCTCAGTTACTTTCACTTTGTTTTTTGTACCTATAGTAGCATTAGTGGACTCGGGGTCTACGCATTCCTATATCCGTAGTGAGATATCGGAACGATGGGGTTTGCCGACTGAGGATCTAGAGATAAGGATTAGAGTGACAAGTCCGTTGAATTTAGATGTGATAGTGGATAAGGTGTATCGGAGGTGTCCGATCGAGGTGCAAGGTTCAATCTTTCCAGCGGATCTTATGGTCTTGCCTTTTCAAGAGTTTGACGCAATCCTAGGTATAGATTGGTTGTTTGAGCACGACGCTAGCTTGGGTTGTAGAACTAAGAGTTTTAAGTTGAGAGTTGTCGATGGGTCCAAGTTAGTAGTGAGGGGAGGAAGGAATCTTGGTATCCCTAATATTGTTTCAGCTTTAGCGGCACAAAAGTTGATACAACAAGATTGTGAGGCTTTCTTAGCTCACGAGGTTGACACGAGGGTTGAGGTTCTAGCTTTGGAGAGTCTTCGGACAGTTTATGAGTTTGCCAATGTGTTCCCAAAAGAGTTACCAAGTTTACCACCAGATCGAGACCTTGAGTTTCGTATAGAGGTGTTGCTAGGGACGACACCGGTGTCCATCACTCCTTACTGTATGGCATTGACAAAGATGAGAGAGTTAAAGAGTCAGATACAAGAGTTGTTGGAAAAGGGTTTTATCCGACCAAGTGTTTCACCTTGGGGTGCTCCAGTTTTGTTTGTGAAAAAGAAAGATAGGTCAATGAGGATGTACATTGACTACCGGCAGCTTAACAAGGTAACGATAAAGAATCGCTACCCTCTTCCTAGGATCGATGATCTGTTTGACCAGTTGAGAGGTGCCCGTGTGTTCTCGAAGATAGACTTGAGGTCTGGTTACTACTAGTTGAAGGTAGTTGAAGAGGATGTTCAGAAAACCGCTTTTAGGACGTGGTATGGCCACTACGAGTTCTTGGTAATGCCTTTTGGACTTACCAATGCTCCGGCAGCGTTCCTGGATCTAATGAATCGGATCTTTCAGCCTTATCTGGATCAGTTTGTGGTGGTGTTTATAGATGACATCTTGGTCTACTCTTAGTCAGAAAAAGAGCATGATGAGTATCTTCGGGTTGTACTTCAGACGTTGAGGGACAAACGTCTTTTTGCTAAGTTCAGCAAGTGTGAGTTATGGCTTTCAGAGGTCGCGTTTTTGGGACATATCGTGGCAGCCGATGGGATCCGGGTTGATCCTCAAAAGATCCGAGCTATAGTGGAGTGGAAACCACCTAGAAATGTCTCAGAAGTTCATAGTTTTCTTGGGCTTGTGGGATATTATAGACGGTTTGTGAAAGGGTTCTCAATCTTGGCATCACCGTTGACCAAGTTGTTACAAAACAGGGTTCCTTTTGTTTGGAATGAGAGGAGACAATAGTGTTTTGAGCAGTTAAAGGCTTATCTTACCGAGGCACCAGTGTTGACTCAACGGGAGTCAGGAAAGGACTATGTTGTTTTCACTGATGCATCGTTGAATGGTTTAGGGTGTGTTCTTATGCAAGATGGGAAGGTAGTTGCCTATGCTTCAAGGAAACTCTATACGCATGAACAAAACTACCCTACCCATGATCTAGAGATTGCCGCTGTCATCTTTGCTTTGAAGATATGGAGGCATTATCTCTATGGGGAGAAATGCTACATCTATACGGATCATAAGAGCCTGAAGTATCTGCTTACTCAAAAGGAGTTGAACTTGAGACATCGTCGTTGGAAAGAGCTGCTAAAGGATTATGAATGTGTGATAGAGTACCATCCGGGTAAAGCAAATGTGGTGGCGGATGCTTTGAGTAGGAAGTCCATGACGGACTTGAGGGCTATGTTTGCTTGTTTGAGGTTGACAGATGATGGTGGTCTTTTGGCCGAGCTTCGAGTGGAACCTACGTTGGTGCAAGAGATAAAGAGGACTTGGTAGCTCAGATAGAGGCAGTTTAGAGTGGTGAGAGTACGGACTTTGAGATACGAGATGGTGGTTACTTATACTTCAAGGGACGTCTTTGTGTCCTTGCTTTAGAGGATCTGAGGGATCGTATCATGAGGGAGGCACACTGTAGCCCTTATACCGTACATCGAGGGAGCAACAAGATGTATCAAGCAAGATCTCAAACCGTTTTATTGGTGGCCTTGTATGAAAAGGGACATCTCAGAGTTTGTGAAAGGTGCTTAGCTTGTCAGCAAGTGAAGGTGGAATATCAGGTTCCTTCGGGTTTGCTTCAGCCTATCCAGATTCCACAATAGAAGTGGGATCGAGTCACCATGGACTTTTTCACGGGGTTACCCTTGACTCAAAGGAATCATGATGCTATATGGGTTATAGTTGATTGGTTGACCAAGACTGCTCACTTTTTGCCTGTGTGCATGGATTTCAGTTTGGAAAGGTTGGCTCAGTTGTATATCGAGGAGATCGTGCGATTGCATGGAGTGCCATCCTCGATCATATCGGATAGGGATCCGCGGTTTACGGCAAGGATTTGGAAAAAGATCCACAGTGCTTTGGATACCAAGTTGCACTTCAGCACAACTTTTCACCCACAAACCGATGGTCAATCTGAACGGTTCATTCAGATTCTTGAGGACATGCTTCGGTGTTGTGTTGTAGACTTTGACCGTAGTTGGGAGGAACAACTACCGTTGGTTGAGTTTGCTTACAACAACATTTAACAGTTAAGTATCAAGATGGCACCGTTTGAGGCATTGTATGGTCGTAAGTGTAGGACACCCTTGTTTTGGACCGAGCTCAATGAAAGACGGATTATGGGATCTGACCTAGTTAAGCAAACAAAGGAAAAGGTTCAGATCATCAAGGAAAGGTTACAAGCTGCCTTCGATCGTCAAAAGGCTTATGCGGATAAGAAAAGAAAGCATATCGAGTATGAGGTTGGAGAAAAAGTGTTCTTAAAGGTATCACCGTGGAAAGGGATCATCCGCTTTGGAAGAAAAGGCAAGTTGAGTCCAAGGTTTATAGGACCGTATGAGGTGCTTGAGAGAGTTGAGACAGTGGCTTATCGGTTAGCTTTGCCTCCAAACATGGCACACATCCACAATGTGTTCAACGTGTCGATGTTGAGGCGTTATCGCTCAGACCCTTCGCATGTGTTGTCTTCTGAGGATGTTGAGGTTAATAAAGATCTAACCTACGGAGAGGAGCCGATAAGAGCGCTTGATAGGGGAGTCAAGGAACTTCGGAACAAGTGTATCCTTTGGTTAAGATGCTTTGGAGAAACCACGGAATCAAGGAGGCTACGTGGGAGATCAAAGCGGACATGAGGTTTCTCTATCCGCACTTGTTTCCCCAGGTAAATTTCGAGGACGAAATTTTCTTTAAGGAGGGGAGAGTTGTCACAACCCGAGTTTCGAAACTCAGAGTCGGGTTAACCCGAGGTTGTGGGCCTCGTTGTTGGGCTTCTTGGGCCTTCTTGGGTCTAAGGCTTGTTGTGGGGCTTGGGTTTGAAGGATGGCATGGGGGTAGTTTGGTAAATGGCTAATTGGATGATGGAAAGGAGAAAAGGGGTGTTTAATTTTCTGTATTTTGCAGAGAATGATATCACCTTCTCTTTAACTCCTTCTTCATCCTTTCTCCACCCATTTCCTTCCCCAAACACCATCATCAAAGGTTGGTTTTTGGTAGTCAAGCTTGTGGAATCCCGTTTTAAGGTAAGAGGGGTTTTTGTTCATCTTAAAAGGATCTATCTTTCAAGGTATGTGTTGTTTTAAATGGTGGAGGTAAGGTTTTAGTGGGGGGTTTGTGGAAGAACGGGAATAAGTTTTGGGAAGGTTTTAGGATGATTTTAAGGTTGTTTTAGCTTCCTTAAATCATCTAGATAGTGTAGTAACGTTTTGGTCTTCTTCCTTGTAGTTGGAGAGCAAAGGGAGTCATCAAGAGGCTTGGGCAAGGAGAAGGTTTGAGGGCTGGTGGTGAGGCTTTTTCAGCTCGTTTTCGAGGTTGGTACACTCCCAAATCCTTCGCATTTTCATGTGCATCATCATTTTAGCATGCTTGTTTGATTGTGTGATGGTTTAGCTAGGATAGAGCCTTTGCATGCTTTAATTGTGTCTTGATTTAGAATTGATGATAATGAGTAAAACGGGTTAGAAACTCACTTAAACTACTTCATAAATGAGTAGGAATGATTTGGGATCGATTGGACTAGTTTAGATTAAGGTTCTTAAAAATTTAAAGCTTCAAACCTGCATTTCGTGTAGGGGGTATCGATACACGGGCCACCGGTATCGATACCCCTAAGAGAAAAGTGTATGTTTTGGACAAGGGTATCGAACCATGGTTCGATACCGAGTCCTCTAGTAGTATTTCCGGTTCGATGCTGGTATCGAATCCGGAAGGCCATCTTAGTTGACTTTTGAGATGGTCAAAGGGTATCGATGCCAGTATCGATACCCATATTTCAATACCTTCTTTGGGTGGGTATCGATATAGGGTGTTTCGATACCCCATATAGGAGTATCGATACCCTAGTGAACTTTTGTCAATATAAGTAGAAGATGAGGATCGATAAGGTTAATTAAAGGTAAATATGAATCTTAGATCAATGAAATGAATCGTATACCACCATTAAGTTGGTAGGTCGTGATAAGTCTTGATATAAGAAATTATGCTTGCATGCTCGGTTTTGGTTTGACTTGAGATCCTAGGTGGATCACCTTGTATGGTTTGAGTCATTTTTTGACGGGATTCGGATACCCAGTGAGTGATAATGTTGCAACACAAAGAAGACCATCCGATATGGGATTCCGGGTGATGTATTGAAGACCATCCGATGTGAGATTACGGGTGATGACCTAGCTCGATGTGAGATTCTGAGACCCACTCGATATGAGATTCCGTGTATACTAGCTCGATGTGAGATTCTGAGCAGCCCGATGTGAGATTCCGAGTCGGGTGAGTTCCCCAGTGTCGGGTTGGCAGTGGGCCTCACTTTTGATTTGTTTACATTATGCTTTCGTTGCATTTGGCATGTCATATCATCATATTATCTTATCTCGCATGTTATAGTTATGATTCACTTGAAAGCACAGTCGATAGGTTGTGTACCCACTGAGCTTTCATAGCTTAGCGTTTTGGAATTTGTTTCCATGCGTAGGTAAGTAGACGGACATTCGGGCGAACATAGCGGAGCACCATCATTTCGAGACTTCAGCATTGACCGGTTGATAGAGTACAATTGCTAGATTATTAGGCTATATATTCGTAGGACCATTGTTGTAATTGTAACTCTATTTATTTAGTTGTAAGGTCAAATATTTTATCAAACTTGTATTTTGGAGCTCCGATGTTATTTTGGGTCGTTAAACCACTTTGGATTTTAAATATCGTTTTAAATTATGTCTTATATCATGTTTTGACTTGGAAATTTTATGGACACGGGTTGGGCTTGTGGCCCGAATGTGGCATCCGGGTTCGGGTGTTACAGAGTGATGTATGTAATGTCACAAAAAAATGTAATCTCATACTCCGAATTTTAATCACAGTGGAAACAAAGGCAACCGATCATAGTAGAGGTAGTTCCCCCAAACTCCTCACCCCTTATTTCACCAAATATGCTACAAGAAATTGGTAATATTATAACAAAATTATTTATCACTAAAAATATTAAATTTGTCACGATATATTTATTTTAACAATTTTTGTTTGTTACCATATTTGTTAGAACAAACCCATCATGTAAAATATATTTTGACAAAAATATGTTTGTTACCATTTTAATATTTTATATCATTTATTGTAATAATAAATTTTTGTTATTACTATTATATTATCCTCACAAAATATTTATCACAAAAAATAATTATTTTCTCAAGAGAAGTACGTTTTTTCACAATTAACTTATATTTTAATATATAATATATAATAGTTTTATGACAAAAATATATTGTGACAAAAATATAAATTGTAAAAAAATTTAATTTCTCACTTATATTGTTTCGTTAGTAAATATAACTTAATGAGATAAAATATTTGTTAGAATAAAATATTTTTTTCACAAAAATTAAAGTTTTTTTACAATTAACTTAAATTATAACACCAAATAAAAATGAATTTCTTGATAAAAATAAATATTACAACAAATTTTATTTTTTTCACTAATTTTATTTTATCACTAAAAGTTTCTTATAAGAAAAAAATATTTATTTATTGTGAATAAATAAATATTTATCATAAATTATTTTTATGATAAATTTATTTTTGTCTAAAATAATATTTATCATAAATTATTTTTTTGACTAAAATAATATTTGTCATATTTTTTTTGAACAAAATAATATTTATCATAAATAATTTAGTGATAAATTTATTTTTGTGACTAAAAATAATATTTTTCCTAATTTTTTGTGATTAAATAAATTTGTTACAATTTGTTAACGTGAAAGATATTAATTGTCATAATTATTTCTAACGATAAATGAATATTTATTATAGATTTTTAATTTGATTAAATAATTTTTTTTCATAATTTGTTATTGTGAAAAACTATTATGAATAATAATTTTTTTATAAATTTTACTAAATATTTTTTTTTCATGTTTTATTATTATAAAATAAAATAATTATCATAATTTGTTAATGTTACAAAATAGCATTCATTAAAGTTTATTATGATAAATAAAATAATTAGTTATAAAAGTTATAAATATATTTAAAAAATTATATTGACAAAAAAATATATTAAATATCATTAAAATAAACATAAAATGTTTAGAAAGAAGATTTTTAAAAACATAAAGTGACTATTTAAAAATAAAATTGAATTAAAATCCTGTGGTGATCCATAAGTTCTTCGCACCTACATTTAAAAATTAAATTATATTAATTTATTAATAAATCTATAAAATAACATATAAAATAAATTTTATTATTAAGAATTAAATTATAATATTACCTTGAATGTTCAAACGGAAGTTTTTCCTCCAAATCTTGCAAGCAATTGTTAAATATGACTTTAGAGAACATTTTGATTTTTCTTCAACTCATTGATCGTTACATTCTGGTCAAGAATTTTTTGATTTTAGTTTTGTAGTTGAACTAATAATTTTTGGGTTCGTTTTCCATTCCCAACTCTTTCAACATGTATGTAGATTTTAGTTCAAATTCTTTGAAATCATTTGACTTTAAATCTTTCTCTAAAATTTGACGCCCATTCGCCATAATTCTCTTTTCAGTTTCTTCACTTAAGATTTTACTCATTTTTTTGTATAAGTGAAATAAAAAACTAAAACAATTAATAAACAAAGACTATATTTTAAACTTGAAAAAGTTTTACATTGTTCTCTTCTGCTTGTTGGTTAACCTATGTCCCGTCTTTCTATGATGTGCATCAAAATACAACTTCATTTTAGTAGGTTCATCAGGACCAATAAACTCAGCAGGCTCGACATTTGATTTCTCTAAACAATTTTTAAAATTTTCTTGGATAGTATCCTAAATTTAAAAAAATCAGACAAATAAAATACAAATATAAAATTGAAATAAAAAAAAACTTATTAATTAATCTTATTCTAAATAAAATTAAAAAAAATAAAAAAATTTTAAAAAAATATTTTACCTGAAATTTTTTACTTTCAAAATGCTTACACATATTCTTTCAATCTTCTATCTTGACATCACTAGGAAGATTAGCTTGTGCTTCCTCCGAAGAAGTAAATTTCTTGAAATTGGTATGCAATTTGGGTTTAAAGGTCATAAAACGTCTTACCATGATTTTATTTATTACTTCTTTTGTATGTGGATCATCCAAAGATATGTCAAAATCATCTTATAAAATATTTATTATAAATTTTATTATTAAAAAGAATATAAACATTAGTAAAATATAAATATAATTATATTAATAAAAAATTGAAATTAATAGTTATTAATATATCTAACCTGAATTTTTGGAACATAGGTATTTTATCTTCGTCCTTCACATCCTTCCAATAAAATACATTAGTTGGTATAAAGTTTATTATGGTAATTCCTACCTCCATTTTAAGTAGATTTTCATCATCTTCAACCGGTAAATGCAATCCCTTTTCTATCTTTACACTTTTAATTTTTACCATTTTGTTTCATTCTCTTTTTTACCTCGAAACCTCTAGCCACTCCACGACCTTTACTTGTTGTAACTATAAATATATAACATATAAATGTGAATATATGATTATTATAAAACTAATATATAGGAGAAAATACAAGAAAATATATATGAATCTATTTGATTAAAAATAACTTACCTTCATTATAAAATAATTCAATTGGTATTGTCTCTCTTGGCATATTTTGTAAGTTGGATTGTATTTAAGTTTGGGGGAACGATATGTCATTATAAATGACATGTCTGATAGAATATGTTGCGCCATCGTTTATATATCCCAAGACCTTCATTTTCTATTCCATTTTCTATTCAGACGTGACATTCTCTCTCACTCAACCTCGTGATGCCCTCATCACGAGCTTCAGCTGTCATGATTGGCCTCTTGTCACGGTTGTTCACCCTACCTATCGACGTGAAATCAGATAATCAAAGGGTCGCTCTGATACCACTTATCGCGGGGCCATTACCATCTTCTTAAAAGACATGTCTGATAGGATGTGCAACGCCATCGTTTATATATTCTAAGACCTCCCTTTTCCTTTCTAATATGGGATTAATGTTCCTTGCCTCTTTTCAGGCGTGACAATGTTATAAATACTATAAATTAATAAATGAAAAATAATGCTAGCAAATGTTGATTATATATGTATTTGGGTGTTTATATCTTTATATTTTAATAAAGCAAAATTTATTTTTAAATTGGAACAAGTGCAAAGTATGAAACAAGAAAATAAACATCTAAAATAAGAAATAAATTCCAACCAAATATAAGTAATCACCGGCAATAGTTAATTGAAAATACACGCTCAAACTAATTAAAATATTACTTTGATTGTTGATTGACTCATTATGTTTATTAGATTTTGATTATTTTTGTCTATTAGAATCAACCAGAGTTGATGAAGAAATTCTCACTCTTTTGTTCTTATACATGATTACCTAAAAAAGAATTTAAAATTAGATTATAAATCACGAATTATAGATCATAATATATTAGATAAGATGAAATATAAAATAAAAAATTATAGTTTTGCTTCTTCTCTTCAAGATAATGTTAAGATAATGACTTAAAGACCGCTAAACAAAATTATAATTAGGGTTAGACAAAAAATCATGTTTATAGGAGAAAAAAAAGTTTCCCTCATGAATTTCCCTCCCAAATCTAATATTTTCCAATTAATATTGAGAGGGAAACTTTATTAATATAAAACCAATTTTTGATCTATAAAATAAGGAAACTTTATTTATTTATTTATTTTAAATAAAATTTTATTTTAATAGTATTATTAATAGAATTAATAATAATAATAATAAATTTTAAATGTCTAATTAAGCGTAATAATAATAATAATAATATTTTTTTTAAAAAATATTTAAAAATAATAATTTATTAATATTATTATAAATAACAATTAAAATACGCTTCGTTAAGAAGTGTTTTTGGATTTTTATTAAAATTATCTATTAAAAGAAGCTTTGTTAATAATAATTTAAATATTTAACTAGAAGTTTTGATAGGATGTGGGTGAATTTATAAATAATATGAAAAAATGTTAATGATAGATGACATAGAAAAATAAGTTTATAAATCATATCAAAATTTTGTATGATTTATTTTAACTTCAGATCAAATTATGTTAGGGACATATTAATATCAGATTAAGTTGAGTTTGATGCATTACGTACGTTACATCAGCTAAATTTGCATGTTTCTTACACAAATTTATAATGTCTTTTGAGAGACATGTTTTTTTAAGTATAGTGCGTTTTAAAAAAAAGCTTATACCTTCTTCTCCTTTATTGTTAAAGAAGAAAAGTAACAGAGCAAAAGGAAGGGTCTAATCTCGTGTTTTTCATTGCTTTATTTGGATTTTTTTTTTTATTTTTAGCTATGTATTTGTCACTCTTATTTATATTTTTTTTAAATTATTTTAAAGAAGAATAAACACAATGTGAGTTCGGAACTTGATTTATTTTCTTTAAGATCTATAGTAATCCAACTTCTCGTAGGCTTCAATGAATACTTAATAAATTTTTAGGGTAATGGGTAACTTAATTTTTTTTGTTTTATACCTTTATAATTTATAAGATTTTAAGTTAATTTCTGGAAATCTCTAAAGATTTAAAGTTAATTTCTTGAAATCTCTAAAGATTACAAGTTTTTGAAAATTTCTAATGTTATTTTCTTTCTTTGTAGTTTCTCTTGGTAGTTAAGTAATGTTTTTCTATTCTTTTAGATTTGGTGATGCAAGATTTAATTCACATAAATTAAGATTAAAGAACTTTTTGTTTTAATCTGAAAAAAATATTGTTTAATAAATTTATGATTGTTCTGATTTTAATAGTAGTTTTGATGTTACTTTAGAATCGTAAGATATATCTTCAATAATAAGTTTATTATAAATTGTGTGATTGATTAAATTGTGAATTTGTTGTATCTAATTAGGTAAAAGAAAATAATTGATTTTCTATTCTTGATGTTCAGGTTGGAACAATGGATAGAAGTTAGATGTCACATAAAAACATATTTAGTACTGAATATCAAGGAGTTTGTGATTTCTTAAATCTTGCAAAACAAAACACAGATTCTATTGGTAGGATTCGTTTCCCATGCAAAGATTGTAACAACTGCTTATATAAAAAATTAATAGATGCTAAGTTCGATTTGTTTCAATATGGATTTGCAAAAGATTATACTCGATGGACACATCATGGTGAATCATTTCAACCAAATAGTGATCATCTGCGTGATTTAACTGATAGTGATTACATTAGTGATGATGTTCAACAAAAACATAATGATATGTTTGAAATATTAGATGATATACAAAAAAATCAACTTTCATTGAAACTAATATTGAAGGTTCATCTGCGAATACTGAAATGGCCAAGTCAGAAGGGAAAATAAAAAAGTTTAGAAAATTGTTAAGTGACACTGAACAAGAATTATATCCTTGTTGTAAGTACTCAAAGTTGTCATTTCTTATGAAAATGATTCACAATAAAACAATTACAAATTCGAGTATCAAATCCTTTGATCTGAACTTAAAGTTGTTTAAAGATGTTGTCCCGAAGGGTGAAACGCTTCCTGAATCTTATTATGAGGTGACTTTTTTTGCATGATCTTGGTCTCGGTTATATCAATATTGATGCATGTGTGAATGGTTACATATTATATTAAAAACAATATGAGCATTTTGATCCGTGTCCTAAATATCAAGCTTCAAGGTTGAAATTTGGTTTAGGAAAATCTAAAAAGATTGCTTGTAAAATAGTTAAATATCTTTCTTTGAAATCAAAACTTCAGAGATTATTTATATATAAAGATGTTGTTGAATACATGTGGTGGTATAATAAAAAACGTGTTAATGGTGATGTAATAAGACATTCAACAAATACAATAATTTGGCAAGAGTTCGATAAGAAATATGGATGGTTTACTTTAGATTCACGTAATGTACAACTTGATCTTGCTAGTGATGGGTTTAATCCTTTTGGAAATATGAACACTAGTTATAACATGTCACCTCTTATTATCTATCCTTATAATTTACCATCTTGGTAATGTATGAAAGAGCCTTTTTTGTTTCTTTCAACTTTAATCTCGGGAAAGATTTCTTCTGGTAATGACATTGATGTTTACTTATAATCTTTAATAAATGAGTTAGAAGATTTATGGGAGGATGGTGTTGAAACATATGACGCATACAATAATAAAAATTTTCGATTGTTTGCTGCATTATTATGGAAGACTATAAATGATTTTTCTGCATATGGTATGTTATCTGGGTGGAGTACAAAAGAAAAGTTGGTGTGTCCTGTTTGTAAAAAAAATGTACACATTCTATTAGTTTAAAGAATGAACAGAAAGAATGTTATATGGGTCATCGTAGATACTTGGATAAATCACATCCATGAAAGAAAAGTAAAAAATTTAATGGTTGATCAGAGTATAGAGAAAAGCCTCCAAAATTATCAGGAGATGATATAGTTGAACAAACAAAATGCATTTCTATGAGTTTTGGAAAGTTGCATCATAATAGAAAGCACGAACCTACAGATGATGAGTTGAATTGGACTTAAAGAAATATTTTTTTGATCTTCCGTATTAAAAAATCTTGAAATTGCGTCATAATTTGTATGTGATGCATATTAAAAAAATATTTATGAAAATAATTTGAGAATATTGATGAAAAGATAAAAGATAGTGTGAAGAGTCGTTTGAATTTGGAAGAAATAGGAATTCGAAAGGATTTATACTTAAAACGTAATGATGATAGCTTAGTAATGCTTGTAACATGTTATAAATTGACATTGTCTTCTCGATTTTTTTTGAATGACTTAAATCAATTAAGTTTCCTTATGGCTATTGTTCAAATCTATCTCTATGTATAAATGTTGATGATGGCAAGTTGTTTGGAATGAAAAACCATGATTATCAAGTGTTTATGCAACGAGTCCTTCCGACAGCAACACATGATTACCTATGAAAAGATCTTTATACTGTGTTATCTGAGTTGAGTTCTTTTTCAAAGATTTAAGTTCAAAGACAGTTCATAAAGATAAATTATCTAAGCTACAAGATAACATAGCTCTAATTTTTTGTAAGCTTGAGAGTATATATCTTCCTTCATTTTTTGTGATGATGTTACACTTGTCTATCCACTTACCTCGTGAAGTTGAGTTAGGCAGTCCAGTTCATTATCGATGGATGTATTTTATTGAAAGGTAATATTAAATTTGTACTCTAGCATTTTATTTTTCTTTACTTATTATTTTTTATTTACATTTTATTTATTGTAAACATGTTCTTAGGCACATTAAAATATGTTGTGCGTAATAAAGCTCGCCCTGAAGGTTCCATTTCTGAAGCGTATGTAAATAAAGTGTCTTAATTTTTGTTCTATGTACTTTCGTGGAGTTGAAATCAGATACACTAGATTAAAAAGAAACTTTGACAGAGATCATACGATAGTTGGCAATGAGTATTCTATTTTCTCACAAAAATTAAGAACATTGGGAGATACAATATATGATATATTTCCCGAATCTGATTTTAGAATGATTTAGTGGTATATACTTAATAATTGTGAAGAGATTAAACAATACCTAAAGTAATTTATTTATCATTTAAATATATATAAACTTAAATATTGTTATAAGAGATTTAATAATTATAATTCTTCCTTTTGAATATAAAGTATGCATATAGAGGAAGTTCAAAAACAAGTGAATGCTGACGTGCAACAAAGAAATCAAGCTCAATTTTTCTCTTGGTTGAAGCGATATGTAAGTTTTTTTCAATTGATATAATATAGGTTAATAAAAATATATTTACTAATTATTTTTAAATTTAATTTCACAGGTTATTAAGTTAAATTTGAAAGGTTTACTTGAATCGAACAATCATCTTTATGTATTAGATTTGGGTCTTGATAGACGTGTCACTCAATATATTAGTATGATTGTGAATGGAGTTAGGTTTCATGGTACTGAGCGTGAAGTTAATCGGCGCACTCAAAATATTGGTGTTTTAGTGAAATAAGTTCACAATTCAGAAGAAATTGATTTCTACGGTTAGTTAACTGATATTATTGAGCTTGATTATTGTAATGAGAATAAAGTTTTTATATTTAAGTGTGATTGGTGGAATGTTGGTGACAAGAAAAATGGTATGGTACATGGATATTTTAGAGCTTAAATTTGAGTGGGTTTCATTAGTCAAATTAATTGGGACTAAGTGGATTATAAATCTAATAAAAGAGTAGATGAAATTTTTTTATTTACACGTTCAAAATGTCCAATGGGTGAATGAAAAATTGTTGCTCAATGTAACACTCATGATGTTGGAAAATATGATATGAAAAGTAGAATATCCCAAACTTGTTAAGAACATAGATTTGGAATGCTTTATATATAAAAGTTCTTCATATTATTGTTAGAAACAAGACAAAGGCTTGGATTAGACACCTTAGGCATGCCTATAGCCTTAGTTGAAAATGGTATATAGGTGATCCTTTTGTCTTGGATTACTCAGGTGATAGATTTTTTAATACTTTTTTTAGTTAATTTTTCAACAAATATTATAGAATTAAACCATGTTTTATGGAGTTGCAGACCCTTCAACTGGTTGTAACCTCCAATTTATTTGGATTAATTCTGTGATAAATACCATTTAAATTCTGGAAGTTGTAACTCTTCAAGAATTTTTTAATTACAGATTAATTTAGTAATTAAACATGTCCCCTGCCTGAACACTATAAAAGGAGACCCCTTGTTTCTATCTCAACACACTAAAACCATAAACATACTTTAGCCAGTTTCTTGATAGTGTTCTACTTCTGTAAAGTTCGTTGTTGCAGTCAAGGTTGCGTTGCTCTCTTTTTTGTATCCACCGTTGTATCCTGGGAGATAGACTTTCTATAGCAACTCCAACATCTGGAGGGGACGAATCTGTTTTAAGGACAATGTAATAGCATAGGCCTCAGTCAAAGTTTTCCTGATCGTTTATCGATTTTTTCATTTTGGTTGCTTTTATCTTTCAATTTCAATTTTATATGCTATTTCAATTTCATTTACAGATATTGTTTCTTAACATTTTTATTAACTCGCTTCGTTTATTTTGTAACACTAAGAACAAATAGAGACTTGATAAGTGTGAACGTTAGTTGAAAATGGTATACAAGTGATCTTTTTGTCTTGGATTACTCAGGTGACACATTTCCCCCTACTTTTCTGAGTTAATTTTTCAACAAATACTATAGAATTAAACCACGTTTTATGGAGTCACATACCCTTCAGTTGATTGTAATTGGTGTGTTTCTGTGTAGTGCTATAAATGATGATGTAAACACACATATATATGCAAGTATGCACAGTCATACAAGTAATAATAGGGTGAGTATCGTTCCCACGAGGATCTCAGGTAAAGTGCAAGGTAATTTTGTCAAGGCAAAAAGATGTCACTAACTAAAAAGGAAAAACAAAGGAAAAGATATAAACAAAAGAAAATGTATATGAGCGGTGAGGTGTTATGTAGAAATGCAATGGCATTTCTAGAATTCAAGCAACTAAAATATGCCACGTCAAAATGGAATGAATGGTGATGGCAGGGTAGATGTACGGAAGTGGTGTGTGGAGTGTATAGCAGTGTGATTGCAAGATAACAAGTAAAGTAAAGAAAACAGTTTGTAAATGTGGAGGTAGAAGCAGGTGCAAGAACACATTTAAACAATATGTTGTACTATCCCTCTATTGACGAACTCTCTCGGGAAAGACTGGTGGTGACTTCTATGGACTTCTTACCCTCACTCCTACGAACATAAAGCAACTATGGTGTATATCTACTCGATAAAGGTTTCTAAAGTGTTCCCGCTCTTCCGAGTCATAGGAATCTGACAAACTAAAATGCCATGGCATCTCATGTCATTCGAGTAGCAATAGTCTATCGTTAAAGCATACTCCTTTTTATCGTTGAAACCCTCACCTACGCCTCTTCTGAGTGCTCTAAGCTTAGATTAGGCTTTATTTTCAGTCTAGAACCCATTGCTCACGTAGATCCTCCCTTAGATCCTTTCGGATGATCTAAGGATCTATAGCTACGCCTCTTCCGAGTGCTCTAGCATGCACCTAAACACGGGAAACTTTTGTGCCTCTTATAATGCCTAAATGATTATCAACAATGAGCAAAGAAAATATACAAACACATAGAAGGCAATATATTAATAAAAGAAAAAGATAATCATCCACAAGTTTAACCACCTAAACAAAGCTCACATGGTGGTGCGAAATGTTAAAGAAATATCATCTCCATAAATATTAAACATTCAACAATCATCCTCATCAAAATATGAAAAATAAAGCAAAAGAAGGAGGACTAGAAGACACCCTCGGTGTGCACAGGTCACCGATTCCTCAACCACCACGAGACGCCTTGGTGTGCTAGCCCCTCTTGGGTGCTTAGCATACCATTCCTTTCGAGCTCTATCAACGGAGGTCCCTTCGGCCAGAGTTTGGAGGAGAAGGTGGGAGCTTTCCACCGCCTCAAAACCACACCAAAGGTCCTCTTTTTCTGTATTTTTGTTCCTCAAAAGGCCTCTCCTTTTTCTTGTAGGTCATCGTGCCTTAAAAGGGGGTGAAAAACCCTACAAGATATGAAAATTCCATTCATGCCCCCTTTCACGTGATGGCATTTCTACAAAGCTGGTAGTGGTGACAGTGGTCTCCTACTAAGGTGGCTCACAATCAGGCAATATTGGTTGTGGTCCCCTACCGAGGTGGCTATGGCCAGGTTGTAATGGTCCTGACCGGCTATAATGGCACCAGCTGGCACTCTTATCAAAATATCTTCTTGTCGTTTAGCTCAGCACAAGAGTCCTCCAGCTTTGCCATGGCATTTTCCCATCGCTATCCTTCTATGAATGCCATGACAAATTGCCTCAACTTCCATTTTTGCTTTACATGCACAATACAACTGAAAAGAACTACCTTTCCCGTGAAATAGCACCTATTAGCACATAAAAATACCAAGGCATAACAAGGCAACTACATGCAATGATATGAACCTAAATGCAACTAAATAAACCTATATGAGCCTAAAGACACTCAATAGCTTAAGTAATAAGGCCTAAAATATAGCCTTTTTGCGGAGTTATCACACCCCAAACTTAAGCTATTGCTTGTCCTCAAGCAATGGATAGCAGGTAGCAGAGAATAAATGTCATGACAATGTTCAAGAACTAGGCAAACAGATGGTCAGAGTTTCAGCCCTCAGAAGATGTCATGGCATAAACATATAAGACTCGAGGAATTTTCAAGAACGCTACCCTAGGACAAGGTTGAATGTGAGTGTGTGTGTGCATGAGTGAGTGTATCTAATCTATGCTTAGTTAAGTTAGAAAAATTCTCAGGAATGTTCACTATCCTAGCAAAGCATGTTGTATCATTAAAGCACAATTTACTACTCCCCATATATATATATATATTTTTTTTTTTGATTTTTTTTTTGATTTTTTCCTTTTTTTTTTAATTCTATGCTCGACATACTGCTATGAGAGGAGCCAACCTGTCACACTACCTTCTACTTATGCCATAGCTGCCATTTATTTAAACGCAGTATCTAGGTAATGCCATGTCAAGTTAAAAGTGTAGCGTCACCCTATGCCTCTTTTAGTAACTCATATGCACATGGATATGCCATGGCATAGCGGAGTATCCCTCTACAAATATGTCCAAACATTTATTCACAACTTCTATACTAACTAATGGGGGTTATCTATTAACAAGTAAATTCAATACACATGCAAGGTTGTTCAAGTTTCCATTCTATAAAAATTTTCTAACTTTCCTAAGCATGGAGAACGTACACTCGTATAACAATAAAATAAACACAACCACCAAGTCCTAGAACAAGTTCTATCCACATCTCAAGTCATGCATATTCAATTCAAGCATTGGCCATATAAGGAATATCATCATCGGGCATCACTAACTATAAACCTAAAACCTTTTCCTAAAACTTGCACAAATGTAATGGCATAATTCTACAACTACTACTATCATGCACATGCAAATTAAGTAGAGAACGACACCTCCCCCAAACTTGAGTTAGACATTGTCCTCAATGCAAATAATAAAATAAACTAAATTAAATGCTATGCAATGCAATGCAATGAAATGTAATGTACCTTGGCTATGCTGGTGGTGCGGTGGCAATTCGGCGGGATGCTCTTCTCTTCAATGGGGGTGGACTGACTTCAGGATCAGTCTCAACATCTGCTCCTCGTGATGTTGATTTTTTAGCAGCTGGTGGTGGGGTTGATTGTCTCCCGGCCGACATCTTAAGACGGCGTTTAGATTTCTTCCTCTTGGGAGAGGGCATTTGTGATTCCTCTTGTGGGGTTGCTAGTTGTGGTTCTTCAGGTTGTGTTGGATGGGCGGGCGGATCTTCAAACAGTGAAGAAATAAAACTGGCTTCATGTTCCTTTCCAGCAAAAAGGTCTGTTTGATCTTGTGATTGGGCTTGCTCCTCTGAAAATACCGCGACATTTTCAAAAACTTGTTCTGGTGTAGGTTACTGGGCTTCTTGAGCTTGCTCCTCGGTTTCCGGTTCCATAGGCCTAACTTCTTCGGACGAATCAGCTGGGGATGGTACTTGATTTAGATCAGGTGTAGTTGGCCTAGTCAGAGTTGGGGCAGCTATAAATGCCGAGGCATTTCCCGATACAGTGGGTAGGATAGACTCTGGGAACGTAAGGAATTACTGATCCAGTGGAGGAAGTAGCTCTGCCAAATAGGCTTGGATGACCTCGTCTCTTTGCTTTGTGTACTTGAAAAATTCCTTTAGATCTCTTGACAAGTCATCAACTTTTGCTATGGCATTTTTGGAAAACTCCAGCACATCATATTTTTCCATCGGGCTTTTTCCTTTAGCCGAGGTAGCATAAGATGCCTCCGGCTACTCTTCTATGTTGCCCATTAGAGCAGTCACCTTTTCAGCAGATAAACCTTTCATTCCTTCAAAAATTTCATCAAAATCATCTTCCGGAACATCCTTCTTCTGACATAATGCAGTAATCAAGTTTGGGAATATGAGGGGGGATCTTGGGTCGTTTCCAACAAGCATGCGTCTCATGCATAATTATCCTTCCTATGTCCATTGGGCAGCCAAAGAGAATAGAATGTAATAGCATAAGTCTAGGTAAACTCACGGTAGTGTGATGTGAAGTGGGCATCAGCTTATATCTCATAAAGTGGTTTCACAACCGGGCGTTGGAAAGCAAACACTCGCGGTTCACCGTTCATCTCGATGATTGTTGACCGTTCCACTCGGTCTCTGGCAGACAAAGATCCTCCTTCACTCCTTGATATGTTTCATAGTCAACCTCTTCTTCCTTCTTCGCGTTTCTGTCCACTCCTTGAGGGATTTTGAAGAAGCGGTTGATAGCCGTGTTTGTGAAGTGGATGTTTTTGCCCCAGACATATACAGATTTCTGGTCAGGGCTGTGAATATTGGCATAAAACTCACGCACCAGTGTGGCGTTGACGGAGCCTGGATGGGAAACAAATTGCTCCCAATAGTGGCGCGCCACCACATCCTTCACCTCTGGTCCAAACTCATCGGAGAGGTTGAAGCCAAGTTCAAAGAAAAGTTTCTGTTTTTGAGAGTTTTAAACCTCTCTCCCGCCGCATCGTCCACATAAATGGCAGGAGGTGGTGCTGCGGATCTTGAGGGTCTGGTTCGTACCATCTTTAGGTTTAAAGAGAGGAGAGAAATTATAAATGCTTGAAGCTTTGTTAATGGTGGGGGGTGTTTTTCGGCTATGGAGGTTGGGGTAGATGAAGAAGAAGATGGAGAGAAAGAGAGAAGGGAAAGTAATAAAGGTGAAACCTTTATTTTGTTAGTGGGGAGGTGGGAATAAAACGTGTGGAGGGGGTTGATTGGGTAGGTGTCAGAAAATTAAAGAGAGGAGAGAGAGAGTGTGGTTTTCAAATTTCAAAAGGAAATAATAAAAAGTGAAAATCCCCCCCTTTTGTCTTTTTGCCGCACAAAACTTTCAAGGTAAGGTTCCAAGCTTTTCTCCTTTTTTCCTTCAGCCGCCAGCCTCCAAGGGTGTATATTTAATCTAAAAACATTAAAAGAAAAGATTAAAACAATTAAGCACAATAAAGCGAATAAAAAAACTTAAAAGCAATTTATTTATGAACAAGAGTAAACTGAAAATGCCATGACATTTCAGCATGTCAGGCATCTATAAGATATGCGGTAGGTTTATCCCGCATTACATAGGCTCCACTTTAGATCTTCAGGCATTGGCCATTGACTTTGAAAATTCTCCCGCTATCAATGTCCTTAATGTCTATAGCTCCATGGGGATACACATGGTGTATTTCAAATGGCCCGGACCACCTAGATTTAAGCTTCCCAGGGAAGAGCTTCAGCCTTCAGTTGAATAGGAGCACTTGTTGTCCCGCATGAAAATGCCATAGCAAAATCGCTTGATCATGCCATCGTTTGGTTCTCTCATTGTAGAGTTTAGCATTCTCATAAGCTTGGGTCCTGAATTCCTCCATCTCATTCAATTCTAGAAGTCTCCTTTCACCAGCTAACTCAGCATCAAAGTTGAGCTTCTTGATTGCCCAATAAGCCTTATGCTCTAGCTCGACCGGGAGATGACATGCCTTGCCATAGACTAACTTAAATGGAGACATTCCTAGGGGGTCTTGAATGTTGTTCGGTACGCCCACAACTCTTCATCAAGCTTTGGTGACCAATCCTTTCTTCTTGGATTCGCCACTTTTTCGAAAATTTGCTTGATTTCACGGTTGGAAACCTCGGCTTGCCCATTAGTTTGGGGATGATATGACGTGGCAATTTTGTGTCTTACCCCGTATCTTTGCAATGCCTTGGCAATCAACTTGTTGTCAAAGTGGGTGCCTTCATCACTGATGATAGCCCTTGGCGTGCCAAATCTTGTGAAAATGTGCTTATGAAGAAATTTAAGCACAGTCTTTAAATCATTTCTTGGCATCGCAATGGCTTCTACCCACTTGGACACGTAGTCCACTGCCAAAAGGATGTACAGATCTCCATATGAAGATGGGAAAGGTCCCATAAAGTCTATTTCCCACACATCAAACAACTCTATCTCCAAAATATTTTGTCGTGGCATTTCATGACGTCTGGAGATATTCCCAATTCTTTAACATCGATCGCAGGCTTGGTAAAATGCTTGGGCATCTTTGAATAAAGTAGGCCAATAAAAACCTGATTGGAGGACCTTAGCAGCAGTCCTCATACCTCCGAAGTGATCTCTACACGGGCCTGTGTGACAGTGATGTAGAATATCTCTTTGTTCCTCTTCCGGCACACATCTTTGGATAATTTGACTGGCACAACGCTTGAACAGATATGGCTCATCCCAAAATTAGAACCGTGCTTCATGTCTAAATTTCTTCCGTCCCTGGCTAGTCGTGTCAAAAGGCAAAACATCATTATCAAGAAAATTTACAAGGTCAGCATACCACAAAATTGTCGTGGCATAAAGAATTTTCTCATCAGGGAATTTATCATCAATTTCAATTTTGTCAAGACATTCCAAGTTTACTTCTAGCCTAGACAAATGATTAGCAACTTGGTTTTCTGTGCCTTTCCTATCTACCACTTCTAGGTCAAATTCTTGCAACAGTAGATCCATCTATTAAGCCTAGGTTTGGCATCCTTTTTAGTCACTAAGTACTTAATTGCTAAGTGATCGATGTGAACAATGACCTTAGTGCCTATCAAGTATGACCTAAACTTGTCAAATGCAAATACCACGGCAAGTAGCTTTTTATCTTTGGTAGTGTAGTTTAGTTGTGTTTCATTTAAAGAAAGACTAGCATAATAAACAACATGAAAAATTTTACCTCGACGCTGCCCCAAAACTGCTCCCATGGCGTAATCGCTCACGTCGCACATCAACTCGAACAATAAAGTCCAATTTGGGGGAACAACAATTGGTGTAGTGGTCAGGCTTTGCTTCAGCTCTGTGAAAGCGCCATGACATTTTTGATCGAACAAAAAAGGCTAATTCTACTGCAACAACATACACAAGGGTTAGAGATCTTGGAGAAGTCCTTGATGAATCTCCGATAGAATCCCGCGTGTCCAAGGAAACTTCTTATGCCCTTGACATTTGTTGGTGGTGATAGCTTCTCGATCACCTCGATCTTAGCTTTCTCTACCTCAATGCCTTTGTGTGAGATTTTATGGCCCAACACAATACCTTCTGTCACCGTGAAGTGAAATTTCTCCCAATTCAGCACATGGTCAGCTTCTTCTTATCGCTTCAGGAACTTTGCTAAATTGCCAAGACATTTCTTGAAACTGTCTCCAGAAACAGAGAAGTTGTCCATGAAAATTTCAAGAGAGTCCTCAACCATATCAAAGAAAATAGCTTGCATGCAGCACTGGAAAGTTATCAGGGCATTACACAATCCAAAGGGAATCCTTCGAAAAGCATAAGTGCATAAGGAAAAGTGAATGTAGTCTTCTCTTGGTCCTCCGGTGCTATAGCTATTTGGTTATAACCCGAATATCCATCCAAGAAACAATAGAATGCTTTACTCGCCAAGCGATCCAACATTTGGTCAAAAGGGTAGAGGAAAATGGTCCTTCTTTGTAGCCTTGTTGAGCTTGCGATAGTCCATAAAAATCCTCCATCCGGTCACTAATCTCGTCGGCAATAACTCATTGTCCTTATTGATCACCATGGTTGTGCCTCCCTTCTTAGACACACACTGAACCGGGCTCACCTATGAACTATCCGATATTGGGTAAATAACTCCAGCATCGAGCCATTTAAGAATCTTCTTCATAACAACTTGCTTCATAATGGGGTTGAGTCTACGCTGTGGCTCTATGGATTTGCCATGGCATTCTTCCAGAAGTATCTTATGCATACAGATTGTGGGACTGATCCCCTTTAAATCTGCCATGGTCCATCCTATTGCTCGTTTATGCTGTGACAAAACAACAAGTAGACTTCTCTCTTGATCATAATTTAGATTCGCGGAAATAATAACAGGCAGGGTCTCGTCTTCACCCAGATAAGCATATTTTAAATGTTGTGGCAAAATCTTCAACTCCAACTTTGGTGCATTGAGTAACGAATGCTTAGGAGGACTAAATTCCTCGTAGTCAAGAGGTTTGAAGCTCAAATTGTTTATAGCTATTAGTAGACTAGATTGGTGTTCCTCCAATAAAGATTCATTAGCTTCCGCTTCCTCTTCTATGAGCTTTTCATACTCATCCAGTTGCACAAAATTGTTGTGGCAAAAATGATTATCTTCTGTTCATAGCTCAAAGTCTGCTTCCAAAATGCTCCGGCATTCCTCAGAATCATCCATGTACTTGAGAGAACTGTTGATGTTCACGGTCAATCTTTGATTTGCTACTCGCATTGTGATCTCACCCTTCTCACAATCAATGAGAATGTGATCAGTTGCTAGGAAAGGTCTCCCTAAGATAATGGGTGTATTAGCATCAATCTCACAATCAAGTATAAGGAAGTCGGCTAGAAATACGAACTTGTCCACCCTCACTATGACATCTTCGATCTTCCCCTCGGGTCTCACTTGGAAACGATCGGCTAGCTGTAATATAAAGGATGTGGGTCTTGCATCACCCATGCCAAGTTTCACAAAAATAGTCTTGGGCATCAGATTTACAATTGATCCAAGATCACAGAGTGCTTTCCTAACGAACTTATCTCCAATAGCACACGGAATAATGAAGCTGTCTGGATCTTTCTTCTTCGATGGTAGTTTACTCAAAGCAGAGCAATACTCTTTTATCGTGGCAATTGTCTCGAACTTTTCCATTTTACGCTTCTTCGTAACTATCTCCTTCAGAAATTTAGCGTAGGTGGGCATCTGGTCAATTTCCTCCAAGAGTGGGACATTTATGTATAACTGATCCAATTTATCCATAAACTTTTTGAACTGAATTTTGTCATTATGCTTCTTCAGCCTCTGGGGAAAGGGTGATGGGGGTCTAACTTCTTCCACTACTGGTGTAGGAATTGGTTTTGTCGTGGCATTTCTGCTCCCTCCATCGGCAGGTTCTTTTGTCAAACCTTCCTCCTGGTTCTTTTCCTCGAGAATTTGCTCATGCATTTATTCTTGCACAAGTTCGGTTAGAGAATACTCAAACTTCTTCCCCGCAAACTTATCTTCTTGATTAATCTGCTTGCCACGACTTAGTGTGATCGCACTACATTGCTCTTTACCATGTGGCTTAGTGACTTCAGTGTCACTCAGCAAACGTCCAGGCTGGCGCTCTTGTAATGCCGTGGCAATTTGGCCAACCTGACTCTCCAAATTTCGCAACGAAGCACTGTGGCTTTGTAATAGAGTTCCTTGGTTCTTGATAGCAGTTGTATGCTCTTGAAGCATATTCTTGGTACTTAGAATAAAATCTTGCATAGTTGCCTCCAAAGAACTGGTATTAGATGATGATGCAGCCCTCTTGTTCTGATTATGCCAGGGCATATTCGACTGGAAATTCTGGGGCTCATTCTGATTCCGCACTAGGGGATTTGGATTGTTGGATCCTTGATTTCCCCATGAAAAAATCGGATACTGTCGCCATCCCGGATTATAGGTGTTTGAGTAAGGATTATTGTTGCTCCTGTTGAAGTTGCTCACATAATTGGTTGTCTCATGGTTTCCTAGGCACTCACTCTCATGATGATTGCCATGACATAATAGACATGCTGAACTGGCCATCTTCACTTCTTTCACCTCGCTGGAACGTTGTATGCTCTTCAACATGTTGGTGATAGCTGAGAGTTGGGCGGATAGTGAATCTTTAGCATCAAGCTCAAATGTCCCTTGTGTCTTCCTCCCGGCTCCAAGTCTTGTATAAGGAAATTGATAGTCATTGTTGGCAATTCTATCAAGTATGTCAAATGCTTCCTCGGGTGATTTGTCTAACAAAGTTCCATTTGCCGAGGCATCTAGCATCATCCTCACTGGTGCATTGACTCCGTTGTAGAACATTACAACTTGAGTCCAATCTTGAAATCCATGATTAATACACTTGGGAAGCAATCCCTTGTATCGATCCCAACATTCATACATTGACTCATCGTCACCTTGTCGAAAAGAAGCTGTGTCATTTCTAAGTTGAGCATTGAGATTCAGAGGATTATACCGTAGCAAAAAGCTCTTGCATAGATCAGCCCATGACTCCATTGATCCGGATGGTACTCCACTCAACCACGCCCTTTCTCGGCCACATAGAGAATAAGGGAATAACTTGAGCTTCAAGACATCCTCATGAACTCCTTGTTGACGAAAAGAATCACAAACTTCTAAAAATGCTCAAATATGTTGCCTTGTGTCTTCGTGCGCCATCCCTCCAAATTGCCAAATAGAATTTAGCATATTGAACATGAAAGGCTTGAGTTCAAAATGTGTAGCTATAATTTCTGGTGCCATGATGCCAGGATTAAGATCATCCAAGATATGATTTAAATGGTCCCTAATAGCTCTCGGTCGAGGTGCAGCAACAAGCTAATTTGCCTCGGCATTTCGAACTACTAGGTCTTGCATTGCTGGTGGGTCCATAGCTCTACGTTGATTACGCCTTCTTTTGAAGAAAAAAAACGCTTAATTTCAGGCACTATAGGATAGAGAGGTCCTTCAGTAGTCCTTTTGGACATGCACTGAGAATGACCCTGAAAAGAGAACAAAAGAAATAAGTAAAACTGAACTAAAAAAATAAACTAAGCAAAACAAAAATGCCAAGATAAAAATAAACAACTTTACTCTTAATAGATCCCCGGCAGCGGTGCCAAAAACTTGGTGTGTTTCTGTGTAGTGCTATAAATGATGATGTAAACACACATATATGTGCAAGTATACACAGTCATACAAGTAATAATAGGGTGAGTGAGTATCGTTCCCACGAGGATCTCAGGTAAAATGCAAGGTAATTATGTCAAGGCAAAAAGGTGTCACTAACTAAAAAGGAAAAACAAAGGAAAAGATATAAACAATAGAAAATGGATATGAGCGGTGAGGTGTTATGTAGAAATGCTATGGCAATTCTAGAATGTAAGGAACTAAAATATGCCACGGCAAAATGGAATGGATAGTGATGGCAGGGTAGATGTATGGAAGTGGTGTGTGGAGTGTACAGCAATGTGATTGCAAGATAACAAGTAAAGTAAAGAAAGTAGTTTGTAAATGTGGAGGCAAAAGTAGGATACAAGAACACGTTTATACAATATGTTGTACTATCCCTCTATTGAAGAACTCTCTCAAGAATGACTGGTGGTGACTCCTATGGACTTCTTACCCTCACTCCTACGAACATAAAGCAACTATGGTGTATATCTACTCGACAGAGGTTTCTAAAGTGTTCCCGCTCTTCCGCGTCATAGGAACCTGACAAAATAAAATGCCATGGCATCTCGTGTCACTCGAGTAGTACTAGTCTATCGATAAAGCATATTCCTTTTAGTCGTTGAAACCCTCACCTACGCCTCTTCCGAGTGCTCTAGGTTTAGATTAAGCTCTATTTTTAGTCTAGAACTCATTGATCGCGTAGATCCTCCCTTAGCTCTTCCGGATAATCTAAGGATCTATAGCTACGCCTCTTCTGAGTGCTCTAGCATGCACCTAAACACGGGACACTTCCGTGCGTCTTACAATGCCTAAATGATTATCAACAATGAGCAAAGCAAATATATAAACACGTAGAAGGCAATATATTAATAAAAGCAAAAGATAATCAGCCACAAGTTTAACCACCTAAACAAAGCTCACATGGTGGTGCAAAATGTTAAAGAAATATCATCCACATAAATCTTAAACATTCAACAATTATCCTCATCAAAATATGAAAAATAAAGCAAAAGAATGAGGACTAGAAGACACCCTTGGTGTGCATAGGCCGCTGGTTCTTCAACCACCACGAAACGCCTTGGTGTGCTAGCCCCTCTCGGGTGCTTAGCACACCATTCCTTTCGAGCTCAATCAACGGAGGTCCCTTCGGTCAGAGTTTGGAGGAGAAAGGTGGGAGCTTTCCACCGCCTCAAAACCACACCAAAGGTCCTCTTTTTCTGTGTTTTTGTTCCTCAAAAGGTCTCTCCTTTTTCTTGTAGGTCACCATGCCTTAAAAGGGGGTGAAAAACCCTTAAAGAAATGAAAATTCCATTCCTGCCCCCTTTCACGTGATGGCATTTCTACAAAGCTGGCAGTGGTGATAGTGGTCCCCTACTAAGGTGGCTCGCAATCAGGCAATATTGGTTGTGGTCCCCTACCGAGGTGGTTGTGGCTAGGCTGTAATGGTCCCGAACGGCTGTAATGGCACTAACTGGCTCTCTTATCAAAATATCTTCTTTTCGTTTAGCTCAGCATAGGAGTCCTCTAGCTTTGCCATGGCATTTTCCCATTGCTATCCTTCTACGAATGCCATGACAAATTGCCTCAACTTCCATTTTTGCTTTACCTGCACAACACAACTGAAAAGAACTACCTTTCCCATGAAATAACACCTATTACCACATAAAAATGCCAAGATATAACTAGGAAACTATATGCAATGATATGAACCTAAATGCAACAAAATGAGCCTATATGAGCCTAAGGAAACTTAATAACTTAAGTAAAAAGGCCTAAAATATAGTCGTTTTGCGGAGTTATCAGTAACCTACAATTTATTTGGATTAATTCTGTGATAAATACCATTTGAATTCTGGAAGTTGTTACGCTTCAGGAATTTTTCAATTACAGATTAATTATATAATTAAACATGTCCCCTTCTAGAACACTAAAAAATGAGACCCCTTGATCCTATCTCAACACACTGAAACCGTAAACATCCTTTAGCCAGTTTCTTGATAGTTTTCTATTTCTGCAAAGTTCATTGTTGCAATCAAGGTTGCGTTGCTCTCTTTGATGTATTCATCGTTGTATCCTGGGACACAGACGTTCCATAGCAACTCCAGCACTAGGAAGCAGACAAATCTGTTTTAAGGACACCGTGATAGCACAGGACTCGGTCAAAGTTTTCCTGATCGTTTATTTGTTTTTTCCTTTTTGTTTCTTTTATCTTTTTATATTTTATTTCAATTTCATTTACAAAAATTTTTTCTTAACATTTTATTAACTTGGTTCGTTTATTTTGTAACACTAAGAACAATTGGAGACTTCATAAGTGTGAACGTTAGTCGAAAATGGTATACAAGTGATCCTTTTGTCTTCGATTACTCAGGTGACAGATTTTTTTCTACTTTTTGACTTAATTTTTCAACAGATACTACAAAATTAAATCATGTTTTACGGAGTTGCAGACCTTTCAGCTCGTTTTAACCTTCAATTTATTTGGATTAATTCTGTGATAAATACCATTCGAATTCTGGAAGTTGTAACTCTTCAAGAATTTTTTAATTACAAATTAATTCTGTAATTAAACATTTCCCATGCCTGAACACTATAAAAGGAGACCCCTTGTGACTATCTCAATACACTGAAACCATAAACATCCCTTAAAAAGTTTCTTGATAGTTTTTTACTTCTCTAAAGTTCGTTGTAGCAATAAAGGTTGTGTTGCTCTGTTTGCTATATTCATCGTTGTATCCTGGGAGATATACGTTCCATAGAAACTCCAGCATCGGGAGGGGATGAATCTGTTTTAAGAACCCTGTGATAGCACAGGCCTCGGTCAAAGTTTCCTCGATCTTTTATTTTTTTCCTTTTGGTTTCTTTCATTTTTGAATTTCAATTTTATATGTTATTTCAATTCCATTTACAGAAATTTTTTCTTAACATTTTGTTAACTTGCTTCGTTTCTTTTATAACACTAAGAACAAATTGAGACTTGATAAGTGTGAACGTTACTCGAAAATGGTATACAAGTGATCCTTTTGTCTTGGATTACTCAGGTGACATATTTTTTTCTACCTTTCTGACTTACTTTTTCAATAGATATTAAAGAATTAAACCACGTTTTATGGAGTTACAGACCTTTCAGCTTGGTGTAACCTCCAATTTATTTATTTTAATTCCGTGATAAATACCATTTGAATTCTGGAAGTTGTAATTCTTCAGGAATTTTTTAATTACATATTAATTTTGTAATTAAACATGTCCCCTGCTTGAATACTATAAAAGGAGACCCCTTGTTCCTATCACAACACACTAAAAACATAAACATCCTCTAGCTAGATTCTTGATAGTGTTTTACTTCTGTAAAATTCGCAGTTTCAGTCAAGGTTGCGTTACTCTCTTTGCTGTATCCACTGTTGTATCTTGGAAGATAGACGTTCCATATCAACTCCAGCACCGAGAGGGGGATGAATCTGTTTTAAGGACACTATGATAGCACAGGCATCGATCAAAGTTTTCCTGATCGTTTGTTGTTGTTTTTTCTTTTGGTTTCTTTTATCTTTCAATTTCAATTTTATATGTTATTTCAATTTAATTTAAAAAAATTGTTTCTTAACATTTTATTTACTTGCTTCGTTTATTTTGTAACTCTAAGAAAAAATGGAAACTTGATATGTGTGAACATTAGTCGAAAATGGTATACAAGTGATGCTTTTGTCTGGGATTACTTAGGTGATGGATTTTTTTTCTACTTTTCTGACTTAATTTTTCAATAGATACTGTAGAATTAAACCACGTTTTTATGGAGTTACAGACCCATCTGCTGGTTGTAACTTCCAATTTATTTGGATTTTTGTGATAAATACCATTTGAATTCTGGAAGTTATAATTCTTCAGGAATTTTTTAATTATAGATTAATTTTGTATTTAAAAATTTCCCCTGCCTAGACACTATAAAAATAAACCCATTGTTCCTATCTCACACACTGAAACCATAAACATCATCTAGCCTGATTCTTGATAGTGTTCTTCTTCTATAAAGTTCATTGTTGCAGTCAAGGATGTGTTTCTCTCTTTGTTGTATTCACCGTTGTATGCTGGAAGACAAACTCTCCACAACAACTCAAGCACTAGGAGGGGAGGAATATGTTTTAAGGACACTATAATAGCACAAGCCTCGATCAAAGTTTTCTTGATCGTTTATTGGTTTTTTCATTTTGGTTTCTTTTATCTTTCAAATTCAATTTTATATGGTACTTCAATTTCATTTAGAGAAATTGTTTCTTAACATTTTATTAATTTGCTTCGTTTATTTTGTAACACTAAGAACAAAGGGAGACTTGATAAGTGTGAACGTTAGTAGAAAATGATATGCAAGTGATCCTTTGTCTTGGCTACTCAGGTGAATGATTTTTTTCTATTTTTCTGAATTAATTTTTCAACAGATATTGTAGAATTAAACCACATTTTATGACTTGCAAACCCTTCAGCTGGTTATACCTCTAATTTATTTGGATTAATTCTGTGATAAATACCATTTGAATTCTGGAAGTTTTAACTCTTCAGGAATTTTTTAATTACAGATTAATTCTGTAATTAAACATTTCCCATGCCTGAACAATATAAAAGGAGACCCCTTGTTCCTATCTCAACATATTGAAACCATAAACATCCTCTAGCCAGATTCTTGATATTGTTATGCTTCGGTAAAGTTCGCTAATGTATTCAAGGTTGCGTTGCTGTCTTTGTTGCATTCACCGTTGTATCCTAGGAGACAAACGTTCCATATCAACTCCAACACCGGAGGGGGGCGAATATGTTTTTAGGACACTGTGATAGCACAAGCCTTGGGAAAAGTTTTCCTGATCGTTTATTGGTTTTTTCCTTTTTGGTTTATTTTATCTTTCATTTTCAATTTCATATGTTATTTCAATTTCTTATACAGAAATTGTTTCTTAAAATTTTATTAACTTGCTTCGTTTATTTTGTAACACTAAGAACAAATGGAGACTTGATAAGTGTGAAGGTTAGTCGAAAATGGTGTACAAGTGATCATTTTGTCTTGGCTATTCAAGTGGCATATTTTTTCTACTTTTCCAACTTAAGTTTTTAACAGATACTATAGAATTAAACCACATTTTATGGAGTTGTAGACCCTTCAGCTGGTTGTAAACTCCAACTTATTTGGATTAATTCTGTGATTAATACCATTTGAATTATGAAAGTTTTAACTCTTAAGGAAATTTTTAGTTACATATTAATTCTGTAATTAAACATGTCAACTGTCTGAACACTATAGAAGGAAACCCCTTGTTCCTATCTCAAAATATTGAAACCATAAACATCCTCTAGCCAGATTCTTGATAGTGTTCTGCTTCTGTAAAGTTCGCTGTTATAGTGAAGGTTGTGTTGCTCTCTTTGCTATATTCAACGACGTTCCATAGCGAATCCAGCACCGGGAGGGGACGAATCTGTTTTAAGGACACTATGATAGTACATGGCTCGGTCAAAGTTTTTCCGATCGTGTATTGGTTTTTTCCTTTTGGTTTCTTTTACCTTTCAATTTCAATTTTATATGTTATTTCAATTTCATTTACAGAAATTGTTTCTTAACATTTTATTAACTTACTTCTTTTATTTTGTAACACTAAGAACAAATGGAGACTTGATATTTGTGAACGTTATTCGAAAATGGTATACAAGTGATCCTTTTGTCTTGGATTACTCAGGTGACAGATTTTTTTTCCTATTTTTCTGAGTTAATTTTTCAACAAATACTATAGAATTAAACCATGTTTTATGGAGTCGCAGACCCTTCAACTAATTGTAACATCTAATTTATTTGGAATAATTCTGTGATAAATACCATTTGAATTCTGTAAGTTGTAACTCTTTAATAATTTTTTAATTATAGATTTATCCTGTAAATAAGTATGTCCCCTATTTAAAAAATATAAATTAAGACCCCTTGTCCTATCTCAACACACTATAAATTGAGACCCCTTGTTCCTATCTCAACACACTGAAAGCATAAACATCCTCTAGCCAGATTCATGATAGTGTTATGCTATTGTAAAGTTCGTTGTTGCAGTCAAGGTTGCGTTCCTCTTTTTGTTGTATTCATTGTTGTATCTTGGGAGACAAAAGTTCCATATCAACTCTAGCACCGGGAGGGGACGAATCTGTTTTAATGAAACTGTGATAGCATAGGCTACGATCAAATATTTCTTGATCGTTTATTGGTTTTTTTTCCTATTGGTTTCTTTTATATTTCAATTTTTATTTTATATGTTATTTCAATTTTATTTACAAAAATTGTTTCTTAACATTTTATTAACTTACTTTGTTTATTTTTTAACACTAAGAACAAATGGAGAGTTGATAAGTGTGAACGTTAATCGAAAATGGTATACAAGTGATCCTTGTGTCTTGGCTACTCAAGTGACATATTTTTTTTCTACTTTTTTGACTTTATTTCTCAATAGATACTATAGAATTAAACGACATTTTATAGAGTTGCAGACCCTTCAGCTGGTTGTAAACTCCAAATTATTTGGATTAATTTTGTGATAAATACTGTTTGAATTATAGAAGTTGTAACTCTTCAGGAATTTTTTAATTAAAGATTAACTTTGTAATTAAACATGTCCCCTTCCTGAACATTATAAAAGGAGACCCCTTGTTCTTATCCCAAAACACTGAAACCATAAACATACTCTAGCCAGATTCTTGATAGTATTATGCTTCTGTAAAGTTCGCTTTTGCAATCAAGGTTGTGTTGCTCTGTTTACTGTATTCACCGTTAAATCCTGCGACATAGACGTTCCATAGCAACTCCAGCATCGAGAGGGGACGAATCTGTTTTAAGGACAATGTGATAGCACAGGCCTCGGTTAAAGTTTTCCTGATTGTTTATTGGTTTTTTCTTTTGGTTTCTTTTATCTTTCAATTTCAATTTTATATGTTATTTCAATTTCATTTATAGCAATTTTTCTTAACATTTTCTTAACTTGTTTCGTTTATTTTGTAACACTAAGAACAAATGGAGACTTGAAATTTGTGAATGTTAGTCAAAAATGGTATACAAGTGATCCTTTTGTCTCGGCTACTCGGGTGACAGATTTTTTTCTACTTTTATGACTTAATTTTTCAACAGATACTATAGAATTAAACAACGTTTTATAGAGTTATAGACCCTTCAACTAGTTGTAACCTCTAATTTATTTGGAATAATTCTATGATAAATACCATTTGATTTCTATAAGTTGTAACTCTGTAAGAATTTTTTAATTACAGATTAATTCTATACTTAAACATGTCACCTGCCTGAACACTATAGAAGCATACCCCTTGTTCCAATCTCAAAACACTGAAACCATAAACATCCTCTTGCCAGATTCTTGATAGTGTTCTGCTTCTATAAAGTTCGTTGTTGCAATCAAGGTTGTGTTGCTCTATTTGCTGTATTCACCGTTGTATCCTGGGAGACAGATGTTCCATAGCAACTCTAGCACCGGGAGGGGACGAATATGTTTTAAGGACACTGTGATAGCACAGACCTCAGTCAAAGTTTTCCTGATCGTTTATTTGTTTTTTTCTTTTTGTTTCTTTTATATTTCAATTTCAATTATATATATTATTTCAATTTCATTTATAGCAATTGTTTCTTAACATTTTATTTACTTGCTTCGTTTATTTTGTAACACTAAGAACAAATGGATACTTGATAAGTGTGAACGTTAGTCGAAAATGGTATAATAGTGATCCTTTTGTTTTGGCTACTCAGGTGAAAGATTTTTTTTCTAATTTTTTGACTTAATTTTTCAACAAACACCATCGAAATAAAGCAAATTTTTTAGAGTTTCAAACCCTTCAGCTGGTTGTAACCTCCAGTTTATTTGGAATAATTCTGTGATAAATACCATTTGAATTCCAGAAGTTGTAACTCTTCATGAATTTTTTAATTACAGATTAATTTTGTAATTAAACATGTCCCCTATTTGAATACTATAAAAGGAGACCCTTGTTCCTATCTCAACACACTGAAACCATAAAGTTCCCCTAGCCAGATTCTTGATAGTGTTCTGCTTCTTTAAAGTTTGTTGTTGCAGTCAAGGTTGCGTTGCTCTCTTTGTTGTATTCACCGTTGTATCCTGTGAATTTGACGTTCCATAACAACTTCAGCACCGGGAGGGGACGAATCTGTTTTAAGGACACTTGATAGTACAAGCCTCGGTCAAAGTTTTGTTGATCGTTTATTGTTTTTTTCCTTTTGGTTTCTTTTATCTTTCAATTTCAATTTTATATGTTATTTCAATTTCATTTATAGCAATATTTTCTTAACATTTTATTAACCTGCTTCGTTTATTTTGTAACACTAAGAACAAATGGAGACTTAAAGTGTGAATGTTAGTCGAAAATGGTATACAATTGATCCCTTTGTCTTGGCTACTTAGGTGAAACAAGTTTTTTACATAGATAATGTAAAAAATGGAGATAACTGGAAATTTGTTCAAAAGACAAATCTTAGACATATATACAATGTTCCAAAAGTTAAAAAAAAATGAAAGTGACTCAGATCTTAATCATTATTCATATCAACAATTTGAACCTGATTCCAATGATGTTCATCAAATTAATATTGAAAGCATTGAATCCTTGGATCAAGAAACTGAAGTTGTTGAGATTGATTTTAGTCATTTATCTTTGAAGAATAGATCAATGTTGAATGAAAAAAATAAATCATATAAGTTTATTTGATGAAGAGGAAGATAATTATGACAATACTATTGCTAATTACTTAGATGGTGATGGTAATGATGATGAAAATGAACACAATGAAGATCAATATGAAGAATAAGAATATGATGACTTATAATTTCAATTGAAGTATTTGTTTTAATTTAAAAATGTTATTTAATTATTTATAAGTATTTGTATTTTTTAAAATAAACTTATTTTTAATTTATTCAATTGTGCATATTAATAGTTTTTTTTAATATTATGAGCATTGTGGAGTATCTGAGAAATATGGATAGTTTAAATATATAACTAAAAACATATTTTATCACAAAGAAATTTAATCTTATTATTTTTTGTGATATAACTTATAGTTACAAAATTTATCACTAAAAAATTTTTTAGCACCCAAAATATAAATAAAAGCATTTGTGATAATAGATTTTGTAAACATATATGAACTATATAGCTATATAGATAATTTATCATAAAAACTTGAATCATATTATTAATTATAAAATATTTTTTTATAACAAAAACTATAACTTATTACAACATAATATAAAATAAATAATATATTTAACTTGAATCATAATATATTTTTATAAATATTTATTACAACATATTTTTTCACTATAATAAAATAAATAACAAAAAAACATAATTTAACTAAAAAACTTAAATCTTATTATTTATTGTAATAATATTTTTCTATAAAAATAATTATAACATATAGTTACAAAAATTGTCATTATATAATATTTTTAGTGCAAAAAAAAAGAAAAAAATTGTGAGAATAAATTTTTATCACTATAATTAAAATATATAACTACAAAAATAAATTGCCACAAAAATATTGAATATTATTATTTGTTGTGATAATTTTTATATGTATAACTTATAGTTACAAAGCTTATCACTATATGATTTTTTGCGCCAAAAATTTAAGAGAAACATTTTATAACAATAAATTTTATCACTATAATTAAAATCTATAAAGACAAAAAAAATTATCACAAAAAGCATGAATTAGATTATTTTTAGTGAATTTTTTTGTAACAACAACTATAATTTATAGTTATAAATCTTGTCGTTATATTATTTTTTACGCCAAAAAAGAAAAATAAATTATGATAATAAATTTTGTTAGCATATCTCAAATATATAAATACAAACATAATTTATCACAAAAATTACTTTAATTATTTGTTGTGACAATTTTTTTTGTAATATATATATATATAACTTATAGTTACAAAACTTGTCATCATATATCTTTTTTTAGCGCCAAATAAATGGAGGAAAACATTTATGACCAATAATGATAACAAAATATATTTTGTCACCATATATTACATAAATTTGTTTCTTGTGTCAAAATGTTATGACGCTTTTCAATTTTGTGACAATTATATATATATTTCTAATTTAAAGTGAAGCTAATTTATTTTGGCACGATAAAAGTACTAAAAGTGAAAAAAATAATTTTGTAAAAATTAAATTTATCACAATAATAGAAATTTTTAATAGTGATACAGTGTGGTAAAACCACCTTCCTTCTTACAATCCCACCCCATGCACATGATATGCAACCAATGTCACAATTCTTACAGTCTCATCAAAGGTATTCGTATAGTATATGAAGCACACAATTCAAATATTCCGATCATCACAGTCTCATAGTGTAACATAGAAATCATAGTATCACATCATAAGTCCCAATATCATAGGATCGTAGTAAATAATTAGTCATAGAATAAAGAAAATCTAGCACAGGAAGAAAACACACCTCTTGTCGCACAAGCACTAATGTTGATAAGGATGTTTCCCGCGATCTGAGCTAGGTCTTTGTCTAACTGAGTCAGAACCTAAAGATGAATTTAATCACATTCTAAAATAGTACCATGCAACCTAAATAAACTAAAAAGAATACATACATGTATCACGAGTGGTATTCGTAAGAGCTGGTTGAATAGAAGGAAGAGGAGGTAAAACGTCCTCTTTAGAGTCGACGTTGTTTGAATAGACCAACAAACTCTAATTAAACTTTTATTCAAGTCCACTAACTCAAGTTATAATTTAAAACGATCAAAACAAGGCTTTCAAGTTCGAATTTGACAAAATAGATTGTAAAAACAAGCTTAGGGCATCAAAAAAGTTCAGGATAGAGTCTTTTGAAAAAAAGTCAACTTTGATCAAAAGTCAACAGTCAAAGTTAATGATTAGATTCAAAGTCAACGGTCAATGGTCAGATTCAAAGTCAACGTTCAATGGTTAACAGTCAATGCTTACATCACTACTGACATCATCGATGATGTCATCGCTAAAGTCATCACAAGGGTCAAATTGGGTTGAGTCACGGGTCGATTCGGATTACCGGTTGGGTCTTCAAATGGGTCATAGGTTCTTGGGTCAAAACCCATATCTCAACCTACCTTCATCTCTCTCGACCCACTAACTAGATACACATAACCCATCCCCAATACATTCTGAGCCCACTAACTAAACCCCTACAGCCTCATCTAGCACTAGCCCAACCGAGGCTAACTCTAAACAATCACCATGACTCAATTTCACAACCCTCCACCACTTTCAATGGCGGTACATACCGGTAACACTACTCTCATGGCTCTCAATCGAATCGGGATCTCTAGGTTGACCCACACCATGATAACCAAAACCACCAAACACTCTCTTTTCTCAACACCCAAAAGTAACAAAGCCCTTCTAACATCTTCAACCCTTGTCTGATGCTTCTTCACCAATAGAGAACTATTGCTCACAACCTGATGATGACCGAACGACTATCGATTTCCCTTCATACACAACGAACCCTTAACCTCGATATAATACACCCACACACACTTTAACCCAAAAAGAAAAAAAGAAAAACAAAACCTACTATAGAAGGTAATCACAAAGGCTACAATGGTGCTTAGATGTTGTTGGGTTAAGGCGTTCGCTGGAAAGGCGGCGAGCCTTCTACGATCAGAGGATGGTGAAAAGAAATAGAGGCTCTTTAAGAGGGAGAAAGAAAAAAAGACCGAGAGGAGGGAAGAAGGGGATAAACAGTTAGATAAAAGAATAGAAACTCTAATCCAACTTGAATTGGGAATTATAAAATTTTAAAATTCCCAAAAATATCCCTTTCCAAAATTCACATAAAATTCCCAAATTTTAGGTTACAAATTAGAGATTTCTCTAATTAGAAATTATGATTGTTAAAAATCTTTCCCCACACATGAAAAAAATTTCGGCCTCAAAATTTTCCTAAAGTGTTGCGCGTAGGATAACCTACCCCTTTATGGCGCTAGCACACATCTTGCCAAGTTATAATATTTAAGATATCGTTCCCACATGGACTGGATACCTACATAACTTATCTCTCCTGCACTAAGGGAAAATAAAAGACACAAGTGATTGATTGATTTATGATTAAACTAAAATAACTAAAGCAAGTAAGTAATTGAAATCAAGAGATGGTAAAAAGGCTAGGTTAGATTGCTTCATAATATGGAATTCAATTGTAAAGTATTCTCGTCATCAATGCAAAAGGTTTAAGTGTCACCTCGGTGGGTCGCTGAAGGATCGCCTTAGCTGCCTCGGCGAGTTATGCTTTGACGGCAAGTCAATAACTCATATTTCGACAAAGCATACTATATTGACTTCTCCTTATCCGTAATTCGGAGTGCTATTAAGGGACATGTCTTGATAATACCTACCGACGTGAATCAAGGATGAACAATAACTAGTAATATGCTCCTTTTAGTCGCTGAAACCCGAACTTATACCTAAGTTGGATTAACCAATACCCAAGAGTAAAGACCGTATTCACTTGTTTCGTGAGCCTAATTATCCCTAGTCTAGACAAATATGTTTTTCCTCATAAACTTATCTTCTGAGCTTGTATGCAAGAAAGAGTAAGAATATACTGGCATCGAACCAGGAGGTCTTAATGGAGCTTGGCATCGAACCATGCTTCGATGCCATTTTGTTACTGTCAATGGTGGTATCGATACCCATATAAGTGGTATCGATACCCCTGCCCCAATTTTCATATTTCTAACTTTTTAAGCACTTAGACACTAACTGAAAGACCATTTATGTGGTCTTAAATCATCTCTCATCCTTAAGGGACGTTTTCAACATGTTTAAGTAACATGTTTCACTCCACTAAACAAATTCACTTAGCCAATTCATTACTCAAGCCTTTAACCATGTACAATGACATTCAAGACACAACTATGTCATGGACTTCCCACTATAGCATTTAGCATACTCATGTTCTAGTTTAAGGATTCACATGCTATCTTACCTAGTTCATGTTTGACATTTCAAGACAATTTCTTACTTAACATATGCATATCACCAAAGCCTACTTACCCAAACCATAAGCCGAGAACTCAAAATATGCAAGGCCTACCAAGTACAATATGCCTTATGGCTTACATACCGAATGTACGAATAATCATATATACAAACCATGTTCTAAATATCAAAATGCATGAATCATTCTAAGCATGCTCCCTATGCCACCATAAGCTAGGAGTTACGAAAGTACAAAATACCATACTTTGGCTTGCTTGGTGTCCTTGCTCGCGATCAATCCCGATCAATCTCCTTGGTTTGTTAACCTGTTGTTTTGGGAAGGAGGAAACAAACGTGGTAAGTACTTACGAAGTACTTAGTGAGGCAGCCCTAGGTCTAACCATTTAGACATTAATCAAAACAAAATGACATGCTACAATAAGCAACCGATCAATTTCATATAGCAATTTAAACATTTTATATCATGCTTATCATAATTCCTATTTTTCAAGCCAATAGCATACAAGCTAAATTCATAACTATATGCTCAATACAATTTCATATTCGAATGCTCGATAGCAACTTATAATCGAATGTTCAATGGCAACCTATAATCAAATGCTCAATAGCAATCTCATGTCAAATGCTCAATGGCAACATATAATCAAATGCTCAATAGCAATCCCATGTCAAATGCTCAATGGCAACATATAATCAAATGCTCAATAGCAACGTATTATCAAATGCTCAATGGCAACATATATAATCAAATGCCCAATGGCAACATGTTATCGAATGCTCATAGCAGTATCATTTCAATTTTAATCCTTCAAATTTGTTACAAATGATGCCTTGGTATAGTTTGACTAGGTAAGCGGGTCAACAGAAGTACCACAAAGGTACTAACAAAAGATACCCACGATATCTACAAATGGTGACTAACCACCAAACAAAGGTACCCATAGTACCAACAGAAGTACCGAAGTACTAAACAGAAGTACCGAAGTACTGGGCAAACTAAAAAATGAGCTTGGACCCTAGGCATGCCGTACTACCTATGACCAACTATCGACCAAGGCTCAACCAGAGTTTCCAATTCATTTAATCTTTCCATTTGTATTAAACAAGTTCCTCATCACAAAAGATGTCCATAACATGCTAATATTCAATACATTTACATCAAGCTACCATTCTAAAAGCATATACATCATGCTAGCATATCCAAAGTATAAATCATACTAACATATCAAAAGCATATATCATGCTATCGTATCAAATCATCTATATATATATCATGTTCCAATCAAATAATCAAACCAATCTAACATGTCTCATGCATGACTCACGTACCTGGCATCCGTAGCCGCGTGCCATTACTCACCTCGGCATTTCCGAGCTATGCAAGTGTTCTAAGCTAGTCTAACATCTAGCACTAAAACATGGCATCAAACAAGTTATTATCATTTAATCCTCCTTCTCGTATTACCAAATATTTCATTAGTCCGGTTACAATACAAATTAATCGAATAATACAAAGATGGTTAGGACCCTAGGTCCTAACCCCAAGGTTTGCCACACTCATAATTTCTCCAAGCAACTCAAGGATTGTAGATCGCGATTCCTTTGCTCTTCTTTCGAGTTTGCTCGAACCTTTGTTCTTCCTCGATATCCTCTTCTCTCGGATTCTCTAGCAAATCATATTCGTATAACAAATTATTAGGACATAGCCAAATTTACTTAAATTAAATAGTCACATGTCTAACAAATGCAAATAGTCTCATTGGTTCACTAGGGACAGTTTTGTTATCCTTTCGTAATTTGATCATATCTCATAGATCCCATGTCCGAATTGAACTTATTTTATATCGTTAGAAAGCTAAGAGGACCCTCTACAAGGATGAGTTAACCTTACATTTTAATACTTTCTCGATCAGTACCAGAATTTATTCGAATCAGACCTGTCCAAAATTTTCGGGACTGCTCGAACAGCCCTACGGAGAAGCTTATAACTTTTTCTACCGAACTCGGATTGTGGTTCCGTAAATTTTCCCTTAAACTAGATATACAAGAGTATCATACTGCAAAATTTCATCTCCTAACTCCTCCAAACGTGGCCTAGGAAATTTTTCGAAGATGGCTACTCGGAATAGCATTTCTAAGTATTTTCGGCTAATTCTCAATTCATACTTTCAATTCCTAATTTGATCTTATTCTTAAAATTTCCAGCACCCCACTCATAAAATCAACATCAATTTATCCTCTTTTTCATCAACATATCAAATTAATCAACACCCATTTGGCATTTATAAAATCCCCCAAATTCAAGTTCTTTAACTCAATGTTCATGCTTTCAAAGCCAAACCCAAACAAACATAATCTTTAAATTAGGCTTCTATCAACCTAATTAATCTTGAAAATATCATGAAATAATCAAAACCCCAAAACTTCAAAACCCTAAAATTTTCGGTTAGGGAAAAAGAAACTTACCAAGCTAATCAAATGTGGTTCCTTAGCCAAATTTCCTTTCCATGCAAAGCTCTTAACACCCGCAATTGATTTTTCCCCAAATTTTTCTCCCAAATTTTCTCTCTTCTTTTCTTGGTTTCTAACGTGAAATGGAGGTTTGGGGAAGGGGAAGATGATAACCACATGCTCATTAAAAGTGTGGAATGTCTATCTTGCCCCCATTTATTTTAACTAAGCTTAATTGTTTAGGGAGGGTAGTCTAGGGAATCTTTAAAAATTATCATGCAACCTCCTAATTTTTCATTTAATTCAATTTAGCCCCATATTTGTAATCCAATTTACACATGATCCATTTAATTTATAATTTAATTAAACTCTCAAACCTCTCGAATTATTATATCGACCCGGTTTTTAGGGATGTTACAATTCTCCCCTCCTTAAAAGAAATTCGTCCTCGAATTTACCTGAAGGGAACAATTACGGATATTGAGCTCTCATCGTATCTTCGGGATCCCAAGTAGCTTCTTCTTTCTTGTGATTTCTCCAAAGAACTTTTACCAAAGGAACATTCTTGTTCCGAAGCCTCTTTACTTCTCAATCAAGAATCTGAACCGATTCCTCTTCATAAGACAAATCAGAATTCAATTTCAATTCTTCAGGTTCCAAAACATGAAGGGTCGGATTTATACTTTCTCAGCATCGAGACATGGAACACGTTGTGTATCTTATCGAACTCACTGGGGAGAGCAAGTCGATAGGCCACCGAGCCAATTCTCTCAATAACTTCAAAGGGTCCAATGAACCGAGGGCTAAGCTTTCCCCTTTTTTCGAATTTGAAGACTTTCTTCCAAGGATAAACCTTTAGGAAGACCTTGTCTCCCACGTTGTACTGAATATCTCTCCGTTTCAAATCTGCATAAGCCTTTTGTCTGTCGAAGGCTTGTCTCAATCGATCGTGAATGACCCAGATTTGTTCCTCAGTTTCCCGAATCATCTCAATTCAGACCAACACAAAGGAGTTCTACATTTCCTCCCGTATAGAGCTTTAAAAGGAGTCATCTGAATCGAGGCTTGATAGCTATTGTTGTATGCAAATTCCACTAAGGGTAGGGACTTTTCCCAATTCTTCCCAAAGTCTATGACAGAAGCACGTAGCATATCTTCTAACACTTGTATCACCCTTTCAGATTGGCCATCAGACTGCGGATGGAAGGCAGTGCTAAGAAGCACTTTAGTTCCGAGAGCCTTTTGCAAAGACTTCCAAAATCGGGAGGTGAAGTTTGGGTCCCTATCAAAAATGATGGATGTCGGCACACCATGTAATCGAATCACCTCACGGATATATAACTCGGCTAGGGTCTCCGAATTCATGTTCTTTCGAATCGGAATAAAATGTGTGGACTTGGTGAGTCTATCCACAATCACCCAAGTAGCATCATTCTTTCTCGGTGTAACAGGTAGACCAGTAACAAAATCCATTGTCACTCGATCCCATTTCCACTCAGGCAATTCAATAGGCTGAAGCAATCCCGTAGGAGCTCGGTGCTCAGCCTTGACTTTCTGACAAGTCAAACATCGGGATACGAAGTCTGTGACGGCTGCTTTCATGCCAGGCCACCAATACAAGGATTTCAAATCCTTATACATTTTAATAGAACCAGGGTGGATCGAAAATGGACTTTGGTGTGCTTCTTGTAAGATATCTCTTTTCAATTCTTCGTTATTCGGAACACAAACTCTATCTCTAAAGTAGAGCAGTCCATTCGAATTGAGGGAGAATTCGACATTAGCTTTCGAATCAAGCTTTCATGCAATAGCTTGAAGCTCAGAGTCAAATTGCTGAAGATTCTTGATTCTCGAAATCAGATCGGATTGCACCTGAAGTTCAGACAAAAATCCTTGCTTTCGATATACTCGAAGATGAGCATTAATCGAATTTGGGGCTACAAGGAAATTTTCAAAATCAGATACAAATATTTAAAGGAAACTTATAACATTTCGGAGTTATCAAATAGCTTACCCAATGTCGGTTTACGACTAAGAGCATCGGCCACCACATTGGCCTTTCCGGGATGGTAATCAATGACCAAGTCGTAGTCTTTTAGTAATTCCATCCATCTCCTTTGCCTCAAATTCAAATCTTTCTGAGTTAGGAGATATTTAAGGCTTTTGTGATCGGTGTATAGGTAACACTTCTCACCATACAAGTAGTGCCTCCATATCTTGAGGGCAAAAACAATAGCCGCTAATTCGAGGTCATGAGTAGGGTAACTCAATTCACGAGGCTTCAATTGCCTAGATGCATAAGCAACCACATTATTTCCTTGCATCAAAACACATCTTAGTCCCGAATGTGAGGCATCACTATACACCGTGAATTCTTTACCAGATTCCGATTGAATAAGGACAAGAGCATGCGTCAAAGCTTGTTTGAGTTGGTCAAAGCTTCTTTGTTGGTCCTCTGACCATTCAAACAATTGATCTTTTCGGAGAAGCTTGGTTAAGGGCAAAGCAATAGCGGAGAATCCTTTAACAAATCTCCTATAGTACCCGGCCAAACCGAAAAAACTTCTGACCTCGTTAACATTTCTCGGGGGTCTCCAGTCCAGAATGGTTTGCACTTTCTTTGCATCAACTTTGATTCCTTCTGCCGAGATGACATGGCCAAGGAATGACACTTCCGATAACCAGAACTCACACTTGGAGAACTTGGCAAACAATTGACATTCACGGAGAGTTTGCAAAACAATTCGAAAGTGTTCTGCGTGCTCCTCCTTATTCCGAGAATACACTAATATGTCATCAATAAAGACGACCACAAACTTATCAAGATGAGGCTGGAAGATTCGATTCATAAGATCCATGAATGCAGTTGGAGCATTGGTTAGCCCAAATGGCATCACCAAAAATTCAAAATGGCCATATCGGGTTCTAAAAGCAGTTTTAGGGACATCTTCTTCTTTTACTCTCATCTGATAGTACCCCGATCGAAGATCAATTCGAGAGAATACCGTAGCATTCTTGAGCTGATCAAACAAATCTTCAATCCTAGGCAAAGGGTACTTATTCTTAATGGTCACCCGATTCAGTTGCCGGTAGTCAATACAAAGCCTCATTGTTCCATCTTTCTTCTTCACAAACAAAACAGGAGCACCCCATGGTGAAGAGCTAGGACGAATGAATCCCTTATCTTGTAGCACTTGGAGTTTCTTTTTAAGCTCTTTCAACTCAATTGGTGCCATTCTATAAGGAGCAATTGACACCGGATTAGTCCCAGGTTGGACTTTAATCCCGAACTCCACTTCTCTGGTCGGAGGTAAACCAGGGAGTTCCACAGGAAAAACATCGACAAATTCAGATACCACTGGGATTTTCGGCAAACCGAATTCATATTCATCTTGCATAACCATAGCGGCAAAAATCAAAGTTGGCTTCTTATCAATTAGGAGAATCGACTCCTTTCCCAAACCACAAAGATACAATCTTCTATTCTGACAGTCGATCCAAGCTTCATGTTTGGTCAACCAGTCTAACCCTAATATTAGGTCAAACTCACACTTGGGTAGCACAAACAGATCAATTCGAAAAGGAATATTTCGAATCGAGATCGGAGAGTCTTTACAAACAAGGTTAACATTCATTATACCTCCTATTGGGTTTGATACTACAAGACCCCTATCAACATTTTCAGGCTCTAATTTAACTTTTACAAGCATTTTAGAACATACAAAAGAATGGGTGGATCCTGAGTCTATCAAAGCATATGTAGGGCTTAAATTTAATTCAACGGTACCTGCGATCACATCGGGAGACTCTTCCTCTCCTCTACCACGAATATTGTACATTCTAGCAGGAGTTCGAGATTCCTGTCGAGGAGGGGTTGACTGTTGGTCCTTTCCTCTACTCTGATTCCCAGAATGGGCCTGTCTCGGACCCTTAGTTCTATTCGAGATGGAGGACTCTGATAGGCACGAGAATGAGTGTGCCTTTATTCAGATTCTGAGGACAATCCCTGATAAAGTGGTCTGATCCACCACAAGCATAGCATAGTTTCATCTGAAGCCGGAAAGGTCCAGCATGAAACTTCTGACTAAACCGAAAAGCTTGATCTTTTCCAGAATTCCCCGTGCTATGAACAGATGCAACTGGGGCCGCAGGTCTATTTGCCGACTGAGGTCTCGGCACATAATGGCTCTTGGACTCATGGTGGTAGGTCGAGGAGACTTCTCTCTGATTCTTGACTTTCTTCATATTCCATTCGGACTTATCCTCCCATTTACGTTTCTTTTCGTTCTTATTTCCACCCTTTCTTTTCTGCGAAGCTTTCATCTTGGCTTCGGTAGCAATAGCCCGATTGACTAGAATCTAAAAATCGATAATCCCCAAAGCCGTGAACATAGGGCTCATCTCATCATTCAACCCATCAATGAACATTTGACATTTCTGTTTCTCAGTCTTAATGTACTCCGCACCATACTTGCAGTACTTACAGAAGTCTGCCACATATTGCTCAATAGGCCTATTAGCCTGCTTCAAATACAAGAACTTCCTCCTTCTTTCGGCCAGATACTGTTCACTAATATATTTCTTTTTGAACTCCTCTACAAAGAAGTCCCATGTAACGGAGTCGGTAGGAACAGTCAAGGTTGTGGTTTTCCACCAACTTCAGGCTTCATCAGCTAGAAGCGAGATAGCATATTCGAGCTTATGCTCATCGGAGCATTGTAGTTGCCTAGTCAGAATTTGAGTGGTCCTTTCTAACCACTACTCAGGTTCCTCGGGCTTATCCTCATTACAACCCGCGAAGGTAAAGGCTCGATATCGAGCAAGCTTCTCGATAGGTGCCCTACTCGGCACAACATTAACAGGAGCAGGACGATCTTGTTTCAATTCAGAAACCAGCTGATCAAACATCCCCTTCATACTCAAAAGGCATTCCCTCTGAACATCTTGTATAACCGGGGCTACCTGCTCAGGGGCAGCTTCCACCGAAGGTGGTTCTTGTTCCAACGAAGGATTCGGTTCCATCCTCACATTCTCAATCTCATTTGATGAACCCTCAGGACTTTCATCTCCTAGGGCCAATCTTGTATCAACCATACTACAAAAAGGGTAAACAAATATTATTCAAATAAGCAAGAACACAAGCAAGTACGGTATACAAAACTCCTAGGTGGCATAGTTCAATCCTATATGATGCATGCATATTCGTTTCGGCCCGAGAATCACATAACCGAAATCTTTGATACCAATGAATGTAACACCCTCGCCCCGGGTTAGGAGACGGAGGTGTCGACCGGACATTCAAACTTGTACTTTAGACCAATCTTGTATCCAATTCTAGAATATTTCGATTATTTTGTGAGTTAATTCAAGTCACTTATATGTAAATTCTATCAATTTCGAGGTCAATATAAAACTTTTTCCACGCTTATGCAATTAACCATTTCGATTCTCAATTTTCATTCATTTATCAATTACAATCACAATTAAACATGATTTGAATCTCTAACCAAATTTTATTTGTTCAATCATCATTAATATTATCTTATTGATCAAGCAAATTTTCATTTTCAAATTGAACCAGAAATTGACTAGGGGTATCGATACTCCCTATGGAGGGGTATCGGAATAGGGGTATCGAACCCTAGTTCGATACAGGTCAACTATGTTGACTCGTTGACCATGGCTGGGAGCCTGGTTCGAAACAGGTATCGATGCAATTTCATTTCTGGAAGCCCCAGTATCGAACCATGTATCGATGCTGGCCTTCCTCGCTGACTCGTTGACTAAGGTTGAATGGCCTGGTTCGATACTGGTATCGATGCCATTTCGTTACTGGAAATCCCAGTATCGAACCAGGTATCGATGCTGGTCTACTCTAAGGACTCAATGGCTTAAGGCTAAAGTGGCCTGGCTCGATACTGGCATCGAACTAGGAGGTCTTAATGGAGCTTGGCATCGAACCATGCTTCGATGCCATTTCGTTACTGTCAATGGTGGTATCGATACCCATATAAGTGGTATCGATACCCCTGCCCCAATTTTCAGATTTCTAACTTTTTAAGCACTTAGACACTAACCAAAAGACCATTTATGTGGTCTTAAATCATCCCTTATCCTTAAGGGACGTTTTCAACATGTTTAAGTAACATGTTTCACTCCACTAAACCAATTCACTTAGCCAATTCATTACTCAAGCTTTTAACCATGTACAATGACATTCAAGACACAACTATGTCATGGATTTCCCACTATAGCATTTAGCATACTCATGTTCTAGTTTAAGGATTCACATGCTATCCTACCTAGTTCATGTTTGACATTTCAAGACAATTTCTTACTTAACATATGCATATCACCAAAGCCTACTTACCCAAACCATAAGCCGAGAACTCAAAATATGCAAGGCCTACCAAGTACAATATGCCTTATGGCTTACATACCGAATGTACGAATAATCATATATACAAACCATGTTCTAAATATCAAAATGCATGAAACATTCTAAGCATGCTTCTTATGCCACCATAAGCTAGGAGTTACGAAAGTACAAAATACCATACTTTGGCTTGCTTGGTGTCCTTGCTCGCGATCAATCCCGATCAATCTCCTTGGTTCGTTAACCTATTGTTTTGGGAAGGAGGAAACAAAGGTGGTAAGTACTTACGAAGTACTTAGTGAGGCAGCCCTAGGTCTAACCATTTAGACATTAATCAAAACAAAATAACATGCTACAATAAGCAACCGATCAATTTCATATAGCAATTTAAACATTTTATATCATGCTTATCATAATTCCTATTTTTCAAGCCAATAGCATACAAGCTAAATTCACAACTAGATGCTCAATACAATTTCATATTCGAATGCTCGATAGCAACTTATAATCGAATGTTCAATGGCAACCTATAATCAAATGCTCAATAGCAATCTCATGTCAAATGCTCAATGGAAACACATAATCAAATGCTCAATAGCAATCTCATGTCAAATGCTTAATGACAACATATAATCAAATGCCCAATGGCAACATGTTATCGAATGCTCATAGCAGTATCATTTCAATTTTAATCCTTCAAACTTGTTACAAATGATGCCTTGGTATAGTTTGACTAGGTAAGTGGGTCAACAGAAGTACCACAAAGGTACTTACAGAAGTGCCACGAAGGCACTAACAAAAGATACCCACGGTATCTATAAATGGTGACTAACCACCAAACAAAGGTACACATAGTACCAACAGAAGTACCGAAGTACTGGGCAAACTAACAAATGAGCTCGGACCCTAGGCATGTCGTACTACCTATGACCAACTATCGACCAAGGCTCAACCAGAGTTTCTAATTCATTTAATCTTTCCATTTGTATTAAACAAGTTCTTCATCACAAAAGATGTCCATAACATGCTAATATTCAATACATTTACATCAAGCTACCATTCTAAAAGCATATACATCATGCTAGCATATCCAAAGTATAAATCATACTAACATATCAAAAGCCTATATCATTCTATCGTATCAAATCATCTATATATATATCATGTTCCAATCAAATAATCAAACCAATCTAACATGTCTCATGCATGACTCACGTACCTGGCATCCGTAGCCGCGTGCCATTACTTACCTCGGCATTTCCGAGCTATGCAAATGTTCTAAGCTAGTCTAACATCTAGCACTAAAACATGGCGTCAAACAAGTTATTATCATTTAATCCTCCTTCCCGTATTACCAAATATTTCATTAGTCCGATTACAATACAAATTAATCGAATAATACAAAGATGGTTAGGACCCTAGGTCATAATCCCAAGGTTTGCCACACTCACAATTTCTCCAAGCAACTCAAGGATTGTAGATCGCGATTCCTTTGCCCTTCTTTCGAGTTTGCTCGAACCTTTGTTCTTCCTCGATATCCTCTTCTCTCGGATTCTCTAGCAAATCATATTCGTATAACAACTTATTAGGACATAGCCAAATTTACTTAAATTAAATAGTCACATGTCTAACAAATGCAAATAGTCTCATTGGTTCACTAGGGACAGTTTTGTTATCCTTTCGTAATTTGATCATATCTCCTAGATCCCATGTCCGAATCGAGCTTATTTTATATTTTTAGAAAGATAAGAGGACCCTCTAAAAGTATGAGTTAACCTTACATTTTAATACTTTCCCGATCAGTACCAGAATTCATTTGAATCAGACCTGTCCGAAATTTTCGGGACTGCTCGAACAGCCCTACGGAGAAGCTTATAACTTTTCCTACCGAACTCGGATTGAGGTTCCGTAAATTTTCCCTTAAACTAGATATACAAGAGTATAATACTGCAAAATTTCAGCTCTTAAATCCTCCAAACGTAGCCTAGGGAATTTTTCGAAGATGGATACTCGGAATAGCATTTCTAAGTATTTTCGGCTAATTCTCAATTCATACTTTCAATTCCTTGATCTTATTCTTAAAATTTCCAGCACCCCACTCATATAATCAACATCAATTTATCCTCTTTTTCATCAACATATCAAATTAATCAACACCCATTTGGCATTTATAAAATTCCCCAAATTCAAGTTCTTTAACTCAATGTTCATGCTTTCAAAGCCAAACCCAAACAAACATAATCTTTAAATTAGGCTTCTATCAACCTAATTAATCTTGAAAATATCATGAAATAATCAAAACCCCAAAACTTCAAAACCCTAAAATTTTCGGTTAGGGAAAAAGAAACTTACTAAGCTAATCAAATGTGGTTCCTTAGCCAAATTTCCTTTCCATGCAAAGCTCTTAACACCCGCAATTGATTTTTCCCCAAATTTTTCTCTCAAATTTTCTTTCTCTCTTCTTTTCTTGGTTTCTAACGTGAAATGGGGGTTTGGGGAAGGGGAAGATGATAACCACATGCTCATTAAAAGTGTGGAATATCTATCTTGCCCCCATTTATTTTAACTAAGCTTAATTGTTTAGGGAGGGTAGTCTAGGGAATCTTTAAAAATTATCATGCAACCTCCTAATTTCTCATTTAATTCAATTTAGCCCCATATTTGTAATCCAATTTACACATGATCCATTTAATTTATAATTTAATTAAACTCTCGAACCTCTCAAATTATTATACCGACCCGGTTTTAGGGATGTTACATAGAATTTGAATAATTCAAATATTTTAAAAATTTTAGTAATTAATGAATTGATTTTCAAGTTCAATTTGTGTTTCTCGATTTTGTTTGATGTATGTATGACATGAAAAAAATGTGAGAATATATATATAGTATACAATTATAGAAAGTCGTTTAAATTAGAATCAATTTATTATCTTAATATTATAAATATTCATAATTAATTTTAATATAAATTCGAATAATTTGATTTGACTCAAAAAATATTAAAAAAATAGGAGTTATAAAAGAAAATTCGTAAACTCAACTAATTTAAAACTTTTAATTTAATTCGATTTAACTTGATTATCCCTGAACAGATCGCATTTAATATTCTGGGCATGGTGTAATATAGGATGCAATCTAACATATATTTTCGAATAAAATTTAAGTTAATTTAAAATAAAGATCTCTCCTATTATACAACTTCTAATGAAATTTACTTATATATTAATTAGGATTATAATTTTTATTTTATTATTTTTATAAAATTAATACAAAATAACCTATTACTTAATCCAAAACACAACGAAAAATATGGAATTTTGATTACTAAAAAGATCATATTCGAAAGGGTAAATGGATAGCCATAATACTATGGGGTTGGTATCGAAATAGCTATAATACTTTAAAACGCGTCAAATACACTGGCGAAGAGCGAACTATTAAAATGATATCGAAATAGCCACCGACCGTTAAAAACTAATGGACCTAATGACGTGGCAATTAAAAATAAAATGAAATAATTACACATTTATTCCCTATTATTCATATATTTTTTAATTTAATCCTAATTTAATATAATAAAATAATAAAATTATTTAATTAGATGGTGACATTATTGGAGGATTATATTTATATATATTTAATTTATTTTTTCCCTCCAATTAAGAGGTGACACATGTCACCACCTAATTAAAGAAGAAAAATAAAAACCACCACCTTTGCTCACCATGGTATCAAATATTTATTATAAGAATATTTTTATTCGTATATTTATTATTCGAATATCCAAATATTTTTTATTCAAATATTTAAAATTTAAATATTTTATTCGAATATTTTTAAATCTAAATATTCGAATATTTATGATTTTTATTCAAATATTTATTATATGAATACTTTTATTCGTATATTTATTATTCAAATATTTTTATTTTGATATCTAAAATTTTTTATTCGAATATTTAAAATAAAGAAGCAACTATCGCATATAATAAATGTATAAGAAATGTTAGTATTTTGAATCAATAGATTGTGCTTGGCACTGTGGTTATGTGGTTTGACTTCTTTGCTAGGAAGCCAGGTTCAATTCCCATAATGAGCAAACGTGGTTACATGTCATTTATTTAAATAATTTTATTATTTTATTATATTAAAATTAGGATTAAATTAAAAAAAATGTATGAATGATAGAGAGTAAATGTGTGTCCGTTAGTTTTTAACGGTCGGTGGCTATTTCGATACTATTTTAATAGTTCGCTGGTGTATTTGACGCGTTTTAAAGTATTGTGATCATTTCGATACCAACCCCGTAATATTATGGCTATCCGTGTAATTTACCCTATTTTTAACCTAAGCTATCTAGTTGGGTGGAAGGAAAAGTGAGAGGAAGGAGAGAGAAAAAATTTTAAAAATAAATTTACAGGTTATTTTTAATTTTTTTATTAAATTTTAGATATTGATTTTTTATCATTCTAATGTCAAATAGTTAATGATTTTATAGCACAATATAAATATCAAAACAACATCATTTAAAAAAAATAAATCAACAATAAAAGGACCACATTTAGAATCTATATAAAATTAATTTTTCTTTATTTTCTTTTTATTTTTTATTTTTTCTAATCTTATTTTTTCTCTGAATGTTCAAATTTTGATCCATTTATCACGATCAATGGAGAAATTATATTATGAACCTTTTCTACCACGTCATCTTTATCTAAACCAACTAGATTTATCCATATATTTTTTAAGGTGATCATCACATCCTTTTTACATGTAATTAGTGAGTTGATAGTTATTAAGTAATTATTTAAAGATGAACAAACTTGATTATTTAGACTACGAATGACGTGATAAACAAGATTCATGATATAATTTCTCCTATCGGTAATTGCATTAATCACTCTCAAAAACTACACAAATCTAACATCGAATGCTTTAATTTCTTATTCTTTGACCTCTATTGTTTACCATTAGATGAAGTTCAAACGAAAAAAAAAATATTTTTTTCTCGTCCCAAAAGGAGCATCTTTAGCGTTAGTACGTTAGAATCTTCAAATGAAATCTTTGATAGCAAAAAATCACCAAAATCGAAACAAATTGATACAATAAATAAAAACTCCTTATTTTACTATTTTTTACTATTTTTTTTAATTATCATAACATCAATTGTTAAATTTTTTAGACATTAAATCAACTTGTTACATTTTTTAAGTTCAAGTAATAAAAAATGGAGGAACTATTTAACCCTAGATTTTTATAATGTCTTGGGGATTCACTTATTATCGTCATGACCAAATAGCTAACTCAACTGAACTTGAAACTCGCAATAATACACTTCTGTCGCTTGCATACCAATTCACCCAAGAAAAACAAACTACCGAGGAAGCATAAGTCGGTCACCATCACATATGTGTAGCGATTGTTTTCTAAAACGAAAATGGTTGTAACATTTTCGATTTAAATATCTGATTTTAAACTTAAATCTGAATAAAAAAATTATTTCATAAAAGCTCAAAATGCAAATCTAATCATCAAAATATAAGTTGATCATATTTAAATAGTATCAAACTAAGTATTTTCTAAAAGGATAAATGAAGCTCCAAAATATTAAAATTATTAAATATATTTGACTTAAGCCAAAATCAAAATAAGAGTTACAAAATATACATATGTAAACCTACAAGTATATGATCCAATACATCAAGTAATTGTATTCTAACACTACATTGATACTAAAAATCTAACCCTCAATGGTGCTCCTGCAAGCAACCCTACAACCTAAGAACCTTCAAACGAAAACAACGATCCCAAACGCTGAGCTAACAAAGCTTAGTAGATACATCGTCACTCAACCAACTATCACACATATCATGAATAAAACAATGCAACATGTATGATATCATAAAAAGATAACAATAGCGCTACCGTATCCGCCTAAACATATAGCATTATGGATGTATATTCGCATACAATATATACATATTGTCATGGGCCGCGAGTCGAGGTTCGATTCATTGACACCACATGATGCACAAAAGTTTGCCCAAGGATTTCTAAAGGATATTTTGGGATCGAGAAGACAACCAAGGTTGGCCCGATCCATGGAGGGTTGTAGAAAGCATATCCATACACTTTGACCTATGTAAAATTACCATTTATACATACGATTTGTTACCACAGGTAGAAGGGAATATTCTCGGAATTGTATCATTATGTGTAGAACTAATTTTTTGATATAATAATTGAAAATAGTTTTGGACTAATTTGAAAAGACATCAAAAATGTTTCTTATGTCCAAACTACTTGAAAATATATTTAAGATGTTTTTGAGAGATTTTAAATATGTTTTAAATGATTTAAAGAAACCAAAGAAGTGTTTTTAACCCAGGTGTTTCGATACACTTTCAAGGTGTTTCGATACCTGTTCTTTAATGACATGTTTTCAAAGGCAAAATCACAGTGGTATGGATACTGGTATTGATACCCTTTCACCACTGTGAGGTTTGGTTTCGAACCTTGTTTCGATACCCCCAATGGTCATAAACAATTTTATGAAAACCCCCAACGGCTAGGAGCGGTATCGATACTGGTATCGATACCAATTCATAAATGCAGGTCAATGGCTATTTCCCAAAGAGGGTGTTTCGATACCAGTTTAAGGGGTATCGATACCTTCTACACCAGAAGAGGAAATAAGCCTTGAAATCAGCTCCAAACAGCTCCAAACGGCTCCAAACCAATCCCAACGGTCACCAACGGCTATAATCTCACTTAGGATGATAAAAGGAAGCCTCAAGCATCAAGAGAAGACCAATGCTTCATTGTAAACAACATTATGATTCAAGAATTGTCTTAGAGCTTAATTCTCATATTTTTGGGTAGACAACACTTGTGAGCTTAATGTTTATGTATGCTCAAGTATCTTAGGATTGGGTGAGAGCTTAGTTGCAAACAATTAGTCTTAGGATTATCAAAGTTTGCTTAAGATTATCTCTTGTTTGAGAGGATTCCTAAAGTTCGGGTTGTGAACTTTGGATGCTTGATTCAGGTTTGAGTCAAGGTTTGTAAGGTTAGCCCTTTGCCCTCAAAAGGAAGATATTCTTAGTGAATTTGGGAAATCCTTAGTGGGAAGCTAAGGTAGTGGATGTAGGCGTGGCCGAACCACTATAAATCCTTGTGTTCTTTGTCTATCTTTTGCTTCCACCACAAACACCCAAAATACCGATTCTCCATCACTTGGCAAGCTTAAATCGATTGTGAATCGAGCCCCTTCAAGCTCAACATTATGGTTGGTAGGTTTTGATCTTGACCGTCGATGTAAATTTGTATAGACGGTCGAATTAGGGAACTTAACTATAAATAGAGGTCTTTCCCTCCTTATTTGATGTATCCAAGTTTCAAAGGAATAAAGGCATTTACTCTAATCCTTTGAGTGTTCTTTCGTTCTTTCTTTGTTCTTGAGCATTCTTTTAGTGTTCTTCTTCTCTCATCTCTTGTGACTCGTTTCCACTTAGAATGTTTCACATTTTTTCGGTGTTCAGAAAGTTTGATCTTATGAGAGTGTTGGAAAGGCTTACTTAGGCACTTGTCTTGAATCATATTTCTTAAGGTTGTATGATGGGATGGTTTGGAAGTCTAGCCATGTGACAAGTGGTATCAGAGTCTTGTTCGAGCAATGTTAGGTCATTTGAGGTACGAAAAACTGAGTTGAGATGGCACCAAAGAATGAGAATATTGTTGCGAGCTAGAAGGGTGTGGAGACCCAGGTTGAAAAAAAAAAGTCGAGCAAACTCTAAGAACAAGTTGTTGACACTTGAAGACAAGGTTACCCAATTTGAGAGATCTATGAAAGATTATGTGGAATGACTCGACGTGGTAGATACACGACTCGAGGAGTTGGATGACCATGGTGATCAATTAGAGGGAAAAAGAGATACTCTGGAAACCAAGTTTAAGACCTTGAGGCTGGAAATGTTGGATCTTAAGGCGAAGGTGCCGACTTATCAAAATGTCATACGAAATGGTATGTTAAACACAACAACAAGTAGACCAATAAATGATATCCCAAAACCAAAAGAGTTCAAGGAAACCAATTGAAGAAAGATGTTGAGAACTTTCTTTTGTGCATGAAGCAATACTTTCGGGGAATAAGCATCACAGACGATGATGATAAGGTAAATACTATTGTTGTTTTCTTAACTGATGTTGCTTTGTTATGGTGGCGACATAGGTACCTTGGTAAGAATAGTGGGGGCACGAGTGTTGAGACCTAGGGAAAATTCTAAGCGGAGTTAAACAATAGTTTTACCCGAGTAATACTGAAAGAGAAATCAGGTCTGTAATCATTAATTTTATCTGGGGTATTAAACCCGGGTTTTAAATTTTCATTTCAAATTACAGGCTTTAATTTAATTAATTAATTATATGTGGAAATTTTTATAATGGGTTTAAAATATGCACATAAATAAATCATATCGTGGTATCACCTTTACTTGCGTATATATTACTATTTATTTTTGGTTAGTTCTTTTTTCACTTAAAATCAATATATATATATTTATATTACTGCTCTTTTATATATATCACCTCATATTTCGAAAATCAAAAAATATGTTAGTTTTCTTTTTCCTTTTCGGTTTTTCTTTTATTAACACCTTTTGTCCTTTTTGTTTATTATTATTATTATTATTATTATTATTATTATTATCAAAATTCATTAATAAATAAAAACTAATTTGAATTTAAAATGAGCCCAATATTTATAATAAACAACCCATAAAAATAAATCAGCCCAAAGTTAATTATTTATATCAGTCCAAAATTATATGTAGACCCAAATAAATAAAGCAGCCCATATTTATTTCCAATCCAATATAATAATCACATAGCCCACAAATATAATTACAAGCCCAGAGAATTAATTACATTTAGCCCATATCTTTGACCAAAACCGGTTAATTAAATCGGATGAAACCCTAACATCCATGTTGTTTTCCTTGCGCAACTTAATTGTAGTCGTCAGATCTAGATCAGATATGACGATCCACATTGAAGTAGGAAAAACCTTTCAGATCTCTACGCGCCTCACGCTCGACCGTTCAGAGCCCTCACGCGCGCGTGACGCACACTCGCGCCCCTTTGAATACCCCGATAACCATTCAACTTCTTTCGCCGGCGACGACGACCGCTTCGATTTCTCCTCCGACCGACCACCATACATGCACCAGAAGACAAAAAATATCAGAAATCGTACGATAATTTCAGAGCAAAATTTGCAAACAAATTTCAGAAGAATTCAGAACCAAAAATGCCAAATTCGCAATAAAATATCAACAATTTTAGAGGTCCAAAACAAGCAAATGCTAGCGGTATATCCGCCCAGAAACCAGAAATTTCAGAGGGGACAAGCCAACAATTTCAGAAGCATATTCATCCAACAATTTTCAGAGATATCAGAAAATTCAGAGCACAAACAAACAAAATCCCAAAGGCAACCAATAGGATTTTTTAGATAATTTTCTCTTCAAATTAATGCCATGTAATTTCGGCTATAAGAACCGAAGATTTCGCTGTAATCGGGGTTTCCCCTTTTCTGAATCAATACATAGAGAACTTTTGGAGGTATAACCTCTCTGAGTCTTTTTTTATGCAATAACAAAGCTTAGATTTAAGGTTTCGAAGTGTTTTACCTTCGTGGAGTCTTCCCTCTTTGCTTCTCTTTCGAACCAACAATAATCCCAACGACCTAGAGCCTCGGTGGTGAGCCAACAGATAAGAAAGAGAGGTTTCTCCTTTTGTTTTGGTGAAAGGGAAGTGAGTTTGAGTTTTTGTTTTCATAAAAGCGAAGAAAAAATTTGATTTTGGGACTTTGAAAAGAAAGAAATAACGTGGTTTTCGAATCTAGTTTTCAAAACGTGAAGGAAAGTTTCGTTTTTCATTTCGCCGGCCGCCGCTAACTGCGGCCGACATCACCAGATTCTGAAAATTTTGCGGCGGCGGCTGGGTTTTGACAATAACAATATGAGTGTTCATCTTTGTTCTTGGGTTTCATAAGAATAGAAGAGAGAATTCTCTTTTTTTTTGGTTTTCGGTTTAAAATAAATGGAAAATGGGTGATTTTAATTTTAGAATGAGTTTTATACTATAGTAACAAAAAGTAATGGGATATTTACAATAATAAATCCCTCCGTGTTTCTGTCTTTACAACCTCGATCCTTGCTTCTTTATTTTGTTTTTCAATTTCGCCACTATTTAAGTTATAATCATCCGTTTTAAAATAGTTTTATTAATTTTCGGTCCCTCCGTGTTTCTTGTTATGCTTTTGGGTCATTCCTCTTTTTTAAATCACTCCCCAAGTCCCTTTATTTTCCTTTCGTTTGTCAATTTTGTCATCGTTTTAGTTATAATCTTCATTTCAAATTTGGCTTATTTAATTTTAGGCCATCCCGTGTTTTCACATTTATTTTTGAGCCATTCCTTTTTTTAATAACGTTTTGAGGGTTTGAACATTTTTAAACTATTTTGATTTAATCCCTATTCCAGTTAAAATGTTTTATTTTAGTCTTTTATTTTTTTTTTCATGCAATTTAATCCTTTTATTTATTTATGTTTCGGTATATTTATTTATTTGTACATCTATTCTTTAGTCACATGTTTTTTATTTATTTATGCTATGCATATTAGATGTACTTATTATTTTATTTGTGTTATGTACTACTTTATTCATTATTCATTTCATATTATTTTTGTACATATTTACCACGCATTTGTATTTATTTATGCCATGTATGCTTTATTCATGTATTTTATTTCATCATACATGCCTTTTTATATGTATTATGTTTTGTATTATTTTGTTTACATCACACTATCATTTAATGAACCTAATTAAATACGTCTTTATTCGATTGTAACGGGCTCGTCACCAAACGTCGTGGTGGCGGTGTGAGCGTTTACCTTCGGATGAAGACACAGTAAAATTAAAATAAATCCGAATATTTAAACAAATTTTAATTTAAATGTCACTTTAATTCAAAAAACTTAAAATTAATTAAGCGGTTATTTTGATAAAGGTGTCAATTTTGGGTGGTTTTTAACGATAATATCGTTTTAAATTGTAACCGACTCTCGAACCCAAATCTTTTCAAATCTCTGGTTTTTACGGTGCCCGGTCTACCAAAAGTGACCGGTGGCGACTCCAACCCTTTTTTAAAAACCCTAATTTCTAAACCTTTTTTAATTTGAAATCTCTAACCCTAATTTCAAAATTCTCTTTTTAATTATAAATCCTTAATCCTTATTTTTTCCCTTTTCGGGATAAATTCTCAATTTTCAATTTGAAACTCTAATTTTCTAATTTTGGGACAATTTTAATTTTTCCAACGTTTCCACTAGTGACCCCCTTTTAATTTTAAGGAAGGGTTGCTACAAGGTCCATGTTTAGGAGACTTTGACATGAGGTATCCATTAAGAACTACATTTGAGAGTTTAGTGAACTATAACTCCTTATACCCAACTTGTGTGAGAAGGGTGCACTTTTCACATTTATGGATGGATTGAAGCCATGGGCCAGAAGCGAGTTAAAGCAAAGGGATATATAAGAATTTTCCAAAGCGTTAGCCATTGCGGAGTCCATGATCGAGTACGATGGTTAAAAGTCTATGGATTCCAAGTCTTCCAAGCACCATGACAAGAATAAAGGTGAGGAAGACGAGAAAGAGGCAGGAGATAGAAACGATAATAGGAAGCCATCAACCAAGGCCAATCATTTTTAAAAACCATATGAGTAGAAGGATCAAGTAGATATAAGGTGCTACCATTATGATGGTCCACATTTAGTGAAGGATTGCCCAAGAAGAAGAGTCGCCTCGATGTCATTATTTATGAGGATAACGAGATAGATGGTGAACCAAGTAGACTTAGTACAATCGCCAGCGTCAAAGGAGAAAACCTAAGGGTACATAAATTACATCGAAAGTGTTATCGATGTAAGGGTCTCATTTAGTGTGAGAGTGCCCGGATCAAGATAAGTAGTCTAATGAGGATGAGACCAAAAGTGAAGAGGCTATGAGAATAGGCTCGATAATTTTGAATTTTGTCAAGGCGAGGAAGGGTTACAAGTAGAATGGGTTGATATTTGTCGACATCAATGTGGTAGGATGATCGAGGAGTGCTTTGGTTGACACCGGAGCAAGTGAACTATTCATATCCAAGAAGGCTGCAGAAAAGCTTGATCTTAAAGTTATAAAGTCGGCCGATAAGATCAAGATAGTGAATTCCAATGAAGCTCTAGTTATAGAGATAATATGGAAAGTTGAGCTGCTAATTGGTGATTGAAAGGCCAAGAAAAAATTCAAGGTAATCGAGTTAGATGATTTTATTTTATTTTGGTACTAAACTTCCTTGACCGTATTCAAGCTATAATTATTCTGTGTGCTAACTTCGTTTTCATCTTGGATCTAAAACAATGATACATTATGTCTTTATGAAGGGACATAGGGTGAGGGACCATGAAGTTGACAGACATTCAACTTGTCGAGGATGCTCCAAGCCAAGGAGACATTGAGTTAGAGGCGATAGTTGGGGATACTACTTTGCATGGGCAAAAGTTTCCCGAGCTAGTTTTCATGAAGGCCATCGAAGAGCCACCTATGAGTGAGGTGGCTGAGGCATCAAACTTCAATGGTGTAGAAGTGTTGATGGGAGTTGCATTGCCTAGAAACAATCAGTCATCAAGCTTTAGGAAAAAGGATTGATGCGTAGAGTAAATGTCAGAATAAGGAGTGAGGTATATTTTGAATGCAATGATAATGTTTTATAGTTTGATTTGGCAGGTTTGTTTGGTATAGGAAACAGAAAACCTATCCAATAAGATGGAGTTATCAAGACTTGGTGAGGACTCAATCAACCTTTTAGACTTTTGAGAGTTCATTCTGTATTCGATGTGAATGCGTCAAAGCATTGGTGCAAGGATCTAGGGGATCCAATAATGGGTAAATCATAAGTAAAGAGTTCCTACAATCAAGATGTACATACGATGAATGATGTTACATGGCGTTGCAAACCGAACAATCTTTATGGGGGATAATTGAGTTAGAGTTTAATGCTCTTTACGGGGAGAGCAATACTTATGGTTGAGAAACAAGTTAGATTCTGTGTTTAAAGCAAGACAATGTGTGTGAGAGAAAGCTCCAATATCAATCTCAGTCTTGCTCGAGAGGCGCGACGAAGGAGTCGCCAAGTTTGGTGAGGGAGAATGTCATAGGCCGCGAGTCGAAGTCTTAGTCAATGGTATCACATGATGCCCAAAGAGTTCTAAAGTAGATTTTGTGCTCAAGAAGTCCACCAAGGTTGGCCCGATTTATGAAGTTCTGAGTCATTGGCATCACATGTGCACAAACGCTTGTAGTCTCTATTTGTTGATTTGTACCTTTTTTCAGTTTCCCTAACAAGCTTAGAACCCGTTATACTTCTCTCATTAAGCTCAGTCAAACACAAGGGTTTCCTACGCCTATGATTATGCAAGGCTTTGAAAGGATCCATCCTAATGCTCGATTGATAACTATTGTTGAAGGCAAACTTCATGTGTGGTACTTGACCCTCCTAACTCTTTACGAAATCTACTATAAAACACCGGATCATATTCTCTAAGATCTATATGACTCACTTAGACTGTCTATCAGTCTGAGTATGAAAAGTTGTACTAAAATACAATTTGGTTTCTAAATCCTTATGGATCGACTTTCATAGCCTTGCTGTGAACCGTAGATCACTATATGATATGATTGACGATGGCACTTACAATCTCCTTAATGTAAAACTTTGTCAACCTTTCAAGGATAAAGTCCATACACACTGGTAGAAAATGAGAAGACTTGGTCAAGCGGTCAACAAATACCCAAATAAAATCATGTTTTTTCTAGGTTAACGACAAACTTGTAACGAAATCCATAGTCACACAAGCCAACTTCCACTATGAAATCTGTATGGCCTATAACAAACCCGAAGAAACCTGATGTTCTGCCTTAACTTGTTAACATGCCAAATATCTTTTTATGAACTCAAAAATATTTTTCTTCATGCATGGCCAAAAAAAGAAAGGGAGGACATCTTGATAAATTTTATTGCTTCCCGGATATACAAAAAGAGAGCTATGATAAGTTTCCCTTAGGATATGATCTCTCAAATCCTTCAAAGTCGAAACACACATAAAACCCTTGAAATACAAGAACCCACACCATCTCGTGCCTCAAATTCAGATATCTCATATCTCTAAATGATTTCCATTTGTACCATTAACTCAGTGTCAATCACTTGCGTCTTTTTTATTTCATGTATTAATTTAAGCTCAACACGTAAATCTGCCAAAAGACACATCCTTAGTCATCCTTAACCGAGCAAACATAGCCCTTAAATCCGTAGATTTACGGCTTAAAGCATCATTGACCATATTCATCTTATCGAGATGATATTCTATGATATAGTCATAGCCCTTCAATAGCTCGATCCACCGACATCGACTTAGATTCAACTTTTTTGGTGTGAGTAGATATTTCAAACTTTTATGGTTGGTGTAAATATAGAACTTCTCACAATATAAGTAGTGCCTCTAAATCTTCAACTCGAAGATAATCGTGACAAATTTCAAATTATGCGAGAGAGAGTTTCTTCCATGGTGCTTTAACTATCTCGAGATGTAAACAATCACATTAACCTCTTGCATGAGCACACAATCAAGCCCATTCAAAGAAGTATCACTAAATACTATATAATCTTTCTTTGGTTTAGGTTACTTCAAGACCTGAGCCTCAGTAAGATATACTTTTAGTTTCTCAAAACTATGTTGTCTCCTTTAATTCTATACAAACAGAAACCTTTTCTGCACTAACTTGGTAAATGGTGCTGCTATAATAGAGAAACCATTGACAAACCTCCTATAACTCCTGACAAGCACTAAAAAATTATGAACTTCCAACATATTCCTAGGTGGTTTATACTCCACCATCACATGAATTTTCTAAGGGTCCACATGAATAGTATCTACAACAACTATATGGCCAAGGAAAGCCACCTCTAAAAGCTAAAAGTCGCACTTATTAAACTTAACGTAAATACATGTATCTATCAAGATTTAAAGAACCACTCATAGGTGATAATCATGCTCCTTTTCTGATTGTGAGTAAACCAAGATATCATCGATGAATACTATCACAAATTGATCCAAGTATGGCTAGAATATTTGGTTCGTCAAGTGTATGAATTGTTGGAAAAAATAGTGAGAAGTGACCAACTTTGAGTCATATTTTTGAATAGTAAAGATGGAGATTCGAATAAGAAATTTATTGGTTCTTATTTTAATCCATGAGATCTTTACAATGGTATCTCATATGCTCAAAATAGGTGAGTGGTGAATGAGAAATTGATGCTCAAAGTAAGAAGGTCGTGAATAGAATAAGGAATGAAACCCCATTATCCCACATGGATGGGATAAATGAAGTGAGAAGTGTTTATATAAACTTACCCACATAGTTGTCATTGAATGACTTAACTCTTGGGTTGGGGTGCATGATGTGGGTGATACAAATGTTTGGATTGGTCGAGTCCTTTGTGGGCTTGCGGATATTTTACTCGTTATGAATATATTTTTCTTTAAATTATTTATCTTTCTTTTAATATTCGAGAAGAGTTTTTATTTTACTTAAATACAACTTAAGAATATTAGATAAGATAAAATTGACTATTCTTAGTAAATTCAAACTTAATTTGGATCAAATTTAATTTGATCTAAAATAATTTGATTTATTTTATTTCATATTTTTGGTTTTTGTTTTGTTCATTAAATAATAATATTTATGTTTGCTTTTATTATTATTTATTTTCTTGGATTAAACCCTAAACTGAATTTGGTGAATTTATTCTTTTGAATAAAATGAGAAAGCAAACAATTTGTTTCAGGAATTATCCTGCCGTTTTTAAACGGGTTTGCTAAAAATCTCAAATTGGAACAAACCTGTTTTATAGAAATTGTCATGAAAAGTAACCGAGGTTACGGATTTTATGAAATATCAAAATCAAATAAACAAAAATTTAATTTTTGATTTATTGAAGTTATAATTAATTTCGGGGTTGTTTCTTTTATTAAAAGAGAAACAATAGATATGGCAAATTTAATTTTTGCCTTATGTGAATACATGGTTAAATGTATTGGTAAAACCTTATTCATGGAAATAAATGTTTGGCTTTAGACAATATTGTCTATTGATCAAATAAAGCATTTATTCAGTATATGATTAAATTATTTATTTGATATGAAATATAGTAACATTAAAACCATATATATAAATTTAAAGTAATCGTGGATTCCTTAAATAAGTTTTGTGGTATCTTTGTGATAATATCATATATGCGAATATTTCATTAAGGTAATATTCCTTAATGATATAATACATGTGTGCATGTATTATGATAATTTTAATATCATAAATTATGATATTAATATTTTGATATTATTATGTTTAAGGTAATTTATTTATTTCAAAAATAATATTGACCTTAATGTTGTATGGCATGAAAAGGGATATCCTTTTTTATGTGAAATAATAATTATTGAGATAAATATTATTTGTGATTGGAAACACTTTGGATTATTATTCTAATTAATAATTTTCCTTTAGAAAGTATAAACACAATGAAATTCTTGATTGTTTTGGAAACAAAGATCTCGCAAATAATTCGTTTTGGGAATTATTTCCTACCGTTTTAACGGATTTACTTGATCTTCCAAACAACAATCAAAGAAATTAAATGACTAATTCATTTTGAAGAATTAAGTTGCTTTGATATTTTCTTTTGGGTTTTAGTGTGATTAATCCCAATATTTTTAAATGAAGATATAAGAGAAATAAATCATTGTATTTATTTCTTTGATAGAATCTTGCGTTGAAAATTGAGATACAGTAAATAAATTTGTTTTCGGGAATTTAATTCCTGTCGTTATAACGGATTTACTTGATCCTTTTTTCAAATAAAGTGAACAAATCTGTTTTAACAAAATTTGTTAGTAGAAGTAACACTGGTTACTAATTCTACAACGTTTGATTCGACCAAGGTCTTGAATTAAAGCATAGAAGAATGTTGTTCTCTATGTCAAATTTCTTAAAGCCTATTCTGATGTATGATATGAAATACACAATTTTTAAAAATTGGCTTAAGAATTATGAGGGTCATTGGACCGTAAATGGAAGATGTTGGTGCTAAGAAATTCTTAGTGATTGATTCCAAATTACAGTGAATCAAAGGCAGTGACTTAATTGATCACTCAAATTTGAATGATTTCAAGAACTTCCATAAACGGATGATTGATAGAAAATTTTAAAGTGCATGTCTAGGATTGGTTCTTTGAAAAGACTTGGTTCTTAAGGGTGCCTAGTGTACCACCTCTCTTATCATAAGTTACTTACCTGGTGCATTGTTTATTATTTTCTTTCAATTAAAACCTTATGAACTTTTTTTTAGTGTTCTAGTTTATTAAAACCCTATCATTTAACAAAAGTTGAAAATTATAATTTTGTTTCTAATATTTAGGCTTTGACTAAATTTCTGATGATTAACAAATTTATAATATTTTGATTGTGACTATGCTACACAATCAGTGAAATTCATGAGGAAGAATTTCAAAATGTGATAACAAAAATGTTGTATATTTGATCATGATGAACTTGATCAAAAGAAGATCCCCCTAATGATAGAGAGGATATGGTAAATATAATTACCATATTTTGCTAAAGCAAATATTACTATGAAAATATTGCTAGAGCAAATATATATTGAAAGTCAAAAATGACTTCAAGCTGCAAAATAGGTGGTATATCTCAAGAAGTTAAATTTCATGAGGAAATGTTTCAATTGTTATGAGATATGGATTAAGTCTTTGGACTATACTTCCAGATGATATTAATATTATGATAAAATTTTGTCATAATAATTGATATGGAGGATAATTGTTTGAAGAGAATTTATTACCTTCATGATAGAACAATTTAGTTTTGCTTAAAAGCAAAGCTGATATAAGAAAATTATTTCTTATAAGAAGGATGTTGAAACCAAATTGATTAATTTGATGAGAAACTCTTTGTGAGTATTATTGTAACATCCAAAGGTACAATGATTTTGAAGATAACTTCTGAAAGAATTAAATCTTCAAAATGTGCCTAACATGTGGGAGAGTTGTTCTATCAACTAAGTGCAAGACACCATATGAGTTATGTAAGGAAATAAAGCCTTCCTACAACTATATAAAAATGTGGGGGTGTCACGCTGAGGTAATATTCCATTACCAAAGAAATTGAAAATAAGTGGACTGTATTTTCATTAGCTATGTGAAACATAGCAACGAATATCAATTTTTATAGAAAATATGATAATGAAAAAGAATGACTCATTCTTTAAATGCACTTCTTAGAGAAGTTGATCCAAGGTTCTTAAAACGAACTATAAATATGGAAAAGAGTTCACATGTTCAACAAACGGTTGAAGCAAAGATATTGTCATGATGACAAGTGTGACAAAGGATGATTTGTCAAACCGACTAGGATATATGAACCTATGTTGATGACGCACAATGAAATGGTAAATATACCAAAGACTTGTCAATTTAAGATTGATATGGAAAATATGAGATTAATAGATTTGATTCTGGGTATCCAAATCAAACAATCACTTGAATGTCTCATATTGACAAAGTCACACTACATGGAAAAAGAAGTTTGGCCAGGATGTTTTCGGCATAGCCAGATCTCCAAATACGAGCCAATACTTGTTGAAATGGAATATGCAAAAGTAGTGCTTTCACTATGAGTAGTTTAAGCAAATTCACAAAATAATCCAAGGTCAAACCCTGAATAATAATTATGAGAATTTTAAAATATCTCAGAGATACTCAAGATTGTAAAGCATTATTCCATAAAGATTCTTCAATATAAGTGAATATTTTCACATCGAATGAATATGCTATGTCATGTGTTTTCTCGAGACAAATGTTTATAACCAGATTCAAAATAGAATCTGAGTTTGGGATCCAGATAACTCTGGAAAAAGTCAAATGACTTTAAAATGTCTTGGAGGATACTCATGAATGGCCTAAGCATGTGTCAACAATGTTTATTGGTAGAGCACATAGTTTTATGAGTAACGGTAATTTGAGATATATGGGTCATCAATTTAATACCTTTAAACAACTGATCTTAAATAGATTTATCGCTACTGATTTGATAAAATCAAAGGATAATATTGTGGATCTACTAACCTAAGGGTTAAATTGAGATCAAGTTGAGAAAATATCTAAAGGAATGAGACTAAAGCCCATGAAAAATAAAGGCGCTATGTGAAGGAAAAACCCTACCTAGTTGACTAGGGATCTCAAGATCTAGGTTCAAAGGGACAACCTAATTGCATAGACCTGTGCGGTCACTGTGGGGGGTTCCTCTCCCAAGTCCATTCCTATGATGTGAACAGTGACAAGAATTTGGTAAAGGTTAAGCAAAAGCTTTTAATGACCATTGTGTGCTTCGGTGAGCCGAACAACATAAGTCACCTATGTAAGAGTGAAGTGGGGCCGCTTCAAAGAGACTATTGGGCCTTCAAAGTCACCTATGTAAGAGTTCTTTCAAACTCTTGCAAAACCAAGAGACGTACACGGCCTTAAGGGCATAACCGTGAGAGCTAAAACTCTTGTTAGAGAGATAGGTGTATGAAGTATGTCATTGTTTACACCAACGGCTGACAGTTCAAGGACATCGCGTCTACAGATTAGCTAGTAAAGTATATATACTTTCACAAGGGAAGGTTCAAAGGAGGAAACCTACCTATCCTATACATCTATCAATCGTAGAGCCATCACCACATTGTGCCAAAATGTTTTGATAATAAATTCATCAATTTCATTCATGTAGGGGATTGTTGGAAAAACATTGAGAAGTGACCAACTTTGAGTCATATTTTTGAATAGTAAAGATGGATATTAGAATAAGAAATTTATTGGTTCTTATTCTAATCCATGAGATCTTTACAATGGTATCTCATATGTTCAAAATAGGTGAGTGATGAATGAGAAATTGATGCTCAAAGTAAGAAGGTCGTGAATAGAATGAGGAATGAAACCGCATTATCCCACATGGATGGGATAAATGAAGTTCGAAATGTTTATATACACTTACCCACATAGTTATCATTGAATGACTTAACTCTTGGGTTGGGGTGCACGGCGTGGTTAATGCAAATGTCTGGACCGGTTGAGTCCTTTGTGGGCTTGCGGATATTTTACCCGTTGTGAATATATTTTCCTTAAATTATTTATCTTTATTTTAATATTCGAGAAGAGTTTGTATTTTACTTAAATACAACTTAAGAATATTAGATAAGATAAAATTGACTATTCTTAGTAAATTCAAATTGGATTAGAACTCTCACTAGTTTTGACCTAATTTTCCCCTATAAATAAGAAAGAAACTTTCAGTTTCAAAACACACTCAACATTCAAAACGTTTTTTCTCTTGTTTTCTTCCGGTGATTGGCAAAGGCAAAGGCAAAGACAGCTCGAGAACTCAGCAACCGTGCTATTGTTGGTGGTCCTCTAGTTGTTGTATCTTGGGAGACAGACTACCATAAAAACCCAGCACCATCGGAGTGACAGAAAATCTATCTTAAGGAAACTGCGATCGTGCAGGCCTCAACTCGATTCTGACTTATCGTTTTCAAAATCGATTTGATCTAAAATAATTTTATTTATTTTATTTCATATTTTTGGGTTTTTTATATTCATTAAATAATAATATTTATGTTTGTTTTTATTATTATTATTTTTCTTGGATTAAACCCCTATTGTCTAACATGAATATTGCAGGTGCATTGATAAGACCAAACGACATTACTAAGAACTCATAGTGTCCATATCGCATCTTGAAGGCGGTCTTTTGAATATCCTCTTCCACTACCTTCAATTGGTAGTACCCCGACCTCATGTCGATTTTAGAAAACATATGAGTACCTCTCAACTAGTCAAACATGTCACTAATTTTCAGTAGAGGATAAAAGTTCTTTATTGTGACTTTGTTTAGCTGACTTTAGTCAATCCATATACACATCGATCAATCGTTCTATATAAAAAAAGCAACATCAACGTTCCCCAACACACTGGTCGGATGAAGCCCTTTCAAGAAATGTTTGGATTTGCTTCTTTAAATCTTTCATCATAGTTGATGTCATACGATATGACGCTATAGACACTGGCGTCGTTCTTAACATCACATCTATACAAAACTTCAACTCATGATTAAGAGGCAGTTTGAATTACTCTTCTAGAAATACATAAACAATCTCGTTCATTGTCCACGGACTCTCTAGCATTGGATTTTTAACCCTCACATTCATCGGCCTCCATCTCCATCTGTTAGTTTGATATCACCCAAAATCGACATCAAGAAACATACACTTTAGTAGCAAAGATATAGTTCTAGTATATAAGCGCAATTAAGACGTGAGTGAGAAAAGACAAACTTGTTTCATCAATATGCCAATGTTGGTATTCCCTTAAATCATTTTGTTTAGGTGTATAAGGAGGAGCGGTGAGATGCAAATTCCTTGAAGGGAAAGAAAATGATATAATGGTTGATGTTTCTTCCTTTATTTAGAGTGATATTCGGAGAATATTTATGATCTTAGCGAAAAAAACAAATAATATTCGTTTTTAAAGATTTAACTTCAAGTCATTTTTATTTTGTGAGATATGTGTATTGCCAAAAATTTTAAAATATGTACAAATAAATATTATTTTGTAATTCCTTTTAAACATAAAATTTTATATGAATGAAACTAACTGAGGAATAAAGAACTGATCAAATAATTCACTTATTTTTTTTTTGAATTTAAATAATTTTAAAAAATCGAATAATTCACTAATTAGGTTATTTTCTCAACACAAAGCTTCGTTTCCTTTTTTTCTTGATCGACCGGGATAATAGTGTTTGTGTTGATCAGACCATCGATATTTATTATTTTCTTATTTACTTTTATCTCTATTTTTTTAGTTTTTATAATAATTTCTATCTTAAATATTTTCTATGTTTTATGGTATGGTTTTAAATTTTTATGGTTTTTATTTTTTATTGTTGAATTTAATTTCATTTTGACTATTTAAATTATTGTTTATTTGTTATTTAGCTGATTTTTCTATTTTAAACTCTCAAATTGAATTTGGATACATAATTTTTATTTGTTGATAATTTTCTCACGAATTTTGACTTTGACTTGTGATTATTAATAGTTTTTCAATAGTTAATCCTCTTTTGTCGTTTGGTTACCAATGCTGTAATATTTGTTGATATTCATCATTTGTCGAGTCTCTTAAATATTTTTATAATTTTTTTATGATCTTTATATAATCTCAAATAATTAATCTACAATGACAGTGAGTATAAAAAATATAAATTTTATTTATCCAAAAAGAGTATAAAAAGTATCTAAATTATATAATTAAATTACTATCATAATTATAAATTTTATTATAATTATAAATATTTTATCTTCTTAATAATACCAATTGCTTTTATAAAAAAGCATCCACAGGCAATACTAAATTACCCCATGTGGTAGGTCGTTATTTCTAGATTCTAATAAACAAATTAAATTGAGGGTAAGCTAGTTATCCAGGGAAGATGTTTTAGTTGTAGAAAATCTGATAATGCGGCAAAAGCGTCGGCCTGGCCATGGCTACAAGCTTTCTCTGGATAATGATTTTATACTCTCCTGAAAAGTTAGTGTCAAATGAAAGAACAGTGGTGCTGGGTGCATTAGCATTTACCACGTGAGGGGAATCATTAACAAAACCCAGAATCTGCTAGCCTGGTTCAGCTGCAGCAGAGATGGAGGGGAACTCAAGCCAAGGGCATAGCACATATCAGTATTTTTCAAAGGTAAAGGTTTTTTCGTTAAAAATCTCATTTATAATTAATATATATTTAAAAAATAAATCAGATAATGGGATATAGGGATGAGCAAAACTGGACTCGAAAAAATTTGGATTCTGAGTCAAGTTTAAATTTTCAAAGTTCAAGTTATTCGAAAAATCGAATAACTTAAAAATTTTCAAAGTCTAATTATACATTTAGTCCATGTAGTTTTATTTTCAGTATTATTTCAGTTATATCTTCTCTTTTATATTATTTTTACATTTTAATTTTCTTTTTTGTACAATATGGTCACTTTTTATATTTATTTTTATTTTATTTAATAAAATTTTTATTTATTATTTTTTATATTATTTAAATTATGTTAATTATTTTATATTTTTTAATTTATGTATTTATATTATTGTATTTAATTTATCATTATTTTTATCTTGTTTTTGCCTTTTCTAGCTAAGAAAAAAAAGCTTTTAACGAGGCTCGTAGTTTAATGAAATGACATATTCATACCTAAAGTATTTGATGATAATAATGATAATAATAATAATTTAAAAATCTTATTTATACATGTAAAAAAGAATATGAATATTTATAAAGAGATAGTCGTTTAAATTAGAGTGAAAATGTACTATAGTATTATAAATAGTACAATTAAATTTATACATAAACTCGAAAAATCGAATCGACTCGAACTCGCTAAAACAGACTCGAATCGAATTTTTTTTTAAAAAATTCAAGTTATAAAATATGTTGACCTAAATCGAATAACTCGAAATTTTTTTACTCGACTTGCTCGAACACTCACTATTAACAGGATATATATAAAAACATTGTATATATTATTATTATTATTATTATTATTATTGTTATTATTATTATTATTATTATTTGGTTGGTTGAACAAAATATTCATATTTCTTCTTTCATTTTTTTAGGTCATAATTTTTACATTTACTAAGAGTATTCTTTTTTATATTCTTAAAAATCTTTCTGTCTTCTCTAAATAAGACTAGAATTAAAAGGATTTGTCAAAATTAAACAATAAATGATAAAAATAGTATTGGATGCTAAGTATGGATGCCTAACGGGGTAGGCTGGTATGTTTACCCGTTTCCCATATTCATATTTATTTAAAAAAAATTATTTCATCACTTATTTGTCACTTATTATTTGTCGATTATTACAGGTATAATTTTTAAATTTATATTTGTTTATAATTTATCCTTTTATTTATTATCTATTGAAAAAACAGTGATATGTGACCATCTTTGGAGCATATTTTAAAAGAGTAAAGATGAGGTTTCGAATAAGGAAATGGTTGATTCCTATTCTACTCCACGAGATCTTTACAACGGTAGCACATATGCTCAAAATCATTGAGTGGTGAATGAGAAATTGATACTCAAAATAGGAAGGTCAAGAATAAATAAGGAATGTAGAACCCCTTATCCCACATTGGTAGGATAAATGGAGTGAGAGGTGTTTATATACACCTACCCAGATAAAGGTTATTAAATGACTTTAGATAATTTTGTATCTCACGTGTAGGGGGTTGCAAATCCAAATCCATTTGGGTTGGGTGCACCCGCACGACCTGGGCGATCTACGGATATTTTACCCTTTGTGATTAAATTTTTCCTTAATTTATTTTTTATATATAAAAAAAAAGAGTTTGATTCAGATATTAAAGAGGATAATGGGAGATAATGTCTATAATTAGTATTTAAATTAAAATTTAATTCAGTTTTAAATATTAAATAATATCATTATCCCTATTTTTCGGATTTTAAATTCGAAAATTCAGATCACTGTTGTCCTAATTCCACACTTTAAATATGAAATTGTTTCCTCAGTTTTTACTCATCCCTCAAATCGTTTTCTCTCTGTTTTTTTTCTCGGTGATCGGCAAAGACAAGAACAGTTCGAGAACTCAGCAAAAGTGCTATTGTTGGAGTTTTTCTTATTGTTGTATCTTGGGAGACAGACTACCAATAAACTCAGCACCATCGGAGTGACAGAAAATCTGTCTTAAGGAAACTGCGATCGTACAGGCCTCAACATGTTCCCAACTTATCATTTTCAAACTCGGTTTGATCTAAACTAATTTCTTTTTGTTCTATTTTACTGTTCGTTTAAATAATAATTTTATATTGTTTTTTTTATTATTATTATTATTATTATTATTCTTGGATTAACCACTTATTGTCCAACATTATCTAATTAGAGACCATCACTCAGCTCGTATCGACACATACCCACCCAACCTATAAAACATAACGTAATAAATTATTTTTGCAAGCTAAATTAATTATGGAATTTATATCTTAAGATTTGGGCAAATTACAAGGAACTTCACTTCAGAATTTTAAGTTTTACAGAATAACACATGAATTTACCCTTAAATTCATGATGGTCCAAATATATTATGATGGGCAGTATATGGGTCTATTAGCTGTTAATATGCACATGCATGCCCATGAGTGTTGGTTATGGAAACAACTAGAAGGTTAACTAACTAACAAAATTAGTTAGGGTAATTTCCTTTTCTCAGCTGAGCCATAAGCTCACTGACTTGTGTATAAATAAAGGTGTAAGCACTCATTGTAAAACATATAATCTTTGACTACAATTTCTTTCATTATACAATTCCTAATATGGTATTAGTCGTCGTCGGTCTTGGAGCCTAGATTGGTTATTTGTGCTTCTACTTGAAGGGTTTCAGCTTCTTTCTTCTTGTTTTTTTTTTCAAATTTTCTTTTTCTTCTTGTTCTTTCTGCGACAAGTCATGGCAATTGAAGGTGTTGAAACTTCCAGGAATGCCAAAATGTTTACCAACAAGCGTATCAATGTGGTTCTTGATGAAATGAATTTTTTGTTGTGGAAACAATAGATTTGGTCGACTGTTAGTAGTCATCGACTGAAGAGGTTGCTTATTGGAGTCTCTAAACCAGCCCCAGAAATGGTGACGAACGATGCTGGTGATCAGGTATCAAGTGAAGATTATGAGGTGTTTGTAGCCTAAGATAACGCTCTTGCTTCTTAGTTGTTGTCCACCATTAGTCCTAGTCTCTTACCACAGTTTGTTGCTGCTGAGATTGCTGCTACGGTTTGGAGTACTGTTTTTCAGTTCTTTGCGAATAAATAAACTACTAGTGTCATGAGTCTTCACTGCAAATTGAGGGATTTACGCAAAAGAGAGCATGCGAACCTATATTACACACGTTAAAGAAGTGTGTAATGCTTTGGCTGCGTGTGGAAGTTCAGTGTCTGATATAGAGCAGATTGCTACCATACTTAATGGGTTACCTACGGAGTATCAGTCGTTTATGGTTGTTATCACTTCCAGTAAAGAACCCTTTTTTTTGACAGGGTTAAGTCTACCCTTATTGATGCAGAAGCTCAGCTTAAGGGCTTTCATGTTAATGCCACAATACCTGTAATGGCCAATGTTGCCCAAATTCAGAGTGGTGATGGCAATTCTGGGCCAAGTTTTACAATCATCAACATATAGGTGATCGATCAGGCTATCCAGGAGGAGGTCGAGGAAGAGCATGACTTCAATGTCAATTGTGTGGTAAGAATAGTCACTCTATGGATCAATGCTGGAAAAGGTTCAATAAGACCTTTCAAGGGGTGTTGGCCAACAATGAAGTTAGCAATGTAAGTGCTAACATGTCTGTTCTTGATAATGAAAAATTGTGTTTTAAATGTTGTAGCAATGACCCTACATCAACTAGATCCAAGAACTGGGTTGTGGACTCAGGTGCCACTCATCATGTGACACCTGATGCCTCTAAGGTGGTAAATGGATCAGACTATACTAGCCCAAGTAAGTTGGTTGTAGGAAATGAAGATAGTTTGTGTATTTCTAGAACTGGAACTATTATTATTCCAATTCTATCTTGTGAGCTTGTTTTAAATGATCTCTTTCATGTACCCTTAATTACTAAGAATCTTTTGTCTGTTTCAAATTGAGCTAGAGACAACTCGGTCTAATTTTAGTTTCATGCAAAGGATTGTTTGGTTAGAGATGAGAGCTCAGGGGATGTTTTACTTCGTGGTTTCGAGCATCAAGGGTTGTACCAGTTTCAAGTCAACACCAAAGGTGCTCGTGATAATGGTAGAATGGTTGAAGCAAATGTAGTTAGTAGTTCTCATAATGAGTATGATCTTTGGCATAAGAGGCTTGGTCATCCAGCCCATGTACCTCTTGTAAAAGTTTGTAATTTGATGAATTTGAGATTGAATAAAGACATAATTAGCAATTCGTGTGTTCCTTTTAGACTAGGGAAGAGTCACAAAATTCCCTTTACTACATCCACCACAGTTTATGATGCACCTTTTCAAGTTATTTTTACTGATCTTTGGGGACCAGCTCATCTTGCATCGTGCACTTTTAGATACTATGTTGCCTTTGTCGATGGTTATACAAGGCATACTTGGATATATTTGCTCAAGACTAAAGAGCAAGTTGTTCATGCTTTTCAACTGTTTGAAATTATGATTAAGAATCAATTTAACTCGACCATTAAGGAAGTTCAATCTGATTGGGGAAGAGAATACAAGAGTTTGTCTCCAATTTTGCAGATGATGGGGATTAAGCATAGACTAGTTTGTCCTCACACTTCTGAACGAAATGAAATCGTGGAAAGAAAGCATAGGCACATTGTCGCGTGTCAAAAGTGTGCGTTTAGTGCAAGTGGACACATCGCAAGTAATAAGTGATAAGTATTTATCGAGTTATCGTCTCCTCAGGGACCGGTATACTTAATATGCTTTCTTTATCTTCTTGCTCTATAGAAAAATAAAAAACACAAGTGAATGGGTGTGATTTATTAAACTAAGATAATTGAATAAAAATAAAAGAATTGAAATATTAGAGAGAAAGATGGGCCAGGATCTAGTTGTATTGTATTGTGGACTTGATTGACTTGTCTTTATCCAATGCAATCGTATATCTCCGCCTCGGCAGCACTGCAGTTTACTGCCTGGGCAGCGATAACGTTGTCTCCCACGGCAATCCCTTGCTCGTGGGCAGACTTTACCAAAGTTCGGCAAAGTGTCCTTGAATGACCCCGCTTATCCCTAAGTTAGAGTGCTATTAATGACTAGTCCTTGATGATACCTCCCGGCGTGAACCAATTATACTCACCAACCAATCTCACACTTCTTTTAGCCGCTGAAACTCTTAACCTATCCCTAGGCCGAGTTAGTATTTCGCGATTGAAATACCGTACTTACCCCTTTCGTGAATCTAACTCTCCCGAGCTTAGATAAATGGATTACTCACAAACTTCCCTCCCGGGCTTGAATGCAAGAACAAGGAATAACAAAGGATAAGCAAACCTTGATAATTCTTATTGCATTGAATGAAAGATAAAGTACAATCTCCTCTCACAAATACTCCACAACCTTCACCTAAACCCTATGAAGGTTTTAGAACATGATGGAGAGGAAAGAAACAAGAGTAGAAGTCGGCTCTCCCTAGGTATTTCGCTATTTGATACATTGGGTGGCTAGGTCTTTATATAGGCTAGACCTATGGCAAACCTTTCCTAAGTAGAATACAACTTGGAATAGGGAACAAGTCAAGTACATAATAATATTATATTTCCAAGTTTGAATTCGGCTAAGGGGGCTTTCCCGCGTGGTCTTCCTTTGGGCTTTTCCTTGTGCTAGCCAGCTCCGATTCTTGGGCTTCAAGTCCAAACACGTTCCTTAGGTTTTTGTCTTTCCATCGCCTATCACTTTGCTTCCTGTCTTCCTGCTGCTGCCTCGGCATCAGGTCCTGCCTCGGCCTTGTCGTTGCCGCGGCAATGGTTTCCCTGCACAGATATGAAAACGCAGTAAAACGTGCATTTTTTCATAAATATTATCTATTTAAGTATAACTTCTAAATATATCACATTAAGCACATGCATTGGTTCAAGTGGGTGAATATTTGGTGATAAATACTGATAAAAGGAGTAAAAAGTGATAGTGTGTTGAGCACTTATCACACATCATCGAAATGACACTGGTCTTGCTTGCTCAGGCTTCCCTTCCTTTGAAATACTGGTCATATGCAATAAGCATGGTTGTTCATCTTATTAATCGAATTCTCACTCTTGTGCTTGGTGATGTCTCACCCTTTGAAAAGTTATATGCTAACGTTCCTGATTATGTTGCTCTAAGGATATTTGATTGCAGGTGTTTTCCTCACTTGCGTGCATATCAGACAATAAGCTTGGTTACAGGTCTAAGGAGTGCACCTTCCTTTGTTACAGTATGAACCATCGAGGGTATCAATGCATGGCAGCTAATGGTACTATATATGTCCCTCATCATGTTATATTTAATGAAGATACATTTTCTTTTGTAGATGGATAGGTACGAGGTAACCTACCAGCCAGGTTAGTTCCTCACCATGCAAGTTCACCAGCTATGTTTCCTGTCATTGATGGAGCTGCTAGGGTTTGAATGGGGAGACTTAGACAACTAGTGGATATGGAGCATGTTCTCTCGAGTACTAATGTTTCATGTGATTCTGAGAATATGTATCGGATTGAGAATCATGCTCGATTCTCTCAGGAACCTGGTGATGTGCATGGCACATGTGATAATAAGCATGGAGGAGAGCTCTCAGGATCGAGTAGGGCATGTGATAATGCACAAACAGGAAAGTTACCAGCCTCTAGTGGAACACATAGTGATGATCATACAGGAGGGGTACCAGAAGTTCAAGTGGATGGAGTGGCTGATAATGAGAGTTAGTCAGGTTATGAAGCCAGCTTGCCTACTCTAGTTCCTAACCAATTGAGGGCAGCTATGGGTCAAGATCTGCAAGAGGGTCAACCAGATCACTCAATCAGGGGTAGTCCTCACTTGGATCAGTCCTCAGGGTTATTTGATCAATGTATTCCCTCTAGGAATACACACTATATGATGACTAGAATCAAGATGGGCATTTACAAACCAAAGGTGTACTTAGCACGCAATTCAATCGATGATTAAGAACCTATAATAATTCATGCTACACTTGAGTATGAACACTAGAGAGCAACTATAATGGCTGAATATGATGCGCTGATAAAGAATAGTACGTGGTCCCTAGTTCCCTTACCTCAAGGGAGGAGCACAGTTGGTTGTAAATGAATTTTTAGGGTTAAAAAGAATGTTGATGGCTCTGTGCAAAGGTACAAAGCTCGACTTGTTGCTAAAGGGTATTCGCAAGTTCCTGGGCTAGACTTCAAGGACACTTTTAATCCAGTGGTGAAAGAATCTAAATCAATGTTATGCTTTCTCTCGCTGTGAATAACGAGTGGCCATAGAGACAAATAGATGTCAATAACGCCTTTCTTAATAGAGGGTTGGATGAACTAGTTTACATGGATCAACCAGAGGGGTTTGTGCACGAGTCTGCTGATGGAGCTAAACTTGTGTGTAAGTTGCAAAAGGCCTTGTATGGTCTCAGGCAAGCTCCGAGGAATTGGTATTCAAAGCTGAGGGATTATCTAATAAGCATTGGATTTAAGAACTCTCAAGCTGATACATCATTGTTTTTCAGGAAAGAAACTCATGATCTCACCTATGTTTTGGTCTATGTTGATGACATAATAGTCACTAGAGGTTCGAGTCAAGCAATTGAAGAAGTGATTCGACTTCTAGGAAAGGATTTCTCGTTGAAAGATCTTCGAGAACTTAGCTACTTTCTTGGTATGAATGTTGTGAAGGTTCGAAATTCAATTGTGCTAAGTCAGAAAAAAGTACATTATGGAATTGCTTGTTAAACATCACATGGAAGGATCCAATCCCACACCTACACACATGATTTCTTCCCTTAAGCTGACGTGTGATGGGGGTAGTCCATTGGTAGATGCATCAGAATATAGAAACCTGATAGGTGGATTGTTGTATGCCTGGCACACTCGACCTGAAATTGTTTTCAGTGTGCACCGACTAGCTCAGTTCATGCATTGTCCTTGTGAGTTACATCTTGTGGCTGCTAAAAGAGTGCTTAGATATCTCAATGGTACGTTGAAATTTGGCATAGTATTCTCTCTGTCACTAGGTTCGTGTAGACTAGTGGCCTTGACTAATGTTGATTGGGGTGGCAACTTGGATGATAGGAGGTTGATCTCTGGTAACTGTGTCTACCTGGGAAAAAACCTAGTTCAATGGAGTTCTAAGAAATAGAAAGTGATTTCGAGGTCCACCACAGAAGCAGAATATAGAGGATTAGCTGATGCAACCTCAAAAGTGGTTTGGTTAGATATTCTGCTTCATGACACGTGAATCATGCTTGAAGAGGTGCCCATAGTATGGAGTGACAATTCTAGTGCGATTGCGATGAGTGCTAATCCTGTATATCACTCTAAAGCAAAACATGTCGAGTTGGATATAAATTTCGTGAGAGAAAAGGTGACAACAAACAAACTCAAAGTGAATTTTGTACCAGCACAGTATCAAATAACAGATGGGATGACTAAACCATTGTCTCGTGGATACTTTAACACATTCAGACAAAAGCTTGGAGTGTTCTCGTTAGCTGGGGTGGAGAATAGAAAGAGTAGGGAGGATGTTAGTTGTTAATATGCACATGTATGCACATGAGCGCGGGTCAAGTATGAAAACATCTAGAAGGTTAACTAACTAACTAATAGAATTAGTTAGCGTAACTTCCTTTGCTCAGTTGAGCCTTAAGCTCACTGACTTATGTATAAATAAAGGTGTAAACACTCATTGTAAAACAGATAATCTTTGAATACAATTTCTTCCATTATACAATTCCTAATAGGTGGATGCAAGGCGAGTGCATGTAGGGAACCAAAATTTCAAATTTATCACATTCATTATTTATATCGAATATAACTTTTTATATCTACTTCTATGTATTATCTAACACATATACCTATATTTATTTTAGTTGCGATAAATATAATAAAAATTTATAAAATTATACATGTCTATCATCTTAATAACAGGAGATAATGGAAGGGGATTTAACTTATAAACGTGCACAATAACACTAAATTATTTGTCGACACCTATTAACAAACTAATTATTAAACAAATGAAAACAACTATATTGTTATAAATATATTTATTTATGGTGGATATCCATATATTAAGTTACACTTTAATGGGCTTTAGTATTAGGGTTTAATACCCATTGAAATTAGGGTTTCCATCTTATGCCTATAAATATAGACTTTTGGCATATCATTGTATACAACCCTTACTTTGAGAATATAATAAAATCTCTCTCCCTTTTGTCTCTCATCTTTATTCTCCTATTTTATTCTTGTTCTTTACTTTATTCACAACACGTTATCAGCACGAGACTCTAACCAACAGAGGTATTTTTCGTTCGAATCTTAAAGGAGTTATTGACAAGAATTTGTTACTAGCATAAATCAAAGATAAGTTTTTCTCCCTCAATTATATTTTAATTACCGATTATTTTTCTCTCTTGATCTTTGATTTGATTTTTAATTTATTAAAAATCTTTGGTTGTTTGGTGTTTGTGTAGCGATAAAGTGACTCAATTGCCGTGGTGCTTGTCGACAATTCCCAAAAGGGACTTTAACAAAATATTGGAGATTAAACTTTCCATATATTCAAATTAGTGGAATGTCCGGTATGTTTTATTTATTTAATTTGAGATTTTTTTTATCTTTATTTATAACCAATATTTATTTATTTTATTATTATGACGAAAGTTTATGTTTTAATCATGTTCTAAGTATTACATGATATCAGAAAAAAATTAAACCTTTGATAAATTAATATGTTTTTGTTATGTTGATTTAATCCGAGTATATTGGCTGGACATCCCGTTCTGCGAGGCTACTGGTCTCAAAGGAGGTTCTTTTTAAAGGACCTTGTGGACTGGTTTAACAACGCCACGTATGAGGATTAAATTTTTTGTTCTTTGTACATATTGTATATATATCGGTTGATCAATTACTATTTAATAGTATGAATATTATAAAGTCTATATTTGCTTGGAAGCAATACTTTTTTTTTGTGTCGAAAAACTCGACTATAGACTTCTCCCAAGTTCAAGTTACGAAAATTGTCTTGATCAAAGAATTTTTATGGGAGGCATTCCCTGAAGTGAATGCATGCATGATGATTATTCCATGCGATTATTGGATTTATGACATTCCTTAAAGTGAATGTAAGCATGATGATTATTCCATGCGATTATTGGATTTATGACATTCTATGAAGTGAATGCAAGCATGATGATTATTCCATGCGATTATTTGATTTATATCATTCCCTGAAGTGAATGCAAGCATGATGTTTATTCCAAGCGATTATTGAATTTGTTTCATTCCTTGAAGTGAATGCAAACGTGATAATTCACTATATGGTTAGTGAATAAAACTCAATTATGTGCTAGAGTATCATTGATGAGGATATGTTAGAAAAAAAACATACTCCATTTTTCATGCCAACAATGTTGTCCTTCAGACACAATATCGTGAAAAAGGCTTTAAGAAATATTCTGAGTTAATTTCTTGTCTTCTTGTGGCTGAACAAAATAATGAGTTGCTCATGAAAAATTATGAATATCGCCCAACAGGCTCCGCTCCATTCCCTGAAGCGAATGTGATATTATATAGCGGAATGAATAAAAGCAACATTAGTAATTGTGGTCATGATTGAGATCATAAAATAGACATGGATAAGATGATTATTTTGAGAATACTTATATCCATAAGAAGTGGAATTGTAAAGATGCCAAGAATGATAGAGATCAGATTAAAAATCTTTATGTTATCAAAGTGATGGTATAAACCATTGATCTCGTACTTGTCAAACGCCGAAGCATTACAGACTTTATTCATAATCATGAATGATAAATTGAAGAAAATATAATCAGATTTTCTTTGTGGCGAAAATAATGGCGTTATTGATCCAACTCAATTAGATATTGATAATTTTTCTCATAGTCCTTCAAGAGAATAATTCGCCATTTATTTTATTTTCCTTATAATATCTAAAAGAAATAATTGATCTTTATTTATTTTGTTTATTATATATTTATATTAATTTATTTTACATATTATTTATTTATGCTTTATGTTAATTTATCATTTATTTATTTTATATATTATTTATTTACATTCTATTTTAATTTATCCTTTGAAGAATATTATTACTTCCGGAATGAAATCTACAATGAATTATGGCTATTTATGCCAAGCAAACAGTGCAAGTACTCATACTATACTTAAGCATAAGAAATATTTTCCCATTTAAATACAAGGGAAAATGTGAGTACTATATCTCAAAGTACTGAAATATCAATGCTTCGGAAGAGCTTTTGAGAGCTTATCTTTGATAAATAAACGAGTTGATATAATGTGCTATATTTAATATTTTCCATTCCCCGAAGTGAATGGTACAAAGCACATATTTTTCATTCCTCGAAGTGAATAAAATAAAGCACATATTAAAAGGTGCATAATTATGCATATTTTCCCATTTTAAATGCAAGGGAATAATATGAGTACTATATCCGGAAGTACTAATATCACAGAAAGCTCCGACAGAGCAAATATGTTATTGCCAAATGAGACTTTATCTCATATTTACAGTGTATTATGCTCGTCAAAGTCGCAAAGAGACTTATTGAATTTTAAAGATATTTACAGAAATATATTGAGAATATTAGTCAAGGGGATACTGACTATCTCAATATTACGAGTATAACTCAAGGCAATAAGGAAATTTTGACAAAATTACTGCACTGTCATCCATATTTTACTACAAAAGAATTAGTACAAATTGAAGCTCATGGTATTGTAAACTAGATGTTTACGGATAATTTTATTTGGCATGACCGGTTAGATCATCCCGGTTCAATTATGATGCGAAAATTTGTTGACACTTTCATGTGGTCATTTATTGAAGAACTAAGATTTTCTTCATGGTAATATTTCACGTGATACTTGCTATGAAAGCAATTTGATTATTCAATCATCAACAGTTAAGATAAAGTGTAAATTTATTACTTTTCTGGAACGGATACAAGGTGATATATATGGGCCCATACACCTTTTCTAAAAATCCATCTAGATATTTTATGATTTTTATCGATGCATCGACTAGATGGTTATGTGTATCCTTGTTATTAACCCGCAACTTGGTGTTTGCGAGGCTACTTGCTCAGTTGATAAAATTACGAGCATATTTTCCAGATTATTTTCTAAAGACAATCAGTCTTGATAATGTTGATGACATGTAATTTTACATGTAGTATCACAAATTCGCATCAAGCCAACAAATGATCATAAGTTCTCCCTATTACAAATGGTTTTTGGTCAGGAACCAAATATTTCTCATCATAGATTTTTTTTGTGTGCGATATATGTTTTAATTGCTCCACCATTACTCACAAAGATGAGTTTTATTGGGAATATATATAAGAGCTTTTGATAGGGGATTTATTTACAACCCGATTTACTGACTATCATTTTAATGAGTCAGTTTACCCAATATTAGGGGGAGAAAATAAATAGCTGGGGAAAGAAATAAGTTGGAATGAATTATCATTTTCTCTTTTTGATCCACGTACTACACAATGTGTACTATAAGTTCAAAGGATAATTCATTTAGCAAATCAATTGCCAGATATTTTACTGACCATAAAAGAGTGACTAAGTCACGTATACCAGCTATGAATGCTCCGATTAAATTTGATGTCATGGAAGGACAAACTCTAGTTGCTAATGGGTCTAACTTACGCTTAAAGCGTAGTAGACAAGTAAGTTCCAAAGATAAGAGATCCTCGAAAAAGAAAAGGAGCTACATTTTATGATGGTCTGATCGAGGAATCAATGATTATGAAAATCTCTAGAAGAGATTAAATGGTCTCCAACAAAGAGATCTCAATAGATTATGTCATGTATGGTAATAAGTGGAACTGAAATTAAATCGACGTCGTTAATATATTTGCATGCAATATAGCACTAGAGATTTTATTTGATGATGTGGATCATGAATCATTGTCAATTGGGCAATGTAAACAAAGAAATGATTGGCCAACATGAAAGAGGCAATTGAGGCGAAACTAAAATCTCTTTTGAAAAGAGAAGTATTTGGGCCTATATCCTATACATTGAAATGTGTAAAGCTCGTGGATATAAACGAGCCTTCGTGAGAAAGAGAAACCAAAAGGGGAAATCATGAGATATAAGCTCATTTGGTTGCACAAGGATTCTCACAAAGACATGAAATTGATTATGAGGAAAATATATTTCTCGGTGGTGGATGCAACTACTTTTAGATTTTGATCAGTCTGGCAATAAATAAAATTACTCGATTTCTGCCTAATGGGTGTTGTTACATCCTATTTGAATGAGCCTCTTGATAGTAATATTTACATGAAACTTCCGGAAAGATTTAGATTACCATAAGCAGTTCATTCAAGTTCTCGAGAACATTATTCAATCATATTGAATATATCTTTTTATGGCTTGAAACAATTTAGGCGTATTTGATATGATCGCCTCATTGAATACTTATTAGCATAATGCTACATGAATTATTTCCCCGAGCATTTTTATTAAGAGATTTAGCTCTGAATTTTTATTGATTGTGTATGTCGATGATTTGAATATCGTTGAGACTCGTGAAGAGACCTCCTCAAATCCTTGTGCATCTATCGACATACAGAAAAATATTGAAAGAGACTTTACATGCATAACGCATATCTATTTATCACCTTTATGGTTGTTGTTAAGTCTCTTACTGTAAACAAAGATTTTTCGCATCACGAAAAGGGTAATGATATTTTTAGTCTAAAGCACAATATACACATTTTTTTTGATCTAGAAGCATCGTATCTTAACTGGTCCAGAAATATTTTTTAAGTGCTACGAGATCATTACCTTTAAAATAATTGTTATGCATAAGGCAAAACCGAAATATGTGTTTGGCTAAACATATCTTGAAGATATGTGAATGTTTTTTACAAGATAAGATGCAAGTTATCTTGTACAGAGATAATACAAAATTTATATCTCAAGGTGGATATATCAAATATGATAAAACGAAACATATTTCTTCAAGTTTCGTCCCTCATGATTTTCAGATGAATAATATTCAATGAATCATTTCAAGCAATGATTTGGAAGATTTATCCACTAGTGCATGATCTACTTTAATATTTGAAGATTGTATTCAATATTGAATTATGAAGATTCAAAGATCTTATGTGATATTTTCATGAGGGGGAGTAAATACGCGTTGCACTCTTTTTCCCTTAACCGAGGTTTTGTCCCAATGGGTTTTCCCGGTAAGGTTTTTAATGAGGCAACATGTTATGCGTATCAAAGATGAGTGTACTCTTTTTCCTTCACTAAGAATTTTTTTTTCCCACAGGGTTTTTATCTTAGTAAGGTTTTAACGAGGCACATTATCTTCATGGATATCCAAGGGGGAGTGTTATAAATATATTTATTTATGGTGGATATCCATATATTAAGTTACACTTTAATGGGCTTTAGTATTAGGGTTTAATACCCATTGAAATTAGGGTTTCCATCTGATGCCTATAAATATAGACTTTTGACATAGCATTGTATACAACCCTTACTTTAAGAATATAATAAAATCTCTCTCCCTTTTGTCTCTCATCTTTATTCTCCTATTTTATTCTTGTTCTTTACTTTATTCACAACATATATTTATTTTTAAAGTGCTTTAGTAAAGTTTTAGCGTGTTATTCCATAGTAAAAGGAAATTGTTGGACCAATTCAAAGACGAGTATAAATCGTCTACTTCTTTCTTATGCCTTCATTCGTATTTCCGTTTTAAATTAGAGAGTTTAGGGTATAGGATTTAGGGTTTAAGGTTAAGGGTTTTGGTTAGGGTTTAGAGAATTAGGGGTAGTGTGTAAAGTTTAGGGTGTAGGGTTTATTGTTTAGGATATAGAAAATAAGGGTTATGATTTAAAATTAAATTTTTTACAAATTTTTAATAGGAGGCATAGATGAAGGCATGAAAACAGGTAGAAAATTTCTACCGTTCAAAGACACTTGAAATTCAGATCAAAATATAAATTAAGACAAGATTGGCCGATTCAGTTCGTAAACCGTAATACCAGTGACATATGGGACAATGATGTAATTAAATTATTTTATCCTTTATTTTTATATAACATTCCATTAAAAATAATTTATTTATAAATTTATATCTTATTTTTAATATTTATATTTTATTCTCGATCTTAAATCTTGATTCTGTTTTTATGTATTATATGGTAGTTAATCGGCAACCAAGCTGATATCCAGCAAGAAACAGATATCAGCGGAAAAAGAAAAACTTTATGAATCCATAATCGAGAAACAGGAAGCTATGGTAAAACGATGACTTCTTCGTGTATGTAGTACTGTGGATAACTTGGAGGAAGATATTCCGCAATGATCCAAACCAAATATAAAAAGGAGCTTACTGCCACACTCGCTAAGTAACCAGAAAAATATATTAGCAAGAGATGGAGACTTGAGATCACTCCCTTAAGGACGACCGGACGGGGGGGCTAAGTGGCCAACACCGGGGCTATGGCCGGGACTTGTGGGTCGAAAAGCTTCCGTCTCGGTCTTCTTGTAACGGTTTATAGTGAACCTTAGGAAAGGAGCAGGTGGCTTTCCCAGATAAGTTTTCGGCGGTGCTCTTGATGCTGATATCAGGTCGAACTTACCAAAGTGTTCGCTGCCATTAAGGTTGAACTTAGGGTTGAGAAGAATAGAAATATATGCGAGTTTGCGGCTCACCATCACTACGGTTGCTGCTATATAAGACCCTGGTATGGTCCCATAGCAGGTTTTTTAATCACCAAGAGTTCCATGCACATGCCCGTGTCTGTTCGATTTTGATGCAATAGAGTCGGAGAGGGAATAATATCCAAAAATGACAAGTTTAGCATTTCTCGCATCCCATTTTAGTAATCATCATAGAACTTAAATTTTATTTTTAATGTAGGGCTTGGATTTTGATTAGACAACACCATAAAAACGTTGATCACCATTTCTTTTGTATTGTAATAATATCATAATTAATAATATAATTTTAAGATAGATCGGAACGTGAGAGTAAAACGTATAGTATTTTATTTATGTACAAAAATTTTCTATTTTTAATTATGTTCTTTTCCATGTCCTTGTTAATAATATAATTTTAAGATAAATTAGAATGTGATAGATGATTAAAGAGTAAAATAAACCAAGTAAACGAAAGAGATAATCGGAAAAAAGTATCCTATGTTATTGAGAGGATTGGTGTGATTGTCGGATGAATTGTCTTTGTAGTTGCTATGGCAAGTATGGTAATTGTCATCGACAAGTACAAATGGATAATTACCGTTGAAAAGTGCAAATGAATAATTGTTGTTGACAATTCAATATTAATATATGTCATGTCAAGTAAATGCAGTGATTGTTATGGCAACTAGGCTGCAAAAAGTTGCTCCTTGAATGTTGAGCGAAATGTTCTTTAACGCCTTTGAATTATTTCTAATTGATGAATTGATATTCATGCATACCATACATCTTTGTGTTAACCTTCGGTAGGGAATATCTATCTTCACTCTATTTAGCTGCTGAAATCATTTTCTTGTCCCTAACACGAACATATACCATAAACGATTGTTTAAATAAAAATCGTATTTATTTTGTTTCGCAAATCTTATTCTATTGAGTCAAGATAAATAAATACATCTAAAATACTTTTTCAATCTCTCTTGAAGCAAAAATAAACACCAAGAAAGGATAAACAATATATATATATTGAAACTATAAACCACGAACCTAAAACCTAAAAAACCTAAGTCAAATAAATTTAGATCAGGCTGATTAAAGAATAAATAATAAGGAAAAATAACCTAGTCATGGTGAGATTATAAAATTGAAAATAAAACAAAGAAGAACTCCTTTGTGCTTGATTCCCTTTATGTGATTTTCCTCTCTAGTCGACATCCAATTCTCTGTGTTATTGTGATTCTCTTTAAATGATGATAAAGAAGAGTTGGAATAAAATTAAAATGCATGAGGAATTTATCTCCATCCAGCTAGAAATTGCATTTAAATTATGGGAAATTATCTTTACATTTTCAAAATTATCCTCGAATAATCAGAAAATAATTCTGACTTGTTATGATAGGGCTCAACAAGTATCTCAACAAGTCGTTTCAACACAAAAACAAGCAAAACGGTAATATTTTCTCCATAAAAACTAATAAAACGTGAATTCAAACCCAATGAACAATATTTCCTTTACTCCGGTTAATCCTTCCCTTCAAAGGCCTGGTAGGTTGGTGTTTAAATAGGCGTACAAGGAAAGGACATGATAGCTCTTCATTCATTTTAAATTCAAATGCTTCATGGATATGGGACGATCATCTTATCCAGGTTTTAGTAAGAGCTGATGTAACACCCTTGACGCGAATGTCACATTGGACCTTTAGTCTAAAACCCAAGTTATAAAATTTCGCTTGCAAAAGCCAAAATATATACCTCAAGGGATTAAGGCCCGCTTCCACACAACACCGGGATCCTCTAAATCCCATGCTCGGAATGTCACATCAAGCATATTTGATTGAGGCCCACGCCCATAAAGCATTTTGATCCTCCATTCAAGATGTCTTCATGGTGTTGCAATACTATTCTTGGGTATCTAGATTCCCATCAAACAAGGGGTCAACTAGCTAAGTAGCCTATCAGCACACAGTAAGGCCCTATCTAACACAAAGCACCAAAAATCCACCAAGGATCCCTATGGTTTCTATCATCCATTTAAACTACCCAATGCTTACCGAGTCTTTAGTCATATTTCTCATATTCGGGGTTAAATTATAATTTTCTCAGTTTTAACATTTATTCTGCACCATAAGAGATTCTTAGAACCCATTACCACAAATTATAGAGCCCCCGAAATCAAACAATAAATTTGGATAGATTGTCCAGAGAATATTGATACGTCTATAAGGGGTATCGATTCGCCACATAGTATCGATACGTCCCCAAGGCATACCAATACGTTGTTACTCTCGAGCAATCCTAAAAAACCTACCTATACTGGTATTGATTCTTACCCATATTGATAAACCTATATGGTGTACCAATATGCTTGCCTGTTAGTAACCAATATAATAGTGGTATCGATACGCCACTGTATACCGTTACCCAAAAGTATTACTAGAATTTGAATTAAACGAGGGGAATCAATACACGGGTAGTTGTATCAATACGCCCTTACAACCAACTCTCTTAATTACACTAGGGTATCGATACGCTCCATAGTTGTATCGATACGCCTGCTTGAAAATGTAGGTCTGGTTTCAAATTCATAAAAAAAAACTTGCACAACCTTTGTGGTTGATCCCCAAGTTGTTCCTACCTATTATTGGAATAGTTTAAGATGTGTTTCTATCAATTTTTAGGCCATTAACCTTTCAAAATCAGAATTCACCACTTAAGGGCTTCTAAGCACCAAACAAACAAACAAACTACCAACAAGTAATTCAATCTAATTTCATGAGATTTAATATGATATGGGAGTGAGTAGTGTAGTAACCTCGATCAAACACAACTGAAAACAAGGATTTTACACCCTTAACCTTCCTCTTTGTCAAGGCCTCTATAAGGCTCACCCACTTCGTTCTCTATAAGAAGAAGTTAAAACCACCAATTAGACATTGTTAGGGATAATTGTAGGGACTAAAAACACTAACAAAGTTGAGAAGAAGCTCAACATCACCAATTTCACGATTTTCCTCTTTAACCTCCCAAAAACCTTTATACACCAAACCAAAATATGTTTACCTTGTTTGATAGATCTTTTGGTATTTTATACACTTCCATAAACAATCGAAATGTGATTTGTAACACCCTTGACCCGTTCTAGATGCCACCCGAATCGAAAGAGTTACATGGGGAATATCGAGGCTAATTCGGAGGCTTGCCCTGATAAATGATCCATTTTTTTTATTTTGTCTTGTCCAAATGCTTTAATTAGATCCTACGTGTTCATGCAAGGACTAAGTTCATTTATAAGGGAAAACAATAGGGAACAAGTCCTAATTTAATCGTACAAGTTTTAGGGACCTAATTATAAATTTCTAGAAATTTATACTTTAATTGTGAAATTAAGGTTACCAATATTTAATTAAGTCTATTTCATACTTGCACTTAAATTTACATCTTAAAATTATGTCTATAAGTCATTTAATTGTTCCCTCAAAGTTTGGTGACTAAAATGTAAAGTTTTAAAGTTTAAATCAGCCTATAACGACATTAACTAAGAGGGGTATCGAAACGCCATGTCCCAGTTCCAATACCAATGTAACGACAAAAGGAGGTATCAAAATGGGGCTTAAGTGTTTCGATACGCCTTCGATATCTTGCTCGATTGCTTGCGAATAATCCTGCATTTCGATACAGCTTGGTCCCCGTTTCAATACGATTTACTTCTATAAAAATGGTTTTCGAAACTCGAGTTGAGCGTATCGATAAGCCTGCTCAAAATCATATCTCTGTTTCAAAACCAATTCATGTGGTTTCGATAACTAGGCCAAGTTTCTCAAAAATCCTTCGTATTTTTGTCTTGGTATCGATACCCTATGAGAAGGTTTCGAAACCCTCTACCCAGAAAGTACAAAATACTCAAGTTTCATGCCTTGAACAAAATTCAAAGTCTAACTAGATGCATACAAGAACCTAAAGGCATAAAGCAAAAACAACAATGGTCTTTCTAGATACAATATCACCTAATTCCATACTCAAACCATGCAATTCTCAAGCATACTTGTACATGAATAACATGACTTAACATAATTTAAAATAAACATCAATTGAGTATCAAAGTACCTCAATAAAACAAATGTACCAAATAGGATATTCAAATATTAAATAATCAAAACATATAGGTTCTCTATCCCATTACTCTCGACTACCTAAGGTTCATAAATTTAGAAAATAACATATTTGAGCTAAAGAAAATATTAAATAGGCAACGATCGACTCCTTTGCTATCTGGTCACTTCTAATACTTATTTATCTATATTGCAAGAAAAAGTGAAAGAGGTTAAGCTCAAAGCTTAATGAGGGAAATAAAATAAAACATTTAAAAGCATCACTTGCAATGCAGATCATATTAACTCAAATATGTCAAAGTAAAACATGTCATGCTTCTTTTAAAACAATTTAAAGACATGGCCAACAATGCCAACAGTAAATCCAACAAGTGTTATCAAACCATGGCCGAACAAGCCAACAAAAAATCCCAGTATAATTCTTTAAAAGACGTCACATACTTATTAAGAAAAAATCCAAGGCTAACATAGTATTCACCTAGAAAAGCCTAATAAAGCATCACACTTGCATTTACAAAAGTAAAACATAAGTTTATATTGATGCTAGTATTCTGATTTGTACTACCCCAAATAGTTAGGATAAACGGACAACCACATGATAGTAATATCCCTAGAGCATGTGCATGTTGGTACTACCCCTAACATAATAAATCTCACCTTAGTGTTCGGTGACAGTACTACCCCTATCAACCCGGATGTGAAAGTACTACTCCATCACATAGTATCGGGCTAAGCCAAAATACAACATACATGGAATTTCACAAGTACGAATTTTGAATGTTTATAGTGCACTCTAAAACCTATTGATCGATCAACTTATCCCATAAGGTTCATCACTTAGCTAGACAATACATTATCAAATCCAATGCTCAAACTTAATTCAAAATAGAATTAAATACATGCATCCCATTCTTTCTTTCTTTCATTAAATGCAAAACCGGTAAAATCACATATTTCACTTTTTTGAAATAAATCCATGGGAGCATCAATTAAAAATCAAATCTTCATAAAAAAAGTAACATGAGCATTAATATACTATGCATAATCAAGTATGCAAAACAATAAACAAGCATGACAATTTCATAGGAAAAAGTATAACGTAATATGAGAACCTTTGTAAAAGCTTAAACATTTACTTACTTTCGATTATAGAGAGGTTTTTCACACCTTTCCTATAGTCTAAAACCTCGTTAAAAAAAGTTTAAAAAACTGCCGAAGCAGCCCACTCTCAAAATTCACTCACCGTTAACCGTTGTCCGACAAGCCACCAACAAGATGTGATCTCCCTCAAACGTGATCTCCTAACTCTTGTCCTGTTTCAAGCATTAAAACCAAGGGATTTAGTAAGAGATTAGATATATTAAAGAAATGTTATAAACCCTTAATTCAGATCCCTACACAGCAACCCATAAAACCTATCAAAACCTTAATCGAAAACTTTCCGAAACCCACCAAACTTCACCTAAGCCTTAATTAAAGGATTAGATATATTAAATAAATGTTATAAATATCCTAATAAATTCAAAATCATGAATTTAGTATCTAAAAACAGTGGGTTAAAACCCTTGAACGAAAATTAAGGTTTTTTTTACCAAAAACCGATTTTTATTGAATAAAAAGATTAAAAACAAATAATCTAAGCCAATAAGTTGAGTATTTTAATAAAAAATTTAGGGTTTCAAAGGTTTGATAAAATATCACCTCCAAAACTGATCCAATCACTTTCCGAGATTTTTAAAGAAGAAAACAATTGAAAACTAAGGTTTTTGAAGAGATAAAATTAAAATAATTAAAGCAAAGATTTTAATCAAAAACGATTGAAGTTTTACCTTTAAAATTGATGGAGTGTCGGCCTTGAATGAGGAAAAAAGAAAATAAAAAAATTAGGTTATGCTTTTAATGTGAAGAAGGGATTTAGGATTAAATATTGAGTTTATTTAATTATTTGACTTAAAATATGGGTCGTGGGTTTAATTAAATAATTCTTCTAAAGCTACACCATCTAAGATTATAATTGGATCAAAGCCCCTTAAATATTCGAAGTTTTGGCTTGTATTATAAAAATTTTCTCAATTTTTCAATTTTTACAAAATAGTCACTATTTTTAAAATATTAGGGATTCAAGACTCAATTTTAGAAATTGAGTTGAACAAAGTCAAATTTATTTTAAATAAGGATTTTGGGATTTTTTCAACTAAAATCTAATTTTTAAGAATTTAATCTTGAACTAGGCTAAACCGACAAAATCGATTCACTAACTTCTAGGCCCATTTTTGGGGCATTACAAATGTCCCCCACTTAAGGAAATTTTGTCCTTGAAATTTTTACAGTGGAAAGTGATAGAGAAACTACTCCTTCTTAGCATCCTCTCACTCCCACGTGACCACCCAACACCATGATGCCACTTAACACACTCTGTCTTACATAACTACCTCGAGCCAACTCCACATGCCAAGCAACAAACAAAACTTTTTCACCAAGCCTTACACTAAACATAACAACATCCCCCAAAACACGAGAAAACTTTCGAACCCAACAACGGACACTGCTGAATAGGGGTTTTCAGAAATACCCGATCCGAATAACCCGACCCGACTACCCGGACATGAAAAATCAAGTATTTTTCAAAATAAAATTGTTCCAGATCGGGTACCCAGACCGTCATTTTTCGGGTCGGGCCCGGGTCAAAATTTTATAAAAATTCGGGTACCCGATTACTTTTGGGTACCCGATTCCTATTATTTTATCTTTTTATTTTAAATATAATTATTATTTAAATAAAATACACTTATATTTACTATATTCTCAAATCAAATAACATAATTTCTAAATCTTGATCCCTCAAATGTTATTTTTAAAAAAATAATTAGGGATTCATTGTAAAAAAGAAAATTATGATTCATTGTAAAAAAGAAAATTATGATTCATTGTAAAATTATAAATTTAGTTTCTTTGAGTTGGTAAAATTCGAACTTTACCCATTTAGATGTGCACTATTTTTGTATGTGCATTAACCAATACGAAAATAAAGATTGTTTAATACTTAAATCATTAATTTTTATATATTAAAATAAATTAAACTAATTAAAAATATATAAAAAATTAAAATAAACTTCTTTTAGACCTTATGTTTTGTTTCGAATTAGATTATGTAATTTGGTTGTTAAAATTTATGTTTAGATTATGTAACTAGGGCTTTAAAATTTTATATTTCGATGTTGGATTATGTAATTCAAACTTTTAATTTTATTTATATTTTTTAAAGATTAAATTTAAGATTTATAAAAAAATTTAAAACCTGGGTACCCGGAAAATTCGGGTCGGGACACGGGCCAAATTTTTTACTACTAGAAGGTCATGGTACCTAGTATTTCGGGTACCCGAATACCCGGGTACCCGGATTTGAACACCCCTATTGTTGAAAGTTCACTCCACTAATGGCAACAACTTCTATTTTCACGAGGGAAATATTCGTAGATATGGACAATGTATGCATGATTTCCTGTATGTCACCCTAGACGCCTCATACAAATGCAATCTAATGTCATGCTCAAGAATGCATGCATGTCCTAAGATATCTAATGTATATGTATAAGCGCTTTTAATATGCATGATTATTGTCCATATTTACAAACAAAATCCTCAAAACCTGAAACTTTAACTCTCACTAAAAAACCTTCCTACAACTCTTTCTTACCAGGATTTATAACATAAAACTAACTCACATTTCAAACACTTACCAACATCTTTAACTAACCTCTTCTAACTACTACGGTCTTACCAAAAGAGCTAGAAAAAATCACACCAAGGTTCATGTTTTCTACAGGAACCTATAAAGTTCTTGCTTCTCACTAAGGGTATAATGCAGAATCTAACAAACAACAATGTTAAAGATTGCAAGGAAAAAGGTACCTGCAATTTCATTAGTTTCACTTTGGACCACCATGTGCGTATAGAATCTTGCTTGACCCTTGTCACGGTGTTGTTGTCCTTGATTCTCATTCTGGCGCTAAAAATTATCCCTGCCTTTATCTCTGCCTCTATTCTGATCGTCCCCACGACCTTGGCCCTGGTGGTCGCTTGTTAACTGAAAACACTCTCTCTTGGTTTGTACAACACCACCACAGTGTCAACATGTTCCGATAGATCCCCAATAATGACCCTCATGACATCTTCCTCACTTGTTACAAATAATATTTTGGGCCTGGCCTCCCTGAGGTCCACGACCATTTCCTTTTCCTCTATGATGGTCTTGGTTATAATGTCCATCCCTATGCCTTTTGGACCTATCTTTGTCATTCTCATTATCTGATGACCTTTTACCAGATCCAGATCCAGTAGATTTTAGTCCTAAACTTTTCTCTATATCTTTTGCTCGGTCCACCAACACATAAAAGTCAATATAATCCATAGCTAGCATATAAGTCTTAACTTCTCTGACCAAACCAAAACGAAAACGCTCACAACGAGCTCTCTCATTAGGTAGTAACTCTAGAGCATACTGACTCAACCTAACAACTTGTACCTCATACTAAGATATGGACATGTTACCTTGGAACATAGCCATAAACTCTCTCTCGTTTTCTCATCCAGATAACGGAGTCCCAGGTACTTACGCCTGAAAGCTTCACCGAAGAACTTCCAGGTTATATCAGCAGTCTCCATTCCATAAGTTGTGGTAATCCACCACCTATAAGCATGTCCTTGGAGCAAAGCAACCATGCATCCAAGTTTCTTTTTAGCAGAATAACCCATTTGAACCAAAATATGGTTAGTGCTCTCTATTCAAGCCTTAGAATCTTCTGGGAACAACCCCCTAAACTCAACACCTCCTCAGCTACGAAGCCTCTCTAAAGGTAAACCAGAATTTGCCATTGGTGGATTAACTGTGGCCTACATTCCAGCAACTAAGTTCTGAAAAGCTCCCGCTATTGCCTGGATTAACATGGTCATGTCACCAACAGCCAACATAGTAGATGGAACTATTGGCGATTCAACTGGAGGTACCACTGGTGGCGGCAACTCTTCCTCCTCTCGTACTTCCTTTCCATCGTTAATGGATCAAGTATTCATTCTAAGCTCTCTATGTGGTCCCATATTACTTATTCTATGAAAACACAATAATATTTAAAACCAAGTAAGTCAATCAAAAGCAAAGTGCCTAACAACTCAAGTTTTTTACAAAACTCAATCTAAAAGTAATGGAGCAATGGGAACCTATATAAAACATGCTTTAACTCACAGTAACATAAAAAAATTCATGATACAACAAAAATAACATGTAAAGTATACACCGTGCAATACAAACAACATAGCATTTTATACAATCATCGTGCAAAGAATCCTAGCATAAATAATCAGAACAACATAACAATCAAACAAAACATCCCAAATGTTTTGTAAACCTAGGCTTTGATACCAACAAATGTAACCCTATCGATCTGGTCTAGACGCCACCTGTCTCGAATGAGTTATACATGGAATAATGAGGCTAATTCAGAGACTCGCCCCGATAAACGACCCTATTTTTTTTCTTCTTTTATCTTTTCTAAATGCTTTAATTAGATCCTACATGTTCATGAAAGGACTACATTCATTTGCAGTGGAAAACAATAGGGAACAATTCTCAATTTAACCGTACAATTTTTTGGGACCTAATTATAAATTTCAAGAAATATATACTCTAATTGTGAAGTTAAGGTTACCAATATTTAATTAATTCTATTTCATTCTTGTACTTAAATTTACAACTTAAAATGATGTCTACAAGTTATCTAATTGTTCCCTCAAAGTTTTTTTACTAAAATGTGAAGTTTTAAAGTTTAAACCAGCCTATAACGATATTAACTGACAGGGGTATCGAAACGCCCTGTCCAAGTTTCGATACCAATGTAATGATAAAAGGAGGTATCGGAATGAGACTTAAGTATTTAGATACGCCTTCGATATCTTGCCCGATTGCCTACGTAACAATACCGCATTTCGATACAGCTTGGTCCCCGTTCTGATACGATTTGTTTCTGTAAAAATGAGTTTCAGAATACTGTACTTTTTGGGTTTCTAGAGGCATACAAGAACCTAAAGGCATAAAGCACAAACAAAAATGATCATTCTAGATGCAATATCACCTAATTCCATACTCAAATCATACAATTCACAAGCATACTTCTACATGAATAACATGGTTTAACATAATTTAAAATAAACATCAATTGAGTATCAAAGTACCTCATTAAAACAAATGTACCAAATAGGATATTCAAATATTAAAATAACCAAAACATATAGGTTCTCTATCCCATTGCTCTTGACTACCTAAGGTTCATAAATTTAGAAAATAACATATTTGAGCTAAAGAAAATATTAAATAGGCAACGATCGACTCCTTTGCTATCTGGTCACTTCTAATACTTATTTCTCTAAATTGCAAGGAAAAGAGAGAGAGTTTAAGCTCAAAGCTTAGTGAGGAAAATAAAATAAAACATTTAAAAGCATCACTTGCAATGCAGCCCATATTAACTCAAATATGTCAAAGTAAAACTAGTCATGCTTCTTTTAAAACAATTTAAAGACATGGCCAACAATGCAAACAGTAAATCCAACAAGTGTTATCAAACCATGCCTAACAAGCCAATATATAACCCCGATATAATTCTTTAAAAGAATCCAAGGTTAACATGCTATTCACCTAGCAAAACCTAATAAATCATAACACCTGCATTTACAAAAGTAAAACATATGTTTATACTGGTGCTAGTGATCCGATTTGTACTACCCCAAATCGTTAGGATAAACGAGCAATCGCATGATAGTACTAACCCTAGAGCATGTGCATGGTTGTACTACCCTCAACATAATAAATCTCAGCTTGGTTTCCGGTGACAGTATTACCCCTATCAACCCGAATATGAAAGTACTACCCCCATCATATAGTATTGGGCTAACCCAAAATACAACACACAAGGAATTTTACACGTATGAATTTTAAATGTTTATAGTGAACTCTAGACCCTATTGATCGATCAACTTATCCCATAAGGTTCATCACTTAGCTAGTCAATATATTATCAAATCCAATGCTCAAACTTAATTCAAAACAAAATTAAATACATGTATCTCATTCTTTTTTGCATTAAATGCAAAACCAGTAAAATCACATATTTCACGTTTTTGAAATAAATCCATGGGAGAATCAATTAAAAATCAATTCTTCATAAAAAACAGTAACATGAGCATTAATATACTATGCGTAATCAAGTCTGCAAAACAATAAACAAGCATGACAATTTCATAGGAAAAAGTATAACGTAATATGGGTACCTTTGCGAAAGCTTAAACCTTTACTTACTTTCGAGTATAAGGAGGTTTTTCACACCTTCCCTACACTACCAAACCTCGTTAAAACAAGTATAAAACATTTCTGAAACAACCCACTCTCAAAATCCACTTACCGTTAACCGTTACTTGTCTGACAAGCCACCAACATGATCCAATCTCCTTCAAACGTGATCTCCTAACTCTTTTCCTGTTTCAAGCATTAAAACCAAGGGATTTAGTGCTTTCAAAAATACAAAAGAACCCCTTAATTCGGATCCCTACACAACAATCCTTAAAACCTATCAAAACCTTAACCGAAAACTTTCTAAAACCCACCAAACTTCACCTAATCCTTAAGTACGGGATTAGATATATTAAATAAATGTTATAAACATACTAATTAATTCAAAATCATGAATTTAGGATCCAAAAAAAATGGGTTAAAACCCTTGAACGAAAATTAAGGTTTTTTGACCGAAAATTGATTTTTATTGAATAAAAAGATTAAAAACAAATAATGCAAGTCAATAACTTGAGAATTTCAATAAAGAACTTTAGGGTTTTATAGTTTTGAAGAAATCCCACCTCCAAAACTAATTCAATCACTTTCCGAGATTTTTGAAGAAGAAAACAATTGAAAAAGTAAGGTTTTTGGAGAGATAAAATTAAGAATAATTAAAGAAATGATTTAAATAAAAAAGAATTGAAATTTTACCTTTAAAATTGATGTATTTTCTTCCTTGAATGAGGGAAAACGAAAATAAAGAATTTAGGTTATGTTTTTAACGTGAAAAAAAGGTTTTAGGATTAAAATTTGGGTTTATTTAATTATTTGACTTAAAATATGGGGTTTGGGGTTTAATTAAATAATTCTCGGAAAGTCTAGACCATCTAGGATTATAATTGGATCAAAGCCCCTTAAAGATTCAATGTTTTGGCTTGTTTTATAAAATTGTCATCATGTTTTCAATTTTTACAAAATAGTTACTAATTTTAAAATCTTAGGTATTCAAGACTCAATTTTCGAAATTGAGTTGACCAAATTCAAATATATTTTAAATAAGTATTTTTGGATACTTTTTCATATTTTGTTTCCACTAAAATCTAATTTTTAAGAATTTAATCTCGAACCAAGCTAAACCGAAAAATCAATTCACTAACTTTTAGGCCCATTTTTGGGCGTTACATGATTCTTAACATAAATCTGAAAGATAACACCTTGAACTTATGATTTGGGTGGAAGAAAAGAAGAAAAAAGGGACAATGGGATTTCACCTTCTAACTTTCTGCAGAAAACTTAATTCTACCTCATCTCTTTGTCCTCAATGGGTGAAAATACCCATCTACCCTCACTTAATCATAAATTAGACCAAACACAACTCAAAATTCCCAAGCCCAAAGCCCATCAACAGCCCAAAAAGCTTCTAAGGCTCGAACAAAAGAGTCCAAACGCCTCGTGTTAACCTGAACCTCGGATCTGAAATCTTGGTCATTATAACTCTCCCCTTCATAAAGAAAATTTCATCCTCGAAATTTACCTAACTAGAAGAGATACGAATAAAGGGCTCTGATATCCTACCCGACCTATCATGTCACTTTTTTGATCTCGTGATTTCTCTATAACACTTTTACCAAAGGTATGCTCTTATTGCGAAGCTCTTTTACTACCTTATTGAGAACTCCAATGGGACGCTCCTTGTAAGCCAAATCCATATTGACTTCGATTTCCTTAAGTTGGACAACGTGCGAAGGATCGGAACATTAACGTCTCAACATAGACACATGAAACACTTTGTGGATACATACTAACTCTAGAGGTAAAGCTAGCTGGTAAGCCACCAGATCAACTCTCTCAAGAACCTTATGCGGTCCGATATACTTTAGACTCAACTTCCTCTTATGCACAAAATAGATGATTCCCTTCCAAAGAGATATTTGAGAAACACCTCTATTAACTTATACTCGATGTGCTTACGCTTTCGATTTGCATAAGCTTTTTGTTGATCAAAAGCTTTATATCAAGGAGATTATGAGGTTGCATGGTATACCATCATCGATCATATCAGATAGGGATCCACGATTTACGAAAATGTTATAGAAGTCAATCCAAGAGGTTTTGGATATTAAGTTGCATTTCAGTATAATTTTTCAACCTCGAACTGATTAATAGTGTGAGGGATTCATTCAAATCTTAGAGGCAGTGGCGGATCCAGAACTATATGTGAGGGTGGGCACAAATCAAAATATTTTTTTAGGATAAGTACAAGTCATAAAATTCTCAAAATTCCAGGGTGGGCACAATCATAAAATTTTAAAAATTTTAAGGACTAATTCATAAAAATTTCAAAAATCAAAGGTAAATATATAAACTTTTAAAATTCTAAGGTGGGCACAGGCCCACCCTAATCTCTATATACATCCGCCACTGCTTAGAGGATATGCTCTAGTGTTGTGTTATGGACTTTTCTTAGAGTTGGGAGGATCAACTACCATTGGAAGATTTTTCCTATAAAAACAGTTTTCAATTGAGCATCAAAATGACTCCTTTTGAGGCCTTATACGGGCATAGATGTAGGACACATGTATGTTGGACTGATCTTAATGAGAGACTGATTGTGGGTTCAGATCTTTTTAAGAAAACCGAAGAAAAAGTACAAATCATCAAAGAGAGGTTGTAAGAAGCTTTTGAACGATGATACGGTCGACGATTGGACACCATGCAACCTCACGATCTCCTTGATATAATTCAACCAAACGAAAAGATTGGTTTTTTACCTTTGAAAAAATTATGGAGTGGTTGCTTAGAAGAGGAGAAACCGAAATATTAAAAATAGGTTTATGTTTATGATATAAAAATAGGTTTTGGGGAATTAAATTATGTAATTTGGGTTATTTAATTAAAATTATGGGTTATGAGTTATTAAAATAGGCCCTTGGAAGGCTTAGATCAACTAGGATTAAAATTGGATCAAAGCCCCTTAAAGATTCAAAGTTTTGGCTTAGTTTATGAAATTGTCCTCAAGTTTTCAATTTTTACCTAGGTCAAATGTGATTCAAATAAGAATTTTAGAATATTTTTCCACATTCTAATTTTATCAAAAACTGATTTTTTAGAACTTAATCCCGAACTAGGCTTAACTAACTAAATCAATTCACTAGAGCTCTAAATCGGCCTATAAACTTCTAGGATCATTTATTCGGCGTTAAAACTCTCTTCCACTTAAGAAACTTCGTCCTCAAAATTTTCACCCTGTAAAGAGGTAAGGAAATTGCTCCTTCACAACTTCTTTTCACTCCCACGTGACTTTCCCAACACCATCATGTCACTAAAACACTCTGACCCACATGATGACCTTAACACAAGGACCTTTACCACCAAAAGCCAAGATCTCCACATACATCTCGTAAAGACAAGATTTAATCTCATCATAACATCACCTGCCTTCACAACTTGCAACGATACATAGAAAAACGATAAACCAAAAACATCATGGTTCATCTCAACACTCATTGCATCCTTAAGACAAAAGCAAAAACATTTTTTCTTTTCTGGCGACCTATCCTTTCGTTATTTAAGGTTGACAACCAACTCTCGACGAATTGCAACAACTCCCCACTTGCATTAATAACAAGTTTAACTTTCTCAAGCATAATCCAACACACAAGGCAACAATCAAAACTTTCTCTAAGCCTTGCTCAACACAACAACACATAACAACTCCCACCAATAGAAACTCAAACGGTACTACTCAAAAACACAACTATTGAACACGGCTATAAGAAAACTCCACCAATGACAACATTTTTGACTAGAACCTAAAAGATTCATATTATAGTACCATAACATACCTTTTCAAACCGGATAATCTACTTATACTGGCCACATGTTCATTAACGAGAGAACACCCAAAACTCAACTGTAAACTCAATATCTATCTCAAAACCTTATCACAATAAACATATCACTCAACCAACTTAATAGAAGAGCTCAAAACACTCGGAAAACTGTGTACACATTAGCAACAGATCCAATTGTCTCAAAGGAGAAACTCTCGTTTAACTCTTGAGAAAACCATGTCACAAAACTTACGAAGATTTGTTCACACACCTCTACTCTAGCAACTTTGACGACAACATCAACATTCTTAAAGAAAATTGGCCCTCAAGCTCAACTTACCAGCAAAACAAATATTCACTTTGAACTCAACCACAACCAAAGCAAGCCACTTAACATCAACCGCTTTCAAACTTCTGACACAACTTCTTACTTCCAGATGCATAGCAAAAGAATATCACAAACTTTGATCAAGATACTATTCTAACTCAACACCATAAAGCATAACTAAGTGCCTCATAGATATAAAAGAAAACCAACATCACAACTAAAAGTCATCAACATAACCTCAACTATTCCCCACACACGCAGCTTCACAAAACATCCGATAGCAACTTACCTCAGAACATCTTAACCATGAAAAGTCTCAACTACAACATTTTCACTAGAACAATACTCTTTAATAAGCTTAATCGAGCCAACATTACTCTTGCTTCACAACACTCTTAACTTATTCCACTGTATCGACACTTGTCAAAACATAACCCTTAAGCAACTCAAGCCACACTAAGCAACTTAGATTTAACCCATCAGGCAACAAGGCACTTCTAATCCTTTTGTGTCAGTAAACAGCATCATGCTCAACTAGAAGACAATGCCTCATCTAAAGACTAGATTGCAATAACCAACTCAAAAATGCATAACAAACTTTCGATGTCCATTCCCCGTTAACAACCAGGATGTACAAAACATAAATTTTCCCAAACAACAGCTCACTGACGGGACAATTAAACAAAACGGCGCTACGGTTAACCAACTCCTTTCTCACTTAGATTATGAATAAACCAAAATTGATCCTTAAGCCTTTTTAACCTTTCAAAGCTTGATTCCATGCCTCCTTCCACTCAATCTAACATCCATTTTATCGTTAAGCAACAAAGACACAATAGAGAACCAACCATATATGGAAACTCCTCAAACTCAAACATTTTCAGCACGTTCGATTCACTTTGTACAAAAAAAGCATTCTAAACTCTTAAGAGCATTCTCAGTGATGTAGTTACCTGCTACTCACCAATACAATAGATTCTGAAACTAACTGATTCAAAACCACTTTACACTCAAACACGATCGATGACCCAGTCGACTCAAGATCGAATATCATAAGACCACAAATAATCACAACATAAACTTGTCTACACTTTCTAATCACCATAACTTCTTCATTACCTAGTTTTAGCTTTCTTTTCGGTCCTATATCAGGCACAATAAGAATAGTAAAAACAATTTTAACATGCAAAAACATTTTGCAAAATTGTGAGGCCGGCACAAAGTATGCTCCAAGTAGCTCATGTAAGAATTAATTTTATCAAAAACTGATTTATAAGAATTAAATCACGAACTAGGCTTAACCGACTAAATCAGTTCACTAGACCTCTAAACCTACCTCTAAACTTCTAGGACCATTTTTGGACGTTACACATAGCTAACACATAACATCAAAACTCCACCCAAGATCCCTATGGTTTCTACAATCCATTTAAACCACCTAACGTTTACCGAGTCTTTAGTCATATTTCTCATATTCAGGGTTAAATTATCAGTTTTCAGTTTTAACATTTATTTTTGCACCGTAAGAGAACCTTAGAACCCATTATAACAAATTATAGAGCCCTTGAACTCAAACACTAATTTTTTGATACATTGACCAACGAATAATGATATGCCTATAGTGGGTATCGATATGCCACCTAGTATCGATATGACCCCAAGGCATATTGATACGATGTTACCCTAAAACAACCATAAAACACCTAACCATACCAATAAAGCTAACCCTCGTACCGGTACCGATTCTTACTCGTATCGATGCACCTATATAGTGTATTGATATGCCTACCTATTAAAAACCAAAATAATAGTGGTATCGATTCACCCCGCGTAACGATACCCAAAAACATTACTAGAATTTGAATTAAACAAGGGGTATCGTTAAACGAGTAGTTGTACTAATACGCCCCTTATAACAAATCCTCTTAATTACACTAGGGTACCGATACTCTTTGTAGTCGTATCGGTACATCTACTCAAAAATACAGACCTGGGTCTAAAATTCACCAAAAAAACCTTGCCCAACCTTTATGGTTGACCCCCAATTCGTTCCTACCAATTATTGGAATAGTTTAGGGTGTGTTTCTAATAACTTTTAGGTCATTAACCATCCAAAACCATAATTCACTATTTAAGGGCTTCTAAGGTACCAAACAAGCTACCAACAAGTAATGCAACCTAATTTCATGAGATGTAAGATGATATGGGAGTTAGTAGTGTACTAACCTCGATAAAAAATAGTGGAAACAAGGATTTAACACACTCAAGCTTTCTATTTGCCAAGGCTTCTTGAAGACTCACCCACTTCTTTCACTACAAGAAGAAGTTAAAACTAAGAATTAGACATTGCAAGGGAAGATTGCAATGACTAAAAACACTAACAAAGTTGAGAAGAAGTTCAACATCACACTTTTTCGGATTTTGGTCTTCAACCTCCCCAAAACCTCCCTACACAAAATCAAAACATGTTTACCTTGTTTGATAGATCTTTTGTTGCTCTACATACTTCCCTCAACACTTCAAACATAATTCTTAACAATTTCTTTCAAAAAAAATAATTCTTAACAAAACTCTGAAAGATAGCACCTTGAACTTATGATTTGGGTGAGAGAAAAGATGAAGAAGATAAGGGACACTATGACTTTACCTTTTAACATTCTATAGATCCCCCTTCTTTTTGTCCTCAATGGGTGAAAATACCCATCTACCCTCACTTACCTATAACTTAGCCCAAACACAACTCAAAATTCCCAAGACCAAAGCCCATCAATAGCCCAAAAAGTCTCCAAGGCCCGAACGATGAAGCCCAAATACCTCAGGTTAACTCGACCCTCGGATCCAAAATCTGAGTCGTTACAACTGATCAGGCTAGGGCTGACATCATCCTCTCGATGTTGCCTTGGCATGAAAGCTTGGCGTGACTCTGTCAGCAAGTCTTGGCACCATCTTATTCGCTATTTTTTTTTTTTGGAAATTAATCCAATTACCATCTTTTAGGAGTCTTAACTTATCTTATTTGTGAGGTTCAACAACTTCTTGGCACGGCATCAAGTTCACTCCTCTTCCAATTGATACTTGGCATTCTCTATTCCATTTGTTCCAACAACACTCGGTGTTCTCCTAGGCCTTCCTTCTTGTGCTACTATCTATTCTAAATTTGTTTTAAACATATAAAAAAATTGGCGCAAAACAATCCTTCATTCTGAAAAAGACAAAGCTTAACTTTTTTATGCAAATGCATTATTCTAACATTCTAATGCAACTAAATATACTTAAAAAAAAAAAAAGCAAAACCATTATAAAATTGGCATTAAAAATAATACTTTTGGAGAGGTAACAACAACCAAATTAATCGATCAAATTAAGCATATTAAACATCATTGGCTTCAATTCGAAATGAGTGACTTGAATCTCATGAGTAGCAATTCCTAAATTGAGATCACCAAGGTCTGATACTAAATAATCTTAATTGGGTTGATTCCGTACACAAACAGGTTGCTCAACTACAATTTTGTTGCCATTTACAGAGACATTTGGATTGTCGATGGCAATTGGATCACCAATAGGATCAATAGGATCTGTTATAGTTGTTTATTGCTTACTCCTTCGACGAAGAAGTCCTTTAATGTATGTCATGCAAGTAAATGCGGAGTAATTATCGTGTCAATTGACTACAAATAGTTGCTCATTCAATATCCAGTGGAGCATTCTTCAATACCTTTGAATTATCTCTAACTAAAATATTGATATTCGTGCATGCCTTGGTGATACATCCATGCATTAACCTTGGGTAAAAAACATCCTTCTTCACTCTTTTTAGTTGTTGAAATTCTTTTCTTATCCTTAAGATGGATTAGTTTTCACCAACGATTGTTTAAATGAAAACTATATTCAATTCATTTCGAGAATTTAGCTCATTCGAGCCTAGATAAATGGATGCATCTAAGATACTTTCTCAAGCTCTAATGAAACAAAACTAAATGCAAGGAATGGATAAATAATGAATATATATATATATATATATATATTAAAACTAAAAACGAAGAACAAATAACATTTGTCTCTCAACACCAAAAATTAAATAATTTCAAACCAAGTAATTTAGTTCATGGATAGGTAAAGAAGAAATAATAAAGAAAATAACCCATACATGGTGGGATTACAAAATAAAAATAAAATGGAGAAGAACTCCTTTGTAGGTGAATCCCTTTTTGTGAGATTTACCTCTTTAGTTGATTCTCAATTTTTTGTGTTGTGATTCTTTTTATGTAATTAAGAAAAGTTGGAATGTAATTAGAATACATGAGGAATTTATCTCATCCAACTGAAAATTAAATTTAAATTTTGAGGAATTACTCTTTTATTTTTGGAATTATCTTGAAAAAAATAAGAAAATAATTACAACTTATTGTGACATGGCTCGATAAATATCTTGGCAAGTTGTTCATGCATAAAAACAAACAAAACGATAATATTTTTTCGAAGTCAAGCCCAATGAACAAATGAATTACAAAACTATACATAAATAACAAATATAACTAAAATAGACCTAAATCTAACAATAATATAAATAAGAAAGAAAAAATATTTTTACAAATTTATCACATATATAAAATTATGTCCAATATAATTATAACTATTTAAGGACATTTGTAAAAGCTATCGGAATATATATATTAGTGACTGATGCTGCTCTTTGAACGCACCAATCACACTATCGATTCCTTTCTTTTTTGTTTAAGGAAATCCTAACCTTAAAAACCATAACAAGTGATAACATTATTATATGTAGCCAGTCATAAAGTACAAGATTTGTCGTTATATACTTTGTATAATATTACTTCAATTCGAAATTAATTAAATCTCTCAGTTTCTTATTCCCTAATCTTACTAGTTATGACCGGTTGCTCCTAATTTAGGACAAATTTTGTAGGATTAGGACTAGGTTCTGTATTCTCTGACCCATTTACCAAGCACCAATGGTTCAAATATTAGGTAAAATACAAAAATGGCCACTATACTATATTAAAATGAGTTTTTAACTATTGAACTTTAGAAAATTATAAAATGATCATAAAATTTTTGGTTTGGTTACAAAATGGTCCGTACAAATGATAAATTTGATAAATTTAAAGATAATTTTGTAACAGCTTAATAAGTTTGAACGACCATTTTATAATATTTAGAAATAATAATAATCTCGTAATTAAATCAAAAGTTTAATGATTATTTTATAACATTTTAGAATTTAACAAAAAAAAATTACTTCATCTTAGTTTACTGATAGAGAAATTATTTTTCTTTCGTTACCTTTAGGTTAATACTTACCATCTTCTAATCTACTTATCTTATTTACTCTTTGAAAATACCAAAGAATGAACTATTCCATATAACAAGAAATAGCAAAATAAAAAATTAAATTACACTTTAATATTTAAATAAAAATTAAATTAGTAAAAGTGTTTTTAAGATAAAATATTAAAAATATACTCTTTAATATTAGGGGTGTGCAAAACCGGGTTCGGTTAACCATTAACACATTATTTTTGTTAAACAATAAGTTCGGGTTGTTCAATTTTTTACCCTAAACTGTAATCATTCAACTGGTTAACCGTTTATTCGGTTAATCAGAAAAATCGATTCATTTCGATTCGGGTAACGGGTTTTTATTTAGTTTATTAAAAATATAAAATTTAATAATATATTAGAAAAAATATATACTTTTAAAAAATTATATATGATGTTAGTATTTTTTAATATTAGTAAGTTAAATATTTAAATTTTATAAAATAAAATTATAATTTTATTTTTAAGAATAAAAAAATAAAATAAAAACAATTTTTTAATATAAAATATTAAAATAATATATAATCTTATAATATATATTATATAACCGATCGGTTAGGTTACCTGATTTATCTCAAAATCACAAACCGTAACCGAACTGACTTTTATATAAAAAATAAAACTCAAACCAAAAATGATTTTTTCGATTCGGTTAACCATTTTTTCTAGTTCGAGTTTTTCGGATTTCAGAATCAGTTTTTGTTGTCGGATTTTTTGCACACAACTATTTAATACTATTAAATTTTACAATAAAAAGGCACTTACTCTCTTTTGGTTTGGTATAAAACACACTTAGGCTTAGTTTGACATTGCTCTTAAAAACCGTAGATAAAAAAATGATTTTAAAAATGTTGTTGAAAAATAATTTTAAAAAACTTGATTTTAGATTTTAGTGTTTGTTATTGTCGTCAGAAAGTGTTTTTTTAAAAGATAAAATATCTATTTTAGACATTATGTTATAAAATTTAAAATATATTAATTTAATCATATTTAAATTTATTAATATTATAACATATGAAATAGAACAATTTAAAAATATAAAATTATTTTTATTTTTATATTAAAATATTTTTAAATATATAAAATATAAATATTTTTAGAAAAATATAAATTTTAGCTATATGAATTATGTTATAAAAATTTTAAACATAATATATGAAATACATCAATTTGTAGAATTGAAGAACGAAGGTTTAAGCAAAGTATTAAACTATAGAAAAATAATCGTCGTTTGATAGAGTATTAATAAAGGTTAATTTAGATATTTTTATTTTAAACGAAATTTTTAAATCTAAAAGTTCAAAATTATGGCTTTTAAATTTAGATTTATAAGCACGATTGTAAACTGAATTTCTACATAAAAATTATCTTATATATCATTGAGTTTGCTTAGAAAAATGTGTTTGAGTTGTTAGAAGCAACTAAACACAGGACCTCAGTTTACCTTAGCTGAAAATGTTGCTTCGAGGGATTTGGGAAAAATATAAGACAGCCCTAGAATTTCCTAGGGTTTACAAAATGGAGTTCAAAGATCATTTTGTGTTCATGCTAGTCCTCAGTTTTCCAGAACTTCCAAATTAAGCCTCTTTTCATTCAATTAGACTTTCCTAATTCAATGTCCAACCCAAAACTCTGAAAAATACGAATTGACACCCTTAACCTTTACAAAAAAAACTTAATTTATTCTAATTTCATAGTTCATTAATTTAAACAGAAAACTTTTAACTGCATTTTTGAATTCGAGGTGGAAAAGTGTTAGCGATTGGGTGTATTAAAGTTTCAAGGAAGGGAAAACGATGGAAGAATTTAGGTCTTTCGGTTTATAAAGAGATTAGAAATGAAGGAAATTATCTTGTGAAAATTGGATCAATAAGCAATTTATGGAAAATGAATGAGGTTTGGCTTCAACTTGTAAACCATTTTCCATTGATCATCGTTGATTATTAAAGTAAACAATGACAGTAGATGGTGGTTTAGATGGTCAAAGAAGGTTTTGATCTCTTTTGGGATATGGTCCTATGGTATCTAGTGGTCATCGTGTCCTTTCTCTCTTTCTTCATGACTATTTATAATGGTTTAGATAGGGGTCAATTGAGAGTTGTCATGGCCTGTGTCATAAGAAGTGATGTTCTAGACTAGTTTGTCCTCAAATGAGATATATGGTCGTTGATGATAGTTCATAGGATATATTTACAAATTGTGTATAATCGGCACATGATCACAAATTATCGTTATTGATTGTATCATGTGGTCACTAGTTATCATTCACAAAATTTGTTCATAGGTCATGGGGTAGTTAATACATGATCATGATTATCGCTCATTCTGTAGAAACTCAGACATGGTAGCAAGAGTTGATGAACAGAATATGTAAAGAAACAATAAAAAAAAAGGTAAACTATTGTTCTAATCACTTTCGGTTACTCTCAATATATTTTCAGTCACCGATTTTGAAAAACGACCAGTAAGGTCATAAGCGTCGTTAAATATTAACGAAAAGATCATCTGGCACAATAAAAAAATGATAAATTACTTAAGTAGTCCTTAAATTATTATTATACTTTTATTTTATCTTTAATTTAACACTCAAAATTTTAAAATTTTATATTTTTACCATCTATCCCAAAAAAATCTTAACCCTAAGTCCCTAACTCTTATCCCAAACCCAAAATCCTCACCCCAAATAAAGAGTTAATTAAAATTTATACTTTTAAAAAATGCACCATGTTCCTTCGGTTCCGGAATCAGAAACCCTTTTTCAGTAGGTATGTCTTGGATTCTAAAACTGCTGCTCCTCTCACTCTATCTATGCTTCAAGTTCTTGGGTATTACATTTTTAGTTTCTTATTCAAAAGTATCGTAAAAACATCTTTTAACTCTTACCTCAATTTTATGAGCTTTCTTACAAGGGATGCTTAGTTCTCCAAGGACAGCTTGTAGGGTGTGTGCTTTTGATTTAATTCTAAACCTTGCAGTCCATGCTCACTTGTTAGAGCCGTTGATAATTGATGATAATTCTGCAATTGAGGAAGACTATCCTCAAGAATTACTCTTAAATAGTGAAGATCAGCTTACCACACACACAAGGGATAAGGAAAATAGTTTCTACCAAAAAGTTGGGATCGCTCTCGGCTATTGATAAATTTGAGTCTTGGATTTTAAACATTTTATGAGATACTTCTCCTTCTTGTTCAGGTACAGGCAAACTTTTAACTGAAGCTTGTGTACTTTGGCCATCCCTGCTCGTCTGTACTTCCATTTTACTTCCCCATGCGATTGCATTTGTTCTCAGTTTTATTTATGATCTCATGCTTTTAACACTTGTTTCAAATTGATGAGATGGAAGAATTTGTCTGGGCTTCTTCCCTAAGCTGACCTTGGTTGGATTTCCTTTGAGGAAAATTACGACTTTGTTTTAGCTTAATCTATTGAAACTGGTGATGTTATCGCAATATATAGGTCTCATTTGTGGTCTCTTTCACTTGTCTTCAGGTTGTCAAGGCACTTCTGGTGATTAGCCGGATAAATTTCTGGGATGAACTTGTTCATTACAAGCTTCTCTGCATCCTAACAAACATATTATATCAAGTAACTGATGAATCTACTACGACAATCATTAGTGCGGCCAGATTTCTTGTTTCATGGCACCATAAGGAATCCTTTACAACAACACACGGATCATGAATTATCAGACAAGATCTTGTTTGAATGTTATTTGGGTAAGGATTTTAGGGTTTGAATAAGGGTAAGGTTAGGTTTTTTTGGAGAAGATGGTAAAAATATAAAGTTTTAAAATTTTTAGGGTCAAATTAAAGATAAAAAAGTATAATAATAGTTTAAGGACTATTTAAATAATTTATTATTTTTATATTGTGCCAGATCATATTTTCGTCAATATTTAACGACACTTAATGTTGGAGTGACCAAAACTTTACACCCTGAAAACGATAGTGACCTTATTGGTCGCTTTTTAAAATTGGTGACTAAAAGTATACTGAGGGTAAACGAAAGTGACTAGCGCAGTAGTTTACCCTAAAAAAATATAAAATTATTTAATAATTGAGATAAATCTAAAGTTTGACTAACTCATTATAATTACTTAGATTTTATAAACCCCAAAGTGACTAATAGACTACTAAACAAACTCTTAACTACTAACAAGTTTAATAACCAACATATAATTTATTATTATTAACCGACTAATCATTTATTTAACACGTTGGTGGATATAAGGGTTTACATGTACCAACATTTGCTCCTAGGCGAGAAAGGTTATAAGTAACCTTATCAAGCCTGGGAATTATGGCGAGATTCTGTGGCATCAAATTTTTGAGCGTTGGAAATTTAGAGTTTTTTAATTTTGAATGATTTAAAAGTAATTGAGTTGTTGTGTTTCCACGTGTTGATTAAGATGAAGCTTTTTTTGGTGATAAACAAATCATTTTTCTTGAGAAACGAACCTTTTTTGTTGTGCGAAATGGATCATGTTTTAGATGAATCGTTTTCTACGATTTATAAAAAAGGTTATTTGTATTTTCTTGTTTCATCATTGGTTTTAGTCTAAAAGAGGCTTGGCAATGAGCCTTCTACGGTCAGGTCTATCAGAAATTGTACCTCTATGGTCTCAAATGCAGTGGAGGTGGCCAAATGGGTGATGGCCTCACTGAAAAAATTTGCCTTGATTAAGCTTCATGTTCTCGAGCAAGATACGAGAATAGCAAAAATGCCTAGGATCTATACGAACAAAACTAAGGATCTTCCTGGCTCTGCTGTTGGGGAATTTTCTTCCTTAAATAGCTTTCCGTTCTCAACATTTGTTTCTTATTTCTATGGAAGCGACTTACGTATTGATGGATGAAGGCCTCAAGCAAACACATGATGCCGATATTCTTTCTTTTCATCTGGTTCATGATCCATTAGACGTTTCAAGTACTGTGAATTTTAATTCACTTTACAGGCCATCTGGGGATTTTGATATAAGGAATCCTTGCACCGTTCTGGGACAATTTTGTTGTAAAGAATAGGCTTGTTGTGGTTCTCTCCTTGCCTGAGACGAACACATTATTATCCTTGTCATCGTTTTGTTCTTTGTTATTTTTATTTTCGGTTTTTGTGAGTTTTGAACTTAATTTAATGAAAATCCGACTTTACCTTTACTTTCATTTTTATATATACGGTTATGTTTTTTCGAACAATGAGATATGAAAATGAGAAAAAATTATTAGGTGAACCCGAGTTTAAATCGTCTACTTTTTTTTTATGTTTTCATTCGTGTCTCTATTTTAAATTAGAGGTTTATGGTTCAAAGTTAGGGGTTGTGGTTAGGGCTTAAAGAATTAGGGGTAGAGTGTATTTTTTAAGGTGTATGGTTTAGGGTTTAGGATATAGGAAAATTAGAGTTAGGTTTTAAAATTCAATTTTTTAGCAAATTTTAGCAGGAGACACAAATGAAGGCATGAGAAAGAGGCAGACGATTTTTACCCGGTGAACCCTATTCACTACGTCATTTGTGGTCCTAAGCAATCAGAATTGTTCATCTCAATTTTTTTAAACGAATCATCACCTCTTTCCTACATATAATTAATGAATGGGTAATTATTTAAAAATAAACGGTTCTAATTACTTGGATCATAGATAATGTGGTGAACGAGGTTCATCTAATAATCTCTCGAATATGAAGTACCAAGTACCAACACTTGCCCCTTCGGTTATAAATAATGAATCATTTTACTGTATCTATTTTGACACAAATTTTGAATTTCAAAAGTTTTTTTTTTTAATTTTAAAAATTTGAAAAGTTTAAATTTTTAAAATTTTATATTTATTAGAATTCATGTAGAGACATCTTACCTTTTGGACCCTTGTAAGAGTAAGTTTATAATTGAAGTTTTATTTCTTTCTTTTTTCTTAAATCTTTATTTACCAGAACTTTCTCGGATATAATTTTATTATGGTTTCTAGCTTTGAAAAATGTACTTAGAAAGCCATATTTTGAAGATTTTTCAAACATCGCTGACATGCATGCTTAATAAAGCTGAAGATTTCTTAAAACAAATTTATTTTTAGCGTACTTAAAAGTGATGATCGTTAAGATAAATTTTTTAGCATATTTTTTAGAAGTTATGAATACTGAGACAATTTTGTTCCATGACACTATTGGTAAATCTAAAAAAATATTTGAGAGTGAACACATAAAATTTTAAAATTTAAAAATGAGTACAAATCAAAAAAAAATTAAAAAAAATTAACTCATAAAATTTTAAAAATTAAAAAAAAATGTACAAATTTCAAAAATTACAAACCCATCATACATCGTACATATATCCGTCATTGTGTGGGACAAGTGATGGTTGCTAATTTGAATCCTTTGGCACACTAATTATAAGTGGCAAATGATTAAACAATTTTGTTCTTTAGCACACAAGGTGATGATTAACCTAAATTCTTTAGTACGCTTCTAAGAAGCGGTGGACGTTGAGATAATTTTGTTTTATGTCACATTTACTTGAAGATAATAATCATTAAATCGTTTCTTATAAGTGACAGATACTTAGATAATTTTTTTTATATACACTTACTTAAAAGTGACGATCGTTAAACTAAATATTTTGACATATTTAAATATTTTTTTCTTTGACACACTTAATTGAAACTGATAATCATTAAGTTAAATTCTTTAGCAAATCTTTTTATAAATAACAGATGTTTAGATAATTTTTTCTTTGGTACATCTACTTAGAAGTGACGATTTTAAGTTGAATGGAAGACTCATTCTATTCTGTAGGTTTGGTTAAAAGGTGTTTCACGTTATTCGGGATAATGCTTGCTTAAAATATGTTTCTCTATCTGTTTAACAATAAAATTTTAATGTGAGGAAAAGATTTTGACTAAAATTAAAGGAACCAAATTTACACGTATCGTAGTGTGAAGTTATTTTAATCAGGGATTTAAATAGTGTTCACGGTCGTGATTATCGCGATTGCAGTCACTACGAGTGTTGTGGTCGTAAATTTTTTAAAAATATGCACAACTAAATGTAAAAACATAATCATAATTATAATTATAAAAAAATCATTTTTAATGATATTTAGAGTATTTTCTAACAAAAATGAACATATATAAATTAGAATAGATTAAAAAAATATTATAATTATAAGATAAGAGATTAAGATTTCTTACAATTTTACTAAAGAGTTTTTTTCACCCAAAAATCAAGAATAATATATATATATATATATATATGTTATATCGATCAAATACCTAAATTAAAATAAATAATCAAGATAAATATCAATAATGAAATAATTTAATTATAATTATAAAAAGTTAGTTTTAATCATTTTTAGAGTGTTTTCCATCGATTATAAAAGAATTTAATTGAAAGGAAATAAGACTTAAAGGCTCAATTGAAAGTTTTATTATGATTTGAAGACTTAATTGAAAATAAAATAAAACGAGACGTCTTAATTAAACTAAAAATCTACCCCAAAAGGACTAAATTGTAAACGAACTAAAACTTTTAAGTCTTTCAATAAATACTAAAACCTGAACCTTCATTTCTGTCATTTATCCTTTTATTGTTTTAACTTCATCTTCCTATTTTTCTCCCGCTTATTCTCTACAACACTCTCTTCTTCTCCATTTTTATCTATGGCCACCAATCATTCACCGTCCGTGAAATACACCTCACCTACCATTCAACTCCTCATCTTGTTCCGAGAAAACCCTTATCAATCATTTTTACTCTCGTCGATTGTTAACAAGATTAGAGTCAAAAAATCCTTCAATGAGCCATCCGCAATTGATCTAAAAACGGGAATAATGTCTTGTAATCATTGCTACAGACCACTATACCGTTATATTGCGACCGTTACAGATCATTATCGACGTGATTCTGTTTCATACTACGATTTTTATCAATATCTGTTGAACAACGATGTTATGTGCTGTTTTTTGAATCCCTAGTTTTAATAACCCATAATATCCCAGTAACTTATCCACTCGTACTCCCTATGCATCACACACTTTATTTTTTTTGATCCCAACAGGGTCTTTTTGTTACCTATTTCTACTTACCCATTGGTGTATATTGACTTTACTGAACTTTGAATTAGCATGATGTGAATATCCTCGCAAAATTGCTTAAATTTACTTAAGGACAGTCGCGGATGCATAGGAAGATTGAATCCGTACTCGCACTAAAATTTTTTAAATTTTATATATTTGATTTTGATTGCATTGCATCTCATATCATCTTACATCTCTTTAAAATTGGTTGTATTGCATGTTGATGGCTTGCTTGGTTGTTTGGTAGCTTAGATATCCCTTTAAAGCCAACTTATGATTTTGGCTTATTAATTGCGTAAAATCGATAAACACATTCAAAATACTATCCCAATAACTTGTAGGAGCAATTTGGGGCTTAACTAATCTGTAGCAAATAAATTTGCAAATAAATAGAGAAATATTCGAACGTTAATTTGCATAAATATATACGGGCGAGAGAACAATGGAGTTTTTGTTTCAATGTTATTTGGGTGAAGATTTTGGGGTTTGAGATAAGGGTTAAAGTTAGTTTTTTTTGGAGAAGATGATAAAAATATAAAATTTTAAAATTTTGAGAGTCAAATTAAAGATGAAACAAAAATATAATAATAGTTTAAGGTTTGTTTGAGTAATTTATCATTTTTTTATTGTATCAGATCATCTTTTGGTCAATATTTAATGGCACTTAACGTTGGAGTGACCAAAACTTTACACCCCAAAAACGATAGTGACCTTACTGGTCGTTTTTCAAAATCGGTGACTAAAAATGTACTGGGGTAAACGAAAGTGACTACCGCAGTAGTTTACCCTATTATAAAATACATGAAAAAGTCGGTTTTAGATCTATTATTATTAAATCTAATACTATTTTCTTTGTTTTGCATATTTGAGGCGGCAAAAGCGGTGGAATAGTCTCAGGCGATGGTCGTTCGTGTGGACGAATAGGAGAGCACGTGACTGCCACGCGGGAGACCAAGCATCGTGTGTGGCGGCCACGCGCGCTAATCTAATAAGCATGGGGCAGGGTAGGTGACGATTGGTGCTGAATAGGAAGATTAGGGGTTTTAGGTTAATTTGATAATTAAGGTTATTTTGGATTTGGGTTTATTAGGCTAGTTGTGTCATTTAGTTGGCTCCGATTGTAATGGTTTTGGGTTGTCAAAATTGGTTTGGATTGTAAATGGGTTAAATATGTGTTTTGGGGCATGTAATGGATATGGGTTTTATATATGAAATGGGTTATTACAGCTGCCTCTCTTTTCTCATTATTGTGTAACAAATATAGAGCAAAGATAAAGAATGACCCATTTCATCTAGCATGGTTTAAATGGTTTTTGTTTTGGTAAGGTAAGGGTTCTTTTGGTAAGGTTGGGGCTCTTTTTGGCTACCACTTTCTCTTTTAGAGCTAGACTTGATGTACTCCACCGCCCTTATCAACAAAATCTTCAAAACTGACGATCTATTGGAGAACATGATCTAAGCTTGACTTGTTGTAGAAGATAAAATATGCTTGGACTGCAATGATATTGATGATGTTTCCATATTTAGAGAAAACTTGAACTTAAAAGCAACACTGACAAGGAGGTAGGACCTGAAGTGTAAGGTTGGATCTATTCACACCATCAACGGAAGAGTAAGATCGAATTTCATCAATTTGAATCTTACTATGCCATCAACGAACAAGCAATGTTGAATTTTAATGATTTGGATCTGCCCACACCATCAACGGAGACAAGATCAAATTTCAGCAATTTCGATCCTACTACCCCATCAACGGAGAAATAGGATTGAACTTCGGTGATTTAGATCTGGCCACACCATTAACGAGGACAAGATCAAATTTCAGCAATTTGGATCCTACTACGCCATCAACGGAGAAGCATGATTAAACTTAGGTGATTTAGATCTAACCACACAATCAACGGGGACAAGATCGAATTTCAGCAATTCAGATCCTACAATGCCATCAACGGAAAAGCAGGATTTAACTTCAGTGATTTAGATCTAGCCACACCATCAACGGGACAAGATCGAATTTCAGCAATTTGTATCCTACTACGCCATCAACGGAGAAGCAAGATTAAACTTCGTTGATTTAGATCGAGCCACACTATCAACGGGGACAAGATCGAATTTTAGCAATTTGGATCCTACTACGCCATCAACGGAGAAGCAGGATTAAACTTTGGTGATTTAGATCTGTCCATACCATCAAAGGGGACAAAAATCGAATTTCAGCAATTTGAATCCTACTAAGCCATCAACGGAGAAGTAGGATTAAACTTTGGTGATTGATATTTGGCCACACCTCAACGGGGACAAGATCGAATTTCAGTGTCACGTGGCTAGACTTTTAAACCAGCCCAACGTGCGGCCTTAGGTGAAGTAACTCAAGACAAACACCTTAGTAAGCCTTCTCAACACTTTTGGAAGATCAAACTTTCGAAGCACCGACAAACGTGAAGTGTTCTAAGCGGAAACGGATCAAACGAGATGAGCAAGGAAGAACGGTCAAGAACGTTTAAGAACACTAAAGAACAAAGAAAGAACAAAGAAAGAACAAAGAAAGAACACTGAGAGGATTTTAGAGTAAATGCCTTTATTCCTTGGAAACTTGAAATACTCTCAAACATCAAATGAGGTGGGGAAGGCCTCTATTTATACTTGAACTCCCCTGATCCTAGGGTCTATATAGATTTACACCTACTGCTATGATACAACCCTATCCATTTACAAAGCATAATTCTGGGAATATTCCAACCTAACTATGGAAGGAATCTTCTGTGTTCACATAAAGTGTTCATACACCTTGGATGAATAAGACTCTCCCTAGATCGGGCCAATGTTGGTGGTCTTCTCAAGCCCAAAGTTACTCTTGGAATTACTTGGGAAGGCCAAAATGCACCATGTGATGCCAATGCCACGGACCTCAACCTGCGGTCCGTGACAAAATCAACGGGAAAATATTGAATTTCAGCAATTTAGATCCTACTACGCCATCAACGGAGAAGTAATATTGAACTTCGGTGATTTAGATATGGCCACAATATTAACGGGAACACGATCGAATTTCAACAATTTGGATCCTAATACGCCATCAATGGAGAAGCATGATTGAACTTCAGTGATTTATATCTGACCACACCATCAATGAGGAAAATATCAAATTTCAGCAATTTGGATCCTATTATGCCATCAACGGAGAAGCAAGATTAAACTTCATTGATTTAGATCGGGTCACACTATCAACGGGGACAAGATCGAATTTCAGCAATTTGGATCCCACTATGCTATCAACGGAGAAGCATGATTGAACTTTGGTGATTTAGATCTGGCCATACCATCAACGGGGACAAGATCGAATTTCAGTAATTTGGATCCTACTACGCCATCAACGGAGAAGCAATATTAAACTTCGGTGATTTAGATATGGCCACAACATCAAAGGGGACAAGATCGAATTTCAGCAATTTAGATCCTACTATGCCATCAACGGAGAAGCGGGATTAAACTTTGGTGATTGATATTTGGCCACACCATCAACGGGACAAGATCGAATTTCAGCAATTTGGATTCTACTACGCCATTAACGGAGATGTAGGATTGAACTTTTGTGATTTTGATCTGCCTACACCATCAACGGGGACAAGATAAAATTTTAACAATTTGGATCCTACTACATCATCAACGGAGAAGTAGGATTGAACTTCTGTGATTTAGATTTGGCCATACCATCAACGGGGACAAAATCGAATTTTAGCAATTTGGATCCTACTACGTTATCAACGGAGATGCATGATTGAACTTTGGTGATTTAGATTTGGGCACATCATCAATGAAGAAAAGATTGAATTTCAGCAATATGGATCCTACTACGTTATCAATGGAGAAGTAGAATTGAACTTCGGGGCTTTTAGATTTGGCCACACCATCAACGGGGACAAAATCGAATTTCGGCAATTTGGATCCTACTACGCTATCAACGGACAAGCAGGATTGAACTTTGGTGATTTAAATTTGGGCACACCATCAATGAAGACAAGATTGAATTTAAGCAATTTGGATCCTACTATGCCATCAACGGAGAATTAGGATTGAACTTTGATGATTTAGATCTGGCCACACCATCAACAAGGACAAGATTGAATTTCAGCAATTTGGATCCTACTACGCCATCAACGAAAAAGTAGGATTGAACTTTGGTGATTTAGATCTGGCCACACCATAAACAGGGACAATATCAAATTTCAGCAATTTGGATTCTACTACGTCATCAACGGAGAAGTAGTATTGAACTTCGGCGATTTAGATATAGCCACAACATCAACGGGGACAAGATCATGGCATGAATGATTTGAACATCTCATTCAAAAATGTCTTCGATTGATATCATGTTTTTTCTTTTCATTTTTTCCAAATGCACAGGGATCAATGTATTTGACTTGCCTTTACCGGTAGTCGTTTGCTCCGGGCTAGTTGTACCATTACTCCGGGTACAATCAGTTGGTACCAAGGATTCAATTCCTTGACCATTCATAAAAATGAATTTTAGTGGACGTTTCAATGGTCCTTATAAATGTATTTTTCCCAAATACACAGGGATTAATAGATTTATTTTGCCTTTACTGGTAGCCGTTTGCTCCAGGCTAGTTATACCATTCCCCTGGGTACAATCAGTTTGTACCAATCACGAGATTGTATTTTTTTCTAAGGATTTATTTTCCTTCGACCATTCGCGAAAATGGATTTTTGATGGACACTTGAATTGTCCATTGTCTTTTTTTGCACATCTTTGTTTGATTTTTCATTTTATTTTATAATTTTTTTTTATTTTTTTATTTTTCATCCATCATTCATTCATTTTTTTTTCATTTTTTCTTTTGTTTTTTGTATCAAAATAGTTTTGATTCACATATACCATCAATACAAATATGGAAAAATGAGATCTGCAAGAAGATTTAATCCTCCACATAGCCATCAGAAGAGCAAGGTTCTAGCAAAATTGACCCGCTACCACTAACGGAGGCGACATTTGAAAAAAGTTGTTTCTACTACTCCATAATGGGTAGTTAGGACCTGAAAGCAAAATAAAAATCTCGTTAGTTTCTGTTCAAAAATTTTGGATGCCATTACCTAAATGTTTGTGATTTTCTGTATATTTAGCCTTCTTGGAGCCAAAGGTTGGTCATCGCAACGGTGCCCCTTGAAGTCCTTCGGTCTTTTCCCCGGACCTGTTTGTATGTATAAGCAAAAATATATGCATCATGAATGCCCATAGCTTGATGCTCAATGCATGCAAAATCTAAATGCATAGTGTCTAAGATGCTTGAATGCATGAATGACATGATTTTTTTGCTTTTTCAAAGGATTCCTCTAGTTTAATGCATGCTTGATCTAAGTGCATGACGTCTTTAACGTACAATACATAGACCTAAATGCAAAATGTCTTCAATGTATGCATGAATGATGATGATTTTTTTTCTTTAACCTTAATAAGATGCCCTAGACTCTCTACTGGTCTGAACAGTTTTCGATGTGAGGTGCCTCAAGCTTCCTTTGGGTTTGATCAGCTTTTGGATCCATATTTCTAGGTGCATGCCCCAACGTTTTTGTTTGAAATTGCTCTTGGTTTACATGTTTGCTCTAGGTTGCCCCTCGGTCGGGTTTGTATGTTGGTGCAGTCACTTGGGATATAGAAGTTTGGTTCAAAAGTAAAATCTTACCTTTTGAAATTCGTCGAAAAATGCCCCTGGTCCAACTGACACCAAAGCCTAAAAGGTTAGAGTTTCGCATGGCTCTCTAAGGGTATACTTCTAGGTCTCAATACATGTGGTTCGGTTCTACAAGGTACCCGAACGATACTTATTACCCTACTAAGGATAATAAGCACGATTCAGCAGGATACGTTTCTCTAAGTCTATGCGGAGACGTAGGTCTCACGAAGACAAAGGGAAAAATATCCCGAAAGCAATTCACCATCCTACATGGAGGCGGAACCTCTCGAATGAGTGGTTTCATGCTCCAACTTAAACGGACGAAGCCCAGGTTGAGAGCTCATGAAATGGGCAGTCCTGAAAATTTTTAAAAACATTAGTAAATATTTTAAAATAAATAAAATAAAGGATCCAAAAATAAAATAAACCGAATTTATATTTTCAATCATTAAATAAGTTGTAACCGATTTGCTGCTCGACTCTCGAAATGTGTCCCCAACAGAGTCGCCAGCTGTATTCATCGGTATTCGTCTGAGGAGTCGCCACCAATCTTTTTTACGGTGTGATTGGAAAACCAAATTCGTGTCTACGAATCAAAGTGGATACGAGAGTCTGTTATGTGTGGGGAAGGGTGAGCACCCCCACAACGCCCAAAATTGGCACCTATCGGTTACAAAATAATTCATGTGAATGAAAATTTAAATTCGTTTTAATTTTGTAATCCCATGATTTTTAAAATATAATCTACCAATACAAAAAATTAGATAGCAAAAATAATATAATGAAAATTAAAATATTACTATTAATAATAAAAATAAGTAGTGGCAGTGACCAATCTACAAAATAAAAAACTATTAGGGCCAAAATATCAAAATTAAGGATTAAAATTGAATAAAATACAAAAATATTGGGCTAAATCATATAAGCAGTGACCAAATTAAATGAAAACCAAAGCTGGAGTGTCGAAACACAAAAACACCGAAAGATCAGGGACCACTAGCATAAATCCCCCATTTTTCCGGGTTGTACACAGGTCTGGATCGGTTATCCGGGTCTAGAGTAGGTCAAAAGGCTTAAAGCGGCACCGTTTTGGGCCATAAGGACCGGAACCAAAACGGTGTTGTTTCGTATGTGATTTAAATGCTCCATTATCATTTTTTTCTCATTTGCTCTCTTCTTCAGTGGAACTAAAATATCAGAGCTTGAAGGCTCTCTGGTTCTCTGCGTGTGCCGGTGGTGAACCGTTGTCAGCGATCGCCGGCCGCCATACCGGCGACCAAAATCAAAAAAGGTGGTGACTTTCGGGCTCCTTTCGACGTGGAGAATATGGATCTGGCCTCGGTTTTTCAAGATTCTACATCTACAAGTCTAAATCTAAAATTTAAAATCGAAGATAAGTGATTCACTATATTTTTTTTTATCTTTTTTCCTTTCTGGTTTACTTCTTCTTTTCTGCTCGATTAGAGTCTCTGGTGTTTTAGTTATGGTGTTTGCTCTCTTTGGTGTTTTGAAGCTTCTCTTTTCTATTTAATAGATGGTAATCGTTTACATGTTTTTGTCTCGGGTTTTATATCCCGATTTACATATAAATGTTTGCTTCAGGTTCAGTAGTTGTTGTTGCTTCTTGAAATGCTTGTTTTTATACCTTCTCATTGAATTCTAACCGTTGTAGTTGTTGGAATCATAAATATAGACGTTAGAGCTTCATCTTTCCACCATAAATGCACTTCTGCAACCATCGATATTGAAATACAGGCTACCTTTTTCGAAACGGTACCAAAATAGAAAGAGGTGTTGTGTGCATTTAATAGGGGTTTCGAAATGCTATATAAGCGTATCGAAACGATTAGTCTTCAAAATAGGGGTGTATCGAAATGTCTTAAAGGTCGTATCAAAACGTTTCGGGACTGTGAAATATGGTATCAAAACTTCCCTAGGGCTGTTTCGAAACGAGTTATCAAACTTTTAAAGTTTACCTATCAAACAACGGTCAAAACATTTAAATCTAAAATAGTCGTTGGGAAAAGCTAACCGGTATCGAAATGATGACTAGGTGTATCTAAACGCCTTGAATTTTTAATTATTTTTTTTTATAAAATACACGTTTGTTTTGATACTAACTTTAATTGTTTCGAAATAAAATTTACAGTTTCAAATTGTTTCAAAACACCCCTAGGGCCGTTTCGAAATGCTTGTTAAAATTTGAAGAATTAAGTTAAAACTTTGAAGACCATTTCGAAACAAGTTTTAGGCGTATTAAAATGCTTGGTAAGACTCAAGAACATTCTTCAAAAATTTAAGCTGGGTTTCGAAACCATTTTTGATGGTATCGGAACACTTGTAACAAAAACACTTAGAAACTTGTTTTTATGTTCTTGGTTTGAGTTAAAGTTATTTGTTTGACTTAAAGACTTAAAAATTTATTTCAAAATAGTCCTTTAACTTATTTTTTATATCAAAATCAATTTTAGTTTTATATATATTTTTTTAATTTTAATTTTTATAATTTATTAAATAAATTAATTAATTTAATAATTAAAATTAATTTTTGTTAGATAAATAAATAAATCTAATAATAAAAATAATGTGTTTGAAATATTAAGTTAATTGTTTAAAATAATGGGATGAATAAAAAAAATTGATGTCATTTCTTATGTTTAACACTAAAAAAATAAATTTTAAACCCTAACCCTAAATTCTAAATCATAAATTCTAAACACTACATCAATACCTCAAACTTTAAGATTAAATAATAATTCTAAACTTTAAAACTATTTTTTATTGTTGGTGCATAAATAGGACATTAAAAAACAAATAAAAAATAGTTTTCGCTCAGGGCCCTGGAAATTTCTGAGACAACCCTGCGCGGCCGTCAGTATTATTTGACGTCGATTTAGTCTAGGGTCCGGTGTATCGTCAACCTTATTAATAAAATTTTTTATTAATTTGAATTCACCAATTAAGTTAACCTCGTTTAATTAAGGTCAATTTTGAATTCAAAAAACCGTTTTAAATTAAGTTAAAGTTCAAAATGATTTTTATATGAAAATATTTTTAGTACCGATTTCCGGACCCAATGAGGGTGCTAATCATTTCCCATGCGTAATTAACTTCTGACCCCTTTTTCAAAGTGAATCTCTGGTCTTCTTTTTATGGTGTTCGATCTACCTAAGTGACCGGTGCGACTCTAATTTTATCATTTTTAAAAGAATTAATTTTTTAAGTGACATTTTCAAAGGAGATCATATTGTAGCATTCAAGACCTTCCACCCCATACTTTCAAATTTAATTTCCGTTTTTCATCTTCGAACACCTTTTCTCTTAAAAAAAGGGGTCGCTATAATTTTATATCGAAAATAAAAAAAATAAGATATTTAAAAAATAATATTTCGTATTCTATCAAATATATCTTTTAAGAAGGTAACGACTTCGAAACGTTGAAGTTATTAAAACCTGGCCCTGGATCCATGGAACTGTTTACACCCGATGTTCAAAATTTGGATGTTAACGTTGTCATCGAACAACGAATAGACATTGCACTTTCACAAACTCTTTTCAGTGCAATTCTATCACTTTGGGTTGGAATGATTGTTTGGGAAGCTCAAGATCCCTGCATGCCTCTTGTGGTGGCTCTCTTCGCCGTCGTCGGCATGTCGCTTAAAAGCATTGTTCAGTTTTTCTTCAGTATAAAGAACAAACCTGCTTCTAATGCTGTCGCCCTGAGTTTCAATTGTTATGTATTTGGGGAACTCAGTTATCCGGCATTGCCGAAGGTTACCCGTATGCTATCTCCACTGACCTTGAGCTTCTTGAACTGAGTAGGGATCGAGCTGGTTTGGTATCTCATTCAACTAGCTATTATATGAGATACAGATATGCATGTGTTCTCCGTAGCTTGTAAGGTAAAGGTAATGGTTTTTAATGTTTTTCTTGCTTTTTATTTTGATAAATATACAACTTAATTATTAAGATAGTTTTAGTATAATTATCTGTCGAATGATGTGATCATTAAAAATAAAATAATATAATTATATATTTAATCTTTATTATTCGTATATTTTTTAATTTAATTATTTAATTTAATTTTTCTTCAATCAAATAATAATACGTGTGACCACCTATTTAGAAAAAAAATTATAAAATCATACATGCATTTAAAGGAGTGAAACCCATGTTAACTTGGAGAAGGAGCAAAGCATCAATTACTGCATCAAGTTTACATTTGTGTAATAAATCATCAAATTTAACATATATTATTATTTTTTTATATTTATTCTTTTAGATTCACACAAAATTATAAATTTTAATATAAATTATTACATACAATAAATTGAAAATTTTAAATTATAATAAAATTTTATTTCATAAATTTTAAACTTTAAACCTAAAATAATTTTTTAATATTTAAGAGTTAACAGATCTTAAACCTTAAAATTCAAATTTCAAACTCTAAACGTTAAAATATAAATACTAAAAACTTATTTAAAAAACCCTAAATATTAAACTTATATATCAATCACTAAACTCAAAACGATTTTTAGTATTCAAATTTTAATAAACTCTAAATTTTAAGATTCAAACTTTAAACCCTAAATACTAAAACCTAAGTATTAAAAATTATTTAGAACATTCTAAATCTTAAACCTTAAAGATCAAACCCCAAGCCTTAAATGCTAAAAGTTATTTAAAATTTAGAGTAATTTATTATTCAAGGTTTAGAATTTAGGATTTGTTAAATAATTTTGTAGCATTTAGATTTTAGTGTTTAAAATTTAAATTTTAAGGTTTAAGATTTAATAAATAAACTTTAAAATTATGATAAAAATTTATTTAACATTTATGATTTAAAATTTATTAAATAAATTTTTATTATAATTTTAAAAATAATTTATTATATATAATTAAATTATATTATATTAAAAAACAAATATATGCTTTTGTGTGAATCTAAAAGAATAAATATAGAAAATAACAATATATATTAAATTCGATGATCTATATAAAAGAAATTAGTGTAATGATTAACACTTTGTTCCTTTTCCAAACTAGCATAGGTTTGACTCCCCTCAAACATATATGTATAATCATCAAAATTAAAAATATAATAATTATATAACACTAACCTATAATTAAATAATTATTTATATAATTTACCCGTTAAAAAATGTATAGTATGATAAATGACACTATCTTGGAAATTGTAGCTGCTATCTCAATTGCTTTTTTGGAATTTGATAGACACACGGAATCGAAGAGACCTCCACTTGCATTTATTTATGCCTGCTTTTGTCCATTCGTTTCATGCTAGTGCTTTATTAAGTTACTTGATCTTAATCTTGATTCAAGTGCATTACTGGATTAGGGATTGGGTTAACCAAAGGGAATGGAGGGTAAATCAAGCAAAAATAGTTATTTTTATTGATCTTTCTTTATTTGAAAGTAAGGCTAGGTAAGAATATTTTCTTCAACTTTGGCTTTACACTGATTTTTATATTGCACGTATAAAAAATAAAAACATATAGATTAGTCTCATTTTTGGGGTCAGTATAGTTGTCGTCGGTCGTTTGTTTATCCGACGGCGGGAGGTTTGTATCTTAAGTTCTTCTGGATTTTGAGATAAACACAGAGAAAAATGTTGTTTAGGTATTCAGTTTTCTGAAAGAAAAAAAAAAGTTTTGATTTTAATTTTGGGATGAGTCTTATACTCATCATTTTTTTTTAATTTTCTATTACCCCCTTAAATCCTTATATATTCTTTAAATTACAATCCTCTCCTTATACATGTTTATTTTTTTTAATAATTTCGTTATTATTTTTAAGCTTTAATAATATTTTTTGAATGATTTATTTTTATACAAGTCCCTCTATATTTTTATCTAACCTTTATCTCATATTAGTAGAATTCTCAAAATTTAGGTGATTTCATTGATATTTTGTATAATATCTTCTTATCATTAAATATTATTGAAGGAATAATAATTTTATTTTTCACGTTCTCAATCAGAACGAGCTAAAACCAACATTGTACATCATTGGAATTATAACATTTTATTAGATTTTTGCATTTTGAATCGAAGTCACTACAAACATTGGATATCCAAAAGCTTTTAGAGAGATAGGATTAGATATATATACACATAATTTGAAAAAAATACATCTCTTCATTTAAATAAAAATTTAAAAACATGATACGTACTCTTTACAAAATGTCATTATTACTTTCAGGTCAAATGTAGCAAGATTTATTGAAACATGAAAGGAAAAATTGAAAATGCAACGATAATGATACAAGCGAACATCTAAGGAAAAACATAAGCGAGATGCATCAAAGGCTACTAGCAACTCGGGACTGATCTTAGCCTTTCTTTCTTCAACCTCTCTACGCTTTACCGTGATTAGGCGAAGGGTTGATTGCCACATCTGGTTATTTGAGCTATAGAATCTCACTGCTTAATAGATTTTTTATGATTTTCTTGAATGTCATATTATTCTCGATTGTGTGCCCCGTTACTCAAGTGTGGTACTCATAGTGTGAATTGGCATCATATCCTGTAGGGTAACATGGGTTGTAGTGGGTGACATAATAGGGTCGAACCAAATCGGTCTTGTGTAGTTGTGGATAAAGATGTAAAAACAGTTAATTGGATGGGTTTCAGGTCGGGTTGTCAGGTCAGGTAAAATTGAATACAAGTTATTTCAGGTTGATTTGATGTTTTGACTCGATTCGAGTTGGGTGTGAGTCAATTTCAAGTTGGATCTAGTCCAGGTCGGGTTTATTTTAAGTCGAGTTTATTTCAGGTCGGGTACAAACAGTTCGGTTCAAAATCTGATAATTAACAGGTTCATTTCAGGTCGGGTTTATTTCAGGTTTGGTTCATTTCAAGTCGGTTTTATTTTATTTAAGGTTAATTCATGTTTTAAATTTATATTAATTATTAAGTTTGAGTTTTGTACAAATAATAGATAGACTTTGGGTTGATCATTCATTTCGAATTAATTATTTAACGTCTAACGTCTTTCACTACCATGAGTCACATTAAAAATAAATATTACGCACTAGACTAAACAAAATATCATCAAATGATTCATCTTAAAATTGGACTAAATTACAATATTAAAAATTAATAAAGGCAAATTTTGATCTTCGAAGATAAATAAAAATATCATGATATTAAAAATACAACTAAATTATAAAAAAAAAAGAATAAGGGTCAATTTGGAATAATAATAGAGTTTTAGAGACTACAATTAATAAAAATATAAATTTAAAATAATAAACATTAGACTAATTTACCAAAAAAAAGAATTGATTCAATTTTAACTAAAAATAAAGTTTTCATAAATTAATAAGGAGTAAGTTTAAGTTTAAAATTAAAAAAAAAAATGAATAAAAATAAAATATCATCTTATTAAAAATATTAGACTAAATTAAAAAAAATTAAATAATGATCAATTTAGAATAAAAATAAAATTATAAGATCTAAAAAGAACAAAAAAGTTATCAAATAAGTCATATCTAAAATATTAAACTAAATTATAAAAATTATAAATTAATACGTATTAACCCTTAAAAGTTTTGTTTTCCACCAAAACTTAGTATTATTAATTTGAAATAATGACTAATTCAAGGAGATAAAAAAGAAATAACGTTTTCAAATTCGAGAGAAATGTTTCTGAAGTTGGTATGATAAAAAAAATTGGTCAATTGAGGACATTCCTCCCTGACAGTCTCCTCTCAATTGTAAAAACTTTTGATCAAAGAATGTGAGAAAATATTGCTTACTTGGAACACGCAGGCCATACCATCAGCTTTAACTTGGACAAAATATATCTAAAGGGTCTTGTAATAAAGAGGATCTCCCCCAAAAATAAATTTGTATTAACGTTCTTGTCTGACAAAATCATGGAAAGTGCAAGCCTTTTAATAATTGAAGTTGGGGATTCCATAATCACATATTGCTGTTGAATTCTTCGAATCCATGTAGGTTCAAACACCCTAACATTCTTTCCAAATCTATTTAAGGTAGACAATGTCCTTCCTTCAAAATTCAATAAATTTATCCTATGATTGTTAGGTAACAAACCATGTTTAGGGAATAAGTTAACGAAAAGAGCCAGATTGACCGTAGGCTTAATACCCCAACGAGAACAATAATCAAAGAAGCCTTTGGGTAAGCGGGTTGACTCTGATCCCAGCTCAATGATAGATATCATGTTAGAACCACCAGTCAGATAAGGGGAGAAATCCTAATCAAGCATAACGGTTTTTCTCACTAAGACATGATCTCCTATTCATGCTAATCAATTAACTCAACCGATTAACGTAGATGAAGAGATTGGCTCGTTGATCTTTGATTCGAGAGTCTTCCCGGCTTGCCTAAATAGTTGAAACTTTTAAGGCTAATCCATCAGATGGCATGGTGTAGGTCCCCATGCAAAGCGTGAACTTTGAGTTTCCTACTCACCATAGCGCTATTAAGTTTCTTAAAGAAGTATGGACTTCGTACGTACCAGCACTTATCTTAGTCCACTAAGTACAAGACTTGAATCAAAAGAAATGTTTATGGTAAGAAAATTTTTGAAGTTTACTTTTTTTTGTAACGCCCTAAAAATGGGCCTAGAAGTTAGTGAACCGATTTCGTCGATTTAGCCTAGTTCGGGATTAAATACTTAAAAATTGATTTTTAATCATAATAAATTATGGAAAAATATCTTAAAATCCTTATTTAATATATATTTGAATTTGATGAACTTAATTTCGAAAATTGACTCTTGAATCCCTAGGATTTTGAAATTAGTGACTATTTTGTAAAAATTGAAAATTTAAGGATGATTTTATAAAATTAAGACAAAACTTTGAATCATTAAGGGACTTTAATCCAATCTTAATCCTAGCTGATCTAAACATTCCAAAGGCCTATTTTAATAACAAATAACCCATAATTTTAGTTAATAACCCAAATAACTTAATGTTAATCCTAAAAACTTATTTTTCATCAAAATATAAACATATTTTTTTAGAATTTCGATTTATCCTATTTTGGATAGTCACTCAATCATCTTTTCAAAGGTAAAAAACAAATTTTTTCAATAAAAATTCATTTGGTTAATTCTTTATTTTTTTCTTCAAAATATCTTCGTTTTTTCTTTGGTTTTACTTGTTTTTAAACCTTAGAAGGGGTTGGATCAATTTTGGAGGTGAAAATCATTCAAAAATCTGAAACCTAATGTTCTTTAATGAAATTCCTAAGTTCTTGGTTGATTGTAACAATCTTTAAAGTCTTGACTCAATAATATCGATTTTCTTCATAAAAATTCTATTATTTTCTTGATTTTCGTTCAAGGGTTTTACATGGCTATTTTTTATGCCTAAATATATGAATCTTGAATTTTTTTAGATGTAATTAAGATGTTTTTTTTAAGAATCTAATCCCAAACATAAGTTTTAGGTGGTGTTTAGAGAGGTTTTCGGTGAGTTCGGTTAGGTTTTATGTTTTTTTAGGGGATGCCATGTATTGGTCCGACTTGAGAGATGTTTGGTGTTTTATAATGCACTAAACCCTCTGGTTTTGATGCTTGAATCAGGTCAAGAGGTATAGTAATAAGTTTGAGGGAGATCGGAAAGTCGAATCGCGTTTTCGAGTGACTTGTCGAGCAAGTTTCGGTAAATCGGTGAGTGGATTATGAGGGATTCCAATTTTCCGTAGTTCTAAATATGTTTTCAAAGGTTTTAGGGTTTAGAGAAGGTGTGAGAAAACTCCATATACCCAGAAGTATGTTTAAAATATTGCTTTCTTAAAGGTTCTCATATTTTGCCTTGTTTTTACTATGTGTTTTAGTCATGCTCGTATTATACTTATGAATATGTGAATATGCATGTGTTTGAATGATCGTGATATTTTTTTACATAAGTTTTTATATACATATGATGCTCCCACGGTTTTGTTTTGAAAACATGAGAAAAATGATTTTTATTGGTTTATGCATTTGATGCATGTATTAGTGGGATGCATGTGATTAATACAATGTTTTTAACTTGAAACTTGAGAATTGATTTTGTTTTGAGTTGGATATTAAAATGATGTAATAGGGATAAGTTGATCGATCAATAGGATGTGAGTGCATTATAATTATAAAATTCATATACGTTTGTAAATTCCTTAGTGATGCATTAGAGTTATTGCTTGAATTATGGTATATGTGTTGTATTGCATTTAAGTGTAGCTTATCCCGAAAGCTAAGGTGGGAAAAATGATTGGATTAATCCATCATGTGCATGAGTTTAGCTTATGCGTGGTATGAGAAGGCAGTTTAGCCCTCATACGTGTTATGAGTAGCGATTTAGCTCTCATACGTGACATGTTGGCGGTTTAGCCTCATGCGTTGCATGTCTTGACATTTTCCTTGCATGCGAGTTTCCGTTTATCCCAACGATTAGAGGTAAGATTAATCGAATCCCTAATGCCAACACAAGAAAACGTAAGTGTAATGTTTTTACTTTTTTATTGCGAATAGAGTTTGCGAGTGTTTGACATTGAGTTCAAACGTTTTATAAGTCTTGCTATGTGAAGCATGTAAGCCTTGAGTTTTGTGGCTTAGAACCACGCTGGTGCCATTGTTAGCCATGAGTGATTATTTTAATTAGAGAATGACTTATTTTAAAATTAATTTTTGTATATTATGGGCTGCATTGCTAGGTGTTTTTAAATATGTTTTTATTCACTCACTCAGTTTATTCTTACCCTCTCATTTACCTTGCAATGCAGAGTATTTAGTGTGAAGGCAACAAAGAGAAGCAATGATCTAGGTAACCGTCAACTGAAAGGTCAAGTATGTCTTTATAACATTAGTAGTAGTGAGAGAGCAATGGGGATGAGATATTATTATGAGAATGATGTTTCTACTAATTATACTTTCAATGGCTAGATTGATTATCCATATTGATGTTAGCTTGTAACTTGAATTTGAATTTCCTTTTGGTATTACATTAGTTATAATAAAAGTTATATTGAAGTTTGATTCTTGATATCCCTATGTATGAATTTGAGTGTTGATGATAATGAAGCATGAGTATTTATGAGTTGAATCTATGATGTAGTTATTTAGGTTGGAATGCATCTAGAAATAATATTGAGTATATTTATATTGATTTTATATGTGTTTATGTGATTGTTGATGTTAAAGCATGCTCTTAAGAGTTGGATATTTTGTTGCTAACTAGGTTGAATTGTATCTAACTAATATGCAATGATATGTGCTTAAAGTGTTTATTGGTGAATTTTTATATAGAGAATGTCTTGAAAACTTTGGAGGATTGAAATTTATATGCAAGCATGTAACGAATCTAATTAAAGATTGGTAATGCTAATTTCATAATTAATCCTAAATTTCTAGAAAATTATATTTTGGTCCCTAAAGCATGTTTGTACGTTTTAGGACTCATTCCTTATCTAATTCTATTGTAATCGAATATAATATTTTCATGAACATGTAGGATCAAAATAATGCATCTATAGAAGATAAAAAAATTTAGGGTTGTTTATCGAGATGAGTCTCCGGATTAGCCTCGGTATTCTTTATGTAACTTGTTCGAGTCGGGTTTTATCTAGACCGGGTTTAGGGGGTTACATTTTTTGGTATTAGAGCTTAGGTTTACGAAACCTTTCAGATATTTTGTTTAATTGTTATGTTGTTATGTTTATTTATGCTTGATGTTGCCTATGCACGGTGAGTGTTTGAAAAATGCTATGTTAATGATGCACGGTGTTTGCTATTTGTGATTATTTTTATTGTGCCGTAGTAATTATGACCTTGTTTGACAAGCACGCAGTTTGCAAGCATGATTAAATTTTGATGTGCTTAGATGTTGATATATGAATTGTTGTTTGCAATCATGATTAAATTATGATATGCTTAGATGTTGCTATATGAATTTTTTTTTGTAAGCATGATAGAATCTTGTTGTGTTATTATGACATTAGTTATATGGAGATGTTTTAACTAAGTTTAATGTTGTCTTGCATGTGGAATTTATGCATGAGAAAATAAATGTACTTAGATTTTAAGTGTTGCATACATTGTTGTCATTTGTTTTAAAAATGATTTATAAGTTGAACATCTCATGATAATTGTGATTTTGTTATGCCATGTAGCATTGGAAAATAGTTTGAATTTTCTTTGTTTAATGTATGAGTTTTTGGGATGGTTTTATATGATGCTTAATGCATGTGTGGGTAGCATATGAAAAGTGTTGAGTATAGTTTTGGAAAATACACTTGTTATAAGGTTATATGTTCTTGATGCTAATCATAGTTGATGATTGTGCTATGTGATGATTGAGTATATATTGTTGGGGTTTATTTTTGGGTACCTATTGCTCTAACTACTACTAGGAAATTATTTTATATTGTACTTGAGCTACTTGGAACTTGCTTCACGCTGGTCTCCCAAGTTTTGCAAAATGTTTCTCCATGTTAAAATTGTTTTCCCACTTTATTATGCTTGATATGAGACCAAAAAGAAAGCTAAAACTTGGTAATAGAGGAGTTGTGGGGATCAAAAAGTGTAAACAAGCTTATGTTGTGATATTTGATCTTGAGTCGATTGGGTCCTCGACCGTATTTGAGTGTAAAGTGGTTTTGAATTAGTTTTATCTGAGAATTTATTGTGTTGGTGAGTAGTAGGTGACAACATCACTGAGAGTGCTTTTGGGAATTTTAAAGTGCTTTGTGTGCAAGGTGAATTGAACATGTTGGAAACGTTTGAGTTATGGTGTGGTTGTGTACTCTTGAGTTCTAAGTTTCTATGGTTTAGAATGTTGAAGGGGTAGAAAGTTGAAGTTCCAGAGTTGAGGATGTTGTTTGTGACTATGTACAGTAATCATGCATAGTATAAGAGCATTTATATGCATATACATTAGACATCTTAGGACATGCATGCATTCTTGAGCATGACATTAGATTGCATTTGCATGCACTTGCATAGGCATTTAGGGTGATATATAGGACTCATGCATACATTGTCCATATATGCAAATGTTTCCCTCTTGAAAACGGAAGTTATGTTGTGGTTGGTCCTTTAGGGAAAATGTAGGTTTATAAAGGTGCTTGGAAGATACTCTTGTTGGTAATGAGTCTATTGTGCAGTGGGTCGAGTTACTATTCTGGTTGGGAAGTAATTCTTTATAAGGATTGGTTAGCTGGGCTTGGAGTTGTGGATGGTTTTACCTAGGTTGGGTGCCTTGAGTTGATGTCATTTTGGGTTGGTTGTTAGTAAAATGGAAGGTTGAGTTTTATGGTGGTTCTTTAGCGTGAGTTCAGGTTTTGTAAGAGGTGGTGTTATCTTTGTGTTTGGAGGAAGTACTACTTGATATTTTCTGTTTGGTATGGTTCAAAAAGTGGTTAAGTTTTTGGAAAGAAAAAAATATATCAAAAAGGGAGTTTAGCTGTTGAAGGATGCGTAACGGACTTTTATGGGACTTGAGAAGTTACGGTTGTGTTGTATGGCTTAGCTTTTGCATATTGTGTTCTTAAGAGAGTTATGATGGGTTTACCTTGGGTATGGTCAGGTTGTTGTGGAGTTGTTGGATGTATTAATCCTTGGATACTTTTTTATGCAGGAATTGTGTGATGAGGAATGATGGGTAGTTTGTAACCTTGTTTTGTGAAACGGCCTTTTAAGCTTGCCTAATCTTTGGGAAGTGTTGAGAAGGTTGGGTTTTGAGGAGTTTCCATTTATGGTTGGTTTTCTCCTGTGTTGTTGTTGCTTAACGATAAAATGGATGTTAGATTGAGTGGACGGAGACATGAAATCAAGCTTTGAAAGGTTAAAAAGGCTTAAAGATCATTTTTGATTTTGTCATAATCTGAATGAGAAAAAAGTTAGTTGATCGCAGTGTAGTGTTGTTTAATGGTCCTGTCAGTGAGTTGTTTGGGAAATTTTGTGTTGTACATCTAGGTTGTTACCGGTGCGCAGTTACCGAAAAATTTGTTATGCATTGCTAAGTTGGTTATGGCGATCTAGTCTTTAGATGAGACATTGTCTTCTGGTTGAGCATGATGTTGTGTACTAACACAAAAGGATTATAAGTGCCTTGTATTGCATGATGAGTTAAATCTAAGTTGCTTAGTGTGTCTTAGGTTGCTTAAGGGTTATGTCTTGACTGGTGTCGATATAGTGGAATAAGTTAAGAGTGTTGTGAAGTCAAAAGTAATGTTGGCTCGATTAAGCTTATCAAAGAGTGTAGATCTTGTGACAGATTTGCAGGTGAGACTTTCCATGGTTAAGATGTTTTGAGGTAAGTTGTTATCGGATATTGGGTGAATCTGTATTTGCAGAGAACATTTGAGGTTGTGTTGATGGGTTTTAGTTGTGATGTTGATTGTCTTTTATGTATATGAGGCACGTGGTTATGTTTTATGGTGTTAAGTTAGAATGGTATTTGGATCAAAGTTTGTGGTAGTCTTTTGTTATGCATATGAAATTAAGTTGTGTCAGGAGTTTGAAAGCGGTTGTTGTTTAATGGATTTGTTTTGGATGTGGTTGAGTTGAAAGTGAATGTTTGTTTTGCTGGTAAGTAGAGCTTGAGAGCTAATGTTCTTTGAGAATGTCGTCAAAGGTTTTAGAGTAGAGGTGGGTGAACAAATCTTCGTAAGTTTTGTGATGTGGTTTCTCAGCAATTAAGAGAGAGTTTTTCCTTGAGAACGATTGGATATGTTTCTTATGGGTGCACAATTTTCTGGGTGTTATGAGCTCTTCCTGTTAAGTTGGTTGAGCGGTATGTTTTAATGTGGTAAGGTTTTTGAGATGGATGTTAGGTATCCTGTTAAGTTTCAAGTATTCTCTCGTCAATAGGAATATGGCCGGTTTAAGTGGGTTATCCAGGTTTGGAAAGGTATGTTAAGGTACTATAATATGAATATTCGGTGTTCTTAGTGAAGGTGCTATCGTTGGTAGAGTTGTTTGTAGCCGTGTTCAGTAGTCGTGTGTTCAAGTAATACCGTTTAAGACTTTTTGTTGTTGGAAGTTGCAATGTGTTGTTGTGTTGAGCGAGGCTTGGTGGGAAGTTTTGGTTGTTGCCTTGTGTTTTAGAATATGATTGAGGAAGCTAAGCTTGTTAGTGACAGTTGGGAGCTGTGGAAGTTTCCCGAAAGACGATTGACAACCTTGAGTAAGAAGAGGTTAGGCCGCCGGGAAAAGAAAAAAGGTTTCGCTTTTGGCTTAAGAGTGCAATGAGTGTTAAAACGAACAATGGTGTTTTGGTGTACCGTTGCTCTGTGTATCATTGCAAGTTGTGATGATGGGTGATGCTAGGATGAGACTGAATCTTGTCTATAAGAGATGTATATTGATATCTTGGCTTTTGTTAGTAAATGTGCTTGTGATAAGGTCATCATGTGAGTTAGAGAGTTTTAGCGGTATCATGGTGTTTCGAAAGTCACGCGGGAGTGTAAGGAAGTTGTGGAGTAGTTTCCTTACCTTTTTCCAAGGTGAAAATTTTGAGGAAGAAATTTCTTAAGTGGGGGAGAATTGTAACGCCCCCAAAATGGGCTTAGAAGTTAGTGAATTGATTTTGTCGGTTTAGCATAGTTCTGGATTAAATACTTAAAAATTGATTTTAATCAAAATAAATTATGAAAAATATCCTAAAATCCTTATTTAATATATATTTGACTTTGATCAACTCAATTTTGAAAACTGACCCTTTAATCCCTAGGATTTTGAAATTAGTGACTATTTTGTAAAAATTGAAAACTTGAGGACGATTTTTTAAAATTAAGCTAAACTTTGAATCTTTAAGGGTCTTTGATTCAATCCTAAATCCTAGTTGATCTAAACTTTCCAAGGGCCTATTTTAATAACACATAACCCATAATTTTTATTAATAACCCAAATAACTTAATATTAATCCTAAAAACTTATTTTTCATCAAAATATAAAACCATTTTTTTAGAATTTCGACTTATCCTCTTTTGGGCAGCCACTTAATCATCTTTTAGAAGGTAAACACCAATATTTTCAATAAAAATTCATTTGGTTAATTCTTTATATTTTTGTTCTTCAAAATCTCTTCGTTTTTCTTCGGTTTTACTTGTTTCTAAACCTTGAAAGGGGTTGAATCAATTTTGGAGGTGAGAATTGTAACATGACTTTTTAGAATGATCAAGACATTGTAGTTTTTAAGGGTAATTTTATGTTTTTATTTAGTTAAAAACTATGTCGTTTAGTTTATAATAGGTTAAAAAGGCTCTATAGTCACCGTGTTCAGTTATAGAATGAATGAAATGAAATTCTATTTCTCTCTTTCCTTCCTTACTCTGTCACCTTCATATTTATTTCTTCTCCATTTTTTTTTGTTTACAATGGCATCAGAACCCATCTTGAATCCTTTTGAATGGCGGTGAATCAATTACACACAGAGTTTATTCAATTGGAAAATTCCATCGATCGAATGTTCAATGAGTTTCAAGCAAGATTTTTAGAAGATGTAAAAATGTTGTTAGAGAAGGCTTTCAAAAAATCAATCAATTTTCCTAAAACTATGTCAGAAAGTAGGGAGGAATCAGATAACTCATCCTTGGTGTCCGATTCAGGAGAACCAAACATTCAAGTCTCAACCACAAAAAGCTCAACCACAACAGAGGTTAGTGATCGTTTATTAGAACTATCATCGGTTCAAGATTTGATCGATTTTTTGAACCGACACAAATTTTAGATTTATCCATGGATGCTACAGAGATGATTTCGGTTACTAAAATCTCAACGCCATCGTTGATCCTATCGGGTGTGATGTTGAATTTACCTAGGGTGGCTAGTGAAGTGGATTCGAACAATCTTGATGAACAAGAAAAATTGGTAACAAACCCAATTGAAGCCAAAGTGTTCGATGAATGGTCTGTGATAACAGACGTAAAGTTTGATGATTCAGTTAGTGGATTGCTGGAATTGCCACAAAATGAGAGTTATGATATTTTTGAGAAAAACTATTGAATGCATCATTAAGAAATGTAAAAGTGGTATGGAATCAAGAGAATGGAACCAACTTGCTGATTGGATTACTCTGATGTAAATTGTTGATCACAAAACTTCATCGCAACCACACAGACAAGAAATTGCAGGTATACATATTATTCACAACTTTAAATTTCAATTGCTTATTGGTGCTTTGGCTGAGAATGAGGATCCATACTGGTTTAGAATATTACTAATGGTAAAATACAGCAACGCAAGAGATGCATTTTATTTATTGTCTAAAAGATTAATTAAGGGCGATAGCTCGACTGTTGTTGTTTTTGATCTAATTATTGGTGGGGGTCTTATTGTTTTGACCACTTCATTAAGGGAAGTTGAATATGATCTTGTTTTATTTAATGAAGATGAATGTTCTTTGTGTGAAACTTTGAAACAAGGTAAAATAAACAAGTTAATGATTCCTTGGGTCGATGGAACTTGTGTGATTATCTTCAAATCAGAAGCATGGTTTGATCATTTTAGAGTTGAGAGTGAAAGGAGATGGAGTCTACACATACATGAAATCAACCACTAGTAGAAGTTGAATCCATTTTTTCCTTTTCATATGAGGATTTTGAAACATTAGTCAATGAAGTATTTAAAGAAAAAGGTGAACAATGAAGGGTTGCATCTATGAAGAAAGTTTAGTATCCATAGATCTTTGAAGAGTCGAAGAGTACAATTAAGATCTGAGAAGATATAGTTTTCAGCCTTGAGAGTTGTGAGGTTTCTACCAACAAGGACAAGGAGTTTTCTTCGTTGTTTCAATGTGAAGGTTTTGAAAGCTTTAAGACTTTTAGTGATGTTAAATTTGAGTGGGTTCGATTGCTTCAAAAATTGACATCTTCGGTTGATTTTTTGTCATGGGGGAGTTGTCAATGGTCATTTTCAACCCATAATTTCGGAACACTCTTTTCCTAAGATTTTGTTAATGTTCTAAGAGCTTACATATTGAGCAACATTGTTTTTGAACCCCACCTCATAGATAAGTCTCTTAGTCCTTGGCTTATATCAATCGAAAGAGACAAAGTTGATAACTTAGAGAAAAGATGCACAAATGGTTCAAGAACAATTGGTAGTGTTGCATTCTGTGTCAATGGGTTTGCAATGGTTAAAGATTCCAAATTGAAAGAGGAACGGTTCGTGTTTGAGACTCTCTTTTACACGGTTGGAAAATGATGGACCTTGACTATTTTATTGGTTACAGTGGGAGGTAAAGATGTTAGTTGGTGCAAAATGGTAGAACTGATAGAGGCATTCTCAAGGTTGCATTTTGTAAATCACCACAAATAATAGATTATGCTTCAATTTCGAAATTGATTTACTCTACTTTGGATGAGGGATCTATGATTGTCTGTTTAAAGTGAAGGAAAAACAGAAAGAACTTGCTTAAAATGCAAATGGGGGAGCGCCTGCCAAAAAGCAAAGTTCAGGAGAGTTGCATTTGCGCAAAGATATTTCTAAGCTGAACCTGCCTAAATCTTGTGCTATAACATTCCCTAGTGGAAATGATAACCTAAAGAATTTTGAAATTTTAATTCAGCCTAATGAAGGATATCATTCTGGTGGCATGTTTTTGTTCTCCTTTCAAGTTTATCTCATCTATCTGCATGAGGCACCCAAAGTTAAGTGCAAGACCAAGGTGTACCATCCTAACATCGATTTGGAAGGAAATGTATGCCTGAGCATTTTACGTGAAGATTGGAAACCGATGCTCAATATAAATACTATAATCTATGGGTTGTATCATCTTTTTACGGAACTAAATTACGAGGATCCCTACAACCATGAAGCTATAATAGTGTTGAGGGATAACCCAAAGATATTTGAATCTAACGTGAGGAGATTTATGTCTGGTGGGTATGTTGGTCGATCCATTTAAAGAAAACAATGATGATCCGAGTTGACTCAAAGATGTCTTCCTCAAGAGTCTTGGCGTATTGTCTTTTTCTTAAATACTTGAGGACAAAGATTATTTAAAGAGGAGAGTTTGGTAACATGCCTTTTTAGAATGATCAAAACGTTATAGTTTTGAGGGGGAATTTTATGTTTATAATGGGTTAAAAAGACTATGTAGCCACCATGTTCAGTTATCGAATGAATGAAATGAAATTTTGAGTCTCCCTATTTCTCTCTTTTCATCCTTAGTCTATCATCTTCCTCTTTATTTCTTCTCTAGTATACTTTTTTTGTTTAAAAAAATCATTCAAATCACATAAACCTAAATTTATTTAATGAAATTCCTAAGTTCTTGGCTGATTGTAACAATCTTTAAAGTCTTGAATCAATAAAATCGGTTTTCTTGATAAAAATTTCATTATTTTCTTGATTTTCGTTCAATGGTTTTAAATGGTTGTTTTTGATGCCTAAATACATTAATCTTGAAGTGTTTAGATATAATTAAGATGGCTTTTAAGTATCTAATCCCGTACATAAGATTTAGATGGTGTTTGAAGAGGTTTTTAGTGAGTTTCGGTTAGGTTTTATGGTGTTTTTAGGGGATGCCATATATTGGTCCGACTTGTGGGATGTTTGGGGTGTGTTATAATGCACTAAGACCTCTGGTTTTGATGCTTGAATCAGTTCAAGAGGTAGAGGAACAAGTTTGAGGGAGATCGAAAAGTCGAATTGTGTTTTTGGGTGACTTGTCGAGCAAGTTTCGATAAATTATGAGTGGATTATGAGGGATGCCAATTTTTCATTTTTTTAAATATGTTTTCAAAGGTTTAGGGGTTTAGAGAAGGCTTGAAAAACCTCCCTATACCCAGATATAATGCCTTATTTTTACTATGTGTTTTAGTCATGCTCGTGTTATACTTGTGGATATGTGAATATGCATGTGTTTGAATGCTCACGATATGTTTTTACAAAGGTTTTTATATACATATGATGCTCTCAGGGTTTTGTTTTGAAAACATGAGAAAATGGTTTTTACTGGTTTATGCATTTGATGCATGTATTAGTGAGATACATGTGGTTAATGTACTATTTTTAACTTGAAACTTGAGCATTGGTTTTGTTTGTGTTGGATATTGTGATGATGTAATAGGGATAAGTTGATCGATCAATAGGATGTGAGTGCACTAGAATTATAAAATTCGTATACGTAGGTAAATTCCTTAGTGATGCATTAGAGTTTGATGAGTGTTCAAAAGTATTGTTTTTATTACCCTTTTTACTCATTTTTATTGTTATACTTAAGCACATAATTAGTTGTATTTTATTATTTTCATGCACTTTCCTTTTATTTCCTTTGTTGTCACTTTAATTCCTTAGTTGGTTGAATTTTGTGAAAAGGATACTACTGTGGTTTATTTCCATGTTTGCAGGATTCCTTCCTTGATGAGGAGCTACAGAATGGACAAGAAATTAGTAGATATAAGGTCAATAGGAGAGTACATGGAAAGATTTGGAGAATAAAGCAAAGAAGGAAACAGTTGATGAGAATAAAATGAGAATGGAAATATTCTTTATAATTATTTCCAATTCAAGTTTATTCCATCACCCAAGTCAACCAAGAAAAAGCTATTAAAAGAGAAGCATGCCGTCCAAACAAAGTGAGCCGATCGAGTGAGAGGGATTGACGCAAGAAGGGGCTTTCGATTTCCCATTGTATTTTCCTTGTTATTTTCGAGTGATGAGAGGATTTACTCTTTGAATCTTTTGCCCAACAATGAACTAAATTAAAGTTGGCTTGGGTTATTCTATTTTATGGTTTGATCTAGTTTAAATTCTATCTAAGTTTATGTTGTGTTCTTAATTAAGGTTTGCATATTCTTGGTGTTAATTTGGTTTACGAGAGAATTGAGAAAGGACATCAATAAACGATTCATTTATCCAGATTCGGGAGAATTGGATTCACCAAACGAATAGACATGGTTCGATCCAAGTGCGAGAGAACTAATCCAGCTTAGGGATAAGTGCAGGATTTCAACGGCTAAAAGAAGCGCAAGAACGTTGCTGTACAATTAACATGGGTTGTGCAATTAACAACGTCTCAGATTAGGGATAGCGGAGACCATTGAAGAACACTTTGCCGAACCTTGAGGATAGTCGCTCAACTTGCCCGAGCAATTCCCTTAATCGCAATTTCCCAAGCATTTGGATGAATTGACTAGGCCATCCGACTAAGCCCAATTATCGGAACAATTGAGTGGTGCGAGCACCCACTTGCAAGGAAGAATTCATTTGTTCATCATTCCATAATTCAGGATAATTTAGCCAAATATCTCTTATCAATTGCTCCAATTTATTTTCATTTAAATACCAATTCTATAAACCACTTTTGTCTTCATTTTTCAGTGCAAGAAATTAGATTCCGGAAGAAGCATCAATCCCTGTGGAGACGATAAATTTTTATACTATAACTTGAAAACGTGTACACTTGCATGTAATTACGAACACTTAAAACACGCAACAAGTTTTTGGCGCCGTTGCCGGGGATTGGCAATAGCGACTTTGTTTTTAGTTTCCTACATTCTTAAATTTTATTTTTTTTACTAACCTATTTTTTTTATTTATAAAAAACAAAAAAAATTAGGTGTACATCATGTTGAAGGAACTTCGAGATGCAGAAATATAGAAAGAAATATGTTCGGGAGTTTTTGTTGGAAGATATGAATCGATCCAATCAAGAATTTTTTGATGATTACCTATGCCAACCAAGAAACTTCGAGATGCGGAACAATAGAAAGAAATATGTTCGGGAGTTAATGTTGGAAGATATGAATTGAAGCAATCAAGAATTTCTAAGATTAAATGATGATTATCTATGCCAACCAAGAGTAGCCCAACAAGATGGAAAGAAGTATATTCGAGAGTTGATGTTGGAAGATAGGAATCGAGCAAACCAAGAATTTTTTACATTAAATGATAATTACCTATACCAACAAAGAATAACCTAACAAGTTTATGCCAGGGTAATTTTTTGTTCTTATTATGGAGAAAATCATTTGGTTAGTAATTGCCCGTACAGTACTAGAACATGTGACCACATGAAGGACCACAGATGGAACCAACAACAAAATCCTTCATGGTATGATCAACACGCTCAAAATTTTTTTACCATGACAATTTTGTTGATGCTACAAATATGCCATGGCAATTTAGTCCTTTTCAAGAGAATCCAAATTCTTCAGAGGAAATATTTCAAGCATCATTGGCTAGAATGGACAGATTAATAGAGAATATGAGAGATCAAATAAAGTCCATGGATGCGAGGAAAATCGAGTTGGATGCATCCTTGGGGAATTCAGAAGGTCAATTAAGGAGATCCATATATGTCATGGATAACATGCCCCAACAATCAATTCTTAGGGATACTGAAATCCCAACACTGGAGGACAAAGAGGAAATTTCGGAACCTCCGAGTCTAAAGCATGTTGATGAGAAAAATTGCCCAATAGTGGATGGGTCTACAAAAATAATTACCACGGCAATGGAGAAGCCTGAACAAGGCAATGTCACGATACCATTCAATGAGGCCGAGGAGGGTAATGTTACTGAAAATTCTGAGGAGTCTGAGTCCCAGGATGTTACATCAGCACTGATGCTGAAGAAGGAATCTGAGGATTACTCTTACTCACAGTTGCTTGGGCAATTACATGACGACATGCTCGATCAACGAGATGGCGATACTTTGTTAATGGAATATGAGAAGGTAATAATTGAACCTTTTGAATTCTTTAAAACCACACCTCTTCCATTGCAGGTATCTTCTGAGGAATCAACGTCAAACGATTTAAGGCATCAAAAGTAATGTATGATTCTTTGGGAGAAGATAATCTATCTTTGGTAATTTCATCCCATATTAGTTCAATGCCAAAATCTCTAATGATGGAGATGTTTGAGATTCATAAAGATCAAGGTGGGTTGATTCTTGAAGACTTCGAGAAAGATGATCCTTCACTTCATTTACATCGAATTTTGACAATAGATTGCCATGGCAATTGGCTTGAACAGCAATTGCCTCGACAACGAAGACTATATCCAACCATTATGGATATCAACGAGAATGAGGTAATTAAATGGTTGGATGTTGATATAATTTTTTCTAATTGTTTATTCATGCCTTCAGGAACAATATCAAGGTGGAGAGTATACATAGACTACAAAATAACACGAAAAAAAAGATGCCTCCACCATGATAGCACAAATGGGAACATCTGTGCTCATATTGTCCCAACCCTTTTTGGGCAGAATTGTCACTCGATGGAGGGTGCGGATGGATTATAAAAAATATCGGAAACAACCCTCCATAAGTTTTCTTTATATTTTATTTTATATTATTTTTCTCTTTTATATTATTTGGTATTTTCATGAATTTTCTTAATTATGGTTTTTAGGAATAATTCTTGCTTTATTGACCTTTATCTTTTTAGGAAAGGAAATTAAGATCAAGAGAGATTTAATTGCAGATTTGGATAGACTTTAATATGGGTCAAACTTTGAAGAGATTAATTTCATAATTAACTCTAAAAGTTACCCTTATTTTTGGTCTATTTATTTCCTTTTTATCCTAAACGAAATTATTTCCTTCCACTGACGATCTTTCTCACCTACTTTCACCAATAATATTTTCGTTTTTCTTGACAGAAAAGTGGAGTAGTGATTATATTGGAAATTTAGGATCAATTCACTATGATGTTATGCTCGCAACTTCACATGCCCAGGCAATTATTGTTGCTCAGGAAAATGCTACTATAGATAATGGAAAAAACCAATGGAGGACCTAATCCACCAGCACAACCACCAGGACAAGGACTAAAAGTTAAATATATGGCAAGCAGGAAATTACTAACTTAAGGTGTCGACCTTTCTAACTCATTTGCATTTTTTTTATTTTTGCATGCATTGGAGACAATGCTCATCTCGAGTTTGGGGGGTTTACCTTTAATTCATGGTAGTTGCATTCATTATTAGTTGTTGCATATAGATTGCATATATTATTTTCCAAGAATTTCAATTTGATCTAATTGCTGTAAATTTGATGGATAACCAATGATGAAATTTATGCCATTACACTTAATTGAAAATTGCCTTTGATTTTAGGATTGCATTAGAAGAATCTAGAATTTTACTACGTTGCTGATTTTTTTTACATGATTGTGAACTGTTGATTGATAGAGACTTTGTGAATTTAGGTTGTTAGAATTTTGGGCAAATAAAATTAAAAAAAAGAGTGAAGGAAAAGTGGATAAGCAATATCATTCTAGAGGTGCTCGAAACTGGCTCTAGTTTGTATACAATAAAGAATCACTAGAGGTGCCCGAAACTGGCTCTAGTAAAATAAAAATTTATGCCCAAGCAATTATTGTGTTAAACCGACTGTTCACATAGAATCTTGAAAATTGAGTTGTACACAACTACACATACACTTGGTCACGAGTATTATAGTTTGATTCTGGGAAATTTCTTTGTTTTTCGAAAAATTTAAAGGTGATCATACTTTGTGTCCCGGTTCTGAGGTTGGAAGTTAAATTTTAAAGCATGTCTGTGAAGATTGGATGCCTTGGCAATTAATTGTTAGGTTTGCATTGCTTGAGGACAAGCAATAGTTCGAGTTTGGGGGTGTGATGAGTGTTCAAAAGTATAGTTTTTATTATCCTTTTTACTCATTGTTATTGTTATTCTTAAGCACATAATTAGTTGTATTTTATTATTTTCATGCATTTTCCTTTTATTTCCTTTGTTGTCACTTTAATTCCTTAGTTGGTTGAATTTTGTGGAAAAGGATATTGTTGTGGTTTATTTCCATGTTTGCAGGATTCCTTCCTTGATGAGGAGCTACAGAATGGGCAAGAACTTGGTGGAGATAAGGTCAATAAGAGAGTACATGGAAAGATTTGGAGAATAAAGAAAAGAAGGAAATAGGTGATGAGAATCAAATGAGAATGGAAATAGGAAACAAATAGGCATGGTTCGATCCAAGTGCGAGAGAACTAATCCGGATTAGGGATAAGTGTAGGGTTTCAACGGTTAAAAGAAGCGCAAGAAAGTTTTTGTATACCCTTGATTAACGCAGGGATGTATCATCACGAGTTGTGCAATTAGCAACGTCTCATGTTGGGGATATTGAGGACCACTGATGAACGCTTTGCCGAACCTTGAGGATAGTCGGTCAACTTGCCCGAACAATTCCCTTAGTTGCAATCACTCAAGCATTCTAATGAACTAACTAGACAATCCGACTAAGCCCAATTTCCGGAACAATTGAGTGGTGAGAGCACCCACTTGCAAGGAAGAATTCATTTGTTCATCATTCCATAATTCAGGATAACCCAACCAAATCTCTCTTATCGATTGCTCCAATTTATTTTACTTGTGTATTTTATTATTTTCATTTAAATACAAATTCTATAAACCACTTGTGTCTTTATTTTTCAGTGCAAGAAATTAGATTCCGGAAGAAGCACCAATCCGTGTGGAGACTATAACTTTTTATAATATAACTTGAAAACGTGTACACTTGCACGTAATTGCGAACACTTAAAACACTCAACAGATTTATTGCTTGAATTGTGGAATAGGTTTTGTATTGCATTTAAACATAGCTTATCCCGAAAGTTAAGGTGGGAAATATGATTGGAGTAATCCATCGTGTGTATGAGTTTAGCTTATGCGTGGTATGAGTAGGCGGTTTAGCCCTCATACGTGGTTTGAGTAGCAGTTTAGCTCTCATACAAGGCATGTTGGCGGTTTATCCTAATGCGTGGCATGTCTTGGAATTGTGCCTGCATGCGAGTTTCGGTTTATCTCAACGATTAGAGGTAAGACTAATAAGATCACTAATACCAACACGAGAAAACACAATTATAATGTTTTTACTGTTTTTATTGCAAATAGAGTTTGCAAGTGTTTGACATTGAGTTCAAACGTTTTATAAGCCTTGCTATGTGAAGCATGTAATCCTTGAGTTTTGTGGCTTAGCACCACGTGATGAAATACTTGTTGATTTTTACAATTGGTGACATTGTTAGCCACGAGTGATTATTTTAATTAGAGCATGACTTGTTTTAAAATTAATTTTGGTATATTATGGGCTGCATTGCTAGGTGATTTTAAATATTTTATTATTCATTCACTAAGCTTATGCTTACCCTCTCATTTACCTTGCAATGTAGAGTATTTAGTGTGGAGGCAACAAAGAGAAGCAAGGATCCAGGTAACTGTCAAGTGAAATCTCAAGTATGTCTTTATAACATTAGTAGTAGTGAGAGAGCAATGGGGATGAGATATTATTATGAGAATGATGTTTCTGCTAATTATACTTTTAATGGCTAGATTGATTATCCATGTTGATGTTAGCTTGTAACTTGAATTTGAATTGCCTATTAGTATTCCATTAGTTATAATAAAAGTTATATTAAAGTTTGATTCTTGATATCCCTATGTGCGAATTTGAGTGTTGTTGATAATGAAGCATGACTATTTATGTGTTGAATCTATGATGTAGTTATTTAGGTTAGAATGCATCTAGAAATCATGTTGACTATATTTATATTGATCTTATATGTGTTTATGTGATTGTTGATGTTAAAGCATGCTCTTAGGAGTTGGATATTTTGTTGCTAACTAGGTTGAATTGCATCTAGCTAATATGTCATGATTGTGCTTAAAGTGTTTTTTTGGTGAATTTGCATATAAAGAATGTATTGAAACCCTTGAAGTATTGAAATTTAGATAAAAGCATTTCATGAATCTAATTAAAGATTGGTAACGCTAATTTTATAATTAGTCTCTAAATTTCTAGAAAATTACATTTTGGTCCTTGAAACATGTTTGTACGTTTTAGGACTCATTCCTTATCTATTTCCGCTTAAATGATTATAATTTATGCATGAACATGTAGGATGAAAATAACACATCTATATAAGATAAAAAATTAGGGTCATTTATCGGGATGAGTCTCCAAATTCGCCTCGGTATTTTTCGTGTAGCTCGTTCGAGTTAGGTTTTTTCTGGACCGGGTCGAGGGGGTTACATTTTTTATCTAATACGAACACGCTTGATGGTAGGAAAATATCTTTTGCAAGAGGGTTGGCTAGAGATTTCTTGTAAAAACATTAGCCCTGCTCAGTTCATAATGAAAATCTTTCGATCTTTTTTTAATTCCACTTATTATTCTTATTATGCACATAAAGGAGGAGCCGTATGAGGTTAAAATCTCATGTACGGTTTTGGAACAAAAAATTCTTTGAATCGAATGACGACCGTAATGGATGTCATCTCAATCCGAAGGAAATTATACGAAGGCCTTACAAAATTATTATGAAGCCATGCGACTACAAATTGATCCTTATGATCGAAGTTATATACTCTATAACATATGCCCTATCCACAAACTTAAACCTAAATAAAATAAAAAAACAAGGCTTCTCCCCCTTTTTCACCTGAGTTAAGGTTAAGGTTAAGTGAAGATAGGGTTTGATTCATGTATAATAGAGAATCTATCTAAAATCTATCTAAAGAAGAGTCTAATAGTATTTGTTCTTAATTGATTTGATACATTGTAGTCAGTTACATTGGCAAATTAGGTGAAGGTGCAGAAAGAGAGGGATTCGAACCCTCGGTAAACGAAAGTCTACATAGCAGCTCCAATGCTACAAAAAGTGAGATTTAAGCCTTTTTCCTTCGCATTTTCTTGTTAACAACAAGCCAACCTTCTGTGGGTTAGGTGAAGGTCTCACTCCTGGACTGTCCATAACGTAATAAGAGTCTTCTTAACCGTAGTAGCAACAATTATTTATACTTCTTTCTTATATAAGAATCAATCAAAAAGATAGCATTAGAATCCTCAGAACTAAGAAGAATGTTTGTCGATGAGACTGACCTTATTTAGGACATGAAGGAAGAGAGCATTACAAATTAACCTATTTAGGACATGAAGTACGAGTTGGATAGACACATTTCCTTACTAAAAGGAAGAGTTGAGTTTGATCCCTTTTATCCAAGGGATGTACGGTCAGAAGAAGATTAACGCCTTAACTTATGGGCTCCGAATCCTGCCTCGAAAACTAGAGGGATAAGAAAGCTAGAACGAAGTTTAATGATCAGAAAGGTTGGCTTTTAAAGGGATCTCAGATCTCTTAACTCGTGGGGATAGGAATTAGGGGTTAGTAAAAGGGTAACTATAAGCGCTTATAGAGAGTCGACAAGGAATTCCTTTAATAATTGGTCGTTTTGAATCTTTGGAACAACTCGATAAATTTAGTAGATCTTTTTAGGAGGACCCAACGACCATGGATCGAACCTATCCATTTTTTACAGTGCGATGATTGGCTGTTCACGGACTAATTGTACCTACCGTTTCTTTTTTGGGTCAATATCAACAATGTAGTTCATCCAACAATAAACCTAATTTGAATTAATTATAGAGCTATGACACAATCAAACCCAAACAAACAAAATGTTGAATTGAATCGTACCAGCCTCTACTAGGGATTATTACTCATTTTTGTACTTGTTTTATTTTCCAATTATTTCTTCAATTAAGAAAAAAATAGTAGAATATTAAATAATAGTAGGAATTCTCTTATCCCATTCGAAAGGATTGTATCTCATAATTATCTATGACGGTTTGTCTTTAGCACGACCACTTGATGAAATGCGGAGGGAAGCGGGATAAATGGTCGGTATTACTGGAAGGATTCCTCTTTGGATAATATGTATTGTAATTGGTATTCCTGTGATCGATTTAATATGTATTTTCTTTTATGGTTCATATTCTGGATTGGGTTCGTCCCTCTAATATGTAATATAAGATGTAACAATGGTATGAAGTAAGTTATAGGCAAGAAAGTGTAAGAACTCAATGGGGGGGCTTTCTCTTTTGTTGTCTGATTCGCTAGGAGGAGGTCCGTTCAATTCTTAACGATCATATTATTTTGGTCGTATAAATGAAAACAAATGGATCACTTTTTTCAATGATTTTTTTTAAAAACGAACTCAATTAATTGATTCATAGCATCTATTCTTCGATAGTATCTATCGAGACTTTCAAGGTTAAAAGAAAAAAAGGAATCACTCAATTGGATGACACAATATATACATTATATATTATTTCTTTTTTTTCTATCGACCAGATATCAAGCAAACCCTTTCTAGATTAGCCTAATCTTTAGTTCTCCCTGAAAATGAGGTGATCCAGTCGCACCTTCCAGTACGGCTACCTTGTTATGACTTCTCTCTAGTTACTAGCCCTGCCTTCAGCATCCCCCTCCTTGCGGTTAAGGTAACGAATTCGGGCATGGCAAGCTCCCATAGTGTAACGGGTGGTGTGTACAAGGATCGAGAATGAATTCACCGTCGCATGGCTAACCGACAATTACTAGTGATTCCGACTTCATGCAGGTGAGTTGCAACCTGTAATCTGAACTAAGGATGGGTTTTTGGAGTTAGCTCACCCTCGCGGTATCGCGAACCTTTGTCTCGTGCATTGTAGCACGTGTGTCGCCCTAGGCATAATGGGCATGATGTTGAGTGTTGCAATCGATCGAATAAAACCAAGAGGGGGTTAATTGGATTTTAAAAAAGTGGAGGAAACAAATTGCAAAGATAAGAAATTACAAGGTGATTTAGAGTGAAACAACTTCCTCAATGAAGTCTACATCCAATACCTTAGTGATCACACTAAGGATTTCCCACAAATTCATTATTTTTTCTTTCCTTTAATGATAAAGAGTAACCTTACACAACTCAATAAACTTATACCCCAAAGTTTATTGAATCCTTCCCCAAATTTGAGTACAAAGAATAAAACTAGAAAATCTTCATAAGATAAGTGTTTGTACAATTTAAGCTCTCTCACACACCCAAAATAACACTAGCAAAAAGATTACAATTGAAGAACACCCTAGTGTTTGCAAGAAAGATTGTAAATAAAGCACAACTTTGGTTTTTGATTGCTTGAATGTTTGGATAGGCTTTCTTGTTGCTTAAATACTTTTTTGAGACCTCTTTAATATGTTATTAATCTTTTCTAACCGTTTGTATCTGTTGGGGGGGGGACTTTGGAGCCGTTGGTTATAATTAAAATTGAGCATTTACTGCTCACCTGCAAAAAAGTTTTGAAACATTTACCAGAGGTTTTGAAACCTTTAAGCAATTTAACCAAAACTAGCCGCTACAATTCAGAAGTTTAGAAACCTTTATATAGGTTTCGAAACCTTTGTTAAGGCTTCTATAAATTGGTCATTCTGCTACAAAGGTTTTGAAACATTAAACTAAAGTTCCAAAACTTTAGCTTGAAAAATCACTTTTGACCAAATTGTTGACTTTTAATTGTATATTCAATATGAGTGAAAAGTCAAACATTATATAAATTATTTTAACAAATTTGAATTGAGTTTTTGACAATTTTATTTCGAGAAAATAACTTTAAAATTTTTTTACAAATTAGTCCTTAAAAATTTATTTAAAGTTATATCAAAATAAGTCTAACACATGATGACTTGAAGTCATCCTCACCTTCCTCCGACTTATAACTGACAGTCTGCTCATGATTCCAAACTCAACGGTGGCAACTAAACATGAGGGTTGCGCTCGTTGTGGGACTTAACCCAACACTTTACGGCACGAGCTGACGACAACCATGCACCACCTGTTTCCGCGTTCCCGAAGGTATCCCTCTCTTTCAAGATGATTCGCGACATGTCAAGCCCTGGTAAGGTTCTTCGCTTTGCATCAAATTAAACAACATGCTCCACCGTTTGTGCGAATCCCCTTCAATTCCGTTGAGTTTCATTCTTGCGAACGTACTCCCCAAGCGGGATACTTAACGCTTTAGCTAAAACACTGCATGGGTTGATATGCAAAGTGCCTAGTATCCATCGCTTACGGCTACGACTACTGGGATATCTAATCCCATTCGCTCCCCTAGGTTTCTTCTCTTAGTGTCAGTATCGGCAAAGTAGAGTGCTTTCGCCATTGGTGTTCTTTCCGATCTCTACACATTTCATCGCTCCACCAGGAATTCCTTCTTCCCCTACCGTACTCTAGCTTGGTAGTTACCACCGCCTTTCCAGGGTTGATCCCTGGGATTTGACGAAAGACCTAAAAAGCCACCTATAAACGCTTTACGCCTAATCATTCCGGATAACGCTTGTATCCTCTGTATTATTGTGGTTGTTGGCACAGAGTTAGCCGATGTTTATTCCTTAGATACGTCATAGAGTGAAATAAAGCATAAAACCATAAGCTCCCAAGTAGTGGGAGGAGCCCAGGGCTCTGACCGCGTGCCTATTAAAGAATGAGCCGATGACTCATAGGCAATGGCTTTGTTGAGGGAACCCACCGGAGCCGTAGCGAAAGTGAGTCTTTATAGGGCAATAGAGATTAATATTTATGGAAAGATATTACCTTTCTTTTTCTCCTTTCAAATAAATTGAAATGATTGAAGTTTTTCTATATCGAATCGTCTTAGGTCTAATTCCTATAATTTTATTTATTATATTTAACATAAATTAAATTTAAATAATATAATAATATATAAATAATAAAATGTATCAATAATAAATAAGATATATGATAAGTGTATAAAAGTCCTATTTTTTATACCATTTTCCCACTAGTTTATTCCTAATTAAGGACAGATCTAAGGGAATATTGAATAATTTTGCTTATTTTCCATATTTCAGCATCCGAATACTTAAATCATAAATTTATCTATTATTTTGCATAAAACATATGCATTTGATTATTTTTTTCTTAGAAAGGAAATTACATCATAGGAATGACCAAACAAGAAGATGAATTCTGGAAAAGAAGCTGAAATGCAGATAAAACACCCGCCACGGTAGCATTTTGGATGATGTGGTAGCAAATTGAAGATGACAACTGGTGCTCGACAGAGAGAGAAAAAGATGCCAAATATAACGGACAAAGAGCGACAAAAAGCTGAAGCAGATAAAAGGAGTCAAGCCATGGTCAAAGGTCAACGCGGGAATAAAGAGTTATTTTAGGAAATAGAATAAAGTGTCAGAGTTTAATAAAGATTTGTATTCTTTTCCTTTTAGAACTCTTTCCTTATGTGGAAGACTTTAACATAGGCTTGACCTATATAAGCCACCCATTAGGTTTAGGAAGAGGAGGTCGGATTCTCATGAACAAACCCTTAAGCCGCCGACTACACCATTATGTTTTAAATCCCCTTAGAGGTATAGGTTGTTTGTGGAGTAGTTAGGGTAGAAAGTTGTACTATATTTGATATTTATTAATACAACCCTTATTTTCATAGTTTATTCTCTCTTGGCGTTTACTCTTCTTTGCATATGAGCTCGGTAAGATATATGTAAAGAAAAACATATTTGTCTAATATCGGGAGAGTTAGGCTCACGAAACGAGAGAGTATGGTCTTTGCTCAAGGGTATTGACTAATCCGGTTTAGAGATAAACCACCCATGATTTTAGCGACTAAAAGGACGCATGTGTTTGGTTGTTGTTCATCCTTGATTCACGTCGGGAGGTAACATCAAGACATGGATTTCAATAGTTCTCCGAGCTTAGGGATAAGGAGGAGACATACAAGGATGCTCTACCGAACTATGAAAAGTTGAGTTATCGACAAGGCATAAACCCGCCTAGGCAGCTGCGACGACCCTTTGTATAACCCGCCGAGGCGGCAAGTCAACCTATTGCATTAATAAGTGGATAATAAGTGCAACTGGATTCTCCTCAACAAAGCACTCAACCTAGCCACACTGCAATTATTATTATTCTTATTCTTTATTTAGTTTTTAGTTTAGTTAATTTAGTTATCTAAACCATCAAATTATTTGTGTTTTTATTTTATTAAGTTAAGGATTACGAAGTAGTGAGGTCAATCTAGTCCCTTTGGATTCGATAATATAAAATACTACAATTTGGCGAAAGGTGGAAAAGCATAGGACTATTTAGCCCTCATCAAATTTGGCGTCGTTTCCGGGGACTGGTGTTCAACTTTATTGCTAACTATTTTTGCACCCTTTTTATTTTTCTTCTTTTTTTTTCTTTAATAATCAGGGTTTTCCTGTTGTATTACTAGGTCCAAACAATTATCCTTTTGATCCTAAAATCGAGAGAACAACAAGGCGTCTACGATAAAGGCTCCGCAAAAGGATGAATGCAACACCTGGCCAACAGGGGAACACTGGTATGAATGCCGCCGAGGCAGACAACCAAGACGCATTCACATTTGTTGATCCTGCCAATCTTCCTCGACAGGAGAGGATTCTCATTCTTCATGATTATTTGGAGGAAGATCTAGATGGATTAACTCTTGTCTTAGTTATGCCTAATATTGAGGCAGAACACTTTGAGCCTAAACCGATCATGTTTAGCATGATCAACACTCTAAGTCAGTTTTGGGGTTCGGCCAATGAAGATGCTCGACAGCATCTTAAGTCCTTCTTGGAAATTTATAATTCATTTAAGCTACCGGGAGTCTCTGTCGGCATCCTAAAATTAAAATTATTTCCCTATTAACTGAGGGATAGGGCAAAATTCTGGTTAAAAAATCTCCTGCCTGGATCGTTAAACTCATGGACAGAACTATGCTGAAGCTTCCTTACCCGCTTCAGTTATACCAACATGACTAATAAGCTGAGAAACGATATTACATCTTTCATGCAAGATGAAGACGAATCTATGTATGAGGCTTGGGAGAGATACATAAAATTATACACAAAATGTCCCATGCATGGTTTGCCCGAGTGGACACAAGTATCAATCTTCTATAATGCAATTAACACTCCCATGAGAATGATGCTCGATGCTTCCGCCAACGACACCCTCTTAGACCGCCTACCCCATGAGAGTCTAGAGATTCTGGACATGTTAGCAAGGAATGATTATCAACACTCGACCATTAAACGAGGCATAACAAGGCGAGGTATGACAAATTCTGACTCTTCAAATTCTATCCTAGCTCAACTATCAGCCTTGACAAATATGGTAAAGGATCTGCAAAAGTCGAGCCATGTTCGAGAAGTAAAAGCAATCGTTGTTTTCTGTGAAACATGCAGCGATAATCATGACTCGAACGCATGCCCAAAAAATCCAAAATCAACTTTCTATGTTGGGAACTTTAATAGAAACAACATGTCAAACAATTATAACCCAGCATGGAGAAAGCACTCAAACTTCTCATGGAGTAACCCTAATAATGCGCTAAACCCGCAACATCAATCAGTGCAAAATACTGGATTCCAGCAGAACAATAGAACTGCTCAGCAGTAAATGCCGCAGCAGGCGCTGCCGCCGCATCAATCGACAGACGTCCAAACATTGGAAAATACACTACAAATATTTATGGCTTAGACTGATGCATATATCGTAAACACCAACAAATTCATTCAAAGAGCCGACATATTCATGGATAGAGCAGAGATTAGGATGCAAAATAATGAATCTACTCTCAAAACGCTGGAAATAGCAGTAGGACAAATGGCACAGTATATGAAAAGCCGACCTATAGTGTAACACCCTCTATTCGGTTTAGTAAAAAAAACAGTTTGAGAGTGTTACGCGAACAAGCAAATACGAGTCAATTAAAAAATTAAACTAGGTCATATTCTACAATTCATAATATTCAAACATGTAAACCATGACATATCATCATGCAATCCATATTAACAAGGTCAAACCATAAAATCTTAATTACGATTCGAATGGAAGCTTGAAAGGATGTCAACAATTGCATTCTTATTTGTTTCATAAAAACATGCTTTAATAATTGATATCAATTGACCCTTATGTTCTACTTAAGATTCAAGTAAACAGAAGTAATCTTTCTTAAGGTTCATGAAATCTATAATAACTTGATTTAATACATATGATTATCAACTTTTAAATCAAGTGACCAATTGAGTTTATCTTAAACCGCAAGTAAACGGAATGATATTTCTTACGTAACAAGCAACTTATTATTCAAGGTTTATTATTAAAGTCATTCAAAACCATTTCTATACTTTATAAACATGCTAATCAAGTGTACCTTTAATATCATTACATGACGACGTATGCTAATGGAATTATAAATCTCATCATTTATTTCATAACTTATCATATGTAGTCATGCTTAACAATTTTCATTTTAAATGAACGTCATAAAAGTTACCCCCATTCAAACCAACATAAACCTTTATTACATACCATGTCTTATACGAACCATCTAAATCTTTAACATTATTTCTAGACTTGTATATACTCATTTCCAATTCTTTCAAGCAACGTGATTATAATGTATTATACCTACCTAACTATAACATCTATCTTTACCAATTATCAGACATGCTCTCTAATGTTATTTATATAATATAATCATGCCTAGATCAACAAGCCTTACCTACCAACCTAGCATGGATAATCAAGCATCATCATCATCATTCAATCAAACTTATAATCACAACAATTACATACTAAGGCTCCTTCATGAGCCGTTATACAATCATTCATGGTTCAATTATGCATGACTGTTAGCTAGGAACAACTATGCCACCACTATTAGGAGTATTAAAAACAATTATCATATTTATCAAGTGTTTATGCTTGTCCTGCTCTATCTCAACTCCAGTGCTAGCTTTTGAACAAGTACCTGTTAGTTGGGAAGAAAGAAATATAGGAGTGTAAGTACATAAAGTACTTAGTGAGGTAACGCTTAACACTAACCAATCTCAATGTAGATAACTTATAAATCAAATACATGCTCTATAAACATTAACGACCCATTCGAAAGATCAAAGCCATGCAACTAAGGATTTCAATCATTAACATGTCATACTATTCAAGACAACGCATACAAACCAAGTCATGCTTCAATCTATTTTCATTTGATCATAATCAAATCAAATTCATATAACAATCAAGTAGCAAGTATCAATATAGGTTTCATTATCAAACTTTGAATATATACATGTCAAGTCTCTAATTCAAGCAACCATTTACAAGAAGGTACCAATTTAAATTCATATAATGCAATTTATACTCCAATATTTCAATACAAATATCATGGGGCAATGGGGACCATACTAAGTCAAGTGGGATAACTTGTACTCCAATTTATCAATTCAAGATTCATGTATCAAGAAGGTACCATATCAAGTCAAGAAGGATAACTTTTATCCTAATTTATCAAATTAATATTCATAAAGCAAGAAGGTACCATGTCAAGTTCTTATAACTTTTAAGATTGTCTTTAAGCCTTGGCATTTAGTTAGGACAAAGGTAATCGGGTTACAAGTGGGTACACAAAGTACCTAGCAAGTTGATGCATATAGCATCCAAGAAGGTGCCCATGACACCACAAGACGTACACGAGGTACGAGTACATGAAGTACTATCAAGTCGATACACAAAGTATCTAGCAAGAAGTATGACTAACCATCCAAGACAAGTAGGTGACTTACCACCACAAGAGAGCTCAATACCCTAGGCATGCCTTTTTACCTAAGACCAACTAGCAACCAAGGCATTCAAGTCTTTTGTTACTTATAATTATCATATTAACACCATGTATGATCCATTTAATTATGGTTAACATTTAGTGTATCAAAACAGTTCCAAATTGATCATATTATCATCCAAAGTGTTCATGTAATTAAGGTTATCATTAACCATATCAAAATAGTCCTTAATTATGCATATTATCTTCAAAACCAATCAAATACTTGATTTCATCATGAAACATAAAAAAAGCCACATCTATACATATTATCACCAAAATTGTTCATGTGATCATGGTTATGAAGTATCACACAAAAACAGTCCACTATGGTACATATTATAAATCATACACATCTTATAATCATGAACAAGCATATACCCTATATAAATATGAGTACTTACCTCATTGTCAACAAGTTAGCATCTTGTTTCATGCCTTGACATGAGTAGCCTAAGCAATAATAAACATGGACAGCAAGACCTACTCACTCATTTCACATATTCGAATCACATAGCAAGAAAGCATGACATTCATAAAAGTTTGTATATTTTCTTTCTTCCCCTTTTTGTTGGTCAAGTATATATATTAGTCATGTTTCCAGCAAAAATAAAGAATTAAAATCAATAATAATATTGGCTAGGACCTAATTCCTAACCCTAAGAGTAGTTACACTCACACAACTCCAAGCTTAGCACTTAAGGGCTTCCTATGACCACTCCTTTTTTCCTCCTCTTGGCTTGCTCATCCAGCCTTTTTTTCCCTCAAGATCTTCTTCTCTTTGGTCCTCTTGCAAGCCTTAAAAATCACATATATCATTAATATACATTCTAACCAAGCAATCCATATTTTTACATGCAACACAAACAAACAATGAAACTGTCCAATTGGACAGTTTGTGCAATGTTCACTAAAACAAGCATAACTTTTAATATACAAATGGGAATTTTGATTAATTTATATCATTTTAAAACTATCGAAATCCTCTACAAGTCCATATAAGACTTGTAATTTAGGTCTTAACCAATTAATACAGTTTTTTACCTAAAGACAGACCTATCTTCATTTCCGGACAGCCTTGACACCCTTAATTGATTCGCTTCTAGATTTTCTATAAAACTCCAAATCGAGTTCCGTTTTTTCTCAAGCCTTCTAGACATATGGAATATTAATCTTACTAATTTTCAGATTAAAATTACAATCTTTCTATTCACGGTGGTCATTTAAAGTCACTTTTCCAGAACATAATGTTCTGGACAGCTTGAATCATCATTTACTAATTGGCTTATAACTTTCTCTACACAACTCCGAATGAGGTTTCGTAAATTTTCAGTTAAACTAGATTTATGGTAATACTAGACTGCAAAAGTTCAGCCTCTAATTCAATCTATATCAACCTAGAGATTTTTTTCAAAGTTGCTGCCCGGAATGGTGTATTCTGGCAGATTTGGTTAACTCAATTCCCATGGTCTCAATCACTAACCCAAGCTCTTCTAATTTGTTGGTTCATGCTTCTAACACCAAAATCAAGTAATGAATAAATTAAATAAAGTTTCTAACAACTTAATCCAATAATTTTACACTCCATAACTTAGCCCCAACAAGTTTCTAACATTATCTAACATAGTTCCTTTCAATCTTCGTTCTAACACTATAAGCATCATTTAAACTAAATTTCCAACCTAAAATCCCTGATTTCCAGCAACTATAAGCACTTAAATTCATGAAAATCAACAATCTAAGAAGAATTTAGAAGGCTTCCAAAATTCTTTAACTAGAAGCTTCAATACTCTTCTAATTTTACAAGAATCCAAGCTTTCTTCCTTAAACTTCTATGGATTTTCTCCCTTCTCTCTCTTTCTTGTTTCACGTTACAAAGGGGGAAGGAAGAAGAGATTTGGCTGATTTCTTCTTTTTTTTCACACTCCCTTATTTCCTATTTTCTTTTATTTATTTAATTAATAGGATAAAAATCTAATTAAAATGGATCCTATTGGTCCATGCTTGCCACATAGGATTTCCATTGCCTATCTCTTGCCATGTGTCTAAACTCTTGGTTTAATTGCTCAATTTTGCCATTTATACTTTCCTATTACATGCTAACTTTCGTACTTTATTTTTATTTCAATTGCATCCTTCTTCTAACTCTATATTTCTTCTATAGTTCAACTAAGTTCTAAATTGATTAATTAATATATCATGTGATATTTTAATTCTTAATTACACATAATTCAACTAGTCTTTGACTTAAATGTAACATCCTCCTAAGCCGGTTTTAGGGTGTTACATATAGGAGGTCTACCTAGCGATACTGAAGTCTTTAAAATTGGTCCTCATGAATAGTGTAAATCCATATCCACCAGAAGTGGATTACAACTAAAGGACCCTAAAATACCTGCTAGGACAGTAGGTAAGAATCCTGAGATAGTAACTACAAAAGAAGTTACTAAAGAAAACCCTGAGGCAAAGGAACAAGCAGAAGCTTCCGACGATGATGTCGCAGTAGATGATGTCGTAGCCGCACCACAAATAAGATTTTAATGCTCTGAAAGGATCAAAGATTTGCGATTACCACCACTATTCCCACAAAGGCTGAAGCAACAAAAGCAAGAATACCAGTTTAAGAAGTTCTTAGACATCCTTAAACAGGTACACATTAATATACATTTTTGGTGGAGGCAATTAAGCAAATGCCCAACTATGCCAAGTTCCTCAAGGATATCATATCCAAGAGGACAAGAATTGAGGAGTTTGAGAGTGTCGCCGCAACAGAAGGATGTGTGGCAATACTGCATAACAAAGCCGCAACGAAAAGAAAAGATCCTAGTAGCTTCATGATACCATGTTCTATCAGAGATCAATACGTGGGGAAAACACTATGTGACTTAGGTGCCAGTATTAATTTGATGCCTAAGTCCATTTTCCAAAAGCTAGGCATCGGGCAGGCAAAACCAACTACGGTAATGTTGCAACTGGTAAACCGCTCTTATGTACAACCGAAAAGAAAATTTGAAGATATCCTAGTAAGAGTGGATAAATTTATATTTTCAGCTACTTCTTAATTATAGATTGTGAAGCAGATGAAAATGCCCCAATCATCTTGGGAAGGTCGTTCCTAGCCACAGGAAGAACATTGATCGACTGTGAAAAAGGAGAATTGGTCAAACGAGTGAATGATCAATAAGTGAAGATCAATATGTTTAAAGCTCTAAGGCATCCAGAAGAACCAGAAGAATGTCAACAAATCAAAGTGAAATCTGAATTTAACTTCGATGCAGAAACGGAATACCTGGACAAGACCCACCAAGGCAACCACTGCTGAGGCAGCATACCCCCTGAACAAAAACACACACGAAAGAAATCACCTAAGGAGGAGGCTCTGACTGGATCATCAAATCACCCTCCATTAAAAAAGGGGAAGATGGTTACTCCGGATGATGCAATTAATTGCACTCCTCCAGTAACCTAATTTAATTTAATCTTCATATTTTAATTTTATGTTTTAGGAATTAAATTTTAAGTTTTCAGATATAGGAATAAGATTTCAATTTTTGTAACTAAGTTTTCAAAATTTCAATATTTTCACTGTTGTAATTAATATTATTTTCAGCTATTTAGGTACCATTAAAGAAGAATAAATGGAGATAATCAACCCAATTAATTAGCGGCCCAACCCAAGAGGAAGAAAAATTCTGGGCGGGAATTATGCCGCCCAAATTCAAAGATTGTGTCGATTCCTCTGCCAATGGATTCCAACTGGGTTGCATTGCGTGCAAGCCAACAGGCATTAATCACGCCCGCTCCCTCAAATTTTGTACCGCCTTCGCGTATAAAATCAAGGGCAAAGGTTATTTCCCTTCACTCTTTTTTTTTCATTTTATCGTCATTTTGTGCAACTTTCTTCACCTTTCTTCCACAAATACAAATGGCAATCCCACGACCAAAACCTGTCGGAGCGGCAAAATACAAAAAAAAATTTCTACACCGGCAGTCGAGCAAGAACATGAGAGAAATTTCAAGAACATACAATTATGGGAAGAGCAAGGCTTCCATTACACTGATGCCGAAGACCTTGGAATCGAAGCTTTTATACTATCAAAATAACCTTTCAGAGGTGGCAAAAGTTTGTGAAGCAACCAGATCCTGCAAACGTCGAATGCGTTTGAGAATTTTATGCCCACCGTCCAGTGCCAAAAGATCCATACACCTATCTGCGAGGACGGGAAATACCAGTGGAAGACATCATTATCAACGCCTACTTCAGTCTGCACATAGAAAATGAAGAACATGCATAGTTCGTTGCTGCCCTGACAAACGACGATTATGAAATGATGAAGGTAGAACTCTGCTTACCTGGAACTGAGTGGAACACAGAGAAACACCGAGGATCTGTCAACCGTTGTGATCTGAGGCCCGAAGCAAAACTTTAGAATACCCTTTTCAAAAGGAACTTGATGCCAACTTCTCACAATAAAACTGTCGATCGGCCATAGCTGGTACTCGTCCATCCCATCATTCATAATCGAAGAATCGATGTCGGCCGCTTAATCAGTGAACAAATATTCGAGTGTGCCACCAGAGAAAAAGTTATGCTTTATTTCCCGTGTTTAATTACATCTTTGGAAATTTGGAACTAGTACTAGTCTTGTCGATAGATACATTTACTCCAGCAAGAAAGGGATGGACCAGGGAAGTCTATATGAAGCAGATGTAAGTTGCATACGCTATACCAGAAGAATACATTCCTCCAACCACTGGGGTAGCAGGTGTGGAGGCAGCTCAACCTGAAAATATTGTCGGAGCAGCAAAAGGAACTGCTCCAGCACCAGAAAGAATGATGGCAATTCTGCAGTGCATTGAGCGAATGCAACTAGACTTCATGACTTATATCCGGGAGTTAAACAGATCCGTCATCGCTACCATCCTTGAAGAACTCCCCACTTGTTCGAATGTCTTCCCTAAGTATGCATTTGACCTCTCCGTGCCACAGACAACTCCAACCGCACCTGTCAGATCAACCACTACCGCTGCTGCAACAGAACCATTCTCAACCAACTCAGCAACACCAACAATGAGGGATGACTCCACACAATGAGCTGCTACACCACAGGTCTCCAGTCCCCTAGATTGGAGCAGTTCCTCCGATGACATGGAGTCACCCATAAAACAATAGAAGATTATCTCGCCTCCATGCCACCCAATAAGAAGAGAAAAGCATCAACTTCTGTCGCAACAACCTCCCCGATCAATATCGACACCAAAGATGAGGTAAGCAACAACCCCACACCCCTCCGAGTCCAACCATCATGTTCTTCCAAGAAACCCATGGTAAGCCCACCAAAGGCAGCAGCACAGCAGCCCTTAAAGACCCGCCGAAAGCTCCTCATCACCAGCAAATCGGAGGATTCTTTTGGATCCTCTACTTCTTAAAGGGAGGTAGTATTTTTCTAAATTTTCTCTTTTGTTTTTTTTATATTAGGCTTATCTTTTGTCTTTATCTATTTCCTTTACATGCATTGAGGACAATGCATTCCTCGAGTATGGAAAGTATTTGCCATGTAACATGTAAATATTTGTCATGTATGGAAAGTATTCAAATTATCCTACTACTGCCTTAATTTCTGTCTTAACAGCTTTTATAACTTGATGTAATTTTTTTAAGTTTGTTAAATTTTATTGAAACTGTCTCGGCAACAATATATTCTCTAGCCGCCAAAATAGTGTACACCATTCACCAGACTTGAAATTAGAAAGGTATCTTAGGATTAGTACTTAGGATTAGACTATGAGCTTGAAAATCCATAAATACTGCTAGTCTTAGTTGATTTTAAAAGTTTTTTTCTTTGAAAAGCAATAAGGAGTTAGACTTAGATTTCAACTAGAGGTGCCTATCACCGGCTTTAGTTTAGTCCATAAGAGGTATCCACCACTAGCTCTAGGACTTAGTCTTTTTTTTCACTCACTAGAGGTGCCCAAAATTGGCTCAAGTGAGAATAGTTAAACACTTGAGGTGCCCGATACCGGCCAAGCAGCATAAGTATATAGCAATATATATTTATATAGCAAATTAAGGAGAAAAAAAAGAAAAAGAATGAAAGAAAAATATTAGTCAGAAGTCTTGAGCTAGAAAAGGATTAGAACTTAGAAAATAAGCTTTGACACAGCTACGCACACACCCACTAAGACTCATAGTTCAGTTCCAAGGAATTCCTAGAACCAAGAAAAGGCCGAGTCAAGAAAGGAATTCTGTCGTGGCAAGCAGCAAGGTATATTACTTTAAAATTCCCTACTTAAATTTATCTTTTGCATTGCTTGAGGACAAGCAATAGTTCGAGTTTGAGGTATTTGATAAGTGCATAAAAATCCTATTTTTATACCATTTTCTCACTCGTTTATTTCTAATTAAGGACAGATCTAAGGGCAATATTGGATAATTTTGCTATTTTCTATATTTTAATATCTGAATACTTAAATCATGAATTTATCTATTATTTGGCATAAAACAAATGTATTTGATGGTTTTCTTTCTTAGATAGGAAAATACATCATAGGAATGACCAAACAAGAAGATGGATGCTAGAAAAGAAGCTGAAATGCAGATAAAGCACCCGCCACAATAGCATTTTGGACGCTGCGATAGTAGATTGAAGATGACAACTGGTGCTCGACAAAGAGAAAAAAAAGATGTCGAATATAACGAACAAAGAGCAAGAGAAAGCTGAAGTAGATAAAAAGGAGTCAAGCCATGGTCAAAGGTCAACGCGAGAATAAAGAGTTATTTTAGGAAATATAATAAAGTGTTAGAGTTTAATAAAGATTTGTATTCTTTTCCTTTTAGAACTCTTTCCTTATGTGGAAGACTTTAACTTAGGCTTGGCCTATATAAGCCACTCATTAGGTTTAGGAAGAGGAGGTCGGATTCTCATAGACAAACCCTTAAGCCGCCGAATACACCATTATGTTCTAAATCCCCTTTGAGGTATAGGTTGTTTGTGGAGTAGTTGGGGAAGAAAGTTGTACTATATTTGATATTTATTAATGCAACCCTTATTTTCATAGTTTATTCTCTCTTGGCATTTATTCTTCTTCGCATATGATCTCGGTAAGATAGTATGTAAAGAAAAACCTATTTGTCTAATATCGGGAGAGTTAGGCTCACAAAACGAGAGAGTACGGTCTTTGCTCAAGGGCATTGACTAATCCGGTTTAGAGATAAACCACCCAGGATTTCAATGACTAAAAGGAAGCATGTGTTTGGTTGTTATTCATCCTTGATTCACGTTGGGAGGTATCATCAAGACATGGATTTCAACAGTTCTCCGAGCTTAGGGATAAGTAGGAGACATACAAGGATGCTCTATTGAACTATGAATAGTTGAGTTGTCGACAAGGTATAACCCCGCCTAGGCAGTTACGACGACCCTTAGTGTGACCCGCCGAGGCGGCAAGTCAACTTATTGCATTAATAAGTGGAAAATAAGTGCAACTGGATTCCCCTCTACAAAGCACTCAACTTAGCCTCACTGCAATTATTATTATTTCTATTCTTTATTTAGTTTTTAGTTTAGTTAATTTAGTTATATCAACCATCCAATTATTTGTGTTTTTATTTTATTAAGTTAAGGATTAAGAAGTAGTGAGGTCGATCCAGTCCTTGTGGGTTCGACAATCTAAAATACTACAATTTGGCGAAAGGTGGAAAAGCATAGGACTATTTAGCCCTCACCAATATAATATAAAATAAGAATAATATAATAATTGATATAATAATAAAATATATAATATTATAAGAATACTATAGAAATATAGATTTATAATATCAAAATATATTAATATAATTTTATATTTATATTAATATAAATATTATTAATTATTAATTATTTAAAATTTATAATAACAAAAAATAATATTAATTGATAATAATTTTTATTTTGATTAATTGATAAGCATTTGAGTTAGATTGTTAATTGGTTTAGTAGTGGAATTTGATCAAATCGCCCTAAACTGACGAAAGTATTTGTCCTAGCTCTGATCAAATATTCTTTCGTATCAAGAACAAAGATGTGGATATAATCGAATGATAAAATTTCTCTTTGCTAAGAAAAGATGCGGGTTTGATTCCCGCTATCTGCCTAAAACATTAATATAAGAGGATAAAGGATTTGTTATAGTTGACTATAATATAATACACCACCTCTAAAAGAAAAAATAACTAGTTAATCTAGTTAATCTAGTTAATAAAGTCAAGTCTAACTTTTTTGTCAAAAAAATATTGCGGAACGAGATTTGAACCCGCATACCCTTCTCTTTAGCAAAGAGAAAATTTACCATTTAACTATATCTGAATTTTCGTTTTTGATACAAAATCATATTTGGTCAGAGCTAGGATAGATATTTTCGTCAGTTCAGGGTGATTTGACCAAATTCTACTACCAAACCAATTAACATTCTAATTTAAATGCTTATCAATTAATGAAAATACAAGTTATTATCAATTTATATTATTTGTTATTATTATTAATTTTAAGTAATTAATAATATTTATATTAATATAAATATAAAATTATAGTAATATATTTTGATATTATAAATCTATAATTATATATTATTAAATCTTTTATTATATTATTCTTATTTTATATTATATTTTATTTATTCTTATTTATTATTTATTTATATTTTTATTTATATATTATTATATTATGTAAACTTAAATTAAGTTAAATATAATAAATAATAATGTAAAATAATTTAGATTCGATATGCACAACCTATAAGAGAATTATGAAAGATTGACAAAGTCTCTATGTCTCTCAAAATGAGCAATATTGATTATATGCATGTTGATGACAATGACTATGTCCATAATTACAATTATTGTTTTGATCCCATTTTTGAAGTAGAGAAATATTAAAAAAAAAGTCACATCAATCCCGAGTAATTACGAAGGTTGAATGTTCTCTCACTAATACTTTCTTAAATCAAATCTATTAACAACAGTCTTATGACTCTTGCACTTCCAAAAACTCATTAACGTTTATAAACATTGATTTTTTATATCGGTTAATGCAAGCATGAACAATTCTTAAAGAACACTTAGTTATACTTTTTAGAGTAATTTTATCCATAAAACATGTGTCTTATTGTCCCGTAACAACCCTATATTGATCATTCTTTTCATAAAATTCAAAAAAATTATTAATCGTAACAATTCAGTCTTTTGGGTTCTTACCTTTGAATAAAAGAAGATCCATATACATTGATTTTAGAGGAAGAAGAAAAATGTATTCAACTTTCTCGTTAACCTTTGCCTTGACAAAGTGTGTCGGTAAATCCCCATGACCACCCATAACAGCGATTTCTATTATTTTCGTGATTTCTATATGTTTTCGAGATTCGACCATTGATTTATAGGTAGTCAACAAGAATGAAGGTCTCTCCTCAAGTCGATTCTACAACATTGTTTAATTCTTTTAAGAATCAAATCTTTCTTTGTTTGGAGTCTACTGATCAACAAATTCTTCATCACAATTTTCAGCGCGAAATTTTGGGTAGGTTGGTGTTGACAATTTATCGAACACCCGATGGAACTTTATGATTGATTCTCTTGATTCTTCATTTTTTAGGTATACCTTGGATGACAGTACCAATTGTGACGATATAATTGTTAATTGGCATGCTATATCTTATAGTTTCCATTGGGTACTTTTACATTCATTTCTACTCTTCAAAGTGTTTTTACAGAGAAGTTAACCATTTCTCATAGCATGCTGAGGTAATTTAAAATTTCTTAATCGCTTCGTGTGATTCATTATAACTCATAGATCTCTTAATAAGAGCACCAATGTTAGGTATGCTTCTAACAATTTACAGTATTTAAGAAATGAAAATAGAAAGAAAAAGAAATCTAAGAGAAGATAAGAATAATAAGATGAAAGAGATTTATTTTTCACAATAAGCATAACCTCTTAGAATAACCGTTAGTCACATATAAATATCCAAAATATTATACCTTCAACGAATGAATTTCTTCAATTCTCTTGACTCCCGTTCTTCTTGCTAACTCACCTCATGATTCGAGAGAAGAATCAACTTCCCTTGATAATTTTGGGTCATAACAGTCATTATCATCGATTCAACAACCTAAGCATGGTCAAGAAATATAAAAAAAAAATAAATATTTATGTTAGAGCATCAAATCCGTAGTAAAACCATTAAATGATTTTTATGCTTGTAAACAAATAATCAAAGACAAATATCATATATATATATATATATATATGATTCAATCCATTTTAAATGGGATTTTTTCGAAAAAGAACATAATCAATTTAGAAAAAAAAATTATTTTTTTTCTTAATTTTATGTGTAGCATTGAAAATAAATGAATAAATATTAAAGCATCGAAAATATAGAGGAAAAGTTTACCTTGTAATTAGCTTTTCTTTCATAGGTGACAAGCCCCTAATTTTTGAATTGGGTAAGGTAAATTAATAGGGATTGGAGTTAATTTGGTAGAGTTTTTTTTTTGTTTTAATTTTTTTTTTAAAAAAAAAGATAAATATAGGGTTCAATTTTTATTAAAATCTTCTTGAGTTTTAAAATAAAAAGGTTTTAGTTTTATTTTTAGGGTTAGTTAAGGGTGATTGATGGTGGTGAAGACCAGTCAAAGAGACTAACTGACCACCACTGAATTCTGAGTATTGTGGCGAAAGGAGGTGTTTTCTGAAAATGAGAGTTTATTTGAGTTTCGAAAGAGAAAAAAGAAAATAATGGGATACTATTAATGGTTTAAATTATAAAATTTGAAAAAGAGGGTTTGAATTCATTGTTATGTAGACTTATTTTTCTTAAAATGGAAAAAAAACACTTTTTAGTTCTTATTTTGACGTACACATTTAGGATCCTTCCGTCTTTGTAAATTATCTCCTCACCCTTACAAATTTTAAATATTTTTAATCTAAAATTGATCAGATTTTTTTTATATCATCTAATCACACCTCACAAGTTCCACATCCCACTTTTCTTTGAGAATATTCTATACTGCACGGTTAAATAAAGTTATCAATCCTTATAAATTTCAATCGGTTTTCAATTTCACTCAAAATTTAGGTAAAATAATAACTTTAGTACCCTTTATTTTCATAGTTTTTAATCAAACCATATTTTTTTTCAGTTCTTGTGCTTTCTATTTCCTTTAATTTTAGTCTTAATATATTCTTGTCTGAATGTTTATTTTTTAATATTTAGTTAGATATGTATTATAACACCCTCAACCTAGATGTCACATTGGGCCTCCAGCCTAAAATTTGTTTAACAAAAATTCGCTTAAAGCTCCACCTTTCAAAAGTCCAAAGGTTCATAAAATAAATCCAATCATTTAAATAACATAAACCCAAAGTAGTCCAAAATAAAAATCGAAGCTTGTTTTAAAAATACATAAATCGACTCAAGTAAAATGCAAAATAGAATACAGACTCAACTTATGCTAAGGTTCTACAAATACAATAAGTCCAAACTAAGGAACAAGCTCTATACTTATTGACGGCTCTGACGCTGGAAAATTCTTCTTGATGTGCCCCTCCAAAGCTACCTATCACATACGCAATGAAAAAAACCATAATTATGTACACTGAGCTAACAAGCTCAATGGTACAATTCTACTCTATTACAATTCATGAATATTGTAAAACGAGTATGCAAGATAATATAGTCAAGAGTGCACAGATAAGCTTCTAAGCTAAGGTCTGTCTCCTATTATACCTTAGTTAGAGTTATGAAATTATTATTCTCAAGCCATCAACATAAGGAAAGATCACATGCCTTACCAGGCTTGTCTACTCGGTCTCACACAGCCGATCGAGTTACTCAAGATCACACAACCCATCGATTTATAAGTATCATACCCCATTCACACAACTTTAGGGTAAAGAGGTCATCAACCACTGTTAACAATATATATATATATACACATGCATGCAACATCCATAGCTATTGGCCAAGAGTAGCCCTAATATACATGTGCTCACATAGTTGTTGGGTTTTCCCGTGATCACATAGTTGTCGAGTTGGACCATATCTAGATCAACATAGCTACAGATATGTCCAGGACATACTTGGATCAACATAACCACAAACATTCCAATCCTGAGGTCACATAGCCCATCAGGTTACTCAAGTTCACATAGCCCTTCGAGTTGCTTGATGCTCACACAGCCCATTAAGTTATATTCTTTATCCGAATCATCATAACCACGGATAGGTTTGAACCGTATCTAGATCACGCAGCCCGTGGACAAGTCGGATGTACTTGCTCACAAAACCCAAAGTAGTTGTCCCCTTGACTAAATGCCCATGCACTGACTCTAGAATACCCGGATTTCCTTTACCAAGTCGTACAAGTAACTCATGCTCTCCGAGCAACCACAACCGCAACATCAATTTAGGTCAAGCATATTACTTAACCAATAACCAAGACATCTCTCATAACTAAGTTTGATCAACATAAGTCTTTAGTTCATTTACAAGGTCCTTCAGATTAATTCATTAATCAAAGCCTCCTAACATATATAATGGTGTCCCATCATAACACAATAAGTGCCCTAACTTCCATACGTTAATGATTGAACGTCCATGGATCCCTAGAGAAGCACAATACTAAGCCACCTATCAACTACTGAGCCATTATTCGTAGATTCACATATTGAAATATTAAACCCAGTTTATCAATCTTATAACTCATTTCATGGCTTAATTAACCTACAAAAACCCATAACATAAGTTATGGAACCCCTAACTCAACCCTTAAAAACATTAGGCAGATTGTCCAAGCGCATTGATACGCCTATAAAGGGGATATCGAAATGACCCAGTATCGAAATGCTTCTCTTGCATTTCGATACACTAAGACGATGACATAATACCAAGGGAAAACCAACCTGTATCGATACATCTATGTGGGATATCGATACGAACCCTTATTTTGGTATGCCCTAGAGGGAGTATCGAAACGATTTGCCTCTGGACTTTTTGGTTCCGAAACATGAGCAGGGCGTTCCGAAACGTCTTACATCCTCACCCTTACTCTTTCTAGGGTATTGATACGCCTTCCGATAGTATCGATACGCTAAGCAAATCAGCCTTGCCTAGCTCACGAGTTAATTATACGGTATCGATACACCTCCCTGATATCATCGAAACCAAACCTTACTAGAATTTGGTGTATTGAAACAATGGATAGCCGTATTGATACGCCTGCTATCTACGCCTAATTTTTCCATCCAGGTATCTGATAAGTGCTTATCTCACTATCACTTTTTACACCTTTTGTTGGCATTAATCACCGAATTTACACCCACTTGAACCAATGCATGCACTTAATGTGATATATTTAGAAGTTATGCTTGTAGAGATAATATTTACAGAAAAGGCACGTTTTACTGCATTTTTATATCTATGCAGAAGAACCAATGCCGCGGCAGCGACAAGGCCGAGGCAGGACCTGATGCCGAGGCAGCAGCAGAAAGACAGGAAGCAAGACTGTAGGCGATGGAAAGATAAAAATCCAAGGGACGTGTCTGGACTCAAAGCCCATGAATCGGAGCTGGCTAGCCTGAGGAAAAGCCCAAGAAAAGACCACGCGGGAAAGCCCCCTTAGTCGAATTAAACTTGGAAATATTTTAATTATGTACATGACTTGTTCCCTACTCCAAGTTGTATTCTACTTAGGAAAGGTTTGCCTTAGGTCTAGCCTATATAAAGACCTAGCCACCCAATGTAACATATACGGGAAAACCTAGAGAGAAAGAGCCGACTTATAATCTTGTTTTCTTTCTCTCCATTATGTTCTAAGCTTCCTTAGGGTTTAGGTGAAGGTTATTAGTATTTGTAAGAGGAGATTGTAATTTGTCTTTGATTCAATGCAATAAAGTTATCAATGTTTGCTTATCCTTTGTTATTCATTGTTCTTGCATTCAAGCATGGGAGGGAAGTTTGTGAGTAATCCATTTATCTAAGCTCGGGAGAGTTAGATTCACGAAAGGGGTAAGTACGGTGTTTCAATCGCGAAACACTAACTCGGCCTAGGGATAGGTTAAGAGTTTCGGCGGCTAAAAGAAGTGTGAGATTGGTTGGTGAGTATAATTGGTTCACGCCGGGAGGTATCATCAAGGACTAGTCATCAACAACACTCTGACTTAGGGATAAGCGGAGTCATTCAAGGACACTTTGCCGAACTTTGGTAAAGTCTACCCACGAGCAAGGGATTGCCGCGGCGGACAGTATCGTCGCTGCCAAGGCAGTAATCTACAGTGCTACCGAGGCAGTGATATACGATTGCATTGGGCAGAGACAAGTCAATCAAATCCACAATACAACGCAACTGGATCCTGACCCATCTCTCTCTAATATTTATTCTCTTTACTTTGCTTAATTATTTTAGTTTAGTTAAACCAAACTCAATCACTTGTGTTTTATTTTATTTCCTTCTACAGAACAAGAAGACGAAGAAGACATATTAAGTCTACCAGTCCCTGTGGAGACGATAATCCGATAAATACTTATCACTTATTACTTTCGATGTGTCCACTTGCACTAAACGCGCACTTTTGACACGCGACAGTATCGATTCCCTTTCCCAGTGTATCGATACCCCTGCACAAAAATGTAAGTTTAAGATTGAAAAACACCAAGAACCCTCACTCAACCTTTATGGTTGATTCCTAAATTGATTCTACAAGTTAAATGGAGCATAATAAGTGATTTTTGAAAAGTTTTACATTAAAACAACCCTTAATACGAAATCTACCATTTTAGGGTTTCTAAGTTACCCAAACACTCATCTCAAGCAAAATGTAACCAACAATCAAGCAAGACAAGCATTTCATGATGCATATGAAGTGTAAGATTTAGAAATGTACTGACCGCAAGTAGCAAACCCGGATTAAAGCTTCTTCCTAGCTTTTCTCACTTCCAAACTTTGATTTTGAGCTTCCCAACCTTTCCCCACCAAAGCTAAATATATACACCTTGATTGATAGACATCCTTGTGCTGAACGACTCTTCCTTGATAGCCAAAACGAGATTCTTTCTCAACCGCAACAAGTTTCCATTTTTCTCTTGTGTTCAAGATGTAAAGGATGAAAGAGATGAGATGAGAAATGTTAAGAACAAAGACTCCCTTTTTCCTTCTTTTTCTCAGCTCTTTTTGCCTTCATAGTGGGTAATTTACCCAATTACCCTTCGAGGCCTCTTTATCCATCAAACATAAACCCAAGCTCTAGCTCAACAAGCTCACTAACAAAACCTAAAGGCCCAACAAGAGAAAACCGAGGCTTACCATGGTCCAACACGATCCCACAAACTCAAACACGAGACCTAACATGACGATCTAAGGCTCGAGTCAACGTCTGATGTTGACTTGGAAAAACTAATTCCTTACACTTGTTTGAGTTGCTTTTTAATAAGTTTCATGAATTTATGTTTATATGCTTGTTGTTTTTATTTTGCTATTTTTCATGTTTATTTTTAATTTATATTATCGTATATGTGGTATAATATATTTTATATCATTTTATTATGTTTATTATATCTTTGCTTATAGTTTTTTTGGTATATATATATATTTGTTTTTAGGTAGCGTATATATAAGTTTGTTATTTGGATATCTTTTTACTTTTTATTCATATGTGATATGCATATATTATTTTCGTATGTTTATACATATACACATATATTGTATTATATGTGTAACACTTGTTTCCGACTTAGTAGGAAACTAGGTCAGAGTGTGTTACCTGTAGCAAATCGGAAATGAACTTCGAATTTACAAATCGTATCATAACATGTGCATGCAGTACACGTTACATATCAGGGTATAGTTAACACTTATATCTAAGTCTTTATTTTATTCGACCAAAATTAAACTTAAGGATCAATTCATAATATTTCAAAAAACATAAAAAAAAAATCATAATTATTCATTTCGAATATCAATCCGAAACAATTAAAATTAACAACAACATACACTTAAACATATCATAAGCCTATGGTTCAAATACAATGAATTTTATCAATAAATCTATCTTAACAATTTTTAATAGCATGCAAAATCTCAAGGCATTCCTCCATTTAATTAAGTTTTTACCGTAAAGGTTATTTTACTCACGAGTATAATTTTACTTAATCTTTCTACACGATCATATCACATAGCCTTAAATACATTTGTTCAAATGTTCTTACATCAAAAATGCTTCCAAATGTATATTTGGAAAAGATAAATAAATGTCGTCAACATCTACTCTAAAATTTTAAAAAATATGAACTTTTCACCAATTTTTTTATTTCTAAATAAATTTTAAAACAAAGGGTAGTATTTTTATAATAATTAAACTTTTAATTTTCATAACGTGAAAAATTGCTACAACGTGGCAGTCCCATTAGGGAATGACTATATTTTAAAATAAAAAAAAAATAAGTCTAATTTTTTTCTTACCGTTTTATTAATATAAGAGGTTGCGAGTTAAAGTGACAATTAAACTAATATTTGTTTATAAGAGAGAGTTTTTTTTAATGCATTTAAAATTTGACATTTAAACATGTTCTTAAAGTGAGGTGAAACGCTAGTACTTTCGTTAGGACATCATTCCTTCTTATGGGCCTAATAAGTATTTCGGGGCTTGAGTTTTTTATATTTTTGTAAAAATTTTATTTTTCCGTATGAACATAGAGAATGAATCCCAACATAGAGAATGAATCCCCTGAATTAAACTCGTTTGAGAAAAACCTATAATGGATGATGATATAAAGATATTCTATGGGAAAAACAAAAACAATTTAGATACCTTTAAAAAAACTGTATAGAAAAAAATAAAAAAAAAATAAAACTTTCGTTTTAGAGTCATGCTTTAAAATTTTCGAACTACATCTTTTCTTAAGAAATACAACAGTACACAAAATATTTATTGATTTAAATACAACAGTACACAGTACACAGAATAATGGATGATGATATAAACCTTGCTTTTGAAATGATTTTTTGAGTTATTTAATATAATTTTATGTGAATTGATAAATTAATTTTTTTATGAACCCGATAAGCATAGAAAATATATATATATATATATATATACTAGTAATTTGGGAAAAGTCAAAGAAGTTATATTAAATTTTAAAAGAGCAAATCATAAAATTAAAGTGTTTTTCTATAATCTAAAATTTAATAAATTGCTCAAAGACACAAGAGAAATAAAAAAAAAATTGACAAATTAATTTTTTAAAGTAATGTTGCAATAGAACAAAAAAATTGAGGTTTAGTTCAAATATTTGATGAGTTATATTCTATTATAAAATTATTATTAAACCATGTGATGTCACACCTTTATTAAATATTTAACAGCTGATGACCAAAATAATAATGAAATAAAACGTTAACAATAATTTTGATTAAAAAAATAGTTTAGTGACCAATCCAAAAAATGAGTGATAGTTGGATGACCATTCATGTAGTTTTTCTTATAGAAAATAATTTAATTGAAATTTTATTTTAAATATTTATTAATTATATATTGAGTCCTTGTGATCTTTAATCTTTATTAATTAGTTTAATGGTGTTCAACAATGTTCATCGTTAGTGGTATTCAACAATGTTCGACGTACGTTGTAGACTTATCCTTTTATAATTCAATTCTTCTAAAATTTTATTAGTTTTTGGTAACATATATATCTATTTTATATTCCATATTTCACATTTTAAGGGATAAATATATTTTTTCAATAATGTGTCTTTAAAATTTAAAATTATAATTTAAAAAAAAAAATCATATATCTTATTAATACATCTAATGTTTTTTGGTAAAAATTTATTTATTTTAAAAATAAACGACTCATAATTCTCATAACTTACTATACTTAATCGTACTATTTTAAGATTTTTTAGATATATATTTTATAAGGTAAATATTTATTTTTAGTAAAAAATAATGTGATAAATTATATCATAGGTCAATTTTCGTTAGATTATTTATGAGACCAATCAATTAAATGTATCCACCTCATTAAATTTTTATTTAATTTTTTTTATCAAGCATTGACTGATTTAAAAATAATTTTTATAAGTGAAGATTCACTTATATTTAATTATATTATCCCATAAACGACGTAACAAGAATGATTAATGATATAATTTTTCTAGAGTTGTATATTTCTTAAAGAAAAAACTAGAACTAATTAACTAAAATTTAAATTCAAATCTCATTTAATTTTAAAAAATAAAAATATTATAACAATTGAATAATCACCATTTGTGTTTTGCTTTCCGAATATCAAATTTAAAATTATTAACTTTAAATAAAATAAATTAACAAACCCCCCATCTTCGGTTGTTTATTTAAATTTGAAAGCTTTTGAAACAGAGAAGCAATATATTAAAAGAAAAAAACCTTTAAAAAAAAAAATCACATGCGCTGCGCCTTAAGTTCCCAGTGGAAATTTTTTAAAAAAATCCCAGTGGAGACGGTGAGACTATTTCCCCCCTTTTTTGTTTGCTCACTGAACAGGAGTCACTCTGGGACACGTGGAGAGAAGGAACTGGTCTGTTGCGACTATAAATAACGGGCAAATATGGCAAAATGAAGCTCAGCGATAGGGTTATAGAAATAGTAGTAGTTATAGCTGGTATGGGGGAGCCCTATACCCAAAACCAACCATTTCGGTAAAGGGAAAAAGGAGGTGGAGATTGATTCAGTTACCGGCGGTCTCTAATTCGCTTGGTGCAGGTCGGGAACTGATTGGCTGCTCCTTAATGTTAATTGGATTTTATTCTGATTTTTAACCCGGATGGCGGGTCGTGATTGGAGGAAGCACGGATCAGATCCCGCCTTGCATCAACTGAATCGGAGACCGCGGTGAGGGTTGCGTGGATCTTGCCTGTTTCTTCTCTTTTTCCAGCTTCTGATTTCAGATCTCAGGTTGGATTTAGTCTTTGTTTCCTGTTTTCAGTAGTTGCCTGTTTTAGCATTATTGTGATTATTACTATTGATTTGCTTCTGAATCTTTAGATTCGGGAAGTTTTTCCCTTTAAATATATAATTTGTTAGTTTTACTGCGACGAGTCCAATGTGAAGACACTGAAAAAAAGCAGAGGGAGCTGAAATCTCGTTATTCTCTCATCCTTATTTATGAAATGATGGCGTTGTGTTAGTAAAAAATGCATCTATTGTTGCAAATGTTTTCTTTACGTCTAGGATTTTTTATATAATTTACATTGGAAATAGTTAATCCTTACTTATTGTTGATTAAGTATAATACTCATACCTGCAAAAAGGTAGTCTTTGCTTTCATTTTCTGTGATGCCTTATGCTCGGTTTGTGGTTGGGTTTGCCCCGGTTTTCATTCCCAAACAGGTGCCGGTGATTACATAAACGGGTGATTGCTTGCATGATTCTCCCCTCAAACGCCCACTTCTGTCAATGGGCAATTGCACGCCAATGGGCGTTTAGTCTTATGCGTTGGCTTAACCTCATCGTCAAGTCTTCTGTACAAAAGATTAGTATAATAGAAAGTAAAAATTAAAAGCTTAAAAATTTCTTAATCATATTAACCTACTATATAAGTAGAAGGAAGAAGTTGTTTATTACTAGTTCTAACAAGCTCTATTGTCTGCGTTCTTACTTTAGTTTTTGTAAATATAGATATTCATTTAAGATTTGATAAATCACTTTCTACTTCGAATAGCCTTTATTTTATTTTCTGTCAAAACATGTATGGCAGCTGGTTTGTTGTTTATCAATTCATTGGTTTTATGGTTTTGGATTTTCCTATAACGGCAATAAGATATTGGGACAGGCAGAAACTTGTTGAATCTTGAAATTAGTTGGATTTGCATCTGTGGATTCTTCTTGTTGTTTTTGCCCCGTGTTTATAATTTCATTAAGGTTTTATTTACTTTGGAAGTTGCATACTTGAAGTTCAAAATTACTGGTATAGATTGGAATTACAATTGAAACTTTCATTGAGGGATGACTTTCGTCTTTTCTAGTTCAAGTGCTGGTTGTTTGATTCCTCATTGCAACAATTCTTCATCAAATGAAAACATCTTTGGTGTTCAAGTAAAATCCCGTCCCCTTTTTCTTTGTTGATAAGAGATTCTTGTGCTTTTACTTTTGGCTGGTCTATATGTCTGAAACAGCTTTCTTTTCTAGAATATATTTACATTTACCATCAGATCTATGATTCCTGTACTTGATGGCCTTAATGATTTCTCATGGATGCATAGTTTGTAGGTGGTATATGTTGACTTTTAAGTGAGCACAATTTATTTACTGGTATAGATTGGAATTAGGATGCTGCTTGTCTGAATGTTGTGGAGTTAAAGCTTTACCAGATGGCTGGACTTTGTTCCTGAATTCGGTTCAGGAGCCATGCGAATGCCAATGCTTTCCAGTTTCAACTTTGTGAGTCTTTTTCATTTTAATGTAGTTTTTATTCATTATATATTTGTTTGCAAATATCTTCTTTTTGTCTTAGTAATGGTTGCAAATATCCTTTAATTTCCCAAGTACAATCATACTACATTAGTAGATGTAGACAGTAGGCTGTCTACTATTAGAATTATTATCTGGTACTTTTTAACACTTGAAAGCGGCTAAAAAGATGTTCATGCGCCATTATTTTTTGGGGTAAAGCAACTTGAACCACTAAATTATTGACTTGATTATATTTTAATCATTGAATTATATTTTTTTTAATTAGACCACTAAACTATTAGAATGTTTTTAATCAAATCATTCATGATTCATTTACAATCTAGATCATTGAACTTACTCTCAACTTTGCATAAACCTTTAATTTAATTAAAATAAATTATTAAACTTTTATTATTAACAAATTAAATATTTCATACTAAATGTAGCACCTTGACCCGGATGTCACATTGGGCCTTCGGCTCAAAATTTGTATTTCAATTTTTTTTTTCGAAAACCCAAAAATAAAACCAATTCAAGCCCAAATATGATTCATAAAATTTATTAAGTTAAAACATAAGCTCAAATAATAATAAGTAATCGGAGCTCCAAATATTATAAGCCGTTTAAAAACATTCGACTCGAATAAATAATAACAGAGTTACATTACATAGGGTTCGACATGGTACTAGTCCACTAAATCTAATAATTGTATTCTTACAACATGGTCGATGCTGAAATCCAAACCTTGATGGTGCTCCACGGAACCGGTTTTACCTAACCTACGCACGAAAACACATTTCGAACGTTGAGTTACAAAAGCTCAGTGGGTATGCCGAATTCGGTCAACATCATGCATATCATAAGCAGTAAAGCATAACATATAAATATCGTGCATGATATGATGATCTAGCATGCTTGCCTACCACAAAGCATAAATGAATGTATACTGATGCATACAACATATACATAGCATACAGACAACACAAGGTAGTGAGGCCCGCGTCCACACAACATCAAGATCCTACACTATGAGTAAGGCTCGCGTCCACACAGCATCGGGATCTCATACTCAAGGATGAGGCTCGTGTTCACACAGTATTGGGATCCTACATCCGAGATTTGTGGCCCGCGTCCACACAGCATCGGGATCCTCCAAATCCCATACTTAGAATGTCACATCGAGTATCTTCGAATGAGGCTCGCGTCCACACAGCATCGAGATCCTCCATTTGGGATGGTCATCAAAATCATCACCCGGAATGTTACATCGGATGACCTTCAACGTGTTGCAACACTTTTGGATATCCGGATTTCCATCAAACAAGGACTCAAACGGCACAAACGATCCACCTAGGACCTTAACATCAAAGCATACTAAGACTCATCAAGACAGTCTTTTTGGGATTAAAATCTTCAACTTTAGTTTAATAATTCATTTCCTTGCTTTTAAGATTTATTAGGACTCTTTATCATTATTATCGAACCTCAATCTCTACCTACTCGACGAGATTATGCAGGGGTATCGATACTCCTAAGTGGGGTATCGAAACACTCCGTATCGATACCCACCAAAAGATGGTATCAAAACACTGGTATTGATACTAGTATCGATACCCTTTGACCAATTTTAAGGTTAGCGAAAGGGGGATTATCTTCTTCGATACGAGTATCGAATCGAAGATGCCACTGAAGAGTTTGGTATCGAAACTTGTATCGATACCCCCTCTCAATGAGCCTATTTTTCCCTCAGGGGTATCGATACACAGGCTACCGGTATCGATACCCCCTGTACGAACTTGCATTTTCTATTTGAAAATTTCTAAGGATTATTCTCAAACTTTCTCTAATTGAATCTAGGGCATTCCTACTTGATATTATGATTATTTAGAGTGTTTTAACATTAATTTCCAGTCATTAAACACACTTACATAATTTCTACCATTAAAGCTTATTAAGTTACAAACCAAGCACACATGCACAAGATCTAGATGAATGCTATCTAACATGAAATGAATGATGAAAGGAAGAGTTGAGAGTACCAACCTTGAGCTAAAACAACAACAAACCCGAGCTCCACTTCCATACAAAGCCTTCACCTTCCCAAGCTTGATGATGACCCTCCAACCACTTTCTCTACAAGAGGAAGATGAACAACGATTAAGGATGGTTTCCAAAGCTTAAAAACACTAAAAGACTCAGATTTTAAGCTTCCAAACCCAATCCCGAACTCAACTCATAACCCTACTTAAACCTTCAACATCACCAAATCTATGCATTCTTACCTTGTTTTGTAGATCCTTGACAGCCTTACAACTTCTCTACAAACCCAAAAACGAGATTTCAACTCAAAACCTTAAAGATCTTACCTTTTGCTCTTCTTTTTTCTTACCACCAAGATAAAAAGGAAAGAAGAAAAAGGGAGGATGACACCACTCTGTTACAGAGAAATAACTCCCCCAAAACCCCTCTTTGTCTTTCATTTAGACATTCATTAAAATGTCCTCAACCAACTTTTTGGGTCCACACCACTCAAAGCCCAACAAGCCTATGGCCTAAACAAGGTCCAAACTATACAAACTCGGGGTCCAAAACCGAAACCCAAACCCCTCGGGTTAACCCGTCACTCGGATCTGAATCCGGGTCGTTACACTAACACTGTTAATTATTTAATGAAAAGCTGACTCAACAATCTTACTAGTAGTTTATTTTGTTATAAATTTTAAAAACAATAGCAACTGGACCTCATGAGATCGGGTTTTTAGTGAGATAATCTTTTTTTATTTACTAAGAATACTAAGAACCCTAAGGGAAAAATAATGTTTTTATAGCGAGATAATTTTTTGTTTATCATAAAAAAAAAATTATCTACTCATGTTTATTTTCCTTTTAAGTATTTTCAATTCGATTTGCTTTATTTTGTCTAGCTCTGTCTAAGAGTGAAATCAATCTGTTTTAATTAGTGTAGATTGACTTTACAACGAATCATAAAGTACTCTTTGAGATGTGGAAAAATATTTAAGGGATGTAAAGTATTTTAGTTTTTTTTTATATATAATTTTAAATTTTAGTTTTTATCTTTTAAATTGTTCAGAATTATTGAGAATTGAAGAAACAACTATTGTGAGTTATGGAATTGAACTTTGAGAGCTTTTGGTGATTTGTTTGTTTCATTTAAAGCATGAGAAATTTGAGAGCTTTTGGTGAGTTGGGGTGGTTAAAGCATTCTACGCGAGGACAATTCGGTACAGGCTCGATCCTTGGAAACTTTCATTTTCTTTATTTTTCGTGTTTAATTTATTTTTGGAGTATATTTTATTTAAGGATCTTGAAGATTGGGTTGTTAGGGTTGCTATGTTAAATATATATGGAACTGATCTTATAGTTTTTTTAGTATTGAAGTTTGATTGCATTCATTTATTTACTCTATGTGTCTCACATATAATATTCTTTATTGATTTTTTAGGATATTTTTTAAATTTTGATTTATGATTATTTAAAATTTATTATTGATAAAAATATGGAAAAAATATATTTTAAAAACCTTTAATTAAATAGATTTTAAATATATATTTTATAAAATTTAATTATTTAAAATATTTAATATAATTATAGTCAAAGTTTAAAAAAATAATTTTTAAAAAGTCAATAAAAGACATTATATGTGGGATGGAGGTAGTTTTATTTATTTTAGGTTTAGTGATGATTTGAAATCATATTATTCTTTACCTTTGTATTCTATCTTGTGACAGATTATTATTAATATTAATAATTTTTTTCTTCAAAATAATCATTCTACGCATATATGTTAAAGCTAATATAATTATTGTCTCTCCTAATATAATTATTGTTTCTCCATATAACACTAAATAGGAGTGTTTAAATTCGGGTCAGATACTTGAAGTATCAAGCGAAACATTGGGTAGCATAAAATTCGGTCTATTTTGATCTAGATTTTCGGATATCCGATACTTCAGGGACCTAGAAATTCAGGTAATTGAGTACTCAGAACTTCAAATTACATAATTCAATATTTAAATATAAAATTTTAAAATCCTAGTTACATAAATTAAACATAAAAAATTTTATGACCCAAATTGCATAATCTATTTCTAAACGATTTAAGTTTAAAAATACAAAATTGTATTAATTCTGTAATCTCTAAATTTAACCTAATTTCTTAGATTAAAACTTAGGGTTTACGCTATTAAAACTTGTTTCGTAAGTTAGGGTTTATATGAATTAAATAAATATTTTGATAAATTATTAAATAAATAATAATGAGAAATACAAAAAACTTAACTTATAATTAATTAAAGTTTCAACCCATAAATAATAAACAATAATTGTTTTGAAAACCAAAAAATTTTTCCAAATTCAAAGTTCAATACAGAAATAATTAAATATCCGAAATATAAATTGTTATTCTAAAATCTGTAAAAACATACATAGAAGTTCTGAAAATCAGGATCCTTCAAGTGTCGTAGCTTAGCTCTGAGAATCTAGAACAGAAATTGAGAGGGTGTAAGCTAGAGAGCCTAGTGTGTCTCTAGTGTGCAGATAAACATGATTATAGTAAAAAGCAAAACATATGATGTAATGTATGCATGATATGCACCCATCGTCGAACTCCATTAGAAGAGTAGGTTCCCCTGAACCACTCTAACTCCATCAAGCCATCAGAAGTGGAAACTCGATCCGTAGGTGGAGCCACTAAACAAAAATGAAATCTCGACCCGAAGGTGGAGCCAATGAACAGAAGTGATACTCACTAGTACTAGAGGCAATAATATGAACAAAGTACAAAGTTGGAATTCGTGCCTTAAAATTTAACAGGAGGCATGCATGATAATTTCAGAATCAAATATGTTATTATATAACTCACATGGCATTATGCATTATTTCAGAAAAATGACAGGAATGATGCATTTAGCATGATCAAACAAAAATAACAGAATTTGCACACATAGTAGTAACAGGATTTTCGGGAGAGGCACACCTGAAGAAAAAGCTCAACATCAAGAATGACATCTACTGGACTCAATTCTAGTACTAGATCGAGCAGGTGTAGGACCTACGAGTAACAAAAGCATAAGACACACTATTATGTCACTAAACATGAATAAATACACGAACATAAATAAACTAATAACTCACGTATGTGTCCCGAAGATTGAGGAGCAAGAGATCGTCCAGGAGGTGGAGGAGGGAGATGCTTGGGGTCTGACTCCACGTCACTTGAATCAAACGGTAAACCAATTTTAGATTCTGATAAAGACAACCTCTAATAAAGCATTCGAACTTAAAAGCTTTAAAAATGATACTTTGGGTTCGAATTTCGAAAAACGGACCGCGCTATCGAACCTAAAACGTCAAAAAGCATAAAGTGGGACCGTAAAAAAGTAAACGCTAACGTCAGCACTGGTCAGTGCAGACGTCAGTAGTGATGTCAGCGGATGACGTCAGCAGTGATGTTAGCAGGTTGGGTCGAGTCACTGTTCAAGTCAGATTGGGTTTCTAGGATTTTCTGGGAAAATCTAGAAAATTCTAGAAAACCCCTTAACTCGAAAATTTTTAGATTTTCACTTCAAAAATCCCCCCCTTCGATTCATAAAACACCAGGTTCAAAGCACTAACAACCCCCAGAAACCAAATTAAATCAATAATAAACCTCTTAAAAACCGATCAAAACAGGAATCAATCAACACTTCCCTTATATTCTATTCAAAGACCCTTCTAACACCTTAACTCACATTAAAACCCTTAACCAAAGACTCAAACATCCTAAAAATCGACACAAACTCCTCCATTATAGTGAAACAAAAAACGAAAAGGAAGGAGAGAAAGCTTACCAACTCACCACAATGGAAACGAAAAGTAATCAGGATGGAAAGGAGGTTGATTCACGGTGAGAATACAGAGCAAAAGGTTTGGGAGATTAAAACCAGAAAATTAAAAAGAAAATAAATGAGGAATTAATCCTCCAAAATAAATTTGAAACGAAAAACTGGAGGAAAAATATCTAAGAAAACGAATGGGTAAAATTATCCAACTAGGGCCTGAAGTTTGTTCAAATTTCAAATGAATCCCAAAACTTTCAGAAATTGCAAAATAGTCACTGAAAATCCCTAAATTTCAGGGTTTTAAATTAGGGATTTAAATAGGATTTAGGGTTTTTGATTTGAGGAAAAATTTGGGTGTTACAAATTCTATTGTTTCGACTCTAATAATACTAATATTGAGTTATATAAAGAATCTTAACTTGAGGAGTGAATTATATAAAAAATCTTAAGTTGATTTTTGTTTTGATTAATGCACATGCAAAAATATTACATATTTAAACGAGTAAAGTTCAAATTTTCAACTCGAAGAATTAAATTTATTATTTTACAATGAATCTTAATTTATTTTTTTTACAATGAATATTTTTAAAATTTTTTTTGAGGGTTCGAGATTTAGAAGTTAAATTGTTTGATTTGAGAATATTGTGAATATAATGATATTTTGTTTAAATAATAATTATATTTAAAATAAAAAATAAAATTCAGGTATTCGAAAGTAACTGAATACCCGAAAATTTTTAATTTTATGATATAGGTCAGATCCGAGAAATGACGGGCTGGATACCTGTCCCGGACCAAAAAATGTTTTTGGTTATTTACCCGATTTTTTATATATGGGTAGTCGAATAATCTGGTCGAATATTTTTAGACACCCTATCACTAAGCTTATATGTTTTATTCTATATTTTTTTAATTAATTTTAAAGCAAAAGAATTTAAATTTTATGCACATCGTTTACCGTTAGTAGGTGTTGTATTTTAGTATAAATATTTAGGATAAATTTAAAAAAAATTGTAAGTTCATTCAAATATAAGATACATATTTTTATCAAAAAATACTGCAGCAAAAGAATTTAAATAAATTTAAGAAAAGTAAATAATTGAGTATATAAAAAAATATATAATACAAAAGAATTTATAATATGTAAAATGTGTATCCACAATAAAAATTTAATATAACATGAACTCTATAATATATAAATTCATATTGTTTGATCAAATATATCCGATAAAGTTTTATAATAAATTTTTGAGTGGTTCAATTGAATTTATTTATATATGTTCATGTAATAAAAAAAATATATTAATAAATACTCACATATAATTATTAAAATAATTTAAAATATATCTATAAATTATTTTTAACACCATGAAAATGTTTGTCGTGTCCTTATTGTTCACGTATACTAGTCATTTTGAATTCTTTTCTAGATAACATGGATATGTTATTTTTCTTTTCTTTCTTTTTCATGTATTTTAACAATATCCTTTCCTTCTTTTTTTTTTTTGGTGTGAAATAATCACATCTCCATATTGAACAAAATCTCATTGACCTCCATCAACAATTGGATTAACAATATGATCATAGATTTTTTAAAAATATCGTAACCTTGTAACAATCATCCACATAATTTTTCAGATAGTTTCTATAATACCCTAAAAATGAGCCTAGAAGTTAGTGGGCTGGTAAAACCTAATTCGAGATTAAATTCTTAAAATTTTATTTTTGATTGAAATAAATTATGGAAAAATATTCTAAAATACTTATTTTACACATACTTGACTTTGGTCAAGCCAATTTAGAAAATTGACCCTTGAAACCCTAATATTTCAAAATTAGTGACTAAATTGTAAAAATTAAAAATTTGAGGAAAATTTTATAAAATAAGCCAAAACCTTGAATCTTTAAGGGGATTTAATTCAATTATAATCCTAGCTGGTCTAGGCTTTCCAAATTTTAATTAATTAAGTTTAAAAAATTATATTTTAACTCAAATAACTAATTAAACTCAATTTTTAACTCTAAAACCTTATTTAAATATTAAATATCTAGCATATTATTCTAATTTTCTTTTTTCCTCAATGGAGGCAGTTGTTCAATCAACTTTTAAGGTAAAAACCTTTTCTTTTCATCTAATTTCGTTAGGATCAAATAATATAACTTTTAGTCTTCAAAATTTCTAATTTTCTCATTGTTTTATCGACTTAAAACCTGGAAAGTAATTGGATCAGTTTTGGAGGTGAGATTTCGTCAATCCTCTAGAACTTTAAAGTTCTTTACTAAAATTCTCAAGTTCTTGGCTTGGTAAAAATCGTTTTAATCCTTTGTTTTAGAAGGTTTTTGGGTCAAAAATATACAATTTTCGTTCAAAGGTTTTACTCACTGTTTTTGGATCATAATTACATGATTTTGAAGGTGTTAGGATGTTTATAAAGTGTTTTAAAATCACTAATCCCAGACTAAAGATTTAGGAGGGGTTTGGTTGGTTTTAGAAAGTTTTCGGTTAAGGTTTTGTTAGGTTTAAGGGATTGTCCGATTTAAGGTTTTTTGTGTGCGATTGGAAGCAATAAATCCTTAGTTTTTAATGCTTGAAACATGGCAAAAAGTAGGTGATCTCGTTTGAAGTCATCGAGTGAAGTTTCGGTAACTTGTTGCGCAAGGAATCGGTTATCGGTGTGTGGATTTGAGAGTGAGCTACTTTGGCAGTGTTTTAAATTTGTTTTCAAATTGTTGGGAGGGTAGGGTATGTGTGAGAAATCTCCCTATACTCCGTAGTAAGTTTTACGTTTACTTTCGTAAATCACTTTTCCCATATTATGCTATTTTTTTATGTGGTAGTCATGCTTGTTATTTAATTGTGCATATGTGATTATGCACGTGAACAAATGCTCATGTGACTGTTTTTACATTAGTTTTAATGATTCCTCGGTTTGTTTTCAAAATAATTAAAATATGATTTTTATCGGTTTATGCAAATTGTGCATAAGATATATTAATTCATGTGATCTAACTACTATTTTTAATAGAAAACTTGAGCATTAGTTTTATTCTTTTCTTGTGTTGAACGTTAAGATGATGGGCATGAGATAAGTTGATCGATCAATAGGATGTACAGTGCACTATAAATAAAAATACGTACGTGTTTTAAATTCCTTGTGTGATGCATTAGAGGTTAGCCTAGTGCTGTGTGGTATATTATACATATTGCATTCGGGTATGGCAAACTATCCCGGACACCAAGGTGAGATCTTTAGATTGTGATAGTCAATCTGTGTGAATTGGTGTACGATGCCATTCACATGTGTCCGTTTATCCCAACGATTGGAGGTAAATCCTTTCGTGTCACTTAACCAACATGTGGAAAACGCAAGTGTAAACGATTTACTGTTTTTTTGCAATTTGTAAATTGCATGTGTTTTATTAAAGAGCTCAAAGGTTTTGATAGCATTGCTATGTGAAGCATATAAGTCTTGTTTTGTGGCATATGTCATGTGATGAACACTTGTTGATTTTTAGTAGTGACCTTGGTTGTCACAAGCTATTTTCTTTAAGCATGACTTGTTTTTAAATTGATTTTTCAATATAATGTGGGTTGCGTTACAAGTAGTTTAATTTTTTTTTATAATCCATTCACTAAGTTCCAGCTTAACCCCTATCTTTTTCTTATAATGCAGAGAAATAAGTGAGACGGTTATTCCAAGGAAGCAAGGAAACTATTAGTGCTTTTAATTTATATTTTAGCTCAAGTATGTTGCTTTTATATTTTGAACCTTAAATAGTTTAGGGAGCAATGGTGATGAGGAACCTTATGACATATAAGTTTGGTTATTGAACAATTGGATATTGAGTCTTGTGTATTGGTATGTTTATTTTTATGTTAATGAAGTCTTTGGATTTGATTCACACCTTGATTATGCTTAAGCATGTTGAATTATGACATTTATGAATAATTCTATCGATTCGTGTTATGAGTATGGAACTAAGATGATTGGCATCTAGAAATCTTATTGAATTATATGATTTATGCCCTATAAATGAATAAATGCATCTAGAATATGTTTGGCCACGTTTTAGGCTTGAAACCTGAGTAAATAGTTGTTTCTGGGCAAGAGGCTTCGATACCTCTTCATAGGGTACCGATACCTAGACAAAAACACAACGTTTTTTTTTTGGAAAATTAAGCCTAGGTATCGAAACCACATGAACTAGTTTCGAAACAGTAGCATGAAAATCACTATGCGTATTGATACACTTCACTCTGGTTCCAATATCGACCTTTACAATAGCAAATGGTATCGGAACGGTTCGGGTTTGTCGCGCAGGTCATAGTCTGAGTAATCGAAGGTTTTCCAGAACAATTAAGCATCATTTCGTTACCCCTTTGAATTTTACCTTGGTTTCAGAACAGTGCCTAAGGGTTTCAGTACCCCTGACTAAAAATGTTAATATAATTTAGAATCAACTTTTAAACCTTACGTTTTAGTCACTGAACTTTGAGCATGCAATTGAACGATTTGTAGACATTGTTTTAACTTGAAATTTTACATGCAAGCATGAAATATACTTAATTAAATATTGGTAATCTTAATTTCACCTTTAGACTTTAAAATTTCTAGAAAATTTCAATTAGGTCCCTAAAACTTGTTCGTTTAAATTAGGACTCATTTCTCATTAATTTTCACTGCAAATGAACTCAATCCTTGCATGAACATGTCGGATCTAATTAATGTATTTAGATAAGATAAAATAAATTTTTTAGGGTCATTTATCGTGGCGAGTCTCTAGATTAGCCTCAATATTTCCAGTGTAGCTCGTTCGATTCGGGTAGAGTCTAGACCGGGTCGAGGGGCTACAGTTTCTTCGATTGAATATACAAGAAATTACATGTGAACAAGGTAACCCACTTAATTTCCATCTTCTACAAGAACACGTTCTTCTATTCAAATCAATCACAAGTTAAGTTGATGGACATCTACCTTGAAAGGGAAAACCTCCTAACCAATCTGATATGCAATTAAAAGATTTGATGTATGCACTACATAAAGTATAGGATATATACAATCATTAACATCTATACTGATTGATGTAAGAAAATGTCCATCATATTTACCTTTTAACCAACATTCATCTACCAAAATAATTGATCTAAAACTAGATATAAACTCATCTGTAACGCCCCAAAATTGGGACTAAAAGTTTAGTGAACTGGTTTCGTCGATTTAGCCTATTTTGAGATTAAATACTTAAAACTTGATTTTTAATCAAAATAAATTATGAAAAAATTATCTTAAAATCATTATTTAGTATATATTTGACTAAGGTCAAATCAATTTTGAAAATTGAGCCTTGAATCCCTAAGATTTTGAAATTATTGACTATTTTGTAAAAATTGAAAACTTGAAGACAATTTCATAAATTAAGCCAAAACATTGAATGTTTAAGGGGCTTTGATCCTAATCTTAATGATCTAAGCCTTCCAATGGTCTATTTTAATAACCCTTAACCCATAATTTTAATTAATAGCCTAAATAACTTAATATTAATCCTAAAAACCTATTTTTATATAATAAACCTAAACCTATTTTTAAAATTACGACTTTTCATCTTCTTGGCAGCCTCTCCATCATATTTTCAAATTTAAACATCAATATTTTCAATAAAAATTAGTTTAGTTAATTCTTTATAATTTTCTTCTTCGGTTTTACTTGAAAAACTTTATTTTTGCATCAAGCTTTAAAACCTTCTCCAAGATTTCGGTTTCTTTCTTCCCAATACATATTCTTCATCATATTTTCAAGTTAAACATCCATTATTTTTAATAAAATTTCGTTGGTTTATTTTCTTATTTTTTTGTTCTTCAAAATCTCTTTGTTTTTCTTCGGTTTTACTTGATTTTAAACATCGGAAGTGGTTGGATAAATTTTGGAGGTTAGAATCATTCAAAACTATGAAACCTAAAATTCTTTAATGAAATTCCTAAGTTCTGGCCGATTGAAACAATCTTTAAATTCTTGAAATAATAAAATCAGTTTTCTTGATAAAAATTCCATTGTTTTCTTGATTTTCGTTCAAGGGTTTTTCATGGCTGTTTCTGATGCCTAAATACATGAATATTAAAGTGTTTAGATATAATTAAGATGACTTTTAAGTATCTAATCTCGTACGTAAGGTTTAGGTGGTTTTCGGAATGGTTTTCGGTGAGTTTTGGTTAAGTTTTATGGTGTTTTCAGGGGCTGCCATATATTGGTCCGACTTGAGGGATGTTTGGGTGTGTTTTAATGCACTAAACCAACTGGTTTTGATGCTTGAATTAATTCAAGAGGTAGAGGAACGAGTTTGAGGGAGATCGAAAAATCGAATCGCGTTTTCGGGTGACTTGTCGAGCAAGTTTCGGTAAATCGCTGAGTGGATTATGAGGGCTGCCGATTTTGCATTTTTTAAATGTGTTTTCAAAGGTTTTTGGGTGTAGGGAAGGTGTGAAAAACCTCCCTATACTCGGAAGTAAGTTTAAAGTTTTGCTTTCTTAAAGGTTCTCATATTATGTCGTGTTTTTACAACGTTATTTGTCATGCTCTTGTTGTGTTGTGCATATGTGATTATGCATGTATATAAATGCTCATGAAAATGTCTTTAAAAAGATTTTATAAGCATTTGATATTCCCACAGTTTTCTTTTGAAAAATAAGATAAAAGTTGTTTTTATCGGTTTTTGCGAGTGACGTGTGAAAAGTGGGATACATGTGATTTGAATTCTATTTTGAATTAATTTTTGAGCATTGATTTTTGAGAATATATTGTCTAGTTAAGTTATGAAGCTTATCGGATAATTTGATCGATCAATAGGTTTTAGAGTGCACTATAAATATTCAAAAGTCGTACATGTTTAAATTCCTTGTGTGTTGCATTTTGGCTTTTAGTCTAATGGTATGTGATGGGAGTAGTACTGTCACATCCGGGTTGATAGGAGTAGTACTTTCACCGGGCACCAAGGTGAGATAATTCATATTGAGAGTAGTATCAATATGCACATGCTCTGGGAGTAGTACTAGCATGCGGTTGCCCGTTTATCCTAACGATTTAGAGTAGTACAAATCGGATCACTAGCACCAATATATGCTTTTACTTTTTAAAGGTAGGTATCATGGTTTTTACTTGTTTCATATGGGATTATGCATGTGAGGTTTTGTGCATTGGTATGCATGTGATTTAAGCATTGTTATGTTGTTAGCATGTAAGACTTGAGCTTTGTGCATTGAGATGCATGTGTAAGCATTGCTATGTATATAGCATATAAGACTTGTGTTTTAGCCTTTAAAGCATGTGATTTTAAAAAAGGGTTTTACTAAATTTTAATGATGGCATTGTTAGCCATGGTTTGAAGACACTTACTGAGTTTTAAAAAGTGGCGTTGTTAGCCATGTTTATTTTGTTTTATAAAGAGCATGACATGTTTTTAAATTGATGAAATTGGTTTAATATGGGCTGCATTGCAAGGTGTTTTTATACTTATTTTTATTCACTCGCTAAGCTTATGCTTACCCGCTCATTTACCTTGCAATGTTGAGTAAATCATGTTGATGCAGCAAAGGTAAGCAAGGATCCAGGTAACCGCCAAGTGAAAGCTCAAGTATGTCTTTATAAAATTAGTAGTAGTGAGAGAGTAATGGGGATGGGTTACCATGTTAAGAATCTTTTCATATTGATGAGACTTGTAGTAGTCGCATGCTTATAAATGTTGATGTTTATCTATATTGATATTAGCTTTACGACTTTGACTTGAATTGTCTATTGATATTCTATTAGTTATAATAAAAGTTATATTGAAGTTTGATTCTTGATATACCTATGTGTGAATTTGAGTGTTGTTGATAATGAAGCATGAATATTTATGAGTCGAATCTATGATATTAATTAGGTTGGAATGCATCTAGAAATCATTTTAAGATATTGAGGTGGTTCTTTTGTGTGTTTATAAGATTGTTGATGTTGAAGCATACGCTTAGGACTTGAATATATTGTTGCTAACTAGGTTGAATTGCATCTAGATAATATGTCTTGATTTGTGCTTAAAGTGTTTTTAGGTGAATTTGCATATAGAGAATGTCTTGAAACCTTTGGATGATTAAATTTGAGATGCAAGCATTAATGAACTTAATTAAAGATTGGTAATTTAAATTTCACGTTTAGACCTTAAATTTGTAAAAATTACATTTTGGTCTATAAATTTCTAGAAAATTACAATTAGGTCCTTAAAACTTGTTGGGTTAAATTAGGACTCATTTCTTATCGATCTCCGCTGCAATTGAACTCATTCCTTGCTTGAATATTTAGGATCTAATTAATGCATATAGAAAATATAAAAGAAAATATTTTTTAGGGTTGTTTATCGGGGCGAGTCTCCGGATTAGCCTCGGTATTTCCCGTGTAGCTCGCTCGAATTGTGTGGCGTTTAGACGGGGTTGAGGGGGTTACATTTGTTGGTATCAGTGCTTAAGTTTACGAAAGCTTTTGAGAAGTTTTTTTTGGTATGTTGCAGAGTTAAATTTGTTTTAAATGTTGCTTATGTACGGTGATTGTTTGAAAATTCTATGTTATTGTATTAAATGAACGATGTTTTCTATACGTGATTGATTTGTGTTATGACATAGTGAGTTAGGGCCTTTGTTTGACAAGTACGGTGTTTGAAAGCATGATTAAATTTTGATATGCTTAAATGTTGCAATATGAATTGTTGTTTGTAAGCATGATGAAATCTTGTTGCTTTGTTATGACATTAGTTATATGTAAATGTGAACATGTTCATGAGTTGCTTGACTAAGTGAATTGAATATTATGTGACATAGACCACTATTTGACCATGTTTTAAGGTTATCTTGCATGTGAAATTTATAAAAGTGAAAAATGTTTAAAATTTTAAATATTGCATACACTGTGGTCAGTTGGTTTTAAAAATAATTTCTAAGATAAACATCTCATGAGATTTATGGTTTTTTATATGCCATACAATATGGGAAACTATTTTAAATTTGCATTGGTTAAAGCATGAGATTTTGTGATGATTTTATATGATTGCTTAATGCTATTGTGGAAAATACACTTGATAGTTATATATTCGTGATGCTAATCATAGCTGATGATTGTTCTATGTGAAGATTCAATATATATTATTGGGTTTATTTTGGGGTACCCATTAGTCTAACTACTACTAGAAAATTGTTTTATATTGTACTTGAGCTATTTGGAACTTCCTTCGTGCCGGCCTCACAAGTTTTTCAAAATGTTTTTAGATGTTAAAATTGTTTTCTATTTTATTGTGCTAGATATGGGACTAAAAAGAAAGCTAAAACTTGGTAATGGAGGAGTTGTGGAGATTAGAAAATGTAGATAGGTTTGCGTTGTGGTGTTGTGATATCCGATCTTGAGTTGACTATGTCCTCGATCGTGTTTGAGTGTAAAGTGGTTTTGAATCAATTTAGTTTGAGAATCTATTGTGCTGGTGAATAGTAGGTGACTACATCACTGAGAGTGCCTTTGAGGGTTTCAAAATGTCTGTGTGTAAGGTGAATCGAATGTGTTGGAAACGTTCAGGTTATAATGTGGTTGTTTACTCTTGATTGCTAAGTTTCTATGGTTCTGGACGTTGAAGAGATAGAAAGTTGATGTTTTAGAGTGGAGGATGTTGTTTGTGAGTATGGACAATAATCATGCATCGTATAGGAGTACCTACATGCATGTACATTAGACATCTTAGGACATGCATGCATTCTTGAGCATGACATTAGATTGCATTTGCATGCACTTGCATAGGCATCTAAGGTGACATATAGGACTCATGCATACATTGTCCATATCTACAAACGTTTTCCTCTTGAAAATTAAAGTTATACTGTGATCAATTATGTAGGGAGAAGGTGTAGGTTTAAAGAGGTGTCTAAAAGATGCTCTTGTTGGAGCTGATCTTGTTGTGCAATGTGTTGAGTTATTGTTCTGGTTGGGAAGTAATTCTTGTTAAGGATTGGCTAGATGGGTTGGAGTTGTGGATGGTTAAACCGAGGATAAGTGCCTTAAGTTTGATGGGACTTGGGGTTGGCTGTTAGTGAAGCGGAAGGTTGAGTTTTGCAAGGTTCCTTTGGCGAAGGTTCGGTTTGTGTAGGAGAAGTTGTGTTACTATCATGTTTGGCAAAAGTACCACATGACATTTTCTGTTTGGTATGGTTTAGGAGGTGGTTAGGTCAAGTGTGTAGCTGATCTAGTATTTGTGTTAGAAAGTACTAGTTGGGTTTTTAGAAAAGAAATAAATATTTTGGAAAAAGATTTAAGGTGATGAAGTATGCATAACGGACTTTTTTGGACCTATAGAGGCGGTGGTTATGTCGGTTGGCTTAGCTTTTGCATGTTGTGTTCATAAAGAGTTGTGTCAGGTTTTTCTTGGGTATGGTCAGGTTGTTATGGAGGTTTTAGATGTAATCCTTGGATATTTCTGCATGGAGATGTTGTGTAATGAGAAACGTTGGGTAGTTTGTAGCCATTATTGGTCAAAAAAATCCTATAGACTTATTTTATCGTTAGGAGGTGTTGCTTAACGTTAAGAATGATGTTAAGGTGAGTGGATGAAGGAGTAACATTAAGTTTTTCAAGGTAAGTGAGACATAAGTTTGAGCTTGGAATAACCTAAGTGAAATAAGAGTTGGTTGACTATAGTGCCGTGTTGTTTAATGGTCCAGCCATTGAGTTATTGTTTGAGAAAAGTTTTGTGTGTAGTTCATCCAGGTTGTTAATGGTGTGTTATTGAGTTGGTTATGGTGATATAGTCTTTAGGTAAGACACTAACTTTTGATGAGCATGATGAAGAGTATTGTCAGAAAAGGGGTTAGAAGTGCCTTGTGTTGCATGATTGGTTAATATAAGATACTTAGTGTGACTTGGGTTGCTTAAGGGTTATGTCTTGAAAGATGTCTGTAAGTTAAGAGTGTTGTGAAGCCAAGAGCATTGTTGAATCGATTGAGTTTATCAAAGAATATTGGTCTAGCGACATATTTGTAGGTGAGACTTTCCGTAGTTAAGATGTTCTGAGGTAAGTTGCTATTGGATGTTTAGTGGAGCCATGTGTGTAGGCATAGTTGAGGTGGTGTTGATGGGTATTTAGTTTTGTGATGGTTGTCTTTCTTGTCTATGGGGCACGTGGTTGTGTTGTTTGGTGCTATAAGTTAATGCTTTCTTAATCAAAGTTTATGGTAGTCTTTTGCTATGCATCTGGAAGTAAGGAGTTGTGAAAGGAGTTGGTAAGAAATTTTTGTTTGATGGACTTGTCTTGGATGTGGATAAATTGAAAGTGAATGTTTGTTTTATTGGTAAATTGAGCTTGAGGGTCAGTATTCTTTGATAATGTTGTTTTCGTCATAATTATTAGAATAGAGGTGTGTGAAAAAAATCTCCATAAATTTTATGGCGTGATTTCTTGGCAGTTAAAAGAGAGTGTTTTCTTTGAGAACGGTTGGAGCTGTTTAGCGGTATGCTTTAATGTGATAAGGTTTTGAGATAGATGGATTTTCAATTGAGTTTGTGGGTATTCTCTCGTTAATAGACATGTAACCGGTATGAGTGAGTTATCCAGGTTTGGAAAGGTATGTTAAGGTGTTGTGACATGAATCTTTTGGGTTCTTGGTGAAGGTGTTTTCGTTAGTAGAGTTGCTTATTACCGTGTCCATAGTTGGGTGTTCGAGTAGTACCGTTTAAGGTTTTTGTTGGTGAAACTTGTCATGTGATGTTGCGTTGAGCGAGGCCCGGTGAAAAGTTTTGGTTTTTTCCTTGTATATTGGAATATGCTTTGGAAAGTTAAGCTTGTTAGTGGTAGTTGGAAGTTGTGGCAGTTTGTGAAAAGTCGGTTACCAACCTTGAATAGGGAGAGGTTAGGCCTTCGAAAAAAAAAGGGATTTGCTTTTATCTTGAGGGTGCAATGAGTGTTGAGAAGGACCATGATGTTTTTAGTGTATCGTTGTTTTGTGTAGCTTTTCAAGTTGTGATGAAGGGTGGTGTTAGGACGAGAATGAATCTTGTCTTTATGAGATGTATGTTGGGATCTTGGTTTTGGTAGCAAAGGTCCTTTGTGCTAAGATCCATGGGTTGATCAAAGTGTTTTAGTGGCGTAATGGTGTTTAGAAAGTCACATGGGAGTGAAAGGAAGTTGTAAAGGAGGAGTTTCCTTAAATCCTTTTACGGTGAAAATTTCGAAGACGAAATTTCTTAAGTGGGGAGAGTTGTAACGCCCCAAAATTGGGCCTAGAAGTTTAGTGAACCGATTTCGTCAATTTAGCCTATTTCGGGATTAAATACTTAAAACTTGATTTTTAATCAAAATAAATTATGAAAAAAATATCCTAAAATCATTATTTAATATATATTTGACTTAGGTCAAATCAATTTTGAAATTGACCCTTGAATCCCTACGATTTTGAAATTCGTGACTATTTTGTAAAAATTGAAAACCTGAGGACAATTTCATAAATTAAGCCAAAACTTTGAATGTTTAAGGGGCTTTGATCCTAATCTTAATGATCTAAGCCTTCCAATGGTCTATTTTAATAACCCTTAACCCATAATTTTAATTAATAGCCTAAATAACTTAATATTAATCCTAAAAACCTATTTTTATATAATAAACCTAAACCTATTTTTAAAATTACGACTTTTCATCTTCTTGGCAGCCTCTCCATCATATTTTCAAATTTAAACATCAATATTTTCAATAAAAATTAGTTTAGTTAATTCTTTATAATTTTCTTCTTCGGTTTTACTTGAAAAACTTTATTTTTGCATCAAGCTTTAAAACCTTCTCCAAGATTTCGGTTTCTTTCTTCCCAATACATATTCTTCATCATATTTTCAAGTTAAACATCCATTATTTTTAATAAAATTTCGTTGGTTTATTTTCCTATATTTTTTCTTCTTCAAAATCTCTTTGTTTTTCTTCGGTTTTACTTGTTTTTAAACATTGGAAGTGGTTGGATCAATTTTGGAGGTTAGAATCATTCAAACCTATGAAACCTAAAATTCTTTAATGAAATTCCTAAGTTCTGGCTGATTGAAACAATCTTTAAATTCTTGAAATAATAAAATCGGTTTTCTTGATCAAAATTCAATTGTTTTCTTGATTTTCGTTCAAGGGTTTTTCAAGGTTGTTTTTAATGCCTAAATACATGAATAATGAAGTGTTTAGATATAATTAAGATGACTTTTAAGTATCTAATCCCGAACATAAAGTTTAGGTGCTGTTTGGAAAGGTTTTCGGTGAGTTTTGGCTAAGTTTTATGGTGTTTTCAGGGGATGCCATGTATTGGTCCGACTTGAGGGATGTTTGGGTGTGTTTTAATGCACTAAACCAACTGGTTTTGATGCTTGAATTAGTTCAAGAGGTAGAGGAACAAGTTTGACGGAGATCGGAAATCTGAATCGCATTTTTGGGTGACAAGTTGAGCAAGTTTCGGTAAATCGCTGAGGGGATTATGAGGGCTGCCGATTTTGCATGTTTTTAAATGTGTTTTCAAAGGTTTGGGGGTGTAGGGAAGGTGTGAAAAAACTCCCTATACTTGGAAGTAAGTTTAAAGTTTTGCTTTCTTAAAGGTTTCCATATTATGTCGTGTTTTTACAACGTTATTTGTCATGCTCTTGTTGTGTTGTGCATATGTGATTATGCATGTATATAAATGCTCATGAAAATGCTTTTAAAAATATTTTATAAGTATTCGATATTCCCACAGTTTTGTTTTGAAAAATAAGATAAAAGTGGTTTTATCGGTTTTTGCAAGTGACGCGTGAAATGTGGGATACATGTGATTTGAATTCTGTTTTGAATTAATTTTTGAGCATTGATTTTTTAGAATGTATTGTCTAGTTAAGTTATGAAGCTTATCGGATAATTTGATCGATCAATAGGTTTTAGAGTGCACTATAAATATTCAAAAGTCGTACGTATTTAAATTTCTTGTGTGTTGCATTTTGGCTTTTAGTCTAATGCTATGTGATGGGAGTAGTACTGTCACATCCGGGTTGATAGGAGTAGTACTTTCACCTGGCACTAAGGTGAGATAATTCATATTGAGAGTAGTATCAATATGTGCATGCTTTGGGAGTAGTACTAACATGCGGTTGCCCGTTTATCCTAACGATTTAGAGTAGTACAAATCGGATCACTAGCACCAATATATGTTTTTACTTTTTAAAGGTAAGTGTCATGATTTTTACTTGTTTCATATGGGATTATGCATGTGAGGTTTTGTGCATTGGTATGCATGTGATTTAAGCATTACTATGTTGTTAGCATGTAAGACTTGAGCTTTGTGCATTGAGATGCATGTGTAAGCATTGCTATGTGAGTAGCATATAAGACTTGTGTTTTAGCCTTTACAGCATGTGATTTTAAAAAAGGGTTTTACTAAATTTTAATGATGGCATTGTTAGCCATGGTTTGATGACACTTATTGAGTTTTAAAAAGTGGCGTTGTTAGCCATGTTTGTTTTGTTTTATAAAGAGCATGACATGTTTTTAAATTGATGAAATTGGTTTAATATGGGCTGCATTGCAAGGTGTTTTTATACTTGTTTTTATTCACTCACTAAGCTTATGCTTACCCGCTCATTTACCTTGCAATGCAGAGTAAATCATGTTGAGGCAGCAAAGCGAAGCAAGGATCCAGGTAACCGCCAAGTGAAAGCTCAAGTATGTCTTTATAAAATTAGTAGTAATGAGAGAGCAATGGGGATGGGTTACCATGTTAAGAATTTTGTCATATTGATGAGACTTGTAGTAGTCGCATGCTTATAAATGTTGATGTTTATCTATATTGATTTTAACTTTACGACTTTGACTTGAATTGTCTATTGATATTCCATTAGTTATAATAAAAGTTATATTGAAGTTTGATTCTTGATATACCTATGTGTGAATTTGAGTGTTGTTGATAATGAAGCATGAATATTTTTGAGTTGAATCTATGATGTTAATTAGGTTGGAATGCATCTAGAAATCATTTTAAGATATTGAGGTGGTTCTTTTGTGTGTTTATAAGATTGTTGATGTTGAAGCATACGCTTAGGACTTGAATATATTGTTGCTAACTAGGTTGAATTGCATCTAGATAATATGTCTTGATTTGTGCTTAAAGTGTTTTTAGGTGAATTTGCATATAGAGAATGTCTTGAAACCTTTGGATGATTAAATTTGAGATGCAAGCATTAATGAACTTAATTAAAGATTGGTAATTTAAATTTTACGTTTAGACCTTAAATTTGTAAAAATAACATTTTGGTCCATAAATTTCTAGAAAATTACAATTAGGTCCTTAAAACTTGTTGGGTTAAATTAGGACTCGTTTCTTATCGATTTCCGCTGCAATTGAACTCAGTCCTTGCATGAATATTTAGGATCTAATTAATGCATATAGAAAAGATAAAAGAAAATATTTTTTAGGGTTGTTTATCGGGGCGAGTCTCCGGATTAACCTCGGTATTCCCCGTGTAGCTCGTTCAAGTCGGGTGGCGTATAGACCGGGTCGACGGGGTTACATCATCATTCAATGCATTGACGCATATATAAACTCTTTAAAACAATGATTTGTCTAAATACAAAATAGTTCTTGATTCAATATTTTTTCTTAGCTCTCCATGGTATTTTGGTAGCTTAGAACATTGATCTTCATCATCCCCTATAACATCCTCAACCCGAGATGTCATATTTGGGACTTAAGCCTAAATCTCAATCATAAAATTTTGTTCATGAAGCCCATATAGCAAATCAATCACAAATATAAATTCATCCAAATTGAAAACGATATAAATTCAAGTATTTTCAGAATAGTAAACGAAGCTCTAAATATTACAATAATCAAAACATTCGACTCAAGCCCAAGTTAAAAAATAAGAGTTATAAATACACACATAGGGTCCTATAAATACATGACCCAATTCATCTAATAATTGTACTCCAATATCAAGTCAATGTTGAAAATTCACCCTTGATGGTGCTTTTTCGAACCAAGCTGTGACCTAGAGACCTATGTACGGAAACCCATTCTGAACGTTGAGTTACGAAAGCTTAGTGAATATACCGTCACTCGACCATGTATCACACATATCATAAATAAAGCAATGCAATATGAATGACATCATAGCAAGATAACAATGGCGCTACCATATTCGCCTAAACACATAGTAATTATAAATTTAGGGATCTAATTGTAAAAAAAAAATTAGTGACCTAATTATAAAAAAATAATTTGAGTGACCTAATTGTATAAAATATATGTAAAGAGGGATCATTATTACAAATATCCCTAAAATATATATGGAAAAATTACAAAATTAGTCTTGGGTTAGGGCGGATTTTTTCGCCCTAAACCCGAACTGACCCAAACCTGAATTTTCCACCAAAAAAATCCGACCCGATTCGATCGGTTCGAAACCTATCGAGTTCGGGTTTTGTGCTCATCCCTACTCAATTCATGCTTGGAATGATCTATCAAGCATATTCGAACGAGGTCTGCATCCACTAAGCATCTAAATCCTCTTTTCGGTAGTCTTTTAAGTGTTGCAACACTTATCTTGGATATCTAAATCCCATCAATCAATAACTCAACTAAATAACCTATCAACAGTGTTGAAACAACTTTAGATGATCTATTCGTAATGGCATTTTAAGTGTTTGTACGAACCTTCTGGAATATAAGATGAAAATCAAATCTCTTTAATGGCATTCATAAATATCTTGTTCCTTGAGATTGGGCTGCTGCACTTGTTTGTTGATTGGGATTAAGAGCTATTGTTATTAGCTGCAGCATCTCTGCTTGATTTTCATATAGTAGTGTGGTTTCCGCTGATAACTATCTGATCCTTGTGCAGAGTTTGGTCAATCGGTTCCGAGGTGGCTTGTTGGAGATGTTGATTGTGTTGAGTTTTCAAATGATGGAAGCAGCCAACAAAGACATTGATTTTGATTCATTCAAATTATGAGATTGTTTTCGCTAAAGTCTGAAATAAGATTTCTGTTGTGTTTTACGCTGTTCCTATATGATTTCAATGGAGACTACCATCACAATGTTCTACCACCTTCGGATTTACTTGCTTCTTTCCCCTGTTGACTGAAGCGTTTTCATTATAACATTTTGCTGCTGGAACTACATGTGATTCATGGCAGTTTGGTTAGTGGGTTATCTCACGTTCCCACACGTAGTCTGTGGTTGATTGCCATGATCTTCAACATTCTTAATTAAGACCGGTTGAGGGTCATTTTTTATGGAAAAAAATCCCCTATAAAGTGAGATTTTGGGTGCTCGAAAATTAGCATATTTGTGATATTGTTAAATTAAACGAATTTGTCAAATTAAAGAAATATTTAAAAAATTATATTGTATTAAATTATTATCATACTAAAAAATAATGAAAAAGTAATATTTTAAGAGTGGATGCACAATTTAAGAGAAGAATAAAGATAAAATTGATAAAAATTAAATATAAAATCATTTTGTTTTGAAATAGTATTAAATTAATACAAATATATAAATTTTAAGAAATAAAATTATTATTATACAAGATTATGTCACTATTTCATCTTTTATTTATCTATTAATGTTTTATTTGTTATAATATTTAATTGAATGATATGTTTTTAACTTTTAAAAGAAAATTATACATTTTAGTCTTCATGTCGTCTTCTTTTTCTTTCTTTTAATATTTTTTTTCTTTGCTTGTGGACAGTGACGCTAAGTTTGGTGAGATTATTAGGTGAATCCTGATCACTACGTTATTTATTGTCTAAACAATTAAAATCATTGATTTTTTAATAATTATTCACTCATTAATTACATGTAAAAAAAGATGATGATTCATCTTAAAAAAAATTAAAATGAACGGTTCTGATTGATTGAGAGCACGGATAACGTGGTGAACAAAGTTCACCTAATATTTTTTCCAAATTTTGGTATTAGACGTCTACCATCAGGGATCTACTGTTTTTTATTCTTCTATTTTCAATCGTTTTTTTATTTTTTAATTTAATTTTTAATAATTAATTATGTTCTTCTGGCATGTTTTACCTTTTTGGTGTTTTTTTCTTTTGGCTTTTTTTCGATTATTTGTCTTTTTTATTTGGATTTTTATTATGATTAGATTTGAAGTTGTTATAAATGATCAAAGTGATAATATTTTGGTTATTATATTAATATCTTTATTTTGGATCCTCGAACTCGATTAGTATACATGCTAGTAGACTCTATTTTTTAATTATGATTGAGTTGTGGTAATGATTGTGTTGTCTATAGGTCTTGTTGTTATATGTATTTTTATATTGCTTGTTGGTAATTTTACCTTTTGTCATCGATCTTTAATAATATTTATATCTATCTTTTTATTTTGAGTATTTAGATTGAAGTTTTACCTTTTTACTTATATAATCTTATTACGATCTTAACACATTTTTTCTAGTTTCAATGGTTATAATAATATGTCCGGATTAAACCTTTTGCTTACTAAATTATAATCGTTTAATAAAATTTTAGATGTATCTCCATTCAATAAACTAACATATTTTAATTAAAAAAACTATCCACTTATTACAAAACACGTAATTGAGTGACATCATTTTTGTTTGTTTGTTTTACATGTAAGGGATGTTTCAAGCTTATGGGGAAAACTAATAATCAAATCCTAATGAGAATGACTTGTGCAATCCAATAACCTCCCATTTTGTTTTAATGAAAGGTAGGTTCAACTTCTTCTAATTCAATCCCTTCATCAGCAAGTCTCTTGTCTTTGTAGACATACCATTTAGCAAAAACCATGTAAATTACAAGATTCAGGCAACTCAAAATCATCAAAAGCCAGTAGAAATTATAGAGCCTCCCTTGGTTCAGATTGTCAGTTAGCCATGGTCTCTCGGCTCCGGTGACCTTTTGAACTATAGTCACCAACGAAGAACTAACGAAGAATCCTAATGAAAGGCTACTCAAAAACAGACCCGTACTCATCGTTTTCATCCCTTTGGGACACTCCTTTAGGAAAAAGTCAAGCTGCCCTATATATGTGAAGGCCTCGCCGGCCCCCACCAGCAAAAACTGAGGGACCAGCCAGAAGACGCTTAATGGGATTTGAGCCGATGGGCTATCCGTGAGACCATGTAAATTTGCGGTTCTCAGTCGCTTTATTTCTGTCAGTGCTGCGGCTATCATTGCAAGAACGGATAAAACTAAACCAACCCCGATCTTTTGCAATGGGGTTAAACCCTGTGGGGTTTTCAGAAGTTTACTTGCAACGGGAACGATGAGCCTGTCATAAACTGGGATGGTTAAGAGAACGCTGGCCACGAAGAAAAAAGTGAGTGACGCTGGTGGGATCTGGAATTTGCCAATGTGACGGTCCAGGGTAGTGGCCTGAGATACTGAGAATGTCGTCATCTGGGCATAGATGGTCCAGAATATGATGGTGGTTGCCCAAATGGATAGCATTCTTAGCACCAATTTTACTTCTTCGACGTCGTTTAACGTTGTTGAATTCCACTGATTTGGCGCAGGACCAGATAGGTTCCTGATGGCCGCCCTGTCTAAGAATCTGCACACAGTTAAAAGCTGGTAAAGAAAATAGTCATGGAAGATAGATTGTTTTTGTTCAACACTAATTGTCTGTATTTCTAAAGAGAAAATTTTTGCTTTGAGATGAAAATATGTGGTACAAATTAAACCAGTTACCAGTTTACTACACAAAGCTATGTTTTGTTTTTTGGTTGCATATTGGCAATAAGAAAAGGAAAACCAAACAAGAACTCAGGACATGAAAGTTTGTTTTGAAACTGAGGTACCTAAAGGCAAGAGAGAACAAAGGCGAAAATCAATGAAGAGAACTAGGGTATATACGAGGGGTGTTAAAAAATACCCGACCTGAATTACCCGACCCGTTGACCTGTCTACCTAATTAAAAATTATCGGGTATTTATAATGAAATACCTGAATTTTTTGGGTCGGGTACCCGATCCGTATTTTTTTTTCGGGTAGTTAGACCAGGTCAGAGCCGAAATTTTTTAAGAACCGGGTACCCGACCCAGTAATTTTAATAAATATATTTTTAAATTTTAAATTATATTTTTATTATATATTTTTTATTATTTTTCTCTAAAACTAATTTTAAATCCTTAACTTCTTTTTATATTTGAATTATATATTTTTAAGTTTTGAATTTTTTATAAATATTTATATTAATTTGTCAATATGAGATTTGAAAGAAAAATTATGATCGAGAATAATACATTCTTTTATCGATAAACTTTAATATATGCATATATATCCAAATATTTATCTTTAAAACCTATCTCAAATCAATAAATTGTGTTTGAAATATATATAATGAAATTTTAAGTATTTCTTAAATTTTTTTAAAAAATATATATAAAAAAATTAAACTGGGTACTCGGTACCTGATTTTACGGGTACCCGAGTTTTATGAGCTGAGTCATGGGCCGACATTTTGGTACCCGAAAATTCCGAGTACCCGGTTATAAACATCCTTAGTATATATTCTTGGCATAGAGTGGTCTACACACAAGTAGAAATCTTTTATCCCTAAACATACTTTCTTTTACGTCTTACTAAAAAAATCTTAAAATTTAATTTTTAAATCCTAATCCTAATTTCTACATCTAAACCCTAAATCCTAACCCTAAAATATACACATTATCTATAATACCCTAAACCATAATCATAACCCCTAATTTTAAACCTTAAGTCCACTAATTTAAAGTGAAACACTAATAATAACGTAATATAAAGACAGACTATTTGACAGGTATTGAATATCCAGTTCGTTTCCATGGAATTTACATTTTGAACTCTGATCGTGACACAGAAGGATATGTAGTTGAAGTTAGAAGCAACACTTACCGAAACTCCTTACTGTGGGGCAACTTCTGTTTCTTCTTCTTGTTGTTGTTCAATCCTTCAGCTACATCATCAATGTTGAAAAGCAATGCTGAATCAGATGACAATTCCAAATGCCTTTTTTTCCAGGCAGCTACAAACACTGCCGCGATTTGGGTCAACGGGCTCCCAACCAGTTTCTTGAAACGGTAGCGCCTGGTACCCGATAGAAACACCACCAACCCTATCACAATAGCACAAGCACAAATACCGTAGCCCCATGCACGCCCCAAGTTGTCCTGAATGTATACCAGAATGGTGACTGAGCCAAGTGAACCAATGTTTATGAAGAAAAAGAACCAGTTGAAGAAGTTTGTCATTCGGGATCTCTTCTCTGGGTCCGTATCATCGAACTGGTCCGACCCGAAACCTGAGACGCTCGACTTGAGACCACCGGTGCCGAGGGCGGTCAAGTAAAGGGCCAAGTAGAGAACAATGAGTTGTATGCCGCTCGCTGGGGTGCAGGTACCGTTGCTTTCCCTGCTGCATTTTGGAGGCCTTAGGCTTGAAATGGCTGTTGAGATTGTCAAAATGGTGACCCCCTGCTTGCCAACATAATAAAAATCAAAATAAGATGATGAATTCAAGTTGAAGCAAAGGAGATAAATCTTACAGTTGCTTGAACTGTGGCGAAGATTCCAATTGTTAGATACCTAGTGAATTTATAGCAGTAGGAAAATTGTTAGTAACTTGGTGAGAGCTGTGCATGAGAAAGTTTTAGGGAAGTATTTGATGAGAGGCGGAGAAGGGACCAAACCTGCCAAGGAACGTGTCAGCGACAAAACCACCGAGCAGACAGAGCATGAAAGATGTTCCAAGAAAGTTGGTCACGGTAGTGGCTGAGGTAGCATTGCTTAAATGCATGGTGTCCGTTAAATACGTCACCAAATTAACAGCGATACCTAGCGTCGTTAGCCTCTCACATGCCTCAACATCTGAAACTTGAAACACAAAACTTGAAATAAAACACCGTACATGCATGTTTATTCCAAAACTGGGAAATGAAGAAATCAAAGGATTAATGTTATGATTAAGGAGAGGGAAATGAAAGACAGAGAATCATGGCGGCGCTGGTCCAGCCACCGAACTTGGATTGCTCGGCAGGGCGACCCTTGTAGTCCCAGGCATCCTCAAGTGTTTTCTGTTGTGTTATAGGAAGAGACATTGTTCGATATAAGGTGAGGAAGAGCGAATAATGGGAACTGTAGTCTATAGTATAGTAGACTAATAGCACAATGAGAGAAAAAAAAGGTTAGAGGGGTATTTATAATGAGAACATGGGTGATAATAAGCTGAGCTCGAGTTTAAAATGGATAATTTGAGTTCAGTTGAACAGTTAAACTCGATTAGTGACTCCTCTAATGATAAGTCCATAAAAATATTATATCGCCTAATTTGCTTTAGTAGTTTTTTGTTAAGTATGTTGGTTTAGTGCATATAGAGTATAAATCGAGTTTAAATCAATTTATCCCATTTTATTAAAGTCTCAAATTGAATATAATAAATTAAAGTCAAACTAATTCACCTCAAACTCAAATAACTTAGGCTCATTATTACCTAAACAAGATAAACCCCGATTAGGAGGATATCTTTTAATGCAAAAAGCCTTCTCTACTTCCTCTGTTTGATAATTCTTTTTGTAAGTGATATCATTCAACGTTATGAATAAATAGAGTAAGACGGCGTCTTTAAAACAAATTAAAGATATAAGGTTAGGGGTGTAAACGAACCGAACTTGAACGGACAAGGGTATGTTCGTGTTCGTTTATTTATTTTTAAAGGTGTTTAAACTCTGTTCGTGTTCGTTTAAATTTTTAATGGTATGTTCAAGCTTGGTTCGTTTATTTTTTTTCGTGTTCGGGCTTGGTTCGTTTAACGTTCACGAACGTGTTCGTTTATATGTTCGATAATTTGTTCGTTTAACGTTCGTGAACATATTCGTTAAGCATTCGCGAACGAGTTCATTTGTATATATTCATCTACTTGTCTATATAGCGTTTACGAACATGTTTGTTTAGTGTTCATGAACATGTTTGTTTAGCGTTTACGAATATATCAGTTTAACGTTCTTGAACATACTCGTTTATGCTCGTTTATATACTTTGAATTTAGGGTTATTAAAGAACATAAACAAGCTAATAAACGAATATAAACGAGCTTATAAACGAGCATATAAATGAACATAAACAAGCATATAAACGAGTGTATAAACGAGCTTATAAACGAACATAAACGAGCCGAACGCACTTATGTTCGTGTTTGTTCGTTTATTTATTGAACATAAAATATCTGTTCATACTCGTTTATTTAACTTAATAAACGAACATAAACGAACATTATACGAACGGTTCACGAGCAGCTCATCGAACACCCTGTTCATTTACAACTCTACATAAGGTAAAATACTTTGCTATTGTCACGGGCCGTTGTTTGGGGTCCAGGACATTGGCATCACATGGTGTGATGTGGCCTGCCCAAGTAATTCCAAGAGCAATGCTGGGCTTGCGAAGACCACCAACGTTGGCCCGATCCAGGGAGAGACTTATCCATCCAAGGTGTGTGAACACAGAAGATTCTTTCCATAGTTAGGTGGGAATATTCCCAGAATTATGCTTTGTAAATGGATAAGGTTGTATCATAGCCGTCGGTGTAAAATTGTATAGACCGTAGGATCGAGGGGAGTTCAACTATAAATAGAGGCCTTCCCCACCTCATTTGATGTATCAGAGTATTCCAAGTTTCCAAGGAATAAAAGCATTTTCTCTAAATCCTTTGAGTGTGTTCTTTCTATGTTCTTTAGTGTTCTTGAACGTTCTTGAGCGTTCTTGAAGAGTTCTTCCTAGCTCATCTCTTTTGATTCGTTTCCGCATAGAACGCTTTGCGTTTGTCGGTGCTTGGGAAGTTTGATCTTCCGTGAGGGGTGAAAAGGCTTACTTAGGCGTTTGTGTGGAGTTACAAAGCCTAAGGCCGCACGTTCTGAATAGAGTAGCCGAGCTTTTCGGACGTGAAACTCTAGGGGCGTGACAAGTGGTATCAGAGCCTTGTTCGAGTAACGTTCTAGCCGTTCGAGGTACGAAAGCATCGATTTTGAGATGGCACCAAAGAGGGAGACTGTTGCTACTGTGAGCCAGAAGGGTGTGGAAACCCAGGCTAACAAAGAAAGCTGAGCTAACTCAAGGGACAAGTTGTCTGCACTTGAGGACAAGGTCACCAGGATGGAAGGATTCGTGAAGGATGCCGTAGAGAGACTCGACGTGGTGGACACACGCCTCGAGGAACTGGATGACCAAGGTGATAAGTTGGAGGAAAAGAGAGATGCTCTCGAAGCCAAGTTTGAGGCATTGATGGAGGAAATGTTGGGACTTAAGGCGGAAGTTCTGGTATATCAGGATGCTATGCGAAGTGGTGTGTTGAATTCGACAACGACACCTAAGCTAGTGAAGGACATCCCCAAACCCAAGGAGTTCAATGGAACCAGGTCGGCGAATGATGTCGAGAACTTCATATGGTGCATGGAGCAATACTTCTGGGGAATGAGTATCACTGATGATACCGAGAAGGTAAACACTACTGTAGTCTATTTGACTGATGTTGCCTTATTGTGGTGGCGAAACAAATGTTCTGAGTCGGATGACGACATTCCAATCGGGACATGGAAGGATTTCCAGTCTGAGCTTAAGGAGCATTTTTATCCAAAGAATGCCAACGAGGAAGCTCGAGATGAGCTTTATCAATTGAAGCATGACGACTCAATCCGGGATTACGTCAAAAGGTTTACCGAGCTCAAGTTGCAGATCAAAGACTTGAGTAAATCGGAGGGATTGTATCTCTTCAAATCTGGTCTTCAGCGTTGGGCAAGAATAGAGCTGAAGAGAATGGGCGTTAAGGATCTTTCAGAAGCGATGATCGCTGCTGAATCGATTGCGGAGTTTGAGATACAAAACGAGTCTTCCAAGCCCCATGGCAAGGGCAGTGATAGGGAAGATGAGGACGAACCCAAAGAAAAGAGCGTCGAGGGAAAGCCATCCCCCAAGTCCAATCGGTACGACAAGCCAAATGAGCGGAAGGATTGAGGAACCGTAAGGTGCTACCATTGTGAAGGACCTCACATAGTGAAGGAGTGTCCGAACAAGAAGAGCCGTCTCGATGCCATAGTCCGTCAAGACAACGACTCAGATGGTGAACCAGCGAGTAGACTTGATGCAATCGCCAGTGTCAAAGGTGATAAGCCGAAGGTAACGGGACGCAAGTGTTACCGGTGCAAGGGGCCGCATAGAGCGCGAGAATGCCCTGGTCGAGTTAAGCAGTCCAAGGTGGACGAGCCCGAGAGTGATGAGGCTGCGAAGCTTGGCTCGATGATTCTGAGTTCTGCCAAGAAGAATGGCAAGAAGCAGAATGGGTTGATGTTTGTCGACATCAATGTGGCGGGACGATCGAAGAGTGCTTTGGTGGATACCGGGGCAAGTGATCTGTTCATGTCCAAGAAGGCTGCAGTGGAGCTTGGTCTGAAAGTTGTGGATTCAACAGACAAGATCAAGACTGTGAATGCCAAGGAAGCTCCTGTGATAGGGACTGTGCGAGAAGTTGAGTTGCAAATTGGTGATTGGAAGTCGAAGGAGCATTTCAAGGTAATCGATATTGATGACTTTGATTTTATTTTGGGACTTAACTTCCTTGACCGTGTAGAAGCGATCATCATTCCGTGTGCCAACATCGTGTGTATCTTGGATCTGAGACAACGATGTGTTATACCAGTACGACGAGACATCGGGTAAGGGACCAAGAAGTTGACAGCTATTCAGCGTGTCGAGGATGCTCCAAGCCGAGGAGTCATCGAGAGAGAGGCAACTGTTGGGGACATTTCCTTGGTGAGGAATGTGTTGCCTGAGCCTGTTGGCATGGATGCCGTCGAAGAGCCATCCGTGGACAAGATGGCCGATGCATCGAACTTCAAGGGGACCAAAGTGTCGATGGGTGTAGCATTGCCGCGGAGCAATGGGGCGTCAAGCTTCAGTGAAAAAGTCTTGTCGGAGAGAGAAAATGCTGGGTCAATGAGTGAAGTACCTCTTGAACACGGGGATAGTGATCAAGATGTGCTTGGTACGGTTGATTTTACTAGACGGTGCGAGCCGAAGCAAGCAGTCCTTATGGGGGGACAACTGAATCAGAGTCCGGTGCTCTTTATGGGGAGAGCGGTTCTTATGGGGAGACATTCAAGCCAGACTCCGAGACAGAAGCTAGCCAAGGTACGCGAGAAGCCCCAGGATCGAACTCAGTGTTGTCCGAGTGGCGCGACGAGGGCGTTGCCAAGTTTGGTGGGGGAGAATGTCACGGGCCGTTGTTTGGGGTCCAGGACATTGGCATCACATGGTGTGATGTGGCCTGCCCAAGTAATTCCAAGAGCAATGCTGGGCTTGCGAAGACCACCAACGTTGGCCCGATCCAGGGAGAGACTTATCCATCCAAGGTGTGTGAACACAGAAGATTCTTTCCATAGTTAGGTGGGAATATTCCCAGAATTATGCTTTGTAAATGGATAAGGTTGTATCATAGCCGTCGGTGTAAAATTGTATAGACCGTAGGATCGAGGGGAGTTCAACTATAAATAGAGGCCTTCCCCACCTCATTTGATGTATCAGAGTATTCCAAGTTTTCAAGGAATAAAGGCATTTTCTCTAAATCCTCTGAGTGTGTTCTTTCTTTGTTCTTTAGTGTTCTTGAACGTTCTTGAGCGTTCTTGAAGAGTTCTTCCTAGCTCATCTCTTTTGATTCGTTTCCGCATAGAACGCTTTGCGTTTGTCGGTGCTTGGGAAGTTTGATCTTCCGTGAGGAGTGAAAAGGCTTACTTAGACGTTTGTCTGGAGTTACAAAGCCTAAGGTCGCACATTCTGAATAGAGTAGCCGAGCTTTTCGGACGTGAAACTCTAAGGGCGTGACACTATCGTCTAACTGTATAAGTATATTTGTTTTGATTTGAATAATTTAAAGTTTTTAATTATTAGGGATTAAATTTTAAATTTTAGTTAAATCTTTTAATTCTATATATACCATATAAAAAATATAAAGCAATATATGTGTATTATAAATGGATTTGTTTAAATTGAACTTAAATTGTATTACACCATCATAAATAATTACAATTAAATTTGTATATAATTTAGCTCGATTTAATTCAAATTTTATATATTCGATTCAAAATGAAAAAAATCAAATACAATTTAAATCATAGAATGAGACTCATAAACTTTTTTTACTCAAAAAATTTAATTCGAGTGAATGGAACACTGACACTAAATATGGTCAATGTAATGAACTTTTCCAATTGTTTTAAAAGTTCAACAGTGGGACAAACTTAATGTTATTAACTATTTGCACACGAAAGCAATACTAATTCGTGGATGTCCTCTTCCAAACTTCAATCCTCGAAAATTTGCGAAAAGAAAAAACATGTTCAAAACATTTCCATTCTGGGTATCAGCTCTTATTTACTATGCTACGGACACCGTCCAATTTATCATACGTAAAATGACAAATGATTTATGTTAAATTTATCTTTTATAATAATTTAACCAACAATCAGATAATCTAATAAGATAGATTATTAAATTTTTAAATAAAATAAAATGCTCAAATTCTAATATTATAGATTAAATTAATTAAATTAGAAAGGTGTTGTGTGATTTTAGTGCAACGCAAATGGTACAAGCGTATACGTCGCAAATAATAATATAGTAAAGATATCATCTTTACAAGAGTTGGTTTGGACCACTTTGTTTAAGTTAATATACTATAAATAAAAATATAATTAAAGATAATATGAGTTTAATTGAACAACTAAAGTAAAATAAACTATAGAAACGATAGATAAGATCGAATAGGTGAGAGTGTAAAGGGTTATCGTGAGTTGTGAAGTGATTGCCGAATAGACCGTCGTGGTAATTGAGTGCTCGCACCGCTCAATCAATCCAGTAATTGGGCTTAGTTAAATTACCTAGTCAATTCTTTGAATGCCTGGGTAATTGCGATTGAGAAAATTGTTTAAGCAATTGGACGACTACCTTCAAAGCTCGACGAAGCGTTCTTCAATGGTTCTTGTTATCCCTAACGCGAAACTCTTTAATGATACATCCTTGCGTGAATCAAGGGTGAACAATAACCAATCTTGCGTTCCTATTAGCCGTTGAAATCCGTAACTTATTCCTAACCGAATTAGTTTTCACCACTTGGTAAAAGACCATACTCATTCGTTTCTTGAATTTAACTCTTCCAATATTAGATAAATGGATAGTTGTACGATGTCCTCCTCCAATTCTCTTACCAACCAATTAAATATCCAGAATGAACAAACCTTGAATGGAAACAATTCAAATACATAGATAAAATCCAAATATTTTTCACAACCACAAAATAAAATAACTCAAACCAATTAACATCAATTCATGGTTGGGATCAAAAGATATACAAAGAATAATCCCAAATCATGAATCAAACAATGAAGAAAAAATAGAAAGAATTCGAATAGCCTCAGGTTTTGCTCTCTCCAATTCGATTCATTTATACTAGACGAAATTAAATACGACGACTAAAAAAATTATGTAAATATACATGAATGATACACAATACAATTAAAAATGTGACTAAGTCTAGTTGTCACGACCCGGATTCGGATCCGAGTGTCGGGTTAACCCGAGGGGCTTGGGCTTCGGTTTTGGGCCCCGGGTTTGTGTTGTTGGGCCTTGAGTGGTTGGGCTTTGAGTTGAGTCTTAAGTTGGGCTTGGTTTAGGAGGACATTTTGGTAAATGTCTAATTAGAGGACAAGGAGAGGGTTAGGGGTTGCTTTCTCTACAGAATGTGGAAGAGGTGAGATTACCTTGTCTTCATTTTCCCCCATCCATCCTTGCAAGAGAGAAAGAAAGGAAAAGATCAAATCTTTTTTGTGGTAAGTCAAGAATCTCGTTTTAGTGTTGAAGTGAATGAGGTAGAGCTTGAGGAGATCTACGTTTCGAGGTGTTCTTCGTTTAGTTTAGTGGAAGATGGTTTTAGAAGGGTTTTAGGTGTAATCCGGGATTAGAGTGTTTGGGAGTTTCAATCCTTAGTTTTCTAATGTTTTTAGATTCTGAGAATCATCCCTAAATGTATCTAATCTTTTGCTTAATCTCCCTTGTAGAGAAGCAAGTTGGAGAGTCCTCTAGAGGCTTGGGAAAAGAGAAATCTTGAAGAAGGGAGGTGGAGCTTTGGTTTGTTGTTTTGCTGTGTTCTTTGCTTAAGGTTGGTTCTCTTCCAACTCATAATCATCATGCATATCATGTTTTAAGTTTAAATGCATGTTGTTGATTGGTTTGAATGTTGCTTAAGCTTAAGGTTGGTCATTAATGGTGTATTATGGTATTGTTGTTGAACCTTTGTGAAAATGATGTAAACTTGATTAGGATTACTCCCTTAAGGCCTAGGATCAGTTTGGTATTAATTAGATCGAGTTTGGATAGGTTTCTAAGTGTTCAAACTGCAAAAACTGCACTTATCGTGCAGGGGGTATCGATACTGGTGGCCCGTGTATCGATACCCTTGATAGAAATTAGGCTACAAGAGTAGGGGTATCGAACCATGGTTCGATATCGAGCTTTCCAGTAGCATAATGACATCGATGCCAGTATCGGAACAAGCGGTCTTCCTCTGTTGACTTTTGGAATGGTCAAAGGGGTTCAGTACTGGTATAGATACAGGTGTTTCGATACTCCAAGTAGGGGTATCGATACCTCTAGAGCAATTTTAGCCCATGTCCTTATGGAAAGATGATAAAGTCTCACAATGCTATTTTAGATGTCCCAAAGACTTGTATAAACCTTAAAATGAATATTAGACCGAGAATTAGACACCTAGACCCGTTAAAGATATAATTGAATAATAATTGGAGTCTAGTGGTGTAAACCGGTATTTAGAACCGTTAAGGGTTCGTGTGACCTATTCGAGTCACGTGGCTTACTAGGAACCTTGCTTAGTGCTGAAGGGTTGCCTAGAGTACATATTATATAATTATGAGATAATCTGGTAGCCTTGCTTAGTGCTGATGGGTTACTAGAGTAATTATTATATGAGATGTAAAACTGATAACCTTGCTTAGTGCTGATGGGTTATCGGTAATATTATGTGGAAGACCAGCTAGGACCTTGCTTAGTGCTGATGGGTTCCTTAGTGGATATTGTGGGTGGCATGCCACGGGCCTTGCTTAGTGCTGATGGGTCCCATACTTCTATACTACTATGAGGTGATATGGACACCGATATATATATACATACGAAATATAGATACGAGTTAAGAACCTGAGATGCTGTGTGGTCTTCTCTTATCTTGCATATGCCATGTGCTGATATACGCCATCTTGACATCATGTGTTTAGGCGGATATGGTAGCGCCATCGTATTCATGCCATCTCATCATTCATGTTGTTATGCTTATTTTATGTTATGCATGATGTGGACCGATTGGTCGAGTACCCATTGAGCTTTAGTAGCTCAACGTTTCGAAATATGTTTTCGTGCGTAGGTTAAGGAAGTTGTTCGGAGGAGCATCATCGTGGTGGGTTCAGCATCGATATATGTTGTCAGAGTACTGTTATTAGGCATAGTTGGCATTCGTACTTGTAGGACCCTATATATGTAATTTGTAACTCTATTTTATTTATTGTCGAATGTTTTAAACGGTTGTAATATTTTGGAGCTCCGTTACTTAAATTTATTCGGATTTATGTTTTAAATGGATTTGGATTTTATTATATCATGAGGGATATGGATTTGGACCCAACTTTATGGGCTTTTGGAACGAAATTTTAAAATACAGGTTTTGGGTCGGAGGCCCGATGTGGCACCGAGTCGAGGGTGTTACACTAATAATGATATAAATAAAAAGGATAATAAAAATATTATTTTTGGACAGAAGATCACCTTCATAACAATTATATTGGTTGGTTGTATAAAAGTGTTTGATAAAAATAACTAATAGCTGATAGTTATTTGATTATTTAAATAAATAAAATAACATATATAGTGAACGCTTGTTTGAATAATTTATTAGTTATCAATATTATATATCGATTAATATTAATTAGATTATAAATATTATTTTTTAATATAACATTACTAACAATATTTGAATGATATATATATTAATTTATTATTTATATAATTATTTTTAAAAAATTTAATTAATTATTAAATTTAAATAATATTAAAATAAAAATATTAAATTTAGATTATTTAGAAACTTTTGATAATTGTTAAAGGTAAAAGAATTTTTACAACACTTTTGTTAAATAGATTTTTTTAAATTAAAAGTTTCGTCCTAATTTGTTATTATAATTCTCTATTCACCAAATATTCGGATTAATAAATTTAACTGATTAAAATTTTAATTTTAACTTAAAACTCTATCTTTTTCCTCATAAAATTTAACTTAGTTTTATAATAAAAATATTGTTATAAATATATTTATTCACGGTGGATATCCATATATTAAGTTAAAGTTTAATGGGCTTTATTATTAGGGTTTAATACCCATTGAAATTAGGGTTTCCATCTTATGCCTATAAATATAGACTTTTAGGCAAAGCATTGTACACAACTCTACTTTGAGAATACAATAAAATCTCTCCCTTTTGTCTCTCTCTTTTGTCTATTTTCTTCTTGTTCTTTATTTTATTCACAACACGTTATCAACACGAGACTCTAACTAACGGAGGTGTTTGTCGTTCAAATCTTGAAGTAGTTATTGAAAAGAATTTGTTACTGGCATAAATCAGAGATAAGTTCTTCTCCCTCAATTATATTTTTATTTTCTCTCTTGATCTTTGATTTGATTTTTAATTTATTAAAATCTTTGGTTGTTTTGTATTTGTGCAGCGATAAAGTGACTCAAATACCGCGGTTCTTGTCGACAATTCTCGAAAAAGATTTTAACAAGATATTGGTAACTAAATCTATCCTATATTCAAATTATTGGAAAGTTCGGTATGTTTTATTTATTTAATTTGAGATTTTTTTATCTTTATTTATAATCAATATTTGTTTATTTTATTATTATGATGAAAGTTTATGTTTTAATCATGTTCTAAGTATTACATGATATTAGAAAAAAATATTAAACCTTTGATAAATTAATATGTTTTTGTTATGTTGATTTAATCCGAGTATATTGGCTGGACATCCCGTTCTGCGAGGCTACTGGTCTCAAAGGAGGTTCTTTTTAAAGGACATTGTGAACTGGTTTAGCAAAGCCGCGTATGAGGATTAAATTTTTATTCTTTGTATATATTGAATAAATATTGGCTGATCAATTACTATTTAATAGTATGAATATTATAAAGTCTATATTTGCTTGAAAGCAATATTTTTTGTGTCGAAAAACTCGACTATAGACTTCTCCCAAGTTCAAGTTACGAAAATTGTTTTGATCAAAGAATTTTTATGGAAGGCATTCCCTGAAGTGAATGCATGCATGATGATTATTCCATGCGATTATTGGATTTATGACATTCCTTAAAGTGAATGCAAGCATGATGATTATTCCATGCGATTATTGGATTTATGACATTCCATGAAGTGAATGCAAGCATGATGATTATTTCATGCGATTATTTGATTTATGTCATTCCCTAAAGTGAATGCAAGCATGATGTTTATTCCATGCGATTATTGAATTTGTTTCATTCCTTGAAGTGAATGCAAACGTGATAATTCACTATATGGTTAGTGAAGAAAACTCAATTATGTGCCAGAGTATCATTGATGAGGATATGTTAGAAAAAAAAAACATACTCCACTTTTTATGCCAACAATGTTGTCCTTCAGACAGAATATCGTGAAAAAGGCTTTAAGAAATATTCTGAGTTAATTTCTTGCCTTCTTATGGCTGAGCAAAATAATGAGTTGCTCATGAAAAATCATGAATATCGCCCAATAGGCTCCGCTCCATTCCCTGAAGCAAATGTGACATTATATAGCGGAATGAATAAAAGCCACATTAGTATTTGTAGTTGCGATTGAAGTCATAAAATAAACATGGATAAGATGATTCTTTTGAGAATACTTATATCCACTAGAAGTGGAATTATAAAGATGACAAGAATGATATCATATCAAAATCTTTATGTTATCAATGTGATGGTATAAACCATTGATCTCGTACTTGTCAAACGTCGAAGTATTATGGACTTTATTCATAATCATGAATGATAAATTGAAGAAAATATAATCAGATTTTCTTTATGGCGAAAATAATGACGTTATTGATCCAACTCAATTGGATATTGATAATTTTTCTCATAGTTCTTCAAGAGAATAATTCGCCATTTATTTTATTTTCCTTATAACATCTAAAGGAAATAATTGATCTTTTATTTATTTTGTTTTATGTTAATTTATTTTTATTTATTATATATTTATGATAATTTATTTTACATATTATTTATTTACGCTATATGTTAATTTATCGTTAATTTATTTTATATATTATTTATTTACATTCTATGTTAATTTATCCTTTGAAGAATATTATCACTTCCGGAATAAAATCTACAATGAATTGTGGCTATTTTTCCCATTTAAATACAAGGGAAAATGTGAGTACTATATCTCAAAGTACTGAAATATCAATGCTTCGGAAGAGCTTTTGAGAGCTTATCTTTGATAAATAACCGAGTTGATATAATGTGCTATATTTAATATTTTCCATTCCCCGAAGTGAATGGTACAAAGCACATATTTTTCATTCCCCGAAGTGAATAAAATAAAGCACATATTAAAATGTGCATAATTATGCATATTTTCCCATTTTAAATGCAAGGAAATAATATGAGTACTATATCCGGAAGTACTAATATCACAGAAAGCTCCGACTGAGCAAATATGTTATTGCCAAATGAGACTTTATCTCATATTTACAGTGCATTATGTTCGTCAAAGTCGCAAAAGAGACTTATTAAATTTTAAAGATATTTGCAGAAATATATTGAGAATATTAGTCAATGGGGTGCTGACTATCTCAATATTACGAGTATAACTCAAGACAATAATGAAATCTTGGCAAAATTATATGCACTGTCATCCGTATTGTACTACATAAGAATTAGTACAAATTGAAGCTCATGCTATTGTAAACCAGATGTTTATTGATAATTTTATTTGGCATGACCGGTTAGACCATCCCGGTTCAATTATGATGCAAAAATTTGATGACACTTTCATGTGGTCATTCATTGAAGAACTAAGATTTTCTTCATGGTAATATTTCACGTGATACTTACTATGAAAGCAATTTTATTATTCAATCATCAACATCTAAGATAGAGTGCTATTAATTTTCTGGAATGGATACAAGGTGATATATATGGGCCCATACACCTTTCTAAAAGACCATTTAGATATTTTACGATTTTTATCGATGCATCGACTAGATGGTTATGTGTATCCTTGTTATTAACCCGCAACTTGGTGTTTGTGAGGCTACTTGCTTAGTTGATAAAATTACGAGCACATTTTTCCAGATTATTTTCTAAAGACAATCAATCTTGATAATGTTGATGACATACAATTTTACATGTAGTATCACAAATTTGCATCAAGCCAACAAATGATCATAAGTTCTCCCCATTACAAATGGTTTTTTGGTCAGGAACCAAATATTTCTCATCTTAGATTTTTTTTTTGTGTGATATATGTTCTAATTGCTCCACCACAACACACAAAGATAAGTTTTGTTGGGAATATATATAAGAGCTTCTGATAGGGGATTTATTTACAATCCGATTTACTGACTATCATTTCAATGAGTCAGTTTACCCAACATTAGGGGGAGAAAATAAATAGCTGGGGAAAGAAATAAGTTAGAATGAATTATCATTTTTCTCATTTTGATCCACGTACTACACAATGTGAACTATAAGTTCAAAGGATAATTCATTTAGCAAATCAATTGCCAGATATTTTGCTGACCCTAAAAGAGTGACTAAGTCACGTATACCAGCTATGAATGCTCCGATTAAATTTGATGTCATGAAAGGACAAACTCTAGTTGCTAATGAGTCTAACTTACGCTTAAAGCGTAGTAGACAAGTAAGTTCCAAAGATAAAAGATCCTCGAAAAAGAGCTATATTTTATGATGGTCTGATCGAGGAATCAATGATCATAAAAATCTCTAAAAGAGATTAAATGGTCTCCAATAGAGACATTTACATGACTCAGGTACCTGATAATAAAGAGATCTCAATAGATTGTCATGTTTGGTAATAAGTGGAACTGAAATTAAATCGACGTTGTTAATATATTTGCATGCAATATAGCACTAGCGATTTTATTTGATGATGTGGATCATGAATTATTGTCAATTGGGCAATGTAAACAAAGAAATGATTGGCCAACATGAAAGAGGCAATTGAGGCGAAACTAAAATCTCTTTTGAAAAGAGAAGTATTTGGGTCTATAGCCCGTACATTGAAATGTGTAAAGCTCGTGGATATAAACGAGCCTTTGTGAGAAAGAGAAATCAAAAGGGGAAATCATGAGATATAAGCTCATTTGGTTGCACAAGGATTCTCACAAAGACATGAAATTGATTATGAGGAAAATATATTTCTCGGTGGTGGATGCAACTACTTTTAGATTTTGATTAGTCTGGCAATAAATAAAATTACTCGGTTTTTGCCTAATAGATGTTGTTACATCATATTTGAATGGGCCTCTTGACAGTAATATTTACATGAAACTTTCGGAAAGATTTAGATTGCCATAAGCAGTTCATTCAAGTTCTCGAGAACATTATTCAATCATATTGAATATATCATTTTATGGCTTGAAACAATTTAGGCGTATTTGATATGATCGCCTCATTGAATACTTATTAATATAATGTTATATGAATTATTTCCCCGAGCATTTTTATTAAGAGGTTTAACTCTAAATTTTTATTATTGTGTATGTCGATGATTTGAATATCGTTGAGACTCGTGAAGAGACCTCCTCAAATGCTTGTGCATCTATCGACATATAGAAAAATATTGAAAGAGACTTTACATGCATAACGCATATCTATTGATCACCTTTATGGTTGTTACTAAGTCTCTTACTGTAAACAAAGATTTTTTAGCCTCACGAAAAGGGTAATGGTATTCTTGGTCTAAAGCACAATATACACATTATTTGATCTGGAAGCATCGTATCTTAGCTGGTCCAGAAATATTATTTAAGTGCTACGAGATCATTACCTTTAAATAATTGTTATTCATGAGGCAAAGTCGAAATATGTGTTTGGCTAAACATATCTTGAAGATATGTGAATGTTTTTCACAAGATAAGATACAATCTATCTTGTACAGAGATAATACAAAATTTATATCTCAAGGTGGATATATCAAATATGATAAAACAAAACATATTTCTTCAAGTTTCGTCCCTCATGATTTTCAGATGAATAGTATTCAATGAATCATTTCAAGAAATGATTTAGAATATTTATCCACTAGTGCATGATCTACTTCAACATTTGAAGATTGTATTCAATATTGAATTATGAAGATTCAAAGATCTTATGTGATATTTTCGTGAGGAAGAGTAAATACGCGTTGCACTCTTTTTCCCTTAATCGAGTTTTTGTCCCAATGGGTTTTCCTGGTAAGGTTTTTAATGAGGCAACATGTTATGCGTATCAAAGATGTGTGTACTCTTTTTCCTTCACTAAGAATTTTTTTCCCACAGGATTTTTATCTTAGTAAGGTTTTAACGAGGCACATTATCTTCATGGATATCCAAGGGGGAGTGTTATAAATATATTTATTCATGGTGGATATCCATATATTAAGTTAAAGTTTAATGGGCTTTATTATTAGGGTTTAATACCCATTGAAATTAGGGTTTCCATCTTATGCCTATAAATATAGACTTTTAGGCAAAGCATTGTACACAACTCTACTTTGAGAATACAATAAAATCTCTCCCTTTTGTCTCTTCTTTTGTCTATTTTCTTTTTGTTCTTTATTTTATTCACAACAAATATTTAATTTTTACCTAATTTTCCTTTTAAATAAATGTACTTTTAAAATTTATTTTTTTATAAAAATTAAATAAATTTATTAAAAATAATTATACTGTAAAAATAATTTAAACAATCATAATTTAGGAAACTAGAAATTTTCAATAATAATAATAATAATTTATTCTTAAAAATAAAATTGATTTGATTTAATAACCTTAAGAATAAATATTTTTATATAAACATTTTTATTTTACACTTTGGTTTATCGTATTTTTTTGAATTGAGAAAATGTCACCAAATTGATGAGCGACACCAAACTGAAAGTTACACTTTAAAAATATATCATGTAAACACTATATATATGAGTATAAATGATACATTATAAACAAAAAATATTTTATGTAATAATTATATTTGAACAAATTAAATTGATAAATGATTATTGGTAGAGAAAGAAAATGTTTGTTTCTTAAGTTATTTGGTCACATAATTCAATATGATGTAATACATTTTATTTATTTATTTATAAAATTATGAAAAGAGGAAAGCACTCCTAAAATAATATATTATACTTCAAAGTACAAACATTTCTTTTTATCATATTTCAATTATTTGGAAATAATTAATATGTATAAATTAGTTTTATGAAATGCCAAAGCATGTAGTGATGGTTCTGAACAAACATAATGGGAAGATCGTATGTATCTTAAAGTTTTTAAACGAATTAAATTATTTGTTTGTAACAGAAAAATTAATATTTTTAACAAGCTAATAGTAAGTACAAGTAGTATCTGTTCTAGAATATAATCTTCACCATTTGACATTGATCGCTCAATCACTCTATTGACATCGCTGGTGCTTAAACCCGTGATTTCTAAGAACATCAACCGTTCCTTTAACCACTTGGGCTAGAAAAAAATATACAAGTGAATTATCACTGTATTGTATGGATTTGAGTCCTAATAGATATTTATGCATGCATGTGAACTGAATTTTATACTATAAATTTAGTTATTATTTAAAAACGAAAGAAAAGGATCATAAATAGATAACAAACATATTATAATTAATATATTAATGTTAGTATAATCAAGGATTTTGTAAAGAGTAAAAGAGTAGAATACCGAGTTGGTTTAATGTATTCTTTCAAGTTCTCGAAGAGCCGTGATACAAATTTGATTATCACGCCCAAAGCCCTAATTATTGTAGGGTCTCTAAAATTAAATTATTATTATTTTTTAATTCTATTTTTTAATTTATCAAATAAATAAATGAAATTAATGATAAATAAATAAAATTAATAATAAAAATAATATTCTTTAAAATATTAAATTGATTATTTAAAGTAATAAGATGAATAAAATTTCGGTTGCCTTTTTTATTCTCAACCCTAAGAATTAAATTATAACAATAACCTTAAATTCTAAATCTTAACTTTTAAACTCTAGACCAATACCTTAAGTTCTAATTTTAAATTCTAACTCTACGGTTTTAAATATAGTTTTTTTATAATCGGACATAAATAAAATACCAAAAAAAGATAATTTTTTTATTTATAATAAGACATATATTTACCATATAAGAACCTATTTATAATTTTTTTCTCAGGTTCCGAAAAATCTAAATCTACATTGTATACAATGAGGAAGATATGAAGCACAAGTATAACTCAATTATAGCTGTTTTTAAACATTAAAATAAATCTAATAACAAAAATAAAAAAAAAAAACAGTCCTATAGTAGAAGAGAGAGAGTGAATCAACCCACGTGTAACATAATGATTGGTTTGTAGCTCATTTTGTTTCTATTAAACAAATACATAAAATGGTTTAGGTTTATCCATAATTGGACGGAACATAAGTCGAACAATATTATTAATATGGGAGAGCCGTAGAAGGAACTCTAATTGACTTAGAATGGGTAAACAGACAACACAAAACACAAATGCGGGTTGGAGTGAAATCATATATAAAAGGGACAAAGAGAAATCTCTACTTTTCACTTCACATTTGCTAGAGCCTGAAAGGGTTAATTATCTAATAGCTTGGTTTCGGGTTCATTAATTAGTTGGATGGTTAAAAGATATTCATTATATATGATCATATTTAAATTCAAATCCTAACACTTATCTTGTACATATAATTATATTTTTAATAAAAAAGAATAAACAACTTGTTCAATTAAGAATTTTGAAGATTTCTAGGGTTATTGTCACTGCTTTGTTTTTTTTTTTTTTTCTTTGAGTGTCGGCGGCGACACCAATTTTAATATTGGTCGCCGACCGCTGGAATCTATCGTTTTGTTTTTATTATTTGTTAGTTTTCAATAAATAATTATGCTCTTGTGGCACGATCTATTCTACCTTTTGGTATGTTTTTTCTGTCGTTTGGCAAGTTTTTTTGTTTTACTTTTTTAAGGTTAGATCTGACGACACCACGATTGATCAAGATGACGCTTATTTCTTATCACGGTGATCTTCCTTGCTTTGGACCCTCATATTGAATATGGATACGCAGTTTGCGCTCGTTGATAGTTTGTCGCGACGCTCAGTTCTGATTTGCGATTCTCAGTGGTCTTTCAATAGATTAATCCCTTCTTGTGGTTCGTTTGCTGATGCAATCAGATTTGTTCGTGTCTATTTTTATGATCGAATCTTTGGATGAGTTTTTAAACTTTTTCCATGTATGGTCCTTATATGATCTAAAGTGGTTAGTTGTAAGAAAATATTCAAATTATGTATTTAGTTTACAATTATAATTGTAAACCATTATTGTAATATTGGATATTTTCTTGTTTAATAAAATTAACCGCTTCTATTAAAAAAAAAAAGAATTTTGGAGACTTTGGAAAATGAAGGGCCATTATAATGTGTGTTTACTATATTGGCTCTTTGATTTGGGCTTCAACTATCCTTAATGAGTGGAATTTGGGCTTTCATAAGTAATTTTGGAGATGTTGAATAATGTCTATTAATATTAGGGGTGTGAATATTCGATCGAATTAAATTAAATTTTTTGAGTTATATTTTACAACTTAAACTTTATTTAATTTTTTTATTCAAGTTGAGTTTTCATAGTTCCTATAAATATTTAATTGTAATTATTTATCATGTTATAGTATACTTGATTCTAATTTAAATAACTTTCTCTAATCATATAAAATATGTATATATAATTATCTATATTCTTTCATATGTGACAATATTTCTTTATATTTATATATATATTTATTATAAAAAATTGAGAGATTTGTCTCGAACTTAAAATTATCCTTTAATTACTAAAATTTTTGAGTTATTCGAGTTATTCAAATTTCTATTTCACAACTTGAATTTTATTTAATTTTTTTGAGTCGAAATGAGTTTATAAAATTTTGAGTTGAGTATTTTCGTTTCGTTTCGAATCGAGTTGAGTTATTTGTTTTTTTCGAGTCGAGTTTTGCTCACCCCTAATTCATATACTTGTGCTATAGGTGATATGGACCGAAACAAGATTTCAGATTAGGGGGTAAAATATAAATGTTTGAAAGTGGTGAGAATAAATTTATAAATAAATTGAATTTTTAAAAAAATTAAATAAGAGAATAAAGGTGATTTTTTATGTTATATTTTTTTAAAAAAATTGTTTTATTATGATTGTAGGTTGAAAGATAAATAATTCATGTATAAAATATGTTAAACACAAATCAATCTTTAGATAAATAAACTTTGACGGTCTTATTTACCGATGATACCATTTTAATTAAAATCTTAAAAATAGTATAGATAAGCATTTCGTTTGTTAATTACTTATAACTAGATTTTAAGAGTTGACTAAGTTCAGGATTAGACCTGTTAAGGTCAGGCTACCTATACAAAATTCTTCTATTAGTGAAAGAAGTATGGATTCTTTTCGATATTTAAACTCGTAGAATCATATAATATGAGTATTTTTAGTTAAATGTATTTCTCAAAAAATAATCTAGTTAGAATTGAGTTCCAACGATCATAAACCCTGTATTGAAAAGATTCAAATATTATATTGACTTTGACTATGATCAATTATATTGATAATAGACTCTAATTGAGTCAATTTATTACTTAAGGACTTTATTGCATTTATTGAAAGCTTTTGATGATTAAAGTGTGAAAATTAAAAGTTTAAAAACAAAAATATAAAGATTTAAAAAGAGAGACTACTCATAATTTTCCTATTTTATGATGAGTCACGTACTTAAGGTGATTCATGTGGGGAAGCTTCCCACGTAAAAAGGTATAAAAGATATTAAAAGTAGTGAGTTTTACTATATAGAAAAAGAAATTAATAAAAAATGGTTAGTTAACTGTTATTAAATTATTTATGCATAATATAAAATAACTTTTAAAAAATCAAATTGTAAATACAAATAAACATGCTTACTTGTTTAATTTTAAACATTATTTCTAAAATTATCAAACTAATGAAGGTTTCATTTACCTTAGTTAAAGATTTGTCTTTACAACATTGATGGTAATTTTTATGTTTTAAACTTTGATAATGACATGATGTATTGTTATAATGCTGTGTGCTACAAATTTTTTAAAATTAAAAATAATATTAAATTTGTGTGTTTTGTCTTATGCTAAAATTTTATAGTATGTAAGTTTTTGTTAATTATGACGTAAATGATTAGAATATTTTTATTTAAATAATTATATGAATATTTTATTATAATATTTATCAGAAAGATAATTATATTATTCTTTAAAAGTTACCTATAGATGAATTACTTTTCTTGATTAAATTAAGATTGTTGTATTGAGTGAAAGCTACGATGGTGAATGTATCCAGGTGGTGGAATAGTCCTAGTTTATGTTATTTGTCGAGGGATGAGATTGATGGTCGTATACAAGTTGTGTGGCAAACGCCGGAGACCGAAACATTGAAGTTCAATGTCGATGGTTCCGCATGAGGTAAGGGTGTATGGTTGGTTGTGGAAGGGTGTTACATGAAGTAAGTCTGTTCATGGCCTATTACCTTAGCAACTTTAGTATTGCTAGGTAGTCCTCTTTGTGGTCTAGTGTTTATATTTTGAGCAAACTGCCCAACCTGAGTTTCCAATGCCTTAATTGCTGCCTATTGGTTCTGCAACCTCATCTCAGTCCTATTTATAAACGCATTTGTTCTTCTGATGAAGTTGCTATTCTCTGCCATATATGACTCAGTTTTCATCATGAATGCTTTTAGAGAATTTTCCAAGGAACTTACAGACTGCTGCTACATTTGCTGCTGCTGCATTTGCTGCTGCTGCATTTGCTGCTATGGCATTGGCTGCTGGACCTGTTGCTGCGGCAGATGTTGCATTGGTTGTTGGAATCCTGGGGGTTGGATGGTTGGATTTAAGGCATTGTTAGGATTACTCCATGACAAGTTTGGATGCCTCTTCCATGAGGGTTGTATGTGTTGGACATCATATTGTTTCGGTTATAGTTTCCAACATAAAGGCTGGATTCTTGATTCATACAGTCAGAAGAATTGTGGTTACCTCCACATAAATCGCAAAAAGAATCAATCACCTTAACCTCACGGGTATTTTGTTGTAGTTGCAAATTTTGCACCATCTTGGTAAGAGAAGCCAATTATGTTGTCACTGAATTTGATGTGTCTAACTCATTCACTGTGGCTTGGCGTCTTACTCCTCCTCGCCTAGATGTAGGGAATTGAAAATCATTCTTTGCGAGTTTGTTTAGAATCTCAATAGCTTCCTCAGGTGCTTTGTCAAGGAGCGTTCCGTTTGCCGAGGCATCTAACATCATCCTTGTCGGGGAATTCGTGGCATTATAGAACATGGTCACTTGTGTCCATAAGGGAAATCCATGAAAAGAACACTTGTGCAGTAACTCTCTATAGCGCTCTCATGCCTCGTACATAGGTTTATCATCTGCCTGTCGAAAAGAAGTGATTTCATTACAAATCCGATCATATAAATTTGTAGGATTAAAGCGTGTAATGAAATCTCGGCATAATTCACTCCAAGATCCTATTGATCCTGCTAGAATGCTATTTAACCAGGCTTTTTCCCTATCCCTCAGTGAATAGGGGAATAATTTCAATCTCAAGACATCTTCATGGACTCCTTGGATTTTGAAGGAATTGCATATCTCCATGAATGACTTGAGGTGCTGCCTCGCATCTTCAGTCATAGACCCACCAAACTATCCAATAGTGTTAAGCATATTGAACATGATAGGTTTTAGCTCAAAGTGGTCTGCTTCTATTTCCGGTGTAACGACTCTTGGATTTAACCCATTTAAGTCCTCTTCACGGAAATCTCTGACAGTGAGCTGCCGCGACCTTGGTGGCGGCGGAAGACCTCCATTGCCGTAGGTAAGTTTTGTCCTGCCGGATGATCTGCTATAGCTTCTTGGATTTGTCTCCTCAACCTTTGCCGTATACGTTCGATCTCTAGGTCTAACTCGTATAAAGGGCTGATTGGGTTGGCCCTGGTCATACACCAAGAAAAACAACAAAGTAAAATAAAAATTAAAAAGCAAGAAAATAAAGAAAACAAAATTTAGTTGTCAATCCCCGACAACGGCGCCAAAAACTTGTTGCGTGTCAAAAGTGCGCAATTAGTGCAAGTGAACACGTCGCAAGTAATAAAGTGATAAGTATAATCGTGTATCGTCTCCACAGGGATTGGTCTACTTAATATGCTTTCTTCGTCTTCTTGCTCTGTAAAAATAAAGACACAGGTAATTTGAAGTTTGATGAAACTAAATAAATTGAAATAAAAAAAACTAAGTAAAAGGATGAGATCTGATTAAGAGAGAGGGCAGGATCCAGTTATGTTGTATTGTGGATTTGATTGACTTGTCTCTGTCCAATGCAATTGTACATCACTGCCTCGGTAGTACTGCAGATTACTGCCTTAGCAACAATGATACTTGTCCGCCGCGGCAATCCCTTGCTCTTGGGTGGACTTTATCAAAGTTCAGCAAAGTGTCCTTGGGTGACTCCGCTTATCCCTAAGTCTAAGTACTGTTGGTGATCAATCCTTGATGATACCTCCCGGCGTGAATCAATTATAATCATCAACCAATCTCACACTTCTTTTAGCCGCTGAAACTCTTAACCTATCCCTAGGCCGAGTTAGTATTTCTCGATTGAAATACCGTACTTATCCCTTTCGTGAATCTAACTCTCTCGAGTCTAGATAAATAGATTACTCACAAACTTCTCTCCCGATCTTGAATGCAAGAACCAAGAATGTCAAAAGATAAGCAAACCTTGATATTTTATTGCATTGAAACAAAGAACAAAGTACAATCTCCTCTCACAAGTACTCGACAACCTTCACCTAAACCGTAAGAAAACTTAGAACATAATTTGAGAGAAAGAAAACAATGAGTCTTAGGGTGAACTCTCTAAGAATCGACTCTCTCTATTCCCTTAGTCGGCTAGGTCTTATATAGGCTTGGCCTAGGGCAAACCTTTCCTAAGTAGAATACAACTTGGAGTAGGGAACAAGTCATGTACATAAATAAAATATTTCCAAGTTTATTCCAAGTAAGAAGCTTTCCCGCGTGGCCTTGTCTTGGGCTTTTCCTCGTGCTAACCAGATCCGATCCATGTGTTTCATATCCAGAAATGTCCATTGTATTTTTCTCTTCCAATCGCCTACAGTATCGCTACTTGTCTTTTAGCTGCTGCCTCGGCATCAGGTCCTGCCTCGATCATATTGCTGCCGCGGTAATAGTATTTCCTGCACAGATGTAAACATGCAGTAAAACTTGCCTTTTCTGTAAATATAATCTTTATAAGTATAACTTCTAAATATATCATATTAAGTATATGCATTGGTCCAAGTGGGTGTAGATTTAATGATTAATGCCCATAAAAGGTATAAAAAGTGATAGTGAGTTGAGCACTTATCAATGTTCTTGGGTCTTTTAGGCATTTTGGAGTCCAATTAAGTGGAGGTGAGAGTCATTATGGTTGCTTTAAAATGTTGTTGGCATCAAAATAGGGTGAGATATATCGGATTATGATTGATTTGCTTCCCTTGTTTTTGTCGCATGGGTTTTACACGTTGAGCGTCATTTATGCATTTGTGGAACACCCCATGGCGCAGCGAAACAAAATTATGACGGTCTTTCTAGTGATCCATGTACGTTTAATCTGAAATCGGGAGGAAGATATGCGATGACTTACATTGGGTTCCTTGATAAGCAACAAAAACAACATCTGGATTTGCTACAATCACGATCGTTCGACAATTCGAATCTTTAGCCTCCACAAATATCGTCTCGGCCTCTACTCAGTTCACCCGGTTGAGAGAGCAAAATCTTGAAAAACTGTTTTTCGTGATTCTAGGGTTTAGGAATTCGGAATTCTCTATAGTGGCTGCTAGACCAAAGATCCTTTATACAGGTGTAACCCTAGGTATAAGAGTTTGATTCCGAATTTGTTTATTAGAAATAATTACTTTAATTATTTCCTTAAATTTCGGAATCTATATTTAATTCGAATTTAAAAGGAATATAATTACTTTAATTATATCCTTTATTAAAATTCAGGATTAAATATATTCTACTTAAACTTATATATATATATATATTTTGCTCCTTTTCAACCATTGGGTGTGACCCTGTTGGCTCATTGTAACGTTAGTAATAATATTAGAACAATTCTAATATTGCAAACAATGAGTAACATCTAGCAATATATCATTGTCATCTAAGTTACATGAGATCATGATTCGATGTATCATTTCCGTGACCAACTCTTTTAATGTATTATATCATTTTGTCCTTTTGTATCATTTTTCAGAACTTTGTCTATATATGTACTTTGACTCAGACCTAGAAGTCGTCTAGATCTATCTCTATATATCTTAACCCCTAAGATATATGCTGCCTCACCCAAATATTTCATAGAGAAACAACTACTTAACCAAGTCTTAACTGACTGTAAGGTAGGTATGTCATTTCCTATGATAAGTATGTCATCTACATACAAGATTAGGAAAGAAACAATGCTCCCACTTGTCTTCTTGTAAACACAAGGCTCATCTTCGTTCTTGATAAAACCAAACTCTTTGATCGCATCATTGAAACGAAGATTCCAGCTTCGAGAAGCTTGCTTCAGTCCATAAATGGACCTTTGTAGCTTACAAACCTTTCCAGCATTTCTTGGAGCGACAAATCCTTCTAGTTGTATCATATACACATCCTCTTCAAGTTTTCCATTAAGGAAAGCGGTTTTGACGTCCATTTGCCAAATTTCATAATCATGGAATGTAGCTATAGTAAGCAAGATCCTGATGGATTTAAACATAGCTACAGGGGAGAAAGTTTCGTCATAGTCAATACCATGAACTTGTCGAAAACCTTTAGCGACTAGTCGCCCCTTGTATGTTTGTACGTTTCCATCCATGTCGGTTTTCTTCTTGAAAACCCATTTACACCCTATAGGTTTTACCCCTTTAGGTGATTCAACCAAAGTCCATACTTGGTTGACTTACATGGATTTTATCTCAGATTTCATGGACTCAAGCCATTTCTCAAAGTCTGGGCTCGATACTGCCTCTTGATAAGTTCTTGGCTCATCTTGATCCATAATAAGAACATCTCCATGCGTGGTAATGAGAAATCCATATCTCTCAGGTGCATGGCGTTCTCTTGTGGACTTACGCAGTGATTGTGTTTCTAAATCTGGTGACTGTTTCTCAGCAATTTGTGGAACATGTTCAATCTTAGGCTCAGTGAATTGTTTTTCTTGAACTTCTCCAAGTTCAATGTCTCTACCCTTTCTTTTCTTATTGAGAAATTATCTTTCGAGAAAAACTTCTGTTCGAGCAACAAACACTTTGTTCTCTTTAGGGTTAAAGAAATAATATCCCTTAGTTTCTTTGGGATATCCAACAAAATTACACTTATGAGATTTGAGTTCAAGCTTTGTAGACATCTGATGTTTGACATATGCTTCGCAACCCTAAATCTTCATAAAAGACATACTAGGACGTTTTCCAGTCCATATCTCATATGGTGTCTTTTGAACAGATTTATACGGAACACGATTTAAAGTGAAAGCAATTGTTTCTAGTGCATGTCCCCAGAAAGAATTCGGAAGATCACTATGACTCATCATTGATCGAACCATGTCTAACAAAGTTCGATTCCTCATCTCAGAAACTCCATTCCACTGTGGTGTACCTGGTGGAGCAAGCTGTGATACAATCCCACATTCTTTAAGGAGTTCATCAAATTCTATGCTTAAGTATTCTCCACCTCTATCTGATCGAAGTGCTTTAATACTTTTGCCTAGTTGATTTTGTACTTCATTCTTGAATACTTTAAACTTTTCGATAGCCTCAGATTTATGGCGCATAAGGTAAATGTAACCATATCGGCTGAAGTCATCAGTGAAAGTGATGAAGTACTGAAATCCACCTCTAGCTTGTGTGTTCATTGGTCCACATACATCATTATGCATTAATCCCAATAAATCACTTGCTCGCTCACTTTTACCATTAAAAGGAGCCTTAGTCAATTTTCCTAATAAGCAAGATTCACATACATCCAGTTGTTCGAAAATAAATAAATCTAAGAATCCATCTTTATGGAGTTTTGATATGCGTTTCTCACTTATATGGGCTAAACGAAAATGCAAGAGATAAGTTTGATTTGAGTCATTTGTTTTTGATCTTTTGGTATTTATGTTATAAATGACATTTTCTAGATTTAAAATATATAAGCCATTAAACAATTGTGCCGAACCATAAAAAACATTATCGAGATAAAAAGAACAACAATTATTCTTAATAATAATCTCAAAGCCAATATTGTCCAAACAAGAAATAAAAATAATGTTTTTAGTCAAACTAGGCACAAAATAACAATCTTCTAAATGTAAATCAAGTCCACTAGGTAAAGATAAAACGTATGCTCCTATAGTTAATGCAACAACTCTTGCTCCATTTTCCACTCATAGGTCTACGTCTCCCTTAGCTAGATTCCTTCTCTTTTGCAGTCCCTGTACAGAATTACATATATGAGAACCACAACCGCTATCTAATACCCAAGAAGAAGATGTTGATAGATTTACATCAATAACATAAATACCTGAAGTAGATGCACCATCTACTTTTGCCTTCTTAACCTCTTCAAGGTAGACGGGGCAGTTTCTTTTCCAATATCTGGTCTTATTGCAGTGGAAACATTTTCCTTTCTTGCTAACTCCCCCTTTGGGTTTTAGTGCATCATGTCCTTTGGGCATAGGCTTACCTTTACCCTTGTACTTTGCCACTGCTTTTCCCTTTCCTTTATCCTTGCGGACCGTCAGAATGGGCTTAGGTCCAACCTTAGTCATATTTTTCTCAACAGTTCGTAACATGCCAAGTAATTGTGGCAAAGTTTTGTTAATTTCATTCATGTTGAAATTAAGGACAAATTGATTGAAGCTATTCGACAAAGATTGCAAAATAACATCAGTAGCTAATTCATCCTTGAGAGGAAAACCTAGCTTTTCCAACGTTTAGATATAGCCTATCATCTTAATCACATGAGCTCCTACAGGAGATCCCTCTACCATTTTGCACTGAAATCGAGCTTTAGAGGTCTCATACCTCTCTTGATGTGCTTGCTCCTCATATATTTCTTTGAGGTTTTGAATCATATCATATGCAACCATGTCCTCATGTTGCTTCTGAAGATCAGGAGTCATGGTAGCAAGCATAAGACATCCGACGTCTAACATGTCATCCATATGTTTCTTAAAGTTGTCTTTGTCAGCTCTAGAAGCATTAGTTGCCGGTTCATCTGGAAAAGGTTCTTCAATGACATATTCTTTTCTTTCCTGTTTGAGAATAATTCCCAAATTACGGAACCAATCAAGGAAGTTTATGCCGTTGAGTTTCTCCTTCCCATTCACTAATTTCCTAAATCACCAATCTCATCGTTATTTCTTTTAATTTAGCCATTATTGATCTCATCAATATATACGAGTAGAAGATATATATCATACATTGCATCACATACATGATAGATATAAAACAATAAGATTGCAATGGTTATAGCCCAAAATAAAGAACTAAGATGGCCCATCCCAAGCCAATGGGAGAACCTTGAAAGCCTAATTCAACATTAAAACTGCTTCTCAAGCATTTTCTCTCCTTTGGTCCAAACGTCTCGATGGCTTCTTGGAATAATATTACAATTATAGAAACTCGTTTTACATACGAGGGAGTAAGATGAGAAGAGAAGTACAACAGAGATAGAGAAAGGAACGACAAGCAGGTCGCATTTAAAATTTACAACTATTATAAAAGCAAGGGCTATAACCATGCATGTTAAACACCGTGCAAAGCAAACATATCATATATATGCTATCACGAAATCATTAATATTACCAATATGGGCCTACAATCTATGTTGCCTACGAAGGGGTCAAGAGGCGAAGCCCCTTGTAGCCACAAGCTGTGCCGGTACGGCTGGCAAGAAATTTTGAAAAATAACGACTATTTTTCTATGGAAAAACATCACGATTTGATAAGATTTATCAATAGAATTGCGTTTTTGAGATTTTTAAATCCCTTAGATTTTTCCATATTGGAATAACAATTATTCCTTTTTCCTTAATGCGATATGCTATCGCACTTCCGCCGATCACTATGTCAACGATTGACATATGATTATCATAAAAACCCTTGTAGCAACATGGTGACTGTAATTAACAGATTAAAATATTAATCGTATTCCTAATCGACTACCAATATCAATATTTATATCGCCGATATAGTAAAACAAATCATGCATCTCATGCATATCGCATCACCCAAGTATTTAACCCGATTATGGGTCGTACAAGTGGCTCTCATACCATTGTTGGGACCGCCGGCACACCCCATGGCGCAGCGAAACAAAATTACGACGGTTTTTCCAGTGATCCATGTACGTTTAATCCGAAATCGGGAGGAAGAGATGCAATGACTTACATTGGGTTCCTTGATAAGCAGCAAAAACAACAACTGGATTTGCTACAATCACGATCGTTCGACAATTTGAATCTTTAGCCTCCACGAATATCGTCTCGGCCTCTACTCAGTTTACCCGATTGAGAGAGCAAAATCTCGAAAAACTGTTTTTCGTGATTCTAGGGTTTGGGAATTCGGAATTCTCTATAGTGGCTACTAGACCGAAGATCCTTTATATATATGTGAAACCCTAGGTATAAGAGTTTTATTCTGAATTTGTTTAGGAAATAAATACTTTTATTATTTCCTTAAATTTCGGAATCTATATTTAATTCGAATTTGAAAAGGGATATAATTACTTTAATTATATCCTTTGTTTAAAATTTGGGATTAAATATAATCTACTTATACACACACACACACACATATATATATATATATATATATATATATATTTGCACCTTTTCAACCGTTGGGTGTGACCCTATAGGCTCATTGTAACGTTAGTAATAATATTAGAATAATTCTAATATTACAAACAACGAGTGACATCTAGAAATACATCATTGTCATCTAAGTTACAAGAGATCATGATTCGAGGTATCATTTCCATGACCAACTCTTTTAATGTATTATATCCTTTTGTCCTTTTATATCTTTAATAGGCACAAATCTTGGAATAGTCACACTTGTATAGCCTATTTTAATGTTTCTTAATATCTAGAGTGGACTACTTTTAATGAATAATTTGTGATATCTCATATCAACGTATTCAAGCATGGCCATGCATTTCTAGTCCCACTCAATCAAGTGGCCTTTGATATATTTTCCTATTATGTAAGAAGGAAAAATCCTATCTTGATCATTCATATCTCACTACATATTTTATAATATATCCAATGTCAGTTTTTATAGTGTAACTAATTACGAGACACGTTTAACTGCATCAAAACATAAAACAACATATGTTGAGATAGTAATAATCTCAAGTCTAAGGATCATACATATAGTTGTCACTATGAGCAATATCGTGACTGTCACATAATAATCCAAGATATATGCTCATAGTAGGTCAATCCAATATATTATTCTCTACTAATATATTCATGTATTAATTCTGACATCTCTATGTCAATGACAACTCATTGTCATCAATTAATCACATGTTAGTCTTAAGCGTATTATTATTGTCCATACCCATAATAATACTTGACTAAGGATCTTTTAATAATAATAATAATACACATATTATTATATGGACCTTATTGTTTCTCAGTTTATGTTATACATTGACACATATATCTGAAAACAACAATGGCAATGCCTTTATTCAATAAAATTGGTAAATCAAAATATTCTTACAATCATCATATGATTGGTCTTTGGGCATACTCTAATAGGTTCCATATGAGGTAAGGGTGTACGGTTGGTTGTGGAAGGGTCTTACGTGATGTATTGGCTATGTTCTTCGGTCTTTTAGGCATTTTGTAATCCAATTAAGTGGAGGTGAGAGTCATTATGGTTGCTTTAAAATGTTGTTGGCATCAAAATAGGGTGAGATATATCGGATTATGATTGATTTGCTTCCATGTTTTTTTTGCATGGGTTTTACACGTTGAGCGTTATTTATGCATTTGTGGAAGTGTTTTCACATTATTAATAATGCTTGTGCAAGTTTTTTTGATTTAACCGTAATATGTTCTTTGGGAGGACAAAATATTTATACAAAAATTGTCTTAGAAGTCTGAGTGTAATAGTCTAACAAACTTCTAACCGTCTCTCTGCCTAACTAACAACCAGGAAAAGGTCAATGGTACAACACATAGATATTTGTTGCACTCATCACAACTACACACACTCAAACACAAATGATCCTAAACACTATACTTAATACTCACCTATCTATCTTTACCTTTTTCACATCTTCTAGTACCTTGAACACCTTGAAACAATCTTGAAAACCCAACTTCCACACTAGAACCCCTTAAAAAAACTTCTTTTTCTTTTGTCTATTATTACCCCTATTGTTTGATCCTTCATGAATAACATGCTACTAAAAAAACATAAACAGAACAAGATAGATAAAACAAAACAACCAACCAAGACAAAAAATAACAAGCTACAAACTTAGGAAGTTGGAATGGGAAAGACAATTAATTTGTTTTTGTGACACTGAAAAGTTAGAGAAGAAATTGCTTTGTCAAAATATCAGTTACCTGATCACAAGCTGGTACTTCATTTACTTCTAGTTTATCAGAAGCTACTTATTCTCTGACAAAATATAAATCCAACTTAACATGTTTAAACTTAGAATGTATGACTGAGTTTACTGAAACAACTACAACACTTGAATTATCACACCACATAATTGGAATTCCATCTGAAACAGCCTGCAACTCACCAAGTAAAGCTTGCAACCATATAAATTCAGAAGTTGCACAAGCTACACTTTTATATTCAACTTCAGTAGTGGACCTAAAAACAACTTGTTGCTTTCGAGAACCCAGAAAACTAGATTACCAACAAAATAGATACAAAAGCCTAAAGTGGACCTTCTATCATTAGAATCAGACCCCCAATTTATATCAGCAAAACCTTCAATTGCCAATCGAGAACGAGAAAAAAATCTTAAACCATAACTAAGTATCCCCTGTAAATAACACAAGATTCTCTTAAATGCATTGAAATGTGTTTCCCTTGGATTCTGCATGTACTGACACACCTTATTTACAGTAAATGTTATTTTCGGTCTTGTGATGATAATATATTACAAAGACCCTATAATACTTCTATACTCTTTTGCATTATTAATCGAATCTTTATCTATTCTAGAAAGTCTATAATATAAGTGTAGGAAGACTGTTTACTGTTAACGCTCTAAAAAGCGTATATTTTATACCCTTTTACTTAAGGTTTTGTTGATTTCAAGTTCATTTGCATTGCATTTAGTTGCATTTCATGTGCATTTGCATTTAGATTAGGCTTTTATTTTATTTTCTCTTTTATTTTTAAAGATGCTGATTTGAAGAGTATTTTTGTTGGTGGTGATGTGCAGATTGCTGGGGCAAAGTTAAAAGATTGGAAGAAATGTTATAGCATATTTTTCAATGTTGGATCAGACTTCAAGATGCTATAGCATTGTGGGCGGACAAAATAGCACAACAGAAAGGACATACCTGCAACCCACTGTCCTCATGTGTTTTTCCAGGCCAGATGCACCTCTTCTGCAGACGTTGCACCGCACTTGCAAACCTGCATTTTCCTGCCATTTTCTGCAGCAAATGTCAGGAAATATTCCCTTGCACCGTTAGGGCATAAAACCCTAGAAGCCTCCTATAAATACAAGGGCGAGCCTCCTTCAACAATCGTGCAAGAGCAAGAGAAGAGCAAAAATAGTAGCTAAAAGAGCCACAAAAAGGAGTGAACTTTAAGAGAGCACGAGAGAGAAGAAAGAAGAAAGGAGACCACTTTCCTTCGTTTTCAACCTCAAGCCAAGCACCCATTGTTGGAGAGCTTCGAGCAAGGGATTTGCACGTCTTCGGGAGGAGCGACAAGCTAGGAAAAGTTTCACGACACATGCATTTGAGACTTCCTTCCTCTTCACTTTGCTTTACCACTTTTCTTACCATTGAAAATGTATTTCAAACGATGAAAGTTGAATAGTTTACCTTAACTAGCCATGAACTAACTTAGTATGGCTAAGGCTTATTTTGGATGATCTTTATTTTGTTTAAATGAATGTTTACTATTTTCAGCGTTTATTTTAGTGTTTTGTTCAAGAAAACTAACACCTTTTTCATCTAAACCTTGGTTTGTAAGAGCATCGGGAGATAGCCATAGCTAAGGGGTTCGGGAAACTTAGATCTAGGATAGACAAAGCTAAACCAACTTAAACAATGAGGTTACTGTGGGAGCAGAATCCTAACTCACCTTAGGGATAAGGGAGAGTTTCAACGACTAAAAGGGCTAGCACTTTATCAACATAAGATATGTTAGGGTTGAGACCTGGAGGTAATGCCTTAGCATTTTCGAGTGTTAGGCCTTCTGACTAGAGATAGTGGAGGCATTTTTATTAAACCCTATCGAGCACTTATTAAACCCGTGGAAGAATAAGTTTTCAGGAGAACAGTAAAGTCATTACAATAGCAAGCTTAGCTTGTCTTAAGCTTGAATATCTTCTCTATGTTGTGTTTGTGCACTTTATCTATCACTCCATTATCAATTTGATTCTACTGTATTTTGGTGACACTCTTCACTTTGCTCCAACATCATTAGTAATACTTTTATTTTGCTAAAGCATTTTGGTGACAATTGCATAATTGCTTTAACATATGTTCAAACAAAGGATTATTTTATCTTTTGTGTATGTTAACTATTTTTGAAATAACCTACCCAATCCTCGTGGGAACGATCTCACTCACATACTTTATTACTTGTTCAATGTGTATACTTGCACGCAAATCAATCACACATTAACACTTAAACTCAACAAGTCTTTAAGTACGCAACATTTACTCTATTAAAACCATGTCTATGCAATAACTTCAAAACATATCTCTTTTTATTCTAAAAAATTACTTGAACAAAGTATTAAACTTCAATTCCTAGAAAATAATACAAGTTACCAAGGTCTTTTAAGAAAAATAACTTTATCTAACCTGTCTATAACTTGTTGTATTTCAAGTACATTATTTATTGTGTGAATGATGTCATCCACATATACAAGAAGGTAAACTACACTATGTAGTGTTTTCTTAACAAATAAAGAAACATCAAACCTAGTTAGAGTAAACCCATCATATAAAAGATAATTCTTTAGAGTTTCAAACCAGACTCTAGATGTCTGTTTTAGACCATAAATAACTTTGTGTAACTTACACACCAATTTTGAGTTTGAGTCTCCTTGTTCATACCTTGAAGGTTGAGTGATGTACACCTATTCTTGTAAAGCACCATTAAGAAAAGAATTGTTAACATCAACTTGCCTCAACACCCATCCTTTATTTATAGCCAAAGAAATAATAGTTCGAGCAATGACTAACTTGACTACAAGACTAAAAACTTCAAGATAATCCACTCCTACTTCTTGAAGATAACCTTTTGCTATTAATCTTGTCTTGTAGCGAGAAACAGAACCATCAACGTTTCTTTTGACCTTAAAAATCCATTTGCAATTGACAGGTTTCTTGTTGTAAGGTAGTGGAACTAAAAACCAAAACTTGTTTTGTAGAAGTGCATCATATTCTACATGAGTTGTTGCTCTCTAATGAAAATTGTGCATTGCCTACTTAATTGAAGTTAGTTCTATTTTAGTCTTAGGAGATAGAACTTGATATGCTTATGGTTTGAAAATTTTATTCTTGTTCATTGTTAGCATGAGTATTCCTATTTTGTTGTGGTTGTGCAAGAAGAGACTGGTGAGAAGTTGTTGCACCTTCATTGTGTTGAGAAGAAGCTAACATGATCTTTACATATGTATTATGTGAATGAAAAATTGACAAAAATACTGTTACACCTTCATTGTGATGAGGAGGAAAAACTGACATAACTGGTGAAAAAATTTGTTGCACCTTCATTTTGTTGAGAAAAAAAAATAAGCTAGCATAATTGTTGCACCTTTATTGAGATAAGAGATTACCTCATTATCAAAATATCCATGAGATTATTCACATTTTTACTACCTTGAAATAAATAAAAAAGAATTTGTAAGAAACCATATATTTCCTTCATCCTGAAGTTAATGGGCAAACAAAGGATGTTCATCAGTGTGTAGCATATAAAAAATTGGACCTTGTAGATTTGAGAAAATAGGAGTTGAGTCAACAAGATTTGAGTTAATAGGACCTTAACCTATATGATTCGTACCTTGTTGTGATGTTGAACTTACATTAGGTTGAGTTGGGACTATTGTCTGGCATCACATTTCTCCTACCTTATCATGAGTACCACAGTTATGATGTACCACATTTGGTGTATATGAAAGACCAGAAGAGTACTTGTTGGGAAATAATATTTTGATAGCAAAGGAAAACCCTGTTGATTATGTGACTTGACAAGAACCTCCTAATTCTTCTTTTTCTTCTTCTTCAAAAAAAGATATTTTCAATAAAAATAACATTCTAGAAACAATTATCTTTTCACAGCTATCCAAGCATTTATACTCCTTCTGAGAGGAACTATATCTTAAGAAAGTATACTCTTTGTTTTGAAATAAAACTTATGTTGATTGTAAGGTCTTGTAATACCTCAAACCTAGGTCTAGTTACTTAATACAAAAGTAACGAGAAATAATTGTTCGAACCAATTTTGAATTAAATTGAATTGATTAAATTAGTGAATAAATTAAATAGATTGAAGAACTTTAGGATAAAACTTGAAACTATGGATAATTGATTAGTCAATCGGAGGACCAAAATAACTTAAATAATATAAAGAGTAGCTTGCATGTAATAAGAAAAATATAAATAACAATTTTAAGTAATTTTACCCCAAATTTTAATATGTGGTCAGCCAAGGTTATAGCCATGGGTGAGTCATAATCCACTCACCATATCCATCCTTGTTAGCCAACCATAAATAGAAACAAAAGAAATGAGGATATCCATGGAGGTTTGATGATTTTGGTGCCAAATTCCTGTAAATGGGAAGAGAAATTGATCATTTTAACTTAGGAATTCAAGTAAGCTCCTTAATTTCTTCTTAATATTAGTGTTGACAAGAATTTTTGAAGCATGTTAGGCTGCTAGAAATTAGATAGTTGTTGGCAAAATTAAATAACATGAATGTTGATAAATGCATAAAAGTTCTAATTATTATATCATATTTCCACTCGATTATTGTTTGTAAAGGACAAATTTAATGACAATTAAGGATAATTCTGCATATTTTGCATTTTCCAACATACATGCACTCACTTTGTCATTTATCCATTATTTGGTGTAAAACAGGTATGATTAATAGTTTTCTTTCTTAAAAAGGAAATAACCATGCAGGTACGACCAGATAAGATGAATGGATGCTGGAATAAGAGCTGAAATGCAAGGATACACCCGCCACGACAGTAGATCGACTGCCGCGATAGTAGAGGAAAGATGATAACTGGTGCTCGATAGATGAAGAAAAATACGCTGACTCCAATGGACGATATGCGAGGCAAAACGGAAGAGAAGAGATAGAGTCAAGTCATTGTAAAAGTTGACGTGGAATTAAGAAATTAAATTAGAAAATATAATAAAAGAGTTGTAATTCAATAAGGACATGTATTCTTTTCCTTTTAGAACTCTTATTTTTATAGAAGTCTTTAACCTAGGCTTGGCCTATATAAAGGCAATCCCCTAAGGCTAGGAGGACAAGTCAGTTCTCATAGACAAACCCTAGCCGCCGACAAAACCCATCATGTTCTAAACTCCGTAGAGGCTTAGGTATATTGTGGAGTTGTTAGGTAAGAAAGTTGTATCTTATTTGAAAGTTATTAATGCAAACCTATTTTTGATAGTTCATTCTCTCTTGGTTCTTACTCTTTTTCACTTACGAGCTCGAAAGATAAGTTTGTGAAGAAAAACTCATTTGTCTAATATTGAGAGAGTTAGGCTCACGAAACGAGAGAATATGGTCTTTTCTCATGGGCATCGACTAATCCGGATTAGAGATAAGTCAACAAGGATTTCAATGACTAAAAGGAAGCATATAATCGGTTGCTCTCCACCCTTGATTAACGTCGAGAGTTATCATTAAGACATAGTTTTCAATAGTTTCCTCGCTTAGGGATAAGGAGGAACAATTTCGGATGCTCTGTCAAACTATGGAAAGTTGAGTTGTCGACAAGGCATAACCCCGCCTAGGCAACCAAGGCGACCCATAGTGCAACCCGCCGTGGCGACAATTCAACCACATGCATTAATAACTGGAGAATACGTACAACTGGATTCCCTTCTACAAAGCAAACTACCTAGCCTCACTTCTTACATTGTTATTTCCTTTAATTATTTAATTTTCTTTATTTTTTAGTTAGCTCATGATTACTCCAAATTACTTGTGTCTTTACGTTTTAGTGCACATTTATTTTGTAGTGTAACTTGCCTAGTCTCTATGGATACGATATCTAAAATACTACAACTTGGAAAAAGGTGAAGAAATCCGAGGACTCAAATCACTGTCACCAAGTTTGACGCCGGGGACTGGCGTCCCAACTTTGCTACATCATATCTCTGCGCCCTTTTTCTTTTTCTTTTTTTCTTTATTTTTCTTTTTTCTACATAATTTAGGTTGTTATATTGTTTGACCAGGGCTAACCCGTCAGCAGACGAATATCCTTTTGAACTTGAAGTCGAAAGAACCGCATGAAGCCTTCGACAAAGATTATGTGAAAGGATGAATCAAGCACCTCACCAGCAAGGGAACAACGCTGGCATAAATGCCGCCGGGGCAGCAATTCCCGCTGCCTTCGTAGTAGTCGACCCCGATAATCTCCCTCGTCAAGAACGGGTCCGTACTGTACGTGACTACTTGGAAGAGGATTTAGATGGGCTGACACCTACAGTGGTTAAGCCAGATATCGATGTTGAACATTTTGAGTTGAAACCGATAATGTTCAACATCATCAACATATTAGGACAATTTCGAGGTCAACTAAAGAAGATGCTTGATAACATCTTAAGTCTTTTCTAGAAATCTACAACCCATTCAAGTTGCCGGGAGTCTCCGCTGACACACTAAAATTAAAATTATTCCATTATTCACTGAGGGATAGGGTGAAATCTTTGTTAAATAACCTTCAGCCGAGATCACTCAACTCATGGACAGAGTTGTGCCGAAGTTTTCTTGCCCGCTTCAGTTACACCAACATAACTGATAAGCTTAGAAACGATATTACATTCTTTAGGCAAGATGATGACGAATCCATGTATGAGGCAGGAGTGGACCGCCACGCCAGAAAGAAGAAGAGGCTGATTATGAAACCTATCAGGGAGTGAAGGAAGATTTGTGTTTGCCCGGGACAGAATGGAATGGTTAGCAAGCAACATAGCGCACGGTGAACCGAGATTCTTTACTTCCCAACGCTCGGTTGTGGAGCCATTTTGTTCGATACAAGTTGATGCCTACCTCGCATCATACCACTGTAAGTTTGCCCCGCCTTATGTTGTTGCATTCTATTTTATTTGGTTGCCCCATGGATGTAGGAAGGATTATTGTGCAAGAGACGCACGCATGTTGGAAGAGACCCAACAGCACCCTTGTGTTCCCAAATCTGATCACGGATTTGTGCCGGAAAAAAGATGTCCCAGAAGATCAGTACGATGAAATTTTAGAATGCATGAAAGGGATTTCGTCCGAGAAGGTGACCGCCTTAATGGGAAGCGTAGATGAGCAGCCAGAATCTTCTCACGCTTCTGCTGCTCGAGGAAGAGCTCCATTCTACAAGGATGAGGCACTGGAGCTGTCCAAGAATGCCCTGGCAAAAGTGGATGACTTGTCCAAAGATCTCAAAGAATTTTTTCTCTACACGAAGAAAAGAGACGAAGTCATCAAAGCTTACATGGCAGAGCTACTTCCTCCTCTCGATCAAGAAATTCCCGCTTTCCCGGACTCAATATTGCCCGCTGCAAAAGAAAATTCCACGGCATTTACAACTGATTCAACTCCGACCAGGCGAGCTGCACCTGATCTAAATCAGGTACCATCCCCAGCTGAGCCATCAGAGGAGGCACGACCAGCAGAGCCGGAGAACGAGGAACAAGCCCCAGAAGCGCAATCACCAGCACAAGAACAAACTCCTGAAAATTTCATGACATTTTTAGAGGAGCAAGCCCAGACTCAAGATCAACCGGACCCCACTGCTGAAAAAGAAAAGGAAGCCGAGTTTATTTCTTCACTTTTCGAAGACCCGCCCGCACCGCCAGCACAACAACAAGAAGAACACCACCCAGCAGCTCCGACAGTTGAATCACAAATGCCCTCTCCTTAGAGGAAGAAATCGAAGCGCAAACTCAAAATGTCAGTTGGGAAGATCCCAACCCCACCTTCAGCTGCTAGCAAATCAAAATCACGGGGAGCCAATGAAGAGACTGACCCTAAAGTCAGCCCACCCCCGTTGAAACGCCGAACCTCGCGTCGAATTGCCACCACACCGCCCAAGTAGCCAAGGTACATCTCATTGCATTTCATTTACTTGCATTGCAAAGCATATAGTTTAATTTTTTTTAGGTGCATTGAGGACAATGCTTGCCTTAAGTTTGGGGGAGGTATCATTCTCAACTCTTTTTCATGTGCATGATAGCTGTAGTTGTAGAAAAATATCATGACATTTGTAAAAGTTTAGGTTAAGTTTTTAGTGTTATAGTTAGTGATGCCCTATGATGATATTCCTTACATGGCCAGTATTGAATTGAATGCATGACTTGGGATTTGAATAGAACCTGCCTTAGAATTTGGTTGGTCGTGATTATTTTATTGTTACACGAGTGTATGTTCTCCATGCTTAGGAAAGTTAGAAAAATTTTTATAGAATGAAAACTTGAATAGCTTAGCATGCTTAAATGAATTCTGATGTTAATAGAGAACCCCCAATAGTTAGTATTAGAAGTTGAAAATAAATGCCTGGACATATCTGTAGAGGGATACTCCGCTATGCCATAGCATTTCCGCATTTCCATGTGCATATGAGTTACTGAAAGAGGCACCGGGTGACGCTACACTTTTAACTTGCCATGGCATTGCCTGGATACTGCGTTTAAATAAATGGAAGCTATGGTATGAGTAGAAGGTAGTGTGACAGGCTGGCTCCTCTCGTAGCAGTTTGTTGGTATGTATAAAAAAATGTATATATATAAATATGGGGAGTATTAAAAATATGCTTTAATGAACAAACATGCCTTGCTAGAATAGTGAACATTCCTTAGAATTTTTCTAAGTTAACTAAGCATAGATTAGATACACTCACTCATGCACACACACACACGTAGTCGACCTGGTCCTAGGGCAGTGTTCTTGAAAATTCCTCAAGTCTTATATGTTTATGCCATGACATTTTCTGAGGGCTGAAACTCTGACCTATTGCTTGCCTAGATTTTGAATTTTTCATGACATTCTTTCTCTGCTAGCTGCTATCCATTGCTTGAGGACAAGCAATAGCTTAAGTTTGGGGGTGTGATAACTCCGCAAAAAGGCTATATTTTAGGCCTTTTTACTTAACTTATTGAGTGCCCTTAGGCTCATATAGGATCATGTAGTTGCATTTAGGGTCATAACATTGCATATAGTCTTTTGGTTATGCCTTGGCATTTTCATATGGTAATAGGTGCTATTTCACGAGAAAGGTAGTTCTTTTTAGTGGTGTTGTGCAGGGAAGCAGAAACGGAAGTTGAGGCAATTTGTCATGGCATTTGTAGAAGGATAGCAAAAGAAAAATGCCATGGCGAAGCTAGAGAACTCCTGGGCTGAGCTAAACGACAAAGAGATATTTTGATAAGAGTGCTAGTTGGTGCTACCACAGCCGCTCGAGACCACTACAGTTGGCTACAGCCACCTCAGTAGGGGACCACTGCCATATTGCCTGTATGCGAGCCACCTGGGTAGGGGACCACTGTCACCTCTGCCAGTCCTGCAGAAATGCCAGGACAAAATGAGGGCAGAAATGGACTTTTACACATCTTTTAGGTTTTTTCACCCTCTTTAAAAGATATGGTGACCTATACAAAAAGAGAGGCTTTTTAGAGGAACAACCAGAAAAGAGAGACCTTTGAGGCGGTCTTTGCGGCGGCGGAAAGCTTCCACCTTTCTCCTCCAAACTCCGGCCAAGGGGACCTTCATTGATAGAGCTCGAAGGGAGTGGTGTGCTAGGCACCCGAGAGGGGCTAGCACACCAAGGCAGCCCATGGTGGTTGAAGAGTCGGCGGTAGTGCACACCGAAGGTGTCTTCTAGTCCTCTTTCCTTGCTTTATTTTGTTTATCTTTTCATGAGGATGATTGTTAGATGTTTAAGATTTATGTGGATGATTTATCTTAACATTTAGCCCCACCATGTAGCTTTGTTTCGGTGGTTGTTTTTATGGATGACTATGTTTTATTTCTATCTAATATATTGCCTACTAAGTGTTTGTATATTTGCTTTGCTCATTATTGGTAATTATTTAAGCATTGTAAGAGGCACGAGAGTGTCCCGTGTTTAGGTACATGTTAGAGAACTCGATAGAGGCGTAACTATAGATCCTTAGATCATCCGAGAGGAGCTAAGGGAGGATCTATGTGAGCAATGGGTTCTAGACTGAATATAGGGCCTAGTTGGATCCTAGAGCACTTGAGAGAGGCGTAGAAGGCTTCAACGACTAAAAGGAGTGTGCTTTACCGATAGACTAAGGTGTCATTCGCGTGACAGGCGAAAATACCATGGCATTTTAGAATATCAGGTTCCTATGACTCGAGAGAGCGGGAACACTTTAGAAACCTCTGTCGAGTAGGTATACACCGTAGTAGATATATGTTAGGTAGGGGTAAGGAGTAGGAAACCATATAAGCCACCATCAGTCATTCCCGAGAGAGTTCATCAATAGAGGAGAAGTATAATATATTGTTTAACGTGTTCCTGCATTCTGTTTTTGCCTCCGCATTTACAACTTACTTTCACTGTTTTGCTTGTAACTCAGCGATCTCTCTGCTATTCACTCACACACCACCTTGTCGCGTGTCAAAAGTGCGCGTTTAGTGCAAGTGGACACATCGAAAGTAATAAGTGATAAGTATTTATCGGATTATCGTCTCCATAGGGATTGGTAGACTCAATATGCCTTCTTTGTCTTCTTGTTCTGTAGAAAGAAATAAAAGACACAAGTAGTTTGGGTTGTGATGGAACTAAAATAAAACAACTAAGTAAAATAAAGAAAATTGAATCTTAGAGAGAGATGGGTCAGGATCCAGTTGTGTTGTATTGTGGATTTGATTGACTTGTCTCTGCCCAATGCAATCGTATATCTCTGCCTCGGCAGCACTGTAGATTACTGCCTTGGCAGCGATAATACTGTCCGCCGCGGCAATCCCTTGCTCATGGGTGGACTTTACCAAAGTTCGGCAAAGTGTCCTTGAATGACTCCGCTTATCCCTAAGTCGAAGTACTGTTGATGACTAGTCCTTGATGATACCTCCCGGCGTGAACCAATTATACTCACCAACCAATCTCACACTTATTTTAGCAGCTGAAACTCTTAACCTATCCCTAGGCCGAGTTAGTATTTCGCAATTGAAACACCGTACTTACCCCTTTCGTGAATCTAACTCTCCCGAGTCTAGATAAATGGATTACTTACAAACTTCCCTCTCGGGCTTGAATGCAAGAACAAAGAATAATAAAGGATAAGCAAACCTTGATAGTTTTATTGCATTGAAACAAAGACAAAGTACAATCTCCTCTCACAATTACTAACAACCTTCACCTAAACCCTAAGGAAGCTTAGAACATAATTGAGAGAAAGAAAAAAGTTTATGAATCGGCTCTCTCTCTCTAGGTATCCGTATATCATACATTGGATGGCTAGGTCTTTATATAGGCTAGACCTAGGGCAAACCTTTCCGAAGTAGAATACAACTTGGAGTAGGGAACAAGTCATGTACATAATTAAAATATTTCCAAGTTTAATTCAACTAAGGGGCTTTCCCGCGTGGTCTTGTCTTGGGCTTTTCCTTATGCTAGCCAGCTCCGATCCATGTGCTTTAAGTCCAGAAACGTCCCTTGGATTTTTATCTTCCAATCGCCTACATTCTTGCTTCCTGGCTCTCAACTGCTGCCTCGGCATCAGGTCCTGCCTCGGCCTTGTCGCTGCCGCGGCAATGGTTCTCCTGCACAGATATAAAAATGCAGTAAAACATGCCTTTTCTGTAAATATTATCTCTATAAGCATAACTTCTAAATATATCACATTAAGTACATGCATTGGTCCGAGTGGGTGTAAATTCGGTGATTAATTCCCACAAAAGGTGTAAAAAGTGATAGTGGGTTGAGCACTTATCACACCCCCAAACTCGAACTATTGGTTGTCCTCAAGCAATGCAAACCATCAATTTGCCAAACTCTACCTTCTCTTGGTCTTACATGTCCATCTATTCTCCCCACCATAGCTAGGCCTATTCTTTAGACTTAACCTTTCGGTTACCCAAGGGTTTACCTAGAAACAAACTATAAGAATTGTGAGTGTATGCGTTTTTGTGGACAAGTTGATTAAAGGCTTTCTTAGATAAACTCTAAGTTCAAGACAAGTAGAATTTGGTTAAGTGTTCTCTCCTTTTCTAAACCACCAATTCTTGATCCAATTTCGGGCACCTCAAGAATTGTGTTTTTCCCTTCACTAATTCTTTCTTTCTTTTTGAACATACTAGAGCCAATTTCGGGCACCTCTAGCATGAAGAAGAGTACTTTCTAGAGCCGGTGATAGGCACCTCTAGTTACCTTTCCAAAAATCTAAGTCTTTATCACCTAAGTTCATTAAAAGAATTCCTCTAATCCAACAAGTCCCAAAAGTGTTTAAAGTTCTTCCTATAGTAAGCTTTTAAGTTTTCATCCTTAAGTATCCTAAGGTTAAACCTTCTTAACAGGACCTAATCATGGTAAGGAGAAAGATTTCTATAGCCTTAAAGAATAAACTAAGGCAATACTGATGATAAGAAGTGCAAACGTGTAGGCAGTTTATTCAAGTAAGGCGGGGAGCATGAAAAATAAAAAAAATCACTGGAATACTCCCTTTTTTGGCAAGGCCTCGGCAGTAGATTTCTGCCTTGGCAGTGAATCTGCACCCCCAAACTCAAACCAAGCATTGTCCTCAATGCTTTATATTTGAAGATTATGGCGAGCAACAAAAATATGATGATAATAAGCAGCATAGAAAGTAAACAACAATTAATATTGAATTATATGAACAAAATTATTAAAGAGGCTCCAAAGAGCTGCTTGTAACAATTTTTCTCCTAGGCCTTGTTGCCGATTGCTTTGTTCTCGGTGAGGGCGATGGTTGAGCTTTTGCTTGCCGGGGCGGTTGGACTCTTGTGGGTGGTGTCCGTTGCATTGGGGCCTCCACCTCTTCTCCTTCTTCCATATCGGCCATGTCTTCGGTTAGCATAATGTCTGTTCCACCCTCCATTGCCGTAGCTCTCCCGGTGTGGTGTGTACTCGGTCTGGAGGCGGTGGAGCTTTGGTGCACATAGGCATCTATCTCAGTTGATAAACTGCCCATGATGATTAGGGATCGTGGTGGAGTGCTGAAGACTACCCTCCATTTGGATGGTCTTCTGCTGGCAGATGATGCCGCGACAGAATCTGCTGCCCTGGATGGGCCAGCAGCATGGTACTGTGATGGAGGGCCCGCATGGAAGAATGGCCTTGGTCCTCCCGGAGCTGGTGTAGTCTCGGTGTAAGGGGCGGCTGTGACAAACATATTGCTGGGAAATTCTGGAAATTGCGCCCCTTGATCTGGAAAAGCGTGGAGCATTATTTGGGCTAATGTGCCGTTGGAATATCTTTGATACTTCATGTACCTCTGTTTCCTGAGGTCCATCGCTGCCATCCTTTGTAAAATCTCCTGGTACGAGTCTGCTGCGGCAGAGGTGTGGGCAGTGTCTGGCATGTCTGCCGTATACTGGGCCCCGGCAGCAGTATCAGTAGTGAACTGCTGGGGCGTTGCTTGGACTGGCTCCGCCTGCGTGATCTGCATGACTTTGTGACAAAAGTCCCTGGTCCATCCTCGCCTTTGGGGAGTGTATTCGTCTGTATCTTCTATTGGTACACCTGCGGCAACACACAAACCAATGATCAAACATGGGAAATATAATGGTCCCATATCTTTCTTACCGCATTCGTGAATTTCATGTAAGATGATTTCTCCAATGTTGATGGTCCTTTTGTTGATGATCGATTGGATGAGCACCAATCGTTTTCGGTCTACCGTGCTGTTGTGGGATGTAGGGATGAGGCGTCGCTTGACAAAGGTATTCCACATCTTGATCTCGGGCTTTAGGCTCTACCTTGTTACGGATCCTCTATGGGTACCGGTTTCCCATGGAGTATTCGCGTAACAAAGATCGTCTTTGATTAACTCGTAGTCCTCGGCAGTGATGTCCTTCATGAATTCAGCGTCACATCACTATTCGGAGTGTGGCCGTAGAAATCGTTGATGATCTCGGCATCTAACTGGACCGGCTTGCCGGGGCAGTGAATAAAGACGGAATCTTTGCTGGGCCCGTGCGCATAGAATTCTCGCACGATGGTCGCGTTCGCCTGGGAAGGTTGGAGACAGAAAATTTCCCAATCTTGGTACTTGATTCTGTCAAAGAGATAATGCTCGATGCCGTAGTTTTCATCATCCGAATGTTGAAAACCTTGTTCTTCCCACAATTGTCGTGCAATGAAAGATTGGTTGAAACGATCTTCAACATTGGCTGGCGCAAATCGCTTGTAAGTGGCCATCAAGATTGTGAGAGATTTGAATTCTTGGAGATTTTCTTGGAAAGAATCTGGGAAAATTGTGAGTAGGCAGAAAGTATTGTGAGAGCAAGATTGTTAAAAATTCTAAAGCAAACAAGAAAGTAAGAGTGAATAATTCAAGAGGAAGGGGTTTCTTATATAGGCCTCTGCCTTGTGACCGTTTGGATCCACTAGCCGTTACTCTTAACTAACGTTTCCTTTTCTGCCGCGGCAGGAATCTCGGTAGACTAGTCGTTACATTGTTCTGCTGCGGTTCTGACACTGTTTTCTGCCTTGGTAGAATTCCTGCTGTGAGCTATTTCTCCTTTATTCTTGCTTATTATCCTAAATAAAAATTAAACACACAAAAAGAAAAGTACTTAAAGCAAAAACAAATTAGAAAAATAAAAATAAACTAAACTAATCCTAATATATTAATAAGGAAAAGGGAGGAGATCATGTTACTGGTGGAGTGCATGCAAATGCATCTCCCAAGATAATTTTCTCTTGTTGTCCAGAATTATAATTCGGTTGTGGGTCACTCCCTTTTTTTGTATGTCCATCCATCTTTTTGCCGAATAACCTACCGAGTAAACTGCCAAGGTAGGATATTCTGGTGTCTACTGTGTGGATGGCCTTGCACACCTCTGGATCATCATATTTTTTTAAGTTGTGGAATGCATTGAGTTTGACTTGTTGGTCATTGACCCGCATTGTCAACTCTCCTTTTTCCACGTCAATTAAGGTACATCCAGTTGCAAGGAAAGGTCTCCCCAGGATGATCGGTGCATTATCATCTGCTTCACAATCATGGAAAAGAAAGTCAGCAGGAGAAATAAACTTATCGACTCTTACCAATATGTCCTCGATTTTGCCTTCGGGTTGTACATAGGATCGATCCGCTAGTTGGAGCATAACTGTTGTAGGTTTCGCCCTTCCTATTCCAAGCTTTTGGAAGACAGATTTGGGCATTAGATTGATGCTTGCTCCAAGGTCGCACAGGGCCTTACCTTCATAGTTCTTACCTATCGCACAAGGTATGATAAAACAGTCAGGATCCTTCAATTTTGGTGGCATGCGATTATGTAGCATTGCCATGCATCCCTCGGTAGCAGCCACTGTTTCAAACTCACCTATTCGTTTCCTCTTAGACACCATATCTTTTAAGAACTTGGAATAATTGGGCATTTGTTCAATTGCCTCAACGAATGGTATGTTAATGTGGACTTGCTTTAAGATGTCAAGGAATTGCTTGAATTACTGGTCCTGTTTTTGCTTTTTCAACCTTTGTGGGAAAGGTGGTGGTGGTCTAATCTCATCCAGGGTTTCTTTAGTTTGAAATTTAATACCTTGCACCACTGGGGTTGTTGCTGTCTCGGCAGGCTGTTCAGGAGCTGTTGTGCTCTCTGCCGGGGCAGTGTTATCAGAATCAGTTTGCTCAGCCTCCTCTTTTGCTGGATCCGCTGATGGATTTTGGCTTGCTGGAATCTTTTCCTTCAGCTGTAGACCACTCCTAGTAGTGATTGCCTTACACTGTTCATGGCTCATTACCTTAGCAACTTCAGTATTGCTAGGTAGTCCTCCTTGTGGTCTAGTGTTTATGTTTTGAGCAAACTGCCGAAACTGGGTTTCTAGCGTTTTAATTGTCGCTTCTTGATTTTGCAACCTCATCTCAGTTCTATTCATAAAAGCATCTGTCCTTTTGATGAAATTACTGTTCTCTGCCATGTACGACTCTGTTTTCATCATAAAAGCTTTAAGCGTGTTTTCCAACGAACTTACTGGTTGCTGCTGCATCTGTTGCGGCGACATTGGTTGCTGGATATGCTGCTGCGGAAGATGTTGCATCGGTTGCTGAAATCCTGAAGGTTGGGTGGTTGGGTTTAAGGCATTGTTTGGATTGCTCCATGATAGATTTGGATGCCTCTTCCATGAGGGGTTGTATGTGTTTGACATCATATTATTGCGGTTGTAGTTTCCAACATACATACCGGTTTCTTTATTCATACAATCAGAGGAATTGTGGTTACCTCCACATAAGTCACAATAAGAATCAATTACATTAACCTCACGGGTATTTTGTTGTAATTGTAAGTTTTGCACCATCTTTGTAAGAGAGGCCAATTGTGCTGCCACTGAATTTGACGTGTCTAACTCATTCACCGTGGCTTGGCGTCTTACTCCTCCTCGCCTAGATGTAGGGAATTGAAAATCATTCTTCGCGAGTTTGTTTAGTATTTCAATAGCTTCCTCAGGTGCTTTATCCAGGAGTGTTCCGTTCGCCGAGGCATCTAACATCATCCTTGTCGGGGTATTCGTGGCATTATAAAACATGGTCACTTGTGTCCATAGGGGAAATCCATGCAAAGGACACTTGTGCAGTAACTCCCTGTAGCGCTCCTATGCCTCATACATAGGTTCGTCATCTACCTGTCGAAAAGAAGTGATTTCATTACGAATTCTATCATATAAATTTGTGGGGTTAAAACGAGTAATAAAATCACGGCAGAGTTCACTCCAAGATCCAATAGATCCTGTTGGAATGCTATTTAACCAAGCTTTCGCCCTATCCCTCAGTGAATAGGGGAATAGCTTTAATCGCAAGACATCTTCATGGACTCCTTGGATTTTAAAAGAATTGCATATCTCCATGAAGGACTTGAGGTTCTGCCTTGCATCCTCAGTTACAGACCCACCAAACTGTCCAATAGTGTTAAGCATATTGAACATGATAGGTTTTAGTTCAAAGTGGGTTGCTTCTATCTCCGGTGTAACAACTCCTAGGTTTAATCCATTTAAGTCCTCTTCCAGGAAGTCTCTGACAGTGAGCTGCCGCGGCCCAGGTGGCGGCGGTAAACCTCCATTACCGGCAGATAAGTTTTGTCCTGCCGGGTGATCTGCCATAGCCTCTTGGATTTGTCTCCTCAACCTTAGCCTTGTTCGTTCGATCTCTGGATCTAACTCTTATAAAGGGTTGGTTGGGTTGGCCTTGGTCATACACCAAAAAAAACTAAAGTAAAATAAAAATAAAAATGAACAAAAAAATAAAGAAAACAAAATTTAGTTGCCAATCCCCGGCAACGGCACCAAAAACTTGTCGCGTGTCAAAAGTGCGCGTTTAGTGCAAGTGGACACCGAAAGTAATAAGTGATAAGTATTTATCGGATTATCGTCTCCACAGGGATTGGTAGACTCAATATGCCTTCTTTGTCTTCTTGTTCTGTAGAAAGAAATAAAAGACACAAGTAGTTTGGGTTGTGATGGAACTAAAATAAAACAACTAAGTAAAATAAAGAAAATTGAATCTTAGAGGGAGATGGGTCAGGATCCAGTTGTGTTGTATTGTGGATTTGATTGACTTGTCTCTACCCAATGCAGTCGTATATCTTTGCCTCGGCAGCATTGTACATTACTGCCTTGGCAGTGATAATACTGTCCGCCGCGACAATCCCTTACTCATGGGTGGACTTTACCAAAGTTCGGCAAAGTGTCCTTGAATGAGTCTGCTTATCCCTAAGTCGAAGTACTGTTGATGACTAGTCCTTGATGATACCTCCCGGCGTGAACCAATTATACTCACCAACCAATCTCACACTTCTTTTAGCCGCTGAAACTCTTAACCTATCCATAGGCCGAGTTAGTATTTCGCGATTGAAACACTGTACTTACCCCTTTCGTGAATCTAACTCTCCCGAGTCTAGATAAATGGATTACTTACAAACTTCCCTCCCGGGCTTGAATGCAAGAACAAGGAATAATAAAGGATAAGCAAACCTTGATAGTTTTATTGCATTGAAACAAAGACAAAGTACAATCTCCTCTCAAAATTACTAACAACCTTCACCTAAACCCTAAGGAAGCTTAGAACATAATTGAGAAAAAGAAAACAAGTTTATGAATCGGCTCTCTCTCTCTAGGTATCCGTATATAATACATTGGATGGCTAGGTCTTTATATAGGCTAGACCTAGGGCAAACCTTTCCTAAGTAGAATACAACTTGGAGTAGTGACAAGTCATGTACATAATTAAAATATTTCCAAGTTTAATTCAACTAAGGGGCTTTCCCGCGTGGTCTTGTCTTGGGCTTTTCCTTATGCTAGCCAGCTCCGATCCATGTGCTTTAAGTCTAGAAACGTCCCTTGGATTTTTATCTTCCAATCGCCTACATTCTTGCTTCCTGGCTCTCAACTGCTGCCTCGGCATTAGGTCGTGCCTCGGCCTTGTCGCTGCCGCGGCAATGGTTCTCCTGCACAGATGTAAAAATGCAGTAAAACATGCATTTTCTGTAAATATTATCTCTATAAGCATAACTTCTAAATATATCACATTAAGTACAAGCATTGGTCCGAGAGGGTGTAAATTCGGTGATTAATGCCCACAAAAGGTGTAAAAAGTGATAGTGGGTTGAGCACTTATCACACCTTCATACATTCACCTTGCCATCATCATCCATACCATTTTGCCTTGGCATATTTTAGTTGCTTGCATTCTAGAATTGCCATAGCATTTCCATTTTACACCTTCACCGTACATAACCATTTTCTCTTGTTTATATCTTTACCTTTGTTTTCCTTTTTAGTTTGTGACAACCCTTTTTGTCTTGGCAAATTTTACTGCATGCTTTACATAGATCCTCGTGGGAACGATACTCACTCACCCTATTATTACTTGTATGACTGTGTATACTTGCACATATATATGTGTTCACATACATCATTTATAGCACTACACAGAACACACCAATGTCTAAATGGGCTTTATAGAGAACCCGTTCGAATTTTAACCGAGTTAAAGTTTGAAAAATTGAGATTCCGTTGTATAATTAAGTTCAAAAGTCCATAATTAACAATTTGAACTCATAAAATTTAATTTAATTTCATTTTGCGGTCGTTTTATAGGGATTAAAATTTACATGTCTAAATGAGCTTTGTACAGAATCTCGTTCGAATTTTAATCGAGTAAAAAGCTGAAAATTTGAGATTATGTTGTATAATTAGGTTTAAAATTCCATAATTAACTATTTGAACTCATAAAATTTGATTCAATATTATTTTGTTTTCGTTTTATTGAGATTAAAACGTGTATGTCAAAATGGGCTTTATAGAGAAGCCGTTCGAATTTTAACTGAGTAAGAACTTGAAAATTTGAGATTATGTTGTATAATTAGGTTCAAAAGTCCATAATTAACTATTTGAAGTCATAAAATTTGATTTAATATCATTTTACAGACGTTTTATTGGGATTAAAATGTGCATGTCGAAATGAGCTTTATAGAGAATCCATTCGAATTTTAACCGAGTAAAAAGTTCAAAAATTGTGATTATGTTGTATACTTAAGTTCAAACTTCCATAATTAACTATTTGAACTCATAAAACTTGATTTAATATAATTTTGCGGTCGTTTTTTTGGGATTAAAACTTGCATGTCTAAATGAGCTTTATAGTGAACCTTTAGAATTTTAACCTAGTAAAAAGCTAGATATTTGAGATTAATGTCACGTGTCAAAAGTGCGCGTTTAGTGCAAGAGGAAACATTGCAAGTAATAAGTGATAAGTATTTTATCGAGTTATCGTCTCCTCAGGGACCAGTATACTTAATATGCTTTCTTCACCTTCTTGTTCTGTAGAAAGATAAAAACACAAGTGAGTTGATTTGATTTATCTAAACTAAAATAACTAAATAAAAATAAAGGATTGAAATAGTAGAGAGAGATGGGCTAGGATCCAGTTGCATCGTATTGTGGAATTGATTGACTTGTCTCTGTCCAATGCAATCATATATCACTGCCCCGGCAGCTCTGCAGTTTACTGCCTTGGCAGCGACAATACTGTCTGCTGCGGCAATCCCTTGCTCATGGGCAGACTTTACCAAAGTTCGGCAAAGTGTCCTTGGATGACTCCGCTTATCCCTAAGTCAGAGTGTTGTTGATGACTAATCCTTCATGATACCTCCCGGCGTGAACCAATTATACTCACCAACCAATCTCACACTTCTTTTAGCCGCTAAAACTCTTAACCTATCCCTAGGCCGAGTTAGTATTTCGCGATTGAAATACCGTACTTACCCCTTTCGTGAATCTAACTCTCCCGAGCTTAGATAAATGGATGATTCACAATATCCTCTCCCGAGCTCAATTGTGAAAACAAGGAATAACAAAGGATAAGCAAACCTTGGTAACTTTATTGCATTGAATCAAAGAAAAAGTACAATCTCCTCTCACAAATACTCGACAACCTTCACCTAATCCCTAAGAAGGTTTAGAACATAATGGAGAGGAAAGAAACAAGAGTAGAAGTCGGCTCTCTCCCTAGGTATTCCGTATATTGTACATTGGGTGGCTAGGTCCTTATATAAGCTAGACCTAGGGCAAACCTTTCCTAAGTAGAATACAACTTGGAGTAGGGAACAAGTTAAGTACATAATTAAATATATTTCCAAGTTTATATTCGGCTAAGGGGCTTTCCCGCGTGGTCTTCCTTTGGGCTTTTCCTTGTCCTAGCCAGCTCCGATCCATGGGCTTCAAGTCTAGACACGTTCCTTGGATTTTTGTCTTTCCATCGCCTATAGTCTTGCTTCCTGTCTTTCTGCTGCTGCCTCGGCATCAGGTCCTGCCTCGGCCTTGTCCCTGCCGCGGCACTGGTTCTCCTGCACAGATATGAAAATGCTGTAAAACGTGCCTTTTTCTGTAAATATTATCTATATGAGTATAACTTCTAAATATATCACATTAAGCACATGCATTGGTCCGAGTGGGTGTATATTTGATGATTAATGCCCATAAAAGGAGTAAAAAGTGATAGTGTGTTGAGCACTTATCACACCCCCAAACTCGAACTATTGGTTGTCCTCAAGCAATGCAAACCATCAATTTGCCGAACTCTACTCTCTCTTGGTCTTACATGTCCATCTACTCTCCCCACCATAACTAGGCCTATTCTTAAGCCTTAACCATTCGGTTACTCAAGGGTTTACCTAGAAACAAACTATAGGAATTGTGAGTGTGTGCATTTTTGTGGACAAGTTGATTAAAGGCTTTCTTAGATGAACTCTAAGTTCAAGACAAATAGACATTGATTAAGTGTTCTCTTCTTTTTCAAATCCCAAATCTTGAGCCGGTTTCGGGCACCTCAAAGACTTGTGTTTTTCTTTTCACTAAATTCTTTTTTTTTAATATTCCTTAAAACATACTAGAGCCAATTTCGGGCACCTCTAGCATGAAGAAGAGACTTTCTAGAGTCGGTGGTAGACACCTCTAGTTACTTTCCAAAAATCTAAGTCTTTATCACCTAAGTTCATTAAAAGAATTCCTATAATCCAACAAGTCCCAAAAGTGTTTAAAGTTCTTCCTATAGTAAGCTTCTAAGTTTTCATCCTTAAGCATCTTAAGGTTAAGTCCTCTTAATAGAACCTAAACATGGTAAGGAGAAGGATTTCTATAGCCTTAAAGAGTAAACTAAGGCAATACTGATGATGAGCAGTGCAAGAGTGTAGGCAGCGAATTCAAGTAATACGGGGAGCATAAAAATTTTAAAAAATCACTGGAATACTCCCTTTTTGGCAAGGCCGCGGCAGTAGATTGCTACCTTGGCAGTGAATCTGCACCCCCAAACTCAAACCAAGCATTGTCCTCAATGCTTTATATTTGAAGAAATAAACGACAAAACAGAATTTGAATTATAAGCAGCAAGTAAAAACAGTAAAAGACATTAATATTGAATTAAGGACAAAGAAATTTAAAGCGACTCCGAAGAGCTGCTTGTAACAATTTTCCTCCTGGGCGGTTGGACTCGAGTAGGTGGTTTCCTTTGCATCGTGGCTTCTACCTCCTCTTTTTCCTAATAAAAACAAAAGAAAACAACAAGTATATATTAAATGTCCTAAAATAAAGTTAAAATAAATTATTCCTATAGATTGCGGAAAAGAAAGGATAGAAGGTCGCGACATTAATTCTTTATAGGAGGGCGTGCTAGGGCATCTTCTAAAATGATGGTCTCTATAGTTTTTATGTCCTGTGGCCCAGAATAGTGCTTCAAGCATTGGCCATTTACTTTGAATTCATGGCCATCTTTTAGTGATTTGATCGTTACGGCTCCATGGGGAGAAACTCGAACGACCTCAAATGGGCCTGACCATCTGGATTTAAGTTTTCCTGGAAACAGTCTAAGCCTGGAGTTAAAAAGGAGGACGTGCTGCCTCGGCAGGAACTGCCTCAGCAGTAACTTTCGGTCATGCCATTTCTTTGTTTTCTCTTTGTAGATCTTGGCATTCTCACAGGCTGCTGTCCGGAATTCTTCTATCTCATTGAGATCTAGTAGTCTTTTCTGTCCGGCTTTTTCCCAATTCATATTTAAGTTCTTTACTGCCCAATATGCTTTATGCTCGATTTCTACAGGCAAATGACAAGCTTTCCCGAACACAAGCTTATATGGTGACGTTCCTAATTGGGTTTTGAATGCTGTCCTGTAGGCCCATAAAGCATCATCAAGACGATAAGACCAATCCTTTCTAGATGGGTTTACCACCTTTTCAAGGATCTGTTTTAGTTCCTTGTTGGATATTTCAGCTTGCCCATTTGTCTGTGGATGATATGCCGTAGCGAGCTTATGGGTGATGCTGAGTTTCTTTAGTGCTGCGGCAATAAGTCTGTTATCGAAGTGTTTTCCTTCGTCACTTATGATTACTCTAGGAATTCCAAACCTTGTAAAAATATTTTTCTTGAGAAATCTTTGAACTGTCTTGGAATCATTGTGAGGTGTGGCGATTGCTTCGACCCACTTTGATACGTAATCCACGACCACTAAGATATAAAGGTTTCCTTGAGAAGATGGAAAGAGCCCCATGAAATCTATGCCCCAAACATCGAACAGCTCTACTTCTAGTATGGGTTGTAAGGGCATCTCATGTCGTCTTGAAATGTTGCCCGTGCGTTGGCAGCGGTCACAGTTCTTGTAATAGTCATGGGCATCTTTGTAGAGTGTGGGCCAGTATAGGCCGGATTGCATTACCTTTGCTACTCTCCTATTTCCTCCAAAATGCCCACCGCAAGGTGAGTCATGGCAGTGCTGGAGTATTGCTTTTTGTTCTTCTTCTGGCACACATCTCCTTATAACCTGATTTGCACAATGCTTAAACAGAAGAGGGTCGTCCCAAAAATAATGTTTTGCATTATGCTGAAACCTCTTCTTTTCGTTATGGTTGAGGTTATAAGGGATAATACCACTAACTAGATAATTAACAAGATCAGCATACCAGGGGGTGCATGTTACTGCAGCAATGTCTTCTGTCAAAGTTGCGGAGATGAATTCAGACAATGCCGCGGCAGCGCGGTTGTATACTGCTGCGGCCTCTGTCTCGGCAGTATCCCTTGCAGTTGTAACAATTTGCAGTATTTGTTCATCTAGAAATTCATCTTGTATATCTTCAAGTGATTGGGTATTGTCCTTGTTCTCTAATCTAGAAAGATGGTCGGCCACTTGGTTTTCCGTACCCTTGCGATCTTTGATTTCAACGTCAAATTCTTGTAAAAGAAGGATCCATCTAATCAATCTAGGCTTGGCATCCTTCTTCGAGAAGAGGTATTTAATTTCCGAATGATCAGTGTGGACAGTGACCCTTGTTCCGATGAGATATGATCGAAACTTGACAAAGGCAAATACCACTGCTAGTAATTCTTTTTCTGTTGTGGTGTAGTTGATTTGTGCATCATTGAGCGTTTTACTGGCATAATATATCACATGGAACATATTATTCTTCCTCTGCCCGAGTGCTGCCCCGACAGCATGATCACTAGCATCATACATCAATTCAAATGGCAATGACCAATCCGGTGGGATTACTATTGGTGCAGTGATTAGCTTCTCCTTGAGAGTCTCAAATGCTTTAGTGCATTCCTTATTAAATTCGAATTTCCTATCTTGTTTGAGCAAGTTGCAAAGAGGTTTAGAAATTTTGGAGAAATTAGAAATAAACCGTCTATAGAAACCTGCATGGCCCAAGAAGCTTCGAACCCCTTTCACAGAAATTGGTGGAGGTAAATTCTTTATCACATCTATCTTGGCTTTATCCACTTCTATTCCTTGTGATGATATTTTGTGGCCTAACACAATACCTTCATTTACCATAAAATGACATTTTTCCCAGTTTAGGACTAGGTCGGATTCCTCACATCTTTGCAGCACTTTTCCGAGATTGCCGAGGCAGTGATCAAAGCTGTCTCCAAAGACTGAGAAATCATCCATGAATATCTCCAAGAAGTCCTCTATCATGTCAGAGAAAATTGCCATCATGCATCTCTGGAATGTTGCCGGGGCATTGCAAAGGCTGAACGACATCCTTCTAAATGCGTAAGTGCCATATGGGCAAGTGAAAGTGGTTTTTACTTGATCTTCTGGATCAATGGCAATTTGATTGTATCCTGAATAACCGTCAAGAAAACAGTAATAAGGTTTACCGAAAAGTCTATCAAGCATTTCATCAATGAAGGGTAAAGGGAAGTGATCCTTCTTTGTTGCTTTGTTCAACTTGCGATAGTCCATACAAACCCTCCAACCGGTCACAGTCCTGGTTGGTATTAGTTCGTTGTTCTCGTTGGTTATGAAAGTGATACCACCTTTCTTAGGTACACATTGTACCGGGCTTACCCATGCACTGTCAGAGATAGGATAAATAATTCCTGCATCAAGCCACTTGATTATTTCCTTACGTACTACCTCCTTCATAGCGTGGTTGAGTCTCCTTTGAGCTTCAATAGTGGGCTTATGGTCTTCTTCTAGGAGGATTTTATGCATACATACTGCTGGACTTATTCCTTTCAAATCATCAATTGACCATCCAATTGCCTTTTTGTGCTGCCGCAACATTGCTATTAAGGTCTGTTCCTGTTCTGGAAACAACTTAGAAGAGATAATTACCGGCATCGTGTGGTTATCTCCCAAATAAGCATATTTTAGTTTTTTTGGTAAGGTTTTTAGATCTGTGACAAATGGTTCTTTATTTACAGATTGTTCATTTTTCCCCTTATACTGTAATGGTTCAAAGTACTTACCTGGAAGATGTGTTGTCCAGTTAGCTTCCTCCTTCTCGGTTGTCTCAGCACTATTCAAAGAACTGTTGTAACAGTCATCCATATCACTACCGAGGCATCCCTGGGGTATGTCATGGAGATCACTGCCGAGGCAGTTGTTGCTAAGACAAGGTGTTGTGTAATTGCCATCTGGGTTATTCAGCATTTGACATTCTTCTTCTAGTTCATCGTGTCTCTTCATCAATTGACACACATTTAATTTGATTTCTTGATCATTGAGTCTCATTGTTAGTTCTCCTTTTTCCACGTCAATTAATGTGCGTCCAGTTGCTAGAAAGGGTCTCCCAAGGATGATCGGTGCATTGTCATCTGCTTCACAATCAAGGACAAGGAAGTCGGCAGGAACAATAAACTTGTCAACTCTTACCAGTATGTCCTCGATTTTGCCTTCTGGTTGCACATAGGATCGATCCGCAAGTTGGAGCATCACTGTTGTAGGTTTCGACCTTCCAATTCCAAGCTTTTGGAAGACTGATTTAGGCATGAGGTTTATGCTTGCTCCAAGGTCGCATAGGGCCTTACCTTCATAGCTCTTTCCTATCGCACAAGGTATAGTAAAGCAACCAGGATCTTTTAATTTTGGTGGCATGCGGTTATGCAGCATTGCCATGTATCCCTCGGTGGCAGCTACTGTCTCAAACTCACCTATTCGTTTTCTCTTTGATACCATGTCCTTTAGGAACTTGGCATAGTTCGGCATTTGTTCAATAACTTCAACGAAACGTATGTTGATGTGAACTTGCTTCAAGATGTTGAGGAACTTCTTGAATTGTTGGTCCTGTTTTTGCTTTTTCAACCTTTGCGGAAAAGGTGGTGGTGGTCTCATCTCCTCCAGGGTTTCTTTAGTTTGAAATTTTATACCTGGCACCACTGGAGTTTTTGCTGCCTCGGCAGGCTGCTCAGGAGCTGCAGTGCTCTCTACCGGGGCAGTGTTGTCAGCTTCAGTTTGTTCGGCCTCTTCTTTTGCTTGATCCGCTAATTGAATTTGGCTCACTGGGATCTTCTCCTGCAGCTGTAGACCACTCCTAGTAGTGATTGCCTTACACTGTTCATGGCTCATTACCTTAGCAACTTCAGTATTGCTAGGTAGGCTCCCTTGTGGTCTAGTGTTTATGCATTGAGCAAACTACCCAACCTGAGTTTCTAGTGTTTTTATGGTCGCTTCTTGATTTTGCAACCTCATCTCAGTTCTATTCATGAAGGCATCTGTCCTCTTGATGAAATTACTATTTTCTGCCATGTATGACTCAGTTTTCATCATGAAGGCCTTTAGCGTGTTTTCCAATGAACTTACCGGTTGCTGCTGCATCTGCTGCGGTGGCATCGGCTGCTGGACTTGTTGTTGCGGCATCGGTTGCTGAAATCCCGAAGGTTGGGTGATTGGGTTTAAGGCATTGTTTGGGTTACTCCATGATAGGTTTGGATGCCTCTTCCATGAGGGGTTGTATGTGTTGGACATTACATGGTTGCGGTTGTAGTTCCTAACATACATACCAGTTTCTTGATTCATGCAGTCAGAGGAACTGTGGTTACCTCCACATAAGTCACAATATGAATCAATTACCTTGACCTCACGGGTATTGTGTTGTAACTGTAGGTTTTGCACCATCTTGGTAAGAGAGGCCAATTGTGCTGCCACTGAACTTGATGAATCTAATTCGTTTACCGTGGCTTGGCGTCTTACTCCTCCTCGCCTAGATGTAGGAAACTGGAAGTCATTCTTTGCGAGTTTATTCAGTATTTCAATAGCTTTCTCAGGTGCTTTATCCAGGAGTGTTCCGTTTGCCGAGGCATCTAACATCATCCTTGTCGTGGCATTCGTGGCATTGTAAAACATTGTCACCTGTGTCCATAGGGGAAATCCATGCAAAGGACACTTGTGCAATAGCTCTCTATAGCGTTCCCATGCCTCGTACATTGGTTCGTCTTCTGCCTGTCGAAAAGAAGTAATTTCATTACGGATTCTATCATATAAATTAGTAGGATTAAAACAAGTAATGAAATCACGGCAAAGTTCACTCCAAGAACAAATAGATCCTGCTAGAATGCTATTTAACCAAGCTTTCGCCCTATCCCTCAGTGAATAGGGGAATAGCTTTAATCGCAAGACATCTTCATGGACTCCTTGGATTTTGAAAGAGTTGTAGATTTCCATGAAGGACTTGAGGTGCTGCCTTGTGTCTTCAGTTGCAGACCCATCAAATTGTCCAATTGTATTTAACATATTGAATATAACGGGTTTGAATTCAAAATGAGCTGCTTCAATCTCCGGTGTAATGACTCCTGGGTTTAATCCGTTTAAGTCTTCTTCTAGGAAGTCCCTGACAGTGAGCTGTCGCGGCCCAGGAAGCGGCGAAAGTCCTCCATTGCCGGCAGGTAAGTTTTGTCCTGCCGGGTGTTCTGCCATGGCTCCTTGGATCTGTCTCCTCAACCTTTGCCTTGTTCTTTCGATCTCTGGATCTAACTCGTACAAGGGGTTGGTTGCATTGGCCTTGGTCATACACCAAAACAGACAAGAGTAAAATAAAAATAAAAATAAACAAGAAAATAAAGAGAAAAAAAATTTAGTTGTCAGTCCCCGGCAACGACGCCAAAAACTTGTCGCGTGTCAAAAGTGCGCGTTTAGTGCAAGAGGACACATCGCAAGTAACAAGTGATAAGTATTTTATCGAGTTATCGTCTCCTCAGGGACCGGTATACTTAATATGCTTTCTTCACCTTCTTGTTCTGTAGAAAGATAAAAACACAAGTGAGTTGATTTGATTTATCTAAACTAAAATAACTAAATAAAAATAAAGGATTGAAATAGTAGAGAGAGATGGGCTAGGATCCAGTTGCATCGTATTGTGGAATTGATTGACTTGTCTCTGTCCAATGCAATCGTATATCACTGCCCCGTCAGCTCTGCAGTTTACTGCCTTGGCAGCGACAATACTGTCTGCCGCGGCAATCCCTTGCTCGTGGGCAGACTTTACCAAAGTTCGGCAAAGTGTCCTTGGATGACTCCGCTTATCCCTAAGTCAGAGTGTTGTTGATGACTAATCCTTCATGATACCTCCCGGCGTGAACCAATTATACTCACCAACCAATCTCACACTTCTTTTAGCCGCTGAAACTCTTAACCTATCCCTAGGCCGAGTTAGTATTTCGCGATTGAAACATCGTACTTACCCCTTTCGTGAATCTAACTCTCTTGAGCTTAGATAAATGGATGATTCACAATATCCTCTCCCGAGCTCAATTGTGAAAACAAGGAATAACAAAGGATAAGCAAACCTTGATAACTTTATTGCATTGAATCAAAGAAAAAGTGCAATCTCCTCTCACAAATACTCGACAACCTTCACCTAATCCCTAAGAAGGTTTAGAACATAATGGAGAGGAAAGAAACAAGAGTAGAAGTCGGCTCTCTCCCTAGGTATTTCGTATATTGTATATTGGGTGGCTAGGTCCTTATATAGGCTAGACCTAGGGCAAACCTTTCCTAAGTAGAATACAACTTGGAGTTGGGAACAAATCAAGTACATAATTAAATATATTTCCAAGTTTATATTTGGCTAAGGGGCTTTCCCGCGTGGTCTTCCTTTGGGCTTTTCCTTGTGCTAGCCAGCTCCGATCCATGGGCTTCAAGTCCAGACACGTTCCTTGGATTTTTGTCTTTCCATCGCCTATAGTCTTGCTTCCTGTCTTTCTGTTGCTGCCTCGGCATCAGGTCCTGCCTCGGCCTTGTCCCTGCCGCGGCACTGGTTCTCCTGCACAGATATGAAAACGCAGTAAAACGTGGCTTTTTCTGTAAATATTATCTATATGAGTATAACTTCTAAATATATCACATTAAGCACATGCATTGGTCCGAGTGGGTGTATATTTGATGATTAATGCTCATAAAAGGAATAAAAAGTGATAGTGTGTTGAACACTTATCAATTAAGTTGTATAATTTTATTTAGAAGCCCATAATTAAATATTTTAACTCTTAAAATTTGATTTATTATCATTTGGTTGTCGTTTTATTGGGATTAAAACGTGCATGTATAAATGGGCTTTATAGAGAATCCGTTCGAATTTTAACCCAGTAAAAAGTTTAGAAATTGATATTATGTTGTATAATTAGGTTCAAAAGTCCGTAATTAACTATTTGAACTCATAAAATTTGATTTAATATCATTTTGCGGTTGTTTTATTGAGATTAAAACGTGCATGTCTAAATGAGCTTTATAGTGAACCCGTTCAAATATTAACGAGTAAAAAGCTAGATATTTGAGATTAAGCTGAATAATATTATTCAAAAGCATAAAATTTGATATTTTAAATCTTAAAATTTGATTTAAAATCATTTGTTTGTCATTTTATTGGGATTAAGAAGTGCATCTATAAATGGGCTTTACAGAGAATCCGTTAGAATTTTAACTCAGTATATTGTATAATTACGTTCAAAAGTCCATAATTAAAAATTTGAACTCATAAAATTTGATTTATATCATTTTGCGGTCGTTTTATTGGGAATAAAACGTGCATGTCGAAATGAGCTTTATAGTGAACCCGTTCGAATTTTAACCTAGTAAAAAGCTAGATATTTGAAATTAAGCTCTATAATTTTGTTCAAAAGCCCATAATTAAAAATTTAAACTCTTAAAATTTGATTAAAAATCATTTGTTTGTCATTTCATTGGGATTAAAACGTGCATGTCTAAATGAGCTTTAAAGAGAATCCGTTCGAATTTTAACTGAGTAAAAAGTTGAAAAATTGATATTATGTTGTATAATTAGGTTTAAAAGTCCACAATTGAATATTTGAACTCATAAAATTTGATTTAATTTCATTTTGCGGTCGTTTTATTGGGATTAAAACGTGCATGTCTAAATGGGCTTTATAGAGAACTCGTTCGAATTTTAACCGAGTTAAAGTTTGAAAAATTGAGATTACGTTGTATGATTAGGTTCAAAAGTCCATAATTAACAATTTGAAGTCATAAAATTTAATATAATTTCATTTTGCGGTCGTTTTATAGGGATTAAAATTTGCATGTCTAAATGAGCTTTGTACAAAATCCCTTTCGAATTTTAATCGAGTAAAAAGCTGAAAAATTGAGATTATGTTGTATAATTACGTTTAAAATTCCATAATTAACTATTTGAACTCAAAAAAATTGATTCAATATCATTTTGCTTTCATTTTATTGAGATTACAACGTGTATGTCAAAATAGGCTTTATAGAAAATCCGTTTCAATTTTAACCGAGTAAGAACTTGAAAATTTGAGATTATGTTGTATAATTAGGTTCAAAAGTCCATAATTAACTATTTGAAGTCATAAGATTTGATTTAATATCATTTTACAAACGTTTTATTGGGATTAAAACGTGCATGTCTAAATGAGCTTTATCGTGAACCCGTTCGAATTTTAACCGAGTAAAAAGGTAGATATTTGAGATTAAGATGTATAATTTTATTTAAAAGCCCATAATTAAATATTTTAACTCTTAAAATTTGTTTTAAAATCATTTCATTGTCGTTTTATTGGGATTAAAACGTGCATGTCTAAATAGGCTTTACAGAGAATCCATTTGAATTTTAACCAAGTAAAAACTTGAGAAATTGAGATTATGTTGTATAATTATGTTCAAACATCCATAATTAACTATTTGAACTCATAAAATTTGATTCAATATCATTTTGCGGTCGTTTTATTGGGATTAAAACGTGAATGTCTAAATGAGCTTTATAGTGAACCCGTTCGAATTTTAATCGAGTAAAAAGCTAGATAATTGAGATTAAGCTATATAATTTTATTGAAAAGCCCATAATTAAATATTTTAACTCTTAAAATATAATTTAAAATCATTTGGTTGTCGTTTTGTTGAGATTAAAACGTGCATGTCTAAATGGGCTTTACAGAGAACCTGTTCGAATTTTAATCGAGTAAAAAGTTGAAAAATTGAGATTATGTTGTATAATTAGGTTCAAAAGTCCGTAATTAACTATTGGAACTCATAAAATTTGATTTATATCATTTTACGATCATTTTATTTGGATTAAAACGTGCATGTCGAAATGAGCTTTATAGTGAACCTGTTCGAATTTTAACCCAGTAAAAAGCTAGATATTTGAGATTAAGCTGTATAATTTTATTTAAAAGCCCATAATTAAATATTTTAAATCTTAAAATTTGATTTAAAATCATTTGGTTGTCGTTTTATTGGGATTAAAACATGCATGTCTTAATGGGCTTTTTAAAGAATCCGTTCGAATTTTAACGGAGTAAAAAGTTGAAAAATTGAATTATGTTGTATAATTATGTTCAAACGTCAATAATTAACTATTTGAACTCATAAAATTTGATTTAATATCATTTTGCGGTCGTTTTATTGGGATTAAAACGTGCATGTCTAAATGAGTTTTATCGTGAACCCGTTCGAATTTTAACCGAGTAAAAATTGAGATTATGTTGTATAATTAGGTTCAAACCTCCATAATTAACTATTTGAACTCAAAAATTTTGATTTAATATCATTTTGTGGTCGTTTTATCGAGATTAAAATGTGCATGTCTAAATTAGCTTCGTAGTGAGCTCTTTCGAATTTTAACTGAGTAAAAAGCTAGATATTTAAAATTAAGTTGTATAATTTTGTTCAGAAGCTCATAACTAACTATTTTAACTCTTAAAATTGATTTAAAATCATTTGGTTTTCATTTTATTGGGATTAAAACGGGTATGTCTAAATGGGCTTCATAGCGAATCCGTTAGAATTTTAACCGAGTAAAAAGCAGAAAAATTGTGATTATGTTGTATAATTAGGTTCAACCTTCAATAATTAAATATTTTAACTCATAAAATTTGATTTAATATCATTTTGCGGTCATTTTATTGGTATTAAAAGGTGCATGTCTAAATAAGCTTTATAGTGAAACCCTTCGAATTTTAACCTACAAAAAAGCTAGATATTTGAGATTAAGTTCTATAATTTTGTTCAAAAGCCCATAATTAAATATTTAAACTCTTAAAATTTGATTTAAAATCATTTGTTTTTCGTTTTATTGGATTAAAATGTGCATGTCTAAATGAGCTTTATAGAGAATCCGTTCGAATTTTAACAGAGTAAAAAGTTGAAAAATTGAGATTATGTTGTATAATTAGGTTTAAAAGTCCACAATTAAATATTTGAACTCATGAAATTTGATTTAATTTCATTTTGCGGTCGTTTTATTGGATTAAAATGTGCATGTCTAAATGAGCTTTATAGAGAATCCGTTCGAATTTTAACCGAGTAAAAAGTTGAAAAATTGAGATTATGTTGTATAATTAGGTTCAAAAGTCTGTAATTAACTATTTAAACTCATAAAATTTGATTTATATCATTTTGCGATCGTTTTATTGGGATTAAAACGTGCATGTCGAAATGAGCTTTATAGTGAACCCGTTCGAATTTTGACCCTGTAAAAAACTAGATATTTGAGATTAAGCTGTATAATTTTATTTAAAAGCCAAGAATGAAATATTTTAACACTTAAAATTTTATTTAAAATAATTTGGTTGTCGTTTTATTGGGATTAAAACGTGCATGTCTAAATGGGCTTTATATAGAATCCGTTTGAATTTTAACCAAGTAAAAATCTAAAAAATTGAGATTATGTTGTATAATTAGGGTCAAGAGTCCGTAACTAACTATTTGAATTCATAAAATTTGATTTAATATCATTTTGCGATCGTTTTAATGAGATTAAAACGTGCATGTCTAAATGGGCTTTATAGTGAACCTATTCGAATTTTAATAGAGTAAAATGCTAGATATTTGAGATTAAGTTGTATAATTTTGCTCAAAAGCCTATAATTAACTATTTGAACTCTTAAAATTTTATTTAAAATCAATTGGTTGTCCTTTTATTGGGATTAAAACGTGCATGACTAAATGAGATTTATAGAGAACCTGTTCGAATTTTAACGGAGTAAAAAGTTGAAAAATTGAGATTATATTGTATAATAATTAGGTTCAAACGTCAATAATTAGTTATTTGACGTCATAAAATTTGATTTAATATAATTTTGCGGTCGTTTTGTTAGGATTAAAACGTGAATGTATAAATGAGCTTTACAGTGAACCCGTTCCAATTTTAACCTAGTAAAAAGTTAGATATTTGAGATTAAGCTGTATAATTTTATTTAAAAGCCCATAATTAAATATTGTAACTCTTAAAATTTTATTTAAAATTATTTGGTTTTCGTTTTATTGGGATTAAATCGTGCATGTCTAAATGCATTTTATAGAGAATCCGTTCGAATTTTAACCGAGTAAAAAGTTGAAAAATTGAGATTATATTGTATAATAATTAGGTTCGAACGTCAATAATTAGTTATTTGAACTCAAAAAATTTGATTTTATATAATTTTGCGTCGTTTTATTGGGATTAAAACGTGCATGTCTAAATGAGCTTTATAGTAAACCCGTTTGAGTTAACCAAGTAAAAAGCTAGATATTTGAGATTATGCTGTATAATTTTATTTAAAAGCCCATAATTAAACATTTTGACTCTTAAAATTTTATTTAAAATCATTAGGTTGTCGTTTTATAGAGATTAACGTGGATGTCTCAATGGGCTTTATAGAAAATTCGTTCAAATTTTAACCGAATAAAAAGTTGAAAAATTGAGATTATGTTGTATAATTAGATTCAAAAATCCATATTTAACTATTTGAACTCAAAAAAATTGATTTAATTTCATTTCACGGTCTTTTTTTGGGATTAAAACGTACCTGTCTAAATGGGCTTTGTAGAGAATCCGTTCGAATTTTAACTGAGTAAAAATCTGAAAAATTGAGATTATATTGTATAATTAGGTTTAAAAGTGCATAATTAACTATTTGAACTCATAAAATTTGATTTAATATTATTTGGTTGTCGTTTTATTGGGATTAAAACGTGCATGTCTCAATGGGCTTTGTAAAGAATCCGTTCTAATTTTAACTGAGTAAAAATCTGAAAAATTGAGATTATGTTGCATAATTAGGTTTAAAAGTGCATAATTAACTATTTGAACTCAAAACATTTGATTTAATATCATTTTGCGGTAGTTTTATTGAGATTAAAATGTGCATGTCTAAATGGGCTTTATAGTGAACCTATTCGAATTTTAACAGAGTAAAAAGCTAGATATTTAAGATTAAGTTGTATTATTTTGTTCAAAAGTCCATAATTAAAAATTTGAACTCATAAAATTTGATTTATATCATTTTGCGGTCGTTTTATTGGGAATAAAACATGCATGTCGAAATGAGCTTTACAGTGAACCCGTTCGAATTTTAACCTAGTAAAAAGCTAGATATTTGAAATTAAGCTCTATAATTTTGTTCAAAAGCCCATAATTAAAAATTTAAACTCTTAAAATTTGATTAAAAATCATTTGTTTGTCGTTTCATTGGGATTAAAACGTACATGTCTAAATGGGATTTATAGAGAATCCGTTTGAATTTTAACCGAGTAAAATGTTGAAAAATTGAGATTATGTTGTATAATAATTAGGTTTAAATGTCAATAATTAGTTATTTGAATTCATAAAATTTGATTTAATATAGTTTTGTGGTCGTTTTATTGGGATTAAAATGTGCATGTCTAAATGAGCTTTACAGTGAACCCGTTCGAATTTTAAAGAAGTAAAAAACTAGATATTTGAGATTAAACTGTATAATTTTATTTAAAAGCCCGTAATTAAATATTTTAACTCTTAAAATATTATTTAAAATCAGTTGGTTTTCGTTTATTTGGGTTTAAATCGTGCAAGTCTAAATGAGCTTTATAGAGAATCCGTTCGAATTTCAAACGAGTAAAAAGATGAAAAATTGAAAATATGTTATATAATTAGTTTCAAACGTCAATATTAACTATTTGAACTTATAAAATTTTATTTAATATCATTTTGCGGTCGTTTTATTGGGATTAAAACGTGCATGTCTAAATGAGCTTTATAGTGAACCCGTTCGAATTTGAACCGAGTTAAAAGCTAGATATTTGAGATTAAGTTGTATAATTTTGTTCAAAAGCCAATAATTAACTATTTTAACTCTTAAAATTTGATTTAAAATCATTTTTTTTCGTTTTATTAGGATTAAAACGTGCATGTCTAATTGAGCTTTATAGAGAATCTGTTCGAATTTTAACCGAGTAAAAAGCTAGATATATGTGATTAAGCTGTATAATTTTATTTAAAAGCCCATAATTAAATATTTTAACTCTTAAAATTTGATTTAAAATCATTTGGTTGTCGTTTTATAGAGATTAACGTGGATGTCTAAATGGGCTTTATAGGTAATTCGTTCAAATTTTAACCGAGTAAAAAGTTGGAAAATTGAGATTATGTTTTATAATTAGGTTCAAACATCAATAATTAACTATTTGAACTCATAAAGTTTGATTTAATATCATTTGGTTGTCGTTTTATTGGGACTAAAATGTGCATGTCTAAATGGGCTTTATAGAGAATCCGTTTGAATTTTAACAGAGTAAAATATTGAAAAATTGAGATTATGTTGTATGATTAGGTTTAAAAGTCCATAATTAACTATTCGAACTCATAAAATTTGATTTAACTTCATTTTGCAGTTGTTTTATTAGCATTAAAACGTGCATGTCTAAATGGGCTTTATCGAGAATACTTTCGAATTTAACTGAGTAAAAAGTTGAAAATTTGAGATTATGTTGTATAATTATGTTCAAAAGTTCATAATTAACTATTTGAACTCATAAAGTTCGATTTAATTTCATTTTGTGGTTGTTTTATTGGTGTTAACACGTGCATGTCTAAATGAGCTTTATAGTGAACCCGTTCGAATTTTAACCGAGTAAAAAGCAAGATATTTGAGATGAAGCTGTATAATTTTATTTAAAGGCCCATAATTAAATATTTTAACTTTAAAAATTTGATTGAAAATCCTTTGGTTGTCGTTTTATTGGGATTACTATGTGCATGTCTAAATGGGCTTTGTATAGAATCCGTTCGAATTTTAACCGAGTAAAAATCTGAAAAATTGAGATTATGTTGTATAATTTGGTTTAAAAGTCCATAATTAACTATTTCACCTCATAAAATTTGATTTAATATCATTTTGCGGTCGTTTTATTGAGATTAAAACGTGCATGTCTAAATTGGTTTTATAGTGAACCCGTTTGAATTTTTACCGAATAAAAAGCTAGATATTTGAGATTAAGTTGTATAATTTTGTTCAAAAGCCCATAATTAACTATTTTAACTCTTAAAATTTGATTTAAAATCATTTGGTTGTCCTTTTATTGGGATTAAACGTGCATGTCTAAATGGGCTTTATAGAGAATCTGTTCGAATTTTAACCGAGTAAAAAGTTGAAAAATTGAGATTATGTTGTATAATTAGGTTCACAATTCTATAATTAACTATTTAAACTCATAAAATATGATTAAATATCATTTTGCGGTCGTTTTATTGGGATTAAAATGTGCATGTCTAAATGTGCTTTATGGTGAACCCGTTCGAATTTTAACCAACTAAAAAGCCAGATATTTGAGATTAAGCTGTATAATTTTATTTAAAATATAACACCTCAACCTGGGTGCCAAATTTGGGCCGTAAGCCCGACCCGTTTCCATAAAATTTCAAAGTCAAACTCATGTCAAACCATTAAATAAGATATAATTTAAAACAATATTTAAAATAGAGTTACAATTATAACAATGGTCCTACGAATAAATGGCCCAATAATCTAGTAACTATAATCTATCAACCGGTCAATATTGAAGTCTCGAAATGATGGTGCTCCGCCACGTCCGCCTACTTACCTACGCATGGAAATAAATTCCAAAACGCTGAGCTACGAAAGCTAAGTGGGTACACAACCTATCGACTATGCTTTCAAGTGAATCATAACAATAACATGCGAGATAAGATAATATGATGACATGACATGCCAAATGCAACCAAAGCATAAAGTAAACAAATCAAAAGTGAGGCCCACTGCCAACCCAACACTGGGGAACTCACCCGTCCCGAAATCCACATCGGGCTGCTCGAAATGTCACATCGAGCTAATATACTCAGAATCTCGCATCGAGTCTTCACTCGGAATCTCACATCAAGTTCGTTGTGTTGCAACACTATCACTCACTGGGTATCCAGATCCCATCAAACAATGAATCATACCAAACAAGGTGATCCACCTAGGATCTTACACAGAACAATACTCAACCAAGTCAAAACCGAGCATGCAAGTATAATTCTCATGTTAAGACTCTTATTACAAATTTCGAGTTGCAATACTTATTTTATGTCTTAAACGACCCATGTGAACCCATACCAATAATTATAGAACCTCCTAACTCATCCTATGAAGTTTCGAGCGAAAAGCCCTAGTGTATCGATACCCCCACTTGGAGTATCGAAACGCCTGGTATCGATACCCTCACCAAGGGGGTATCAAAACGATCGATATCGATACGAGTATCGAATCGGGAAGGTCACTGGACGACTCGGTATCGAAACGCCCTGCCCGTGTTTCGATACCCCTGCATGAAAAATGCAGTTTTGCATATTCAAACACTTAGGACTCTAGCCAAACTTGATCCATTCGATCCCAAATTGTTCCTACTCATTATTGAAGTTGTTTAAGTGAGTTTCTAATCAATTTTACTCATTTTCATCAACTATAAATCGAAACACCATCAAAGCATGCAAAGGCTCTATCATAGCCAAACCATCACACAATCAATCAAGCATGCTAAAAATGATGATGCACATGAAAATGCAAAGGATTTGGAAGTGTACCAACCTCCAAAATGAGCTGAAGATGCTTCACAACCAGCCCTCAAAACTTCTCTTTGTACAAGCACCTTGATGGTTCTCCTTACTCTCCAACTACAAGGAAGATGACCCAAGGATTACTACTCTGCCTTAAACAATTCTAAGAAGCTAAAGCAAGGATTTAAACAACCTAAAACCTTCCCAAAACAAAAACTCATTCATACCTCTAAACCCACACTAAAACCTTACCTCCACCTTTTTAAACAAAGTTTACCTTGAAAGATAGATCTCTAAGAGCTTAATAAACTTCCCTCAAGCACCAAAACGAGATTCCACACTCTAGCACTCTGTATTCAACCTTTGGTGGTGGCAAATTTGGTAGGAAGATGATGAGAAAAAGAGATGGAAGAAAATTAAGATGGGTGATATCACCCTCTCTGCCAATGCAGAAAATAACCTCTTTCTCCTTTATTTCCCATTTGTCAACTTACCAAATTGCCCCTAAGGTGACAACAAACCAAGCCCTGCTACTCTAAGCCAAACAAGACTCAACTAGCGCAACTACAAGGCCCACAACCTTGGGTTAACCTGACTCCGAGTTTTGAAACTCGGGTCGGACTACTCTCTCCTCTAAAAAGAAAATATCGTCCTAGAAATTTACTTGGGGGAAACAAGTTCGGATAGAGCAACCTCATGTCCGCTTCGACCTCCCACGTAGCCTCCTCGACCTTGTGGTTTCTCAAAAGCATCTTAAGTAAAGGGATACACTTTTTCCGAAGTTCCTTGACTCCCCTATCGAGCACACTTACCGGCTCTTCTTCATAGGTTAGATCCGTATTAACCTCAATATCCTCAGGAGACAACACATGCGACGGGTATGAACGGTAACGCCTCAATATCAACACATGGAACACATTCTGTTAACGCTCTAAAAAGCATATATTTTATACCCTTTTACTTAAGGTTTTGTTTGATTTCAAGTTCATTTGTATTGCATTTAGTTGCATTTCATGTGCATTTGCATTTAGAATAGTTTTTTTTTTTTATTTTCTCTTTTCTCTTTTATTTTTAAAGATGCTGTATGGAAGGGTATTTTTGTTGGTGCTGATGTGCAGATTGCTGGGGCAAAGTTGAAAGATTGGAAGAGATGCTATAACATACTTTCAGTGTTCGATTGGACTTCAAAGTTTCTATAGCATTGTGGGCGGACAAAATAGGACGAAAGAAAGGACATACCTTCAGCCCACTGTCCTCACGCGTTTTCCAGGACAGCTGCACCTCCTCTGCAAACGTTGCACCGTACCTGGAGACCTGCATTTTGCTGCCATTTTCTACAGCAAATGTCAGGAAATATTCCCTTGCACCGTTAGGGCACAAAACCCTAGAAGCCTCCTATAAATACAAGGGCAAGCCTCCTTCAACAAGTGTTTTGTGCAAGAGCAGGAGAAGAGCAAAATCAGTAGCTAAAAGAGCCACAAAAAGGAGCGAACTTTAAGAGAGCACGAGGGAGAAGAAAGGAGGCCACTTTCCTTCGTCTTCAACCTCAAGCCAAGCACCCATTGTAGGAGAGCTTCGAGAATGGGATTTGCACGTCTTCGGGAGAAGCGACAAGCTAGGAAAGCTTCACGGCACATGCGTTTGGGACTTCCTTCCTCTTCACTTTGCTTTACCTCTTTTCTTACCGTTGAAAATGTATTTCAAATAATGCAAGTTGAATAGTTTACCTTACCTAGCCATGAACTAACTTAGTATGGCTAAGGCTTGTTTTGGATGATCTTTATTTTGTTTAAATAAATATTTACTTTTTTCAATGTTTATTTTAGTGTTTTGTTCAAGAAAGCTAACACCTTTTGCATCTAAACCTTGGCTTGTAAGAGCATCGGGAGATAGCCATATCTAAGGGGTTCGGGAAGCTTAGATCTAGGGATAGAAAAAGCTAGAACAACTTGAACAATGGAATTACTGCGGGAGCAGAATCCTAACTCACCTTAAGGATAAGGAAGAGTTTCAACGACTAAAAAGGGTAGAACTTTATCAACATTAAAAGTGTTAGGGTTGAGACCGGGAGGTAATGCCTTAGCATTTTCGAGTGTTAGGCCTTCTGACTAGGGATAGTGGAGGCATTTTTAGTAAACTCTATTGAGCACTTGTAAACCAGTGGAACAGTAAGTTTTCAGGAGAACAGTAAAGTAATTATCATAGCAAGCCTAGCCTATCTTTGAGCTTGAATATCTTCTTTGTGTTGTGTTTGTGCACTTTATCTATTACTCCATTATCAGTTTGATTCTACTGTATTTTTGTGACACTCTTCACTTCGCTCCAGCATCATTAGTGACATTTTTATTTTGCTAAAGCATTTTGGTGACAATTGCAGAATTGCTTTAGCATATGTTAATACAAAGGATTATTTTATCTTTTGTGTATGTTAACTATTTTTGAAATAACCTACCCAATCCTCGTGGGAACGATCTCACTCACACACTTTATTACTTGTTCGATGTGTATACTTGCATGCAAATCAATCACACATTAGCACTTAAACAAGTCTTTAAATCGCGCAGGAAATTTTTGGCGTCGTTACCGGGGATTGAGGTAATAGGCAATTTCAATCATAGTTTTCATACTTTTTATCTTTTTATTTTTATTTTGTGTCTTGAGTTTTTTTATTTAATCTTTGTTTTCTTTGTTTTTCTTTATAGGTTTTAGGTTAGTGGAAGCCCAGAGTGAATCTTCGAGAATTACTCGAACCATTTATCCCGGAAATTGAAAGGTATTTTAGACAAAGAAGGCGAGAGCAAAGAAAAACAATGTTGCCTGCTCAGGGTTTTCAGAATCAAATTGCTGCTGCAAATGATGAAGCTGTAGCGAGACTAAGGGCAATTCGAGATCACCTGACACCGATCTTGGATGACCTAAATTCTGGGATCATGACACCTGATATACAAGCAACACATTTCGAGCTCAAACCTGTGATGTTTAATATGCTCGATTCGATCGGACAGTTTGGAGGATCTCCTTACGAGGATGCTCAACAACATATTCGTGCTTTCTTGGAGGTTTGCGATTCGTTCCACCAACAAGGAGTGCACGAGGATGTGTTGAAGCTCAAGCTATTTCCATACTCTTTGAGAGACCGAACTAGAGAGTGGCTGAATGGTATTCCAGCCGGTTCGATGGAGTCATGGAAAACTTTTTGCAAAACCTTTTTGGCAAGGAACAATCCACCCAACATGAACACACAATTGCGAAATGAGATAGCATCCTTCAGAAAAGGGGATGAAGAGTCGATGCATGAGTTTTGGGATCGGTATAAAAGCTTGCTAAGAAGATGTATAAACCACGGTTTTCAAGATTGGACTCAAATCGTGAAGTTTTACAATGGAGTCAATGCACCTACAAGGATGATGTTAGATTCTTTAGCAAATGGGACACTGCTGGACAAGTCGCCTGACTTGGAACATGAAGAAGAACTCAAGGAAAGTTGGAGCTCGACGCGAACGATTCTGTTTCAGCACAACTTTCCGCTATCACAAATATGTTGAAGAATCTTCAACAGCCCACTGAAGTACGAGATGCTAAGGCATTAAGTTGTGTGCATTGTAGTGGAAAACATTTTGATAAAGACTGTCCGACTCATCTTGAGTCTGCTCATTATGTTGGAAATTTCAACAAAAATTCCAATAACCCCTATTCCAACACGTACAAACCAGGGTGGAGACAACTTCCTAATTTTTCTTGGGGTAATCAAGGAAAAAATCAAGCTCGGGTAGGCAGCAAACCATGGCAACACAACTAGGAGTCCATGGCTTTCAAGGGAATATGCCATGGCAAAATGACCACATGGGAACAGTTCATCGCCAAAGTCACAATAATTCTTTGGAAGCTTCGCTGCAAGAATTCATGACTTCGACCAAGGAGTTCATGACATCAACAAAGGCATTATTGCAGGAGCATTCCACAACTATATTTAATCAAGGCAATCTGTTGCAGACCCATGGAGCACTACTGCAAAGTCACAGCTCTTCGCTAAGATCGATGGAGACTCAAGTGGGTCAAATTGCTCAAGCATTACAAGCGAGACCAAGCGGAAATTTGCCTAGTGATACTGAAGTCACTAAAAATCATGGCAAAGAGCAATGCAACGCTCTGACCTTGAGGAGTGGAATACAAATCAACATGGGGGAGCATTTCAAAAGAAAGGAAAAAGAAGAAACCCCCATTCAGGAGCAAAAAAAAGCTAAGAAGCAAGAAGAAAAACAAGCTCAAGAAGAAACTAGAGAAAAGTTAAATACTGAGGCATTTGGTGAGAAGCTTTCGGATGTTGCAGCAAAAGAAGCAGTACCATTGCAACCTTTGGAGGACATAAAAACCCCACCATCATTCCCTCAACGATTAAAACAACACAAAGAGGATCTCCAATTTCAAAAATTTGTAAGTATTCTTGACCAATTTCATATAAATATTTCATGTTTAGATTTTTATTGATCAAATGCCCTCATATGCAAAGTTTTTAAAAGATATTGTTACAAAGAAAAGAAAAGCTGAGAATTTTGAAATATTTGTTATAGCATCTGAGTTTTATTCTGGGAGGACTGAGCTTCCCATGAAGAGGCAAAATCCTGGCAGCTTCATCATTTCATGCTCGATAGGAGACAATTTTGTGGGTAGCATTGTGCGACCTCGGTTCGAGTGTGAATCTGATGCCCAGGGCAATATTCAAGAAGCTTAGTATAGGGAGTACGCGACCTACAACTGTCATCTTGCAATTGGCGGATCATTCTCATGTTCGGCCAGAAGGTAAGGTGAAGATGTCATAGTAAAAGTGGGTAAGTTCGTGTTCCCGGTGGATTTTATGATTTTGGATTGTGAAGTGGACTACAAAGCACCCATCATCTTGGGACGACCATTCCTTGCTATCGGTCGAATTCTCATTGACTGCGAAAAGGGAGACTTCACAATGCGACTAGCAGACCAGTCCATAACTATCAATGTCTTCAACACTCTCAAGTACATGGATAAGAATGAAGAATGTCACTGTATAACCGAGATAAATGCTGCAGCAACTAAAGAAAATGCAGATTTTTGCTCTGACAATTCTTCGCAAATGAAGGACTTTGCAAAACTGCTGGAGGAGCATAATCAAGAAGAAGAAGAATCTCATCTGGAGCTACAACAAATTGGCTATTTCAAGCCAAAGCCAAGTATGAAATTCAAATCAATTGATTTCTCTGAATTTATTCCTCCGAAACCATCATTGTTACATGAACCCTCTTTAGACTTAAAACCATTGCCACCATATTTAAAGTATGTTTATTTGGGATCTCATAATACTTTGCCGGTGATTATTTCTTCTAGCTTAGATCCTAACTAAGAGCTTAGTCTTTTGAATTTATTATCTCAATATAAGAAAGTTCTAGGGTGGACTATGGTCGGTTTCATGGGCATTAGTCCCACGATCTGCATGCACAAGATCCTGATAGAAGAATGCCACAACAATTCTGTTGAGCCCCATAGAAGACTGAACCCAGCAATGAAGAAGGTAGTGATGAAGGAGATTATCAAGTGGTTGGATGCATGAATCATATACCCAATTTCTTACAGTTCAAGGGTTAGCCCCGTGCATTGTGTTCCTAAGAAGGGAGGCACGACAATAGTCACCAACGAGGACGAGTTGCTCCCGACAAGGACAGTCATAGGATGGCGCATTTGTGTGGACTATAGGAAGATGAACAAGGCAACAAAGAAAGACCATTTCCCCCTTCCTTTTATCGATCAAATGCTGGATTGATTGGCGGGAAAGGCTTATTATTGCTTCCTTGATGGTTATTCTGGGTACAATCAAAATTGCTATAGCACCAAAGGACCAGGAGAAGACAACCTTCACTTGCCCTTATGGAAATTACGCTTTTCGAAGAATGCCATTTGGGTTATATAATTCTCCAGCAACTTTTCAACATTGCATGTTAGCAATTTTTTCAGACATGGTTAAAGAATTTTTGGAGGTTTTCATGGACGATTTTTCTGTGTTCGGAGAAACATTTGAAAAATGCTTAGGCAACTTGGACAAAGTATTGAAACGTTGTGAAGAATCCAACCTTGTACTAAATTGGGAGAAGTGCAATTTTATGGTGACCGAAGGTATGGTTTTGGGGCACAAAATTTCAAGCAAAGGAATTGAAGTTGACAAAGCAAAAGTTGAGTTGATAGAGAAGCTACCACCTCCAACAATCGTAAAAGGAATTAGAAGCTTTCTGGGACATGCTCGCTTCCACAGGAGGTTCATTAAAGACTTCTCGAAGATCTCTAAACCGCTTTGCAATTTGCTACAGCAAAATCAATCCTTTGTTTTTGATGATAAATGCCACAGCGTTTTTGATGAATTGAAGAAGATACTTACCTCAACTCCAATAGTGATACCACCCGATTGGACTGAGCCATTCGAGTTGATGTGCGACGCAAGTGACTACGCTGTGGGCGTAGCAATAGGTCAAAGACAAGGTAAACTCTTCCATGTTGTTTACTATGCAAGTAGAATTCTAAATGATGCACAAATTAATTACACTACCACTGAAAAAGAATTACTTGTTGTAGTATTTGCCTTTGATAAGTTTAGAGCATATCTTATAGGAACTAGGGTAATAGTGCACACAAATCATTCTGCCATCAAATACCTAGTGACTACGAAAGATGCTAAACCTAGACTTATTAGGTGGATACTTTTGCTACAGGAATTTGATATTGAAATAAAGGATAGAAAAGGAACTGAAAATCAAGTTGCAGACCATTTATCTAGGCTAGAAAATCCAGAAAATTTAGGAGAAGATTTTGAGATCGAAGAAAACTTCCCTGATGAGAAAATTTTATATGCTACAACATTACCTTGGTATGCAGATATAGTTAATTTTCTTGTCAGTGGTATTTTGCCTCCTGATTTATCTAGCCAGGGTCAAAATAAGTTTAAACGTGATGCAAAATTTTTTCTATTGAGATGAGCCATATCTATTCAAGCAATGTGCTGATCAATTCATTCGACGATGTGTGCCAGAAGAAGAGCAAAAAAATATTATGTTCCATTACCATGCATCATCGTGTGATGGGCATTTTGGTGGATCAAGGACTGCTGCAAGGGTCCTTCAATCTGGATTCTACTGACCCTCACATTTCAAGGACGCTCAAGCAATTTACAAGGCATGTGATAGATGTCAAAGAACCGGTAACATCTCAAGGAGGAATGAAATGTCGTTGCAAAATATTCTTGAGATTGAGCTTTTTAATGTCTGGGGAATTGATTTCATGGGACCATTTCCATCATCCTATGGTGATTTATATATCTTGCTAGTAGTGGACTATGTGAGTAAATGGGATGAAGTAATTGCTACAAACCGCAATGACTCAAAGACAATTTTGAAGTTCTTGCATAAGAACATCTTCACCAGATTCGGAGTCCCCAGAGTTATAATCAGTGGTGAAGGAACCCACTTCGACAACAAGCTCATTTCTAAGGCATTGCAACGCTATGGAGTTAGGCACAAAATTGCTACAGCATATCACCCGCAGACTAATGGCCAAGCTGAAATCTCTAATAGAGAAATCAAGCAAATCTTAGAGAAGACGGTCAACACAAAAAGGAAAGACTGGTCTCCAAAGCTAGATAAAGCTTTATGGGCATATAGGAAAGCTTACAAGACTCCTTTAGGGATGTCCCCATTCCAATTAGTTTATGGAAAAGCATGTCATCTCCCCGTGGAGCTCGAGCACAAAGCTTATTGGGCCATTAAAAAGCTCAATTTGGATTTTAAGCTAGCTGGAGAAAAGCGACTGTTGGAGCTGAATGAAGTGGATGAGTTTCGATCCAATGCCTATGAGAATGCGAGGATTTATAAACAGAAGACAAAGAGGTGGCACGATAAACATCTTTTGCCACGACATTTCTCAGAAGGACAACAAGTGTTACTCTACAACTCAAGACTAAAACTTTTTCTTGGAAAGTTAAAGTCTCGATGGTCAAGGCCATTCTTGATACATAAGGTTTATCCTTATGGAGCTGTGGATATTAAAACACATGAAAGAGATCGATTCTTCAAGGTCAACGGTCAAAGGCTGAAGCTTTATAATGGAGCTCCGATTGTGCGTGACAAGGACGACCCAAGCCTACAAAATGCCTAAGCATTTATATCCCTAAGTTTTATTTGCTTTAGCATTTTCATTTCAGTTTGAATAAAAAGTAGGAATCTTTATTTTTATGTTACTTTTTTTTTATTTCTCTTGTCCCTATTCAATTAATAGTGGTTGAAGGTATAATTTCAGACTACTGTGCGCTCACAAGGAGCTATGCACCACCAGACGCGCAGTGTGTAGAGGCAGTATTGTGCACAAAGGAGGACAGTCTGTACGACTGGAGTTTTGGAGGGAAAGACTTTTGGAATTATTCAATTTGGGTCACAAAGAAGGAAGAAGAGAGGCCCTTGAGAATGTATCTGGTTGAGTTCCAAGGAGAATTAGAAGAGTTTGGTTACAATTCAACCCCCTTCTTCACCTATTTACTTTTTTTATTAATTATAAAATCCTTTTCTCTCCTACTCACCATCAATACAAATCACCATCACCTCTTTTTACCTTCCCCATAACCCTAACCGTCCAATCTCTTACACCATCATCATTATTTTTTTTACCTTCCCTCTCTCCAAAAGCCACATAATCGTCCATCTCTTTCATCTCCTTCACATACAATAAACCATCTTTTCTTCTCCCCAAAGAACTCATCTTTTTCCCGAGAACTTCCCACAACTTCTCCAAGAAAGAAAAAATCTCACTCTAACCGTCTCTCTTCTTCTCCATACAAAAAATGGTACGCTGCAAGAACACAGCCGAGTCTTCCAGGGCTGCTGCCCAGGCGAGACCTATCAAGATACGAAAGTTCGAGAATGATGCGGTGAAGGACCGTTTCCAAAAGCTCAAGGGAAGAACAATACATCAAGAGAAGGGCTTCATCTATAACACAGTAACCTTTCAAAAATTGTCGGAGCAAGTTGCTGCTATCGTGAAGCACCATAAGTCTGAGACCTTCGCTCGCCACTTCAGTGCTAAGAAAGATGAAAAGCCATAAATGTGTCACTGGTAAAGGAGTTATACGCCCCCTCTATAAGATCAGGGCAGCAAACAGTTTATGTCCGAGGATATGTCATCCCCTTTGTTGCCAGGCATATCTACGAGTTCTATGGAGTGGATAACGAAGATGAGCACTCACTCTTCGTGTCTTCCATGTTGGGGCAGAACCCAAATTTTCTTCTGAAGAATCTCTACATTGAAGGAACGGAATGGGACAAGGTGAACACAACCGTGGACCGCACTTCATTGAAGCCGGAGGGCAAGATTTGGATGCACTTCATAAAACAAAACCTCATGCCAACTAGCCACACCGCCATGGTGAATCTAGTTCGGTTACAACTCTTGGATTCAATCTTGAAGAAGCAGACAATCAACATAGGAAAGATTATTCTGGAAGAGGCTCACGCTGCACTAAAAAGGAAACAAAGACCCCTGGTGTTCCCTTACCTAATAACCGCACTCTGTAGGAAACAAAGAGTGTTTGAGAATGATGAAGACTACAAGGTAAAGGGGAGACAAGGAATTGCTTTGAAAAAGATTCCTGAGTTAATGAGCATGGAAGAAAATGCTCCAGCATCCGGAGAGCCTTCTGCCAAACCGAAAAATGCCACAGCAAATCTTAACGCATTGCCTACTGCTGTAGAAGGGATGCAACTGCAACTTGCAGACCTATACGGTAAGTTCATGACATACATGAACTATGTCCAAAAAAGGTATTTAGTTCTCCAGTTGAACCTTCGAGATTTACTGCGTGATGGTGGCTACAGCTTGCTTGACTTCCCCACTCACATCGTTCACCAAAATGAGCCCAAGCCAATTCCTCCTCAGCATACTCTGCTGCCACAACAGCAACAACAGTAAATTTCACCAGTACACGAGCACAGCACAGCCCAACCAGAACAACAACAGACCCCTACCGAACCAACAATAGCACAATCCACTGTCCCATCTACTACAACATCGCACCAAGTCCTGATCTGTCCTTCGGCACCATCAAAGGATAAGGGCACGGGACCTGCCACTAAATCGAGAACCTCTGGGGCCAACACAATACTAGTAAGTAGTGAAGAGTTCGATCTTAACTCACCTAGAGTAAAGGTCCCTCCTGCCGATCCTTTCGATGCCCCCATCCCACGCCGCAAGGTGAAGCGTATAGCAGGACGACACGCTTTATTCAGTGTGGAGGAGGAGAGAACCCCCGATGCCGCAGCAGTCCGTAGGGACGAGAATATAGAAGACCAACCTAAAGCCGAAATCACTCAAATTGACCCATCGCCACTGGAGCAGCCTGCGAAAAGACTTAAGCGCATGGCAACAAGGAAAACCAAGCTCGCAAAGAAGTAAGCATCTCTACTTTTTCTTTTTCTTTTAATTTTTGCATATCATTTCATATAGTCGCATTGAGGACAATGCTAACCTCAAGTTTGGGGGTAGCAAAGTCTTTGCTTTAGCATTTTCATTTCATTCTGCATACATGTAAATTTGCTATAGCATTAGATTCAATTTAAGACAACTTTTAGGTTAGAATAAATGATTTTTGATGATGAGAAGTTTAATGCTTTTGGAACTAAAAATTAGAAAATATTGAGACTGAATTGAATTGAATTAGGGCTTGGTGCTTTGGAATTTTTGACATGATTGTATATTTCCTATGCTTAAGTGGTAGAAACTTTCTAGAGAACTTAGAATCTATGCCATAGTTAGTTCAAAAAGAAAGAAAACTCCTTTTTGCTGTGAGTAAATAAATAAGAAAAAGAGATATGACTAAATGCTTTAGCATAAAACTGTAGAAGGACGCTCCTCTATGCATTAGTTAACTCAACTCTAAACATAAATAAATAATGCTATAGCATATGAGCAAATGAAAGTTGTCACAGGATGACTCTACCTACTAGCTTGGGGGTGAGATGTTTGCTCCATACTCACCTAGAGTTAAAGACGGTAGTTGTGATGAGCTGACATCCTTCAAATCAGTTTAAAAAAACTAAGTAGCATGGAAATAATTTTAAGAACAAGGACATAGTGAATAAGGAAAACTTAGAATTTTTCTAACTGTTAAGCATAGGTTAGATACAATTCAACACACACAAGCAAAGTATCTTGTCTAAGTTTAAGTTCATGAACTTCTCAATATCATGTAGATTTCTACAACATTTTTATTCTAAGGAATGATGTTCTGCTTAAACTGCTGTTGAAGATTGGATGTAATGCCATAACATTTTTATATGTCATTGCTTGAGGACAAGCAATATCTTAAGTTTGGGGGGGTGTTAACACTCTAAAAAGCGTATATTTTATACCCTTTTACTTAAGGTTTTGTTTGATTTCAAGTTCATTTGTATTGCATTTAGTTGCATTTCTTGTGCATTTGCATTTAGAATAGGTTTTTGTTTTTATTTTCTCTTTTTTCATTTATTTTTAAAGATGTTGCATGGAAGGGTATTTTTGTTGGTGGTGATGTACAAATTGTTGGGGCAAAGCTGAAAGATCGGAAGAGATGCTATAACACACTTTTAGTGTTGGATCGGACTTCAAAGTTGCTATAGCATTGTGGGCGGACAAAATAGGACGAAATAAAGGACATACCTGCAGCCCATTGTCCTTACGTGTTTTCCAGGACAACTACACCTCCTCTGAAGACGTTGCACCACACCTGCAGACTTGCATTTTGCTGCCATTTTCTATAGCAAATGTCAGGGAATATTCCCTTGCACCGTTAAGGCACAAAACCCTAGAAGCCTCATATAAATACAAGGGCAAGCCTCCTTCAAAAAGTGTGTTGTGCAAGAGCAAGAGAAGAGCAAAATCAGTAGCTAAAAGAGCCACAAAAAAGGAGCGAACTTTAAGAGAGCATGAGGGAGAAGAAAGAAGAAAGGAGGTCACTTTCCTTCGTCTTCAACCTCAAGCCAAGCACCCATTGTAGGAGAGCTTCGAGAATGGGATTTGCACGTCTTCAGGAGGAGCGGCAAGCTAGGAAAGCTTCACGGTACATGCGTTTGGGACTTCCTTCCTCTTCACTTTGCTTTACCTCTTTTCTTACCGTTGAAAATGTATTTCAAACGATGCAAGTTGAATAGTTTACCTTACCTAGCCATGAACTAACTTAGTATTGCTAAGGCTTGTTTTGGATGATCTTTATTTTGTTTAAATGAATATTTACAGTTTCCAGTATTTATTTTAGTGTTTTGTTCAAGAAAGCTAACACCTTTTTCATCTAAACCTTGGTTTGTAAGAGCATCGGGAGATAGCCATAGCTAAGGGGTTCGGGAAGCTTAGATCTAGGGATAGACAAAGCTAGACCAACTTGAATAATGGGGTTACTGCGGGAGTAGAATCCTAACTCACCTTAGGGATAAGGAAGAGTTTCAACGACTAAAAAGGGTAGCATTTTATCAACACTAGAAGTGTTAGGGTTAAGACCGGGAGGTAATGCCTTAGCATTTTCGAGTGTTAGGCCTTCTGACTAGGGATAGTGGAGGCATTTTTAGTAAACTCTGTTGAGCACTTGTAAACCTGTGGAACAGTAAGTTTTCAGGAGAACAGTAAAGTCATTACCATAGCAAGCCTAGCCTATCTTTAAGCTTGAATATCTTCTTTATGTTGTGTTTGTGCACTTTATCTATTACTCCATTATCAATTTGATTCTACAGTATTTTGGTGACACTTTTCACTTCGCTCCAACATCATTAGTGACACTTTTATTTTGTTAAAGCATTTTGGTGGCAATTACATAATTGCTTTAGCTTATGTTAATACAAAGGCTTATTTTATCTTTTGTGTATGTTAACTATTTTTGAAATAACCTACCCAATCCTCGTCGGAACGATCTCACTCACACACTTTATTATATGTTCGATGTGTATACTTGCATGCAATTCAATCACACATTAGCACTTAAGCAATGCTTTAAGTCGCGCAACACGTGCCAAGTCTGGAGGTAAAGCTAACAGATAGGCCACTGGCCCAACTCTCTCAAGCACCTCATACGGTCCTATAAACCTTGGAATCAACTTGCCTTTCCTTCCAAAACGTATCATCCCTTTCCACGGTGACACATTTAAGAACACATTTAAGAACACTTTTTACTCGGTTAAAATTCGAACGGGTTTACTAGAAAACTCATTTAGACATGCATGCTCTAAAGCCTAAAAAAGATCAAAAATGATAATAATTCAACTTTTTGAGATACAAAAAGTTAATTATGGGCTTTTGATCCAAATTATACAGGTTAAATTCAAATTTTGAGATTTTTACTCGGTTAAAATTCGAACGGGTTCACAAGAAAGCCCATTTAGAGATGTACGCTCTAAACCCTAAAAAACGATAGAAAATGCTATTAAATCAAATTTTCTGGGTACAAAAAGTTAATTATGGGCTTTTGAACCTAATGATACAGCTCAAACTCAAATCTTGAGCTTTTTACTTGGTTAAAATTGGAACGGGTTCACTAGAAAGCTCATTTAGACATGCACGCTCTGAACCCTAAAAAAGATCAAAAATGATATTTATTCAACTTTTTGGGTACAAAAGTTAATTATGGGCTTTTGAACCTAATTATACAGCTTAAACTCAAATTTCGAGCTTTTTATTTTGTGAAAATTCGAACGAGTTCAATAGAAAGCCTATTTAGACATGCATGCTCTGAACCCTAAAAAATGATCGAAAATGATATGAAATAAATTTTTTTGGGTAAAAAAAGTTAGTTATGGGCTTTTGAACCTAATTATACAACTTATACTCAAATTTTGAGCTTTTTTCTCGGTTAAAATTCGAAAGGGTTCACTTGAAAGCCCATTTAGACATGCACACTTTGAACCCTAAAAATGATCGTAAATAATATTAAATCAAATATTTTGTGTAAAAAAAAGATAATTTTGGGTTTTGAACTTAATTATACAATTTAAACTCAAATTTTGAGCTTTATACTCGGTTAAAATTCAAATGGGTTCACTAGAAAGCCCATTTAGACATGAAGGCTCTGAACCCTAAAAAACGATCGAAAATGATAATCAATCAAATTTTTTGGGTAAAAAAAGTTAAATATGGGGATTTTTAACCTAATTATACAGCTTAAACTCAAATTTCAGCTTTTTACTAGGTTAAAATTTGAACGGGTTCACTAGAAAGCCCATTTAGACGTGCACGCTTTCAACCCTAAAAAAGATAGAAAATGATATTAAATCAAATTTTTTTGGTACAAAAAGTTAATTATGCGTTTTTGAACCTAATGATACAGCTCAAACTCAAATTTTGAGCTTTTTACTCGTTTAAAATTTGAACGGGTTCACTAGAAAGCTCATTTAGACATGCACGCTTTGAACCCTAAAAAAGATCAAAAATGATATTAATTCAACTTTTTGGGGTACAAAAAGTTAATTATGGGCTTTTGAACCTAATTATACAGTTGAAACTCAAATTTTGAGCTTTTTATTCTGTTAAAATTCAAACGAGTTCACTAGAAAGCCCATTTAGAAATGCACGCTGTAAACCCAAATTTAGATATGCATGCTCTGAACCCTAAAAAACGATAAAAAATGATATTAAATCAATTTTTTTGGGTAAAAAAAAGTTAATTAGGGGCTTTTGAACCTAATTATACAGCTTAAACTCAAATTTTGAGCTTTTTACTCTGTTAAAATTCAAACGGGTTCACTAGAAAGCCCATTTAGAAATGCATACTCTAAACCCAAATAAAAGATTAAAAATGATATTAAATCAAATATTTTGGGTAAAAGAATATAATTATGGGCTTTTGAACTTAATTATACAGCTTAACGTCAAATTTTGAGCATTTTACTCTATTAAAATTCAAATGGGTTCACTAGAAAGTCCATTTAGACATGCATGCTCTGAACCCTAAAAAGCGATCGAAAATGATATTAAATCAATTTTTTTGGGTAAAAGAAGTTAATTATGTGCTTTTTAACCTAATTATACAGCTTAAACTCAAATTTTGAGCTTTTTACTCGATTAAAATTCAAACGGGTTCACTAGAAAGCCCATTCAGAAATGCACGCTCTAAACCCTAATAAAAGATCAAAAATGATATTAAATCAAATATTTTGAGTAAAAAATATAATTATGGGCTTTTGAACTTAATTATACAGCTTAAAGTCAAAATTTGAGCATTTTACTCGATTAAAATTCAAACGGGTTCACTAGAAAGCCCATTTAGACATGCATGCTCTGAACCCTAAAAAATGATCGAAAATGATATTAAATCAAATTTTTTGGGTAAAAAAGTTAATTATGGGCTTTTTAACCTAATTATACAGCTTAAACTCAAATTTTGAGCTTTTTACTCGGTTAAAATTCAAACGGGTTCACTAGAAAGCTCATTTAGAAATGCACGCTCTAAACCCTAAAAAACAATCGAAAATTATATTAAGTCAAATATTTTGGGTAAAAAAAGATAATTATGGGCTTTTGAACCGAATATTACAGCTTAAACTCAAATTTTGAGCTTTTTACTTAGTTAAAATTCGAACGGGTTCACTAGAAAGCTCATTTAGACATGCACGCTCTGAACCCTAAAGAAAGATCGAAAATGATATTAATTCAACTTTTTGGGTACAAAAAGTTAATTATGGGCTTTTGAACCGAATTATACAGCTTAAACTCAAATTTTGAGCTTTTTACTCAGTTAAAATTCTAAAGGTGTGTGTTTTTCTCTCCTCTCTCTTTTCCTTCCCTCTCCCCCTTTCTCTTTTCCTTCACTCCCTCCATCATGGCTTCTACTTGTTGCTTTTCTCTTTGCTTCTGCTCATCTCGCTGACGATCATCTTCGCCGTCGTTGCTACCATCACTGTCGCTACCATCGCCGCTGCAGAGTTTTCCGGTTTGTTGGTGATCATCCTTGTTATCGTCAAGGGATGATGGTGTAGCCAGTTTTTTAGATCTGTTTCATCACCAAATCATGTCAAACGTTTCAACCAATCAATTGCCAACAACCCCACTACCTTCATCGATGCGAGAGAGTAAGAATCACACACACCGCGAAAATTTTCCAAAAGGTATGTCTTTTTTACCATTGATTTCATCCGTGATATTTTCTACGTTTTTAAAACTTGTAAATATGTAGTTACAAATTCGTTATATTTAGTTTTTCAATGGTTATTAATTTATCTTCTTTACCATCATTGTAACTCAAAGTTACATGCCATCACTTACCTTTTAGTTTTCTTGCTTGTTAACAAAAAAATTATTTTGGAATTACCATCATATTATGAATGCAGTTTCTCATATCCAAATGGCCTTTTGGTCATCATACCACCCGTTAATCGGGAATTTTACGATACAAGCCTAACGGCATCCATCGATAGGTACAATCCTATACCACAAATGCTTACGATTATTCAAACAATAAAAATTAGTAAATTCATATTCATAACTACAGTACCAATATCAAAAATTTATTATTTTATCTCATACTATAAATGTTCTTATTTTCAAACATTTTTTTATCTTGACTCTACCAAAAACTAATAGGACTTACATGATAAAATGGACTTTAAAATTACAATTAAGTTTTAATTTCCTACCTTCATCTAATTTTAATCGAATCATTATTTTCTTACCTTTAAACTATATGACAACATGGAATAATCCATGGTCATTCTCAAGTAATTATTGGCTTATTTGAACCTATGAAGAATTTCCAATTTATTTTCTAGAAATTAGTAATAATCTCCAATCAAATATTATGTTCACCTTTTTAATTTCAGTTAAAATTTTTCACATCATCCTTTTCGATCCTCTCAAAAATACGATATTCATTCTCTTGAATTTAATCCACATGGCAACATGGATTTCCCCTTCTTCAAATCTTCGAAAAAATGGATTTTTGGAACCTATGTTATTTTTCAAGAGTATAATCAATTGGTACATAAGATCAATCTCACTTACCATTTAAGTTTTCTATTTACAATTATAAAAATCTTTCTCTTCATAATTTTAAATGACATGACACCGTGGACTACTTACACCATAATTAGTCGGAAAGGAGGAGTAAATTGGAATATTTTTGGATTTCCAAAACATTTCCTCAAGTCCACTATATACTCAAGGAAACAATTTTCATCAAATTCAAATCTTTCAAAAAATAGATTAAACAACATCTCTTTCATTTTTTTTAAATTTTTTAAAATTTTATAGACCAATTAATCTCCATATTATTTATTTCCCTTCAATTTACACACCTTCCATAAGTGTGAGATTGGTTGGTGAGTGTCGCGTGTCAAAAGTGATAAGTATTTATCGGATTATCGTCTCCACAGGGATTGGTGCAATTTCCAGAATTTCCAAGTAATATGTTTGTCACAACCGTCCCTTATACCGAGACTACACCAGCTCCGGGAGGACCAATGTCGTTCTTCTACGCGGGCCCCCTACCACCGTACCAGGCTGCAGGCCCATCTAGGGCAGCAGACTCTACCGCGGCATCATCTGCCAGCAGAAGACCATCCAAGCGGAGGGTAGTCTTCAGCACTCCACCATGATCCCCAATCATCATGGGCAGTTTATCATCTGAGATAGATGCCTATGCGCACCAAAGCTCAACCACCGCTGGACCGAGTACACATCATACCGAGGCAGCCACAACAAGGGAAGGAGGAACGAACATAATGATCACCGAGGAGATGGCCAACGTGGAAGAAGGAGAAGAAGTGGAGGCTCCGATGCAACGGACACCACCCACAAGAGTCCAACCACCCCGCCAAGCAAAAGCTCAACCATCGCCCTCACCAAAAACAAAGCAATCGGCAACAAGACCAAGGAGAAAAATTGTTACAAGCAGCTCTTCGGAGTCTCTTTAAATTTTTCATATAATTCAATATTATTTGCTGCTGGTTCCTTTATATGCTGCTTATTTCTTTAATATTTTTTGTGTTGCCCACTATCTCTTCTAAATTTAAAGCATTGAGGACAATGCTTGGTTTGAGTTTGGGGGTGCAGATTCACTGCCAAGGCAGCAATCTACTGCCGAGGCCATTCCAAGAAAAGGGAGTACTTAAGTGAAATTTTTAAATTTCTTTTATGCTCCCCGCCTTACTTGAATTAAATGCTTATACATTTTCACTGCTTATCATCAGTATTGCCTTAGTTTATTCTTTAAGGCTATAGAAATCTTGAGGTTAACTTAGCCTATAGTTTATTATAAGTAAAACTTGTTTTGGTCGCGTGTCAAAAGTGCGCGTTTAGTGCAAGTGGACACATCGAAAGTAATAAGTGATAAGTATTTATCGGATTATCGTCTCCACAGGGATTGGTAGACTCAATACGCTTTCTTTGTCTTTTTGTTCTGTAAAAAGAAATAAAAGACACAAGTAGTTTGGGTTGTGATGGAACTAAAATAAAACAACTAAGTAAAATAAAGAAAAGTGAATATTAGAGAGAGATGAGTCAGGATCCAGTTGCGTTGTATTGTGGATTTGATTGACTTGTCTCTGCCCAATGCAATCGTATATCTCTGCCTCGGCAGCACTGCAGATTACTGCCTTGGCAGCGATAATACTATACGCTGCGGCAATCCTTTGCTCATGGGTGGACTTTACCAAAGTTCGGCAAAGTGTCCTTGGATGACTCCGCTTATCCCTAAGTCGATGTACTGTTGATGACTAGTCCTTGATGATACCTCCCGGCGTGAACCAATTATACTCACCAATCAATCTCACACTTCTTTTAGCCGCTGAAACTCTTAACCTATCCCTAGGCCGAGTTAGTATTTCGCGATTGAAACACCGTACTTACCCCTTTCATGAATCTAACTCTCCCGAGTCTAGATAAATGGATTACTTACAAACTTCCCTCCCGGGCTTGAATGCAAAAACAAGGAATAACAAAAGGATAAGCAAACCTTGATAATATTATTGCATTGAAACAAAGACAAAGTACAATCTCCTCTCACAAATACTAACAACCTTCACCTAAACACTAAAGAAGCTTAGAACATAATTGAGAGAAAGAAAACAAGTTTATGAATCGGCTCTCTCTCTCTAGGTATCCGTGTGTATTACATTGGAGGCTAGGTCTTTATATAGGCTAGACCTAGGGCAAACCTTTCCTAAGTAGAATACAACTTGGAGTAGGGAACAAGTCATGTACATAATTAAATTGTTTCCAAGTTTAATTGAACTAAGCGGCTTTCCCGCATGGCCTTGTCTTTGGCTTTTCCTCATGCTAGCCAGCTCCGATCTATGTGCTTTAAGTCTAGAAACGTCCCTTCGATTTTTATCTTCCAATCTCCTATAGTCTTGCTTCTTGGCTCTCAGCTATTGCCTCGGCCTTGTCGCTGCCGCGGCACTGGTTCTCTTGCACAGATAAAAATGCAGTAAAACGTGCCTTTTCTGTAAATATTATCTCTATGAGCATAACTTCTAAATATATCACATTAAGTACATGCATTGGTTCAAGTGGGTGTAAATTTGTTGATTAATGCCCACAAAAGGTGTAAAAAGTGATAGTGAGTTGAGCACTTATCACACCCCCAAACTCGAACTATTGCTTGTCCTCAAGCAATGCAAACCATCAATTTGTCGAACTCCACTCTCTCTTGGTCTTACATGTCCATCTATTCTCCCCACCATAACTAGGCCTATTCTTAAGCCTTAACCTTTCGGATACCCAAGGGTTTACCTAGAAACAAACTATAAGAATTGTGAGTGTGTGCGTTTTTGTGGACAAGTTTGATTAAGGGCTTTCTTAGATAAACTCTAAGTTCAAGACAAGTAGAATTTGGTTAAGTGTTCTCTTCTTTTCTAATCAACCAATCCTTGAGCCAATTTCGGGCACCTCAAGGATTGTGTTTTTCCCTTTACTAATTCCTTCTTTCTTTTTGATATTCCTTAAGAACATACTAGAGCCAATTTCGGGCACCTGTAGCATGAAGAAGAGTACTTTCTAGAGCCGGTGATAGGCACCTCTAGTTACCTTCCCAAAAATCTAAGTCTTTATCACCTAAGTTCATTAAAAGAATTCCTCTAATCCAACGGTCGCAAAAGTGTTTAAAGTTCGTCCTATAATAAGCTTCTAAGTTTTCATCCTTAAGTATCCTAAGGTTAAACCTTCTTAACAGGACCTAAATATCGAGAAAGATTTCTATAGCCTTTAAGAATAAACTAAGGCAATACTGATGATAAGCAGTGCAAAAGTGTAGGCAGTTTATTCAAGTAAGGCGGGGAGCATGAAAAATAAAAAGAAATCACTAGAATACTCCCTTTTTTTTGGCATGGCCTCGGCAGTAGATTGTTACCTTCACAGTGAACCTGCACCCCCAAACTCAAACCAAGAATTCTCCTCAATGCTTTAAATTTAGAAGATTATGGCGGGCGACAAAAATATGAAGGAAATAAACAACATATAAAGACAACAAACAACAATTAATATTGAATTATAGGAACAAAATTATTAAAGAGACTCCAAAGAGCTGCTTGTAACAATTTTTCTCCTAGGCCTTGATGTCGATTGCCTTGTTCTTGGTTAGGGCGATGTTTGAGCTTTTGCTTGCCGGGGCGGTTGGACTCTTGTGGGTGGTTTCCGTTGCATTGGGGCCTCCACCTCTTCTCCTTCTTCCACATCGTCCACGTCTTCGGTTAGCGTTATGTCCGTTCCACCCTCCATTGCCATAGCTCCCCCGGTGCGGTGTGTACTCGGTCCGACGGCGGTGGAGCTTTGGTGCACGTAGGCATCTATCTCAGCTGATAGACTGCCCATGATGATTGGGGATCGTGGTGGAGTGCTGAAGAATGCCCTCCGTTTGGATGGTCTTCTGCTGGCAGATGATGCCGCGGTATAATCTGCTGCCCTGGATGGGCCAGCAGCATGGTACTGTGGTGGAGGGCCCGCATGGAAGAACGGCCTTGGTCCTCCCGGAGCTGGTGTAGTCTCGATGTAAGGGGCGGTTGTGACAAACATATTGCTGGGAAACTCTGGAAATTGCTTCCCTTGGTCTGGAAAAGCGTGCAGCATGATTTGGGCTAATGTGCCGTTGAAATCTCTTTGGTACTCCATGTACCTCTGTTGCCTAAGGTCCATCACTGCCATCCTTTGCAAAATCTCCTGGTATGGGTCTGCTGCGGCAGAGGTGTGGGCAGTATCAGGTATGTCTGCTGTGTACTAGGCCCCGACAGAAGTATCAGTCGTGAACTGCTGGGGCGTTGCTTGGACTGGCTCCGCCTGCGTGATCTGCATGACTTTGTGACAAAAGTCCCTGGTCCATCCTCGCCTTTGGGGAGTCTATTCGTCCGTATCTTCTATAGGTACACCTGCGGCAACACACAAATCAGTGATCAAACATGGGAAATATAATGGTCCCCTATCTTTCTTACCGCATTCGTGAATTTCACGTAAGATTATCTCTCCAACATTGATGATCCTTTTGTTGATGATTGATTGGATGAGCATCAATCGTCTTCGGTCTACCGTGCTGTTGTAGGACGTGGGGATGAGTCGTCGCTTGACAAAGGTATTCCACATCTTTGCCTCGAGCTTTAGGCTTTGCCTTGTTACGGATCCTCTATGGGTATCGGTTTCCCATGGAGTATTCGCGTAACAAAGATCGTCTTTGATTAGCTCGTAGTCCTCGGCAGTGATGTCCTCCATGAATTCAGCGTGAACATCACTTTTCGGGGTGAGGCCGTAGAAATCGTTGATGATCTCGGCATCTAACTGGACCGGCCTGCCGCGGCAGTGAACAAAGAGGGAATCTTTGTTGGGCCCATGCGCATAAAATTCCCGCACGATTGTAGCGTTTGCCTAGGCAGGTTGAAGATAGAAAATTTCCCAATCTTGGTACTTGATTTTGTCAAAAAGATAATGCTTGATACCGTAGTTTTCATCATCTGAATGCTGGAAACCTTGTTCTTCCCACAATTGTCGGGCGATGAAAGATTGGTTGAAACGATCTTCAATGTTTGCTAGGGCAAATCGCTTGTAAGTGGCCATCAAGATTGTGAGAGATTTTATTCTCGGAGGTTTTCTTGAAAATATCTGGGAATTTCACGAAAGATTGTGAGTAGGCAGAGAATAATGTGAGAGGAAGATTATTATGAATTCTAAAGAAAACAAGAAAGCAAGAGTGAATAGTTCAAGAGAAAGGAGTTTCTTATATAGGCCTCGGCCTTGTGACCGTTTGGATCCACTAGCCGTTTTGTAGCCGTTACTCTTTACTGCCGTTTCCTTTTCTGCCGCGGCAGGAATCTCGGCAGACTAGCCGTTACACTGTTCTGCTGCGGTTCTGACATTGTTTTCTGCCTTGGCAGAATTTCTGCTGTGAGCTATTTCTCCTTTATTCTTGCTTATTGTCCTAAATAAAAATTAAACATACAAAAAGAAAAATACTTAAAGCAAAACAAATTAGAAAAATAAAAATAAACTAAACTAATCCTAATATATTAGAAATGAAAAGGGAGGAGATCATGTTACTGGTGGAGTGCATGCAAATGCATCTCCCAAAATTATTCTCTCTTGTTGGCCAGAATCATCAATGAGTTGTTGGTCACTCCCTTTTGCTGTGTTTTCATCCACTTTAAGCTTGATCTTTTTACCAAATAATTTGTCGAGCAGACTGCCGAGGCAGGATATTTTGGTGTCTACTGTGTGGATGGCCTTGCACTCCTCTGGATCATTATATATTTTTTTTAAGTTGTGGAAGGCATTTAGTTTAACTTGTTGGTCATTGACCCGCATTGTCAACTCTCTTTTTTCCACGTCAATTAAGGTACGTCCAGTTGCAAGGAAAGGTCTCCCCAGGATGATCGGTGCATTATCATCTACTTCGCAATCAAGGAAAAGAAAGTCAACAGGAAAAATAAATTTATCAACTCTTACCAGTATGTCCTCGATTTTGCCTTCGGGTTGCACAAAGGATCGATCCGCTAGTTGGAGCATAACTGTTGTAGGTTTCGCCCTTCCTATTCTAAGCTTTTGGAAGACAGACTCGGGCATTAGATTGATGCTTGCTCCAAGGTCGCAAGGGCCTTACCTTCATAATTTTTACCTATCACACAAGGTATGATAAAGCAATCAGGATCCTTCTACTTCGGTGGCATGCGATTGTGTAGCATTGCCATGCATCCTTCAGTAGCAGCCACTGTTTCAAACTCACCTATTCGTTTCCTCTTAGACACCATGTCTTTTAAGAACTTGGCATAATTGGGCATTTGTTCAATTGCCTCTACAAATGGTATGTTGATGTGGACTTGCTTTAAGATGTCAAGGAATAGTTTGAATTGTTGGTCCTGTTTTTGCTTTTTCAACCTTTGTGGGAAAGGTGGTGGTGATCTCATCTCATCCAGGGCTTCTTTAGTTTGAAATTTAATACCTAGGACCACTGGGGTTGTTGCTATCTCGGCAGGCTATTCAGGAGCTGCTATGCTCTCTGCCGGGGCAGTGTTATCAGAATCAGTTTGCTCAGCCTCTTCTTTTGTTGGGTCTGCTGATGGACTTTGGCTTGCTGGGATCTTTTCCTTCAGCTGTAGACCACTCCTTGTAGTGATAACTTTGCACTGTTCATGGCCCATTACCTTAGCAACTTCAGTATTACTGGGTAGTCCTCCTTGTGGTTTAGTGTTTATGTTTTGAGCAAACTGCCCAACCTGGGTTTCTAGCGTTTTAATGGCCGCTTCTTCATTTTGCAACCTCATCTCAATTCTATTCATAAAAGCATCTGTCCTTTTGATGAAATTATTGTTCTCTGCCATGTATGACTCTGTTTTCATCATAAAGGCTTTAAGCGTGTTCTCCAACGAACTTACCGGTTGTTGCTGTGTCTGCTGCTGTGGCATTGTTTGCTGGACCGGCGGCGGCGGCAAATGTTGCATCGGTTGCTGAAATCCTGAAGGTTGGGTGATTGGGTTTAAGGCATTGTTTGGATTGCTCCATGACAGATTTGGATGCCTCTTCCATGAGGGGTTGTATGTGTTGGACATCATATTGTTGCTGTAACCCCCTTAGCCCGGCTTGGACGGAACCGGCACTAACGGGTTACACGGGGAATATCAAACCAAACTCGTTAAGGTCCAATTCGATAAACAACCCTGAAAACCGATATGTTTTTTCTTAACTAGATGCATAGTTTAGTTCCTATGTGTGTCGAGGTCATGCATAACGAAAATGGGAACATTCGATTCACAATTAATCATTCAATTCGCATGTCAGTACATAAGGACGAAAACACAAATAATTCTTAATTCCAAAAGAATAAACCGGTAATTCGACCTACCATAGTTCAATTAAACATGCATAGCATACTCATAACAAGTACAGATCAATCGGACCATTATAGCATCGTCAATTTCATGTTTCACAACATAGAGACCTAATTGGAAAGCTCACAACATCATAGGGACTAAAACCAACATTTATTTACCAATACGAATTTAAATGAACATCATGCATTAAAGTGATGTTACCACTCAAAATATTATTCATTGCATCTTTATTCGATCGTGAAAAGACATCCGACCCTAAACGTAATTTTCCGCGCTTAAAATGTCATTTTTGGGTCAGGGGTATCGATACCCTAAGTCTCGGTATCGATACCCTATCGTGAGACTTAGTCTAATTGCACTTCGAAGGCTCTTGGTATCGATACCCACATGGGTGGTATCGATACCCAAACGTCCAGTAGGGTAATTGCATCGAACCATGATTCAAACCACCCCAAATTAGGCCTTGGGTATCGATACCCTTACAAGAGTTATCGATACCCCCTGTGCAATTCAACAAATTATAACATTCTAAGTTAATTCCACCCATTCAAACATATCCATTAATCACCCCTAATTATATGCATAATTTCCTAAGCACAAAGAACAATTTAAAGCACACATTTGTCACATCAAAGATCCTAAACAATCTATAGGCATGCTTCCTAAAATATGATTTAAAATAAATAATGTTCAAACATGCTCATGCCTCAACAAACCAAACAACACTATAATCCATCAATTAATAATCCAAAACATTATAGGTCTTATTACAACATTAACCAAAGCAAAAATCACACACTTCACATGGGTTTGATTTACACATTGCCAAGCCCCAAGTTATTTGCCAAAACATACCAAAAGTTGAGATAACCTTCCCCTTGGTTTCCTTGCTCCGAACGTAGCCTCGAATATCGCTATTTCTCTGCAAAGATGAGAGGAGAGCTTAAGCAAAACATGCTTAGTGAAGAAGCACTAAACATGATCATCAATGCATCAATTTAAAACCATATTTAAAACCATAACTTGTAAAGCCTTTCTAAAACCAAGCATGCTTAACAATCATGTTCATATTCAATACCAATAACCTTTCCTTGAGTATGCATGGCATTATCAATTCATTTCACAAATAATGCACAATGTTCCAAATATGTTCATGTTTGTATATTGGCTTCCTAGTGATCACTTAATGTGAACCTTAAGTTCGCCGAATACGCGGATCCATTGATTAGAGACCTTAAGTCTCGTCATGACACAAATTCACCATTGACATGACACGAAGTCACCATTGACATGACACGAAGTCACCATTGACATGACACGAAGTCACCATTATCAAGCTCTACCACGCACGGTTGGACACAAAGTCACCCTTGTTACGTGTAGGCATTTTTCCTTTATTTTCATAATATTTATAGTGCACTCAATCCTAATGACATGTCATTTGTATTCGAATCTAAAGTAGTGTCACTAAGCCAATATCAAGTCCAAGTATGCATGCAAATTTGCTGCTCATAATGCATCCATAATGTGTTCAACAAATGAACTAAAAGTCATGACCAATGGCACCATCATATATAAGGCAAATAACCATATCATATTCCACTTCATTTTTCATGTTTTCATAAACCATGGATGTCTTTAAAAATCATGAATTTCCAGCAATTGACACATGCATGCATCATTTCAAAATCAAATATATGCAATTCCAAAATCATATTGAATCATTGTTCACATATATGCCATTACCGAAAATAACCGAAAATCGAGGTAATGCATCAACATCATTTAAAACACTTACTCTTGAACTATGGAAAGTTTTCACACTATTCCATAGCCCCCAAAACAGAACCGAATCTTTGCGAAACACTTTAAAACCCGAAATCACTCACCGACAAGCGAAACGAGCCCTCGCCGATGCTCCGATGGTAACGCCTACGCACCAGCCACTTATGCACCTTCTTGCACTACCTCTACAAAATTAAAAGCAGAGTATATTCACATTACAACATGCTCAAAACAGCAGCCACATTTAACCCTCACAAAACTATCGAAAACCTTGCCGAAAAGACCGAAAACTAAGCCAAAACGCATCCGAAACACATCAGCCCAAAACCTAATGAATCTAACATCTAATCCACCTCAATTATGAACCAAAAACACTTACAAACCATCCTTATACCTCCAGCAACATTAGAACACTTAAAACAACCCCTAAAACAACCGAAAACCACCTTAAAACAACACCGATTGCATTATTTCGGGATTAAATTAATGTGCCATCAATTCAACACTTAATTAATCATTTAATTGACATAATATCATAATTAAATCAACCTAATTACAACATTAATTGGGATCTAAAAAGATTTCACAAAAACCTTCACAAAACTCATAAATCTTGAATTAGAAACACAAAATTAAATATCAATTGTTAATGGGCAAGCCAATACTTGGGAATTTCAATAAAGAACCTTAGAAAAAAGAGTAGAAATTAGAATTTTACCTTAGAGATTTGCTCCACCAAAAAGATGAGAAAACCTTCCTTGATTTCCTTGAAAATGATGTTGATTTTGCAAAAATTGATGAGTAGGTTTTGTAGAGAATGAAAGGATGAGTAAAATGAAATAAATCTTGTAAAAAATGATGAAGAAATCAGCAAGTAATTGAAGAAATTTGGAGAAGAAGATGGAGAGAAAATGAGAGAAAATCTTGAGAGAAAAGATGGGATAATGGGAAGTTACAAAAGAAAATAAAGTTGTCATCTAAAATAAAACAATTTAAAAACAATTTTGGTGGATAAATCATTAATTAAAAATAAATTGGGTTTATGGCCCTCTAAGGATTCTAAGTATGGCTTGCTTTCCAATTTAGTCACCAAAAATCCTAATTGTCAAAAATTACTAATTAAATCCCCAAAACTTTCCCAAAAATTACAATTTAGTCACTTGAACAAAAATTAGCCTAATTAAAAATCAAATTAAAATTCAAATAATATTCCCTTAACTTTAAAACACCTTTTTAATATTTTTAGAACCATTTTACAAAATTATTACTTATCCAATTAAAATATTATTATTTTAATTTTTTCCAGAATAACGAACCCTAGGAATCCGATTTGACCCGAATAGAATTTCCCCAACTTACACTTCAACTACTAACCCCATAACCGGGATGTTACAACTCTCCCCCTCTTAAGAAAATTTCATCCTCGAAATTCTTACCTGAAGCAAACAAGTGAGGAAACTGCTCCTCCATACTTTTCCTTGTCTCCCAAGTTGCCTCTTCAACACCTCGGTGTCTCCACAGCACTTTAACCAAATCTATGGTCTTCTCTCGAAGAACCTTTGTATCCACATCTAAGATCTTCACCGGTTCTTCCTTATAGCTCATATCCGCTCTTAACTCGATCTCCTCAACCGGAACAACATGAGAGGGATCCGATCTATACTTACGAAGCATCGATACATGAAAAACATCATGCATCCTACTCAACTCTTCCGGCAACCTCAACCGATAAGAAACAGGACCAACACGCTCCAACACCTCATACGGCCCAATGAAACGAGGACTCAACTTACCCTTACGTCCAAACCTCATCACTTTCTTCCACGGCGAAACTTTTAGAAACACTTTGTCCCCGACGTCATACTCTATCTCTCTACGCTTCAAATCGGCATAAGACTTCTGTCTATTTGAAGCCTCCTTCAGCTTAGCACAAAAGCTTAACCTTCTAATCTGTATCTTTCAACACTTGTGGTAAAGAAACATACTTCTGTCCAACTTCCTTCTAGCACAAAGGTGTACGACACCTACGCCCATATAAAGCCTCAAACGGTGCCATCTGTATACTTGCCTGATAACTATTATTGTAAGCAAACTCCACCAAAGGCAACTGCTTCTACCAAGAACCTTGAAACTCAATGATGCAACATCTCAACATAACCTCCAAAGTTGTACTAAAGCTAAGCCTCGTACCCAAAGCAACTTGCAAACCTCTCCAAAACATAGAAGTAAAATGCGGATCTCTACCCGATATGATCAACTTAGGCACACCATGCAACTTCACCACCTCAGAAACATACAACCCCGCTAACTTATCCATAGAATACGTCGTATGCACGGCGAGAAAATGTGCACACTTCGTAAACCTTTCAACAATCACCCATATAGAATCCTTTTTGGACGACGCTAATGGCAACCCTGTCACAAAACCATAGTCACTCTCTCCCACTTCCATTCCGGCACTTGAACCGGTTGCAACAACCCTGTAGGAAACTGATGTTCAGCTTTCACCCACTGACACACCATACACCATGACACAAACTCCGTCACATCCTTCTTCAAACCAACCCAAAAATATACACTTTTGAGATTCCTATATATCCTCACACTACCCGGATGCACAGCAAACGGACCAGTATGAGCTCCTACCAAGATAGCTTGTCTCAGCTCAACACCATCTGGCACCACAATCCGACCTTTAAAACACAAAACCTCATCATCATCAAAATGATATTCGGTCGGTCTACCTTCAGCGACATCTTCCATAAAAGGCATCCAAGCCTCATCCTCTAACTGTTTCACCTTTATCATCTCTACCAAAACAGGTTTTACCTATGACTCCGTCACAAAACCATTTTCCTTTGAAATATTCCACTTAGCAAACATAGCCCTCAACTCCACCGTTGTCTTACGGCTCAAAGCATCAGTTACCACATTAGCTTTTCCCGAATGATACTCACTAGACAATCAAACATTTACCCTCTTCGGACACACAACAAATTCGTCCCTCACACTGAAGCAACAACACACAAACCACCACACTACTTCAGCTTTAACAGAAAACATAACTCAAAATAGAACTCTCTTTCTTTTTTTTTTTTTGATCGATAATCAACTCTTAGCAACCACAAAAGTTTCCATACCACCACCATCGAACTAACCCTATTTTCAACATCCTCAAACATACAAGGTAACCATATAAACCTTCCATCAACCTACAGTCCACACAACGATGCTCAACCAACAAGCCTCATACTGGCTTAACATAAAACCGTTAAACATGGTCTCAAACAACTCCATCGATGGCTACACCTTCATTAAGAGACATAGTCCCATTATACCATCCTTCCACCTTCATTAAGAAACATAATGCGAAGATCGTATGTATCTTAAAGTTTTTAAACGAATTAAATTATTTGTTTGTAACAGAAAAATTAATATTTTTAACAAGCTAATAGTAAGTACAAGTAGTATCTGTTCTAGAATATAATCTTCACCATTTGACATTGATCGCTCAATCACTCTATTGACATCGCTGGTGCTTAAACCCGTGATTTCTAAGAACATCAACCGTTCCTTTAACCACTTGGGCTAGAAAAAAATATACAAGTGAATTATCACTGTATTGTATGGATTTGAGTCCTAATAGATATTTATGCATGCATGTGAACTGAATTTTATACTATAAATTTAGTTATTATTTAAAAACGAAAGAAAAGGATCATAAATAGATAACAAACATATTATAATTAATATATTAATGTTAGTATAATCAAGGATTTTGTAAAGAGTAAAAGAGTAGAATACCGAGTTGGTTTAATGTATTCTTTCAAGTTCTCGAAGAGCCGTGATACAAATTTGATTATCACGCCCAAAGCCCTAATTATTGTAGGGTCTCTAAAATTAAATTATTATTATTTTTTAATTCTATTTTTTAATTTATCAAATAAATAAATGAAATTAATGATAAATAAATAAAATTAATAATAAAAATAATATTCTTTAAAATATTAAATTGATTATTTAAAGTAATAAGATGAATAAAATTTCGGTTGCCTTTTTTATTCTCAACCCTAAGAATTAAATTATAACAATAACCTTAAATTCTAAATCTTAACTTTTAAACTCTAGACCAATACTTTAAGTTCTAATTTTAAATTCTAACTCTACGGTTTTAAATATAGTTTTTTTATAATCGGACATAAATAAAATACCAAAAAAAGATAATTTTTTTATTTATAATAAGACATATATTTACCATATAAGAACCTATTTATAATTTTTTTCTCAGGTTCCGAAAAATCTAAATCTACATTGTATACAATGAGGAAGATATGAAGCACAAGTATAACTCAATTATAGCTGTTTTTAAACATTAAAATAAATCTAATAACAAAAATAAAATAAAAAAACAGTCCTATAGTAGAAGAGAGAGAGTGAATTAACCCACGTGTAACATAATGATTGGTTTGTAGCTCATTTTGTTTCTATTAAACAAATACATAAAATGGTTTAGGTTTATCCATAATTGGACGGAACATAAGTCGAACAATATTATTAATATGGGAGAGCCGTAGAAGGAACTCTAATTGACTTAGAATGGGTAAACAGACAACACAAAACACAAATGCGGGTTGGAGTGAAATCATATATAAAAGGGACAAAGAGAAATCTCTACTTTTCACTTCACATTTGCTAGAGCCTGAAAGGGTTAATTATCTAATAGCTTGGTTTCGGGTTCATTAATTAGTTGGATGGTTAAAAGATATTCATTATATATGATCATATTTAAATTCAAATCCTAACACTTGTACATATAATTATATTTTTAATAAAAAAGAATAAACAACTTGTTCAATTAAGAATTTTGAAGATTTCTAGGGTTATTGTCACTGCTTTGTTTTTTTTTTTTCTTTGAGTGTCGGCGGCGACACCAATTTTAATATTGGTCGCCGACCGCTGGAATCTATCGTTTTGTTTTTGTTATTTGTTAGTTTTCAATAAATAATTATGCTCTTGTGGCACGATCTATTCTACCTTTTGGTATGTTTTTTCTGTCGTTTGGCAAGTTTTTTTGTTTTACTTTTTTAAGGTTAGATCTGACGACACCACGATTGATCAAGATGACGCTTATTTCTTATCACGGTGATCTTCCTTGCTTTGGACCCTCATATTGAATATGGATACGCAGTTTGCGCTCGTTGATAGTTTGTCGCGACGCTCAGTTCTGATTTGCGATTCTCAGTGGTCTTTCAATAGATTAATCCCTTCTTGTGGTTCGTTTGCTGATGCAATCAGATTTGTTCGTGTCTATTTTTATGATCGAATCTTTGGATGAGTTTTTAAACTTTTTCCATGTATGGTCCTTATATGATCTAAAGTGGTTAGTTGTAAGAAAATATTCAAATTATGTATTTAGTTTACAATTATAATTGTAAACCATTATTGTAATATTGGATATTTTCTTGTTTAATAAAATTAACCGCTTCTATTAAAAAAAAAAAAGAATTTTGGAGACTTTGGAAAATGAAGGGCCATTATAATGTGTGTTTACTATATTGGCTCTTTGATTTGGGCTTCAACTATCCTTAATGAGTGGAATTTGGGCTTTCATAAGTAATTTTGGAGATGTTGAATAATGTCTATTCATATTAGGGGTGTGAATATTCGATCGAATTAAATTAAATTTTTTGAGTTATATTTTACAACTTAAACTTTATTTAATTTTTTTTATTCAAGTTGAGTTTTCATAGTTCCTATAAATATTTAATTGTAATTATTTATCATGTTATAGTATACTTGATTCTAATTTAAATAACTTTCTCTAATCATATAAAATATGTATATATAATTATCTATATTCTTTCATATGTGACAATATTTCTTTATATTTATATATATATTTATTATAAAAAATTGAGAGATTTGTCTCGAACTTAAAATTATCCTTTAATTACTAAAATTTTTGAGTTATTCTAGTTATTCAAATTTCTATTTCACAACTTGAATTTTATTTAATTTTTTTGAGTCGAAATGAGTTTATAAAATTTTGAGTTGAGTATTTTCGTTTCGAATCGAGTTGAGTTATTTGTTTTTTTCGAGTCGAGTTTTGCTCACCCCTAATTCATATACTTGTGCTATAGGTGATATGGACGGAAACAAGATTTCAGATTAGGGGGTAAAATATAAATGTTTGAAAGTGGTGAGAATAAATTTATAAATAAATTGAATTTTTAAAAAAATTAAATAAGAGAATAAAGGTGATTTTTTATGTTATATTTTTTTAAAAAAATTGTTTTATTATGATTGTAGGTTGAAAGATAAATAATTCATGTATAAAATATGTTAAACACAAATCAATCTTTAGATAAATAAACTTTGACGGTCTTATTTACCGATGATACCATTTTAATTAAAATCTTAAAAATAGTATAGATAAGCATTTCGTTTGTTAATTACTTATAACTAGATTTTAAGAGTTGACTAAGTTCAGGATTAGACCTGTTAAGGTCAGGCTACCTATACAAAATTCTTCTATTAGTGAAAGAAGTATGGATTCTTTTCGATATTTAAACTCGTAGAATCATATAATATGAGTATTTTTAGTTAAATGTATTCCTCAAAAAATAATCTAGTTAGAATTGAGTTCCAACGATCATAAACCCTGTATTGAAAAGATTCAAATATTATATTGACTTTGACTATGATCAATTATATTGATAATAGACTCTAATTGAGTCAATTTATTACTTAAGGACTTTATTGCATTTATTGAAAGCTTTTGATGATTAAAGTGTGAAAATTAAAAGTTTAAAAACAAAAATATAAAGATTTAAAAAGAGAGACTACTCATAATTTTCCTATTTTATGATGAGTCACGTACTTAAGGTGATTCATGTGGGGAAGCTTCCCACGTAAAAAGGTATAAAAGATATTAAAAGTAGTGAGTTTTACTATATAGAAAAAGAAATTAATAAAAAATGGTTAGTTAACTGTTATTAAATTATTTATGCATAATATAAAATAACTTTTAAAAAATCAAATTGTAAATACAAATAAACATGCTTACTTGTTTAATTTTAAACATTATTTCTAAAATTATCAAACTAATGAAGGTTTCATTTACCTTAGTTAAAGATTTGTCTTTACAACATTGATGGTAATTTTTATGTTTTAAACTTTGATAATGACATGATGTATTGTTATAATGCTGTGTGCTACAAATTTTTTAAAATTAAAAATAATATTAAATTTGTGTGTTTTGTCTTATGCTAAAATTTTATAGTATGTAAGTTTTTGTTAATTATGACGTAAATGATTAGAATATTTTTATTTAAATAATTATATGAATATTTTATTATAATATTTATCAGAAAGATAATTATATTATTCTTTAAAAATAAATAATGAACAAAAAAATTATAATAAGTTACAGGTTAACCTATAATCGAACCGTCTGTTAATTGTATCTTAACACTCCTAACCTATATTTCCTAACCTATATTTTTACAGGTTAACACTCCTAACATATACCATGAATTCAACAACATAATCCCATATACAATTTTCTCGATCTAAACTTTTCTATGCATAACTATCATATGCAAAGTTTAGAAAGACTTCATATGTAAATCACATTATAAAAAGCATCCATCAACATGGTAAATCAAAAACATTATATTGGATTACAAGTGATTTCTTTTCATTTCTCATTTCATTTTCAAAACAACATTAGATACACGGATTTTTTCAAGTGATATCTCAATAACTTAAGAACGATCAACTGCATGGAGTAATACAACACATGTACCATCTCAACACTACCAAGGCTAAACCTCCAAATTGGAGACAATACTCCCAATGTAGTAAACGCCATTTCATATCACTTTTACAACCACGAACGACTTATTATATAGTACTTTAAATCTTATAATTGATATAATCAATTTTTAAATCGCTTTTATTTTGTCACTTGCCAATATAATAATTACACCATTTAAAACTTCTTTCTTTCTCTTTCAAAAATACATTACATTATTGAAAATTCTTTGTTTTTATATGCATTAATTAAAACAATAAAATCAATACATTGAACCATGCATTCATTATTTTTATATTACATTAAACCATGCAATCAATATATCTTTCTTTTTTAAACCATGCATTTCTTCTTAATGCAACATCATCAATTATAGACAATTTTCGATATTAAATTATGTTTTAAAACATGCATAAACAATAAGTGTTTATTTTATCAAAACAAGTGTATAAACATTCACCACAAATTCGTAAACAAATTTTTTTAACAACTTTACTTATGAGTTTAATTTAAATTAAATTTTGAAGCAATTAATGGAGTTAAGAGCTTTGTGACTAAGGGAGGATGATAGAAACACTGGTATATAGTTTTATCGATTGCACGAGTCTATTTAGCACCAAAAGTTCAGAGCTTTGTGACTAAAGGAGGATAATAAAAACACTGAAATGGAGTTGATTTTTTTCATTTCGCAAAACAAAAGGTTAAAGCTTGTTGGGTATAGAGTTGAATTTTTACTGCCTTACGATTGAGTAGGTTAAGCATTCGACGGTGGAGTTTACAAAGTAGAGGTGAAAAAAACAATGTGTAGTTGTTAGGGATAAATAACACTAAAATCAGGCAAATATAATTTTGGATTTTTTATATAAAAAAATTCCTTAAGGATGATATATTCACAGTGTTGCAAGATTTTTGGTGCAATGTGTTTCATGATTCTCGGGTATGTTACATAAGTGGTGGATCGTTGGATGTACTGTAATTCTTTGGTCAGCTTGACTGGCTCGAAATAATATTTTGTTTAACAAGAAAAAGTTACCTATAGATGAATTACTTTTCTTGATTAAATTAAGATTGTTGTATTGAGTGAAAGCTACGATGGTGAATGTATCCAGGTGGTGGAATAGTCCTAGTTTATGTTATTTGTCGAGGGATGAGATTGATGGTCGTATACAAGTTGTGTGGCAAACGCCGGAGACCGAAGCATTGAAGTTCAATGTGGATGGTTCCGCATGAGGTAAGGGTGTATGGTTGGTTGTGGAAGGGTGTTACATGAAGTAAGTCTGTTCATGGCCTATTACCTTAGCAACTTTAGTATTGCTAGGTAGTCCTCCTTGTGGTCTAGTGTTTATATTTTGAGCAAACTGCCCAACCTGAGTTTCCAATGCCTTAATTGTTGCCTATTGGTTCTGCAACCTCATCTCAATCCTATTTATAAACGCATTTGTTCTTCTGATGAAGTTGCTATTCTCTGCCATATATGACTCAGTTTTCATCATGAATGCTTTTAGAGAATTTTCCAAGGAACTTACAGACTGCTGCTACATTTGCTGCTGCTGCATTTGCTGCTATGGCATTGGCTGCTGGACCTGTTGCTGCGGCAGATGTTGCATTGGTTGTTGGAATCCTGGGGGTTGGGTGGTTGGATTTAAGGCATTGTTAGGATTACTCCATGACAAGTTTGGATGCCTCTTCCATGAGGGTTGTATGTGTTGGACATCATATTGTTTCGGTTATAGTTTCCAACATAAAGGCTGGATTCTTGATTCATACAGTCAGAAGAATTGTGGTTACCTTCACATAAATCGCAAAAAGAATCAATCACCTTAACCTCACGGGTATTTTGTTGTAGTTGCAAATTTTGCACCATCTTGGTAAGAGAAGCCAATTATGCTGTCACTGAATTTGATGTGTCTAACTCATTCACTGTGGCTTGGCGTCTTACTCCTCCTCGCCTAGATGTAGGGAATTGAAAATCATTCTTTGCGAGTTTGTTTAGAATCTCAATAGCTTCCTCAGGTGCTTTGTCAAGGAGCATTCCGTTTGCTGAGGCATCTAACATCATCCTTGTCGGGGCATTCGTGGCATTATAGAACATGGTCACTTGTGTCCATAAGGGAAATCCATGCAAAGAACACTTGTGCAGTAACTCTCTGTAGCGCTCTCATGCCTCGTACATAGGTTCATCATCTGCCTGTCGAAAAGAAGTGATTTCATTACAAATCCGATCATATAAATTTGTAGGATTAAAGCGTGTAATGAAATCTCGGCATAATTCACTCCAAGATCCTATTGATCCTGCTAGAATGCTATTTAACCAGGCTTTTTCCCTATCCCTCAGTGAATAGGGGAATAATTTCAATCTCAAGACATCTTCATGGACTCCTTGGATTTTGAAGGAATTGCATATCTCCATGAATGACTTGAGGTGCTGCCTCGCATCTTCAGTCATAGACCCACCAAACTATCCAATAGTGTTAAGCATATTGAACATGATAGGTTTTAGCTCAAAGTGGTCTGCTTCTATTTCCGGTGTAACGACTCCTGGATTTAATCCATTTAAGTCCTCTTCACGGAAATCTCTGACAGTGAGCTGCCGCGACCTTGGTGGCGGTGGAAGACCTCCATTGCCGTAGGTAAGTTTTGTCCTGCCGGATGATCTGCCATAGCTTCTTGGATTTGTCTCCTCAACCTTTGCCGTATACGTTCGATCTCTAGGTCTAACTCGTATAAAGGGCTGATTGGGTTGGCCCTGGTCATACACCAAGAAAAACAACAAAGTAAAATAAAAATTAAAAATTAAAAAGCAAGAAAATAAAGAAAACAAAATTTAGTTGCCAATCCCCGACAACGGCGCCAAAAACTTGTTGCGTGTCAAAAGTGCACAATTAGTGCAAGTGAACACGTCGCAAGTAATAAAGTGATAAGTATAATCGTGTATCGTCTCCACAGGGATTGGTCTACTTAATATGCTTTCTTCGTCTTCTTGCTATGTAAAAATAAAGACACAGGTAATTTGAAGTTTGATGAAACTAAATAAATTGAAAGAAAAAAAACTAAGTAAAAGGATGAGATCTGATTAAGAGAGAGGGCAAGATCCAGTTATGTTGTATTGCGGATTTGATTGACTTGTCTCTGTCCAATGCAATTGTACATCACTGCCTCGGTAGTACTGCAGATTACTGCCTTAGCAGCAATGATACTTGTCCGCCGCGGCAATCCCTTGCTCTTGGGTGGACTTTATCAAAGTTCAGCAAAGTGTCCTTGGGTGACTCCGCTTATCCCTAAGTCTAAGTACTGTTGGTGATCAATCCTTGATGATACCTCCCAGCGTGAATCAACTATAATCATCAACCAATCTCACACTTCTTTTAGCCGCTGAAACTCTTAACCTATCCCTAGGCCGAGTTAGTATTTCTCGATTGAAATACCGTACTTATCCCTTTCGTGAATCTAACTCTCTCGAGTCTAGATAAATAGATTACTCACAAACTTTTCTCCCGATCTTGAATGCAAGAACCAAGAATGTCAAAAGATAAGCAAACCTTGATATTTTATTGCATTGAAACAAAGAACAAAGTACAATCTCCTCTCACAAGTACTCGACAACCTTCACCTAAACCGTAAGAAAACTTAGAACATAATTTGAGAGAAAGAAAACAATGAGTCTTAGGGTGAACTCTCTAAGAATCGACTCTCTCTATTCCCTTAGTCGGCTAGGTCTTATATAGGCTTGGCCTAGGGCAAACCTTTCCTAAGTAGAATACAACTTGGAGTAGGGAACAAGTCATGTACATAAATAAAATATTTCCAAGTTTATTCCAAGTAAGAAGCTTTCCCGCGTGGCCTTGTCTTGGGCTTTTCCTCGTGCTAACCAGATCCGATCCATGTGTTTCATATCCAGAAATGTCCATTGTATTTTTCTCTTCCAATCGCCTACAGTATCGCTACTTGTCTTTTAGCTGCTGCCTCGGCATCAGGTCCTGCCTCGACCATATTGCTGCCGCGGTAATAGTATTTCCTACACAGATGTAAACATGCAGTAAAACTTGCCTTTTCTATAAATATAATCTTTATAAGTATAACTTCTAAATATATCATATTAAGTATATGCATTGGTCCAAGTGGGTGTAGATTTAATGATTAATGCCCATAAAAGGTATAAAAAGTGATAGTGAGTTGAGCACTTATCAATGTTCTTGGGTCTTTTAGGCATTTTGGAGTCCAATTAAGTGGAGGTGAGAGTCATTATGGTTGCTTTAAAATGTTGTTGGCATCAAAATAGGGTGAGATATATCGGATTATGATTGATTTGCTTCCCTTGTTTTTGTCGCATGGGTTTTACACGTTGAGCGTCATTTATGCATTTGTGGAACACCCCATGGCGCAGCGAAACAAAATTATGACGGTCTTTCTAGTGATCCATGTACGTTTAATCTGGAATCGGGAGGAAGATATGCGATGACTTACATTGGGTTCCTTGATAAGCAACAAAAACAACATCTGGATTTGCTACAATCACGATCGTTCGACAATTCGAATCTTTAGCCTCCACAAATATCGTCTCGGCCTCTACTCAGTTCACCCGGTTGAGAGAGCAAAATCTTGAAAAACTGTTTTTCGTGATTCTAGGGTTTAGGAATTCGGAATTCTCTATAGTGGCTGCTAGACCAAAGATCCTTTATATAGGTGTAACCCTAGGTATAAGAGTTTGATTCTGAATTTGTTTATTAGAAATAATTACTTTAATTATTTCCTTAAATTTCGGAATCTATATTTAATTCGAATTTAAAAGGAATATAATTACTTTAATTATATCCTTTATTAAAATTCAGGATTAAATATATTCTACTTCAACTTATATATATATATATTTTGCTCCTTTTCAACCATTGGGTGTGACCCTGTTGGCTCATTGTAACGTTAGTAATAATATTAGAACAATTCTAATATTGCAAACAATGAGTAACATCTAGCAATATATCATTGTCATCTAAGTTACATGAGATCATGATTCGATGTATCATTTCCGTGACCAACTCTTTTAATGTATTATATCATTTTGTCCTTTTGTATCATTTTTCAGAACTTTGTCTATATATGTACTTTGACTCAGACCTAGAAGTCGTCTAGATCTATCTCTATATATCTTAACCCCTAAGATATATGCTGCCTCACCCAAATATTTCATAGAGAAACAACTACTTAACCAAGTCTTAACTGACTGTAAGGTAGGTATGTCATTTCCTATGATAAGTATGTCATCTACATACAAGATTAGGAAAGAAACAATGCTCCCACTTGTCTTCTTGTAAACACAAGGCTCATCTTCGTTCTTGATAAAACCAAACTCTTTGATCGCATCATTGAAACGAAGATTCCAGCTTCGAGAAGCTTGCTTCAGTCCATAAATGGACCTTTGTAGCTTACAAACCTTTCCAGCATTTCTTGGAGCGACAAATCCTTCTAGTTGTATCATATACACATCCTCTTCAAGTTTTCCATTAAGGAAAGCGGTTTTGACGTCCATTTGCCAAATTTCATAATCATGGAATGTAGCTATAGTAAGCAAGATCCTGATGGATTTAAACATAGCTACAGGGGAGAAAGTTTCGTCATAGTCAATACCATGAACTTGTCGAAAACCTTTAGCGACTAGTCGCCCCTTGTATGTTTGTACGTTTCCATCCATGTCGGTTTTCTTCTTGAAAACCCATTTATACCCTATAGGTTTTACCCCTTTAGGTGATTCAACCAAAGTCCATACTTGGTTGACTTACATGGATTTTATCTCAGATTTCATGGACTCAAGCCATTTCTCAAAGTCTGGGCTCGATACTGCCTCTTGATAAGTTCTTGGCTCATCTTGATCCATAATAAGAACATCTCCATGCGTGGTAATGAGAAATCCATATCTCTCAGGTGCATGGCGTTCTCTTGTGGACTTACGCAGTGATTGTGTTTCTAAATCTGGTGACTGTTTCTCAGCAATTTGTGGAACATGTTCAATCTTAGGCTCAGTGAATTGTTTTTCTTGAACTTCTCCAAGTTCAATGTCTCTACCCTTTCTTTTCTTATTGAGAAATTATCTTTCGAGAAAAACTTCTGTTCGAGCAACAAACACTTTGTTCTCTTTAGGGTTAAAGAAATAATATCCCTTAGTTTCTTTGGGATATCCAACAAAATTACACTTATGAGATTTGAGTTCAAGCTTTGTAGACATCTGATGTTTGACATATGCTTCGCAACCCTAAATCTTCATAAAAGACATACTAGGACGTTTTTCAGTCCATATCTCATATGGTGTCTTTTGAACAGATTTATACGGAACACGATTTAAAGTGAAAGCAATTGTTTCTAGTGCATGTCCCCAGAAAGAATTCGGAAGATCACTATGACTAATCATTGATCGAACCATGTCTAACAAAGTTCGATTCCTCATCTCAAAAACTCCATTCCACTGTGGTGTACCTGGTGGAGTAAGCTGTGATACAATCCCACATTCTTTAAGGAGTTCATCAAATTCTATGCTTAAGTATTCTCCACCTCTATCTGATCGAAGTGCTTTAATACTTTTGCCTAGTTGATTTTGTACTTCATTCTTGAATACTTTAAACTTTTCGATAGCCTCAGATTTATGGCGCATAAGGTAAATGTAACCATATCGGCTGAAGTCATCAGTGAAAGTGATGAAGTACTGAAATCCACCTCTAGCTTGTGTGTTCATTGGTCCACATACATCATTATGCATTAATCCCAATAAATCACTTGCTCGCTCACTTTTACCATTAAAAGGAGCCTTAGTCAATTTTCCTAATAAGCAAGATTCACATACATCCAGTTGTTCGAAAATAAATGAATCTAAGAATCCATCTTTATGGAGTTTTGATATGCGTTTCTCACTTATATGGGCTAAACGAAAATGCTAGAGATAAGTTTGATTTGAGTCATTTGTTTTTGATCTTTTGGTATTTATGTTATAAATGACATTTTCTAGATTTAAAATATATAAGCCATTAAACAATTGTGCCGAACCATAAAAAACATTATCGAGATAAAAAGAACAACAATTATTCTTAATAATAATCTCAAAGCCAATATTGTCCAAACAAGAAATAAAAATAATGTTTTTAGTCAAACTAGGCACAAAATAACAATCTTCTAAATATAAATCAAGTCCACTAGGTAAAGATAAAACGTATGCTCCTATAGTTAATGCAACAACTCTTGCTCCATTTTCCACTCATAGGTCTACGTCTCCCTTAGCTAGATTCCTTCTCTTTTGCAGTCCCTGTACAGAATTACATATATGAGAACCACAACCGCTATCTAATACCCAAAAAGAAGATGTTGATAGATTTATATCAATAACATAAATACCTGAAGTAGATGCACCATCTACTTTTGCGTTCTTAACCTCTTCAAGGTAGACGGGGCAGTTTCTTTTCCAATGTCTGGTCTTATTGCAGTGGAAACATTTTCCTTCCTTGCTAACTCCCCCTTTGGGTTTTAGTGCATCATGTCCTTTGGGCATAGGCTTACCTTTACCCTTGTACTTTGCCACTGCTTTTCCCTTTCCTTTGTCCTTGCGGACCGTCAGAATAGGCTTAGGTCCAACCTTAGTCATATTTTTCTCAACAGTTCGTAACATGCCAAGTAATTGTGGCAAAGTTTTGTTAATTTCATTCATGTTGAAATTAAGGACAAATTGATTGAAGCTATTCGACAACGATTGCAAAATAACATCAGTAGCTAATTCATCCTTGAGAGGAAAACCTAGCTTTTCCAACGTTTAGATATAGCCTATCATCTTAATCACATGAGCTCCTACAGGAGATCCCTCTACCATTTTGCACTGAAATAGAGCTTTAGAGGTCTCATACCTCTCTTGATGTGCTTGCTCCTCATATATTTCTTTGAGGTTTTGAATCATATCATATGCAACCATGTCCTCATGTTGCTTCTGAAGATCAGGAGTCATGGTAGCAAGCATAAGACATCCGACGTCTAACATGTCATCCATATGTTTCTTAAAGTTGTCTTTGTCAGCTCTAGAAGCATTAGTTGCCGGTTCATCTGGAAAAGGTTCTTCAATGACATATTCTTTTCTTTCCTGTTTGAGAATAATTCTCAAATTACGGAACCAATCAAGGAAGTTTATGCCGTTGAGTTTCTCCTTCCCATTCACTAATTTCCTAAATCACCAATCTCATCGTTATTTCTTTTAATTTAGCCATTATTGATCTCATCAATATATACGAGTAGAAGATATATATCATACATTGCATCACATACATGATAGATATAAAACAATAAGATTGCAATGGTTATAGCCCAAAATAAAGAACTAAGATGGCCCATCCCAAGCCAATGGGAGAACCTTGAAAGCCTAATTCAACATTAAAACTGCTTCTCAAGCATTTTCTCTCCTTTGGTCCAAACGTCTCGATGGCTTCTTGGAATAATATTACAATTATAGAAACTCGTTTTACATACGAGGGAGTAAGATGAGAAGAGAAGTACAACAGAGATAGAGAAAGGAACGACAAGCAGGCCGCATTTAAAATTTACAACTATTATAAAAGCAAGGGCTATAACCATGCATGTTAAACACCGTGCAAAGCAAACATATCATATATATGCTATCACGAAATCATTAATATTCGGGATTAAATATATTCTACTTATACTTATATATATTTTTGCTCCTTTTCAACCATTAGGTGTGACCCTGTAGGCTCATTGTAACGTTAGTAGTAATATTAAAAAAATTCTAATATTACAAACAATGAGTGACATCTAGCAATATATCATTGTCATCTAAGTTACAAGAGATCATGATTCGATGTATCATGTCCGTGACCAACTATCTTAATGTATTATATCCTTTTGTCCTTTTATATCTTTAATAGGCACAAGTCTTGGAATAGTCACACTTGTATAGCCTATTTTAATGTTTCTTGATATCTATAGTGGACTACTTTTAATGAATAATTTGTGATATCTCATATCAACGTATTCAAGCATGGTCATGCATTTCTAGTCCCACTCAATCAAGTGGCCTTTGATATATTTTCCTATTATGTAAGAAGGAAAAATCCTATCTTGATCATTCATATCTCACTACATATTTTATAATATATCCAATGTCAGTTTTTATAGTGTAACTAATTACGAGACACGTTTAACTACATCAAAACATAAAACAACATATGTTGAGATAGTAATAATCTCAAGTCTAAGGATCATACATATAGTTGTCACTATGAGCAATATCGTGACTGTCACATAATAATCCAAGATATATGCTCATAGTGGGTCAATCCAATATATTATTCTCTACTAATATATTCATGTATTAATTCTGACATCTCTATGTCAATGACAACTCATTGTCATCAATTAATCACATGTTAGTCTTAAGCGTATTATTATTATCCATACCCATAATAATACTTGACTAAGGATCTTTTAATAATAATAATAATACACATATTATTATATGGACCTTATTGTTTCTCAGTTTATGTTATACATTGACACATATATCTGAAAACAACAATGACAATGCCTTTATTCAATAAAATTGGTAAATCAAAATATTCTTACAATCATCATATGATTGGTCTTTGGGCATACTCTAATAGGTTCCATATGAGGTAAGGGTGTACGGTTGGTTGTGGAAGGGTCTTACGTGATGTATTGGCTATGTTCTTCGGTCTTTTAGGCATTTTGTAATCCAATTAAGTGGAGGTGAGAGTCATTATGGTTGCTTTAAAATGTTGTTGGCATCAAAATAGGGTGAGATATATCGGATTATGATTGATTTGCTTCCATGTTTTTTTTGCATGGGTTTTACACGTTGAGCGTTATTTATGCATTTGTGGAAGTGTTTTCACATTATTAATAATGCATGTGCAAGTTTTTTTGATTTAACCGTAATATGTTCTTTGGGAGGACAAAATATTTATACAAAAATTGTCTTAGAAGTCTGAGTGTAATAGTCTAACAAACTTCTAACCGTCTCTCTGCCTAACTAACAACCAGGAAAAGGTCAATGGTACAAAACATAGATATTTGTTGCACTCATCACAACTACACACACTCAAACACAAATGATCCTAAACACTATACTTAATACTCACCTATCTATCTTTACCTTTTTCACATCTTCTAGTACCTTGAACACCTTGAAACAATCTTGAAAACCCAACTTCCACACTAGAACCCCTTAAAAAAATTTCTTTTTCTTTTGTCTATTATTACCCCTATTGTCTGATCCTTCATGAATAACATGCTACTAAAAAAACATAAACAGAACAAGATAGATAAAACAAAACAACCAACTAAGACAAAAAATAACAAGCTACAAACTTAGGAAGTTGGAATAGGAAAGACAATTAATTTGTTTTTGTGACACTGAAAAGTTAGAGAAGACAATTGCTTTATCAAAATATCAGTTACCTGATCACAAGCTGGTACTTCATTTACTTCTAGTTTATCAGAAGCTACTTATTCTCTGACAAAATATAAATCCAACTTAACATGTTTAAACTTAGAATGTATGACTGAGTTTACTGAAACAACTACAACACTTGAATTATCACACCACATAATTGGAATTCCATCTGAAACAGCCTGCAACTCACCAAGTAAAGCTTGCAACCATATAAATTCAGAAGTTGCACAAGCTACACTTTTATATTCAACTTCAGTAGTGGACCTAAAAACAACTTGTTGCTTTCGAGAACCCAGAAAACTAGATTACCAACAAAATAGATACAAAAGCCTAAAGTGGACCTTCTATCATTAGAATCAGACCCCCAATTTATATCAGAAAAACCTTCAATTGCCAATCGAGAACGAGAAAAAAATTCTTAAACCATAACTAAGTATCCCCTGTAAATAACACAAGATTCTCTTAAATGCATTGAAATGTGTTTCCCTTGGATTCTGCATGTACTGACACACCTTATTTACAGTAAATGTTATTTTCGGTCTTGTGATAATAATATATTACAAAGACCCTATAATACTTCTATACTCTTTTGCATTATTAATCGAATCTTCATCTATTCTAGAAAGTCTATAATATAAGTGTAGGAAGACTGTTTACTGTTAACGCTCTAAAAAGCGTATATTTTATACCCTTTTACTTAAGGTTTTGTTGATTTCAAGTTCATTTGCATTGCATTTAGTTGCATTTCATGTGCATTTGCATTTAGATTAGGCTTTTATTTTATTTTCTCTTTTATTTTTAAAGATGCTGATTTGAAGAGTATTTTTGTTGGTGGTGATGTGCAGATTGCTGGGGCAAAGTTAAAAGATTGGAAGAGATGTTATAGCATATTTTTCAATGTTGGATCGAACTTCAAGATGCTATAGCATTGTGGGCGGACAAAATAGCACAACAGAAAGGACATACCTGCAACCCACTGTCCTCATGTGTTTTTCCAGGCCAGATGCACCTCTTCTGCACACGTTGCACCACACTTGCAAACCTGCATTTTCCTGCCATTTTCTGCAGCAAATGTTAGGAAATATTCCCTTGCACCGTTAGGGCACAAAACCCTAGAAGCCTCCTATAAATACAAGGGCGAGCCTCCTTCAACAATCGTGCAAGAGCAAGAGAAGAGCAAAAATAGTAGCTAAAAGAGCCACAAAAAGGAGTGAACTTTAAGAGAGCACGAGAGAGAAGAAAGAAGAAAGGAGACCACTTTCCTTCGTCTTCAACCTCAAGCTAAGCACCCATTGTTGGAGAGCTTCGAGCAAGGGATTTGCACGTCTTCGGGAGGAGCGACAAGCTAGGAAAAGTTTCACGACACATGCATTTGAGACTTCCTTCCTCTTCACTTTGCTTTACCACTTTTCTTACCGTTGAAAATGTATTTCAAACGATGAAAGTTGAATAGTTTACCTTAACTAGCCATGAACTAACTTAGTATGGCTAAGGCTTATTTTGGATGATCTTTATTTTGTTTAAATGAATGTTTACTATTTTCAGCGTTTATTTTAGTGTTTTGTTCAAGAAAACTAACACCTTTTTCATCTAAACCTTGGTTTGTAAGAGCATCGGGAGATAGCCATAGCTAAGGGGTTCGGGAAACTTAGATCTAGGATAGACAAAGCTAAGCCAACTTAAACAATGAGGTTACTGTGGGAGCAGAATCCTAACTCACCTTAGGGATAAGGGAGAGTTTCAACGACTAAAAGGGCTAGCACTTTATCAACATAAGATATGTTAGGGTTGAGACCTGGAGGTAATGCCTTAGCATTTTCGAGTGTTAGGCCTTCTGACTAGAGATAGTGGAGGCATTTTTATTAAACCCTATCGAGCACTTATTAAACCCGTGGAAGAATAAGTTTTCAGGAGAACAGTAAAGTCATTACAATAGCAAGCTTAGCTTGTCTTAAGCTTGAATATCTTCTCTATGTTGTGTTTGTGCACTTTATCTATCACTCCATTATCAATTTGATTCTACTGTATTTTGGTGACACTCTTCACTTTGCTCCAGCATCATTAGTAATACTTTTATTTTGCTAAAGCATTTTGGTGACAATTGCATAATTGCTTTAACATATGTTCAAACAAAGGATTATTTTATCTTTTGTGTATGTTAACTATTTTTGAAATAACCTACCCAATCCTCGTGGGAACGATCTCACTCACATACTTTATTACTTGTTCAATGTGTATACTTGCACGCAAATCAATCACACATTAACACTTAAACTCAACAAGTCTTTAAGTACGCAACATTTACTCTATTAAAACCATGTCTATGCAATAACTTCAAAACATATCTCTTTTTATTCTAAAAAATTACTTGAACAAAGTATTAAACTTCAATTCCTAGAAAATAATACAAGTTACCAAGGTCTTTTAAGAAAAATAACTTTATCTAACCTGTCTATAACTTGTTGTATTTCAAGTACATTATTTATTGTGTGAATGATGTCATCCACATATACAAGAAGGTAAACTACACTATGTAGTGTTTTCTTAACAAATAAAGAAACATCAAACCTAGTTAGAGTAAACCCATCATATAAAAGATAATTCTTTAGAGTTTCAAACCAGACTCTAGATGTCTGTTTTAGACCATAAATAACTTTGTGTAACTTACACACCAATTTTGAGTTTGAGTCTCCTTGTTCATACCTTGGAGGTTGAGTGATGTACACCTATTCTTGTAAAGCACCATTAAGAAAAGAATTGTTAACATCAACTTGCCTCAACACCCATCCTTTATTTACAACCAAAGAAATAATAGTTCGAGCAATGACTAACTTGACTACAAGACTAAAAACTTCAAGATAATCCACTCCTACTTCTTGAAGATAACCTTTTGCTATTAATCTTGTCTTGTAGCGAGAAACAGAACCATCAACATTTCTTTTGACCTTAAAAATCCATTTGCAATTGACAGGTTTCTTGTTGTAAGGTAGTGGAACTAAAAACCAAAACTTGTTTTGTAGAAGTGCATCATATTCTACATGAGTTGTTGCTCTCCAATGAAAATTGTGCATTGCCTACTTAATTGAAGTTAGTTCTATTTTAGTCTTAGGAGATAGAACTTGATATGCTTATGGTTTGAAAATTTTATTCTTGTTCATTGTTAGCATGAGTATTCCTATTTTGTTGTGGTTGTGCAAGAAGAGACTGGTGAGAAGTTGTTGCACCTTCATTGTGTTGAGAAGAAGCTAACATGATCTTTACATATGTATTATGTGAATGAAAAATTGACAAAACTACTGTTACACCTTCATTGTGCTGAGGAGGAAAAACTGACATAACTGGTGAAAAAATTTGTTGCACCTTCATTTTGTTGAGAAAAAAAAAATAAGCTAGTATAATTGTTGCACCTTTATTGTGATAAGAGATTACCTCATTATCAAAATATCCATGAGATTATTCACATTTTTACTACCTTGAAATAAATAAAAAGGAATTTGTAAGAAACCATATATTTCCTTCATCCTGAAGTTAATGGGCAAACAAAGGATGTTCATCAGTGTGTAGCATATAAAAAATTGGACCTTGTAGATTTGAGAAAATAGGAGTTGAGTCAACAAGATTTGAGTTAATAGGACCTTAACCTATATGATTCATACCTTGTTGTGATGTTGAACTTACATTAGGTTGAGTTGGGACTATTGTTTAGCATCACATTTCTCCTACCTTATCATGAGTACCACAGTTATGATGTACCACATTTGGTGTATATGAAAGACCAGAAGAGTACTTGTTGGGAAATAATATTTTGATAGCAAAGGAAAACCCTGTTGATTATGTGACTTGACAAGAACCTCCTAATTCTTCTTTTTCTTCTTCTTCAAAAAAAGATATTTTCAATAAAAATAACATTCTAGAAACAATTATCTTTTCACAGCTATCCAAGCATTTATACTCCTTCTGAGAGGAACTATATCTTAAGAAAGTATACTCTTTGTTTTGAAATAAAACTTATGTTGATTATAAGGTCTTGTAATACCTCAAACCTAGGTCTAGTTACTTAATACAAAAGTAACGAGAAATAATTGTTCGAACCAATTTTGAATTAAATTGAATTGATTAAATTAGTGAATAAATTAAATAGATTGAAGAACTTTAGGATAAAACTTGAAACTATGGATAATTGATTAGTCAATCGGAGGACCAAAATAACTTAAATAATATAAAGAGTAGCTTGCATGTAACAAGAAAAATATAAATAACAATTTTAAGTAATTTTACCCCAAATTTTAATATGTGGTCAGCCAAGGTTATAGCCATGGGTGAGTCATAATCTACTCACCATATCCATCCTTGTTAGCCAACCATAAATAGAAACAAAAGAAATGAGGATATCCATGGAGGTTTGATGATTTTGGTGCCAAATTCCTGTAAATGGGAAGAGAAATTGATCATTTTAACTTAGGAATTCAAGTAAGCTCCTTAATTTCTTCTTAATATTAGTGTTGACAAGAATTTTTGAAGCATGTTAGGCTGCTAGAAATTAGATAGTTGTTGGCAAAATTAAATAACATGAATGCTGATAAATGCATAAAAGTTCTAATTATTATATCATATTTCCACTCGATTATTGTTTGTAAAGGACAAATTTAATGACAATTAAGGATAATTCTGCATATTTTCCATTTTCCAACATACATGCACTCACTTTGCCATTTATCCATTATTTGGTGTAAAACAGGTATGATTAATAGTTTTCTTTCTTAAAAAGGAAATAACCATGCAGGTACGACCAAATAAGATGAATGGATGCTGGAATAAGAGCTGAAATGCAAGGATACACCCGCCACGACAGTAGATCGACTGCCGCGATAGTAGAGGAAAGATGATAACTGGTGCTCGATAGATGAAGAAAAATACGCTGACTCCAATGGACGATATGCGAGGCAAAACGAAAGAGAAGAGATAGAGTCAAGTCATTGTCAAAGTTGACGTGGAATTAAGAAGTTAAATTAGAAAATATAATAAAAGAGTTGTAATTCAATAAGGACATGTATTCTTTTCCTTTTAGAACTCTTTTTTTTATAGAAGTCTTTAACCTAGGCTTGGCCTATATAAAGGCAACCCCCTAAGGCTAGGAGGACAAGTCAGTTCTCATAGACAAACCCTAGCCGCCGACAAAACCCATCATGTTCTAAACTCCGTAGAGGCTTAGGTATATTGTGGAGTTGTTAGGGAAGAAAGTTGTATCTTATTTGAAAGTTATTAATGCAAACCTATTTTTGATAGTTCATTCTCTCTTGGTTCTTACTCTTTTTCACTTACGAGCACGAAAGATAAGTTTGTGAAGAAAAACTCATTTGTCTAATATTGAGAGAGTTAGGCTCACGAAACGAGAGAATATGGTCTTTTCTCATGGGCATCGACTAATCCGGCTTAGAGATAAGTCAACAAGGATTTCAATGACTAAAAGGAAGCATATAATCGGTTGCTCTCCATCCTTGATTAACGTCGAGAGTTATCATTAAGACATAGTTTTCAATAGTTTCCTCGCTTAGGGATAAGGAGGAACAATTTCGGATGCTCTGTCAAACTATGGAAAGTTGAGTTGTCGACAAGGCATAACCCCGCCTAGGCAACCAAGGCGACCCATAGTGCGACCCGCCGTGGCGACAATTCAACCACATGCATTAATAACTGGAGAATACGTACAACTGGATTCCCTTCTACAAAGCAAACTACCTAGCCTCACTTCTTACATTGTTATTTTCTTTAATTATTTAATTTTCTTTATTTTTTAGTTAGCTCATGATTACTCCAAATTACTTGTGTCTTTACGTTTTAGTGCACATTTATTTTGTAGTGTAACTTGCCTAGTCTCTATGGATACGATATCTAAAATACTACAACTTAGAAAAAGGTGAAGAAATCCGAGGACTCAAATCACTGTCACCAAGTTTGACGCCGTTGCCGGGGACTGGCGTCCCAACTTTGCTACATCATATCTCTGCGCCCTTTTTCTTTTTCTTTTTTTCTTTATTTTTCTTTTTTCTACATAATTTAGGTTGTTATATTGTTTGACCAGGGCTAACCCGTCAGCAGACGAATATCCTTTTGAACTTGAAGTCGAAAGAACCGCATGAAGCCTTCGACAAAGATTATGTGAAAGGATGAATCAAGCACCTGACCAGCAAGGGAACAACGCTGGCATAAATGTCGCCGGGGAAGCAATTCCCGCTGCCTTCGTAGTAGTCGACCCCGATAATCTCCCTCGTCAAGAACGGGTCCGTACTGTACGTGACTACTTGGAAGAGGATTTAGATGGGTTGACACCTACAGTGGTTAAGCCAGATATCGATGTTGAACATTTTGAGTTGAAACCGATAATGTTCAACATCATCAACATATTAGGACAATTTCGAGGTCAACTAAAGAAGATGCTCGACAACATCATAAGTCTTTTCTAGAAATCTACAACCCATTCAAGTTGCCGGGAGTCTCCGCTGACACACTAAAATTAAAATTATTCCATTATTCACTGAGGGATAGGGTGAAATCTTTGTTAAATAACCTTCAGCCGAGATCACTCAACTCATGGACAGAGTTGTGCCGAAGTTTTCTTGCCCGCTTCAGTTACACCAACATAACTGATAAGCTTAGAAACGATATTACATTCTTCAGGCAAGATGATGACGAATCCATGTATGAGGCAGGAGTGGACCACCACGCCAGAAAGAAGAAGAGGCTGATTATGAAACCTATCAGGGAGTGAAGGAAGATTTGTGTTTGCCCGGGACAGAATGGAATGGTCAACAAGCAACATAGCGCACGGTGAACCGAGATTCTTTACTTCCCAACGCTCGGTTGTGGAGCCACTTTGTTCGATACAAGTTGATGCCTACCTCGCATCATACCACTGTAAGTTTGCCCCGCCTTATGTTGTTGCATTCTATTTTATTTGGTTGCCCCATGGATGTAGGAAGGATTATTGTGCAAGAGACGCACGCATGTTGGAAGAGACCCAACAGCACCATCTGTCCTATTCATGAAGGCATCTGTCCTCTTGATGAAATTACTATTTTCTGCCATGTATGACTCAGTTTTCATCATGAAGGCCTTTAGTGTGTTCTCTAGTGAACTTACTAGTTGATGCTGCATCTGCGGCGGCGGCATTGACTGCTGGGCTTGCTGCTGCAGCATCGGTTGCTGAAATCCCGAAGGTTGGGTGATTGGATTTAAGGCATTGTTTGGGTTGCTCCATGATAGGTTTGGATGCCTCTTCCAGGAGGGGTTGTATATGTTGGACATCACATTTTTGCGGTTGTAGTTCCCAACATACATACCAGTTTCTTGATTCATGCAATCAGAGGAACTGTGGTTACCTCCACAAAAGTCACAATATGAATCAATTACCTTGACCTCACGGGTACTTTGTTGTAACTGCAGGTTTTGCACCATCTTGGTAAGAGAGGCCAATTGTGCTGCCACTGAAACTGATGTGTCTAATTCATTTACCGTGGCTTGGCGTCTTACTCCTCCTCGCCTAGATGTACGAAACTGAAAGTCATTCTTTGCGAGTTTATTCAATATTTCAATAGCTTCCTCAGGTGCTTTATCCAGGAGTGTTCCGTTTGCCGAGGCATCTAACATCATCCTTGTAGGGGCATTCGTGGCATTGTAAAACATTGTCACTTGTGTCCATAGGAGAAATCCATGCAAAGGACACTTGTGCAATAGCTCTCTGTAGCGTTCCCATGCCTCGTATATTGGTTCGTCTTCTTCCTGTCGAAAAGAAGTAATTTCATTACGGATTCTATCATATAAATTAGTGGGATTAAAACGAGTAATGAAATCACGACAAAATTCACTCCAGGAACCAATAGGTCCTGCTGGAATGCTATTTAACCAAGCTTTCGCCCTATCCCTCAGTGAATAGGGGAATAGCTTTAATCGCAAGACATCTTCATGGACTCCTTGGATTTTGAAAGAGTTTCAGATTTCCATGAAGGACTTGAGGTGCTGCCTTGCGTCCTAAGTTGCAGACCCACCAAATTGACCAATTGTATTTAACATATTGAACATAACATGTTTTAGTTCAAAGTGGGCTGCTTCAATCTCCGATGTGACGACTCCTGGGCTTAATCCATTTAAGTCCTCTTCCAGGAAGTCCCTGACAGTGAGCTGCCACGGCTGAGGTGGCGGCGGAAGTCCTCCATTGCCGGCAGGTAAATTTTGTACTGCCGGGTGTTCTGCCATGGCTCCTTGGATCTGTCTCCTCAACCTTTGCCTTATTCTTTCGATCTCTGGATCTAATTCGTACAAGGGGTTGGTTGGATTGGCCCTCGTCATACACCAAAACAAACAAGAGTAAAATAAAAATAAACAAGAAAATAAAGAAAACAAAATTTAGTTGCCAGTCCCCGGCAACGGCGCCAAAAACTTGTCGCGTGTCAAAAGTGCGTGTTTAGTGCAAGTGGACACATCGAAAGTAATAAGTGATAAGTATTTTATCGAGTTATCGTCTCCTCAGGGACCGGTATACTTAATATGCTTTCTTCACCTTCTTGTTCTGTAGAAAAAGTAAAGAACACAAGTGAGTTGATTTGATTTATCTAAACTAAAATAACTAAATAACAATAAAGAGTTGAAATAGTAGAGAGAGATGGGCTAGGATCTAGTTGCGTCGTATTGTGGATTTGATTGACTTGTCTCCTCTGTCCAATGCAATCGTATATCACTGCCTCGGCAACACTGCAGATTACTACCTTGGCAGCGACAATACTGTCTGCCGCCAATCCCTTGCTCATGGGAAGACTCTACCAAAGCTCGGCAAAGTGTCCTTGGGTAACTCCGCTTATCTCTAAGTTAGAGTGCTGTTGATGACTAGTCGTTGATGATACCTCCCGGCGTGAACCAATTATACTCACCAACCAATCTCACACTTCTTTTAGCCGCTGAAACTCTTAACCTATCCCCAGGCCGAGTTAGTATTTCGCGATTGAAACACCATACTTACCCCTTTCGTGAATCTAACTCTCCCGAGCTTAGATAAATGGATGATTCACAACATCCTCTCCCGAGCTCAATTGTGAAAACAAGGAATAACAAAGGATAAGCAAACCTTGATAACTTTATTGCATTGAATCAAAGACAAAGTACAATCTCCTCTCACAAATACTCGACAACCTTCACCTAATCCCTAAGAAGGTTTAGAACATAATGGAGGAGAAGAAAACAAGAATATAGATCGGCTCTCTCCCTAGGTATTCCGTATATCGTACATTGGGTGGCTAGGTCCTTATATAGGCTAGACCTAGGGCAAACCTTTCCTAAGTAGAATACAACTTGGAGTAGGGAACAAGTCAAGTACATAATTAAATATATTTCCAAGTTTATATTCGGCTAAGGGGCTTTCCCGCGTGGTCTTCCTTTGGGCTTTTCCTTGTGCTAGCCAGCTCCGATTCATGGGCTTCAAGTCCAGACACGTTCCTTGGATTTTTATCTTTCCATCGCCTATAGTCTTGCTTCCTGTCTTTCTGCTGCTGCCTCGGCATCAGGTCCTGTCTCGGTCTTGTCCCTGCCGCGGCACTGGTTCTCATGCACAGATATGAAAACGCAGTAAAATGTGCCTTTTTCTGTAAATAGTATCTATATAAGTATAACTTCTAAATATATCACATTAAGCACATGCATTGGTCCGAGTGGGTGTATATTTGATGATTAATGCCCAAGAAAGGAGTAAAAAGTTATAGTGTGTTGAGCACTTATCAACTACCGACACAGAGACTACAGCAGCATACAAATGTGCTGCCGCGACATTATCTGGATACATCTCCGCAATATTAACAAAAGACCTTGCTGCAGTAACATCCACCCCCTGGTATGTCGATCTTGCTAATTATTTAGCTAGTGGTATTATCCCTTATAACCTTAACTATAACGAAAAGAAGAGGTTTTAGCATAATGCAAAGCATTATTTCTGGGATGACCCTCTTCTGTTTAAACATTGTGCAGATCAGGTCATAAGAAGATGTGTACCAGAAGAAGAACAGAAAGCAGTACTCCAGCACTGTCATGATTCACCTTGTGGTGGGCATTTTGGAGGAAACAGAACAACAACAAAGGTACTGCAATCAGGCCTCTATTGGCCTACACTCTACAAAGATGCCCACGACTATTACAAAAACTGTGACCGATGCCAACGCACGAGCAATATCTCGAGACGACATGAGATGCCATTACAACCCATATTGGAAGTGGAACTGTTTGATGTTTGGGGCATAGATTTCATGGGACCATTCCCATCATCCCAAGGCAATCTCTACATCTTAGTAGTAGTGGATTACGTATCAAAGTGGGTCGAAGCAATTGCCACACCTCACAATGATTCCAAGACAGTTCAAAAATTTCTCAAGAAAAATATTTTTACAAGATTTGGAATCACTAGAGCAATAATAAGTGATGAAGGTAAACACTTTGATAACAGACTCATTGCCGCGGCACTAAAGAAACTCGGCATAACCCACTGACTTGCTACAGCCTACCACCCACAGACAAATGGGCAAGCTGAAATATCAAACAAGGAATTAAAACAGATCCTCGAAAAGGTGGTAAATCCATCTCGAAAGGATTGGTCTTATCGTCTAAACGATGCTTTATGGGCCTATAGGACAACCTTCAAAACCCCATTGGGAACATCTCCATATAGGCTTGTATTTGGTAAAGTTTGCCACTTACCTGTAGAAATTGAGCATAAAGCCTACTGGGCAGAAAAGAATTTAAACATGGATTGGGAAAAAGCTAGCCAAAAAAGACTGCTAGACCTTAATGAGATAGAAGAATTCCGAACAGCAGCCTATGAGAATGCCAAGATCTATAAAGAGAAAACTTAAAGATGGCATGACTGTAAATTACTGCCTAGGCAGTTCCTGCCGGGGCAGCACGTTCTCCTTTTCAACTCCAGGCTCAAACTGTTTCCAGGAAAACTCAAATTCAGATGGTCAAGCCCATTTGAAGTTGTTCGAGCTTTCCCACATGGAGCATTGAGGACAATGCTTGGTTCGAGTTTGGGGGTGTAGAATCACTGCCGAGGAAACAATCTACTGTCGAAGCCTTGCCAAGAAAAGGGAGTATTCAAGTGAAATTTTTTTGATAAGTTTTTTTTTACGCTCCCCGCTTTACTAGAATAAATTGCCTATACTTTTACACTGCTTATCGTCAGTATTGTCTTAGTTTATTCTTTAAGGCTATAGAAATCTTTCTCCTTACCATGGTTAGGTCTTGTTAAGAAGGTTTAACCTTAGGATACTTAAGGATGAAAACTTAGAAGCTTATTATAAGATAAATTTTAAAAACACTTTTGGGACTTGTTGGATTATAAGAATTCTTTGAATGAATTTAGGTGATAAAGACTTAGATTTTTGGGCAAGTGACTAGAGGTGCCCATCACCGGCCCTAGGAATTACTCTTTTTCATGCTAGAGGTACCCGAAATTGGCTCTAGTATGCTACAAGGAATATCGAAAAGAAAGAAGGAATTAGTGATGAGAAAAACACAATCCTTGAGGTGCCCGAAATTGGCTCAAGAATTAGTTGTTTAGAAAAGAAGAGAAAACTTAACCCAATTCTACTTTTCTTGAACTTAGAGTTTATCTAAGAAAGCCTTTAATCAAACTTGTCCACAAAAACGCACACACTCACCAAATCTTATAGTTTGTTTCTAGGTAAACCCTTGGGTAGCCGAAAGGTTAAGTCTAAAGAATAGACATAGTTATGGTGGGGAGAATAGATGGAAACATAAGACCAAGAGAGAATAGAGTTTGGCAAATTAATAGTTTGCATTGCTTGAGGACGAGCAATAGTTCGAGTTTGGGGATGTGATAAGTGCTCAACTCACTATCACTTTTTACACCTTTTATGGGCATTAATCAGTAAATCTACACCTAATCAGACCAATGCATATACTAAATGTGATATATTTAGAAGTTATGATTGTAAAGATGATATTCACAGAAAAGGCAAGTTTTACTGCATTTTTTACATCTGTGCAGGATAAACTATTGTCGCGGCAGCAACATGGCCGAGGCAGGACCTGATGTCGAGGCAGCAACTGAGAGCTAGGAAGAAATACTATAGGCGATCGGAAGAGAAAAATCCAAGGGACGTTTCTGGACATGAAACACATGGATCGGAGCTGGTTAGCACGAGGAAAAACCCAAGACAAGGCCATGCGGGAAAGCCTCTTAGTTGAAATAAACTTGGAAATATTTTATTTATGTACATGACTTGTTCCCTACTCCAAGTTGTATTCTACTTAGGAAAGGTTTGCCCTAGGACAAGCTTATATAAGACCTAGCCGTCTAAGGGAATAGGAGAGCCAATTCTTAGAGAGTTCACCCTAAGACTCAATGTTTTCTTTCTCTCAAATTATGTTCTAAGCTTTCTTAAGGTATAGGTGAAGGTTGTTAAGTATTTGTGAGAGGAGATTGTACTTTGTTCTTTGTTTCAATGCAATAAAACTATCAAGGTTTGCTTATCCTTTGCCATTCTTTGTTCTTGCATTCAAGCTTGGGAGAGAAGTTTGTAAGTAATCCATTTATCTAGACTCGGGAGAGTTAGATTCATGAAAGGGGTAAGTATGGTGTTTCAATCGCGAAATACTAACTCGGCCTAGAGATAGGTTAAGAGTTTCAGCGGCTAAGAGAAGTGTGAGATTGGTTGGTGAGTATAATTGATTCACGCCGGGAGGTATCATCAAGGACTAGTCATCAACAATACTTCGACTTAGGGATAAGCGGAGTCATTCAGGGACACTTTGCCGAACTTTGGTAAAGTCCACCCACGAGCAAGGGATTGCCGCGGCAGACAAGTATCGTCGCTGCCAAGGCAGTAATCTACAGTACTACGGAGGCAGTGATATATAAATGCATTGGACAGAGTCAAGTCAATCAAATCCACAATACAACGCAACTGGATCCTGACCTCTCTCTCTCTATTAATCAGACCTCATCCTTTTACTTAGTTTCTTTATTTCAATTTATTTAGTTTCATCAAAACCATAATCACTTGTGTTTTTATTTTATTTCTTTTTACAGAACAAGAAGACGAAGAAGGCATATTAAGTATACCAATCCCTTTGGAGACGATAAACGATAATACTTATCACTTTATTACTTGCGATGTGTTCACTTGCACTAATTGCGCACTTTTGACACGCGACAAAAAGCTAGATATTTGAGATTAAGTTGTATAATTTTTTTCAAATACCCATAATTAACTATTTGAACTTTTAAAATTTTATTCAAAATCATTTGGTTGTCGTTTTATTGGGATTAAAACGTGTAAGTCTAAATGGGCTTTATAGAGAATCCATTCGAATTTTAACCGAGTAAAGAGTTGAAAAATTGAGATTATGTTGTGTAATTAGGTTCAAAAGTCCATAATTAACTATTTGAACTCATAAAATTTAATTTAATATAATTTTGCGGTCATTTTACTAGGATTAAAACGTGTATGTCTAAAAGGGCTTTGTAGAGAATCAGTTTGAATTTTAACCTAGTAAAAATCTGAAAAATTGTGTCTATGTTGTATAATTAGGTTCAACAGTCTTTAAATAACTATTTGAACTCATAAAATTTGATTTAATATTATTTTGCGGTAGTTTTGCTGGGATTAAAACGTGCATGTCTAAATGGGCTTTATAGTGAACCCGTTCGAATTTTAACCGAGTAAAATGCTAGATATTTGAGATTAAGCTATATAATTTTATTCAAAAGACCATAATTAATTATTTTAACTCTTAAACTTTAATTTAAAATCATTTGATTGACGTTTTATTGGGATTAAAACGTGCACGTCTAAATGGGCTTTATAGAAAATTCGTTCGAATTTTGACTGAGTAAATAGTTAAAAAATTGAGATTATATTGTATAATTAGGTTCTAAATTACATAATCAACAATTTGAACTCATAAAATTTGATTAAATATCATTTTGCGAATGTTTTTATTGGAATTAAAACGTGCATGTACGTATATGAACGAAAAAAAACATAACCAAAATACATGGCAATATATAATGCCAACGCAAGAAAGTAAAAGCATAACAAACAAACGAATATATATACAAAAGCTATGTGGACAAAAAATAAAATAAAATAAACGTGAACATATATAAGCAACAACCTAAATAAATAAAAAGATTAAACTACAAAATAAATAAGTAAAAGACCAAAAATAGGAAATTTAAACACTGGAAAGGACCAAATTAAAATAAAAATAAAATTTAGGGGTCCAAATAAAAACAAAGTGAAAAACAATTAAAAACAGTGACTAAAATGAAACCATTTGAAAACATATAGGGACCGAGGAAAGGATTTAAAACAGGGGAATGGCTTAAAAATAAGTATGAAAGCACAGAGGGACCCGAACAAATAAAACTAATTTTTAAAAGAGATCATGACAGAAATCGGGACCAAATTTTAAAGCACTTTAAAACTGTAAGCACTGAAAGTGTATAAACGGAAACATGTGAAGCACGTGCAGCGCGTGCAGCGCACGCGTGCGTAGGGATGCAAAGCGCTGGTGCGTTGGCGCGTGACTGTACCTGAACCGGCTCTCCTCCTTGGATCTGGACAGTTGGAACCGACATGTCACGCGCCGAAAGATCCGTTGATTGAAGAATTTGTTGTTGATCCGTTTCACCATGCACCGATCGTCTTACTAGTGTCCCGAAGCAAAGAAGTTGAATGTTGGATGATCTAGCTAGCCATGCACTGATCGCCTTACTGACAACTAGATTGAATATCTGGTTCACCACGAACTGATTGTCTTACTAATGTCCCGAAGAGAATAAACCACCATGCACTGATCGTCTTACTGGAGGCTTGGTTCATCACGCACTGATTGCCTTACTGATGTCCCAAAAAACAAATAGCTTTTCATGCACTGATCATCTTACTGGAAACCCGGTTCACCACGCACTGATCGTCTTAATGATGTCCCGAAGAGAAAAAACCCACCATGCACTGATCGTCTTACTGGAGGCTTGGTTCACCATGCACCGATCGCCTTACTGATGTCCCAAAAAAAAGTACTAAATACTGAAGGGTCTACCTCACCATGCACTGATCGCCTTACTGAAAGCTAGATAAATATTCGGTTCACCATATAGTGATTGTCTTATTGATGTCCCGAAGAGAATAACCCTGCATGCACTGATCGTCTTACTGGAGGCTTGGTTCATCACGCATTGATCGCCTTACTGATGTCCCAAAAACAAATAGCTTTCCATGCACTGATCGTCTTACTGGAAACCCGGTTCACCACGCACTGATCGTCTTACTGATGTCCCAAAGATAATAACCCACCATGCACTGATCGTCTTACTAGAGGCTTGGTTCATCATGCACTGCTCGTCTTACTGATGTCCCCAAAAGAAAGGTATGATAAATTGTGAAATTCCTGTTAAAAGAGGTTAAAATGATTTGATGCATGGTTAGTATGCCTCTAACCTAGGGATGTCTGACTAAATGATGTATGCATGAATGGATGCATATTCTAGTATGCCCCTAATTCTAGGGAATGAATGCATGTATTAATGTGCCCCTTAAAATCTCGGGAAAACCAAATTAAATGATTAATGTTTTTTTTCTTTTTAATGTTTGAGGATTGAGCCCTCAAAATTTTGATCACCCTTGGATACTCGGGCTTTCAACCTCCTTGAGTCTTCCTCTTGATAGGAGATTGTAGGCTTGCATAAGTCAAAATGAGGTCTACTGGATTCGAGACCAAGGTTAGAAAAAATTGTTGATGAGCGCTCATGAAGTTAGGGTGAACATTTGCCCCCAAAACTTGAACATCAAATTCTTGAAATGTCGCATTGCGCACGGAATTCAATTGAGCGTGCCCCTATACTGATGGGTTCTATCTTCTCGAATGAAGTCTCTCTTAAAAATTGTCATGGATTAAGCTTGGTGGAATGTTGTTCTTAAGGAGAACTCTCATTGTTAGGCTGAATGGATGCCTTTATGCCCCAACAAAATTTTCCACTCTCTAAACCCTAAAAAGCGATATGCACTCTCTGAACCCTAAAAACGATCGAAAATGATATTAAATAAAATTTTATAGAAAAAAAAATAATTATGGGCTTTTGAACCGAATTATACAGCTTAAACTCAAATTTTGAACTTTTTACTTGGTTAAAATTCGAAAGGGTTCACTAGAAACCCATTCAGACATGCACGCTTTTAACCCTAAAAAACGATCGAAAATGATATTAAATCAAATTTTTTCGGTAAAAAAAAGTTAATTATGGGCTTTTAAACTTAATTATACAGGTTAAACTCCAATTTTGAGATTTTTACTCGATTAAAATTCAAACGGGTTCACTAGAAAGCCCATTTAGACGTGCACGCTATAAACCCTAAAAAACGATCGAAAATGATATTAAATCAATTTTTTTAGTAAAAAAGTTAATTATGGGCTTTTGAACCTAATTATACAGTTAAAACTCAAATTCGAACTTTTTACTTGGTTAAAATTCAAACGGGTTCACTAGAAAGCCCATTTAGAAATGCACGCTCTAAACCCTAAAAAAGATCGAAAATGATATTAAATTAAACTTTTTGGGTACAAAAAGATAATTATGTGATTTTGAACCTAACTATACTGCTTAAACTCAAATTTTGAGCTTTTTACTCGATTAAAATTCAAACAGATTCACTAGAACGCCCATTTAGACATGCACGCTCTTAACCTAAAAAATGAACGAAAATGATATTAAATCATTTTTTTTGCGTAAAAAAATTTAATTACGGGCTTTTGAACCTAATTATATAGGTTAAACTCAAATTTTGAGGTTTTTACTCGGTTAAAATTAGAACGGGTTCACTAGAAAGCCCATTTAGACATGTCTGCTCTGAACTTAAAAAACGATCAAAAATGATATTAAATCAATTTTTTTGTGTAAAAAAAGATAATTATAGGTTTTGAACCTAATTATACAGTTTAAAATCAAATTTTAAACTTTTTACTCAGTTAAAATTCAAACGGGTTCGCTTGAAAGCCAATTTAGACATGCACACTCTAAACCCTAAAAAAGGTTCGAAAATGATATTAAATCAACTTTTTTGGGTAAAAAAAGTTAATTATGGGGTTTTGAACCAAATTATACAGCTTAAACTCAAATTTTGAGCTTTTTACTCGGTTAAAATTCAAACGGGTTCAATAAAAAGCTAATTTAGACATACACTCTCCAAAACCTATAAAACGATCGAAAATGAGATTAAATCAAATTTTTTGGGTAGAAAAAGTTAATTATTGGCTTTTGAACCTAATTATACAGCTCAAACTCAAATTTTGAGCTTTTTACTCGGTTAAAATTCGAACGGGTTCACTAGAAAACCCATTTAGACATGCCCGCTCTGAACCCTAAAAAAAGATCGAAAATGATATTAAATCAAATTTTTTGGGTAAAAAAGTTAATTATGGGCTTTTGAACCTAATTATACAGCTTAAACTTAAATTTTGTGCTTTTTTCTCAGTTAAAATTCGAACGGGTTCGCTAGAAAGCCCATTTAGACATGCACACTCTAAACCCTTTAAAAGGTTCGAAAATGATATTAAATCAATTTTTTTGGGTAAAAAAGTTAATTATGGGATTTTGAACCTAATTATATAGCTTAAATCAAATTTTGAGCTTTTTAGTCGGTTAAAATTCAAACGGGTTCACTAGAAAGCCTATTCAGACATGCACGCTCTAAACCCTATAAAACGATAGAAAATGATATTAAATCAAATTTTTTGGGTACAAAAATTTAATTATGGGCTTTTGAACCTAACTATGCAGCTTAAACTCTAATTTTGAGCTTTTTACTCGGTTAAAATTCGAACGATTTCACTAGAAATCCCATTTAGACATGCACGCTATGAACCCTAAAAAATGGTTGAAAATGATATTAACTAAATTTTTTTGGTAAAAAAAGTTAATTATTGGCTTTTGAACCTAACTATACAGCTAAACTCAATTTTTTAGCTTTTTACTCCGTTAAAATTCGAATGCGTTCACTAGAAAGCTCATTTAGACATGTACGCTCTAAACCTTAAAAAAAGATCGAAAATGATATGGGGTACAAAAAGTTAATTATGGGATTTTGAACCTAATTATACAGGTTGAACTCAAATTTTGAGTTGTTTACTCAGTTAAAATTTAAACGGGTTCACTACAAAGCCCATTTACACATGCCCGCTCTAAACCTAAAAAACGATCGAAAATTATATTAAATAAATTTTTTTGAGTAAAAAAAGTTAATTATGGGCTTTTGAACCTAATTATACAGCTTAAACTCAAATTTTAAGCTTTTTACTCGGTTAAAATTCGAACGGGTTCACTAGAAACCACATTTAAAAATGCACGCTCTAAACCCTAAAAAAGATCAAAAATGATATTAAATCAAATTTTTGGGGTACAAAAAGTTAATTATGGGCTTTTGAACCTAATTATAAAGCTTAAACTCAAAGTTTAAGCTTTTTACTCAGTTAAAATTCAAACGGGTTCGCTAGATAACCTATTTAGACATGCATGCTCTGAACCCTAAAAAACGTTCGAAAATGATATTAAATTAAATTTTTTGGGTAAAGAAGTTGATTATGGGCTTTTGAAACTAATTATACAGCTTAAACTGAAATTTTGAACCTTTTCTCTGTTAAAATTCGAACGGGTTCACTAGAAAGCCAATTTAGACATGCACGCTCGAAACCCTAAAAACCGATCGAAAATGATATTAAATCAAATTTTTGGGGTAAAAAAGTTAAATATTGTCTTTTGAACCTAATTATACAGGTTAAACTCAAATTTTGAGCTTTTTACTCGGTTATAATTCAAACGGGTTCACTAGAGAGCACATTTAGACATGCACGCTCTGAACCCTAAAAAATGATCGAAAATGATATTAAATCAAAATTTTTTGGTACAAAAATTTTATTATGGGCTTTTGAACCTAATTATACAGCTCAAACTCAAATTTAGAGCTTTTTACTCTGTTAAAATTCGAACGGGTTCACTAGAAAGTTCATTTAGACATGCATGCTCTGAACCTTAAAAAAGATCAAAAATGATATTAATCAATTTTTTGGGGTACAAAAAGTTAATTATGGGCTTTTAATGAACCTAATTATACAGGTTAAATTCAAATTTTGAGATTTTTACTCGGTTAAAATTCGAACGGGTTCACTTGAAAGCCCCTTTAGACACGTACCCTTTGAACCTTGAAAAACGATCGAAAATGATATGAAATCAAATTTTTCGGGTAAAAAAAGTTAATTATTGGCTTTTAAACCTAATTATACAGGTTAAACTCAAATTTTGAGCTTTTTACTCGGTTAAAATTAAACGGGTTCAGTAGAAAGCCCATTTAGACATGCACGCTCTGAACCCTAAAAAATGATCGAAAATGATATTAAATCAAAATTTTTGGGTACATAAAGTTTATTATGGGCTTTTGAACCTAATTATACATCTCAAACTCAAATTTTGAGATTTTTACTCGGTTAAAATTCGAACGGGTTCACAAGAAAGCCCATTTAGACATGCATGTTCTGAACCTTAAAAAACAATCGAAAATGATATTAAATCAAATTTTTTGGGTACAAAAAGTTAATTATGGGATTTTGAAACTAATTATACAACTGAAACTCAAATTTTGAGCTTTTTACTCGTTTAAAATACGAACAGGTTCACTAGAAAGCTCATTTCTACATGCACCCTCTAAACCTCTAAAAAAGATCAAAAATGATATTAAATCAATTTTTTTGTGTAAAAAAAGTTAATTATGGGCTTTTGAACCTAATTATACAACTTAAACTCAAATTTTGAGCTTTTTACTCAATTTAAATTCAAACGAGTTCACTAGAAAGCACATTTAGAAATGCACGCTCTAAAACCTAAAAAATATCAAAAATGATATTAAATCAAATTTTTGGGGTACAAAAAGTTAATTATGGGCTTTTGAACCTAATCATACAGCTTAAACTCAAAGTTTAAGCTTTTTACTCTGTTAAAATTCAAATAGGTTCGCTAGAAAGCCCATTTAGACATGCACGCTCTGAACCCTAATACACGTTCGAAAATGATATTAAATTAAATTTTTGAGTAAAAAAGGTTGATTATGGACTTTTGAATCTAATTATACAGATTAAACTAAAATTTTGAACTTTTTCTCGGTTTAAATTCAAATGGGTTCACTAGAAATCCTGTTTAGACATGCACGCTCAAAACCTATAAAACGATAAAAAATGATATTAAATCAAATTTTTTGGGTACAAAAATTTAATTATGGGCTTTTGAACTGAATTGTACAGCTTAAACTCTAATTTTGAGCTTTTTACTCTGTTAAAATTCGAACGGGTTCACTAGAAAGCCATTTAGACATGGATGCTCTGAACCCTAAAAAACGATCGAAAATGATATTAAATCAATTTTTTTGTGTACAAAAAGTTAATTATGGGCTTTTGAACCTAATTATACAACTTAAACTCAAATTTTAAGCTTTTTACTCGGTTAAAATTCGAACGGGTTCACTAGAAAGCACATTTAGAAATGCACGCTCTAAACCCTAAAAATGATCAAAAATGATATTAAATCAATTTTTGGGGTACAAAAAGTTAATTATGGCCTTTTGAACCTAATTATATAGCTTAAACTCAAATTTTAAGCTTTTTACTCGGTTAAAATTCAAACTGGTTCGCTAGAAAGCCCATTTAGACCTGCACGCTGTGAACCTTAAAAACGGTCGAAAACGATATGAAATCTAATTTTTTGGGTAAAAAAAATTTAATTATTGGCTTTTGAACCTCATTATACAGGTTAAACTCAAATTTTGAGCTTTTTACTCGGTTAAAATTCATACGGGTTCAATAGAAAGCCCATTTAGACATGCCCGCTCTAAACCTAAAAAACGATCGAAAATGATATTAAATTAAATTTTTGGGGTACAAAAAGTTAATTATGGGCTTTTGAACATAATTATATAGGTTAAACTCAAATCTTGAGCTTTTTACTCGGTTAAAATTCGAACGGGTTCACTATAAAGCCCATTTAGACATGCCCGCTCTAAACCTAAAAAACGATAGAAAATGATATTAAATCAATTTTTTTGTGTGAAAAAAGTTAATTATGGGCTTTTGAACCTAATTATATAGCTTAAACTCAAATTTTGAGCTTTTTACTCTATTAAAATTTGAACGGGTTCGCTACAAAGCCCATTTAGAGATCCACGCTTTGAACCCTAAAAAAAGGTCGAAAATGATACTAAATAAAATTTATTGGTAAAAAAAATTAATTATGGGCTTTTGAACGTAATTATACAGCTAAAACTCAAATTTGAGTTTTTTACTCGGTTAAAATTCGAACGGGTTCGCTAGAAAGCCCATTTAGACATGCACACTCTAAACTCTAAAGAATTTTCGAAAATGATATTAAATTAAATTTTTTGGGTACAAAAAGTTAATTATGGGCCTTTGAATCTAATTATACAGGTTGAACTCAAATTTTGAGCTTTTTACTTGGTTAAAATTAGAATGGGTTCACTAGAACGCCCATTTAGACATGGACGCTCTGAACCCTAAAAAATGATACAAAATGATATTGAATACAATTTTTTTCGTAAAAAAAGTTAATTATTGGGTTTTGAACCTAATTATACAAGTTAAACTCAAATTTTGAGGGTTTTATTCGGTTAAAATTAGAACGGGTTCACTAGAAAGCCCATTTAGACATGCCTCCTCTGAACCTAATAAACGATCGAAAATGATATTAAACAGATTTTTTTTTGTGTAAAAAAAGTTAATTATGGGTTTTGAACCTAATTATACAGTTTAAACTCAAATTTTTAACTTTTTACTCGGTTAAAATTCAAACGGGTTTGCTAGAAATCCTTTTAGACATGCACACTCTAAACCCTAAAAAAGGTTCGAAAATGTTATTAAATCATTTTTTTTGGGTAAAAAAAAGTTAATTATGGGGTTTTGAACCTAATTATATAGTTTGAACTCAATTTTTGACTTTTTTACTTGGTTAAAATTCAAACGGGTTCACTAAAAAGCTCATTTAGACATGCAAGCTCTAAAACCTAAAAAAGGTTCGAAAATGATATTAAATCAATTGTTTGGGTAAAAAAAGTTAATTATGGGATTTTGAACCTAATTATACAGCTTAAACTCAAATTTTGAGCTTTTTAGTCGGTTAAAATTCAAACGGGTTCACTAGAAGCCTATTCAGACAAGCATGCTCTAACACTATAAAACGATCAAAAATGATATTAAATCAAATTTTTTGGGTAAAAAAAGTTAATTATGGGCTTTCAAACCTAATTATACAGGTTAAACTCAAATTTTGAGATTTTTACTCGGTTAAAATTCGAACGAGTTCACTAGAAAGCCCATTTACACTTGCACGCTCTGAACCTTAAAAAATGATAGAAAATGATATGAAATCAAATTTTTGGGGTAAAAAAAGATAATTATGGGCTTTTTGAACCTATTTTACAGGTTAAACTCAAATTTTGAGATTTTTACTCGGTTAAAATTCGAACGGGTTCATAAGAAAGCCCATTTAGAGATGCACGCTCTATACCCTAAAAAACGATAGAAAATGATATTAAATCAAATTTTTGGGGTACAAAAAGTTAATTATGGGCTTTTGAACATAATTATACAGCTCAAACTCAAATTTTGAGCATTTTACTCGGTTAAAATTCGAATGGGTTCACTAGAAAGCTCATTTAGACATGCACGCTCTGAACCCTAAAAAAGATCAAAAATGATATTAATTCAACTTTTTGGGGTACAAAAAAGTTAATTATGGGCTTTTGAACCAAATTATACAGCTTAAACTCAAATTTTGAGCTTTTTAATCTGTTAAAATTCGAACAAGTTCACTAGAAAGCCTATTTAGACATGCATGCCCTGAACCCTAAAAAATGATCGAAAATGATATTAAATCATTTTTTTTGGGTTCAAAAAAGTTAATTATGGGCTTTTGAACCTAATTATGGAGCCTAAACTCAAATTTTGAGCTTTTTACTTGGTTAAAATTCGAAAGGGTTCACATGAAAGCCCATTTAGACATGCACACTTTGAACCCTAAAAAATGATCGTAAATGATATTAAATCAAATATTTTTTGTAAAAAAAGATAATTATGGGTTTTCAACCTAATTATACAACTTAAACTCAAATTTTAAGCTTTATACTCGGTTAAAATTCAAATGGGTTCACTAGAAAGCCCATTTAGACATGAAGGCTCTGAACCCTAAAAATGATCTAAAATGATATTAAATCAAATTTTTTGGGTACAGAAAGTTAATTATGGGCTTTTGAACCTAATGATACATCTTAAACTCAAATTTTGAGCTCTTTACTCTGTTAAAATTCGAACGGGTTCACTGGAAAGCCATTTAGAAATGCACGCTGTAAACCCAAATTTAGACATGCATGCTCTGAACCCTAAAAAACGATAAAAAATGATATTAAATCAATTTTTTTGGGTAAAAAAAAGTTAATTAGGGGCTTTTGAACCTAATTATACAGCTTAAACTCAAAGTTTAAGCTTTTTACTCTGTTAAAATTCAAATAGGTTCGCTAGAAAGCCCATTTAGACATGCACGCTCTGAACCCTAATACACGTTCGAAAATGATATTAAATTAAATTTTTGAGTAAAAAAGGTTGATTATGGACTTTTGAATCTAATTATACAGATTAAACTAAAATTTTGAACTTTTTCTCGGTTTAAATTCAAATGGGTTCACTAGAAATCCCGTTTAGACATGCACGCTCAAAACCTATAAAACGATAAAAAATGATATTAAATCAAATTTTTTGGGTACAAAAATTTAATTATGGGCTTTTGAACTGAATTATACAGCTTAAACTCTAATTTTTAGCTTTTTACTCTGTTAAAATTCGAACGGGTTCACTAGAAAGCCCATTTAGACGTGCACGCTCTGAACCATATAAAACGATCGAAAATGATATTGAATCAAATATTTTGGGTAAAAAAAGATAATTATGGGCTTTTGAACCGAATATTACAGCTTAAACTCAATTTTTGAGCTTTTTACTCGGCTAAAATTCGAACGGGTTCACTAGAAAACTCATTTAGACATGCATGTTCTGAACCCTAAAAATGATCAAAAATGATATTAATTCAACTTTTTGAGGTATAAAAAGTTAATTATGGGCTTTTGATCCTAATTATACAGGTGAAACTCAAATTTTTGAGATTTTTACTCGGTTAAAATTCGAACAGGTTCACTAGAAAGCCCATTTAGACATGCACGCTCTAGACCCTAACACACGATCGAAAATGATATTAAATCAAATTTTTTGGGTACAAAAAGTTAATTATGGGCTTTTGAACCTAATTATATAGCTTAAACTCAAATTTTGAATCAAATATTTTGGGTAAAAAAAGATAATTATGGGCTTTTGAACCGAATATTACAGCTTAAACTCAATTTTTGAGCTTTTTACTCGGCTAAAATTCGAACGGGTTCACTAGAAAGCTCATTTAGACGTGCATGTTCTAAACCCTAAAAAAGATCAAAAATGATATTAATTCAACTTTTTGAGGTATAAAAAGTTAATTATGGGCTTTTGATCCTAATTATACAGGTGAAACTCAAATTTTTGAGATTTTTACTCGGTTAAAATTCGAACAGGTTCACTAGAAAGCCCATTTAGACATGCACGCTCTAGACCTTAAAAAACGATAGAATATGATATGAAATCAAATTTTGTTGAAAAAAAGGTAATTATGGGCTTTTTGAACCTATTTTATAGGTTAAACTCAAATTTTGAGATTTTTACTCGGTTTAAAGTCGAACGTGTTCAAAAGAAAGCCCATTTAGAGATGCACGCTCTAAACCATAAAAAACGATAGAAAATGATATTAAATCAAATTTTTTGGGTACAAAAAGTTAATTATGGGCTTTTGAACCTAATGATACAGCTCAAACTCAAATTTTGAGCTTTTTACTCTGTTAAAATTCGAACGGGTTCACTAGAAAGCTCATTTAGACATGCACGCTCTGAACCCTAAAAAAGATCAAAAATGATATTAATTCAACTTTATGGGGTACAAAAAGTTAATTATGGGCTTTTGAACCTAATTATACATCTTAAACTCAAATTTTGAGCTTTTTACTTGGTTAAAATTCGAACGAGTTCACTAGAACGCCTATTTAGACATGCATGCTCTGAACCATAAAAAATGATCAAAAATGATATTAAATCAATTTTTTGGGTAAAAAAAAAGTTAATTATGGGCTTTTGAACCTAATTATATAGCTTAAACTCAAATTTTGAGCTTTTTACTTGGTTAAAATTCGAACGGGTTCACTAGAAAGTCCATTTAGACATGCACGCTCTGAAACCTAAAAAACGATAGAAAATGATATTAAATCAAATTTTTTGGTACAAAAAGTTAATTATGCGTTTTTGAACCTAATGATACAGCTCAAACTCAAATTTTGAGCTTTTTACTCGTTTAAAATTCGAACGGGTTCAGTAGAGAGCTCATTTAGACATGCACGCTTTGAACCCTAAAAAAGATCAAAAATGATATTAATTCAACTTTTTGGGGTACAAAAAGTTAATTATGGGCTTTTGAACCTAATTATACAGCTTAAACTCAAATTTTGAGGTTTTTATTCTGTTAAAATTCAAACGAGTTCACTAGAAAACCCATTTAGAAATGCACGCTCTAAACCCAAATTTAGACATGCATGCTCTAAACCCTAAAAAACGATAAAAAATGATATTAAATCAATTTTTTTGGGTAAAAAAAGTTAATTAGGGGCTTTTGAACCTAATTATACAGCTTAAAATCAAATTTTGAGCTTTTACTAGGTTAAAATTCGAACGGGTTCACAAGAAAGCCCATTTAGACATGCACACTCTGAACCCAAAAACACGATCGAAAATGACATTAAATCAAATTTTTTGGGTACAAAAAGTTAATTATGGGCTTTTGAACCTAATTATATAGCTTAAACTCAAATTTTGAGCTTTTTACTCGGTTAAAATTCGAAAGGGTTCACTTGAAAGCCCATTTAGACATGCACGCTCTGAAACCTAAAAAACGATAGAAAATGATATTAAATCAATTTTTTTTGGTACAAAAAGTTAATTATGCGTTTTTGAACCTAATGATACAACTCAAACTCAAATTTTGAGCTTTTTACTCGTTTAAAATTTGAACGGGTTCACTAGAAAGCTCATTTAGACATGCACGCTTTGAACCCTAAAAAAGATCAAAAATGATATTAATTCAACTCTTTGGGGTACAAAAAGTTAATTATGGGCTTTTGAACCTAATTATACAGCTTAAACTCAAATTTTGAGCTTTTTATTCTGTTAAAATTCAAACGAGTTCACTAGAAAGCCCATTTAGAAATGCACGCTCTAAACCCAAATTTAGACATGCATGCTCTAAACCCTAAAAAACGATAAAAAATGATATTAAATCAATTTTTTTGGGTAAAAAAAGTTAATTAGGGGCTTTTGAACCTAATTATACAGCTTAAACTCAAATTTTGAGCTTTTACTAGGTTAAAATTCGAACGGGTTCACAAGAAAGCCCATTTAGACATGCACACTCTAAACCCTAAAACACGATCGAAAATGATATTAAATCAAATTTTTTGGGTACAAAAAGTTAATTATGGGCTTTTGAACCTAATTATATAGCTTAAACTCAAATTTTGAGCTTTTTACTCGGTTAAAATTCGAAAGGGTTCACTTGAAAGCCCATTTAGACATGCACACTTTGAACCCTAAAAATGATCGTAAATGATATTAAATCAAATATTTTGTGTAAAAAAAGATAATTATGGGTTTTCAACCTAATTATACAACTTAAACTCAAATTTTGAGCTTTATACTCGGTTAAAATTCAAACGGGTTCACTAAAAATCCCTTTTAGACATGCAGGCTCTAAACCCTAAAAAACGATCTAAAATGATATTAAATCAAATTTTTTGGGTAAAAAAAGTTAATTATGGGATTTTTAACCTAATTATACAGCTTACACTCAAATTTTGAGCTTTTTACTAGGTTAAAATTCGAACGGGTTCACTAGAAAGCCCATTTAGACGTGCACGCTCTGAACCATATAAAACGATCGAAAATGATATTGAATCAAATATTTTGGGTAAAAAAAGATAATTATGGGCTTTTGAACCGAATATTACAGCTTAAACTCAATTTTTGAGCTTTTTACTCGGCTAAAATTCGAACGGGTTCACTAGAAAGCTCATTTAGACATGCATGTTCTGAACCCTAAAAAAGATCAAAAATGATATTAATTCAACTTTTTGAGGTATAAAAAGTTATTTATGGGCTTTTGATCCTAATTATACAGGTGAAACTCAAATTTTTGAGATTTTTACTCGGTTAAAATTCGAACAGGTTCACTAGAAAGCCCATTTAGACATGCACGCTCTAGACCTTAAAAAACGATAGAATATGATATGAAATCAAATTTTGTTGAAAAAAAGGTAATTATGGGCTTTTTGAACCTATTTTATAGGTTAAACTCAAATTTTGAGATTTTTACTCGGTTTAAAGTCGAACGTGTTGAAAAGAAAGCCCATTTAGAGATGCACGCTCTAAACCCTAAAAAACGATAGAAAATGATATTAAATCAAATTTTTTGGGTACAAAAAGTTAATTATGGGCTTTTGAACCTAATGATACAGCTCAAACTCAAATTTTGAGCTTTTTACTCTGTTAAAATTCGAACGGGTTCTCTAGAAAGCTCATTTAGACATGCACGCTCTGAACCCTAAAAAGATCAAAAATGATATTAATTCAACTTTATGGGGTACAAAAAGTTAATTATGGGCTTTTGAACCTAATTATCCAGCTTAAACTCAAATTTTGAGCTTTTTACTTGGTTAAAATTCGAACGAGTTCACTAGAAAGCCTATTTAGACATGCATGCTCTGAACTATAAAAAATGATCAAGAATGATATTAAATCAATTTTTTGGGTAAAAAAAAAGTTAATTATGGGCTTTTGAACCTAATTATATAGCTTAAACTCAAATTTTGAGCTTTTTACTTGGTTAAAATTCGAACGGGTTCACTAGAAAGCCCATTTAGACATGCACGCTCTGAAACCTAAAAAACGATAGAAAATGATATTAAATCAAATTTTTTTGGTACAAAAAGTTAATTATGCATTTTTAAACCTAATGATACAGCTCAAACTCAAATTTTGAGCTTTTTACTCGTTTAAAATTTGAACGGGTTCACTAGAAAGCTCATTTAGACATGCACGCTTTGAACCCTAAAAAAGATCAAAAATGATATTAATTCAACTCTTTGGGGTACAAAAAGTTAATTATGGGCTTTTGAACCTAATTATACAGCTTAAACTTAAATTTTGAGCTTTTTATTCTGTTAAAATTCAAACGAGTTCACTAGAAAGCCCATTTAGAAATGCACGCTCTAAACCCAAATTTAGACATGCATGCTCTAAACCCTAAAAAACGATAAAAGATGATATTAAATCAATTTTTTTTGGTAAAAAAAGTTAATTAGGGGCTTTTGAACCAAATTATACAGCTTAAACTCAAATTTTGAGCTTTTACTAGGTTAAAATTCGAACGGGTTCACAAGAAAGCCCATTTAGACATGCACACTCTGAACCCTAAAACACGATCGAAAATGATATTAAATCAAATTTTTTGGGTACAAAAAGTTAATTATGGGCTTTTGAACCTAATTATATAGCTTAAACTCAAATTTTGAGTTTTTTACTCGGTTAAAATTCGAAAGGGTTCACTTGAAAGCCCATTTAGACATGCACACTTTGAACCCTAAAAATGATCGTAAATGATATTAAATCAAATATTTTGTGTAAAAAAAGATAATTATGGGTTTTCAACCTAATTATACAACTTAAACTCAAATTTTGAGCTTTGTATTCGGTTAAAATTCAAACGGGTTCACTAGAAAGCCCATTTAGACATGCAGGCTTTGAACCCTAAAAAACGATCTAAAATGATATTAAATCAAATTTTTGGGTAAAAAAAGTTAATTATGGGCTTTTGAACCTAATTATACAGCTTAAACTCAAATTTTGAGCTTTTTACTTGGTTAAAATTCGAACGGGTTCACTAGAAAGCCAATTTAGACATGCATGCTCTGAACCTTTAAAAATGATCGAAAATTGTATGAAATCAAATTTTTTTGGTACAAAAAGTTAATTACGGGCTTTTGAACCTATTTATACAGGTTAAACTCAAATTTTGAGATTTTTACTCGGTTAAAATTCGAACGTGTTCACAAGAAAGCCCATTTAGACATGCACGCTCTAAACCCTAAAACACGATCGAAAATGATATTAAATCAAATTTTTTGGGTACAAAAAGTTAATTATATACTTTTGAACCTAATTATATAGCTTAAACTCAAAGTTTGAGCTTTTTACTCGGTTAAAATTCGAAAGGGTTCACTTGAAAGCCTATTTAGACATGCACACTTTGAACCCTAAAAAATGATCGTAAATGATATTAAATCAAATATTTTGTGTAAAAAAAGATAATTATGGGTTTTCAACCTAATTATACAACTTAAACTCAAATTTTGAGCTTTATACTCGGTTAAAATTCAAACGGGTTCACTAAAAATCCCTTTTAGACATGCAGGCTCTAAACCCTAAAAAACGATCTAAAATGATATTAAATCAAATTTTTCGGGTACAAAAAGTTAATTATGGGCTTTTGAACCTAATGATACAGCTTAAACTCAAATTTTGAGCTCTTTACTCTGTTAAAATTCGAACGGGTTCACTAGAAAGCTCATTTAGACATGCACGCTCTAAACCCTAAAAAAGATCAAAAATGATATTAATTCAACTTTTTAGGGTACAAAAAGTTAATTATGGGCTTTTGAACCTAATTATACAGCTTGAACTCAAATTTTGAGCTTTTTAATCTGTTAAAATTCGAACGAGTTCACTAGAAAGCATATTTAGACATGCATGCTCTGAACCCTAAAAAATGATCGTAAATGATATTAAATCAAATATTTTGTGTAAAAAAAGATAATTATGGGCTTTTGAACCGAATATTACAGCTTAAACTCAAATTTTGAGCTTTATACTCGGTTAAAATTCAAACGGGTTCACTAGAAAACCCATTTAGACATGCAGGCTCTGAACCCTAAAAAACGATCTAAAATGATATTAAATCAAATTTTTTGGGTAAAAAAAGTTAATTATGGGATTTTTAACCTAATTATACAGCTTACACTCAAATTTTGAGCTTTTTACTAGGTTAAAATTCGAACGGGTTCACCAGAAAGCCCATTTAGACGTGCACACTCTGAACCCTAAAAAACGATCGAAAATGATATTGAATCAAATATTTTGGGTAAAAAAAGATAACGATGGGCTTTTGAACCGAATATTACAGCTTAAACTCAAATTTTGAGCTTTTTACTCGGTTAAAATTCGAACGGGTTCACTAGAAAGCTCATTTAGACATGCATGCTCTGAACCCTAAAAAAGATCAAAAATGATATTAATTCAACTTTTTGAAGTACAAAAAGTTAATTATGGGCTTTTGATCCTAATTATACAGGTGAAACTCAAATTTTTGAGATTTTTACTGGGTTAAAATTCGAACGGGTTCACTAGAAAGCCCATTTAGACATGCACGCTCTGAACCTTAAAAAACGATAGAAAATGATATGAAATCAAATTTTGTTGAAAAAAGGTAATTATGGGCTTTTTGAACCTATTTTATAGGTTAAACTCAAATTTTACGATTTTTACTCGGTTTAAAGTCGAACGTGTTCAAAAGAAAGACCATTTAGAGATGCACGCTCTAAACCCTAAAAAACGATAGAAAATGATATTAAATCAAATTTTTTGGGTACAAAAAGTTAATTATGTGCTTTTGAACCTAATGATACAGCTCAAACTCAAATTTTGAGCTTTTTACTCTATTAAAATTCGAACGGGTTCACTAGAAAGCTCATTTAGACATGCACGCTCTGAACCCTAAAAAAGATCAAAAATGATATTAATTCAACTTTATGGGTTACAAAAAGTTAATTATGGGCTTTTGAACCTAATTATATAGCTTAAACTCAAATTTTGAGCTTTTTAATCTGTTAAAATTCGAACGAGTTCACTAGAAAGCCTATTTAGACATGCATGCTCTGAACCCTAAAATATGATCGAAAATGATATTAAATCAATTTTTTGGGTAAAAAAAAGTTAATTATGGGCTTTTGAACCTATTTATACAGGTTAAACTCAAATTTTGAGATTTTTACTCGGTTAAAATTTGAACGAGTTCACAAGAAAGCCCATTTAGACATGCACGCTCTGAACCTTAAAACACGATCGAAAATGATATTAAATCAAATTTTTTGGGTACAAAAAGTTAATTTTGGGCTTTTGAACCTAATTATATAGCTTAAACTCAAATTTTGAGCTTTTTACTCGTTTAAAATTTGAACGGGTTCACTAGAAAGCTCATTTAGACATGCACGCTTTGAACCCTAAAAAAGATCAAAAATGATATTAATTCAACTTTTTGGGGTACAAAAAGTTAATTATGGGCTTTTGAACCTAATTATACAGCTTAAACTCAAGTTTTGAGCTTTTTATTCTGTTAAAATTCAAACGAGTTCACTAGAAAGCCCATTTAGAAATGCACGCTCTAAAACCAAATTTAGACATGCATGCTCTAAACCCTAAAAAACGATAAAAAATGATATTAAATCAATTATTTTGGGTAAAAAAAGTTAATTAGGGGATTTTGAACCTAATTATACAGCTTAAAATCAAATTTTGAGCTTTTACTAGGTTAAAATTCGAACGGGTTCACAAGAAAGCCCATTTAAACATGCACACTCTGAACCCTAAAACACGACCGAAAATCACATTAAATCAAATTTTTTGGGTACAAAAAGTTAATTATGGGCTTTTGAACCTAATTATATAGCTTCAACTCAAATTTTGAGCTTTTTACTCGGTTAAAATTCGAATGGGTTCACTTGAAAGCCCATTTAGACATGCACACTTTGAACCCTAAAAATGATCGTAAATGATATTAAATCAAATATTTTGTGTAAAAAAAGATAATTATGGGTTTTCAACCTAATTATACAACTTAAACTCAAATTTTGACCTTTGTACTCGGTTAAAATTCAAACAGGTTCACTAGAAAGCCCATTTAGACATGAAGGCTCTGAACCCTAAAAAACGATCTAAAATGATATTAAATCAAATTTTTTGGGTAAAAAAAGTTAATTATGGGATTTTTAACCTAATTATACAGCTTACACTCAAATTTTGAGCTTTTTACTAGGTTAAAATTCGAACGGGTTCACTAGAAAGCCCATTTAGACGTGCACGCTCTGAACTATATAAAACGATCGAAAATGATATTGAATCAAATATTTTGGGTAAAAAAAGATAATTATGGGCTTTTGAACCAAATATTACAGCTTAAGCTCAATTTTTGAGCTTTTTACTCGGCTAAAATTCGAACGGGTTCACTAGAAAGGCCATTTAGACATGCACACTCTGAACCCTAAAACCCGATCGAAAATGACATTAAATCAAATTTTTTGGGTACAAAAAGTTAATTATGGGCTTTTGAACCTAATTATATAGCTTAAACTCAAATTTTGAGCTTTTTACTCGGTTAAAATTCGAAAGGGTTCACTTGAAAGCCCATTTAGACATGCACTCTTTGAACCCTAAAAAATGATAGTAAATGATATTAAAACAAATATTTTGTGTACAAAAAGATAATTTTGGGTTTTGAAACTAATTATACAACTTAAACTCAAATTTTGAGCTTTATACTCGGTTAAAATTCAAACGGGTTCACTAGAAAGCCCATTTTGACGTGCACGCTCTGAACCCTAAAAACGATCGAAAATGATATTGAATCAAATATTTTGCGTAAAAAAAAGATAATTATGGGGATTTTTAACCTAATCATACAACTTAAACTTAAATTTTGAGCTTTTTACTAGGTTAAAATTCGAATGGGTTCACTAGAAAACTCATTTAGACATGCATGCCCTAAACCCTAAAAAAGATCAAAAATGATAATAATTTAACTTTTTGAGATACAAAAAGTTAATTATGGGCTTTTGATCCAAATTATACAGGTTAAATTCAAATTTTGAGATTTTTACTCGGTTAAAATTCGAACGGGTTCACAAGAAACCCATTTAGAGATGTACGCTCTAAACCCTAAAAACGATAGAAAATGCTATTAAATCAAATTTTTTGGGTACAAAAAGTTAATTATGGGCTTTTGAACCTAATGATACAGCTCAAACTCAAATCTTGAGCTTTTTACTTGGTTAAAATTCGAACGGGTTCACTAGAAAGCTCATTTAGACATGCACGCTCTAAACCCTAAAAAAGATCAAAAATGATATTAATTCAACTTTTTGGGGTACAAAAAGTTAATTATGGGCTTGTGAACCTAATTATACAGCTTAAACTCAAATTTGGAGCTTTTTAATCTGTTAAAATTCGAACGAGTTCACTAGAAAGCCTATTTAGACATGCATGCTCTGAACCCTAAAAAATGATCGAAAATGATATTAAATCAATTTTTTTGGGTAAAAAAAGATAATTATGGGCTTTTGAACCTAATTATACAGCTTAAACTCAAATTCTGAGCTTTTTACTTGGTTAAAATTCGAACGGGTTCACTAGAAAGCCCATTTAGACATGCACGCTCTGAACCTTTAAAAACGATCGAAAATGGTATGAAATCATTTTTTTTGGGTAAAAAAATGTTAATTATGGGCTTTTGAACCTATTTATACAGGTTAAACTCAAATTTTGAGATTTTTACTCTGTTAAAATTCGAACGGGTTCACAAGAAAGCTCATTTAGACATGCACGCTCTGAACCCTAAAACACGATCGAAAATGATATTAAATCAAATTTTTTGGGTACAAAAAGTTAATTATGGGCTTTTGAACCTAATTATATAGCTTAAACTCAAATTTTGAGCTTTTTACTCGGTTAAAATTCGAAAGGGTTCACTTGAAAGCCCATTTAGACATGCACACTTTGAACCCTAAAAAATGATAGTAAATGATATTAAATCAAATATTTTGTGTAAAAAAAGATATTTTTTTGTTTTGAATCTAATTATACAACTTAAACTCAAATTTTGAGCTTTATACTCGGTTAAAATTCAAACGGGTTCACTAGAAAGCCCATTTGGACATGCAGGCTCTGAACCCTAAAAAACGATCGAAAATGATATTCAATCAAATTTTTTGGGTAAAAAAAGTTAATTATGGGGATTTTTAACCTAATTATACAGCTTAAACTTAAATTTTGAGCTTTTTACTAGGTTAAAATTCGAACGGGTTCACTAGAAAGCCCATTTAGACGTGCACGCTCTGAACCCTAAAAACGATCGAAAATGATATTGAATCAAATATTTTGCGTAAAGAACAGATAATTATGGGCTTTTGAAACGAATATTACAGCTTAAACTCAAATTTTGAGCTTTTTACTCGGTTAAAATTTGAAAGGGTTTACTAGAAAACTCATTTAGACATGCAGGCTCTAAAGCCTAAAAAAGATCAAAAATGATAATAATTCAACTTTTTGAGATACAAAAAGTTAATTATGGGCTTTTGATCCAAATTATACAGGTTAAATTCAAATTTTGAGATTTTTACTCGGTTAAAATTCGAACGGGTTCACAAGAAAGCCCATTTAGAGATGTACGCTCTAAACCCTAAAAAACGGTAGAAAATGCTATTAAATCAAATTTTTTGGGTACAAAAAGTTAATTATGGGCTTTTGAACCTAATGATACATCTCAAACGCAAATCTTGAGCTTTTTACTTGGTTAAAATTCGAACGGGTTCACTAGAAAGCTCATTTAGACATGCACGCTCTGAACCCTAAAAAAGATCAAAAATGATATTTATTCAACTTTTTGGGTACAAAAGTTAATTATGGGCTTTTGAACCTAATTATACAGCTTAAACTCAAATTTCGAGCTTTTTATTTTGTGAAAATTCGAACGAGTTCAATAGAAAGCCTATTTAGACATGCATGCTCTGAACCCTAAAAAATGATCGAAAATGATATGAAATAAATTTTTTTGGGTAAAAAAAAGTTAGTTATGGGCTTTTGAACCTAATTATACAGCTTAAACTCAAATTTTGAGCTTTTTTCTAGGTTAAAATTCGAAAGGGTTCACTTGAAAGCCCATTTAGACATGCACACTTTGAACCCTAAAAATGATCGTAAATAATATTAAATCAAATATTTTGTGTAAAAAAAAGATAATTTTGGGTTTTGAACTTAATTATACAATTTAAACTTAAATTTTGAGCTTTATACTCGGTTAAAATTCAAATTGGTTCACTAGAAAGCCCATTTAGACATGAAGGCTCTAAACCCTAAAAAACGATCGAAAATGATATTAAATCAAATTTTTTGGGTAAAAATGTTAAATATGGGGATTTTTAACCTAATTATACAGCTTAAACTCAAATTTCAGCTTTTTACTAAGTTAAAATTCGAACGGGTTCACTAGAAAGCCCATTTAGACGTGCACGCTTTCAACCCTAAAAAATGATCGAAAATGATATTGAATCAATTATTTTGGTTAAAAAAAGATAATTATAGGCTTTTGAACCGAATATTACAACTTAAACTCAAATTTTGAGCTTTTTACTCGTTTAAATTTCGAACGGGTTCACTAGAAAACTCATTTAGATATGCATGCTCTGAACCCTAAAAAAGATCAAAAATGATATTAATTCAACTTTTTGAGGTACAAAAAGTTAATTATGGGATTTTGATCCTAATTATACAGGTGAACTCAAATTTTGATATTTTTACTCGGTTAAAATACGAACAGGTTCACTAGAAAGCCCATTTAGACGTGCACTCTCTAAAACCTAAAAAACGATAGAAAATGATATTAAATCAAATTTTTTTGGTACAAAAAGTTAATTATGCGTTTTTGAACCTAATGATACAGCTCAAACTCAAATTTTGAGCTTTTTACTCGTTTAAAATTTGAACGGGTTCACTAGAAAGCTCATTTAGACATGCACGCTTTGAACCCTAAAAAAGATCAAAAATGATATTAATTCAAATTTTTGGGGTACAAAAAGTTAATTATGGGCTTTTGAACCTAATTATACAGCTTAAACTCAAATTTTGAGCTTTTTATTCTGTTAAAATTCAAACGAGTTCACTAGAAATCCCATTTAGAAATGCACGCTCTAAACCCAAATTTAGACATGCATGCTCTGAACCCTAAAAAACGATAAAAAATGATATTAAATCAATTTTTTTGGGTAAAAAAAGTTAATTAGGGGGTTTTGAACCTAATTATACAGCTTAAACTCAAATTTTGAGCTTTTTACTCTGTTAAAATTCAAACGGGTTCACTAGAAAGCCCATTTAGAAATGCACGCTCTAAACCCAAATAAAAGATTAAAAATGATATTAAATCAAATATTTTGGGTAAAAGAATATAATTATGGGCTTTTGAACTTAATTATACAGCTTAAAGTCAAATTTTGAGCATTTTACTCTATTAAAATTCAAACGGGTTCACTAGAAAGTCCATTTAGACATGCATGCTCTGAACCCTAAAAAACGATCGAAAATGATATTAAATCAATTTTTTGGGTAAAAGAAGTTAATTATGTGCTTTTTAACCTAATTATACAGCTTAAACTCAAATTTTGAGCTTTTTACTCGGTTAAAATTCAAACGGGTTCACTAGAAAGCCCATTCAGAAATGCACGCTCTAAACCCTAATAAAAGATCAAAAATGATATTAAATCAAATATTTTGAGTAAAAAATATAATTATGGGCTTTTGAACTTAATTATACAGCTTAAAGTCAAAATTTGAGCATTTTACTCGATTAAAATTCAAACGGGTTCACTAGAAAGCCCATTTAGACATGCATGCTCTAAACCCTAAAAAACGATCGAAAATGATATTAAATCAAATATTTTGTGTAAAAAAAGATAATTTTGGGTTTTGAACCTAATTATACAACTTAAACTCAAATTTTGAGCTTTATACTCGGTTAAAATTCAAACGGGTTCACTAGAAAGCCCATTTGGACATGCAGGCTCTGAACCCTAAAAAACGATCGAAAATGATATTAAATCAAATTTTTTGGGTAAAAAAAGTTAATTATGGGGATTTTTAACCTAATTATACAGCTTAAACTTAAATTTTGAGCTTTTTACTAGGTTAAAATTCGAACGGGTTCACTAGAAAGCCCATTTAGACGTGCACGCTCTGAACCCTAAAAACGATCGAAAATGATATTAATTCAACTTTTTGGGTACAAAAAGTTAATTATGGGCTTTTGAACCGAATTATACAGCTTAAACTCAAATTTTGAGCTTTTTACTCAGTTAAAATTCTAAAGGTGTGTGTTTTTCTCTCCTCTCTCTTTTCCTTCCCTCTCCCCCTTTCTCTTTTCCTTCACTCCCTCCATCATGGCTTCTACTTGTTGTTTTTCTCTTTGCTTCTGCTCATCTCGCTGACGATCATCTTCGCCGTCGTTGCTACCATCATTGTCGCTACCATCGCCGCTGTAGAGTTTTCCGGTTTGTTGGTGATCATCCTTGTTATCGTCAAGGGATGATGGTGTAGCCAGGTTTTTAGATCTGTTTCATCACCAAATCATGTCAAACGTTTCAACCAATCAATTGCCAACAACCCCACTACCTTCATCGATGCGAGAGAGTAAGAATCACACACACCGCGAAAATTTTCCAAAAGGTATGTCTTTTTTACCATTGATTTCATCCGTGATATTTTCTACGTTTTTAAAACTTGTAAATATGTAGTAACAAATTCGTTATATTTAGTTTTTCAATGGTTATTAATTTATCTTCTTTACCATCCTTGTAACTCAAAGTTACATGCCATCACTTACCTTTTAGTTTTCTTGCTTGTTAACAAAAAAATTATTTTGGAATTACCATCATATTATGAATGCAATTTCTCATATCCAAATGGCCTTTTGGTCATCATACCACCCGTTAATCGGGAATTTTACGATACAAGCCTAACGGCATCCATCGATAGGTACAATCCTATACCACAAATGCTTACGATTATTCAAACAATAAAAATTAGTAAATTCATATTCATAACTACAGTACCAATATCAAAAATTTATTATTTTATCTCATACTATAAATGTTCTTATTTTCAAACATTTTTTTTATCTTGACTCTACCAAAAACTAATAGGACTTACATGATAACATGGACTTTAAAATTACAATTAAGTTTTAATTTCCTACCTTCATCTAATTTTAATCGAATCATTATTTTCTTACCTTTAAACTATATGACAACATGGAATAATCCATGGTCATTCTCAAGTAATTATTGGCTTATTTGGACCTATGAAGAATTTCCAATTTATTTTCTAAAAATTAATAATAATCTCCAATCAAATATTATGTCCACCTTTTTAATTTCAGTTAAAATTTTTCACATCATCCTTTTCGATCCTCTCAAAAATACGATATTCATTCTCTTGAATTTAATCCACATGGCAACATGGATTTCCCCTTCTTCAAATCTTCGAAAAAATGGATTTTTGGAACCTATGTTATTTTTCAAGAGTATAATCAATTGGTACATAAGATCAATCTCACTTACCATTTAAGTTTTCTATTTACAATTATAAAAATCTTTCTCTTCATAGTTTTAAATGACATGACACCGTGGACTACTTACACCATAATTTGTCGGAAAGGAGGAGTAAATTGGAATATTTTTGGATTTCCAAAACATTTCCTCAAGTCCACTATATACTCAAGGAAACAATTTTCATCAAATTCAAATCTTTCAAAAAATAGATTAAACAACATCTCTTTCATTTTTTTTAAATTTTTTAAAATTTTATAGACCAATTAATCTCCATATTATCTATTTCCCTTCAATTTACACACCTTCCATAAGTGTGAGATTGGTTGGTGAGTGTCGCGTGTCAAAAGTGATAAGTATTTATCGGATTATCGTCTCCACAGGGATTGGCGCAATTTCCAGAATTTCCAAGTAATATGTTTGTCACAGCCGCCCCTTATACCGAGACTACACCAGCTCCGGGAGGACCAATGTCGTTCTTCTACGCTGGCCCTCCACCACCGTACCAGGTTGCAGGCCCATCTAGGGCAGCAGACTCTACCGCGGCATCATCTGCCAGCAGAAGACCATCCAAGCGGAGGGTAGTCTTCAGCACTCCACCATGATCCCCAATCATCATGGGCAGTTTATCATCTGAGATAGATGCCTATGCGCACCAAAGCTCAACCACCGTCGGACCGAGTACACATCATACCGAGACAGCCACAACAAGGGAAGGAGGAACGGACATAATGATCACCGAGGAGATGGCCGACGTGGAAGAAGGAGAAGAAGTGGAGGCTCCGATGCAACGGACACCACCCACAAGAGTCCAACCGCCCCGCCAAGCAAAAGCTCAACCATCGCCCTCACCAAAAACAAAGCAATCGGCAACAAGACCAAGGAGAAAAATTGTTACAAGCAGCTCTTCGGAGTCTCTTTAAATTTTTCATATAATTCAATATTATTTGCTGCTGGTTCCTTTATATGCTGCTTATTTCTTTAATATTTTTTGTGTTGCCCACTATTTCTTCTAAATTTAAAGCATTGAGGACAATGCTTGGTTTGAGTTTGGGGGTGCAGATTCACTGCCAAGGCAACAATCTACTGCCGAGGCCATGCCAAGAAAATGGAGTACTTAAGTGAAATTTTTAAATTTCTTTTATGCTCCCCGCCTTACTTGAATTAAATGCTTATACTTTTTCACTGCTTACCATCAGTATTGCCTTAGTTTATTCTTTAAGGCTATAGAAATCTTGAGGTTAACTTAGCCTATAGTTTATTATAAGTAAAACTTGTTTTGGTCGCGTGTCAAAAGTGCGCGTTTAGTGCAAGTGGACACATCGAAAGTAATAAGTGATAAGTATTTATCGGATTATCGTCTCCACAGGGATTGGTAGACTCAATACGCTTTCTTTGTCTTTTTGTTCTGTAAAAAGAAATAAAAGACACAAGTAGTTTGGGTTGTGATGGAACTAAAATAAAACAACTAAGTAAAATAAAGAAAAGTGAATATTAGAGAGAGATGAGTCAGGATCCAGTTGCGTTGTATTGTGGATTTGATTGACTTGTCTCTGCCCAATGCAATCGTATATCTCTGCCTCGGCAGCACTGCAGATTACTGCCTTGGCAGCGATAATACTATACGCCGCGGCAATCCCTTGCTCATGGGTGGACTTTACCAAAGTTCGGCAAAGTGTCCTTGGATGACTCCGCTTATCCCTAAGTCGATGTACTGTTGATGACTAGTCCTTGATGATACCTCCCGGCGTGAACCAATTATACTCACCAATCAATCTCACACTTCTTTTAGCCGCTGAAACTCTTAACCTATCCCTAGGCCGAGTTAGTATTTCGCGATTGAAACACCGTACTTACCCCTTTCATGAATCTAACTCTCCCGAGTCTAGATAAATGGATTACTTACAAACTTCCCTCCCGGGCTTGAATGCAAAAACAAGGAATAACAAAAGGATAAGCAAACCTTGATAATATTATTGCATTGAAACAAAGACAAAGTACAATCTCCTCTCACAAATACTAACAACCTTCACCTAAACACTAAAGAAGCTTAGAACATAATTGAGAGAAAGAAAACAAGTTTATGAATCGTCTCTCTCTCTCTAGGTATCTGTGTGTATTACATTGGAGGCTAGGTCTTTATATAGGCTAGACCTAGGGCAAACCTTTCCTAAGTAGAATACAACTTGGAGTAGGGAACAAGTCATGTACATAATTAAATTATTTCCAAGTTTAATTCAACTAAGCGGCTTTCCCGCGTGACCTTGTCTTTGGCTTTTCCTCATGCTAGCCAGCTCCGATCTATGTGCTTTAAGTCTAGAAACGTCCCTTCGATTTTTATCTTCCAATCGCCTATAGTCTTGCTTCCTGGCTCTCAGCTGCTGCCTCGGCATCAGGTCCTACCTCGGCCTTATCGCTGCCACGACACTGGTTCTCCTGCATAGATAAAAATGCAGTAAAACGTGCATTTTCTGTAAATATTATCTGTATGAGCATAACTTCTAAATATATCACATTAAGTACATGCATTGGTTCAAGTGGGTGTAAATTTGTTGATTAATGCCCACAAAAGGTGTAAAAAGTGATAGTGAGTTGAGCACTTATCACACCCCCAAACTCGAACTATTGCTTGTCCTCAAGCAATGCAAACCATCAATTTGTCGAACTCCACTCTCTCTTGGTCTTACATGTCCATCTATTCTCCCCACCATAACTAGGCCTATTCTTAAGCCTTAACCTTTCGGATACCCAAGGGTTTACCTAGAAACAAACTATAAGAATTGTGAGTGTGTGCGTTTTTGTGGACAAGTTTGATTAAGGGCTTTCTTAGATAAACTCTAAGTTCAAGACAAGTAGAATTTGGTTAAGTGTTCTCTTCTTTTCTAATCAACCAATCCTTGAGCCAATTTCGGGCACCTCAAGGATTGTGTTTTTCCCTTTACTAATTCCTTCTTTCTTTTTGATATTCCTTAAGAACATACTAGAGCCAATTTCGGGCACCTGTAGCATGAAGAAGAGTACTTTCTAGAGCCGGTGATAGGCACCTCTAGTTACCTTTCCAAAAATCTAAGTCTTTATCACCTAAGTTCATTAAAAGAATTCCTCTAATCCAACAGTCGCAAAAGTGTTTAAAGTTCGTCCTATAATAAGCTTCTAAGTTTTCATCCTTAAGTATCCTAAGGTTAAACCTTCTTAACAGGACCTAAATATCGAGAAAGATTTCTATAGCCTTTAAGAATAAACTAAGACAATACTGATGATAAGCAGTGCAAAAGTGTAGGCAGTTTATTCAAGTAAGGCGGGGAGCATGAAAAATAAAAAAAAATCACTAGAATAGTCCCTTTTTTTTGGCAAGGCCTCGGCAGTAGATTGCTGCCTTCGCAGTGAACCTGCACCCCCAAACTCAAACCAAGCATTGTCCTCAATGCTTTAAATTTAGAAGATTATGGCGGGCGACAAAAATATGAAGGAAATAAACAGCATATAAAGACAACAAACAACAATTAATATTGAATTATAGGAACAAAATTATTAAAGAGACTCCGAAGAGCTGCTTGTAACAATTTTTCTCCTAGGCCTTGATGTCGATTGCCTTGTTCTTGGTTAGGGCGATGTTTGAGCTTTTGCTTGCTGGGGCGGTTGGACTCTTGTGGGTGGTTTCCGTTGCATTGGGGCCTCCACCTCTTCTCCTTCTTCCACATCGTCCACGTCTTCGGTTAGCGTTATGTCCGTTCCACCCTCCATTGCCATAGCTCCCCCGGTGCGGTGTGTACTCGGTCCGACGGCGGTGGAGCTTTGGTGCACGTAGGCATCTATCTCAGTTGATAGACTGCCCATGATGATTGGGGATCGTGGTGGAGTGCTGAAGAATGCCCTCCGTTTGGATGGTCTTCTGCTGGCAGATGATGCCGCGGTATAATCTGCTGCCCTGGATGGGCCAGCAGCATGGTACTGTGGTGGAGGGCCCGCATGGAAGAACGGCCTTGGTCCTCCCGAAGCTGGTGTAGTCTCGATGTAAGGGGCGGTTGTGACAAACATATTGCTGGGAAACTCTGGAAATTGCTCCCCTTGGTCTGGAAAAGCGTGCAGCATGATTTGGGCTAATGTGCCATTGAAATCTCTTTGGTACTCCATGTACCTCTGTTGCCTGAGGTCCATCACTGCCATCCTTTGCAAAATCTCCTGGTATGGGTCTGCTGCGGCAGAGGTGTGGGCAGTATCAGGTATGTCTGCTGTGTACTAGGCCCCGACAGCAGTATCAGTCGTGAACTGCTGAGGCGTTGCTTGGACTGGCTCCGCCTGCGTGATCTGCATGACTTTGTGACAAAAGTCCCTGGTCCATCCTCGCCTTTGGGGAGTCTATTCGTCCGTATCTTCTATAGGTACACCTGCGGCAACACACAAATCAGTGATCAAACATGGGAAATATAATGGTCCCCTATCTTTCTTACCGCATTCGTGAATTTCACGTAAGATTATCTCTCCAACATTGATGATCCTTTTGTTGATGATTGATTGGATGAGCACCAATCGTCTTCGGTCTACCGTGCTGTTGTGGGACGTGGGGATGAGTCGTCGCTTGACAAAGGTATTCCACATCTTTGCCTCGAGCTTTAGGCTTTGCCTTGTTACGGATCCTCTATGGGTATCGGCTTCCCATGGAGTATTCGCGTAACAAAGATCGTCTTTGATTAGCTCGTAGTCCTCGGTAGTGATGTCCTCCATGAATTCAGCGTGAACATCACTTTTCGGGGTGAGGCCGTAGAAATCGTTGATGATCGGCATCTAACTGGACCGGCCTGCCGCGGCAGTGAACAAAGAGGGAATCTTTGCTGGGCCCATGCGCATAAAATTCCCGCACGATTGTAGCGTTTGCCTAGGCAGGTTGAAGACAGAAAATTTCCCAATCTTGGTACTTGATTCTGTCAAAAAGATAATGCTTGATACCGTAGTTTTCATCATCTGAATGCTGGAAACCTTGTTCTTCCCACAATTGTCGGGCGATGAAAGATCGGTTGAAACGATCTTCAATGTTTGCTAGGGTAAATCGCTTGTAAGTGGCCATCAAGATTGTGAGAGATTTTATTCTCGGAGGTTTTCTTGAAAATATCTGGGAATTTCACGAAAGATTGTGAGTAGGCAGAGAATAATGTGAGAGGAAGATTATTATGAATTCTAAAGAAAACAAGAAAGCAAGAGTGAATAGTTCAAGAGAAAGGAGTTTCTTATATAGGCCTCGGCCTTGTGACCGTTTGGATCCACTAGCCGTTTTGTAGCCGTTACTCTTTACTGCCGTTTCCTTTTCTGCCGCGGCAGGAATCTCGGCAGACTAGCCATTACACTGTTCTGCTGCGGTTCTGACATTGTTTTCTGCCTCGGCAGAATTTCTGCTGTGAGCTATTTCTCCTTTATTCTTGCTTATTGTCCTAAATAAAAATTAAACATACAAAAAGAAAAATACTTAAAGCAAAACAAATTAGAAAAATAAAAATAAACTAAACTAATCCTAATATATTAGAAATGAAAAGGGAGGAGATCATGTTACTGGTGGAGTGCATGCAAATGCATCTCCCAAAATTATTCTCTCTTGTTGGCCAGAATCATCAATGAGTTATTGGTCACTCCCTTTTGCTGTGTTTTCATCTACTTTAAGCTTGATCTTTTTACCAAATAATTTGTCGAGCAGACTGCCGAGGCAGGATATTTTGGTGTCTACTGTGTGGATGGCCTTGCACTCCTCTGGATCATCATATATATTTTTTTAAGTTGTGGAAGACATTTAGTTTAACTTGTTGGTCATTGACCCGCATTGTCAACTCTCTTTTTTCCACGTCAATTAAGGTACGTCCAGTTGCAAGGAAAGGTCTCCCCAGGATGATCGGTGCATTATCATCTGCTTCGCAATCAAGGGAAAGAAAGTCAACAGGAAAAATAAATTTATCAACTCTTACCAGTATGTCCTCGATTTTGCCTTCGGGTTGCACGTAGGATCGATCCGCTAGTTGGAGCATAACTGTTGTAGGTTTCGCCCTTCCTATTCTAAGCTTTTGGAAGACAGACTCGGGCATTAGATTGATGCTTGCTCCAAGGTCGCAAGGGCCTTACCTTCATAATTTTTACCTATCACACAAGGTATGATAAAGCAATCAGGATCCTTCAACTTCGGTGGCATGCGATTGTGTAGCATTGCCATGCATCCTTCAGTAGCAGCCACTGTTTCAAATTCACCTATTCGTTTCCTCTTAGACACCATGTCTTTTAAGAACTTGGCATAATTGGGCATTTGTTCAATTGCCTCTACAAATGGTATGTTGATGTGGACTTGCTTTAAGATGTCAAGGAATATTTTGAATTGTTGGTCCTGTTTTTGCTTTTTCAACCTTTGTGGGAAAGGTGGTGGTGGTCTCATCTCATCCAGGGTTTCTTTAGTTTGAAATTTAATACCTAGGACCACTGGGGTTGTTGCTATCTCGGCAGGCTATTCAGGAGCTGCTATGCTCTCTGCCGGGGCAGTGTTATCAGAATCAGTTTGCTCAGCCTCTTCTTTTGTTGGGTTTACTGATGGACTTTGGCTTGCTGGGATCTTTTCCTTCAGCTGTAAACCACTCCTTGTAGTGATAACTTTGCACTGTTCATGGCCCATTACCTTAGCAACTTCAGTATTACTGGGTAGTCCTCCTTGTGGTCTAGTGTTTATGTTTTGAGCAAACTGCCCAACCTGGGTTTCTAGCGTTTTAATGGCCGCTTCTTGATTTTGCAACCTCATCTCAGTTCTATTCATAAAAGCATCTGTCCTTTTGATGAAAATATTGTTCTCTGCCATGTATGACTCTGTTTTCATCATAAAGGCTTTAAGCGTGTTCTCCAACGAACTTACCGGTTGTTGCTGTGTCTGCTGCTGTGGCATTGTTTGCTGGACCGGCGGCGGCGGCAAATGTTGCATCGGTTGCTGAAATCCTGAAGGTTGGGTGATTGGGTTTAAGGCATTGTTTGGATTGCTCCATGACAGATTTGGATGCCTCTTCCATGAGGGGTTGTATGTGTTGGACATCATATTGTTGCTGTAACCCCCTTAGCCCGGCTTGGACGGAACCGGCACTAACGGGTTACACGGGGAATATCAAACCAAACCCGTTAAGGTCCAATTCGATAAACAACCCTGAAAACCGATATGTTTTTTTTCTTAACTAGATGCATAGTTTAGTTCCTATGTGTGTCGAGGTCATGCATAACGAAAATGGGAACATTCGATTCACAATTAATTCCACCATGATTCAAACCATGATTCAAACCACCCCAAATTAGGCCTTGGGTATCAATACCCTTACAAGAGTTATCGATACCCCCTGTGCAATTCAACAAATTATAACATTCTAAGTTAATTTCACCCATTCAAACATATCCATTAATCACCCCTAATTATATGCATAATTTCCTAAGCACAAAGAACAATTTAAAGCACACATTTGTCACATCAAAGATCCTAAACAATCTATAGGCATGCTTCCTAAAATATGATTTAAAATAAAGAATGTTCAAACATGCTCATGCCTCAACAAACCAAACAACACTATAATCAATCAATTAATAATCCAAAACATTATAGGTCTTATTACAACATTAACCAAAGCAAAAATCACACACTTCACATGGGTTTGATTTACACATTGCCAAGCCCCAAGTTATTTGCCAAAACATACCAAAAGTTGAGATAACCTTCCCCTTGGTTTCCTTGCTCCGAACGTAGCCTCGAATATCGCTATTTCTCTGCAAAGATGAGAGGAGAGCTTAAGCAAAACATGCTTAGTGAAGAAGCTCTAAACATGATCATCAATGCATCAATTTAAAACCATATTTAAAACCATAACTTGTAAAGCCTTTCTAAAACCAAGCATGCTTAACAATCATGTTCATATTCAATACCAATAACCTTTCCTTGAGTATGCATGGCATTATCAATTCATTTCACAAATAATGCACAATGTTCCAAATATGTTCATGTTTGTATATTGGCTTCCTAGTGATCACTTAATGTGAACCTTAAGTTCGCCGAATACGCGGATCCATTGATTAGAGACCTTAAGTCTCGTCATGACACAAAGTCACCATTGACATGACACGAAGTCACCATTGACATGACCCGAAGTCACCATTGACATGACACGAAGTCACCATTGACATGACACGAAGTCACCATTATCAAGCTCTACCACGCACGGTTGGACACAAAGTCACCCTTGTTACGTGTAGGCATTTTTCCTTTATTTTCATAATATTTATAGTGCACTCAATCCTAATGACATGTCATTTGTATTTGAATCTAAAGTAGTGTCACTAAGCCAATATCAAGTCCAAGTATGCATGCAAATTTGCTGCTCATAATGCATCCATAATGTGTTCAACAAATGAACTAAAAGTCATGCCCAATGGCACCATCATATATAAGGCAAATAACCATATCATATTCCACTTCATTTTTCATGTTTTCATAAACCATGGATGTCTTTAAAAATCATGAATTTCCAGCAATTGACACATGCATGCATCATTTCAAAATCAAATATATGCAATTCCAAAATCATATTGAATCATTGTTCACATATATGCCATTACCGAAAATAACCGAAAATCGAGGTAATGCATCAACATCATTTAAAACACTTACTCTTGAACTATGGAAAGTTTTCACACTATTCCATAGCCCCCAAAACAGAACCGAATCTTTGCGAAACACTTTAAAACCCGAAATCACTCACCGACAAGCGAAACGAGCCCTCGTCGATGCTCCGATGGTAACGCCTACGCACCAGCCACTTATGCACCTTCTTGCACTACCTCTACAAAATTAAAAGCAGAGTATATTCACATTACAACATGCTCAAAACAGCAGCCACATTTAACCCTCACAAAACTATCGAAAACCTTGCCGAAAAGACCGAAAACTAAGCCAAAACGCATCCGAAACACATCAGCCCAAAACCTAATGAATCTAACATCTAATCCACCTCAATTATGAACCAAAAACACTTACAAACCATCCTTATACCTCCAGCAACATTAGAACACTTAAAACAACCCCTAAAACAACCGAAAACCACCTTAAAACAACACCGATTGCATTATTCCGGGATTAAATTAATGTGCCATCAATTCAACACTTAATTAATCATTTAATTGACATAATATCATAATTAAATCAACCTAATTACAACATTAATTGGGATCTAAAAAGATTTCACAAAAACCTTCACAAAACTCATAAATCTTGAATTAGAAACACAAAATTAAATATCAATTATTAATGGGCAAGCCAATACTTGGGAATTTCAATAAAGAACCTTAGAAAAAAGAGTAGAAATCAGAATTTTACCTTAGAGATTTGCTCCACCAAAAAGATGAGAATACCTTCCTTGATTTCCTTGAAAATGATGTTGATTTTGCAAAAATTGATGAGTAGGTTTTGTAGAGAATGAAAGGATGAGTAAAATGAAATAAATCTTGTAAAAAATGATGAAGAAATCAGCAAGTAATTGAAGAAATTTGGAGAAGAAGATGGAGAGAAAATGAGAGAAAATCTTGAGAGAAAAGATGGGAAAATGGGAAGTTACAAAAGAAAATAAAGTTGTCATCTAAAATAAAATAATTTAAAAACAATTTTGGTGGATAAATCATTAATTAAAAATAAATTGGGTTTATGGCCCTCTAAGGATTCTAAGTATGGCTTGCTTTCCAATTTAGTCACCAAAAATCCTAATTGCCAAAAATTACTAATTAAATCCCCAAAACTTTCCCCAAAATTACAATTTAGTCACTTGAACAAAAATTAGCCTAATTAAAAATCAAATTAAAATTCAAATAATATTCCCTTAACTTTAAAACACCTTTTTAATATTTTTAGAACCATTTCACAAAATTATTACTTATCTAATTAAAATATTATTATTTTAATTTTTCCCGGAATAACGAACCCTAGGAATCCGATTTGACCCGAATAGAATTTCCCCAACTTACACTTCAACTACTAACCCCATAACCGGGATGTTACAACTCTCCCCCTCTTAAGAAAATTTCGTCCTCGAAATTCTTACCTGAAGCAAACAAGTGAGGAAACTCCTCCTCCATACTTTTCCTTGTCTCCCAAGTTGCCTCTTCAACACCTCGGTGTCTCCACAACACTTTAACCAAATCTATGGTCTTCTCTCGAAGAACCTTTGTATCCACATCTAAGATCTTCACCGGTTCTTCCTCATAGCTCATATCCGCTCTTAACTCAATCTCCTCAACCGGAACAACATGAGAGGGATCCGATCTATACTTACGAAGCATCGATACATGAAAAACATCATGCATCCTACTCAACTCTTCCGGCAACCTCAACCGATAAGAAACAGGACCAACACGCTCCAACACCTCATACGACCCAATGAAACGAGGACTCAACTTACCCTTACGTCCAAACCTCATCACTTTCTTCCACGGCGAAACTTTTAGAAACACTTTGTCCCCGACATCATACTCTATCTCTCTATGCTTCAAATCGGCATAAGACTTCTGTCTATCTGAAGCCTCCTTCAGCTTAGCACAAAAGCTTAACCTTCTAATCTGTATCTTTCAACACTTGTGGTAAAGAAACATACTTCTATCCAACTTCCTTCTAGCACAAAGGTGTACGACACCTACGCCCATATAAAGCCTCAAACGGTGCCATCTGTATACTTGCCTGATAACTATTATTGTAAGCAAACTCCACCAAAGGCAACTGCTTCTACCAAGAACCTTGAAACTCAATGATGCAACATCTCAACATAACATCCAAAGTTGTACTAAAGCTAAGCCTCGTACCCAAAGCAACTTGCAAACCTCTCCAAAACATAGAAGTAAAATGCGGATCTCTACCCGATATGATCGACTTAGGCACACCATGCAACTTCACCACCTCAGAAACATACAATCCCGCTAACTTATCCATAGAATACGTCGTATGCACGGCGAGAAAATGTGCACACTTCGTAAACCTTTCAACAATCACCCATATAGAATCCTTTTTGGACGACGCTAATGGCAACCCTGTCACAAAACCATAGTCACTCTCTCCCACTTCCATTCCGGCACTTGAACCGGTTGCAACAACCCTGTAGGAAACTGATGTTCAGCTTTCACCCACTGACACACCATACACCATGACACAAACTCCGTCACATCCTTCTTCAAACCAACCCAAAAATATACACTTTTGAGATTCCTATATATCCTCACACTACCCGGATGCACAGAAAACGGACTAGTATGAGCTCCTACCAAGATAGCTTGTCTCAGCTCAACACCATCTGGCACCACAATCCGACCTTTAAAACACAAAACCTCATCATCATCAAAATGATATTCGGTCGGTCTACCTTCAGCGACATCTTCCACAAAAGGCATCCAAGCCTCATCCTCTAACTGTTTCACCTTTATCATCTCTACCAAAACAGGTTTTACCTATGACTCCGTCACAAAACCATTTTCCTTTGAAATATTCCACTTAGCAAACATAGCCCTCAACTCCACCGTTGTCTTACGGCTCAAAGCATCAGTTACCACATTAGCTTTTCCCGAATGATACTCACTAGACAATCAAACATTTACCCTCTTCGGACACACAACAAATTCGTCCCTCACACTGAAGCAACAACACACAAACCACCACACTACTTCAGCTTTAACAGAAAACATAACTCAAAAGAGAACTCTCTTTCTTTTTTTTTTTTGATCGATAATCAACTCTTAGCAACCACAACAGTTTCCATACCACCACCGTTGAACTAACCCTCTTTTCAACATCCTCAAACATACAAGGTAACCATATAAACCTTCCATCAACCTACGGTCCACACAACGATGCTCAACCAACAAGCCTCATACTGGCTTAACATAAAACCATTAAACATGGTCTCAAGCAACTCCATTGATGGCTACACCTTCATTAAGAGACATAGTCCCAGTATACCATCCTTCCACCTATGGATGACAAAACCCAATACTCAAACAGAAGTCAATGTTGTTCCCAAAACCTCGAATCTAAACATGCTAGAACATACCACATATCCAACCAACCATTGGAACTTAGGACTCCAAGAGAACCATACTCAAATAAACGATCATTCCAGCCACACCTAGAAAACCTCATCTCACCCTCAAAATTTTACTACCAAAGTCATGATGATTCTTCCCAACTTACTAGTAGGACAAACAACCACCCATAACTCAACCATATCCACAACAAGCCCACTCAAAAACACTTGCTCCTAACTTCTATTACAACACCGTACCACCAAACGCATAGAAAAGATTACCACATGTCCATATCAAGACACCACTCCAACTCGGCAACCTTCGAAACAACCATGTGGCTCAGATAACCTAAAAGGTTCTTGACACAAAAACTTAACCTTGCCAAGCACACCCTCAACTAGACCCTTACCAAACATCTAATCACGTCTTACCTCCGATCAACTTAACTAAGTCAGAGTCCCACTCATAGCTCCACTATTTTACCAGGACTCTCACATAGATTTAACCCAAACAACTTTTCTCGTAACTCCACAACAATCCTGGTCCATCCCACAAAACAAACACCTTTCACAAACATCCCTACACAAGCCAAGCCACCCACGATAGCTAACATTGAACAAAACATGCAACACCAGGAACCTACCACCTTTGTGTCGACATCCAACATCGTACTCATCTCAAAGTTAGTACTTCCAATTCAAGTTTAAGCCACCACAACACACACAACAACACAACTCAAATTTCGAGGTCCATGTGTCGTTAACTACCTCGACACCCAACACAAAACTCTTTCCCAACCTCAACTCACTGATAAAATCAACTCTTATCTCACCTATACCATAACAAAATCCAAACTTGTCGAAATCTTCCTTCCACTCACCCCAACACCTCTTATTTTATAACCTTACCAAGGTTGTAACCACACTGATGAATCATCCACTGACATGAACCCACTGGACATAACTCTCACTACACTTTCAATAAAAGGAAGCCCAAAAGACCAAGTAATGAATATAGGTTATAACTGTCCAGCGGTCCCCGTCACACAACTCAAACACCATTACGATCTAACTTTAGCCGAGGTAAACCCCCCTTATACACACAATATGTGCACTTTCCACCTTTACGGCACAACTAAAACCTCGCAAGGTCACACCAAAACCGTGATTCAAACCCATGATACCACAACTCCAATACTAATATATATGTTATTGTATTCTTTCATCAAGACTTGACCCAATACTCCTCAAGGCAAAACACCCGATCATCACAACCCTTAACCTAACCACACGTTAGACCATACAACAGAAGACTACATGTAGTTTTTTTTCCACTAACCATGACGATAAACATATCCCTTTTCTTTTAAAACAAATCTACACTCTTTAAGAAAACAAAACACCAAACCATCTTACATCACACAACATGCCACAACCTTCTCACAACCCTCAAACTCTAACTAGAGAGAATTTGCAAAACTCAACCTTTCATTTCTTAATGACCAACTCAAAACTAACCATAACTCAGGGTATCCCCCTCGGTTTCAAATATTCACAACTCTGAGCCCAAAAGACCCATTCCTCATCCAAGACTATTCCCTATCCAAAAGGGTAACTTGCCCACAATACCACAAGCTCAAGACCAAAAAGAAGCCTTTTCAACAAATTTTTTTAACAAACCTACACCTAAAAAGAACCAACCCAGCACCACTTCCATCTTCAAAGGAGATACTCGCAAGTGTGAACAAATGTACGTATGATTCCCTATATGCCCTCATCAATGCCTGTGCAAGTGCATGTAAATGCAATTTCTAATGTCATGCTCGAGAATGCATGCATGCCCTACAATATCTATAGATATTTACATATATGTGCTCTTACACTATGCATGATTATTTGTTCACACTCACAAATAACATCCTTGATTCCAACAATTTCAACTACTAACTTGCTAACTATTTCCAAGTCAGGTTAGCAACAGCCACTCCTCTTCAGCAGACTGAAATACACCTATCAAAGCTTGAATGCATAGTGCAAACTCAATTTCTAAACTGACCTCTCCGTATAACCAGACGCAGCAACTACGAGTGAAGGGGGAAACGCTCTTCCCTAGCAGTCGTTTCACCCTCAAACTGACCATCAGTGATCATACTAGCACTAGCTCAAGTCTCACGTCTCAGAGGCATATTCCAAACTTTAAACACAAATTTAAACGTATAATCAAAACATAATATTAAAAAACATATTAGACTTACATTCGGGCAAGATCCAAGGGAAACCTGAAGCATTTGAAAATGTATTGGCATTGGCAATGTGTAACCGTTATCCCTTTTTAACCATCATCACTCAAAGTACAACCATCATGCTTAAATATTCAACAAGTTAACAACATAACAAGTTCAGTCACACACTTAGTAACCCTAACGACACACTTTAGTTAACCTGGCTCTGATACCACCAAATATACCCCCCTTAGCCCGACTTGGACGGAACCGGCACTAACGGGTTACACGGGGAATATAGAACCAAACCCGTTAAGGTCCAATTCGATAAACAACCCTGAAAACCAATATGTTTTTTTTTCTTAACTAGATGCATAGTTTAGTTCCTATGTGTGTCGAGGTCATGCGTAACGAAAATGGGAACATTCGATTCACAATTAATCATTCAATTCGCATGTCAGTACATAAGGACCAAAACACAAATAATTCTTAATTCCAAAAGTATAAACCGGTAATTCGACCTACCATAGTTCAATTAAACATGCATAGCATACTCATAACAAGTACAGATCAATCGGACCATTATAGCATCGTCAATTTCATGCTTCACAACATAGGGACCTAATTGGAAAGCTCACAACATCATAGGGACTAAAACCAACATTTATTTACCAATACGAATTTAAATGAACATCATGCATTAAAGTGATGTTACCACTCAAAATATTATTCATTGCATCTATATTCGTTTGTGAAAAGATATTCGACCCTAAACGTAATTTTCCGCGCTTAAAATGTCATTTTTGGGTCAGGGGTATCGATACCCTAAGTCTCGGTATCGATACCCTATCGTGAGACTTAGTCTAATTGCACTTCGAAGGCTCTTGGTATCGATACCCACATGGATGGTATCGATACCCAAACATCCAGTAGGGTAATTGCATCGAACCATGATTCGAACCACCCCATATTAAGCCTTGGGTATCAATACCCTTACCAGAGGTATCGATACCCCCTGTGCAATTCAACAAATTATAACATTCTAAGTTAATTTCACCCATTCAAACATATCCATAATCACCCCTAATTATATGCATAATTTCCTAAGCACAAAAAACAATTTAAAGCACACATTTGTCACATCAAAGATCCTAAACAATCTATAGGCATGCTTCCTAAAATATGATTTAAAATAAAGAATGTTCAAACATGCTCATGCCTCAACAAACCAAACAACACTATAATCCATCAATTAACAATCCAAAACATTATAGGTCTTATTACAACATTAACCAAAGCAAAAATCACACACTTCACATGGGTTTGACTTACACATTGTCAAGCCCCAAGTTATTTGCCAAAACATACCAAAAATTGAGATAACCTTCCCCTTGGTTTCCTTGCTCCGAACGTAGCATCGAATATCGCTATTTCTCTGTAAAGATGAGAGAAGAGCTTAAGCAAAACATGCTTAGTGAGGAAGCTCTAAACATGATCATCAATGCATCAATTTAAAACAATAACTTGTAAAGCCTTTCTAAAACCAAGCATGCTTAACAATCATGTTAATATTCAATACCAATAACCTTTCCTTGAGTATGCATGGCATTATCAATTCATTTCACAAATAATGCACAATGTTCCAAATATGTTCATGTTTGTATATTGGCTTTCTAGTGATCACTTAATGTGAACCTTAAGTTCACCGAATACGCGGATCCATTGATTAGAGACCTTAAGTCTCGTCATGACACAAAGTCACCATTGACATGACCCGAAGTCACCATTGACATGACACGAAGTCACCATTATCAAGCTCTACCACACACGGTTGGACACAAAGTCACCCTTGTTACGTGTAGGCATTTTTCCTTTATTTTCATAATATTTATAGTGCACTCAATCCTAATGACATGTCATTTGTATTTGAATCTAAAGTAGTGTCACTAAGCCAATATCAAGTCCAAGTATGCATGCAAATTTGCTGCTCATAATGCATCCATAATGTGTTCAACAAATAAACTAAAAGTCATGCCCAATGGCACCATCATATATAAGGCAAATAACCATATCATATTCCACTTCATTTTTCATGTTTTCATAAACCATGGATGTCTTTAAAAATTATGAATTTCCAGCAATTGACACATGCATGCATCATTTCAAAATCAAATATATGCAATTCCAAAATCATATTGAATCATTGTTCACATATATGTCATTACCGAAAATAACCGAAAATCGAGGTAATGCATCAACATCATTTAAAACACTTACTCTTGAACTATGGAAAGTTTTCACACTATTCCATAGCCCCCAAAACAGAACCGAATCTTTGCGAAACACTTTAAAACCCGAAATCACTCACCGACAAGCGAAACGAGCCCTCGCCGATGCTCCGATGGCAACGCCTATGCACCAGCCACTTATGCACCTTCTTGCACTACCTCTACAACATTAAAAGTAGAGCATATTCACATTACAACATGCTCAAAACAGCAGCCACATTTAACCCTCACAAAACTATCGAAAACCTTGCCGAAAAGACCGAAAACGCATCTGAAACACATCAGCCCAAAACCTAATGAATCTAACATCTAATCCACCTCAATTATGAACCAAAAACACTTACAAACCATCCTTATACCTCCAGCAACATTAGAACACTTAAAACAGCCCTTAAAACAACCGAAAACCACCTTAAAACAACACCGATTGCATTATTCCGGGATTAAATTAATGTGCCATCAATTCAACACTTAATTAATCATTTAATTGACATAATATCATAATTAAATCAACCTAATTACAACATTAATTGGGATCTAAAAAGATTTCACAAAAACCTTCACAAAACTCATAAATCTTGAATTAGAAACACAAAATTAAATATCAATTGTTAATGGGCAAGCCAATACTTGAGAATTTCAATAAAGAACCTTAGAAAAAAGAGTAGAAATCAGAATTTTACCTTAGAGATTTGCTCCACCAAAAAGATGAGAAAACCTTCCTTGATTTCCTTGAAAATGATGTTGATTTTGCAAAATTTGATGAGTAGGTTTTGTAGAGAATGAAAGGATGAGTAAAATGAAATAAATCTTTTATAAAATGAAGAAGAAATCAACAAGTAATTGAAGAAATTTGGAGAAGAAGATGGAGAGAAAATCTTGAGAGAAAAGATGAGAAAATGGGAAGTTACAAAAGAAAATAAAGTTGTCATCTAAAATAAAACAATTTAAAAACAATTTTGATGGATAAATCATTAATTAAAAATAAATTGGGTTTATGGCCCTCTAAGGATTCTAAGTATGGCTTGCTTTCCAATTTAGTCACCAAAAATCCTAATTGCCAAAAATTACTAATTAAATCCCCAAAACTTTCCCAAAAATTACAATTTAGTCACTTGAACAAAAATTAGCCTAATTAAAAATCAAATTAAAATTCAAATAATATTCCCTTAACTTTAAAACACCTTTTTAATATTTTTAGAACCATTTCACAAACTTATTACTTATCCAATTAAAATATTATTATTTTAATTTTTCTTGGAATAACGAACCCTAGGAATCCGATTCGACCCGAATAGAATTTCCCCAACTTACACTTCAACTACTAACCCCAAAACCGGGATGTTACAGTTGCGGTTGTAGTTTCCAACATACATACCAGTTTCTTGATTCATGCAATCAGAGGAACTGTGGTTACCTCCACATAAGTCACAGTATGAATCAATTACCTTGACCTCACGGGTATTTTGTTGTAACTGCAGGTTTTGCACCATCTTGGTAAGAGAGGCCAATTGTGCTGCCACTGAAACTGATGTGTCTAATTCATTTACCGTGGCTTGGCGTCTTACTCCTCCTCGCCTAGATGTAGGAAACTAAAAGTCATTCTTTGCGAGTTTATTCAATATTTCAATAGCTTCCTCAGGTGCTTTATCCAGGAGTGTTCCGTTCGCCGAGGCATCTAACATCATCCTTGTCGGGGCATTCGTGGCATTATAAAACATGGTCACTTGTGTCCATAGGGTAAATCCATGCAAAGGACTCTTGTGCAGTAACTCCCTGTATCGCTCCCATGCCTCGTACATAGGTTCGTCATCTGCCTGTAGAAGAGAAGTGATTTCATTATGAATTCTATTATATAAATTTGTGGGGTTAAAATGAGTAATAAAATCACGGCAGAGTTCACTCCAAGATCCAATAGATCCTGCTGGGATTCTATTTAACCTAGCTTTAGCCCTATCCCTCAGTGAATAGGGGAATAGCTTCAATCGCAAGACATCTTCATGGTCTCCTTGGATTTTAAAAGAATTGCATATCTACATGAAGGACTTGAGGTGCTGCCTTGCATCTTCAGTTACAGACCCACCAAACTGTCCAATAGTGTTAAGCATATTGAACATGACAAGTGTCATTTCAAAGTGAGCTGCTTCTATCTCCTGTGTAACAACTCCTGGGTTTAATACATTTAAGACCTCTTCCAGGAAGTCTCTGACAGTGAGCTGCCGCGGCCCAGGTGGCGGCGGTAAACTTCCATTACCGGCAGGTAAGTTTTGTTCTGCCGGGTGATCTGCCATAGCCTCTTGGATTTGTCTCCTCAACCTTAGCCTTGTTCGTTCGATCTCTGGATCTAACTCGTATAAGAGGTTGGTTGGGTTGGCCCTGGTCATACACCAAGAAAAATAAAAGTAAAAAAAGGAACAAGAAAATAAAGAAAACAAAATTTAGTTGTCAATCCCCGGCAACGACGCCAAAAACTTGTCGCGTGTCAAAAGTGCGTGTTTAGTGCAAGTGAACACATCAAAAGTAATAAGTGATAAGTATTTATCGGATTATCGTCTCCACAAGGATTGTAGACTCAATATGCTTTCTTTGTCTTCTTGTTCTGTAAAATGAAATAAAAGACACAAGTAGTTTGGCTTGTGATGGAACTAAAATAAAACAACTAAGTAAAATAAAGAAAAGAGAATATTAGAGAGAGATGGTTCAGGATCCAGTTGCGTTGTATTGTGGATTTGATTGACTTGTCTCTGCCCAATGCAATCGTATATCTCTGCCTCGGCAGCACTGCAGTTTACTGCCTTGGCAGCGATAATACTGTCCGCCGCGACAATCCCTTGCTCGTGGGTGGACTTTACCAAAGTTCGGCAAAGTATCCTTGGATGACTCCGCTTATCCCTAAGTCGAAGTACAGTTGATGACTAGTCCTTGATGATACCTCCCGCCGTGAACCAATTATACTCACCAATCAATCTCACACTTCTTTTAGCCGCTGAAACTCTTAACCTATCCCTAGGTCGAGTTAGTATTTCACGATTGAAACACCGTACTTACCCCTTTCATGAATCTAACTCTCCCGAGTCTAGATAAATGGATTACTTACAAACTTCCCTCCCGGGCTTGAATGCAAGAACAAGGAATAACAAAGGATAAGCAAACCTTGATAATTTTATTGCATTGAAACAAAGACAAAGTACAATCACCTCTCACAAAATACTAACAACCTTCACCTAAACCCTAAAGAATCTTAGAACATAATTGAGAGAAAGAAAACAAGTTTATGAATCGGCTCTCTCTCTCTAGGTATCCGTGTGCATTACATTGGATGGCTAGGTCTTTATATAGGCTAGACCTAGGGCAAACCTTTCCTAAGTAGAATACAACTTGGAGTAGGGAACAAGTCATGTACATAATTAAAATATTTCCAAGTTTAATTCAACTAAGGGGCTTTCCCGCGTGGCCTTGTCTTGGGCTTTTCCTCATGCTAGCCAGCTCCGATCCATGTGCTTTAAGTCTAGAAACGTCCCTTGGATTTTTCTCTTCCAATCTCCTATAGTCTTGCTTCTTGGCTCTCAGCTATTGCCTCGGCCTTGTCGCTGCCGCGGCACTGGTTCTCTTGCACAGATAAAAATGCAGTAAAACGTGCCTTTTCTGTAAATATTATCTCTATGAGCATAACTTCTAAATATATCACATTAAGTACATGCATTGGTTCAAGTGGGTGTAAATTCGGTGATTAATGCCCACAAAAGGTGTGAAAAGTGATAGTGAGTTGAGCACTTATCAGTGAGTATAATTGGTTCACGGCGGGAGGTATCATCAAGGACTAGTCATCAACATTACTTCGACTTAGGGATAAGCGGAGTCATCCAAGGATACTTTGCCGAACTTTGGTAAAGTCCACCCACGAGCAAGGGATTGCCGCGGCGGACAGTATTATCGCTGCCAAGGCAGTAATCTGCAGTGCTGCCGAGGCAGAGATATACGATTGCATTGGGCAGAGACAAGTCAATCAAATCCACAATACAACGTAACTGGATCCTGACCCATCTCTTTTAGTTCCATCACAACCCAAACTATTTGTGTCTTTTATTTCTTTTTACAAAACAAGAAGACAAAGAAAACATACTGAGTCTACCAATCCCTGTGGAGACGATAATCCGATAAATATGATAAGTGCTAAAAACACTATCACTTTTTACTCTTTTTATGGGCATTAATTACCGAATATACCCCACTTGGACCAATGCATGAACTCAATGTGATATATTCAGAAGTTATGCTTACAGAGTTAATATTTACAGAAAAGGCACGTTTTACTGCATTTTCATATCTGTGCAGGAGAACCAGTGCTGCGGTAGTGACAAGGCCGAGGCAGGACCTAATGCCGAGGCAGCAGCAGAAAGACAGGAAGCAAGACTGTAGGCGATGGAAAGATAAAAAATCCAAGGGACGTGTCTGGACTTAAAGCCCATGAATCGGAGCTGGCTAGCATGAGGAAAAGCCCAAGAAGAGACCACGCGGGAAAGCCCCCTTAGCCGAATCAAACTTAGAAATATTTTAATTATGTACATGACTTGTTCCCTACTCCAAGTTGTATTCTACTTAGGAAAGGTTTTCCCTAGGTCTAGCCTATATAAAGACCTAGCCACCCAATGTAACACATACAGAATACCTAGGGAGAGAGAGCCGAATTCTATACTTGTCTTCTTTCTCTCTATTATGTTCTAAACCTTCTTAGGGATTAGGTGAAGGTTGTCGAGTATATGTGAGAGGAGATTGTACTTTGTCTTTGTTTTCAATGCAATAAAATTATCAAGGTTTGCTTATCCTTTGTTATTCCTTGCTCTTGCATTCAAGCCCAGAACGGAAGTTTGTGAGTAATCCATTTATCTAAGCTCGGGAGAGTTAGATTCACGAAAGGGGTAAGTACGGTGTTTTAATTGCGAAATACTAACTCGGCCTAGGGATAGGTTAAGAGTTTCAAAAGAAGTGTGAGATTGGTTGGTGAGTATACTTGGTTCACGCCGGGAGGTATCATCAAGGACTAGTCATCAATAGTACTCTGACTTAGGGATAAGCGGAGGCATTCAAGGACACTTTGCCGAACTTTGGTAAAGTCCAACCACGAGCAAGGGATTGCCGCGGCGGACAAGTATCGTCGCTGCCAAGGCAGTAAACTGTAGTGTTGCCGAGGCAGTGATATACAATTACATTGAGCAGAGATATGTCAATCAAATCCACAATACAACGCAACTGGATCCTGACCCATCTTTCTCTATTATTAATTCTCTATATTTTTGTTTAGTTATTTTAGTTTACATAAACCAACTCAAATCACTTGTGTTTCTACTTTTCTACAGAACAAGAAGGTGAAGAAGACATATTAAGTCTATCGGTCCCTGAGGAGATGATAATCTGATAATACCTTATCACTTATTACTTTCGATGTGTCCACTTGCACTAAACGCGCACTTTTGACACGCGACAAGTTTTGGCGCCATTGCCGAGGACTGACAACTAAATTTTGTTTTCCTTATTTTCTTTTTTATTTTTATTTTACTTTTGTTTTTCTTGGTGTATGACCAGGGCCAACCCAACAAACCCCTTGTACGAGTTAGATCCAGAGATTGAAAGAACAAGGCAAAGGTTGAGGAGACAGATCCAAGGAGCCATGGCATATCACCTGGCAGGACAAAACTTACCTGCCGGCAATGGAGGACTTCCGCCGCCACCTGGGCCGTGGCAGCTCACTGTCAGAGACTTCCTAGAAGAGGACTTGAATGGATTAAACCCAGGAGTCATTACACCGGACATTGAAGCAGCCCACTTTGAACTGAAACTTGTTATGTTCAATATGCTCAACACTATTGGAGATTTTGGTGGGTCTGCAACTGAAGATGCAAGGCAGCACCTTATGTCCTTCAATGAAATTTGCAACTCTTTCAAAATCCAAGGAGTCCATGAAGATGTCTTGCGATTGAAGCTATTCCCCTATTCATTGAGGGATAGGGCGAAAGCTTGGTTGAATAGCATTCTAGCAAGATCTATTGGATCTTGGAGTGAACTTTCCCGTGATTTTATTACTCGATTTAATCCTACGAACTTATATGATAGAATTCGTAATGAAATCACTTCTTTTCGACAGGCAGAAGACGAATCAATGTACGAGGCATGGGAATGCTACAGGGAGCTATTGCACAAGTATCCTTTGCATGGATTTCCCCTGAGAGAGGGTAGGATCCAGTTGCGTTGTATTGTGGATTTGATTGACTTGTCTCTGTCCAATGCAATTGTATATCACTGCCTCGGTAGTACTGTAGATTACTGCCTTGGCTGCGACGATACTTGTCCGCCGCGGCAATCCCTTGCTCGGGGATGGACTTTACCAAAGTTCGGCAAAGTGTCCTTAAATGACTCCGCTTATCCCTAAGTCAAAGTAATGTTGATGACTAGTCCTTGATGATACCTCCCGGCGTGAATCAATTATACCCACCAACCAATCTCACACTTCTTTTAACCGTTGAAACTCTTAACCTATCCCTAGGCCGAGTTAGTATTTCGCGATTGAAACACCGTACTTATCCCTTTCGTGAATCTAACTCTCCCGAGTCTAGATAAATGGATTACTCACAAACTTCTCTGTAACATCTCGGTTTTGGGGTTAGTAGTTTGAGTGTTAGTTGGGGAAATTCGATTCGGGTCGAATCGAATTCCTAGGGTTCGTTGTTCCGGGAAAAATTAAAATAATAGTATTTTAATCGGATAAGTAATAATTTTGTGAAATGGTTCTAAAAATATTAAAATGGTGTTTTAAAGTTAAAGAAATATTATTTGAACTTTAATTTGATTTTTAATTAGGCTAATATTGTACTAGTGACTAAATTGTAATTTTTGGGAAAGTTTTGGGGATTTAATTAGTAATTTTTGGCAATTAGAATTTTTGGTGACTAAATTGGAAAACAAGTCATACTTAGAATCCTTAGAGGGCCATAAACCCAATTTATTTTTAATTAATGATTTATCCACCAAAATTGTTTTTAAATTGTTTTATTTTAGTTAATAATTCCATTTTCTTTTGTAACTTCCCATTTTCCCATCTTTTCTCTCAAGATTTTCTCTCATTTTCTCTCCATCTTCTTCTCCAAATTTCTCCAATTACTTGCTGATTTCTTCATCATTTTCTACAAGATTTACTTCATTTTATTCATCCTTTCATTCTTTACAAAACCTACTCATCAATTTTGCAAAAATCAACATCTTTTTCAAGGAAATCAAGGAAGCTTTTCACATCCTTTTGGTGGATTTAATCTCAAAGGTAATATTCTGATTTTTAATCTTTTTCTAAGGTTCTTTATTGAAATTCCCAAGTATTGGCTTGTTCATCAACTATTTCTATTTTATTTTGTGTTTTTAATTCAAGATCTATGAGTTTTATGATGGATTTTGTGAAATCTTTTGAGATCTAAATTGATGCTGGTTGTAGGTTGATTTAATTATGATATTAGGTCAATTAAATGGTTGATTGAGTCTTGAAATGAGTTAACATTAATTTAATCCCGGAATAATATAATCGGTGGTGTTTTATGGTGGTTTTCGGTTATTTTAGGGGTTGTTTTAGGTGTTCTAATGTTGCTGGAGGTATAAGGATGTTCTGTAAGTGTTTTTGGTTCATAATTGAAGTGGATTAGATGTTAGATTCATTAGGTTTTGGGCTGATGTTGTTTTGGATGCTTTTCGGCTTAGTTTTCGGTCTTTTCGGCAAGGTTTTCGATAGTTTTGTGAGGATTAAATGTGGCTACTGTTTTGAGCATGTTGTGATGTGAATATGCTCTATTTTTAATGTTGTAGAGGTAGTGCAAGAAGGTGCATAAGTTGCTGGTGCATTGGCATTGCCATCGGAGCATCGGCGAGGGCTCATTTCGCTTGTCGGTGAGTGATTTTGGGTTAAAAGTGAATCACATTGGTTTGGTTCTGTTTGGGGGGCTATGGAATAGTGTGAAAACTTTCCATATTTCAAGAGTAAGTAAATTAAATGATTTTGATGCATTAACATGAGTTTCGGCTATTTTTCGGTAATGGCATTTATGTTGATGATTCAAAGAGATTTTTGGAAATGCATAAGTATGATTTTGAAATGATGCATGCATGTGTTAATTGCTGGAAATGCATGGTTTATAAAGTCATCCATGGATTATAGAAACATGAAAATGAATTGGAATATTATATGGTTATTTGCCTTACAAATAATGGTGCCATTGAGCATGACATTCGGTTCATTTGTTGAACGCATTATGGATGCATTATGAGCTGAAAATGAATTAGAATATAATGTGGTTATTTGCCTTACATATGATGGTGCCATTGGGCATGACTCATGGTTCATTTGTTGAACACAATATGGATGCATTATGAGCAGCAAATCAGCATGCATACTTGAACTTGATATTGGCTTAGTGACACTAACTTTAGATTCGAGTACAAATGACATGTCATTAGGATTGAGTGCACTATAAACATTATGGAAATAAAGGAAAAAAATGCCTACACGTAACAAGGGTGACTTTGTGTCCAACCGTGTGTGGCAGAGCTTGATAATGGTGACTTTGTGTCATGTCAATGGTGACTTCGTGTCATGTCAATGGTGACTTCGGGTCATGTCAATGGTGACTTCGGGTCATGTCAATGGTGACTTCGTGTCATGTCAATGGTGACTTTGTGTCATGAAGAGACTAAAGGTCTCTAATCAATGGATCCGCGTATTCGGTGAACTTAAGGTTCACATTAAGTGATCACTACAAAGCCAATATACAAACATGAACATATTTGGAACATTGTGCATTATTTGTGAAATAAATTGATAATGCCATGCATACTCAAGGAAAGGATTTTGGTATTATGAACATGAACATGATTTGTTAAGCATGCATGTTGTGCTTAAGCTCTCTTCTCATCTTTGCAGACAAATAGTGACATTCGAGCCTACGTTCGGAGCAAGGAAAACAAGGGGAAGAGTTGTCTCAATTTTTGGTATGTTTTGGCAAATAATTTGGGCTTGGCAATGTGTAAATCAAACCCATGTGAAGTGTGTGAGTTTTGCTTGGGTTAATGTTGTAATAAGACCTATAATGTTTTGGATTATTAATTGATGGACGATGATGTTGCTTGGATTGTTGAAGAATGTGCATGCATGAACATTTTTTACTTTAAATCATATTTTAGGAAGCATGCCTATAGATTGTTTGGGGTCTTTGATATGAGAAATGTAAGCTTTAAATTGTTCTTAATGCTTAGGAAACTATGCATATAGTTAAGGGTGATTAATGGTTACGTTTGAATGGGTGGAAATAACTTAGAATGTTCAAACTTGTCAAAGTGCACAGGGGGTATCGATACCAGTATCGATACCTTAAGGCTTAAATTGGGGTGGTTCGAATCATGGTTCGATGTAATTACTCCACTGGACGCTGGAGTATCGATACCACCTATGGGGGTATCGATACCAATAGCCTTCGAAGTGCAAGGAGGCTAGCTCCACGATAGGGTACCGATAACGAGACCCTAGGTATCGATACCGAGACCCAAAAAAATGACATTTTAAGTGTGGGAAATCATGTTTAGGGTTGGATATCTTTCCACGATCGAATATAGATGCAATAAATGATATTGAGAGTTGTAATATCACCAAGATGCATGATGTTAACTTGAATTCGCATTGGTAAATTAATGTTAGTTTTAGTCCCTATAACATCTTGAGCTTTACAATTAGGTCCCTATTGTATGAAACATGAAATTGACGATGCAATAATGGCCCGTTGATCTGAACTTTGTTATGAGTATGCTATGCATGTATAATTGAACTATGGTAGATTGCATTACCGGTTTATTGTTGGAATTAAGAATTATTTGTGTTTTGATCCTTATGTAGTGATATGCGAATTGAATAGATCAATCGTGAATCGAATGTTTCCGTTTTTGTCACGCATGACCTCGACATACATAGAAACTTAATTATGCATCTAGGAAAAAAAACATATCGGTTTTCAGGGTTGTTTACCGAATTGGACCTTAACGGGTTTAGTTCGATATTCCCCGTGTGACCCGTTAGTGCCGGTTCCGTCCAGGCCGGACTAAGGGGGTTACATTCTCTTCCGAGCTTGAATGTAAGAACAAAGAATGGCAAAGGATAAGCAAACCTTGATAGTTTTATTGCATTGAAACAAAGAACAAAGTACAATCTCCTCTCACAAATACTTAACAACCTTTACCTAAACCCTAAGAAAGCTTAGAACATAATTTGAGAGAAAGAAAACATTGAGTCTTACGGTAAACTCTCTAAGAATCGGCTCTCCTATTCCCTAAGACGGCTAGGTCTTATATAGGTTTGGCCTAGGGCAAACTTTTCCTAAGTAGAATATAACTTGGAGTAGGGAACAAGTCATGTACATAAATAAAATATTTTCAAGTTTATTCCAACTAAGAAGCTTTCCCACGTGGCCTTGTCTTGGGCTTTTCCTCATGCTAATTAGCTCCGATCCATATGCTTCATGTCCAGAAACGTCCCTTGTATTTTTCTCTTCTAATCGCCTACAATATTGCTTCCTGTCTCTCAGCTGCTGCCTCGACATCAGGTCCTGCCTCGGCCATGTTGCTGCCGCGACAATAGTTTATCCTGCACAGATGTAAAAATGCAGTAAAACTTACCTTTTCTGTAAATTTAGTGTTTAATACCATCTGTAAGTATCATCTTTATAAGCATAACTTGTAAATATCATATTTATAAGCATAACTTCTTTATAAGCATTACTTCTAAATATATCACATTAAATATATCACATGCATTGGTCCGAGTGGGTGTAAATTTAGTGTTTAATGCCCATAAAAGGTGTAAAAATTGATAGTGATTTGAGCACTTATCACACCCCCAAACTCGAACTATTGTTTGTCCTCAAGCAATGCAAACCATCAATTTGTCAAACTCTATTTTCTCTTGGTCTTATGTTTCCATCTATTCTCCCCACCATAACTATGCATATTCTTTAGACTTAACCTTTCGGCCACCCAAGGTTTTACCTAGAAACAAACTATAAGATTTGGTGAGTGTGTGCGTTTTTGTGGACAAGTTTGATTAAAGGCTTTCTTAGATAAACTCTAAGTTCAAGACAAGTAGATTTTGGTTAAGTGTTCTCTTCTTTTCTAAACAACCAATTCTTTAGCCAATTTCGGGCACCTCAAGGATTGTGTTTTTCTCTTCACTAATTCCTTCTTTCTTTTGATATCCCTTGTAGCATACTAAAGCCAATATTGGGCATCTCTAGCATGAAGAAGAGTAATTTCTAGAGCCGGTGATAGGCACCTCTAGTTACTTGCCCAAAAAATCTAAAGTCTTTATCACCTAACTTCATTAAAACAATTCCTATAATCCAACAAGTCCCAAAAGTGTTTAAACTTTATCTTGTAGTAAGCTTCTAAATTTTCATCCTTGAGTATCCTAAGGTTATACCTTCTTAACAGGACCTAATCATGGTAAGGAGAAAGATTTCTATAGCCTTAAAGAATAAACTAAGGCAATACTGATGATAGGCAGTGCAAAAGTATGGGCAATTGATTCAAATAAGGCGGGGAGCGTAAAAAAATTAAAAAAATCACTTAAATACTCTCTTTCCTTGGCAAGGCCTCGGCAGTGGATCTACACCCCCAAACTCGAACCAAGCATTGTCCTCAATGCTTTATATTAGAAGAAAATGGTGGGTAACAAAAATATGAAAGGAAATTAGCAGCATATCAAGAAACAAACAACAAATAATATTGAATATATGAAAAATTTAAAGAGACTCCGAAGTGCTGCTTGTAACAATCTTTCTTCGGGGTCGAGCTGCTGATTGCTTCATTCTTGGTGAGGGTGATGGCTGAGCTTTTGCTTGCCGGGGCGGTTGGACTCTTGTTGGTGGTGTCCGTTGCATTGGAGCATCCACTTTTTCACCTTCTTCCAAGTCGGCAATCTCCTCGGTGATCATGATGTCTGTTCCACCTTCATTTGTTGCGGTTGCTCCAGCATGGTGTGTACTCGGTCCGGCAATGGTTGAGCTTTGGTGTACATAGGCATCCATCTCTGCTGATAGACTGCCCATGATGATGGTGGATCGTGGTGGAGTGCTGAATACTGCCCTTCTCTTTGATGGTCTTCTACTGGCAGAGTCTGCTGCGGTAGAGTCTGTTGCCTTAGATGGGCCGGCAGCATGAAACTGTGGTTGAGGGCCTACGTGGAAGAACGGTCTCGGTCCTCCTAGAGCTAGTGTAGTCTCTGGATATGGTGCAACTTTGACAAGCATGTTGCTTGGAAATTCTGGAAACTGCACCCCTTGGTCTGGAAATGCATGGAGCATCATTTGGGCAAGTGTGCCGTTAAAGTCTCTTTGATACTCTATGTATCTCTGTTGCCTAAGATCCATCGCTGCCATCCTTTGTAGTATCTCTTGGTACGTGTCTGCTGCGGTAGTGGTGTGGGCAGTGTCGGGCATGTCTGTCGTGTATTGGGCCCCGGCAGCAGTATCAACAGTGAACTGTTGGGGCGTTGCTTGGACTGGTTCCGCCTATGTGATCTGCAGGATTTTGTGGCAAAAATCTATGGTCCATCCACGCCTTTGGGGTGTGTATTCGTCCGTATCTTCTACTATTACACCTACAGCAATACACAAACCAGTGATCAAACAAGGGAAATATAATGGTCCTCTATCCTTCTTACCGCATTCGTAAATTTCGCGTAAGATAATCTCTCCAACGTTGATGCTCCTTTTGTTGATGATTGATTGGATGAGCACCAATCTCCTCCGATCCACCGTATTGTTGTGGGAGGTGGGGATGAGGTGTCTCTTGACAAAGGTGTTCCAAAGCTTGGCCTCGGGCTTTAGGTTTTGCCTTGCTACAGATCCTCTATGGGCACCAGTTTCCCATGGAGTATTCGTGTAGCAAAGCTCGTATTTAATCAACTCGTAATCCTCGGCAGTGATATCCTCCATGAATTCAGCATGTACATCATGGTCAGGTGTGAGGCCATAGAATTGGTTGATGGTGTCGGCATCAAGCTGGACAGCTTGCCTCGGCAGTGGACAAAGAGGGAGTCTTTGCTTGGCCCGTGCACATAGAATTCCCGCACGATGGTAGCATTTGCTTGGGCAAGTTGGAGGCAATAGATTTCCCATTCTTGGTACTTGATCCTGTCGAACAGATAGTGCTCGATGCCGTAATTTTCTTCATCTGAATGTTGAAACCCTTGCTCCTCCCAGAACTGTTGGGCAATGAAAGACCTGTTGAAGCGGTCTTCGACAGCGACAGGGGCAAAGCGTTTGTAGGTGGCCATAAGGATTGTGAGAGATTAGGTTCTTGGAGATTTTCTTGGAGGGATTCTGAAAATTTCAAAAGGGTAGGCAGAGAGTATTATGAGAGCAAGATTATCAAGTATTAAAGAAAACAAGAATGCAAGAGTGAATAGTTCAAGAGGGAGAGGTTGCTTATATAGGCCTCGGCTTTGTGACCGTTTGAATCACTAACCGTTTTGTAGCCGTTAGTCTTTATTGTCGTTTCCTTTTCTGCCGCGGCAGAAATCTTGGCAGACTAGCCGTTACACTGTTCTACCCGTTGAAACTGCTGCGACTCTGACACTATATTCTGCCACGGTAGAATTCCTGCTATGAACTATTTCTCCTTTATTCTTTCTTGTTATCCTAAATAAAAATTAAACACAAACAAGAAAAAAAATAATTAAAGCAAAAACACAAATTATAGAAAATAAATATAAACTAAACTAATCCTAATATATAAAAAAATATGAGAGATCATGTTACTGGTGGAGTGCATGCAAATGCATCTCCCAAGATGATTCTCTCTTGCCAGTCACAGTGATTCTTCAAGTATTGGCTATTGGCTTTATGTCCATGTTTATTTTTTCTGATCGGTACTGCGCCCTTTATAACTAGATAGTATGTTGTCCTGTTGATTTCCTTCACATTTGCCTTACTTTTCCTGCCAAATATTCGGCCATAAAGTATTTCCATTTTCCTGCCGAGCATATTGCCCAGGCAGTGGCAGTTGAAACAGGATATCTTTATGCTTGCATCTGTACTGTGAAGGACTTCGCACTCTTCTGCATCATCATGTCGTTTCAAATTGTGGAAGGCATTGAGTTTGACTTGTTGGTTATTGACCCTCATTGTCAACTCTCCTTTTTCCACGTCAATTAGTGTTTGTCCAGTGGCAAGGAAAGGTCTCCCCAAGATGATCGGTGCATTATCATCTACTTCACAATCAAAGATAAGAAAATCAGCGGGAAAAATAAATTTATCAACTCTTACCAGTATGTCCTCGATTTTGCCTTCGGGTTGCACGTAAGATCGATCCGCAAGTTGGAGCATCACTGTTGTAGGTTTTGCCCTTCCTATTCCAAGCTTTTGAAAGACAGATTTGGTCATTAGATTGATGCTTGCTCCAAGGTCGCATAGGGCATTACCTTCATAATTATTACCTATCGCACAAGGTATGATAAAGCACCCAGGATCCTTTAATTTTGGTGGCATGCGATTGTGTAGCATTGCCATGCATCCTTCGGTAGCAGCCACTGTTTAAAACTCACCTAGTCTTTTTCTCATAGACACAATGTCCTTCAAGAATTTAGCATAATTAGGCATTTGTTCTATTGCCTCTACGAATGGTAAGTTGATGTGGACTTGCTTTAAAATATTAAGAAATTTCTTGAATTGTTGGTCCTGTTTTTGCTTCTTCAACCTTTGTGGGAAGGGTGGTGGTGGTCTCATTTCATCCAGGGTTTCTTTAGTTTGGAACTTAATACCTGACACCACTGGGATTGTTGCTGTCTCGGCAGACTGTTCATGAGCTATTGCGCTTTCTGTTGGGGCAGTGTTATCAGGGTCTGTTTGTTCAGCATCCTCTTTTGCTGGTTCTGTTGATGGAACTTGGCCTGCTGGAATCTTTTCCTTCAGCTGTAGACCACTCCTAGTAGTGATTGCTTTACACTGTTCATGGCCTATTACCTTAGCAACTTCAGTATTGCTAGGTATTCCTCCTTGTGGTCTAGTGTTTATGTTTTGCACAAACTGTCCAACCTGAGTTCCAATGCCTTAATTGCTGCCTCTTGGTTCTGCAACCTCATCTCAGTCCTATTTATAAATGCATCTTTTCTTTTATTGAAGATTTTATTTTCTGCCATGTATGACTCAGTTTTCATCATGAATGATTTCAGAGAATTTTCCAAGGAACTTACAGATTGCTGCGGCATCTGCTACTGCGGCGTCAGCTACTGGACCTGCGGCGGCGACAAATGTTGCATTGGTTGTTGGAATCCTGAGGGTTGGGTTGTTGGGTTTAAGCCATTGTTAGGATTACTCCATGACAGGTTTGGATGCCTCTTCCGTGAGGGGTTGTATGTGTTGGACATCATATTGGTTCGTTTATAGTTTCCAACATACATTCCGGCTTCTTGATTCATAAAGTCAGAAGAATTGTGGTTACCTCCACATAAATCGCAAAAAGAATCAATCACCTTAACCTCACGAGTATTTTGTTGTAGTTGCAAATTTTGTACCATCTTGGTAAGAGAGGCCAATTGTGCTGCCACTGAATTTGATGTGTCTAACTCATTTACCGTGGCTTGGCGTCTTACTCCTCCTCGCCTAGATGTAGGGAATTGAAAATCATTCTTTGCGAGTATGTTTAGTATCTCAATTTGTCGCGTGTCAAAAGTGCGCGTTCAGTGCAAGTGGACACATCGCAAGTAATAAGTGATAAGTATATTATCGAGTTATCGTCTCCTCAGGGACCGGTATACTTAATATGTTTTCTTCACCTCCTTGTTCTGTAAAAAGATAAAAACACAAGTAAATTGATTTGGTTTATCTAAACTAAAATAACTAAAACAAAAGTAAAGGGTTGAAATAGTAGAGAGATGAGCTAGGATCCAGTTGCGTCATACTGTGGAATTGATTGACTTGTCTTCGTCCAATGCAATCGTATATCACTGCCTCGACAGCACTACAGTTTTACTGCTTGGGCAGCGATAACACTGTCTGCCGCGGCAATCCCTTGCTCGTGGGCAGACTTTACCAAAGTTCGGCAAAGTGTCCTTGAATGACTCCGCTTATCCCTAAGTCAGAGTGCTGTTGATGACTCGTCCTTGATGATACCTCCCGGCGTGAACCAATTATACTCACCAACCAATCTCACACTTCTTTTAGCCGCTGAAACTTTTAACCTATCCCTAGGCCGAGTTAGTATTTCGCGATTGAAACACCGTACTTACCCCTTTCGTGAATCTAACTCTCCCAAGCTTAGATAAATGGATGATCACAATATCCCCTCCCGAGCTCAATTATGAAACAAGGAATAACAAAGGATAAGCAGTGAACTGGGCTAGAGTGCCATTGAAGTCCCGTTGGTACTCCATGTACCGTTGTTGTCGAAGATCCATTGCGGCCATTCGCTGCAAGATTTCTTGGTATGGGTCTGCTGTGGCAGAGGTGTGGGCTGTACCAGGCATGTCTGCCGTGTACTGGGCCCCGACAGCAGTATCAACAGTGAACTGCTGCGGCGTTGCCTGGACAGGTTCCGCTTGAGTGATCTGCATGAGTTTGTGGCAGAAATCCCTGGTCCATCCTCGTCTTGGGGGCGTGTATTCGTTCGTTTCTTCAATGGGTACACCTGCCGAAATACATAAACCCGTAATCAAGCAAGGGAAATACAATGGTCCTTTATCTTTCTTACCGCACTCATGAATTTCCCGTAGGATGATTTCTCCAACGTTGATGGTCCTCTTGTTGATGATGGATTGGATAAGCACCAATCTCTTGCGATCCACCGTGCTATTGTGTGATGTTGGGATGAGGCATCGTTTGACGAAGTTGTTCCACATCTTGGCCTCCGGCTTCAAGCTTTGTCTCGTTACGGATCCTCGATGGGTACCGGTTTCCCATGGAGTGTTCCCGTAACAAAGGTCGTCTTTGATGAGTTCATAATCCTCGGCAGTGATATCTTCCAAGAATTCGACATGGATATCTCTGTCTGGGGTGAGGCCGTAGAAGTTGTTGATCGTCTCGGCATCGAGTTGGACCGGCCTGCCGCGGCAGTGAACGAACAGGGAGTCTTTGCTGGGCCCATGAGCGTAGAACTCCCGCACGATCGTGGCGTTCGCCTGGGCAGGTTGCAAATAGATAATTTCCCAATTTTGGTACTTAATTCTGTCGTAGAGGTAGTGTTCAATGCCGTAGTTTTCTTCGTCTGCATGTTGGAAAACTTGCTCTTCCCAAAGTTGCCTAGCGATGAAAGATCGGTTGAATCGATCCTCAACGTGGCTGGGGCGAATCTTTTGTATGAAGCCATCAAGATGGAAAGATGTAAGTTCTTGGAGTTTTTCTTGAAGAGAATCTGGAGATTGTAGAAGGCAGAGAGTAATTGAGAGAGAGATTGTTATGAATACTAAAAGAAAGCAAGAAAAATAAGAGTGAATAGTTCAAGAGGAAGAGGTTTCTTATATAGGCCTCGGCCTTGTGACTGTTGAGACCACTAGCCGTTGTAACCGTTTCCTTTTCTGTCGTTTTCTTTTTCTGCCGCGGCATGAATCTCGGCAGACTAGCCGTTACACTATTCTGCCCGTTGGGACTGCTGCGGCCCTTACACTGTTTTATTGCCTCGGCAGAGTTCCTGCTGTGAATTATTTTTCCCTTATTCTTGTTTTTTATTTCTAAATAAAACACACAAAAGAAAAATACTGAAAGCGAAAATAATTAGAAAAATAAAAATAAACTACTAATCCTAATATAATAATAAAGAAAAGGGAAGAGGTTAGGTTATTGGTGGAGAGTATGCAAATGCATCTCCCAAAATTATTCTCTCCCTTAGGCCCAAATTATGAATCGGTTATGGGCCAATCTTGTTTTCTATGTGTCCATCCATCTTGGGCTTGATTTTCTTGCCGAACATCCTGCCGAGCAGACTGACCAGGCAGGATATCTTGTTGTCTACTGTGTGGATGGCCTTGCATTCCTATGGATCGTCATACCTCTTTAAGTTGTGGAATGCATTGAGTTTGACTTGTTGGTCATTGACCCGCATAGTCAACTCTCCTTTTTCCATGTCAATTAATGTGCGTCCAGTTGCTAGGAAGGGTCTCCCAAGGATGATCGGTGCCTTGTCATCTGCTTCACAATCAAGGACAAGGAAGTCGACAGGAAAAATAAACTTGTCATCTCTTACCAGTATGTCCTCGATTTTGCCTTCAGGTTGCACATAGGATCTATCCGCGAGTTGGAGCATCACTGTTGTAGGCTTCGGCCTTCCAATTCCAAGCTTTTGGAAGACTGATTTAGGCATGAGGTTTATGCTTGCTCCAAGGTCGCATAGGGCCTTTCCTTCATAACTCTTTCCAATCGCGCAAGGTATAGTGAAACAGCTAGGATCTTTTAACTTTCGTGGCATGCGGTTATGCAGCATTGCCATGCATCCCTCGGTAGCAGCCACTGTCTCAAACTCACCTATTCGTTTTCTCTTGGACACCATGTCCTTTAGGAACTTGGCGTAATTGGGCATTTGTTCAATCGCTTCAACAAAAGGTATGTTGATGTGGACTTGCTTCAAGATGTCGAGGAACTTCTTGAATTGTTGATCCTGTTTTTGCTTTTTCAACCTTTGCGGGAAAGGTGGTGGTGGTCTAATCTCCTCCGGGGTTTCTTGAGTTTGAAATTTTATACCTTGCACCTCGGGAGTTATTGCTGCCCCGGCAGGCTACTCAGGCGCTGCAGTGCTTGCTGCCGGGGCAGTGTTGTCAGCTTTAGTTTGCTCGGCCTCTTCTCTTGCTTGATCTGCTGATTGAGTTTGGCTTTCTGGGATCTTTTCCTTTAGCTGTAGACCACTCCTAGTAGTGATTTCCTTACACTGTTCGTGGTTTATTACCTTAGCAACTTCAGTATTACTAGGTAGGCCTCCTTGTAGTCTAGTGTTTATGCATTGAGCAAACTGCCCAACATGAGTTTCCAACGTTTTTATGGCCGCTTCTTGATTTTGCAGCCTCATCTCAGTCCTATTCATGAAGGCATCGGTCCTCTTGATGAAATTGCTATTTTCCGCCTTGTGTGACTCGGTTTTCATCATAAAGGCCTTTAGCGTATTTTCCAATGAATTTACCGGTTGCTGCTGCATCTGCGGCGGCGGCATCGGTTGTTGGACTTGCTGTTGCGGCATCGGCTGCTGAAATCCCGATGGTTGGGTGATTGGGTTTAAGGCATTGTTTGGGTTACTCCATGATAAGTTTGGATGCCTCTTCTATGAGGGGTTGTATGTGTTGGACATCACACTGTTGCGGTTGTAGTTTCCAACATGCATACCAGTTTCTTGATTCATGCAGTCAGCGGAACTGTGGTTTCCTCCACATAAGTCACAATATGAATCAATTACCTTGACCTCACGGGTGTTGTGTTGTAACTGTAGGTTTTGCACCATCTTGGTAAGAGAGGCCAATTGCGCTGCCACTGAACTTGATGAATCCAATTCTTGTACCGTGGCTTGGCGTCTTACACCTCCTCGCCTAGATGTAGGAGTGTGCCGTTTGCCGAGGCATCCAACATCATCCTTGTTGGGGCATTTGTGGCGTTGTAAAACATTGTCACTTGTGTCCATAATGAAAATCCATGCAGTGGACACTTGTGCAATAGCTCTCTATAGCGTTCCTATGCCTCGTACATTGGTTCGTCTTCAGCCTGTCGGAAAGAAGTAATTTCATTACGGATTCTATCTTATAGATTAGTATGATTAAAGCGAGTAATGAAATCACGGCAAAGTTCACTCCAGGATCCAATAGATCCCGCTGGAATGCTATTTAATTTAACCAAGCTTTCGCCCTATCCATCAGTGAATAGGGGAATAACTTTAATCACAAGACATCTTCATGGACTCCTTGGATTTTGAAAGAGTTGCAAATCTCCATGAAGGATTTGAGATGCTGCCTTGCGTCTTCAGTTGCAGTCCCACCAAATTGTCCAATTGTATTTAACATATTGAACAGAACAGGTTTAAGTTCAAAATGGCCTGCTTCAATCTCGGGTGTAACGACTCCTGGGTTCAGTTCATTTAAGTCCTCCTCTAAGAAATCTCTAATAGTCAGCTGCCGCGGCCCAGGTGGCGGCGGAAGACCTTCATTGCCGGCAGGTATGTTTTGTCCTGCCTGAACTTATGCCATGACTCCTCGGATTTGTCTCCTCAACCTTAGCCCTGTTCTTTCGATCTCTGGATCTAACTCGTATAAGGGGTTGGTTGGATTGGCCCTGGTCATACACCAATAAAAAGAAAAGTAAAATAAAAATAAAAATAAACAAGAAAATAAAGAAAACAAAATTTAGTTGTCAGTCCCCGGCAACGGCGCCAAAAACTTGTCGCGTGTCAAAAGTGCGCGTTTAGTGCAAGTGGACACATCGCAAGTAATAAGTGATAAGTATATTATCGAGTTATCGTCTCCTCAGGGACCGGTATACTTAATATGTTTTCTTCACCTCCTTCTTCTGTAAAAAGATAAAAACACAAGTAAATTGATTTGGTTTATCTAAACTAAAATAACTAAAATAAAAGTAAAAGGGTTGAAATAGTAGAGAGATGGGCTAGGATCCAGTTGCGTCGTATTGTGGAATTGATTGACTTGTCTCCGTCCAATGCAATCGTATATCACTGCCTCGGCAGCACTGCAGTTTTACTGCCTGGGCAGCGATAACACTGTCTGCCGCGGCAATCCCTTGCTCGTGGGCAGACTTTACCAAAGTTCGGCAAAGTGTCCTTGAATGACTCCGCTTATCCCTAAGTCAGAGTGCTGTTGATGACTAGTCCTTGATGATACTTCCCGGCGTGAACCAATTATACTCACCAACCAATCTCACACTTCTTTTAGCCGCTGAAACTCTTAACCTATCCCTAGGCGGAGTTAGTATTTCGCGATTGAAACACCGTACTTACCCCTTTCGTGAATCTAACTCTCCCGAGCTTAGATAAATGGATGATCACAATATCCTCTCCCGAGCTCAATTATGAAACAAGGAATAACAAAGGATAAGCAAACCTTTATAATCTTTATTGCATTGAATGAAAGACAAAGTACAATCTCCTCTCACAAATACTCTACAACCTTCACCTAATCCCTAAGAAGGTTTAGAACATGATGGTGAGGAAAGAAACAAGAGTAGATGTCGGCTCTCTCCCTAGGTATTTCATTTTTTTAATACATTGGGTGGCTAGGTTCTTATATAGGCTAGACCTAGGGAAAACCTTTCCTAAGTAGAATACAACTTGGAGTAGGGAACAAGTCAAGTACAAAATAATAATATATTTCCAAGTTTATATTCAGCTAAGGGGCTTTCCCGCGTGGTCTTCCTTTGGGCTTTTCCTTATGCTAGCCAGCTCCGATTCATGGGCTTCAAGTCCAGACACGTTCCTTGGATTTTTTTCTTTCCATCGACTATAATCTTGCTTCCTGTCTTTCTGCTGCTGCCTCGGCATCAGGTCCTACCTCGGCCTTGTCCCTGTCGCGGCACTGGTTCTCCTGCACAGATATGAAAACGTAGTAAAACGTGCCTTTTTCTGGAAATATTATCTATATGAGCATACTTCTAAATATATCACATTGAGTGCATGCATTGGTCCAAGTGGGTGCATATTTGGTACTTAATGCCCATGAAAGGAGTAAAAAGTGATAGTGTGTTGAGCACTTATCACACCCCCAAACTCGAACTATTGCTTGTCCTCAAGCAATGCAAACCATCAATTTGCCGAACTCTACTCTCTCTTGGTCTCACATGTCCATCTATTCTCCCCACCATAACTAGGCCTATTGTTTAGCCTTAACCATTCGGTTACTCAAGGATTTACCTAGAAACAAACTATAGGAGTTGTGAGTGTGTGTGTTTTTGCGGACAAGTTGATTAAAGGCTTTCTTAGATAAACTCTAAGTTCAAGACAAATAGACATTGGTTAAGTGTTCTCTTCTTTTTCAAACCCCAAATCTTGAGCCGGTTTCGGGCACCTCAAAGACTTGTGTTTTTCTTTTCACTAAAATCTTTTTTTCTTTTTAATATTCCTTAAAGCATACTAGAGCCAATTTCGGGCACCTCTAGTATGAAGAAGAGACTTTCTAGAGCCGGTGGTAGGCACCTCTAGTTACTTTCCCAATAAAATCTAAGTCTTTATCACCTAAGTTCATTAAAAGAATTCCTCTAATCCAACAAGTCCCAAAAGTGTTTAAGGTTTTCAAGTTCTACCTATAGTAAGCTTCTAAGTTTTCAACCTTAAGCATCCTAAGATTAAGCCCTTTTAACAGAACCTAAACATGATAAGGAGAAAGATTTCTATAGCCTTAAAGAATAAACTAAAGCAATACTGATGATGAGCAGTGCAAGAGTGCAGGCAGTTAATTCAAGTAAGGCGGGGAGCATAAAAATTTAAAAAAAATCACTGGAATACTCCCTTTTTGGCAAGGCCGCGGCAGTAGATTGCTGCCTTGGCAGTGAATCTGCACCCCCAAACTCAAACCAAGCATTATCCTCAATGCTTTATATTTGGAAGGAATAAACGACAAAAACAGAATATGAATTAAGCGCAACAAGTAAAAACAGTAAAAGCAATTAAAATTGATTTAAAGGACAAAGAAATTTTAAAGCGACTCCGAGGAGCTGCTTGTAACAATTTTCCTCCGTGGCCTTGATGCCAAATGCTTTGTCCTTGGGGAGGGCGATGGTTGCGCCTTTGCTTGCCTCGGTGGCTGGACTCGAGTGGGTGGGGTCCTTTGCATCGGGGCTTCTACTTCTTCTCCTTCTTCAACATCCGCCATCTCTTCGGTTATCATCACGTCCGTTCCTCCTCCTATCGCAGTAGCTCCTCCGGTGTGGTGTGTGCTTGGGCCGGCGGCAGTTGAACTTTGGTGCACGTAGGCATCTATCTCGGCGGATAGACTGCCCATGATAATTAGCGATCTGGGTGGAGTGCTGAAGACGGCCCTTCGCTTGGATGGCCTTCGGCTGACAGATGAGGCTGCGGTAGAATCTGCCGCCCTAGATGGGTCGGTAGACTGGTATTGGGGCTGAGGGTCCAGATGGAAGAATGGTCGTGGTCCTCCCGGGGCTGGTGTAGTCTCGGTGTAGGGTGCGGCGGTGACGAACATGTTGCTTGGGAACTCCAGGAAGTGAACGCCTTGGTCCGGGAAGGCGTGCAGCAGCATCTGGGCTAGAGTGCCACTGAAGTCCCGTTGGTACTCCATGTACCGTTGTTGTCGAAGATCCATTGCGGCCATTCGCTGCAAGATTTCTTGGTATGGGTCTGCTGTGGCAGAGGTGTGGGCTGTACCAGGCATGTCTGCCGTGTACTGGGCCCCGACAGCAGTATCAACAGTGAACTGCTGCGGCGTTGCCTGGACAGGTTCCGCTTGAGTGATCTGCATGAGTTTGTGGCAGAAATCCCTGGTCCATCCTCGTCTTGGGGGCGTGTATTCGTTCGTTTCTTCAATGGGTACACCTGCCGAAATACATAAACCCGTAATCAAGCAAGGGAAATACAATGGTCCTCTATCTTTCTTACCGCACTCGTGAATTTCCCGTAGGATGATTTCTCCAACGTTGATGGTCCTCTTGTTGATGATGGATTGGATAAGCACCAATCTCTTGCGATCCACCGTGCTATTGTGTGATGTTGGGATGAGGCATCGTTTGACGAAGGTGATCCACATCTTGGCCTCCTGCTTCAAGCTTTGTCTCGTTACGGATCCTCGATGGGTACCGGTTTCCCATGGAGTGTTCCCATAACAAAGGTCGTCTTTGATGAGTTCATAATCCTCGGCAGTGATATCTTCCAAGAATTCGACATGGATATCTCTGTCTGGGGTGAGGCCGTAGAAGTTGTTGATCGTCTCGGCATCGAGTTGGACCGGCCGGCCGCGGCAGTGAACGAACAGGGAGTCTTTGCTGGGCCCATGAGCGTAGAACTCCCGCACGATCGTGGCGTTCGCCTGGGCAGGTTGCAAACAGAAAATTTCCCAATTCTGGTACTTAATTCTGTCGTAGAGGTAGTGTTCAATGCCGTAGTTTTCTTCGTCTGCATGTTAGAAACCTTGCTCTTCCCAAAGTTGCCTAGCGATGAAAGATCGGTTGAATCGATCCTCAACGTTGGCTGGGGCGAATCTTTTGTATGAAGCCATCAAGATGGAAAGATGTAAGTTCTTGGAGTTTTTCTTGAAGAGAATCTGGAGATTGTAGAAGGCAGAGAGTAATTGAGAGAGAGATTGTGATGAATACTAAAAGAAAGCAAGAAAAATAAGAGTGAATAGTTCAAGAGGAAGGGGTTTCTTATATAGGCCTCGGCCTTGTGACCGTTGAGACCACTAGCCATTGTAACCGTTTCCTTTTCTGTCGTTTCCTTTTTCTGCCGCGGCATGAATCTCGGCAGACTAGCCGTTACACTATTCTGCCCGTTGGGACTGCTGCGGCCCTGACACTGTTTTATTGCCTCGGCAGAGTTCCTGCTGTGAATTATTTTTCCCTTATTCTTGTTTTTTATTCCTAAATAAAACACACAAAAGAAAAATATTGAAAGCGAAAATAATTAGAAAAATAAAAATAAACTACTAATCCTAATATTATAATAAAGAAAAGGGAAGAGGTTAGGTTACTGGTGGAGAGCATGCAAATGCATCTCCCAAAATTATTCTCTCCCTTAGGCCCAAATTATGAATCGGTTGTGGGCCAATCTTGTTTTCTGTGTGTCCATCCATCTTGGGCTTGATTTTCTTGCCGAACATCCTACCGAGCAGACTGCCGAGGCAGGATATCTTGTTGTCTACTGTGTGGATGGCCTTGCATTCCTCTGGATCGTCATACCTCTTTAAGTTGTGGAATGCGTTGAGTTTGACTTGTTGGTCATTGACCCGCATAGTCAACTCTCCTTTTTCCATGTCAATTAATGTGCGTCCAGTTGCTAGGAAGGGTCTCCCAAGGATGATCGGTGCCTTGTCATCTACTTCACAATCAAGGACAAGGAAGTCGGCAGGAAAAATAAACTTGTCATCTCTTACCAGTATGTCCTCGATTTTGCCTTCAGGTTGCACATAGGATCTATCCGCGAGTTGGAGCATCATTGTTGTAGGCTTCGGCCTTCCAATTCCAAGCTTTTGGAAGACTGATTTAGGCATGAGGTTTATGCTTGCTCCAAGGTCGCATAGGGCCTTTCCTTCATAACTCTTTCCAATCGCACAAGGTATAGTGAAACATCTAGGATCTTTTAACTTTGGTGGCATGCGGTTATGCAGCATTGCCATTCATCCCTCTGTAGCAGCCACTGTCTCAAACTCACCTATTCGTTTTCTCTTGGACACCATGTCCTTTAGGAACTTGGCGTAATTGGGCATTTGTTCAATCGCTTCAACAAAAGGTATGTTGATGTGGACTTGCTTTAAGATGTCGAGGAACTTCTTGAATTGTTGATCCTGTTTTTGCTTTTTCAACCTTTGCGGGAAAGGTGGTGGTGGTCTAATCTCCTCCAGGGTTTCTTGAGTTTGAAATTTTATACCTTGCACCACGGGAGTTGTTGCTGCCTCGGCAGGCTATTCAGGCGCTGCAGTGCTTGTTGCCGGGGCAGTGTTGTCAGCTTCAGTTTGCTCGTTCTCTTCTCTTGCTTGATCTGCTGATTGAGTTTGGCTTTCTGGGATCTTTTCCTTTAGCTGTAGACCACTCCAAGTAGTGATTTCCTTACACTGTTCGTGGTTTATTACCTTAGCAACTTCAGTATTGCTAGGTAGGCCTCCTTGTAGTCTAGTGTTTATGCATTGAGCAAACTGCCCAACATGAGTTTCCAACGTTTTTATGGCCGCTTCTTGATTTTGCAGCCTCATCTCAGTCTTATTCATGAAGGCATCGGTCCTCTTGATGAAATTGCTATTTTCCGCCATGTATGACTCGGTTTTCATCATGAAGGCCTTTAGCGTATTTTCCAATGAATTTACCAGTTGCTGCTGCATCTGCTGCTGCGGCATCGGTTGTTGGACTTGCTGCTGCGGCATCGGCTGCTGAAATCCCGATGGTTGGGTGATTGGGTTTAAGGCATTGTTTGGGTTGCTCCATGATAAGTTTGTATGCCTCTTCCATGAGGGTTTGTATGTGTTGGACATCACATTGTTGCGGTTGTAGTTTCCAACATACATACCAGTTTCTTGATTCATGCAGTCAGCGGAACTGTGGTTTCCTCCACATAAGTCACAGTATGAATCAATTACCTTGACCTCACGGGTATTGTGTTGTAACTGTAGGTTTTGCACCATCTTGGTAAGAGAGGCCAATTGCGCTGCACTGAACTTGATGAATCCAATTCATGTACCGTGGCTTGGCGTCTTACTCCTCCTCGCCTAGATGTAGGAAACTGAAAGTCATTCTTTGCGAGTTTATTCAAGATTTTAATAGCTTCCTCGGGTGCTTTGTCCAGGAGTGTGCCGTTTGCCGAGGCATCCAACATCATCCTTGTCGGGGCATTTGTGGCGTTGTAAAACATTGTCACTTGTGTCCATAATGAAAATCCATGCAGCGGACACTTGTGCAATAGCTCTCTGTAGCGTTCCCATGCCTCGTACATTGGTTCGTCTTCAGCCTGTCGGAAAGAAGTAATTTCATTACGGATTCTATCGTATAGATTAGTATGATTAAAGCGAGTAATGAAATCACGGCAAAGTTCACTCCAGGATCCAATAGATCCCGCTGGAATGCTATTTAACCAAGCTTTCGCCCTATCCCTCAGTGAATAGGGGAATAGCTTTAATCGCAAGACATCTTCATGGACTCCTTGGATTTTGAAAGAGTTGCAAATCTCCATGAAGGATTTGAGATGCTGCCTTGCGTCTTCAGTTGCAGTCCCACCAAATTGTCCAATTGTATTTAACATATTGAACATAACAGGTTTAAGTTCAAAATGGCCTGCTTCAATCTCGGGTGTAACGACTCCTGGGTTCAGTCCATTTAAGTCCTCCTCCAAGAAATCTCTGACAGTCAGCTGCCGCGGCCCAGGTGGCGGCGGAAGACCTTCATTGCCGGCAGGTATGTTTTGTCCTGCCTGAACTTATGCCATGACTCCTCGGATTTGTCTCCTCAACCTTAGCCCTGTTCTTTCGATCTCTGGACCTAACTCGTATAAGGGGTTGGTTGGATTGGCCCTGGTCATACACCAATAAAAAGAAAAGTAAAATAAAAATAAAAATAAACAAGAAAATAAAGAAAACAAAATTTAGTTGTCAGTCCCCGGCAACGGCGCCAAAAACTTGTCGCGTGTCAAAAGTGCGCGTTCAGTGCAAGTGGACACATCGCAAGTAATAAGTGATAAGTATATTATCGAGTTATCGTCTCCTCAGGGACCGGTATACTTAATATGTTTTCTTCACCTCCTTCTTCTGTAAAAAGATAAAAACACAAGTAAATTGATTTGGTTTATCTAAACTAAAATAACTAAAGTAAAAGTAAAAGGGTTGAAATAGTAGAGAGATGGGCTAGGATCCAGTTGCGTCGTATTGTGGAATTGATTGACTTGTCTCCGTCCAATGCAATCGTATATCACTGCCTCGGCAGCACTGCAGTTTTACTGCCTGGGCAGCGATAACACTGTCTGCCGCGGCAATCCCTTGCTCGTGGGCAGACTTTACCAAAGTTCGGCAAAGTGTCCTTGGATGACTCTGCTTATCCCTAAGTCAGAGTGCTGTTGATGACTAGTCCTTGATGATACCTCCCGGCGTGAACCAATTATACTCACCAACCAATCTCACACTTCTTTTAGCCGCGGAAACTCTTAACCTATCCTTAGGCCGAGTTAGTATTTCGCGATTGAAACACTATACTTACCCCTTTCGTGAATTTAACTCTCCCGAGCTTAGATAAATGGATGATCACAATATCCTCTCCCGAGCTCAATTGTGAAATAAGGAATAACAAAGGATAAGCAAACCTTGATAATCTTTATTATCTATATGAGCATACTTCTAAATATATCACAGATATGAAAACGCAGTAAAACGTGCCTTTTTCTGGAAATATTATCTATATGAGCATACTTCTAAATATATCACATTGAGTGCATGCATTGGTCCAAGTGGGTGCATATTTGGTACTTAATGCCCATAAAAGGAGTAAAAAGTGATAGTGTGTTGAGCACTTATCAAGCTTCCTCAGGTGTTTTTTCATGGAGTGTTCCGTTTGCCGAGGCATCTAACATCATCCTTGTCGGGGCATTCGTGGCATTACAGAAAATGGTGACTTGTTTCCATAGGGGAAATCCATGCAAAGGACACTTTTGCAATAACTCTTTGTAGCGCTCCCATGCCTGTCGAAAAGAAGTGATTTCATTACGAATTCGATCATATAAATTTGTAGGATTAAAACGTGTAATGAAATGTCGGCATAATTCACTCTAGGATCCTATAGATCCTGCTGGAATGCTATTTAACCAGGCTTTAGCCCTATCCCTCAGTGAATAGGGAAATAATTTTAATCTCAAGACATCTTCATGGACTCCTTGGATTTTGAAAGAATTGCATATCTCCATGAATGACTTGAGGTGCTACCTAGCATCTTCAGTCACAGACCCACCAAACTGTCCAATAGTGTTGAGCATATTGAACATGACAGGTTTTAGCTCAAAGTGGGCTGCTTCTATTTTCGGTGTAACGACTCCTGGGTTTAATCCATTTAAATCCTCTTCCAGGAAGTTTCTGACAGTGAGCTGCCGCGGCCCTGGTGGCGGCGGAAGACCTCCATTGTCGGTAGGTAAGTTTCGTCCTGCCGGATGATCTGCCATAGCTTCTTGGATTTGTCTCCTCAACCTTTTCCGTGTACGTTTATAAGTGCTCAAAAGATCATTATTTTATACACCTTTCATGGGCAATAAGCACTTATCTCACACTTACTTGGACCGATGCATGCGCTTAATATGCAATACTCGGATATTCTGCCATTATAACTCATAAAGCTAATATTTACAGAAAATGCAGAATTTACGCTATCTTCTGTACATGCAGGAACAAGTATTGCCGAGGCAGGGTTAAGGCCGAGGCAAAAGCTGGGCCGCGGCAGCAACTGAAGCTCCAGCATCAATACTGTAGGCGATTGGAAGATAAAAATACACGGGACGATTCTGGACATGCAGCACATGGATCGAAGCTGGCTAGCGCGAGGAAAGCCCAAGTCAAAGGCCACGGGGGAAAAGCCTCCTAGTTGAAATAAACTTGAAAATATTTTATTTATGGGAATAACTGTAATCCTACTCCAATTAGTATTCCTACTTAGGAAAGGTTTGCCCTAGACCTAGACTATATATACCATAGCCGTCCAATGTATTAGAGAGGCGAATTAGAGAGAGTTCAACCCTAAGAATTATTGTGTTCTTTCTTCCATCATGTTCTAAGCTTTCTTAGGGTTAGGTGAAGGTTGTCGAGTACTTGTGAGAGGAGATTGTACTTTGTTTCTCGTTTCAATGCAATAAAACATTAAGATTTGCTTACTCTTTGCCATTCTTTGCTCTTGCATCCAAGCCCGGGAGGGAAGTTTGTGAGTAATCCATTTATCTAGACTCGGGAGAGTTAGATTCACGAAAGGAGTAAGTACGGTATTTAAAAAATACTAACTCGGCCTAGGGATAGGTTGGAGTTTCAGCGGCTAAAAGAAGTGTGAGATTGGTTGATAGTTATAATTGATTCACGCCGGGAGGTATCGTCAAGGACTGATTTTCAATAGTGTTTCGAATTAGGGATAAGCGGAGCCATCCAAGGACACTTTGCCAAATCTTAGTGAGGTCTACCCAAGAGCAAGGGATTGCCGCGGCAGACACGCATTGTCGCTGCCGAGGCAGTAATCTGTAGTACTACCGACGCAGAGTCATGCGATAGCATTGGACAGAAACAAGTCGATCGATTCCACAGTACAACGCAACTAGATCCTGCCCACTCTCCTCATTCGTTCTCACTACCTTTATTTAGTTTTTATTTAATTAGTTTACTCAAACATCCTTCCTACATGTGTTTTTACTTTATTTCTTTTATAGGAAAAGAATATCAAAGAAGATATATTAAGTATACCTATCCCTGTGGAGACGATAATCCGATAAATACTTATCACTTATTACTTGCGACGTGTACACTGCACAGTTTGCGCTATTTATACACGCAACAAGTTTTTGGCGCCATTACCGGGGATTGACAACTAAATTTTGTTTTCTTTATTTTCTTGTTTTAGTTATTTTATTTTTATTTTTTATTTTAATTTGGTTTCTTTTTGGTGTATGGCCAGGGCCAACCCATCCAATCCGTTGTACGAGATTAACCCTAAAATTGAACGTATACGGAATCGGTTGAGGAGACAAATCCAACAAGCAATGGCAGGAAATCAAGTAGATCAAAACATACATGTTGGCCACGGAGGACTTCAGCAGCCACCCACGCCGCAGCAACCACTGCCGCAGCCTCTACTGCTGCGGCAGCCCACTGTTAGAGATTTCCTGGTGGAAGATCTGAATGGATTAAATCTTGGAGTGGTTACACCAGAAATAGAAGCAACCCACTTTGAACTCAAACCTGTCATGTTCAATATGTTGAATACTATTAGACAATATAGTGGGTCTGCCACTACAGATGCCAGGCAGCATCTCAAATCTTTCATGGAAGTTTGTAACTCATTAAAAATTCAAGGAGTCCATGAAGATGTTTTGAGATTAAAATTGTTTCCCTATTCACTAAGGGATAGGGCCAAGACCTGGTTAAATAGCATTCCAGCAGGATCGATAGGATCTTGGAGTGAACTCTGCCGAGATTTCATTACGTGCTTTAACCCTACTAACTTATATGATCGTATCCGTAATAAAATTACTTCTTTTCGACAGGCAGATGATGAACCAATGTACGAGGCATGGGAGCGCTATAGAGAGTTATTGCATAGATGCCCATTACATGGATTTCCCTTGTGGACACAAGTGACAATGTTCTACAATGCCACTAATGCACCCACAAGGATGATGCTAGATGCCTCTGCCAATGGGACACTCCTTGACAAAGCTCCTGAGGAAGCTATAGAGATTTTGAACAAGCTTGCAAAGAATGATTTTCAGTTCCCTACATCTAGGCGAGGAGGAATGAGACGCCAAGCTATAGTGAATGAACTCGAAACATCCAATTCATTGGCAGCACAATTGGCATCTCTAACCAAGATGGTTCAGAACATGCAATTACAACAAAATACTCATGAGGTTAAAACGATCAATTCTTCTGAGTATGTGCAAGATGAGGAAACTGGTTTTTATGTGGGAAACTACAACCGGAATAATAATATGATGTCTAAAACATATAACCCGGCATGGAAAAGGCACCCAAATTTTTCATGGAGCAATCCTAATAATGCCTTGAATCCCACTAATCAGACCTCAAGTTATCAACAACAGAATATACAGCAGATGCCGCAGCAGTAGTCCGAAAGTTCGTTGGAGAACACTCTCAAAGCCTTTATGATGAAAACAGAATCATACATGGCAGAGAATAGTAATTTCATAAAAAGGACGGATGCTTTCATGAACAGGACTGAGATGAGGCTACAAAATCAAGAAGAGGCTATTAAAACTCTAGAAACTCAAGTTGGTCAGTTCGCTCAAAGATAAAACACTAGACCACAAGGAGGATTACCTAGCAATACTGAAGTTGCTAAGGCAATGGGCCATGAGCAATGTAAAGTGATCACAACCAGAAGTGGCCTACATTTAAAAGAAAAACTAAGCAATTCAGCAAACAAGGTCCCACAGGCAATACAAGAGGAATCAGATAGGGAGGACCAGGATGCTGAACCAAAAAGTCAGGACTCAGAAATCCCAGCAGAAAACTCTGCCGAGGCAGAAAAACCGACAGCACCTCAACCAGCTGCCGAGATAGTAAAAGACCCAGTTGTGTCAGGTATTAAATTCAAAACTCATGAAACCCTAGAGGAGATAAGACCACCACCACCTTTCCCACAAAGGTTGAAAAAGCAAAAACAAGATCTCTAGTTTAAAAAATTTTTAGACATCCTAAAACAAGTTCACATCAACATGCCATCCGTTGAGGTAATTGAACAAATGTCCAACTACGCTAAGTTCTTGAAAGACATGATATATAAAAGAAAAAGGCTTGGTGAGTTTGAAACAGTGGCAACAACTGAGGGATGCATGGCAATGCTGCACAATCGCATGCCTCCAAAATTAAAGGATCCTGGATGCTTTACCATACCTTGTGCGATAGGTAGCCATTATGAAGGAAAGGCCCTATGTGATTTGGGGGCAAGCATCAACCTAATGCCGAAATCAGTCTTCCAAAAGCTTGGAATAGGAAGAGCAAAACCCACAACTGTGGTACTTCAACTAGCGGATAGATCGTTTGTGCAACCTGAAGGAAAAATTGATGACATATTGGTAAGGGTAGACAAATTTATTTTTTCCGCTGACTTCCTTATCCTTGATTGTGAAGCAGATGATAATGCGCCAATCATATTGGGGAGGCCTTTCTTAGCAACTGGACGCACTTTAATTGATGTGGAAAATGGAGAGTTGACAATGAGGGTTAATGACAAACAAGTCAAACTCAATGCATCCCACAATTTAAAAAAATATGATGATCCAGAAGAGTGCAAAGCAATACACACAACAGACACCAAAATATCCTGCCTTGGCAGCATACTCGGCAGGCTATTTGGCAAAAAGATCAAGTTCAAAGTGGAAGCAGCACATCAGGATGGACATAAAGCAAAAGGGAGTGGACAACATCTGAATTATAATTCTGGCCAACAAGAGATAAACAACTTAGGAGATGCATTTGCATGCACTCTTCCAGTGACTTGATCTCTTCCCTTTTCTTTTTATATTATTATATTAGGATTAGTCTAGCTTATATTTACTTTTCATATTTATTTTATGCTTTCTTTATTTTTCTTGTTTTTTTTTCAATTATTTTTAGATTAATAAATCAAGAATAAAGGAGAAATAGTTCACAACAGGAATTCTGCCGAGGCAGAAAACAGTGTCAGAGCCGTAGTAGTCCCAACGGGCAGAACAGTGTATTGGTTAGTCTACGGAGATTTCTATCGCGACAGTAAAAGCAATCGGCAGTAAAGGCTAACGGCATTCAATGCTAAACGGCAAGTTTTTTCAAACGGATACAAGGTCGAGGCCTATATAAACACCTTTCTTCTCTTGAACTATTCACTCTTGCATTCTTGTTTTCTTTTGAAATTTTGTTAATCTTGCTCTCATCATACTCTCTACCTAGCCTTCTTGAAAATTTCAGAATCTTTCCAAAAAACTCTACAAAATCCTCAGCACTCAACCATGGCATCATACACTCGCTTTGCCCCTGCCGCTGTTGAAGACCGATTCAACAGATTGTTCGGTGCTCGACAGTTATGGGAGGAACAAGGGTTCCAACACTCGGATGAGGAGAACTACGACATCGAACACTTCTTGTTCGATAAAATTAAATATCAAGAATGGGAGATTCTTTGCCTACAGCCTGCCCAAGCAAATTCCACCATAGTGCGAGAATTTTATGCACATGGGCCAAGCAAGGACCCTCTGTACGTCCACTGCCGGGGAAGGCCGATCAAGCTTGATGCCGAGTCAATCAACCAATACTATGGCCTCACACCTATCCGCGATATTTATGGCGAATTTTTTGAAGAAGTTACAAACGAAGACTATGAGCTGATTAAAGATGACCTTTGCTGCGCGAATACTCCATGGGAAACCGGTGCCCATAGAGGATCTGTAGCAAGGCAGAACCTAAAGCCCGAGGCCAAGCTTTGGAACACCTTTGTCAAGAGACGCCTCGTCCCCACCTCCCACAACAGCACGGTAGACCGTAGGAGATTGGTGCTCATCCAATCAATCATCACCAAAAGGAGCATCAACGTGGGCAAGATCATATTACGAGAAATCTACGAGTGCGGTAAGAAGGAAAGAGGACCGTTATATTTCCCTTGTTTAATCTCTGGTTTGTGCATTGTTGCAGGTGTACCAGTGGAAGATACGGATGAATACACACCAAATAGGCAAGGATGGACGAGATACTTCTGCCATAAAATAATGCAGATCACGCAGGCAGAATCATTCCAGGCAACTCCTCAGTAGTTCACTGTCGACTTCACTGCAGGTGCCCAATACACAACAGATATGCCTGGCACTTCCCACACCACTGCCGCAACAGACCCATACCATGAGATTCTACAAAAGATGGCCGCCATAGACCTTCGTCAACAGAGATACATGGAATATCAACGCGACTTCAACAACACACTTCCACAGATGATGATGCAAAATTTTCCAAGTCAAGGGATGCACATTCCAGAATTCCCAGCAAACATATTCGTCACAGTAGCACCCTACACAGAGACCACCCCAGCCCTAGGACCGAGGCCGTTTTTCCCTTCTCAACATCAACAGCAATTCCACGCGGCTGGCCCATCTAGGGCAGCAGGCTCTGCCGCGGCATCTTCAACCAGCAGAAGACCATCAAACAGGAGAGTTGTCTTCAGTACTCCACCACGATCACCCATCCCATGCGCAGTCTCTCTAGAGAAATAGATGAGTATGTACATTAAAGATCATCCAATGCTGAGCAAAGCATGCATTATGCTGAGGCAACAAACGTTGAAGAGGAAAGAGGGACGGAAATAATACAGACGAAAGAAATTGCCGATGAAGAAGAAGGAGAAGAGGTGAATGCTCCTTTACAAAGGACACCACCCACACGAGTTCAACCGCCTCGGCAAGCAAAACTAAAAAAATCACCAGCACAAGGATCAAGGATGAAAGAATCAGTAGGGAGGCCTAGAAAACAAATTGTTAACACCAGCTCTTCGGACCATTTAAATACTAACCTTTTCCTGCCTTTAATTCTTCACTACTTTAATTTTTGTTGAAATATTAACCTGCTGTGTGATTAGAGCATTGAGGACAATGCTCAGTTTGAGTTTGGGGGGTGTAGGTGCACTGCCGAGGCAGCCCACTACCGCGGCCTTACCATGAAAGGGTGTAAAATTTTTGCCTTATTTGAAATTTTTTTAGTGCATCTATCTGCTTCCTAATTGATTTACTACCTTTACTTTTGCACTGCCTTCCATCAGTATTGCCTTAGTTTATTCTTTTAAGGCTATAGAAATCTTTCTCCTTACCATGGCTAGGTTCTGTTTTAAAGGATTAACCTTAGAATACTTAAGGTAGAAAACCTAAAAGCTTGCTATAAGGTTAAAGTTATAAACACTTTTGGGACTTGTTTGATTTAGGAATTCTTTTAATGAACTTAGGTGATAAAAACTTAGACTTTTGGGAAAGTGACTAGAGGTGCCTATCACCGGCTCTAGGAAGCGATCTTCTTCATGCTAGAGGTGCCCGAAATTGGCTCTAGTATGCTGAAGAAAGAAAAGAAGGAAATAGAAAACACATACCTTGAGGTGCCCGAAATTGGCTCAAGCTATTGATGTTTTAAGAAGAGAACACTATATCCAAATCTATTTGTCTTGAACTTAGAGTTTATCTAAGAAAGCCTTTAATCAACCTTATCCACAAAAATGCACACACTCACAAAATCTTATAGCTTGTTTCCGATTAAAAGTCCTTGAATAAACAAAAGGCTAAGACTAAGGAATAAGCATAGTTATGGTGGGGAGAATAGATGGAAAAGTAAGACAAAGAGAGAATAAGGTTTGGCAAATTGATGGCTTGCATTGCTTGAGGACAAGCAATAGTTCGAGTTTGGGGGTATGATAAGTGCTTAAAAGATTATTATTTTATACACCTTTCATGGGCAATAAGCACTTATCTCACACTTACTTGGACTGATGCATGCGCTTAATATGCAATATTCGGATATTCTGCCATTATAACTCATAAAACTAATATATACAGAAAAATGCAAAATTTATGATATCTTCTGTAAATGCAGGAACAAGTACTGCCGAGGCAGGGTTGAGGCCGAGGCAAATGCTGGGCCACGGCAGCAACTGAAGCTCTAGCATCAATACTGTAGGCGATTGGAAGATAAAAATACACTGGACGATTCTGGACATGCAGCACATGGATCGAAGCTGGCTAGCGCGAGGAAAGCCCAAGTCAAAGGCCACGGGGGAAAAGCCTCCTAGTTGAAATAAACTTGGAAATATTTGATTTATGGGAATAATTGTAATCCTACTCCAAGTAGTATTCCTACTTAGGAAAGGTTTGCCCTAGACCTAGACTATATATACACGGATTCCTTTTTCCATAATTGGAGACACTTGGTCTCAACATGCATCGGTCGGACACATAGTCACCCTTGTATACATGTTACCCCCACTACGCACGGTCGGACACAAAGTCACCCTTGTTTACGCATGGGTCAACTATATGCAAGGTCGGACACAAAGTCACCCTTGTTTACATATAGGCAAGCTCTATACGCACGATCGGACACAAAGTCACCCTTGTTTACGTGTAGGCAAACTCTACACGCACGGTCAGACACAAAGTCACCCTTGTTTACGTGTAAGCATCATCATTATTCTTATTATTTTATAGTGCAATCAATCCTAATGACATGTCATTTGTATTCGAATCTAAGGTTAGTGTCACTAAGCCAATATCAATTCCAATCACGCATGTTAACTATCTGCTCATAATGCACTCATTAAATGTTCATCATGTGAACTAAAATCATGCTCAACGGCTTTATCAACATAAGCAAATAACCTCATCATAATCCAAATTCTTTTTCATGCTTACATGAACCATGAATACCTTAATAAACCATGCATTTTCAGCAATTAACACATGCATGCATCATTTCAAAATCAAATATATGCAATTCCAAAAGCATATTGAATCAATGTTCACATATTTGCCATTACCGAAAATAACCGAAAATCGAGGTAATGCATCAACATCATTTAAAACACTTACTCTTGAACTATGGAAAGTTTTCACACTATCCCATAGTCTCCAAAACAGAACCGAACCAATGCGATTCAATTTAAATCCAAAACCACTCACCGACAAGCGAAACGAGCCCTCGCCGATGCTCTGATGGCAGCGCCAACGCACCTGCCACTTATGCACCTTCTTGCACTACCTCTACAACATTAAAAGTAGAGCAAATTCACATCACAACATGCTCAAAACAGTAGCCACATTTAACCCTCACAAAACTATCGAAAACCTTGCCGAAAAGACCGAAAACTAAGCCGAAACGCATCCGAAACAACATCAGCCCAAAACCTAATGAATCTAACATCTAATCCACTTCAATTATGAACCAAAAACACTTCCAAACCATCCTTATACCTCCAGCAACACAAGAACACCTAAAACAGCCCCTAAAACAACCTAAAACCACCTTAAAACACCACCGATTGCATTATTCCGGGATTAATTTATTGTTAACTCATTTCAAGACTCAATCAATCATTTAATTGACCTAATATCATAATTAAATCAACCTAAATCCAGCATCAATTTAGATCTCAAAAGATTTCACAAAATCCATCATAAAACTCATAAACCTTGAATTAAAAACACAAAATAAAATAGCAATAGTTGATGAGCAAGCCAATACTTGGGAACTTCAATAAAGAACCTTAGAAAAAGATTAAAAATCAGAATATTACCTTGAGATTAAATCCACCAAAAAGATGAGAAAGTCTTCCTTGATTTCCTTGAAGAAGATGTTGATTTATGCAAAATTGATGAGTAGGTTTTGTAGAGAATGAAAGGATGAATAAAATGAAGTAAATCTTGTTGAAAAATGATGAAGAAATCAGCAAGAAATTGAAGAAATTTGGAGAAGAAGATGGAGAGAAAATGAGAGAAAATCTTGAGAGAAAAGATGTGAAAATGGGAAGTTATAAAAGAAAAATGAAATTATTATTTAGAATAAAACAATTTAAAAATCATTTTGGTGGATAAATCATTAATTAAAAATAAATTGGGTTTATGTCCCTCTAAGGATTCTAAGTATGGCTTCCTTTCCAATTTAGTCACCAAAAATCCTAATTGCCGAAAATTACTAATTAAATCTCCAAAACTTTCCCAAAATTACAATTTAGTCACTAGTACAAAATTAGCCTAATTAAAAATCAAATTAAAGTTCAAATAATATTCCTTTAACTTTAAAACACCATTTTAATATTTTTAGAACCATTTCACAAAATTATTACTTATCCGATTAAAATATTATTATTTTAATTTTTCCCGGAATAACGAACCCTAGGAATCCGATTCGACCAGAATCGAATTTCCCCAACTAACACTCAAACTACTAACCCCAAAATCGGGATGTTACACAGGATAGAGGTAGACGTCAACCTGCAGCACCTGTACAGCACAGTCAGAGTTTTTAGTTTCGGAAGAGGGGCCGTGATGAGTTTTAGCCACAGAGTTCTGTACGGGCTAGACCAGCGATGTTAGTTGTTCCTGCTGCTAGCGGAGCTGGATCCACTAGTACGCGTGCCTTGCCTCAGTGTTCATTTTGCAAAAAGTGGCATTCAGGAGAGTGTCGGATGAGGAGCGAGGCTTGCTTGCGTTGTGGTTCTTTTGATCATTGCCTCAGGGACTGTCTAGTGTCTCCGCAGTCAGGTTATGCTCCGAGATAATCTTACAGCGGGAAGAGGTCAGGGTAAACCTGCTGCATCTGGTACCGGTAGTACGGGCAGACCTAGTCAGTTCAGAGGATCAGCTCAATCAGGGGGATCTAAGCCCGAGCTAGTTTATGCTACTATGAGACATGAGGACTAGGATGAGCCAGACATCATTTTTGGTACTTTTTCTGTTCATGTTATTTCTTTATTTGCAGTATTAGACAACGGGTCAACTCATTCCTATGTATCTAGCTCTATATCTAGTTATTTGGAGATTCCGATAGAGGATACCAGTAGCTCTGTCTCTATCTATAGTCGTGTAGGTAACCCTGTGGAGGTTACCAAAGTTTATAAAGATTGTCCTCTTGAGGTCCAAGGGGAAATCTTTTCTGCTAATCTGATGGAGTTGTCGTTTAAGGAATTTGATCTAATTTTGGGGATAGATTGGCTGTCTGCTCACCGAGTTACTTTGGATTATGAGCGTAAGAAGGCAACTCTGAGGACTTCTGATTATCGTGAGGTAACCCTTATCGGTGAGCATAGGGGGGTTTTGTCCAACATTATTTCTGCTCTGAAAGCGAAAAAAATGATCAGGAAAGGATTTGTGGCATATCTTGCTTATATCCTTGATCCGAGACTTTAAAACACCATTTTAATATTTTTAGAACCATTTTACAAAATTATTACTTATCCGATTAAAATATTATTATTTTAATTTTTCCCGAAATAACGAACCCTAGGAATCCGATTCGACTCGAATCGAATTTCCCCAACTAACACTCAAACTACTAACCCCAAAACCGGGATGTTACAACTCTCCCCCTCTTAAGAAAATTTCGTCCTCGAAATTCTTACCTGAAGCAAACAAGTGAGGAAACTGCTCCTCCATACTTTTCCTTGTCTCCCAAGTTGCCTCTTCAACACCTCGGTGTCTCCACAGCACTTTAACCAAATCTATGGTCTTCCCTCGAAGAACCTTTGTATCCACATCTAAAATCTTCATCGGTTCTTCCTCATAGCTCATATCCGCTCTTAACTCAATCTCCTCAACCGGAACAACATGAGAGGGATTCGATCTATACTTACGAAGCATCGATACATGAAAAACATCATGCATCCTACTCAACTCTTCTGGAAACCTCAACCGATAAGCAACAGGACCAACACGCTCCAACACCTCATACGGCCCAATGAAACGAGGACTCAACTTACCCTTACGTCCAAACCTCATCACTTTCTTCCACGGCGAAACTTTTAGAAACACTTTGTCCCCGACATCATACTCTATCTCTCTACGCTTCAAATCGGCATAAGACTTCTGTCTATCTGAAGCCTCCTTGAGCTTAGCACAAATAAGCTTAACTTTCTCATCCGTATCTTTCAATACTTGCGGTAAAGAAACATACTTTTGTCCAACTTCCTTCCAACACAAAGGTGTACGACACCTACGCCCGTATAATGCCTCAAACGGTGCCATCTGTATACTTGCCTGATAACTATTATTGTAAGAAAACTCTACCAAAGGCAACTGCTTCTCCCAAGAACCTTGAAACTCAATGATGCAACATCTCAACATATCCTCCAAAGTCTGGATAACACGTTCAGACTGACCATCCGTCTGTGGATGATAAGCTGTACTAAAGCTAAGCCTCGTACCCAAAGCAACTTGCAGACCCTTCCAAAATTTAGAAGTAAAACGCGGATCTCTATCCGATATGATCGACTTAGGCACACCATGCAACTTCACCACCTCTGAAACATACAACCCCGCTAACTTATCCATAGAATACGTCGTATGCATGGCAAGAAAATGTGCACACTTCGTAAACCTATCAACAATCACCCATATAGAATCCTTTTTGGACGGCGTCAAGGGTAACCCCGTCACAAAATCCATAGTCACTCTCTCCCACTTCCACTCCGGAACTTGAACCGGTTGCAACAAGCCTGCAGGAAACTGATGTTCAGCTTTTACCCGCTGACACACCATACACCGCGACACAAACTCCGTCACATCCTTCTTCAAACCAACCCAAAAGTACACACTCTTGACATCCCTATACATCTTCACACTACCCGGATGCATAGCAAACGGTCTAGTGTGAGCCTCTATCAAGATAGCTTGCTTCAACTCATCATCATCCGGCACCACAATCCGGCCTCTAAAACATAACACCTCATCATCATCAAAATGATATTCGGTCGGTCTGCCTTCAGCAATATCCTTCACAAAAGGCACCAAAGCCTCATCCTCTAACTGTTTCACTTTTATCATCTCAACCAAGATATGTTTTACTTGCAACTCCGCCACTAAACCACCTTCCCTTGAAATACTCAACTTGGCAAACATCGCTCTCAACTCAACCGCCGCCTTACAGCTCAAAGCATCAGCTACCACATTAGCTTTCCCCGGATGATACTCAATAGACAAATCATAATCCTTGAGAAACTCCATACATCTTCGTTGCCTAAGATTTAGATCCTTTTACGACATGAGATACTTCAAACTCTTATGATCCGTGTATATGATAAGTTCTCAACACATTATCAGTTTTTACTCCTTTTATGGGCATTAATTACCAAATATACACCCACTTAGACCAATACATGCACTCAATGTGATATATTTAGAAGTATGCTCATATAGATAATATTTACGAAAAAAGGCCCGTTTTACTGCGTTTTTATATCTGTGCAGGAGAACCAGTGCCGCGGCAGAGACAAGGTCGAGGTAGGACCTGATGCCGAGGCAGCAGCAGAAAGACAGGAAACAAGATTATAGGCGATGGAAAGACAAAAATCCAAGGAACGTGTCTGCACTTGAAGATCATGAATCGGAGATATCTAGCACAAGGAAAAGCCCAAAGGAAGACCATGCGAGAAAGCCCCTTAGCCGAATATAAACTTGGAAATATATTATTATTATGTACTTGACTTGTTCCCTACTCCAAGTTGTATTCTACTTAGGAAAGGTTTGCCCTAGGTCTAGCTTATATAAAGACCTAGCCACCCAATGTAATACACAACAAAATACCTAGGGAGAGAGCCGACTTCTACTCTTGTTTCTTTCCTCTCCACCATGTTCTAAACCTTCTTAGGGATTAAAAATAAATTGGGTTTATGTCCCTTTAAGGATTCTAAGTATGGCTTCCTTTCCAATTTAGTCACCAAAAATCCTAATTGCCGAAAATTACTAATTAAATCTCCAAAACTTTCCCAAAATTACAATTTAGTCACTAGTACAAAATTAGCCTAATTAAAAATCAAATTAAAGTTCAAATAATATTCCTTTAACTTTAAAACACCATTTTAATATTTTTAGAACCATTTCACAAAATTATTACTTATCCGATTAAAATACTATTATTTTAATTTTTCCCGGAATAACGAACCCTAGGAATCCGATTCGACCAGAATCGAATTTCCCCAACTAACACTCAAACTACTAACCCCAAAATCGGGATGTTACACAGGATAGAGGTAGACGTCAACCTGCAGCACCTGTACAGCACAGTCAGAGTTTTTAGTTTCGGAAGAGGGGCCGTGATGAGTTTTAGCCATAGAGTTCTGTACGGGCTAGACCAGCGATGTTAGTTGTTCCTGCTGCTAGCGGAGCTGGATCCACTAGTACGCGTGCCTTGCCTCAGTGTTCATTTTGCAAAAAATGGCATTCAGGAGAGTGTCGGATGAGGAGCGAGGCTTGCTTGCGTTGTGGTTCTTTTGATCATCGCCTCAAGGACTGTCTAGTGTCTCCGCAGTCAGGTTATGCTCCGAGATAATCTTACAGCGGGAAGAGGTCAGGGTAAACCTGCTGCATCTGGTACCGGTAGTACGGGCAGACCTAGTCAGTTCAGAGGATCAGCTCAATCAGGGGGATCTAAGCCCGAGCTAGTTTATGCTACGATGAGACATGAGGACTAGGATGAGCCAGACATCATTGTTGGTACTTTTTCTGTTCATGTTATTTCTTTATTCGCACTATTAGACAACGGGTCAACTCATTCCTATGTATCTAGCTCTATATCTAGTTATTTGGAGATTCCGGTAGAGGATACCAGTAGCTCTGTCTCTATCTATAGTCGTGTAGGTAACCCTGTGGAGGTTACCAAAGTTTATAAAGATTGTCCTCTTGAGGTCCAAGGGGAAATCTTTTCTGCTAATCTGATGGAGTTGTCGTTTAAGGAATTTGATCTAATTTTGGGGATAGATTGGCTGTCTGCTCACCGAGTTACTTTGGATTATGAGCGTAAGAAGGCAACTCTGAGGACTTCTGATGACCGTGAGGTAACCCTTATCGGTGAGCATAGGGGGGTTTTGTCCAACATTATTTCTGCTCTAAAAGCGAAAAAAATGATCAGGAAAGGATTTGTGGCATATCTTGCTTATATCCTTGATCCGAGACAATCTGATTCTAGGATTAAGAAAATTCGCTTTGTATGTGAGTTTCCGGATGTTTTTCCAGAAGAGTTACCTGGAGTACCCCTTAAACGGGAGGAGGTGGAGTTCGATATTGAGTTGTATCCGGGGACTACTCCAGTGTCTATGGCACCATATCGGATGGCTCCGAAGGAGCTCAAAGTTCAGTTACAGGAATTTCTGGATAGAGGGTTTATACGACCCAGTGTGTCTCCGTGGTGAGCTCTTATTTTGTTTGTTAAAAAGAATGATGGGTCTCTGCGTCTGTGCATCGATTACCGAAAGTTGAACTAGTTGACTGTTAAGAACAAGTACCCTCTTCCCCGTATAGATGATCTATTTGATTAGTTCCGAGGAGCTTCTGTATTCTCTAAAATAGATCTGAGATCTGGTTACTACCAACTCAAGGTTAAGGATTCTGATGTTTTCAAAATAGCTTTTCAGACTCGTTATGGTCACTACGAGTTTGTAGTGATGCCCTTCGGTCTTACAAATGCCCCTGCAGCATTCATGGACATGATGAACAGGGTGTTTCGACCCTATCTGGATCAGTTTGTTGTGGTCTTTATAGATGATATCCTGGTCTATTCTAAGTCTGAGGTTGAGCATGAGCATCATCTCCGTATTGTCTTGTAGACTCTAAGAGAGAGAAACAGCTTTATGCTAAATTTAGCAAATATGAGTTCTGGTTATCCGAGGTTGTATTTCTGGGCCATGTTGTTTCAGCTAAGGGTATCCAGGTCGACCCGAAGAAAATTGAAGCTTGTGAACTAATGTTTTGATATATTAATTGAAAAATAGTTTTGGATTAATTTGAAAAGATTTCAAAAAAGGTTCTTATGTCCAAACTACTTGAAAATATATTTAAGATGTTTTTGAGATATTTTAAATATGTTTTAAATGATTTAGAGAAACCAAAGAAGTGTTTTTAACCCAGGTGTTTCGATACACCTTCAAGGTGTTCCGATACCTGTTCTTCAATGACATGTTTTCAAAGGCAAAATCACAATGGTATCGATATTGGTATCGATACCTTTTTACCACCGTGAGGTTTGGTTTCGAACCTTGTTTCGATACCCCTCAATGGTCATAAACGATTTTATGAAAACCTTCAACGGCTAGGAGCGGTATCGATACCTGTTCTTAACTGTAGGTCAACAGCTATTTCCTAAAGCAACTGTTTCGATACCGGTCATACGTGTTTCGATACCATCTACACCAGAAGAGGAAATAAGCCTTGAAATCAGCTCCAAACGGATCCAAACCAATCCCAACGGTCACCAATGGCTAGAAGCTCACTTGGGATTGTAAAAGGAAGCCTCAAGCATCAAGAGAAGACTAATGCTTCACTTGTAACAACATTATGATCAAAGATTTGTCTTAGAGCAAAATTATCATCTTTGGGTAGACAAAACACTTGTGAGCTCAATTTTCAATGTATGCCCAAGTGTATTAGGATTGGGTGAGTGCTTAATTGCAAAGAATTAGCCTTATTAGAAGGATTCAAGTTTGCTTAAGAATTCTCTTTGTGAGTGAATTCCCAAAGTTCTTTTGTGAACTCTGGATGCTTGATTCGGGTTGTGAATCAAGGTTGTAAGGTTATCCCATTGTTCCTCAAAAGGTTGAATTCTTAGTGAATTGTGGAAATTCTTAGTGGGAAGCTAAGGTAGTGGATGTAGGCGTGGTCGAACCACTATAAATCCTTGTGTTCATTGTCCAATTTTTGCTTCCACCCAAATTAACCACTTCTCCACAACATGGCGAGTTTAATCGGTTAATCATTGAGCACCTTCAAGTCCAACAAAGTTATTATGGAATGCAAGCAACCTAAGAATGTGACAAAGATTCGTAGTTTTCTAGGATTGGCTGGTTATTACCGGAGATTCGTGGAGGGCTTTTCCTCTTTTTCCGCCCCGTTGACCACACTTTTGAGGAAAGATGTCCCTTTTATCTGGTCTGAGGCTCAACAGAAGAGTTTTGAGAAACTTAAATCTGTTCTGACACAAGCGTCAGTTCTGATCCAGCCAGAGTCGGGAAAACCATATACGGTTTATAGTGATGCCTCGTATACCGGTTTAGGATGTGTTCTGATGCAGGACGAGAAGGTAGTGGCTTATGCTTCTCGACAGTTGAAGCCGCATGAGTGTAACTATCCGACCCACGGTCTAGAGTTAGCAGCAGTGATCTTTACTTTGAAAATCTGGAGACACTATCTCTATAGAGAGAAGTGTTATATTTACAGTGATCATAAGAGTCTGAAGTACCTCCTCATTCAGAAGGAACTTAATCTGAGACAGCAACGTTGGTTGGAACTTCTGAAGGATTATGATTATGAGATCGATTATCATCTAGGCAAGGCTAATGTCGTTGCGGATGCTCTGAGTCGCAACGTGTAACACCCCGAAAACCGGTCTAGTCGGAATTGTGTACCGATGATCGGAATTTCATATCGGAAAATCAAAAATGTAATATCGAAACCCTTTTTATACTCAATTGTTATGTAATGGAACTTCAATTGAGTTTAATTTTGTCTTAAGGGCTGGTTTGGAAAGATTAAATCTTGTTTGGTGACTAAATTGCAAAAAGTTGAAAGTTTGAGAGCAAAAGTGTAAACTTTGGAAAGTTGAGGGACTAACTTTGTAATTTTACCAATTTGAAGTGCTAGTCACCTCTTTGGGTGGCTGATTCACGTGAAGTTGGCATGGGCTGTCATCAAATTATGACAATTTTCAATTAAAGAAAAAAAAGATAAGAAGATGAAATTTTATATTCAAATTTAGCTTTCCCCATGGTGAAGGAAATCTTCTCATTGGTTGGAAGGGAGGCCACCCATAATGATCTCCTACTCGGTTGGAGAAATGAGGAATTAAAAAAGGGGAAGTTTTAAGTTAAAGGTTCACGCGAACAAACCAAGACAATCTCACCATCATTCTCTCAAGTTTCTTAAAGCTTGGAAGCAAGCACCTCCATTTTCATCTTGTACCTTGAGCTCACCCAGCACCTCAATCTCATATTGGGTATTTGATTGGTTTCAAGGCACCAAATTAAAGCTAAGGAGTTGGTGAGTAAAACCCCTCTTCCTATTGTTGAATTCCATGGTTAATTTATGTTTAATTTCAAGATGAACTATTGAAAGATGGTTATTAAGACCCATGTATTTCAAGGCCTAATCCATGTAATTTATATTGATCATAAGCTTATGTAAGCTCAAGTATGCATCTTTCTTGGTTAGAATTATTAGTGGCAATTTTAATGGTTTTGTCTAGTTAAAGTCGCAGAGGATTGTTACATGTATAACCTGTATTGGTAAACAATTCAAATATTCAGTTCGCGTGTTACGTGTAATTACCAGTATAGGTAAATAGTTCAAGTGTTCGGTTATCTGTATAGGTTACCTAAATCTCATATATAAGCTTATATGAATACTTTTGGTATACTATACGAATAAGAAACTTGTTTTCTTTCAGTTTACCAAAAGGATTCATCATCAAATCCTATTCAAGCTAAGGGCAAAGGAGTTGTCATTCAAGAACCTTAGAAGCTTTCTTTTGCAAGGTGAGTGTAGTAGAGTCATGGGACAAAGCTAGGAGCTTTTTCCATCCCATTTTATTGTTTATTATTGACATGTAGCCTAACATTGGCATGGAAGGGCATTGAGAATCATACAAGGCTATGGTAAGCTTTGGTAAGCTTTCTTTGTTGCATTGATATTGTGAAAGCATTGAATCACCGAAATATTAAATATTAAACTCATTGGAATGGACCTAATGGTCAAAATCATTGATATTGAATCATTGGACCTATTGATATCATCATTGAAACTATTATGAATCTAAAATGTATTGGACCTTGGATTTGAGTGGAAATTGGATACAATTGGCATGCCATAGGATTTATGAGCTCATTGGTACTGGTGGACTACGGTCCTTGGGCTACAGCCTATATGTTGGCGAGGCGGAGGGATGATAGTGTATTGGTCATTTTGGCGAGGCGGAGGGATTCGACCATTCATTGATTTGGCAAGGCGTAGGAATTCGTGTATCCATTATCTTGATCGATCCAAGGGTTTATAATGACTTATTGATTTCATTGTTATGGCATATGAATCATTGATGCATTGACATGGAACATTGAGCTATTATCAAGAATCATTGAACATTGGCCTAATTTGAACATATTATATAAGAGCATGTTATTTATGTACATTCTATACATTGATGTTGTCGTTGACTACCTTACTAGGCAAAGTATGCTTAATGTCTTTATTTTCCATGCATTTTCAGGTTAAGGTTTGAAGAGGAGATTTGGAACCCTTTTTGGCAAGGTTTTGGGCAAGTCACAAGAGTCAAGAGTATGTAATCTTGTTTTAAATAATCCTACAATGGTGACAATATGTTTTGTTAAGTCCTAAGCATGTATTATGATATGCTGGTTATGCATAAAATATGTCTAGACTTGTACCTTGTAAAATGACCCTAAGAAAAATGGTAAAAATACTTAACCATGCCTAATGAGAACCAAAGGTTAGAATCCTAGTAAATGGATTTAGAGCTAGATTACTTAACCATGCAAAGGAGATTTGTGACATTAATTATGATGATTAAGTCAAAGTGGATTACCAAAAATGTCACTGATTTACCAAAATTTCCGATCGTAACATTCTCCGACCTGGTTCTCTACTAGGCTGGGAAGGGGGTGTTACATTTGTGGTATCAGAGCTAGATTTTAGTCGATTCTAGGACTAGACTGTTAATAAATAGGAACACTATTGCTGAAATTATTGATATTGCATTGATCATTGTTGCATCGTTCATGTTTTGCCACCTAGGAGTATGTATTGTATATTGTGACTTGCCATTGATCCAATTTCTTCTTTTATAGAATGTCTGGTTCAGAAGAGGGTCATATTCATGAGCATGAGATGGAATCCTCGACCAATGGCGAGGATATGAGGGGAAAAGACCCTCAATCTGATCTGAATCCACCTACACCTGGGGCTGAGACAGGGATGCAGGGTACACCGGCCGAATGCTATAAGAATATGGCCAAAATGTTCAAAAAGTTTATGCCTTCGATGAAAACGGAACGGATGGTTCAAACATCAGTAGTTTCTTCATCAGCTCGAGCCCTTATTGATAAACCATCTCAATATCGAGCTTATTCCTTCACTGGACGGGATGATGAAGATCCCGAGATTATTGAATATTGGTTGGATAATACGATGAGAATTCTGACCAAGCAATTGCAGTGTAGTGATGAGCACAAGCTGGAGTGTGCCATCACTTTGTTAGCTGATGAGGCCCTACAGTGGTGGGAGACCACTATACTCACGGCGCCGGAGGAATCTGTTACTTGGGAATTCTTTTTAAAGGAATTCCGTAAGAAATATATCAGTGAGTATTATCTGTCCGAGAGGCGAAGCATCTTTCTCCACCTTAAGCAAGGTGGAAAACCAATTGAGCAGTATATCCATGACTTTTGCAAATATTGCAAGTATGGAGCTAAATACATCAAGAAGGAGGAAGAAAAGTGTAGGATGTTCATTGTCGGTCTATGTGATGAGCTCCGACCCATGTTCACTGCCTTGGGTATTACCGATTTCCAGGAGCTAGTCAATAGAGTAAAAGGCTACCGAGGCAGCACAGAAGGCTCAGAGGTTAGGAGGCTTCGGGAAGAGACAATATGATGATTCTCGACCTCCGAGACCAAACAAGAAGGGCAAGTACCAAGGCAAGCAAAAGTTATACTCCCAGCCTTCTTGATCTAGAAACATCTCTAAACCACAATCGGTGACTCAGTCTTTTGGGAGGGCAGCATCAGTTGAGAGCACTGGTGGTTCAGGCAAGACTACTCAATACCCAGTCTGTAAATACTGTCAGAACAAACATCATGTTGGTCAGTGTCGTAAGTAGACTGGAGCATGTTACTTTTGCGGTGAGCAAGGACACTTCATCCGGGATTGCCCAGACAACCCAAACAAGGCTACTACTGTTCCATCTTCTGCACCATCGCAGGCACAATCATACAAGGGCAAAGGACAGAAACATGGATCATATGGAACCACCGGTAGACAGAGTGGTCCATCTAAAGCACCTAACAAACAAGAATCAAAAGCCTCTGCTCAGGTGAACCATGTGAGGAGCCGTGAGGATGAAGAGAACCCCGATGTCATAGCAGGTACCATTGAGTTATATTCTCGTCCTATTTATGCATTGGTTGATCTTGGCTCTACACATTCTTTTATTAGTACCATGTTGATAAAGAAACATAAGATGACATGTGAACCTATTGCATCGAGAATCTCCGTAACAAACCCATTGGGTGATAGTGTTACCATTAGCTTGATATGCAAGAACTGTCCTTTGATGATTCAAAGGATTCCTTTTCCGGCTAATTTAATGGCCTTACCGATCCATGAGTTTGATGCAATTCTAGGACTTGATTGGCTTAGTGAGCATCAAGCCTGGGTAGATTGCTCGAAGAAGAAGTTTTATCTTCGAGGACTTGGTAAAGAAAGTGTTACCCTTCTGAGTTCGAAGAAACCATCTTTATATACTTTGGCTATGGATACCAAGGGACAAGTTCAGTTACATGATATAGATACCGTGTGTGACTTCCCCGATGTCTTTCCCGAGGAGCTTCCAAGTTTACCACCGACTCGGTAGGTAGAATTTGGAATTGAAGTGCAACCCGGGACATCACCGGTCTCTATTTCACCTTATCGTATGGCAGCTATTGAGCTAAAGGAGTTGAAAACTCAGATCCAAGACTTGCTTGATAAAGGCTTTGTACGACCGAGTTCCTCACCTTAGGGAGCTCCAGTCCTTTTTGTTAAAAAGAAAGACGGATCCTTGAGGTTGTGTATTGACTACCGACAGATCAATAAAGTCACCATCAAGAATAAGTATCCCTTACCGAGGATCGATGACCTATTCGACCAACTTAAGGGTGCCACTGTGTTTTCCAATATTGATCTTCGGTCAGGATATTATCAAATGAAAGTTAAGGAGTGTGACGTGCCTAAGACATCTTTCAAGACACGTTATGACACTACGAGTTCTTGGTTATGCCATTTGGGCTAACTAATGCACCGGCTGCTTTTATAGACTTAATGAATCGGGTTTTTACACCCTATCAGGATAAGTTCGTAGAAGTGTTCATTGATGATATTCTTATCTATTCAAAGAATGCTTCTGAACATCGTGATCATCTGAGGATCGTACTTCAAACCTTAAGAGAAAAGCAGTTGTATGCCAAATTCTCTAAACGTGAATTTTGGCTCACCGAGGTCACCTTTCTCGAGCATGTTGTATCAGCTTCGGGAATCCAAGTAGATCCGAAGAAAATCCAAGCTGTAACCCCCTTAGCCCGGCCTGGACGGAACCGACACTAACGGGTCACACGGGAATATCGAACTAAACCCGTTAAGGTCCAATTCGATAAACAACCCTGAAAACCGATATATATATTTTTCTTAACTAGATGCATAATTTGGTTCCTATGTGTGTCGAGGTCATGCGCAACGAAAATGGTAACATTCGATTCACAATTGATCATTCAATTCGCATATCAGTACATAAGGACCAAAACGCAAATAATTCTTAATCCCAAAAGAATAAACCGGTAATTCATTCTACCATAGTTCAATTCAACATGCATAGCATACCCATAACAAAGTTCAGATCAAACGGACCATTATTGCATCGTCAAATTCATGTTTCATACAATAGGGACCTAATTGTAAAGCTCACAATATTATAGGGACTAAAACCAACATTTATTTACCAATACAAATCTAAATGAACAACATGCATTAAAGGGATGTTACCACTCAAAATATTATTCGTTGCATCTGTATTTGATCGTGGAAAGACATCTGACCCTAAACATGATTTTCCACACTTAAATGTCATTTTTGGGTCTCGGTATCGATACCTAGGGTCTCGGTATCGATACCCTATCGTGGAGCTAGCCTCCTTGCACTTCGAAGGCTATTGGTATCGATACCCCCATAGGTGGTATCGATACTCCAGCGTCCAGTGGAGTAATTGCATCGAACCATGGTTCGAATCACCCCAAATTAAGCCTTAGGGTATCGGTACTGGTATCGATACCCCCTGTGCACTTTGACAAGTTTGAACATTCAAAGTTAATTCCACCCAATTAGACATAACCATTAATCACCCTTAACTATATGCATAATTTCCTAAGCATTATGAACAATTTAAAGCATACATTTCTCATATCAAAGACCCAAAACAATCTATAGGCATGCTTCCTAAAATATGATTTAAAATCAACAATGTTCATTCATGTACATGTCTCAATAATCCAAACATCACCATAGTCCATCAATTAATAATCCAAAACATTATCGGTCTTATTACAACATTAACCAAAGCAAAAGTCATTCACTTCACATGGGTTCGATTTACACATTGTCAAGCCCAAATTATTTGCCAAAACATACCAAAATTGAGACAACTCTTTCCCTTGGTTTCCTTGCTCCGAACGTAGCCTCGAATGTCTCTATTTTTCTGCAAGTATGAAAAGAGAGAGCTTAAGCACAACATGCTTAGTGGGGAAGCTCTAAAACAAGTTCAAAATCATTTATAAATTCATACTTGCATTCTTCATGCTTACTTGAAATATGTAAAACCAAAACATGCTTAACAATCATGTTCATGTTCAATACTAAAAACCTTTCCTTGGGTATGCATGGCATTATCAATACATTTCACAAATGATGCGCAATGTTCCAAATATTTTCATGTTTGTATATTGGCTTCCTAGTGATCACTTAATGCGAACCTTAAGTTCACCGAATACACGGATCCATTGATTAGAGACCTTTAGTTTCTTCATGACACAAAGTCACCATTGACATGACACGAAGTCACCATTGACATGACACGAAGTCACCATTATCAAGCTCTACCACGCACGGTTGGACACATAGTCACCCTTGTTACGTGTAGGCATTTTTCCTTTATTTTCATAATATTTATAGTGCACTCAATCCTAATGACATGTCATTTGTATTCGAATCTAAAAGTAGTGTCACTAAGACAATATCAAGTTCAAGTATGCATGCTAATTTGCTGCTCATAATGCATCCATAATGTGTTCAACAAATGAACCAATAGTCTTGCCCAATGGCACCATCATATGTAAGGCAAATAACCATATCATATTCCACTTCATTTTTCATGTTTTCATAAACCATGGATATCTTTATAAACCATGCATTTCCAACAATTAACACATGCATGCATCATTTCAAAATCAAATATATGCAATTCCAAAATCATATTGAATCATTGTTCACATATATGTCATTACCGAAAATCGAGCTAATGCATCAACATCATTTAAAACACCTTTTTAATATTTTTAGAACCATTTCACAAAATTATTACTTATCCGATTAAAATATTATTATTTTAATTTTTCTTGGAATAACAAACCCTAGGAATCCGATTCGACCCGAATCGAATTTCCCCAACTTACACTTCAACTACTAACCCCAAAACCGGGATGTTACAAAAGCTATCATAGATTGGAATCCACCAAAGAATATTGGTGAGATTCAAAGTTTTCTCGATCTTGCAGGCTATTATCGAAGATTTGTAAAAGGGTTTTCTATAATAGCTTCTCCGTTGACCAAACTTCTAAGGAAGGAAACACCGTTTGTATGGACCGAGGCTCAACAAAAGAGCTTTGACCAGTTGAAAAAAGTTCTAACTCATGCACCTGTCTTGACTCAACCTGAGTCTGGTAAAGACTATACCATTTATAGTGATGCTTCACATCTCGGGTTAGGATGTGTTCTTATGCAAGAAGGCAAAGTGATTGCCTATGCTTCTCGACAACTTAAGCCCCATGAGCTAAACTATCCTACCCATGATATAGAATTGGCTGCGGTCGTCTTCGCTTTGAAAATTTGGAGGCATTACCTCTACAGAGAAAAATGTTATCTCTTCACCGATCATAAAAGTTTGAAATACCTTCTAACTCAGAAGGAGTTAAATCTTCGACAACGGAGATGAATGGAACTTATTAAGGACTATGATTTAGTCATTGATTATCATCAAGTCAAGGCCAATATTGTAGCTAATGCACTCAGCCGCAAACCTCAGCCTGGTAAGTGATGTCATTGATCATTAAGTTTGAATCGTTTTGTTTAAGGACTCATTGCACAACCTTTTGTTCTTGTAGCCTCTTGTGCTATTAATGCACATTTCTGCCTTCAGAAGCATCGTTGTCTAGTAGCTGAACTTCAAGTTCAGTCTACCATCATATCGAAAATCAAAGCTCTTCAAGATCAAGACCCTCAGTTACAATCTATTGCTTCGAAGTTACAAGAAAGTGAGGAATCTGATTTCAAAATCAACTCCGAAGGACTCTTATGCTATCGAGATCGGGTTTGTGTACCTGATGATGAGACTCTTTGTACCAACATCCTTAAGGAAGATCATTCTAGCTCTTTCTCTGTACACCCGGGTTCTGTAAAGATTTATCGAGATCTTCGGGAACTTTACTGGTGGACAGGCATGAAACAAGCTATAGTTGACTTCGTGTCAAGATGTCTCACGTGCCAGCGGGTCAAAGCTGAGCATCGTGTTCCTACTACCTTGTTACAGCCTATCGATATATCTCAGTTGAAGTGGGAAAAGATCACTATGGACTTTGTTTGTGGCTTACCACTAACTCCTGCTAAGCATGATGCCATTTAGGTTATTGTGGATCGTTTTACAAAGTCAGCACACTTTTTACCTGTAAGAATGGATTTCAAGTTACCGAAACTAGCTGACTTGTACATCAAGGAAATGATAAGACTTAATGGTGTTCCACAATCTATCATTTCAGATCGGGATACACGATTCACATCTCGATTCTGGAAATCTTTACAGGGTGCTTTAGACACTAAAGTCAATCTCAGTACAGCTTTTCACCCTCAATTTAACGGACAGTTAGAAAGGGTAATTCAGGTAATCATTGGAATCTTAATTCCGTAAATTATTGGAAATCGAGTGTCTTCTCTAAAATTTCTTTTTGTCAGATTCTGGAAGACATGCTTCGAGCATGTATCATTGATTTTGGTGGATCTTGGGAGAAATCCTTATCTCTTATCGAGTTTGCTTACAATAATAGTTATCAGGCCACTATACAGATGGCACCGTATGAGGCATTGTATGGCAGACGTTGCAGGACACCGCTATGTTGGTCTGAACTCGGTGAAGGTAAAGTGTTAGGTCCTGACTTGCTCCGGGAAACTAAAGAGCGAGTCTCCATCATCCATGGTCGTTTGAAAGATGCCTTTGATCGAAAAAAGGCCTATGCTGATCTAAAAAGGAGGGACATAACTTATAAGGTTGGTGAGAAAGCCTTCCCTAAAGTGTCACCATGGAAAATGATTTTGAGGTTTGGTAAGAAAGGGAAATTAAGTCCCCGTTTCATCGGACCTTTCGAGGTGATGGAAAAAGTTGGCCCTGTGGCCTATCGTTTGGTCTTACCATCAGAATTGAGTAGGATTCATGATGTATTTCATGTTTCCATGCTTCGAAAATATAGATCCGATCCATCCCATTTTGTTGGCCCAGAGTCTGTGCAAATTCAGACAGATCTGACGTATGAGGAAGAACCAGTGCAGATTCTTGCAAGGGAAATTAAGAGGCTTCGTAATAAAATTATACTGTTAGTTAAAGTTCTTTGGAGGAGCCATTCAGTGGAAGAAGCCACTTGGGAAACGGAAGAGACGATGAAAGCTCAGTACCCACATATCTTCGTTTCAAATTAATATTCGAGGACGAATTTTCCTAAAGGGGGGAGAGTTGTAACACCCCGAAAGCCGGTCTAGTCGGAATTGTGTACCGATGATCAGAATTTCATATCGAAAAATCGAAAATGTAATATCGAAACCCTTTTTGTACTCAATTGTTATGTAATAGAACTTCAATTGAGTTTAATTTTGTCTTAAGGGCTGGTTTGGAAAGATTAAATCCCGTTTGGTGACTAAATTGCAAAAAGTTGAAAGTTCGAGAGTAAAAGTGTAAACTTTGGAAAGTTGAGGGACTAACTTTGTAATTTTACCAATTTGAGGTGCTAGTCACCTCCTTGGGTGGCTGATTCATGTGAAGTTGGCATGGGTTGTCATCAAATTATGACAATTTTCTATTAAAGAAAAAAAAAGATAAGAAGATGAAATTTTATATTCAAATTTAGCTTTCCCCATGGTGAAGGAAATCTTCTCATTGGTTGGAAGGGAGGCCACCCATAATGATCTCCTACTAGGTTGGAGAAATGAAGAATTAAAAAGGGGAAGTTTTGAGTTAAAGGTTCACGCGAACAAACCGAGACAATCTCACCATCATTCTCTCAAGTTTCTTAAAGCTTTGGAAGCAAGCACCTCCATTGTCATCTTCTACCTTGAGCTCACCCAGCACCTCAATCTCATATTGGGTATTTGATTGGTTTCAAGGCACCAAATTAAAGCTAAGGAGTTGGTGAGTAAAACCCCTCTTCCTATTGTTGAATTCCATGGTTAGTTTATGTTTAATTTCAAGATGAACTATTGAAAGATGGTTATTAAGACCCAGGTATTTCAAGGCCTAATCCATGGAATTTATGTTGATCATAAGCTTATGTAAGCTCAAGGATGCATCTTTCTTGGTTAGAATTATTAGTGGCAATTTTCATGGTTTTGTCTAGTTAAAGTCGCAGAGGACTGTTACATGTATAACCTATATTGGTAAACAATTCAAATATTCAGTTCGCGTGTTACGTGTAATTACCAGTATAGGTAAATAATTCAAGTGTTCGGTTATCTGTATAGGTTACCTAAATCTCATATATAAGCTTATATGAATACTTTTGGTATACTATACGAATAAGAAACTTGTTTTCTTTCAGTTTACCAAAAGGATTCATCATCAAATCCTATTCAAGCTAAGGGCAAAGGAGTTGTCATTCAAGAACCTTAGAAGCTTTCTTTTGCAAGGTGAGTGTAGTAGAGTCATGGGACAAAGCTAGGAGCTTTTTCCATCCCATTTTATTGTTTATTATTGACATGTAGCATAACATTGGCATGGAAAGGTATTGAGAATCATACAAGGCTATGGTAAGCTTTGGTAAGCTTTCTTTGTTGCATTGATATTGTGAAAGCATTGAATCACCGAAATATTAAATATTAAACTCATTGGAATGGACCTAATGGTCAAAATCATTGATATTGAATCATTGGACCTATTGATATCATCATTGAAACTGTTATGAATCTAAAATGTATTGAACCTTGGATTCGAGTGGAAATTGGATACAATTGGCATACCATAGGATTTATGAGCTCATTGGTACGGGTGGACTACGGTCCTTGGGCTACGGCCTATATGTTGGCGAGGCGGAGGGATGATAGTGTATTGGTCATTTTGGCGAGGTGGAGGGATTCGACCATTCATTGATTTGGCGAGGCGTAGGAATCCGTGTATCCACTATCTTGATCGATCCAAGGGTTTATAATGACTTATTGATTTCATTGTTATGGCATATGAATCATTGATGCATTGACATGGAACATTGAGCTATTATCAAGAATCATTGAATATTGGCCTAATTTGAACATATGATATAAGAGCATGTTATATATGTACATTCTATACATTGATGTTGTCATTGACTACCTTACTAGGCAAAGTATGCTTAATGTCTTTATTTTCCATGCATTTTCAGGTTAAGGTTTGAAGAGGAGATTTGGATCTCTTTTTGGCAAGGTTTTTGGCAAGTCACAAGAGTCAAGAGTATGTAATCTTGTTTTAAATACTCCTAGAATGGTGGCAATATGTTTTGTTAAGTCCTAAGCATGTATTATGATATGCTGGTTATGCATAAAATATGTCTAGACTTGTACCTTGTAAAATGACCCTAAGAAAAATGGTAATAATACTTAACCATGTCTAATGAGAACCAATGGTTAGAATCCTAGTAAATGGATTTAGATTGCTCTAAAATTTGACATGAAAATAGTTATGCTCATTGAAAGTTGCTGGTAAAGTTTTATAAGATTTAGAATTTATTTATGAAGTCAAATCGAATAAATACCAGCTAAAAAAATGAGACTTTATAGGTCAAGTATTCCGAAATAGTCCCTATCTGTTTCGATACAGTCTGTTGATCAAACCTGATTACCTCCATAGGTAATCACTTTTCTATTAAAACCTCTAATTACCTCTATAGATAATTATTGTTCCCTTAGTAACCCCAGATTACCTCTATAGGTTATTACGTTGTTCATAGGAGCACTAATTACTTACGTAGGTAATTAGTTATCTCTCAGTTATCATAGTTTACCATCATAGGTAATTACGCTTCTCTCAATATGCAAAGGAGATTTATGACATTAATTATGATGATTAAGTCAAAGTGGATTACCAAAAATGTCACTGAATCACCGAAATTTCCGATCGTAACATTCTCCGACCTGGTTCTCTACTAGGCCGGGAAGAGGGTGTTACACAATGCCATTTCTTATCTGAGAGCTCTGTTTGCTTGGCTGAGTTTGTTTGAGGATGGTAGTCTGTTGGTTGAGCTCCGTATGGTTCCTACTTTGATATTTGATATTCGAGCTGAGCAACCCAATGATCTTTTCTTGGCTCATCGTATTGCGTAGGTCAATGAAGGAGCTTCTCGGGACTTTTCTATCGACCAGGATGGAGTTTTGTGTTTTCGGGGTCGATATTGTTTTCCAAGGAACTCTGATCTGAAACAGGTTATTCTTCGGGAGGCCCCTGATAGTCTCTATTCTATGCATCCTGGTAGGGATAAGATGTTTAAGAATCTCCGGGAGAAGAATTGGTGGAAAGGCCTCAAGCGAGATGTTGTCAGTTTTGTATCTAAGTTCTTGACTTGCCAGAAAGTCAAAGCAGAGCATCAGTGTCCATCTGGACTTTTGCAGCACATTGAGATTCCTCATTGAAAAGGGGAGCGTGTGACCCTGGATTTTGTCAGTGGCTTACCTTTGACTCCATCAAAGAAGGATTCTGTATGGGTCATTATTGATCAGTTAACCAAGTCTGCGCACTTCATTCCAGTCAAAACTACTTACCCTTTGACTAAGTTAGCCCGGTTGTACATCTCTGAGATTGTTCGGTTACATGGAGTACCTCTGTCTATTATATCTTACCGGGATCCGAGATTCACATCTAAGTTCTGGGGTTCTCTACATTCTGCTCTGGGTACTCGGTTAAATTTCAGTACTGCTTATCACCCTCAGACCGATGGTCATTCTAAGCGTGTGATTCAAATCCTTGAGGATATGTTGAGAGGATGTATTTTAGATTTCAGGGGCAGTTGGGAGGATTTCTTACCGCTTGTTGAGTTTGCATACAATAACAGTTATCAGGCTAGTATAAAGATGGCAACTTTTGAGACTCTATATGGGCGTAAGTTTCGCACCCCTATTGGATGGACTGAGCTTAATGAGCACCGTTTACTAGGTCCAGATCTTGTGCATGAGGCTGAGGAGACTGTTAGATTGATTCGGGATCGGCTTAAGGCCACTTTTGATAGACAGAAATCCTACGCAGATTTGAGGCGTAAGGATCTCGAGTTTGAGGTAGGCGATGAGGTGTTTTTGAAAGTGTCTCCATGGAGGAAGATGCTCCGTTTTGGTCAAAAATGCAAACTCAGTCCCTGTTATATTGGACCCTACCGTATTATCAGACAAGTTGGACCTGCAGATTATCAGCTTGAGTTACCACCAGAGCTTAAGCGTATCCATGATGCCTTCCATGTATCTGTATTGAGACGCTATCGAGCTGATCCGTCTTATATTTTGTCAGTTGAGGACTTTGAGATCCGTCCAGATCTGTGTTATGAGGAGGAACCCGTTGAGATTATTGCTCAGGATGAGAAAATCCTTCGGAGTAAAACCATTAAAATGGTTAAGGTTCTCTATCGTAATCGAGGTTTTGATGAGGCTACGTGGGAGCCCAAAGCTGTTATCAAAGCTCAATGTCCGCATCTCTTTGATCCAGGTAAATTTCGAGGACGAAATTTCTGTAAGAGGGGAGAGTTGTAACATCCCAAATTTTCCCCCAATTTGAAAAGTCTTAAATCCCTAATCTAAAACCCTAGGAATTAGGGATTTTTAGTGGAAATTTTGTAATTTCTGCAAATATGGGGTTTATTTGTTATGTTATAAAAGATTAGACCCTTAACATGCAATTTTCCCAAATTTTTTGAATTTGGAAACCCCCTTCCCAAATTTTACGCTCGATTTTAATTTGGAATTAATATTCCATTAAAAATATGATTCAGATAAATAATTTCTATTTTGAAATTTATTTTTCCTCTCGTACTCTCATCCGTATAATCATTCAATCTTATTCTTTCGTTCCAATCCTGCTTCTTTTGTGCCTTTCGTCCTTGTGTTCTTCGTTAAGTTTCGTTATGTGCTCTAATCTTTTTCTTTTCGTTTTGCTCAAGTGTTTGTTAGTTTCGTTTTGTTCGGTTCTTACCTTATGTGTGTGAGTGTTGGGTGTTTGTGTTTTGTTTCGAAAGATGCAAGTTTTGTGAAGAGTTTTGGTTTAATCAAGGTTTCAGATGTGGTTAGGAGAGGGGTTTTAGATTCGTTTTATTGGAGTGTTGTTGATGGATTCAAGTTTGAATCGGTTTAGAGTGTGTTAGGATCGAACCAAAGTGGGGAAAAGAATCGTTTTGAAGGGGGTTAAAATTTGGAAATTTAGCTTGGTTCCAAGAATTTTTGGAAATTCTAGATTTTCCCGGAAAATCTGGGAATTTCTAGATTTTCTCGGGAAAGTCTGGGAAACCTAGATTTTCCAGGAAAATCTGGCACCCGATCGTGACCTGATCAGACCCGACCCTACCCGACCGTGACCCGACCCAAACCGACCCGTGACCCGACCTGGCTGACGTCACTACTGACGTCAGCGTTGACCTGTTGACGTCAGCGTTGACCTGTTGACGTCAGCTTTGACCTGTTGACGTCAGCGTTGACCTGCTAACGTCAGCGTTGACTTTTTCGACCCGGTCCCACTCTATGTTTTTCGATGTCCCGAGTTTAATGGCGCTGTCTGTTTTTTGAAATTCGAACCTGAAGTATCGTTTTTAGAGCTTTTTATGTTCGAATGTTTATTTGGAAGTTATCTAAATTGGTTTCTAAATAAGTTTTTGTTTGGTTTGGGTGACATAGATTCCGACCCTGAGCAGTTACCTCCTCCTCCTCGTGGACGACCTCCTGTTTAGCAGTCATCAGGAAACGCTCGTGAGTATTCGATTTACTTTTGTTTAGTGTACTCTCGATTTAGTGGTATAGTAGTGGGTCTAATATTCGGTTACTTGTAGGTTCTACACCTGCACATTCTAGTGGTAAAGCTTAGTCTAGTAGACGTCAGTATCGACATTGAGCAGCTTGCTTCAGGTGTGTTCTCTTCTGTTAATTCTGTTATTTTGTGTATGTAGTTTCCGTTAAATTCTGTATGAACATGCATCATCCTGTAATTACATTTTTGAATTCTAAAATTACCATGCATGCCTCCTGTTAGAATATAAGGCACGGATTCTGATTTTGTATCTGCATATAACATTGCATCTGGTTGGATTATCTATACGGGGAAGATTAATGAAATATTCACATCTGTTCAGTGGCTCCACCTGCGGGTCGAGTTTCCACTTCTGTTTGGTGTGATGGTGTTCGGAGATGGGTGCATATCATGCATACATGTCATCATCTGTTATACTGTTCTTTGTTTCTGTTTATCTGCATACTAGAGACACACTAGGCTCCCTAGCTTACGTCCTCTCAGTTTTTGTTTCAGATACTTGTTCATAGGTCTCGGTACTTGGAGGATCATGATTTTCAGACTATTACGTATGTAATTCCGATTTCAGTATAATCATGATTATTTTAGATATTTTTGTTATTATGTATTAAACTTTGAATTTCTTGAATTATATTAGTTTTGGGACATTTAATGTTTATTAAAGTTTATGGGTTGAACACTATATATTTTAAATGTTAAGTTTCAACATTTTAAAATATTAATCATTAATTAATTTATTTGATAATTAGGTTTTAATTATGAAAACCCTAATTTGTTAAGCAAGTTTTATAAAGCATAAACCCGAACATATAATCTAAGAAATTAGGTTAATTTTAGGGTTACAGCTTAATCAAAAATATATAGCTTTTTATACAGTTAAAATTCGAACGGATTCCCTATAAAGTCCATTTAGACATGCACGTTTTAATCCCAATAAAACGACATCCAAATGATTTTAAATCAAATTTTAAGAGTTAAAACAGTTAATTATGGGCTTTTGAACAAAATTATACAACTTAATCTCAAATATCTAGCTTTTTACTCGGTTAAAATTCAAACGGGTTCACTATAAGACCCATTTAGACATGCACGTTTTAATCTCAATAAAACGACCGCAAAATGAAATTAAATCACATTTTATGAGTTCAAGTAGTTAATTATGGACTTTTAAACATAATTATACAACATAATCTCAATTTTCAGATTTTTACTTGGTTAAAATTTGAACGAATTCTCAATAAAGCCCATTTAGACATGCACGTTTTAATCCCAATAAAACGACAATAAAATAATTTTAAATAAAATTTTAATAGTTTAAATATTTAACTATGGGATTTTAAATAAAATTATACAGCTTAATCAAAAATATTTTCCTTTTTATTCGGTTAAAATTCGAACAAGTTCACAATATAGCTCTTTTAGACATGCACGTTTTAATCCCAATAAAACGACCGCAAAATAATATTAAATCAGATTTTATGACTTCAAATAGTTAATTATGGACGTTTGAACCTAATTATACAACATAATCTAAATTTTTCAACTTTTTACTTGGTTAAAATTTGAACGGATTCTCTATAATGCTCATTTAGACATGCACGTTAATCACAATAAAAAGATAATCAAATGATTTTAAATCAAATTTTAAGAGTTAAAATATTTAATTATAGACTTTTAAATAAAATTATACAGCTTAATCTCAAATATCTAGCTTTTTACTCGGTTAAAATTTGAACGGATTTACTATAAAGCTTATTTAGACACGCATGTTTTAATCTCAATAAAACGACCGCAAAATGACATTAAATCAAATTTTATGAGTTCAAATAATTAATTATGGAAGTTTGAACCTAATTATACAACATAATCTCAATTTTTAGCTTTTTACTCTCTTAAAATTCGAACGAATTTTCTATAAAGCAATTTAGACATACACGTTTTTATCCTAATAAAACGACCGAAAAATGAAATTAAATCAAATTTTGTGAGTTCAAATAGTTAATAAAGGAAGTTTGAACCTAATTATACAACATAATCTCAATTTAACAGATTTTTTGTAACACTTAAAAAAATGATGAAATTGAGGTTGTGGGGTGTCGAACCCATAACCCCTTGTGGGTTTGACTAGTGGCCAACCACCAAGCTAAAGAGCTCTTGTGCCTTAAACTTCCTTATCTTAATTTTACATTATATCTGCATCAGTTTCAGAATATTAATATTTAAGTTCGAAATATTGTCTTTTAGGGTTTGGAAACCCTAGTGCTTCAGATCTTAAAAAAATATATCCTCTTTATTCGAATATAATATATAAATATATATAAAAAACCTTCATCTCCCTTTTTGCCGATCACCGACCGATCTCCCTCACTGTCGGCCGGTATCCGTCATCGCCACCGCCAATCGAACGACCGTCAACTCCTGGCCAAAACCCCCAAGCCAATCGACGAACCGCCGCCTGTATTGCCCGGAATCGAAGCTCAAAGCTTCGTCGGAATTTTAGGGTTTAAAACCCTTTCGGTCTTTCGCTCTTTCCGGACGTCGCTGGCACCGTAGCAGCGCGTCACCGATGTCCTTGAGTTCACCGTGTTCTGGCGATCAAAAGCCCTCCAAGCTCGCGTCTAATCGCCACCGGCAAGAACCTCACGGGAAACTTTTCCGTTTGGTAAGTTTGGTGTTTAAACCTAACTTTTCGAATTGTTTTCTGGATTTTTGGCCTGTGTTATTGAATTGTTGGTGTAGATCTGGAAAAATCTGGGCTTAAGAGGCGTTTTCCGGCCGATTAGGGCCGCGCGTGGCCTCCACGCGCCGCCGGAAACGAATTCCGGTCACCATGGACGGTTACCGTAAACTGGCCGGTCCGAATCGGTCCAATCTGAGTCAAACCAGCTATAACCGATACTGAACCGGACCGAACCAATCCAACTGAACCGAGCCGTTCCAACCCGGTCAACCCGTTGACCGACCCGACCCGACCCGTTGACCGACCCGACCCGTTGACCCGTTGATCGTTGACCGTGACGTCAGCGCTAACCGTTGACCTTGACTATTGACGTCAGCGTTGACTTTGATTGCTGACGTTAGTGTTGACTTTGACCCAAAAAGTCAAAATTTTCAAAAACTCCTATTTTATGTTTTTCGACGTCTTGAGTCCATCCGTGAAGTCCGTTTTTCGAAATTCGAACCCGAAAGCCTCCAAATTAGACTTTAAAGTCTCGAATCAAACTTTTCTTCCAAGTTAAGTTAAGTCCAGAGTTGTATTTAAGGTATAAAATTTATATTTGTTTGTTTGTAGGACCCTATTGTTCTCCCGATCGTGTACCGACCCAGCCCATTTCCTCCCGCTTTGACTGATCCCGAGATCCGATCGTGACCCGGTCTAGTACTGCTACAAAGCGAGGCTCGAACGCCCAGTTGATCACCTGTCTGTTTCTGCCATTGAGGTGTGTTCCTTATGTGCTATATAACTGTATCTTGCAGTTTCACGTTTTAAACGAATCAAATATGTGCACATGACTTTTTCCTGGAGTTACATAAACACATATTTTGAACTTTAAGATTTATCATTTTATGATTTACTATATATCTGTTATTTCCTAAATTATGTATACAAATTGTCTGCTTAATTTCCATTACAATTATCATGATTCCTTTTATTATTGCATGCCTGCCATCTTAGTATTGGGATGATGAGTAGTATCTAATATTCGGTTCAGCCTTGATCCAGCTGGTAATTCCGCCTGTTTACGGTTCCTAACCTTAGTTAGGGTAATTCCGCCTATTATCGGTTCCCGTGCATTAGCCGGGGTAATTCCCCCTGTTCCCTAAGGTAATTCCTTAGGTCGGTACCTTCGCCCTAAGGGCTTAGGTTAATGCCAATATCAGATACTGTTCGGGGGGACTGTATCCAGGAGTTCGGTTGGAGGGTAGTTTGTCATGCATATACATAATTTGATTTCCTGAATTACTGTTTAATAATTTTATCCGTATTTTGTTTGCACTGTTGGAACACACAGGGCTTCATAGCTCGTACCTGTTTTCTTCCCCTTTCAGATACCCGTAGATAAACATCCCGGACTTGGCATTTGGAGGATCTACACATTATCTGGTTACACATTGATGTAACATTCTTTTTTTAAACTTTTTTTCAGTTTACGTTTAAGGTGACATGTGCCAATATATACTATAATACTGATGATTTAAACGTATTATTTTGCTATTAGTTTTACGAATTATTTTGTGAATAATATTTTCCAGATACTATGTTTTGGTGACATTTTATATATTTTAAATTGTTAGACAAATTTTTATCTTTATTTGCTCAAGTAAGATTAATTTTCACGCCATATGATTTATAAATAAAAACAATGTGACACTCTAGTCAGGCTTTCCGTATAGGCCGATTTAGGGGGTTACATTTTTACTCGGTTAAAATTCGAATGGATTCTCTACAAAGCCCTTTTAGACATGCACGTTTTAATCTCAATAAAACGACCGCAAAATGATATTAAATAAAATTTTATGAGTTCAAATAGTTAATTATGGAATTTTGAACCTAATTATACAACATAATGTTAATTTTTCAACTTTTTACTCGGTTAAAATTCGAACGGATTCTCTATAAAGCCCATTTAGACATGCACGTTTTAATCCCAATAAAACGACAACCAAATGATTTTAAATCAAATTTTAAGAGTTAAAATAGTTAATTATTGGCTTTTGAACAATATTATACAACTTAATCTAAAATATCAAGCTTTTTATTCGATTAGAATTCAAACGGGTTCACTATAAAACCCTTTTAGACATGCACGTTTTAATCTCAATAAAACGACCGCAAAATGATATTAAATCAAATTTTATGTGTTCAAATAGTTAATTGTGGACTTTTAAACCTAATTATACAACATAATCTCAATTTTTAAGCTTTTTACTAGGTTAAAATTCGAACGGATTCTCTATAAAGCCCATTTAGACATGCATGTTTTAATCCCCATAAAAAGACAACCAAATGATTTTAAATCAAATTTTACGAGTGAAAATATTTAATTATGTGCTTTTGAACAAAATTATACAACTTAATATCAAATATCTAGCTTTTTACTCGGTTAAAATTTGAACGGGTTCACTATAAAGCTCATTAAGACATGCACGTTTTAATCTCAATAAAACGACCGCAAAATGAAATCAAATCAAATTTTATGAGTTCAAATAGTTAATTATCGAAGTTTGAACCTAATTATACAACATAATCTCATTTTTTTCAGCTTTTTACTTGGTTAAAATTCGAATGGATTCTCTATAAAGCCCATTTAGACATGCAAGTTTTAATCCCAATAAAATGACAACCAAATGACTTTAAATCAAATTTTAAGAGTTAAAATAATTAATTATGGGCTTTTAAATAAAATTATACAGCTTATTCTCAAATGTCTAGCTTTTTACTCAGTTAAACTTCTAACGGATTCACTATAAAGCTCATTTAGATTTGCACATTTTAATCCCAATAAAATGACCGCAAAATGATATTAAACAAAATCTTATGAGTTCAAATAGTTAATTATGAAGTTTGAACCTAATTATACAACCTAATCACAAATTTTCAACTTTTTACTCGGTTAAAATTCGAATGGATTCTCTATAAAGCCCATTTAGACATGCATGTTTTAATCCTAATAAAACGACAACCAAATGCTCACTAAAAGTATCTCAAACATGGTTTGCAAAATCGAAATAACTTCTTTATCAAGTAACTTTTTTTATCAATCCTAATGACATGTCATTTGTATTCGCATCTAAAGTTAGTGTCACAAAGCCAATATCATACTCATTATGCATGGTAGCTTGCTATTTTACAATACAATAAATATATGTTCAACAAAATGAACCAAATCATGCTCAACGACTTTATTCGGGGAAAGGGAAATAACCATACTTTAATCTAAATCATTCTCATGCTTTAAAAGACATGGAAACCATCATTAACCATGCATATACAATAGCTAACACATGCATGCATCACTTTCATATTCAATTCATGCATTGGAAAACCATTCCTTAACATGCATCTTTCATAAAATCAATGCAACATTATCAATCATTGGATTTATTACCAAAAACATAGATATTACTAAAACTCATGAAATGATTGATTGCCAAAACATAACCATTACCAATGGACAATAATGAAAACATCTTTTAGCCAAAGCATTTATCAATTCTCATGCATAAATCATGAATGCAAAACTACTTTAAGAGCATGTCTAAAATATGGCAATTATGGAACGATATGGGAACCGTTAAGAGAGCGAAACCATTTAACTTACTTCCGAGTGTGGGGAGGTTTTTCGCACCATCCCTACACTCCGAAACCTTTGATAAAACAAGTAAAACCTTGCCGATACGGCAGCCCACTCACCACTTGTCCGAAACTAGCTTGCCGAAGCCAACCGACATTCTCGCCTTTTCTGAAACACCTTCAACACTTAGCTCAACACCTTGACCTGTTTTTAACATATCAAAAACATATGTATTAATGTATATTAATGCATTCAATCAACCTCCCACACTTTCCAAAAAAACAACACCAAAAACTACACTTACGTAACCGAAATGTAAGACCTGAAATCAGAATTAAAGAGGGGCGAGAAACATAGGAAGAAATCTCAAAAAGAAATAAGTAGGTGAGGAAGAAAAGATAATAATTTCATTCAGATATTCGATAGTCTGAATAGGGCATACTGAACCCTATTTCAACATAATACTCCTTTCCCTCAAACGACGACGTTTAGTAAATAACCAAAAAATAAAACAAAAACTAACAAATCTCTCAACAGCTCTTTCCAGCTCAGTAAAACAGAAAAATAACCAACAATCAACAGAAAACAAGAATAAAAATTAGCATATAAAATGAGTCCCTGACAATACTTCCCCCTTGAAATTATCCTTGACCTCAAGGATCAAATCCGGGATATTGTTGTTGGAGCTTGTAGAGCAGATCCCAAGTGGCATCCTCCGAGAAGGAATTCGACCATTCAATTAAAACTTCCGTCACTGCTCGATTTACTCGTTTCACCATTCTTCGATCTAAAATTTGCTTTGGTTCCTTGACCATTGCACCATCATTGTCCACTATTGGCAAATTAGCTTGCACCTAGTCATTACCAATGTATTTCTTGAGTTGGGAAACATGAAAGGTTGGATGCACCTTAGACTGAACAGGCAGATCCAGTTTATAGGCTACTTTCCCTATCCTTTGCACTACTTTATAAGGACCAAACCACTTTGGAGATAATTTTTGATTGCTGCAAGATTGTAAAGATTGTTGACGATATGGTTGGAGCTTGAGAAACACAAGATCACCTATCTGAAATTCACACTCGGTTCTCCTCTTGTCGGATTGATGCTTCATCCTTTGTTGAGCTCGTTGCAAATAAAATTTCATCATTTTTATTTCGGCTTCCCTTTGTTGCAGTGATCTATCCACAGCTGCTACTTTGGAATCCCCTGCCAAGTAAGGAAGATGTATAGGAGCATCACATCCATAGAGAGCCTAGTATGGAGTAATTTGAATTGAAGAGTGAAAAGTGATATTGTACCACCATTCCGCTAGATGCAACCAATTGCTCCAATCTCCTGGTTTCTCCCATGTCATGCAATGCAAATATGTCTCGAGGCATTGATTTACTCTTTCGATTTGTCCATCGGTTTCCGGGTGATACGCCGTAGAAGGAGTAATACTAACCCCAAATTTTGTAAATAACTCCCTCCAAAAGGTACTAAGAAATAGCTTATCCCGATCGCATATAATGTTCCCTGGTAAACCATGCAATTTGAAAATATTTTCGAGAAATAACCGAGCCACATCAACAACAGTATATGGGTGAGACATTGCAAAGAAATGGTTGTATTTTGTGAGCTTGTCGACCACAACATAGATGACATTCTTCCCTCTCGAATTTGGCAACCCTTGTATGAAATCCATACTTATGGAAGACCAAATATTATCCGGAATCGGCAAAGGTTGCAATAAGCCCCGAGGATGTTGCAAGTCCCCCTTGTTCTGTTGGGAAATCAAACATTCACGAACCATGTTTCGAATATCCTTTCGTAATGATACCAGTAGCTCTTTTAATGGTGGCTTTTGAACCTGAATGTCCTCCCAATACACCAACATGGAAGAATTGCAGCAGCTCCTTCCTTAATTCTTTATTCCCTCCTACTACCAACCTTTCTTTACGCTTAAGCAATTGCCCATCCCAGCTATACTTCGAGTGAGTTTTAGAACCTCCTTGTAATTCTGCTATAAGCTTCTGCAATTTATCATTTGCAGCCCATGAATCACAAATTTTCTGCAGCAATATATAAGTGACACTACTCACCGATATTGTCTGACATTGTCCAAAAGAGGGATTCCGAGACAACACATCAGCAACCTTATTGTGAACCCCACTCCTATATACCACATCAAAGTCGTATCCTATTATTTTGACCACCCACTTTTGCTGGGAAGGGGTCACAACTTGCTTATCCGTTAAAAATCGCAAACTTTGATAGTCGGTTTTAATGTAGAAGTGCTTCCCAAGCAAGTAAGGGGACCATATTTTTACTGCAAGCAAAGCTGCAAGCATCTCCTTTTCGTAAATGGACCACCCTTGGTGTCGAATCCCAAGTCACTTTCTAAAGAATGCAAATGGTTTTCCCTTTTGAACTAGGACAGCTCCTACACCGAGTGCTGAAGCATCAGTTTCCACGATAAACTCCTCCTTAAAATCAGGTAAGGCCAGTACGGGGGCTTCTTGTAATGCCTTCTTCAATACTTCGAATGCCTCTTGCTCCTTATCGCCCCATTCCCAAGGTCTTTTCTTTAATAGATCAGTTAGAGGCTTGGCAATTCCTCCATATCCCCGGATGAATTTTCGATTGTAACCGGAAAGCCCAAGAAAGCCTCGTAAGTCCCTCACTGTTTCAGGAGTTGGCCAATTATTTATGCATTCAACCTTTGATTCTTCCATAGCTAAGTAGCCTCCAGAAATTACATATCCGAGATAATTAACCGAAGAAGCTCCAAAGTCACATTTATTTCTCTTTGCATAAAGTTGATTTGCTCTTAAAATTTCCAGAACTATTCTCACATGCTGCAGATGCTCCTCCCAGTTGGAGGAATACACCAAAATATCGTCCAAAAAGACCAAAACAAACTTTCGAAGATGGTTCTTAAAGAGCTGATTCATAAGACCTTGAAATGTCGTCGATGTGTTTGTTAGTCCGAATAGCATTACCACAAATTCATAATGACCCAAATGAGTTTTAAAAGCAGTTTTGGGAATGTCAGGTTCCCAAACTCGAATTTGATGATAGCTCGAACGTAAATCTAATTTCGAAAACACCATGGCTTCCCCCAGTTCATCTAATAGTTCTTCGACTAGAGGCATAGGAAATTTATCCTTCAAAGTGAGCTGATTCAATCTCCTATAATAAACGCACATTTGCCACGATCCGTCTTTCTTCTTGACCATTACTACGGGTGAGGCAAAGGGGCTGTTACTATCCTGATCAAACCAGACTTTAATAATTCTGTGGTCAGCTTCTCGATCTCATTCTTATGATAGGTAGGATACCGGTAAGGTCGAATTTTTACCACAGAACGTTCATCAATTAAAGGAATTCTGTGATCGTGCTTTCTCATTGGAGGAAAAGTAGTTGGTTCCTCAAAAATGTCCTTGAATTCTTCCAACAATTGTTGCATTGCAGTCGGCAGTTTGTCCTTTGTTTTGTGTATTCCCAACTTCCCATTTACCATCAAAAGACAAGCAGTATAAGGGCTAGTTATTCCCCTCAACATTTTAGCACACACCTTAGGGTTAACCCAAGTCGTACGATCAGGGTGAATGCCTTCCAAACTCACCTTACTCCCATGATGTTGGAACTCCATGGTCAATTTGGAAAAGTCCCAACGAATTGGCCCTAAAGTGGCTAACCACTGCACCGGTAAGACTAAATCACTGCTCTTTAATGGTAAGACCAAAAAATCTGTAACAAATAATTTTCCCTTAGCATACCACTCCACCTTGCTGCAGCATCCCATGGTTTCCATTAGACCTCCATCTGCTACTGTAACCTTAAGGCTGACCCTTTTCTCCATCGACAGTCCTAAAATTTTAACTGCTGCCAAGCTCACAAAATTGTGAGTGCTGCCCGAATCCAAGAGTGCTACCAAATTCTATCCCCCAACAGTTACTTTAAGTCTCATAGTCTCCCACGACGAAATTCCCCATCTCGCTTGTAAAGAAATCACATAAACCTCGGCCTTTGGAACCTTGAAATTGTCTTCACAATCCAGAAACTCATCTTTTTCTTCCGGGTTGTTGCCCTCATCATCAAGTCCCTCCACTGTTATTTGAAAAACGCTCAATTGGTCCCTCTCGAGTTATTCCCAATTGGAGCCTTCCCCGAATTAGGACTAGTGTGACCAGGAGAGCTGCTTCAAGAAGAGAAATGGGAAGCATTTACCACATTTTTTACCATGCTTCCTGCTCCCCTTGGTGGTATGGACAGTACGGATGGTACCCCTGCTCTTGAAGATGAAGTAAATCCTTTCTTCATAGGCGAGAAAATAGCTTCGAGATGTTTAGCCATATGAAAAGCCTCAGTTAGAATCCCTGGCCTTAACAGTTTCAGAAAATTACTAATCTCTGACCGTAGGTGGTTTTTGAACAAACTTAAGACATAATCGTCTGGCAACTTCACTTGATTCAAAAACACTACAAATTCTTCATAAAACTGATCCACTGATCCCGTTTGTTGGAGGTCCACTAATTCCGAAAATGGATCTTCAAAGCCCTCAGACGCAAATCTATCCCTTAGCAGTTGTAGATATTGCCCCCAAGATAATCAAGCAAATTCCACAGTGTTACGAGCTGCCAAATGGTTCCATTTAAGAGCCTTACCCTCGAGATGCAACATCACCAACCGAATACAAGCATCCTCTAGCACATATTTCGCTTCGAAAAACTACTCCAGTTTTGAAAGCCAACCACGAAAATTAGAACCATCAAATTTTGGGCATAGTAAATGGTAAGCGAGATTACCTGATTATGGTTGGGAATTCACAGGTTCCACCCTTGTTGGAAGTACTGGAGGCTGAATGGATTTGGAGGTGGTAGCTTGTGTTCGGGTAGGATAACCCATGGTAGGTTGTGCTCGCAGAGACGAACCCAACACTCCCTCAACTGAAATAGGTACCCCGACCAATCCTTTAGGCACTGGAATCGATTGGGTGACTGGAATCGGAGGAGGAGAAGGATCCTCCACCACTTGAGATTTTCCGACCGCTATCGATAACAGCTTCTGGATCTCTGTCAAAATAGAATTTCGCACTTCACTAATCCGGTCCTCTAGATGAGCATCCATTCAGGCGATGTCCAATCGAACCGACAAAATTTCTGACTGGAGACGTGTTTCTTCAGTCTGCCAGGAAGGAGGAGGGCCCTCCTCTCCACCATCAGTGGGTGTTGTAGTCGCCTGAGCCGTCAGAGCCAACTGGGCCGTCTGGTTTCGAGTCCGAACACCATCCACCATTAGAACAGATCGATAAAGGCTCCTGATACCTTTGTAAGACCTGAAATCAGAATTAAAGAGGGGCGAGAAACAGAGGAAGAAATCTCAGAAAGAAAGAAGAAGGTGAGGAAGAAAAGATAACAATTTCATTCAGATATTCAATAGTCTGAATAGGGCAGGCCGAACCCTATTTCAACATAATACTCCGTTCCCTCAAATGACGACGGTTAGTAAATAACCAAAAAATAAAACAAAAACTAACAAATCTCTCAACAGCTCTTTCCAGCTCAGCAAAACAGAAAAATAACAAACAATCAACAAAAAAAAAGAATAAAAATCGGCATATAAAATGAGTCCCTAACACGAAACTTATCCGAAACTTATCCGAATGACCTCCAGACCTTAGCCAACGAAAATCACAACTTATCAACATCAAAACACAACCAACAACCATGATATAACCATCCTAAACTAGCAGCAAACATTCAGCCACCCAAACAAGCCATAAACCGAAGATCTAAGCCAATTAACACCACCAAAACTTAAGATCCGGGTTTACCCATCCAAGAACCATTAATTGCATGTTAAAACAAACCAAAATTCATTGATTTACCCATTGAAAACCACCAGGTATCACCTTATTACGAGATTGCATCAATTCAATCAAAATTAACCGATAAAAATCAAAAATCATCAATTAAAACCATAAAACAAATCAAGAACTCAATGCAATGGATCAAACACTTGGTAATTTCAATAAAGAACTCAAAGTTCAGAGGTTTGAACGGTTTCTTACCTCCAAACAAGATCCAACCTCCTTCCAATTGAAAAACCCATGAAAAACAACTTGTAAAATGTAAGGAAATTGAAGAGAAATAAGGAGAAAATAATATGAACAAAATCAAATAAACAAGATGTGATTTACCTTGATAAAATTGAAGAAAATTCTAATTGGAAACCAAGAAAATTAGAAGAAGTTGATAGAAAATGGGTAGTTATGTGAAATGATGATTTTGGTGAAAAATGGGAAATATATCTTAATAAAATTTTTTATGGTAATTAAAAATGAGTTTATAAAGAGATTTTTGGAAATTTAGATCTGATGAGAAAGATTGGATAAATAGACCCTTAAAGATTCTAAGTTTTGACCAATTTACATTTTAGTCACTAAAATTATCATTTTTACAAAATTGTCACTATTTTCCAAATTGTCAAGGTTCATAGTGTAATTTTACAAAATTGAGTTTACCAAACTCAAATAGAGTCCAAATAAGAATTTTAGAGTATTTTTCCATATTTTATTTCCTTTGAAAACCATTTATAAAAATTAATTCCCAGATTTAGGCTAATTGGCTTGACTGGTTCAACCGAACCCTTGATCCGCCCATGATAATACCTAGGCTCATTTTTCGGATGTTACACTTAATATAAAATATCTAGCTTCCTTTCTTTTCCGCAATCTATAGGAATAATTTATTTTAACTTTATTTTAGGACATTTCACATATACTTGTTTTCTTTTGTTTTTATTAGGACAAAGACAAGGTAGAGGACCCAAGGCAACAGACACCACCTACTCGAGTCCAGCCGCCGAGGCAAGCAAAGGCGCAACCATCGCCTTCACCAAGGACAAAGCATTTGGCATCACGGCCACGGAGGAAAATTGTTACAAGTAGCTCTTCGGAGTCGGTTTAAATATTCTTTGTCCATTAATTCAATTGCTTTTACTGTTTTTACTTGCTGCGCATAATTCATATTCTGTTTTGCCGTTTATTCCTTCGAAATATAAAGCATTAATCTACTACCGCGGCCTTGCCAAAAAGGAAGTATTCTAGTGATATTTTTTTTTAATTTTTATGCTCCCTGCCTTACTTGAATTCATTGCCTACACTCTTGCACTTCTCATCACCAGTATTGCTTTAGTTTATTCTTTAAGGCTACAGAAATCTTTCTCCTTACCATGTTTAGGTTCTGTTAAGAGGGCTTAACCTTAGGATACTTAAGGATGAAAACTTAGAAGCTTAGTATAGGAAAAATTTTAAATACTTTTGGGACTTGTTGGATTATAGGAATTCTTTTAATGAACTTAGGTGATAAAGACTTAGATTTTTGGAAAGTAACTAGAGGTGCCTACCAGCGACTCTAGAAAGTCTCTTGTTCATGCTAGAGGTGCCCGAAATTGGCTGTAGTATGTGTTAAGGAATATTAAAAAGAATGAAGGATTTTTAGTGAAAAGAAAAACACAAGTCTTTGAGGTGCCCGAAATCGGCTCAAGATTTGGGGTTTGAAAAAGAAGAGAACACTTAACCAATGTCTATTTGTCTTGAACTTAGAGTTTATCTAAGAAAGCCTTTAATCAACTTGTCCACAAAAACGCACACACTCACAATTCCTATAGTTTGTTTCTAGGTAAACCCTTGGGTAACCGAATGGTTAAGGCTTAAGAATAGGCCTAGTTATGGTGGGGAGAATAGATGGACATGTAAGACCAAGAGAGAGTAGAGTTCGGCAAATTGATGGTTTTCATTGCTTGAGGACAAGCAATAGTTCGAGTTTGGGGGTGTGATAAGTGCTCAACACACTATCACTTTTTACTCCTTTTATGGGCATTAATTACCAAATATACACCCACTCGGACCAATGCATGCACTCAATGTGACATATTTAGAAGTTATACTCATATAGATAATATTAACAGAAAAATGAACATTTTACTGCGTTTTCATATCTGTGCAGGAGAACCAGAGCCGCGGTAGAGACAAGGCCGAGGCAGGACCTGATGCCGAGGCAGCAGCAGAAAGACAGGAGGCAAGATTATAGGCGATGGAAAGAAAAAAATCCAAGGAACGTGTCTGGACTTGAAGCTCATGAATCGGAGCTGGCTAGCACAAGGAAAAGCCCAAAGGAAGACCACGCGGGAAAGCCCCTTAGCCGAATATAAACTTGGAAATATATTATTATTATGTACTTGACTTGTTCCCTACTCCAAGTTGTATTCTACTTAGGAAAGGTTTGCCCTAGGTCTAGCCTATATAAAGACCTAGCCACCCAATGTACAAAATACGAAATACTTAGGGAGAGAGAGCCGACTTCTACTCTTGTTTCTTACCTCTCCATCATGTTCTAAACCTTCTTAGGGATTAGGTGAAGGTTGTAGAGTATTTGTGAGAGGAGATTGTACTTTATCTTTCATTCAATGCAATAAAGTTATCAAGGTTTGCTTATCCTTTGTTATTCTTTGCTTTCACAATTGAGCTCGGGAGAGGATATTGTGAATCACCCATTTATCTAAGCTCGGGAGAGTTAGATTCACGAAAGGGATAAGTACGGTGTTTCAATCGCGAAATACTAACTCGGCCTAGGGATAGGTTAAGAGTTTCAGCGGCTAAAAGAAGTATGAGATTGGTTGGTGAGTATAATTGGTTCATGCCAGGAGGTATCATCAAAGACTAGTCATCAACAACACTCTGACTTAGGGATAAGCAGAGTCACTCAAGGACACTTTGCCGAACTTTGGTAGAAGTCTACCCACGAGCAAGGGATTGCCGCGGCAGACAGTGTTATCGCTGCCCAGGCAGTAAACTGCAGTGCTGCCGAGGCAGTGATATCCGATTGCATTGGACAGAGACAAGTCAATCAATTCCACAATACGACGCAACTGGATCCTAGCCCATCTCTCTCTACTATTTCAATCCTTACTTTTATTTTAGTTATTTTAGTTTAGATAAATCAAACCAACTTATTTGTGTTTTTATCTTTCTACAGAACAAGGAGGTGAAGAAAGCATATTAAGTATATCGGTCCCTGAGGAGACGATAACTCGATAATATACTTATCACTTATTACTTGCGATGTGTCCACTTGCACTAAATGCGCAATTTTGACACGCGACATTTTTTGTTTTTATTTTCTCTTTTCTTTTTATTTTTAAAGATGTTGCTTGGAAGGGTATTTTTGTTGGTGGTGATGTGCTGATTGCTGGGGAGAAGTTGAATGAGCGGAAGAGATGCTATAACATACTTTCAGTGTTGGATCGGACTTCAAAGTTGCAATAGCATTGTGGGCGGACAAAATAGGATGAAATAAAAGACATACTTGCAGCCCACTATCCTCACGCGTTTTCTAGGCCAGCTGTACCTCCTCTGCAGACGTTGCAATGCACCTACAGACCTGCATTTTGCTGCCATTTTCTGTAGCAAATATTAGGGAATATTCCCTTGCATCGTTAGGGCACAAAACCCTAGAAGCCTCCTATAAATACAAGGGCACGCCTCTTTCAACAAGTGTGTTGTGCAAGAGCAAGAGAAGAGCAAAATCAGTAGCTAAAAGAGCCCCAAAAAGGAGCGAAACTTAAGAGAGCACGACGGAGAAGAAAGAAGAAAGGACGCCACTTTCCTTCGTCTTCAACCTCAAGCCAAGCACCCATTTTAGGAGAGTTTCGAGCAAGGGATTTGTACATCTTCGTGAGGAGCGTCAAGCTAGGAAAGCTTCACGGCACATGCGTTTTGGACTTCCTTCCTCTTTACTTTGCTTTACCTCTTTTCTTACCGTTCAAAATGTATTTCAAACGATGCAAGTTGAATAGTTTACCTTACCTAGCCATGAACTAACTTAGTATGGCTAAGGCTTGTTTTGGATGGTCTTTATTTTGTTTAAATGAATATTTACTGTTTCCAGTGTTTATTTTAGTGTTTTGTTCAAGAAAGCTAACACATTTTTCATCTAAACCTTGGTTTGTAAGAGCATCGGGAGATAGCCATAACTAAGGGGTTCGGGAAGCTTAGATCTAGGGATAGACAAAGCTAGACCAACTTGAACAATGGGGTTACTACGGGAGCAGAATCCGAACTCACCTTAGGGATAAGGAAGAGTTTCAACGACTAAAAAGGGTAGCACTTTATCAACATTAGAAGTGTTAGGGTTGAGACTGAGAGGTAATGGCTTAATATTTTCGAGTGTTAGGCCTTCTTACTAGGGATAGTGGAGGCATTTTTAGTAAACTCTGTCGAGCACTTGTAAACCAGCGGAACAATAAGTTTTTAGGAGAACAGTAAAATCATTACCATAGAAAGTCTAGCCTATCTTTAAGCTTGAATATCTTCTCTGTGTTGTGTTTGTGCACTTTATCTATTACTCCATTATCAATTTGATTCTACTGTATTTTGGTGACACTCTTCACTTCGCTCCAGCATCATTAGTGACACTTTTATTTTGCTAAAGCATTTTGGTGACAATTGCATAATTGCTTTAGCATATGTTAATACAAAGGATTATTTTATCTTTTGTGTATGTTACCTATTTTTAAAATAACCTACCCAATCCTCGTGGGAACGATCTCACTCACTAACTTTATTACTTGTTCGATGTGTATACTTGCACGCAATTCAATCACAAATTAGCACTTAAACAAGTCTTTAAGTCGCGCAACACGTGCCAAGTCTGGAGGCAAAGCTAACCGATAGGCCAATGGCCCAACTCTCTCAAGCACCTCATACGGTCCTATAAACCTTGGACTCAACTTGCCTTTCCTTCCAAAACGGATGATCCCTTTCCACGGTGACACCTTTAAGAACACTTTTTCTTCAACCTCAAACTCGATATGCTTCCTTTTCTTATCCGCGTAAGCCTTTTGAAGATCGAAAGCAGCTTGTAACCTTTCCTTGATGATCTAAACCTTTTCCTCTGTTTGCTTAACTAGATCGGATCCCACAATCCGTCTTTATTTGAGCTCGGTCCAACATAAAACTTCCTACACTTACGCCCATACAACGCCTCAAACGGTGCCATCTAGATACTTGACTAATAGTTGTTATTGCAAGCAAACTCAACCAACGGTAGTTGTTCCTCCCAACGACCCTTGAAGTCCACAACACAACACCGAAGAATGTCCTCAAGAATCTGAATGACCCATTCAGATTGACCATCGGTTTGTGGATCAAAAGTTGTGCTGAAGTGCAACTTGGTATCCAAAGCACTGTGGATCTTTTTCCAAAGTCTTGCTGTGAACCGCGGATCCATATCCGATATGATCGAGGATGGCACTCCATGCAATCGCACGATCTCCTTGATGTACAACTGAGCCAATTGTTGCGTGTAAAAAGGGTTGCGCAATTTGTGCAAGTGAACACGTCGCAAGTAATAAAGTGATGAATATCGAGTATCGTCTTCACATGGATTGGTATGCTTAATATGTTTCCTTTGTTCTTCTCGCTCTGCAAAAGAAATAAAGTAAAACACAGATTAATTTGGTTGTCCTGAATTAAATGAAAACAACTGGAATAATAAAAAGAAAATAGAGAATAAAAATAAAATTAGATTGAGAGAATGGGCAGGATTCAGTTATGTCGTATTGTGGATTCAATTGACTTGTTTTCGTCTAATGCAACTACACTACACTGCCTCGGCAGTACTGCATTACTACTGCCTCGACAGTGAAGAGTACGTCTGCCGCCGCAATCCCTTGCTCTTGGGTGGACTTATTCAAGGTTCGGCAAAGTGTCCTCGGATGACCCCACTTATCCCTAAGTCGAAGTACTGTTGATGACTAGTCCTTGATGATACCTCTTGGCGTGAATCAACTATAACCACCAACCAATCTCACACTTCTTTTAGCCGCTAAAACTCTAACCTATCCCTAGGCCGAGTTAGTATTTTCAGCTAGAAAAATACCGTACTTATTCCTTTCGTGAATCTAACTCTCCCGATATTAGATAAATAGATCTCTCACAAACTTCTCTCCCGAGCTTGAATGCAAGAACAATGAATGGCAAATAATAAGCAAACCTTAATATTTTATTGCATGAAATAAGAAAACAAAGTACAATATCCTCTCACAAATACTCGACAACTTTCACCTAAACCTTAAGAGAATTTAGAACATGATGGAAAACAAAGAAATCTCTAAAGTCTATTGTGAACTCCCCTCCTCTTTCTCTTGGACGGTACATCCTTTATATAGGCTAAAACTAGGGTAACATCAGCCTTGGAGAAGAAGTTTAGTAAGTTTGGATATTTCCTTCCTTGAAAAGGTAAATCTCTTAATTTGGTTCCTTCCATCTTTACACTGTCTTCTCGAACTCCAATTGCTATGCAAAGTGTCTAGAAAAATTAAGTTTTTTATGCTCTTCAAATCGATCACCACTTTAACTTTTGGTATTAAGAAATTCCCCGCCTCGGCAGGATGCATCTGCTGCCCCGGCAGAGGTCTGGCTTTGAGTCTGCTTAGCTTCCATTAGTAGAAGCTCCCCTATGTGGCTTGTTCGATCAGGGTCCAAGTTTACCTGCAAATGCACAAAGATGCATTAAAGCTTATATTTTCTATAAATATCATCCTTATTTTTCATGAAGGTAAAATATCCATATATCACACATTAGGGTTATGCATTAGTCCAAATAGGTGTAGATTAAGTAATTATTGTCCACGAAAGGTGTAAAAGTGATAGTCTTTTGAGGAATTATCACACCCCCAAACTTGAACTATTGCTTGTCCTCAAGCAATGCAAACCATCTAATTGCCATACCTTATTCTCTATTGGTCTTACTTGTTCATCTATTCTCCCCACCATAACTATGCCTATTTTAGGTCTTAACCTTTCGGCTACCCATGGACTTGCCCGGAATCGAGCTATAAGATTTTGTGAGTGTGGGAGTTCTTGTGGACAAGTTTGATTAAAGGCTTTCTTAGAAAAACTCTAAGTTCAAGACAAATAGACTTGGAATTTATGACCTCTTCTTATAATAACAACTACTTGAGCCAATTTCGGGTTTCTCAAGGATTGTGTTTTATCATCAATATAATTGAAAAATAATTTTTTTATACTAGAGCCAATTTCGGGCACCTCTAGCATGAAGAAGAGTGAGTTCTACAGCCGGTGTTGGCACCTCTAGTCATCATTCCATAAATCTAAGCCTTTATCATCTAAGTTCATTAAAAGAATTCCTATAATCACATAAGTCCCAAAAGTGTTTTTAGAGTTAATCCTATAGCAAGCTTCTAAGTTTTAGTCCTTAAGCATCCTAAGGTTAATCCTTCTAAACAGGACCTAGCCATGGTAAGGAGAAAGATTTATATAGCCTAAGGAGAATAACCTAAGGCAATGATGTAGAACAATGCAGGAGTACGAACAATATTTCAAGTAAGGTAAATATAAACTTAAATTGCTCCCCTTCATGGAAGGGTCGCGACAGTTTATTGCCTCGAAAGTGAATCTACACCCCCAAACTCGAACTGAGCATTGTCCCCAATGCTTAAACATATGCAAAAGACAGGAAACAAACATAAAAATTATCAAGGGAAAATAAAAACAGCAGAGAGGTATAAAAGGATTAAAAATCCTCCGAAGAACTGCTGCGGATGATGAGTTTCCTTGGCCTTACTGCTGACAATTTAGTTTTTGATCCCTGTGTTGGTGATTGATGAGTTTTGGCTGTTCTGGGCGGTTGGATCCTCATCCCCAATTTCTTCGGTGGCCATTATTTCTGTCCCGCCCGCGTCCTCAGCTTCCATGTTATCTGCCCAGGCGGGCTGAGTGCTGGGCCCGACAGTGAAGTGAGGCTGATGCATGAAAGAGTCCATCTCCGACGAGAAACTCCTAATGATTACAAGAGAGCTTGCTGCTCTCCTCTTGGACGACCTTCTACTGGTTGATGTTGCCGTGGCAACCTCTGTTGGCTGAGATGGGTCCGGTGCATGGAACGGTTGTGATGGTCCAGGGTCAAAAAATGGTCTCGGTCCTCCTGGGGCTGAAGTTGTTTCGGTGTATGGTGCAACTGTGACAAACATATTGAGAGCAAATTTTGGGAACTGCATCCCTTGGTTTGGGAAGTTGGTGATCATCATCTGGGCTAAGGTATTGTTAAAATCCCTCTAGTACTCCATGTACCTTTGTTGCCTGAAATCCATGGCTACCATCCTCTAAAGTATCTCCTGATAAGTATCCGTTGTGGCCGTGCTGTGGGAAGCAACAGGTATGTCTGCCGTGTACTGGGCCCCGACAGTGGTATCAGTGGTGCCTGGCATTGGAGTTGCTTGGACTGGTTCTGCCTGGGTTATTTGCATGACTTTGTGGCAGAACTCCCTTGTCCATCCGCGCCTTTGGACAATGATTTCATCAGTATCCACAACTGGGACACCTGCAGCAGTGCAAAAACCTGTGATTAAACATGGAAAATATAAGGGTCCCTTGTCCTTCTTACCGCATTTGTATATTTCCCTTGTGATCAGCTCTCCCACATTACTGCTTCTTTTATTGATGATGGATTGAATTAGAACCAATCTTCTTCTGTCGACTGTGCTGTTGTGGGATGTTGGGATGAGGCGTCGTTTTACGAATGTGTTCCACAACTTTGCCTCGGGCTTAGATTTTGTCTTTCCACGGAGCCTTTGTGTGATCCATTTTCCCATTTTGTTATCATAGCAAAGATCATCTTTGATGAGTTCGTAATCCGTGTGGCTTATGCCTGCCATAAATGCTGAATGGTCATGACGAGCAGGTTGGAGGCCATAGAACAAATTGATGGTGTTGGCATCAAGTTGAATTGGTCTGCCCCCGCAGTGGACGTAGAGTGAATCTTCTCTTGGCCCATGCGCGTAAAATTCGCTCACAATCGTGGCGTTGGCCTGGGTGGGTTCTAAGCACAAGATTTGCCATTCTTGATATGCTATTTTATCGAACAAGTAATGCTTGATTCCATAGTTCTCCGCATTTGAATGCTGGAATCCCTATTCTTCCCATAATTGCCTTGCAATGAAGGATCTATTGAAGCGTTCTTCAATAGCGGCTGGTGCGAATCTATTGTTGGCTGCCATGGGTAGAGACTAACAAAGAAATTTGTGAAAGTCGTTAAGAAATTTGAGAGAGATAAGCAAAGAATTCTAAGAAATCAAGAATGCAAGAGTGAATAGTTCAAAGTGAGAATGTGTTTATATAGGCCTCGGCCTTGTACTGTCGTGTTTTAACCCAACTAGCCGTTTTTTAGTCGTTAGCATTTACTGACGCGGCTAAAATTACGCCCGACTAGCCGTTATGCAATTCTGTCCGTTGGTAACTGCTGCAGCCCTAACACTGTTCACTGTTGCGGTAGTGGATCTTCTTTTTTTATGAATGTCTTCACCTTCATTCTTGATTCCTATCCTAAATAAAATAAACACAAACAATAAAAGATAAAACAAGAAGAGAAAAAAATGCTAAACTAAATCTAATCCTAAAAGTGCAATAAAATAAAGATAAGATAATGAAATTAAGTCACGATAAGAGTGCGTGCAAGTGCATCTCCTAAGGTGATGATCTCAATAGTCCTCATATCATGTAGGTCAGAATAGTGCTTCAAGCGTTGGCCATTCACTTTGAACTCATGCCCATCCCTTTTTGATTTGATCAATATTGCACCATATGGATAGGCCTAAACAACTTCGAATGGGCCTGACCATCTGAACTTGAGTTTTCCTAGGAACAATTTGAGCCTAGAATTAAAAAGGAGGACTTGCTTCCCTGGCAGGAACTACCTTGGTAGTAGCTTACGGTCATGCCATCTTTTAGTCTTTTCTTTGTAGATCTTGGCATTTTTATAGGCTGCTGCTCTGAATTCTTCTATCTCATTGAGGTCTAGCAGTCTTTTCTGGTCAGCTTTCTCCCATTCCATGTTTAAATGGCATGCTTTTCCAAATACAAGCATGTATGGAGATGTTCCCAAAGGGGTATTGTATGTTGTCCTATATGCACACAGGGCATCGTCGAGATGATGAGACCAATCCTTTCGAGATGGGTTGACCACCTTTTCAAGGATTTGCTTTAATTCCATGTTTGATATCTCGGCCTACCTATTTGTCTGTGGGTGATAGGCTGTTGCAATTCGGTGTGTGATGCCTAATTTCTTCAGGGTTGCGGCAATGAGTCTATTGTCGAAGTGTTTACCTTCATCACTAATTATCGCTCTAGGTACTACAAATGTGGTGAAGATATTTTTCTTGAGAAATTTCTGAACAGTCTTGGAATCATTATGTGGTGTGGCAATTGCTTCGACCCATTTTGATACGTAATCCACTGCTACTATGATGTAGAGATTCCCTTGAGATGATGGGAATGGTCCCATAAAGTCTATTCCCCAAACATCAAGTAGTTCTGATTCTAATATGGGCTGCAATCGCATTGCATTACGTCCTGAGATATTGCTCGTGCGTTGGCATTGATGACAGTGCTTGTAGTAAAGTTGTGCATCTTTGAAGAGTGTGGGCCAATAAAGGCATGATTGATGCACTTTGGCGGCTGTTATGTTTTCTCCAAAATATCCACCCTAGGGTGAATCATGGCATTGCTGGAGCACTTCTTTTTGCTCGTGCTCTGGAACACATCTTCTTATAACCTGATCTGCACATTGCTTGAACAAAAGAGGGTCGTCCCAGAAGTACTGCTTTGCATTATGTTAAAATCTCTTTTTTTTCATTATGGTTAAGGTTATAAGACAAAACACCACTAGCTAAGTAATTGACAAGATCAGCATACCGGGGAGTGGCTGTGACTGCGGCAATGTCTTCTATCAATGTTGCCGAAATATACTTAGTTACTGCCATGGTAGCACAGTTGTATACTGCCACAGTCTCTGCCTTGACAGATTTTTCTGCTACTGTCGAGATGTGCAATATGTGTTCATCTAGGAATGTGTCTTGTATTCCGTCTAGTGTGTTAGTTTTCTCCCCAGCTTCTAATCTGGAAGGATGATCGGCTACCTGATTTTCTATACCTTTTCTGTCCTTGATATCTATGTCAAATTCTTGCAAAAGAAGGATCCATCTCATCATTCTGGGCTTTGCATCCTTCTTTGAGAACAGGTACTTGATTGCCGAATGGTCGGTGTTGACAGTCACTTTTGTTCTAATAAGGTAGGATTGGAACTTATCAAAGGCAAAGACCACTGCTAGTAATTCCTTCTCTGTGGTGGTGTAATTGATCTGGGCATCATTGAGGGTTTTACTAGCATAGTAAATAACATGGAATAGGTTATTCTTTCTCTGCCCAAGTGCTGCCCCGACAGCATGATCATTGGCATCACACATTATTTCAAAATGTAGGGCCCAATCTGGTGGGACTACAATTGGTGCGGTGACCAGCTTCTCTTTGAGGGCTTCGAATGCTTTAGTGCATTCCTTGCTAAATTCAAATTTCCTGTCCTGTTCAAGCAAATTACATAAGGGTTTAGAAATTTTTGAAAAATTACAGATAAACCTCCTATAAAAACATGCATGAACCAAGAAACTTCTAACTCCTTTGACTGAAATTGGTGGAGGCAATTTCTTTATCACATCTATATTAGTCTTGTCAACTTCGATTCCTTTTGATGAGATTTTGTGGCCCAAAACTATGCCTTCATTCACCATAAAATGGCATTTTCCCAATTGAGAACTAAATTGGATTCCTCATATCTTTGCAGCACCTTCTCTAAATTGTCGAGGCAATGAGTGAAACTGTCTCCAAAAAATGAAAAATCGTCCATGAATATCTCCAGGAAGTCTTCGACCATGTCGTGAAAAATCGCCATCATGCATCTCTGAAACGTTGTCGGGGCATTGCAAAGACCGAACGACATTCTTCTAAATGCATATGTCCCATACGGGCAAGTTAAGGTGGTTTTTGTCTGGTCTTTAGGGTCTATGGCAATCTGATTATAACTTGAATAACCATCAAGAAAACAGTAAAAGGGCTTACTAGCAAGTCTATCAAGCATTTCATCAATGAAAGGCAATGGAAAATGATCCTTCTTTGTTGCCTTATTTAATTTGCGGTAATCCATACAAACCCTCCAACCGGTCATAGTCCTGGTTGGGATCAACTCATTGTTTTCATTGATTATTATCGTCATGCCACCCTTCTTGGGTACACATTGTACCGGGCTTACCCATGCACTGTCAGAGATAGGATAGATGATTCCAGCATCAAGCCATTTGATTATTTCCTTATGTACTACCTCCTTCATGGCATGGTTAAGTCTCCTCTAGGCCTCAATAGTGGGCTTATGATCTTCCTTTAAAAGGATTTTGTGCATACAAACGGATGGGCTTATCCCCTTCAAGTCATCAATTGACCACCCAATTGCCTTCTTGTGCTGTCGCAACATCTCTATCAAGCTTTGTTCCTGTTCTGGTTGCAACTTAGAAGAAATAATTACGGGCATTGTGTGGTTGGTTCCCAAATAAACATACTTTAATTTGTCAGGTAAAGGTTTTAATTCAATAACCATTGGTTCCTCACTTGAAGGTTTTTCATCCTTACTTGGGTAATTTAGAGGTTCGAAGTACTTACCTAGAAGGTATATTGTCCAGTTGATCTCCTCAATCTCTTGTGTTTCAACTTCCTCATCTTTAGGCATATTGTTCAAGACTCTGCTATAACAGTCATCAACTGTACTACCGAGGCAGCGTTGTGATATATTGCCGAGGCTGCTACCAAGGCAGTGGTTGCTAAGACAGGGTATTGCACTGTCTGCATCTGTGGTGTAGATCATCTGGCACTCCTCTGGATCATCATGTCTTTTCAAAATCTGGTACACATTGAGTTTGACTTGCTGGTCGTTAACCCTAATTGTCAATTCTCCTTTTTCCACATCAATAAGAGTGCGTCCAGTAGCTAGAAAAGGTCTCCCCAAGATGATCGGTGCATTGTCATCTACTTCACAATCAAGAATAAGAAAGTCAACTGGAAAAATAAATTTATCCACCCTTACCAATATGTCCTCGATCTTTCCTTCAGGATGCACATATGATCTATCTGCCAATTGTAGCATCTCAGTTGTAGGTTTTGCCCTTCCTATTCCAAGCTTTTGGAAAACAAATTTAGACATCAAGTTTATGCTTGCTCCAAGATCACATAGGGTCTTTCCTTCATAGTGATTTCCAATTGCACATGGTATAGTGAAACATCCAGGATCCTTCAGTTTAGGGGGCATACGATTATGAAGCATGGCCATGCATCCTTCGATTGCAAAAACGATTTCAAACTCACCAAGCCTTCTTCTTTTGGACACAATGTCTTTTAAGAATTTAGCATAGTTTGGCATTTGTTCTATTGCCTCAACTAATGGCAAATTAATGTTGACTTGCTTCAGGATGTCTAAGAAGTTTTTGAATTGATACTCCTGTTTCTGCCTTTTCAACCTTTGTGGGAAAGGTGGTGGGGGTCGCATTTCCTCTAGTGTTTCATTAGTTTGGATTTTAATGTCTGGTACTACTAGTATATCTGCTGCTTTAGTTGTAGGGCATGGAATTGTCGACTTTTCTACCGAGGCAGGTTCACTTAGTTCAACATCTAAATCCGTTTTATCTGGTTCTTCTTGTTCCACTAGTGGGACTTTGTCTGTCGAACTACCTGTTATTTCTTTAAGTTGTAAGCCACTCCTAGTAGTGGTTGCCTTACATTGCTCATGTCCCATTCCCCTTGCAACTTCAGTATTGCTGGGTAATCCTCCTTGTGGTCTAGTGGTCATATTTTAAGCAAACTGCCCAACTTGAGTTTCTAGTGTTTTAATGGTTGCCTCTTGGTTTTGCAACCTTATCTCAGTTCTATTCATGAAAGCATCAGTTCTCTTAATGAAGTTACTATTCTCAACCATGTATGATTTTGTTTTCATCATGAAGGCCTTAAGAGAATTTTCTAATGAACTTGTAGGTTGCTGTTGAGACATCTACTGCTGCGGCAGTGGTTGCTGTCTCTGTTGCTGTGGCGGATTCAGAGCATTATTAGGATTACTCCATGAGAAATTTGGATGCCTTTTCCATGCCGGATTATATGTATTGGACATCATGTTGTTGTTCCGGCTGTAATTTCCCATATACAGGCTAGATTCTTGATTCTGCATGCACTCAGAAGAACTATGGTTACCTCCGCATAAATTACAAGAAGAATCTATTACCTTGACCTCATGGATATTATTTTGCATTTGCATATTCTGAACCATCTTAGTAAGAGAGGCCAATTGTGCTGCCACAGAATTGGATGTTTCTAACTCATTTACTGTGGGCTGACGTCTCACCCCTCCTCGCCTAGATGTAGGGAATTGGAAGTCATTCTTTGCAAGTTTGTTCAAAATTTCTATAGCTTCCTCTGGTCATTTGTCAAGGAGTGTCCGATTGGCAGAGGCGTCTAACATCATCCTTTTTGGGGCATTGGTTGCATTGTAAAACATAGTTACTTGAGTCCACAGTGGAAATCCATGCAAAAGACACTTTTGTAATAGCTCCCTATATCGCTCCCATGCCTCATACATCGGTTCATCATCTGCCTGCCGAAAAGAAGTAATTTCTTTACGTATACGATCATATAGATTAGTAGGATTGAAACGTGTAATGAAATCACGACATAGTTCACTCCAAGATCCTATGGATCCTGCTGGAATGCTATTTAACCAAGTCTTTGCCCTATCCCTCAATGAATAGGAAAACAGTTTCAGTCTCAAAACATCTTCATGGACTCCTTGGAATTTGAATGAATTACACATCTCCATGAACGATTTTAGGTGTTGCCTGGCATCTTCAGTTACTGACCCACCAAACTGTCCAATGGTATTAAGCATATTAAACATGACATGTTTTAGCTCAAAGTGGGTTGCTTCGATTTCTGTTGTAACAACTCCTTGATTTAACCCGTTCAAATCCTCTACCAGGAAATCCCGAACTGTAAGTTGCCGCGGCAATGGTGGTAGTGGAGGTCCTCCATTGCCAGCGGGTAAGTTCTGTTCTATTGGAATATTTTCCATAACTGCTTGGATTTGTCTTCTCAACCTTTGTTGTGTGCGTTTAATCTCTGGATCTAGTTCGTACACAGGATGGCTTGGGTTTGCCCTGGTCATACACCAATAAAAACCGAAGTTAAATAAAACTTAACTTAAGATGCGAGAAAATAAAGATAACAAAAATTTAGTTGTCAATCCCCGACAACGGTGCCAAAAACTTGTTGCGTGTAAAAAGGGTTGCGCAATTTGTGCAAGTGAACACGTCGCAAGTAATAAAGTGATGAATATCGAGTATCGTCTCCACAGGGATTGGTATACTTAATATGTTTCCTTTGTTCTTCTCGCTCTGCAAAAGAAATAAAGTAAAACACAGATTAATTTGGTTGTCCTGAATTAAATGAAAACAACTGGAATAATAAAAAGAAAACAGAGAATGAAAATAAAATCAGATTGAGAGAATGGGAAGGATCCAGTTATGTCGTATTGTGGATTCAATTGACTTGTTTCCGTCTAATGCAACTACACTACACTGCCTCGGCAGTACTGCAGTACTACCGCCTCGACAGTGAAGAGTACGTCCGCAACGGCAATCCCTTGCTCTTGGGTGGACTTATTCAAGGTTCGGCAAAGTGTCCTCGGATGACCCCGCTTATCCCTAAGTCGAAGTATTGTTGATGACTAGTCCTTGATGATACCTCCTGGCGAGAATCAACTATAACCACCAACCAATCTCACACTTCTTTTAGCCGCTGAAACTCTAACCTATCCCTAGGCCGAGTTAGTATTTTCCAGCTAGAAAAATATCATACTTATTCCTTTCGTGAATCTAACTCTCCCGATATTAGATAAATAGATCTCTCACAAACTTCTCTCCCGAGCTTGAATGCAAGAACAATGAATGGCAAAGAATAAGCAAACCTTAATATTTTATTGCATGAAACAAGAAAACAAAGTACAATATCCTCTCACAAATACTCGACAACTTTCACCTAAACCCTAAGAGAATTTAGAACATGATGGAAAACAAAGAAATCTCTAAAGTCTATTGTGAACTCTCCTCCTCTTTCTCTTGGACGGCACATCCTTTATATAGGCTAAAACTAGGGCAACATCAACCTTGGAGAAGAAGTTTAGTAAGTTTGGATATTTCCTTCCTTGAAAAGGTAAATCTCTTAATTTGGTTCCTTTCATCTTTACACCGTCTTCTCGAACTCCAATTGCTATGCAAAGTGTTTAGAAAAATCCAGCTTTTTATGCTCTTCAAATCGATCATCACTCTGACTTTTGGTATTAAGAAATTCCCCGCCTCGGCAGGATGCATCTGCTGCCCCGGCAGAGGTCTGGCTTTGAGTCTGTTTAGCTTCCATCAGTAGAAGCTCCCCTCTTTTGGCTGGTTCGATCAGGGTCTAAGTTTACCTGCAAATGCACAAAGATGCATTAAAGCTTATATTTTTTATAAATATCATCCTTATTTGTCATGAAGGTAAAACATCCATATATCACACATTAGGGTTATGCATTAGCCCAAATAGCTGTAGATTAAGTAGTTATTATCCACGAAAGGTGTAAAAGTGATAGTCTTTTGAGGACTTATCACCAACCTTTCGAAACTGAAGTCCATGCGCACAGGCAAAAAGTGAGCAGACTTGGTCAACTGGTCAACAATAACCCATATAGCATCATGCTTCCTTTGAGTCAAAGGTAACCCCGTGACAAAGTCCATGGTAACGCAATCCCACTCTCATTGTGGAATCTGGATAGGCTGAAGCAAACCCGAAGGAACTTGGTGTTCCTCTTTTACCTGCTGACAAGCTAAGCACCTTGTCACAAACTTCGAGATGTCTTTTTTCATACAAGGCCACCAATAGAACGGTCTGAGATCTTGGTACATCTTGTTGCTTCCCGGATGTACGGTATAAGGGCTACAGTGTGCCTCTCTCATGATACGATCCCTCAGATCCTCTAAAGCAGAAACACACAAACGTCCCTTGAAGTACAAGTAACCACCAACTCGTACTTCAAAGTCCGTAATCTCACCTCTCTAAACTGCCTCTATCTGAGCTACCAATTCCTCATCCAAAACTTGGGTCCTCTTTATCTCTTGTACCAACGTAAGTTCCACTCGAAGCTTGGCCAAAAGACCACCATCATCTGTCAACCTCAAACAAGCAAACATGGCCCTCAAGTCCGCCATGGACTTCCTACTCAAGGCATCCGCCACCACATTTGCTTTAACCGGATGATACTCGATCACACAGTCATAGTCCTTTACCAACTCTATCCAACGAAACTATATCAAGTACTACTAAGACTCATGGGCATGTATTCGCTAAACACTTGTCACAACTCTTGACTCTTATCCTGGGGACATCCTAGAACCGACTAAACCTAGGCTCTGATACCACTAAATGTAACACCCCAACCCGGGTGCCACATTTGGGCCGTAAGCCCAACCTGTGTCAATAAAATTTCAAAGTCAAACAAAAGTCAAACCGTTAAATAAGATATAATTTAAAACAATATTTAAAAATCCAAAGTAGTTTTTCAACCCAAAATAGCATCGGATCTCCAAATACATGTTTGATATAACATTTGACCTTAAAAACTAAATAAAATAAAGTTACAATTACAATCATGGTCCTACGAATACATGGACTAATAATCTAGTAACTATAGACCAACCGGTCAATGATGAAGTCTCGAAATGATGGTGTTCCGCCACGTCTACTCGAATATCCGCCTACTTACCTACGCATGGAAACAAATTCCAAAAAGCTGAGCTACGAAAACTCAATGAGTACACAACCTATCGACCATGCTTTCAAGTGAAATATAACAATAAAATGTGAGATAAGATAATATGATGACATGACATGCCAAATGCAACCAAAGCATAAAGTAAATAAATCAAAAGTGAGGTCCACTGTCAACCCGACACTAGGGAACTCACCCGTCCCAGAATCTCACATCGGGCTGCTCGGAGTCTCACATCGAGCTAATATACTCAGAATCTCGCATCGAGTCTTCACTCGGAATCTCACATCGAGTAAGGCTCAAAATCTCATATCGAGCAAAATCATCACCCGAAATCTCACATCGAATGGTCTTCATTGTATTGCAACACTGTCACTCACTAGGTATCCGGATCCCATCAAACAATGACTCATACTAGACAAGGTGATCCACCTAGGATCTTACACCGAACAATACTCAACCAAGTCAAAATCGAGCATGCAAGTATAATTCTCATGTTAAGACTCTTATTACCAATTTCGAGTTGCAATACTTATTTTATGTCTTAAACGACCCATGTGAACCCATACCAATAATTATAGAACCCCTTAACTCATCTCGTGAAGTTTCGGGCAAAAAGCCCTAGTGTATCGATACCCCCACTTGGAGTATTGAAACACCTGGTATCGATACCCTCACCAAGGGGGTATTGAAACGACCGGTACCGATACGTGTATCGAACCCTTTGACCAATTTCAAATTCAAATAAAAAGAGGGCCTACCCGATTCGATACTGGTATCGAATCGGGAAGGTCAATGTACGGCTCAGTATCGAAACGCCCTGCCCGCGTTTCGATACCCCTCCACGAAAAGTGCAGTTTTGGATATTCAAACACTTAGGACTCTGGCCAAACTTGATCCATTCGATCCCAAATTGTTCCTACTCATTATTGAAGTCGTTTAAGTGAGTTTCTAATCAACATTACTCATTTTCATCCACTATAAATCAAAACACCATTAAAGCATGCAAAGGCTCTATCCTAGCCAAACCATCACACAATCAATCAAGCATGCTAAAAATGATGATGCACATGAAAATGCAAAGGATTTGGAAGTGTACCAACCTCTAAAATGAGCTGAAGAAGCTTCACAACCAGCCCTCAAAACTTCTCTTTGCCCAAGCACCTTGATGGTTCTCCTTACTCTCCAACTACACGGAAGATGACCCAAGGATTAATACTCTGCCTTAAACAATTCTAAGAAGCTAAAACAAGCTTTTAACCAACCTAAAACCTTTCCAAAACAAAAACTCGTTCTTACCTCTAAACCCCCACTAAAACCTTACCTCCACCTTTTTAAACAAAGTTTACCTTGAAAGATAGATCTCCAAGAGCTAAACAAACTTCCCTCAAGCACCAAAACGAGATTCCACACTCTAACACTCAAGATTCAACCTATGGTGGAGGATAATTTGGGAGGAAGATGATGAGAAAAAGAGATGGAAGGAAATTAAGATGGGTGATATCACCCTCTCTGCACAATGCAGAAAATAACCTCTTTCTCCCCACTTTCCCATTTTTCAACTTACCAAATTGCCCCTAAGGAGACAACAAACCAAGCCCGACTACTCTAAGCCCAACAAGACTCAACGAGCCCAACTACAAGGCCCACAACCTTGCGTTAACCCGACTCTAAGTTCCGAAACTCGGGTCGTGACATAAAGCCCATAATTAAATATTTTAACTCTTAAAATTTGATTTAAAATCATTTGGTTGTCGTTTTATTGGGATTAAAACCTGCACGTCTAAATTGGCTTTATAGAGAATTCGTTCAAATTTTAACAGAGTAAAAAGTTGAAAATTGAGATTATGTTGTATAATTAGGTTCAAACGTCAATAATTAGCTATTTGAACTTATAAAATTTGATTTAATATAAATTTGTGGTCATTTTATTGGAATTAAAATGTGCATGTCTAAATGAGCTTTATAGTGAATCCGTTCGAATTTTAACCGAGTAAAAACATAGATATTTGTGATTAAGCTGTATAATTTTATTTTAAAACCCATAATTAAATATTTTAAATCTTAAAATTTGATTTAAAATCATTTGGTTGTCGTTTTATTGGGATTAAAACGTGCATGTCTAAATAAGCTTTATAGAGAATCCGTTCGAATTTTAACAAAGTAAAAAGTTCAAAAATTGAGATTACGTTGTATAATTAGCTTCAAAAGTCCATAATTAACTATTTGAATTCATAAAATTTGATTTAATTTCATTTTTTGGTCATTTTATTGGGATTAAAATGTGCAAGTCTAAATGGGCTTTGTAGAGAATCCGTACGAATTTTAACCGAGTAAAAAGTTGAAAAATTGAGATTATGTTGTATAATTCGGTTTAAAACTCCAAAATTAACTATTTGAACTCATAAAATATGATTTAATATCATTTTGAGGTCGTTTTGTTGAGATTAAAACGTGCATGTCTAAATGGGCTTTATAGTGAACCCGTTCAAATTTTAACCGAGTAAAAAGCTAGATATTTGAGATTAAGCTGTATAATTTTATTTAAAAGCCCATAATTAAATATTTTAACTCTTAAAATTTGATTTAAAATCATTTGGTTATCGTTTCATTGGGATTAAAACATGCTTGTATAAATGGGCTTTATAGAGAATTCGTTCGAATTTTAATCGAGTAAAAAGTTAAAAAATTGATATTATGTTGTATAATTAGGTTCAAACTTCAATAATTAACTATTTGAACTCAGAAAATTTGATTTAAAATCATTTTGCGATCGTTTTATTGAGATTAAAACGTGCATGTCTAAAAGAGCTTTATAGTGAACCCGTTCGAATTTTAACCGAGTAAAAAGCGAGATATTTGAGATTAAGTTGTATAATTTTATTTAAAATCCCATAATTAACTATTTTAACTCTTAAAAGTTGATTTAAATTCATTTGGTTGTCGTTTTATTGGGATTAAAACGTGCAAGTATAAATGGGATTTATAGAAAATATGTTCGAATTTTAACCGAGTAAAAAGTTGAAAAATTGAAATTATGTTGTATAATTAGGTTCAAACTTCAATAAATAATTATAAAATTTAATGTAATATCTTTTGTGGTCATTTTATTGGGATTAAAACGTGCATGTCTAAAAGAGCTTTATAGTGAACCCGTTCGAATTTTAACCGAGTATAAAGCTAGATATTTTTGATTAAGCTGTTTAATTTTATTTAAAAGCCTACAATTAAATATTTTAACTCTTAAAATTTGATTTAAAATCATTTGGTTTTCGTTTTATTGGGATTAAAACCTGCATGTCTAAATGGGCTTTATAAAGAATCCGTACGAATTTTAACAGAGTAAAAAGTTGAAAAATTAAGATTATGTTGTATAAAAAGGTTCTAACGTCAATAATTAACTATTTGAACTCATAAAATTTCATTTCATTTTATTTTGTGGTCGTTTTATTGGGATTAAAACATGCATTTCTAAATGGGTTTTGTAGAGAATACGTTCGAATTTTAACAGAGTAAAAATCTAAAAAATTGAGATTATGTTTTATAATTAGGTTTAAAAGTATATAATTAACTATTTGAGATTATGTTGTATAATTAACTATTTGAGATTATGTTGTATAATTAGGTTCAAACGTCCATAATTAACTTTTTGAACTCATAAAACTTGATTTAATATCATTTTGCGGTCGTTTTATTGGGATTAAAACGTGCATGTCTAAATGAGCTTTATAGTGAACCCGTTCAAAATTTAACCGAGTAAAAAGCTAGATATTTTTGATTTAGCTGTATAATATTATTTAAAAGCCCAAAATTAAATATTTTAACTTTTAAAATTTGATTTAAAATCATTTGTTTTTCGTTTTGTTGAGATTAAAACGTGTATGTCTAAATGGGCTTTATAGAGAATTTGCTCGAGTTTTAATCGAGTAAAAATTTGAAAAATTGATATTATGTTGTATAATTAGGTTCAAACGTCAACAATTAACTATTTGAACTCATAAAATTTGATTTAATATCATTTTGCGGTTGTTTTATTGGTATTAAAACGTGCATGTTTAAAAGAGTTTTATTGTGAACCCGTTTGAATTTTAACCGATTAAAAAGCTAGATATTTGAGATTAAGCTGTATAATTTTATTTAAAAGCCCATAATTAACTATTTTAACTCTTAAAATTTGATTTAAATTCTTTTGGTTTTCGTTTTATTGGGATTAAAACGTGCATGTATAAATGGGCATTATAGAGAATCCGTTCGAATTTTAACCGAGTAAAATGTTGAAAAATTGAGATTACGTTGTATAATTAGGTTCAAACGTCAATTATTAACTATTTGAACTCATAAAATTTGATTTAATATCATTTTGTTGTCGTTTTATTGGGATTAAAACGTGCATGTCTAAATGAGCTTTATTGTGAACCCGTTGGAATTTTAACCGAGTAAAAAGCTACATATTTGAGATTAAGCTGTATAATTTTATTTAAAAGCCCATAATTAACTATTTTAACTCTTAAAATTTGATTTAAATTTATTTGGTTGTCTTTATATCGGTATTAAAACGTGCATGTATAAATGGGCATTATAAGGAATCCATTCTTATTTTAACCGAGTAAAAAGTTGAAAAAATGAGATTATGTTGTATAATTAGGTTTAAAAGTCCATAATTAACTATTTCAACTCATAAAATTTGATTTAATATCATTCTGCGGTCGTTTTATTGAGATTAAAACGTGCATGTCTAAAAGGGCTTTAGAGTAAACCCGTTCTAATTTTAACCGAGTAAAAAGCTAGATATTTGACATTAAGTTTTATAATATTGTTCAAATGTCCATTATTAAGTATTTTAAATCTTAAAATTTGATTTAAATTCATTTGGTTGTCGTTTTATTCGGATTAAAATGTGCAAGTATAAATAGAATTTATAGAAAATCCGTTCGAATTTTAACTGAGTAAAAAGTTGAAAAATTGAAATTATGTTGTATAATTAGGTTTAAACTTTAATAAATAACTATTAAATTTAATTTAATATCTTTTGCGGTCATTTTATTGGGATTAAAACGTGCATGTCTAAATGAGCTTTATAGTGAACCCGTTCGAATTTTAACCGAGTATAAAGCTAGATATTTTTTATTAAGCTGTTTAATTTTATTTAAAAGCCTACAATTAAATATTTTAACTCTTCAAATTTGATTTAAAATCATTTGGTTGTCGTTTTATTGGGATTAAAACCTGCATGTCTAAATGGGCTTCATAAAGAATCCGTACGAATTTTAACAGAGTAAAAAGTTGAAAAATTAAGATTATGTTGTATAAAAAGGTTCTAACGTCAATAATTAACTATTTGAACTCATAAAATTTAATTTCATTTCATTTTGTGGTCGTTTTATTGGGATTAAAACGTGCATTTCTAAATGGGCTTTGTAGAGAATTCGTTCGAATTTTAATAGAATAAAAAGTTGAAAAACTGAGATTACGTTGTATAATTAGGTTCAAACGTCAATTATTAACTATTTGAACTCAAAAAATTTGATTTAATATCATTTTGTTGTCGTTTTATTGGGATTAAAACGTGCATGTCTAAATGAGTTTTATTGTGAACCCGTTGGAATTTTAACCGAGTAAAAAGCTACATATTTGAGATTAAGCTGTATAATTTTATTTAAAAGCCCATAATTAACTATTTTAACTCTTAAAATTTGATTTAAATTTATTTGGTTGTCTTTATATCGGTATTAAAACGTGCATGTATAAATGGGCATTATAAGGAATCCATTCTTATTTTAACCGAGTAAAAATTTGAAAAATTGAGATTATGTTGTATAATTAGGTTTAAAAGTCCATAATTAACTATTTTAACTCATAAAATTTGATTTAATATCATTTTGCGGTCCTTTTATTGAGATTAAAACGTGCATGTCTAAAAGGGCTTTAGAGTAAACCCGTTCTAATTTTAACCGAGTAAAAAGCTAGATATTTGACATTAAGTTTTATAATATTGTTCAAAAGTCCACTATTAACTATTTTAAATCTTAAAATTTGATTTAAATTCATTTGGTTGTCGTTTTATTCGGATTAAAATGTACAACTATAAATAGGATTTATAGAAAATCCGTTCGAATTTTAACCGAGTAAAAAGTTGAAAAATTGAAATTATGTTGTATAATTAGGTTTAAACTTTAATAAATAACTATTAAATTTAATTTAATATCTTTTGCGCTCATTTTATTGGGATTAAAACGTGCATGTCTAAAAGAGCTTTATAGTGAACCCGTTCGAATTTTAACCGAGTATAAAGCTAGATATTTTTTATTAAGCTGTTTAATTTTATTTAAAAGCCCACAATTAATTATTTTAACTCTTAAAATTTGATTTAAAATCATTTGGTTGTCGTTTTATTGAGATTAAAACGTGCATTTCTAAATGGGCTTTGTAGAGAATTCGTTCGAATTTTAATAGAATAAAAAGTTGAAAAATTGATATTATGTTGTATAATTAGGTTCAAACGTCAACAATTAACTATTTGAACTCATAAAATTTGATTTAATATCATTTTGCGGTTGTTTTATTGGTATTAAAACGTGCATGTTTAAAAGAGTTTTATTGTGAACCCGTTTGAATTTTAACCGATTAAAAAGCTAGATATTTGAGATTAAAAAGCCCATAATTAACTATTTTAACTCTTAAAATTTGATTTAAATTCTTTTGGTTTTCGTTTTATTGGGATGTGCATGTATAAATGGGCATTATAGAGAATCCGTTCGAATTTTAACCGAGTAAAATGTTGAAAAATTGAGATTACGTTGTATAATTAGGTTCAAACGTCAATTATTAACTATTTGAACTCATAAAATTTGATTTAATATCATTTTGTTGTCGTTTTATTGAGATTAAAACGTGCATGTCTAAAAGGGCTTTAGAGTAAACCCGTTCTAATTTTAACCGAGTAAAAAGCTAGATATTTGACATTAAGTTTTATAATATTGTTCAAAAGTCCATTATTAACTATTTTAAATCTTAAAATTTGATTTAAATTCATTTGGTTGTCGTTTTATTCGGATTAAAATGTGCAAGTATAAATAGGATTTATATAAAATCCGTTCGAGTTTTAACCGAGTAAAAAGTTGAAAAATTGAAATTATGTTGTATAATTAGGTTTAAACTTTAATAAATAACTATTAAATTTAATTTAATATCTTTTGCGGTCATTTTATTGGGATTTAAACGTGCATGTCTAAAAGAGCTTTATAGTGAACCCGTTCGAATTTTAACCGAGTATAAAGCTAGATATTTTTGATTAAGCTGTTTAATTTTATTTAAAAGCCCACAATTAAATATTTTAACTCTTAAAATTTGATTTAAAATCATTTGGTTGTCGTTTTATTGGTATTAAAAGGTGCATGTCTAATTGAGCTTTATAGTGAACCCCTTCGAATTTTAATCTAGTAAAAAGCTAGATTTTTTTGATTAAGCTGTATAATTTTATTTAAAAGCCCATAATCAACTATTTTAACTCTTAAAAATTGATTTAAAATCATTTGGTTGTCCTTTTATTGGGATTTAAACGTGCAAGTCTAAATGGGCTTTATAGAGAATCCATTAGAATTTTAACCGAGTAAAAAGTTGAAATTTGAAATTATATTGTATAATTAGGCTCAAACGTCAATAATTAATTATTTGAACTCATAAATTTTTATGTAATATCATTTTGCGATCGTTTTATTAGATTAAAACGTGCATTTCTAAATGAGCTTTATAGTGAACCCGTTCAAATTTTAACCGAGTAAAAAGCTAGATATTTAAGATTAAGCTGTATAATTTTATTTAAAAGCCCATAATTAAATATTTTAACTCTTAAAATTTGATTTAAAATCATTTGGTTATTGTTTTGTTGGGATTAAAACGTGCCTGTATAAATTGGCTTTATAGAGAATTCGTTCGAATTTTAATCGAGTAAAAATTTGAAAAATTGATATTATGTTGTATAATTAGGTTCAAACATCAACAATTAACTATTTGAACACATAAAATTTGATTTAATATCATTTTTTGGTATTAAAACGTCCATGTCTAAATGAGCTTTATAGTGAACCCGTTTGAATTTTAACCGATTAAAAAGCTAGATATTTGAGATTAAGCTGTATAATTTTATTTAAAAGCTCATAATTAACTATTTTAACTCTTAAAATTTGATTTAAATTCATTTAGTTGTCGTTTTCTTGGGATTAAAATGGGCATGTATAAATGGGCATTATAGAGAATCTGTTCGAATTTTAATCGAGTAAAAAGTTGAAAATTTGAGTTTATGTTGTATAGTTAGGTTCAAACGTCAATAATTAACTATTGGAACTCAGAAAATTTGATTTAAAATCATTTTGCGGTCATTTTATTGGGATTAGAACGTGCATGTCTAAAAGAGCTTTATAGTGAACCCGTTCGAATTTTAACTCTTAAAATTTGATTTAAATTCATTTGGTTGTCGTTTTATTGGTATTAAAACTTGCATGTATAATTGGGAATTATAGGGAATCCGTTCTTATTTTAACCGCGTGAAAAGTTAAAAAATTAAGATTATGTTGTATAATTAGGTTTAAAATTCCATAATTAACTATTTGAACTCATAAAATTTGATTTAATATCATTTTGCGGTCGTTTTATTGAGATTAAAACGTGCATGTCTAAAAGGGCTTTAGAGTGAACCCGTTCTAATTTTAACCGAGTAAAAAGCTAGATATTTGAGATTAAGTTTTATAATATTGTTCAAAAGTCCATTATTGATTATTTTAACTCTTAAAATTTGATTTAAAATCATTTGGTTGTCGTTTTATTGGGATTAAAATGTGCTTGTCTAAATGGGCTTTATAGAGAATCCGTTCGAATTTAACCGAGTAAAAAGTTGAGAAATTGATATTATGTTGTATAATTAGGTTCAAACGTCAACAATTAACTATTTGAACTCATACAATTTGATTTAATATGATTTTGCGGTCATTTTATTGGTATTAAAACGTGTATGTCTAAATGAGCTTTATAGTGAACCCGTTTAAATTTTAACCGAGTAAAAAGCTAGATATTTGTGATTAAGTTGTATAAATTTATTTAAAAGCCCATAATTAAATATTTTAAATCTAAAAATGTGATTTAAAATCATTTGGTTGTTGTTTTATTGGGATTAAAACGTGCACGTCTAAATGGGCTTTGCCGCGTGTCAAAAGTGTGCGTTTAGTGCAAGTGGACACATCGCAGGTAATAAGTGATATGTATTTATCGAGTTATCGTCTCCTCAGGGACCGGTCTACTTAATATGCTTTCTTTATCTTCTTGCTCTGTAGGAAAATAAAAACAAAAGTGAATGGGTGTGATTTATTAAACTAGAATAATTGAATAAAAATAACAAGGTCGAAATATCATAGAGAAAGATGGGCCAGGATCCAGTTGTATTGTATTGTGGACTTGATTGACTTGTCTTTATCCAATGCAATCGCATATCTCTGCCTCGGCAGCACTGCAGTTTATTGCCTGGGCAGCGATAACGCTGTCCACCGCGACAATCCCTTGCTCGTGGGCAGACTTTACCAAAGTTCGGCAAAGTGTCCTTGAATGACTCCGCTTATCCCTAAGTCAGAGTGCTGTTGATGACTAGTCCTTGATGATACCTCCCGGCGTGAACCAATTATACTCACCAACCAATCTCACACTTCTTTTAGCCGCTGAAACTCTTAACCTATCCCTAGGCCGAGTTAGTATTTCGCGATTGAAATACCGTACTTACCCCTTTCGTGAATCTAGCTCTCCCGAGCTTAGATAAATGGATCACTTACAAACTTTCCTCCCGGGCTTGAATGCAAGAACAACGAATAACAAAGGATAAGCAAACCTTGATAACCTTTATTGCATTGAATGAAAGATAAAGTACAATCTCCTCTCACAAATACTCCACAACCTTCACCTAAACCCTATGAAGGTTTTAGAACATGATGGAGAGGAAAGAAACAAGAGTAGAAGTCGGCTCTCCCTAGGTATTTCGATGTCTATTACATTGAGTGGCTAGGTCTTTATATAGGCTAGACCTAGGGCAAACCTTTCCTAAGTAGAATACAACTTGGAGTAGGGAACAAGTCAAGTACATAATAATAATATATTTCCAAGTTTATATTCGGCTAAGGGGCTTTCCCGCGTGGTCTTCCTTTGGGCTTTTCCTTGTGCTAGCCAGCTCCGATTCATGAGCTTCAAGTCCAGACACGTTCCTTGGATTTTTTTCTTTCCATCGCCTATCACTTTGCTTCCGGTCTTCCTACTGCTGCCTCGGCATTAGGTCCTGCCTCGGCCTTGTCTCTGCCGCGGCAATGGTTCTCCTGCACAGATATGAAAACGTAGTAAAACGTGCCTTTTTTCTGTAAATAGTATCTATTTAAGTATAACTTCTAAATATATCACATTAGGCATATGCATTGATTCAAGTGGGTGAATATTTGGTGATAAATGCCGATAAAAGGAGTAGAAAGTGATAGTGTGTTGAGCACTTATCACACCCCCAAACTCGAACTATTGCTTGTCCTCAAGCAATGCAAACCATCAATTTGCCGAACTCTACTCTCTCTTGGTCTTACATGTCCATCTATTCTCCCCACCATAGCTAGGCCTATCTTTGAGCCTTAACCATTCGGCTACCTAAGAATTTACCTAGAAACAAACTATAGGATTGTGAGTGTGTGCATTTTTGTGGACAAGTTGATTAAAGGCTTTCTTAGATAAACTCTAAGTTCAAGACAAATAGACATTGGTTAAATCTTCTCTTCTTTTCCAAACCCCAAATCTTGAGCCGGTTTTGGGCACCTCAAAAAATTGTGTTTTTCTTTTCACTAAAAATCTTTTTGTCTTTTCTTTTTGATATTTCTTAATACATACTAGAGCCAATTTCGGGCACCTCTAGCATGAAGAAGAGATTTTCTAGAGCCGGTGGTAGGCACCTCTAGTTACTTTTCCAAAAATCTAAGTCTTTATCACCTAAGTTCATTAAAAGAATTCCTATAATCCACAAGTCCCAAAAGTGTTTAAAGTTCTTCCTATAGTAAGCTTCTAAGTTTTCATCCTTAAGCATCCTAAGGTTAAGCCCTTTTAACAGAACCTAAACATGGTAAGGAGAAAGATTTCTATAGCCTTAAAGAATAAACTAAGGCAATATTGATGATGAGCAGTGCAAGAGTGTAGGCAGTTAATTCAAGTAAGGCGGGGAGCATAAATATTTAAAAAAATTTCACTGGAATACTCCCTTTTTGGCACAGCCGCGGCAGTAGATTGCTGCCTTGGCAGTGAATCTGCACCCCCAAACTCAAACCAAGCATTGTCCTCAATGCTTTATATTTGTAAGGAATAAGCGGCAAAACAGAATATGAATTTTTATATGCAGCAAGGAAAGATAGTAAAAGCAATTGAATAATGAAATAAAGGACAAAGAATTTAGAGCGACTCCGAAGAGCTGCTCGTAACAATTTTTCTTCGTTGCCTAGATGCCATGTGCTTTGTCCTTGGGAGGGCGATGGTTGCGCCTTTGCTTGCCTCGGCGGCTGGACTCGAGTGGGTGGGGTCCTATGCATCGGGGCTTCTACTTCTTCTCCTTCTTCAACATCCGCCATCTCTTCGGTTATCATCACGTCCGTTCCTCCTCCCATCGTAGTTGCTCCTCCAGTGTGGTATGTGCTTGGGCCGGCGGTAGTGGAGCCTTGGTGTACATACGCATCTATCTCGGCAGATAGACTGCCCATGATAATTGGCGATCTTGGTGGAGTGCTGAAAATGGCTTTCCGCTTGGATGGCCTTCGGCTGACAGATGAGGCCGCGGCAGAATCTGCTGGCCTAGATGGTCCAGCAGCTTGGTATTGGGGTTGAGGGTCCGGATGTAAGAACGGTCGCGGTCCTCCTAGGGTTGGTGTAGTCTCGGTGTAGGGTGCGGCAGTAACGAACATATTGCTTGGGAACTCCGGGAATTGTACGCCTTGGTCCGAGAATGCGTGCATCATCATTTGGGCGAGCGTTCCATTAAAGTCCCGTTGGTACTCCATGTACCGTTGTTGTCGAAGATCCATCGCGGCCATGCGCTGCAAGATTTCTTGATACGGGTCTGCTGCGGCAGAGGTATAGGCAGTACCAGGCATGTTTGTCGTGTACTGGGCCCCGACAGCAGTGTCGGCAGTGTACTGCTGCGGTGTTGCCTGGACAGGCTCTGCTTGTGTGATCTGCATGACTTTGTGGCAGAATTCCCTGGTTCATCCTCTTCTTGGGGGTGTGTATTCATCGGTTTCTTCAATAGGCACACCTACAAAAACATATAAACCCGTAATCAAGCAAGGGAAATACAATGGTCCTCGATCTTTCTTACCGCACTCGTGAATCTCCCGTAGGATAATTTCTCCAACGTTGATGGTCCTTTTGTTGATGATGGATTGGATTAACACCAATCTCTTGCGATCCACCGTGCTATTATGTGATGTTGGGATGAGGCGTCGTTTGACGAAGGTGTTCCACATCTTGGCCTCCGGCTTCAAACTTTGTCTTGTTACAGAGCCCCGATGGGTACCGGTTTCCCATGGAGTGTTTGCGTAACAAAGATCGTCTTTGATCAGTTCATAGTCCTCGGCAGTGATATCTTCGAAGAAGTCCGCATGAAGATCGCTGGCCGGGGTGAGGCTGTAGAAGCTGTTGATTGTTTCGGCATCGAGTTGCACTGGCCTGCCGCGGCAGTGGACAAAGAGAGAGTCTTTGCTGGGCCCATGAGCGTAAAACTCTCGTACTATTGTGGCGTTTGCCTGGGCAGGTTGCAAACAGAATACTTCCCAATTTTGGTACTTGATTCTGTCGAACAAGTAGTGTTCGATACCATAATTCTCTTCGTCCGCGTGCTGGAACCCTTGTTCTTCCCAAAGTTGCCTCGCGATGAATGATCGATTGAATCGTTCTTCAACGTTGGCTGGGGCGAATCTTTTGTAGGTTGCCATCAAGAAAGAGAGAATTTAGTTCTTGGAGGTTTTCTTGAAGAGAAAACTGGAAAATCAGAAGGGATTAGTATGCAGAGAGTAATTGAGAGAGGGATTGTTAAGGATACTAAAGAAAACAAGAAAGTAAGAGTGAATAGTTCAAGAGGAAGGAGTTTCTTATATAGGCCTCGGCCTTGTAACCGTTGAGATCACTAGCCGTTGTAACCGTTTCCTTCTTTTGTCGTTTCCTTTTCTGCCGCGGCAGGGATCTCGGCAGACTAGCCATTACACTTTTCTGCCCGTTGAGACTGCTGCGACTCTGACACTGTTTTACTTCCTCGGTAGAGTTCCTGCTGTGAACTATTTTTCCCTTATCGTTGCTTTTTATTCCTAAATAAAAAAAAACACACAAAAGAAAAAGAATACTTAAAGCGAAAATAATTAAAACAAAATAAAAAATAAACTACTAACCCTAATATAATAAAGAAAAGAAAAAGGGAGAGGTTAGGTTACTGGTGGAGAGCATGTGAATGCGTCTCCCAATTTTATTTTCTCCCTTAGGCCCAAATTATGTATTGGGTGTGGGCCGCTCCTTAGTGTTGTCTGTCCATCCGTCTTGGGCTTGATTTTCTTGCCGAACATCCTGCCGAGCAGACTGCCCAGGCAAGATATCTTATTGTCTACTGTGCGGATGGCCTTGCATTCCTCTGGATCATCATACCTCTTTAAGTTGTGAAATGCGTTGAGTTTGACTTGTTGGTCATTGACCCGCATAGTCAACTCTCCTTTTTCCACGTCAATCAATGTACGTCCAGTTGCTAGGAAGGGTCTCCCATGGATGATCAGTGCGTTGTCGTCTGCTTCACAATCAAGGACAAGGAAATCAGCAGGAAAAATAAACTTATCAACTCTTACAAGTATGTCCTCGATTTTTCCTTCAGGTTGCACATAGGATCTATCTGCGAGTTGGAGCATCACTGTTGTAGGCTTCGGCCTTTCCTTCATAACTCTTTCCTATTGCACAAGGTATAGTGAAACAACCAGGATCTTTTAACTTCGGTGGCATGCGGTTATGCAGCATTGCCATGCATCCCTCGGTGGCAGCCACTGTTTCAAACTCACCTATTCGTTTTCTCTTTGATACCATATCCTTTAAGAACTTTGCATAGTTGGGCATTTATTCAATGGCCTCAACGAATGGTATGTTGATGTGGACTTGCTTCAAAATATCGAGGAACTTCTTGAACTGTTGATCCTGTTTTTGTTTCTTTAACCTTTGCGGGAAAGGTGGTGGTGGTCTCATCTCATCCAGTGTTTCCTTAGTTTGGAATCGTATACCTGGCACCACTGGAATTTTTGCTACCTCGGCAGACTGCTCAGGTGCTGCAGTGCTTGCTGCCGGGGCAGTGTTGTCAGTCTCGGTTTGCTCAGCCTCTTCTTTTGATTGATCCGCCGGTTGGGTTTGGTTCTCTGGGATCTTCTCTTTCAACTGTAGACCACTCTTGGTAGTGATTGCTTTGCGCTGTTCATGGCTTAGTACCTTAGCAACCTTAGTATTGCTAGGTAGGCCTCCTTGTGGTCTAGTGTTTATACATTGAGCAAACTGCCCAACCTGAGTTTCCAGAGTTTTTATGGCCTCTTCTTGATTTTGTAGCCTCATCTCAGTCCTATTCATAAAGGCGTCGGTCCTCTTGATGAAATTACTTTTTTCTGCCATATATGACTCGGTTTTCATCATGAAGGCCTTTAACGTGTTTTCCAATGAATTGACTGGTTGCTGCTGCGGCATCGGTTGTTGGACTTGCTGCTGCGGCATTGGATGCTGAAATCCCGGTGGTTGGGTGATTGGGTTTAATGCATTATTTGTGTTGCTCCAGGATAAGTTTGGATGCCTCTTCCATGAGGGTTTGTACGTGTTGGACATCACATTGTTACGGTTGTAGTTCCCAACATACATATCGGTTTCTTGATTCATGCAATCAACGGAACTGTGGTTACCTTCACATAATTCACAACATAAATCAATTACCTTGACCTCACGGGTATTGTTTTGTAATTGTAGGTTTTGCACCATCTTGGTAAGAGAGGCCAATTGTGCTGCCACTGAACTTGATGAATCTAATTCGTTTACCGTGGCTTGGCGTCTTACTCCTCCTCGCCTAGATGTGGGAAACTGGAAGTCATTCCTTGCGAGTTTATTCAAGATTTCGATAGCTTCTTCGGGTGCCTTGTCCAGGAGTGTGCCGTTTGCCGAGGCATCCAACATCATCCTTGTCGGGGCATTCACGGCGTTGTAAAACATTGTCACTTGTGTCCATAAGGGAAATCCATGCAGCGGACACTTGTGCAATAGCTCTCTATAGCGTTCCCATGCCTCGTACATTGGTTCGTCTTCAGCCTATCGGAAAAAAGTAATTCCATTACGAATTCTATCATATAGATTAGTAAGAATAAAACGAGTAATGAAATCACGGCATAGTTCACTTGTGCAATAGCTCTCTATAGCGTTCCCATGGACTCCTTGGATTTTGAAAGAGTTGCAAATCTCCATGAAGGATTTGAGATGCTGCCTTGCGTCTTCAGTTGCAGACCCACCAAATTGTCCAATTGTATTTAACATGTTGAACATAACAGGTTTAAGTTCAAAATGGGTTGCTTCAATCTCAGGTGTAACGACTCCTGGGTTTAGTCCATTTAAGTCCTCCTCCAAGATATCTCTGACAGTCAGCTGCCGCGGCCCAGGTGGCGGCGGTAGACCTTCATTGCCGGCAGGTATGTTTTGTCCTGCCTGAACCTCTGCCATGACTCCTCGGATTTGTCTCCTCAACCTTAGCCTTGTTCTTTCAATCTCAAGATCTAACTCGTATAAGGGGTTGGTTGGATTGGCCCTGGTCATACACCAAGAAAAACAAAAGTAAAAGAAAAAGAAACAAGAAAATAAGGAAAACAAAATTTAGTTGTCAGTCCCCGGCAACGACGCCAAAAACTTGTCGCGTGTCAAAAGTGTGTGTTTAGAGCAAGTGGACACATCGCAAGTAATAAGTGATAAGTATTTATCGAGTTATCGTCTCCTCAAGGACCGATCTACTTAATATGCTTTCTTTATCTTCTTGCTCTGTAGGAAAATAAAAACACAAGTGAATGGGTATGATTTATTAAACTAGAATAATTGAATAAAAATAACAAGGTCGAAATATCAGAGAGAAAGATGGGTCAGGATCTAGTTGTATTGTATTGTGGACTTGATTGACTTGTCTTTATCCAATGCAATCGCATATCTCTGCCTCGGCAGCACTGCAGTTTACTGCCTGGGCAGCGATAACGCTGTCCGCCGCGGCAATCCCTTGCTCGTGGCAGACTTTACCAAAGTTCGGCAAAGTGTCCTTGAATGACTCTGCTTATCCCTAAGTCAGAGTGTTGTTGATGACTAGTCCTTGATGATACCTCCCGGCGTGAACCAATTATACTCACCAACCAATCTCACACTTCTTTTAGCCGCTGAAACTCTTAACCTATCCCTAAGCCGAGTTAGTATTTCGCGATTGAAACACCGTACTTACCCCTTTCGTGAATCTAGCTCTCCCGAGCTTAGATAAATGGATCACTTACAAACTTCCCTCCCGGGCTTGAATACAAGAACAACGAATAACAAAGGATAAGCAAACCTTGATAATCTTTATTGCATTGAATGAAAGATAAAGTACAATCTCCTCTCACAAATACTCCACAACCTTCACCTAAACCCTATGAAGGTTTTAGAACATGATGGAGAGGAAAGAAACAAGAGTAGAAGTCGACTCTCCCTAGGTATTTCGATGTCTATTACATTGGGTGGCTAGGTCTTTATATAGGCTAGACCTACGGCAAACCTTTCCTAAGTAGAATACAACTTGGAGTAGGGAACAAGTCAAGTACATAATAATAATATATTTCCAAGTTTGAATTCGGCTAAGGGGGCGTTCCCGCGTGGTCTTCCTTTGGGCTTTTCCTTGTGCTAGCCAGCTCCGATTCATGGGCTTCAAGTCCAGACATGTTCCTTGGATTTTTGTCTTTCCATCGCCTATCACTTTGCTTCCTGTCTTCTTGCTGCTTCCTCGGCATCAGGTCCTGCCTCGGCCTTGTCTCTGCCGCGGCAATGGTTCTCCTGCACAGATATGAAAACGTAGTAAAACGTGCCTTTTTTCTGTAAATAGTATCTATTTAAGTATAACTTCTAAATATATCACATTAGGCATATGCATTGATTCAAGTGGGTGAATATTTGGTGATAAATGCCGATAAAAGGAGTAGAAAGTGATAGTGTGTTGAGCACTTATCAGGCTTTATAGAGAATTTGTTCGAATTTTAACCGAATAAAAAGTTGAAAATTGTGATTAAGTTGTGTAATTAGGTTCAAACATCAATAATTAACAATTTGAACTCATAAAAATTAATTTAATTTCATTTTGCGGTCGTTTTATTGGGATTAAAACGTGCATTTCTAAATTGGCTTTATCGAGAATACGTTCGAATTTTAATCGAGTAAAAACTTGAAAATTTGAGATTATGTTGTATAATTAGGTTCAAACGTAAATAATTAACTATTTAAACTCATAAAAATTGATTTAATATTATTTTGCGGTCATTTTAATGGGATTAAAACATTCATGTCTAAATGGGCTTTATAGAGAATCCGTTTGAATTTTAACCGAGTAAGAAGTTGAAAAATTGAGATTATTTTGTATAATTAGGTTCAAAATTCCATAATTAATTATTTGAACTCATAATATTTGATTAAATTTATTTTGTGGTCGTTTTAGTGGATTAAAATGTTCATGTCTGAATGGGCTTTGTAGTTATTGCGTTAGAATTTTAACCGATTAAAAATCTGAAAATTTGAGATTATGATCTGTAATTAGGTTTAAAAGTACATAATTAACTATTTGAACTCATAAAATTTGATTTAAAATCATTTTGCGGTAGTTTTATTAAGACTATAACGTGCATGTCTAAATGGGCTTTATAGTCAACCGTTCGAATTTTAACCGAGTAAAAAGCTATATATTTGAGTTTAAGTTGTACAATTTTGTTCAAAAGCCCATAATTAACTATTTTAACTCTTAAAATTTGATTTAAAATCATTTGTTTGTCGTTTTATTAGGATTAAAATGTGCACGTCTGAATGGCTTTTATAGAGAATCCGTTTGAATTTTAACCGAGTAAAAACTTGATAATTTGAGATTATGTTGTATAATTAGGTTCAAATGTCAATAATTAACTATTTGAACTCGTAAAATTTGATATAATAATTAATTATGTGCATGTCTAAATGCGCTTTATAGTGAACCCGTTCGAATTTTAACCGAGTAAAAAGCTAGATATTTTTGATTAAGTTGTATAATTTCATTTAAAAGCCTATAATTAAATATTTTAACTCTTAAAATTTGATTTAAAATCATTTGGTTATCGATTTATTAGGATTAAAACGTGCATTTCTAAATAGGCTTTATAGAAAATTCGTTCAAATATTAACCGAGTAAAAACTTGAAAAATTGAGATTATGTTGTATAATTAGGTTCAAAAGTACATAATTAACTATTTGAACTCATAAAATTTGATTTAATATCATTTTGCGGTCGTTTTATTGGGATTAAAACGTGTTTGTCTAAATGAGCTTTATAGTGAATCCGTTCGAATTTTAACTTTGTAAAAAGCTAGATATTTGTAATTAAGTTGTATAATTTTATTTAAAAGCCTATCATTAAATATTTTAACTCTTAAAATTTGATTTAAAATCATTTGGTTGTTGTTTATTGGGATTAAAACGTGCATGTCTAATTTGGCTTTATAAAGAATCCGTTCGAATTTTAACCAATTAAAAAGTTGAAAAATTGAGATTATATTGTATAATTAGGTTCAAACGTTCATAATTAACTATTTGAACTCATAAAATTTGATTTAATATCATTTTGTTGTCGTTTTATTGGTATTAAAACGTGGATGTATAATTAGGCTTTATAGTGAATCCTATCTAATTTTTACTGACTTAAAATCTGAAAATTTGAGATTATGTTTGTAACATCCCGGTTTTGGGGTTAGTAGTTTGAGTGTTAGTTGGGGAAATTCGATTCGGGTCGAATCGGATTCTTAGGGTTCGTTATTCCGGGAAAAATTAAAATAATAATATTTTAATCGGATAAGTAATAATTTTGTGAAATGGTTTTAAAAATATTAAAATGGTGTTTTAAAATTAAAGGAATATTATTTGAGCCTTAATTTGATTTTTAATTGGGCTTAATTTTGTGCTAGTGACTAAATTGTAATTTTGGAAAAGTTTTGGGGGTTTAATTGGTAATTTTCGGCAATAAGAATTTTTAGTGACTAAATTGGAAAGAAAGCCATACTTAGAATCCTTAGTGGGCCATAAAACCAATTTATTTTTAATTAATGATTTATCCACCAAAATTGTTTTTAAATTGTTTTATTTTAGATGGCAACTTTATTTTCTTTTGTAACTTCCCATTTTCCCATCTTTTCTCTCAAGATTTTCTCTCATTTTCTCTCCATCTTCTTCTCCAAATTTCTTCAATTACTTGCTGATTTCTTCATCAATTTCTACAAGATTTATTTCATTCTACTCATCCTTTCATTCTCTACAAAACCTACTCATCATTTTTTGCAAAATCAACATCATTTTCAAGGAAATCAAGGAAGGTTTCCTCATCTTTTTGGTGGAGCAAATCTCTAAGGTAATATTCTGATTTCTAATCTTTTCTAAGTTTCTTTATTGATGTTCCCAAGTATTGGCTTGCTAGTTAACAATTGATAATTAATTTTGTGTTTTTAATTCAAGATTTATGAGTTTTGTGAAGGTTTTTGTGAAATCTTTTTAGATATTAATTGATGCTGGAATTAGGATGATTTAATTATGATATTAGGTTAATTAAATGATTGATTGAGTCTTGAAATAATTTAATATCAAATTAATCCCGGAATAATGCAATCGGTGGTGTTTTAAGGTGGTTTTAGGTTGTTTTAGGTGCTGCTTTAGGTGTTCTTGTGTTGCTGGAGGTATAAGGATTGTTTGGAAGTGTTTTTGGTTCATAATTGAGGTGGATTAGATGTTAGATTCATTAGGTTTTGGGCTGATGATGTTTCGGATGCGTTTCGGCTTAGTTTTTGGTCTTTTCAGCTAGGTTTTCGATGGTTTTATGAAGGTTTAATGTGGCTGCTGTTTTGAGCATGTTGTGATGTGAATATGCTCTTCTTTTAATGTTATAGAAGTAGTGCAAGAAGGTGCATAAGTGGCTGGTGCGTTGGCGTTGCCGTTGGAGCATCGGCGAGGGCTCGTTTCGCTTGTCAGTGAGTGATTTTGGGTTAAAAGTGAATCGCATTGGTTCGGTTCTGTTTTGGGGGTTATGGAATAGTGTGAAAACTTTCCATAGTTCAAGAGTAAGTAAAGTAAATGATTTTGATGCATTATTGTGAGTTTCGGCTATTTTCGGTAATGGCATTTATGATGATGATTTAATGAGATTTTGGAGATGCATAAGTATGATTTTAAAATGATGCATGCATGTGTTAATTGCTGGAAATGCATGACTTATAAAGACATCCATGGTTTATGAAAACATGAAAAATGAAGTGGAATATGATATGGTTATTTGCCTTACATATGATGGTGCCATTGGGTATGACTTTTGGTTCATTTGTTGAACATATTATGGATGCATTATGAGCAGCAAATTAGCATGCATAATTGAACTTGATATTGGCTTAGTGACACTAACTTTAGATTCGAATACAAATGACATGTCATTAGGATTGAGTGCAAATTAAATATTATGGAAATAAAGGAAAGAAAATGCCTACACGTAACAAGGGGGACTTTGTGTCCAACCGTGCGTGGTAGAGCTTGATAATGGTGACTTCTTGTCATGTCAATGGTGACTTCGTGTCATGTCAATGGTGACTTCGTGTCATGTCTATGGTGACTTTGTGTCATGACGAGACTAAAGGTCTCTAATCAATGGATCCGCGTATTTGGTGAACTTAAGGTTCACATTAAGTGATCACTAGAAAGCCAATATACAAACATGAAAATATTTGGAACATTGTGCATCATTTGTGAAATGAATTGATAAGGCCATGCATACTCAAGGAAAGATTTTTGGTATTGAACATGAACATGATTGTTAAGCATGCTTGGTTTTAGAAAGGCATTACAAGTTATGGTTTTAAATTGATGCATTGATGATCATGTTTAGAGCTTTCTCACTAAGCATGTTTTGCTTAAGCTCTCTCCTCTCATCTTTGCAGAAAAATAGTGACATTCGAGGCTACGTTCGGAGCAAGGGAACCAAGGGGAAGGTTATCTCAATTTTTGGTATGATTTGGCAAATAAATAAGGGCACGACAATGTGTAAACCTACCCATATGAGATTGTGTTTTACTTTGGTTAATGACTTGTAATGAGACCTTATATTGTCTTGATTTTGGTTTGATGAATTTTGATATTGTTTGGAATTGGTTGAAGCATGTACATGCATGAATGTTCTTGTTTTTAATCATATTTTAGGAAGCATGCCTATAGATTGTATGGAGTCTTTGATGTTGATAATTGTGTGATTATTATCATTATTTATGTTTAGGAATTATGCATATAGTTGATGGTGATTAATGGCTATGTCCTGAGTCGGTTGAATTCACTTGGTGTGACGGAATTTTTAGGTTCCAGGCACAAAGTTTCGAAACCTTAGGGAAGGTTTCGAAACCTTTGACAAATAGTTTCGAAACCTTCAGGAAGGTTTCGAAACCTTGCGGGCAATTTTGATTCTGGACCCTTACTGGACGCGAAAAGTTTCGAAACCTTCGGGGAAGTTTCGAAACCTTTTACATAAAGTTTCGAAACCTTTGGCTGCCAAGAAATGGAAGTTGCTAGAAATTACATTTTAGTCCCGGATCTCCTTCTTTGTTCAATTAGAGTATCTACAGATGTTATTTTGAGCTGAAATTTCACATGGATGCATAAAGTTGATTAAATTTCAAGATGGATAACTTAATTTTGACAAAGTCTTCATAATTTGTAAGATTTACATTTTGGTCCCTAGATTAGTGGAACATGCAATTGATGATGTTAGAATGCTTCGTTTGTTTTGAGATTTACCGTGAGGGATACTTGTATGCTTAATTAAACTTTGATGGAAAGAATATCTACTTTGTCATTAGAACGTAGAAGTTTTACGTTTTAGTCCTTAATTTACTTAAGTGTTTAATTGAATGCTTGTTTATGATCGGATTGCTTCCGTTAATGCTCTGTATGAGATCAAGACTTTTAGGAACATAATTAATCATGCATCTAGTTAAGAGAAAAAATATATATCGGTTTCAGGGTTGTTTATCGAATCGGACCTTCGCGGGTTTGGTTCGATATTCCCCGTGTAACCCGTTAGTGCCGGTTCCATCTAGGTCGGGCTAAGGGGGTTACAATGTTGTATAATTTGGTTTAAAAGTACAAAATTAACAATTTGAACTCATAAAATTTGATTTAATATCATTTTGTGGTCGTTTTATTAAGATTAAAATAAACATGTCTAAATGCGTTTTATATTCAGTTGTATAATTTTGTTCAAAGCCCATAATTAACAATTTTAGCTCTTAAAATTCGATTTAAAATCATTTGGTTGTCGTTTTATTCGGTTTAAAATGTGCATGTCTAAATCGGTTTAATAAAGAATTCGTTCAAATTTCAACCGAAAAAAAAGTTGAAAAATTGAGATTATGTTGAATAATTAGGTTCAAACTTCCATAATTAACTATTTGAACTCATAAAATTTGATTTAATATCATTTTGCGGTCGTTTTATTGGGATTAAAACATGCAATTCTAAATGAGCTTTATAGTGAACCCGTTCGAATTTTAACCGAGTACAAAGCTAGAAATTTTTGATTAAGTTGTATAATTTTATTTAAAAGCCCATAATTAAATATTTTAACTCTTAAAATTTGATTTAAAATTATTTGGTTTTCGTTTTATTGGGATTAAAACGTGCATGTTTAAATGGGCTTTATAGAGAATTCGTTCAAATTTTAACTGAGTGAAAAGTTGAAAATATGAGATTATGTTGTATAATTAGATTCAAACGTGAATAATTAACTATTTGAACTCATGAAATTTGATTTAATATCCTTTTGCGGTCGTTTTATTGGGATTAATACGTGCATATCTAAATGGGCTTTATATAGAATCCTTTCAAATTTTAACCGAGTAAAAAGTTAAAAATTGAGATTATGTTGTATAATTAGGTTGAAAAGTGCATAGTTAACTATTTGAACTCATAAAAATTGATTTAATTTCATTTTTTGGTCGTTTTATTGGGATTAAAACGTGCATGTCTAAATGGGCTTTATAGAGAATCCGTTCGAATTTTAACCGAGTAAAAAGTTGAAAATTTGAGATTATGTTGTATAATTAGGTTCAGACATCCATAATTAACTATTTCAACTCATAAAATTGTATTTAATATCATTTTGTGGTTGTTTTATTGAGATTAAAACGTTCACGTCTGAATGAGATTTATAGTGAACCTGTTCGAATTTTAACCGAGTAAAAAGCTAAATATTTGGGATTAAGTTGTATAATTTTGTTCAAAAGCCCATAATTAACTATTTTAACTCTTAAAATTTGATTTAAAATCATTTGGTTGTCGTTTTATTGGATTAAAACATGCATGTATAAATAGGCTTTATAGAGAATCCGTTCGAATTTTAACCGAGTAAAAAGTTGAAAAATTGAGATTATGTTGTATAATTAGGTTCAAACGTCAATTATTAACTATTTGAACTCAGAAAATTTGATTTAATATCATTTTGCGGTCGTTTTATTGGGATTAAAACGTGCATGTCTAAAAGAGCTTTATAGTGAACCCGTTCGAATTTTAACCGACTAAAAAGCTAGATATTTGAGATTAAGCTGTATAATTTTATTTAAAATCCCATAATTAAAAATTTTAACTCTTAAAATTTGATTTAAAATCATTTGTGTGTTGTTTTATTGGGATTAAAACATGCATGTCTAAATGGGCTTTATAGATAATCCATTCGAATTTTTACCAAGTACAAAGTTGAAAAATTGAGATTATGTTGTATAATAATGCTCAAACGTCAATAATTAACTATTTGAAATCATAAAATTTGATTTAATATCATTTTGCGTTTGTTTTATTGGGATTAAAACGTTCATGTCTAAAAAAGAGCTTTATTGTGAACTCGTTAGAATTTTAACCTTTTAGAAAACTTGATATTTTAGATTAAGCTATAAAATTTTATTAAAAAGACAATAATTAAATATTTTAACTCTTAAAATTTGATTCAAATAATCTTTTTGTCATTTTATTGGTATTAAAACGTGCATGTCTAAATGGGCTTTATAGAGAATCTATTCTAATTTTAACTGAGAAAAAAGTTGAAAAATTGAGATTATGTTGTATAATTAGGTTCAAAAGTCCATAATTAACTATTTGAACTCATAAAATTTGATTTAATTTCATTTTCTGGGTTGTTTTATTATGATTAAAACTTGCATGTCTAAATGGGTTTTGTAACGAATACGTTCGAATTTTAACCTAGTAAAAATTTGAAAAAATGAGATTATGTTGTATAAAAGGTTCAAACGTCAATAATTAACTATTTGAACACATAAAATTTAATTTAATACCATTTTGCGGTCATTTTATTGGGCTTAAAACGTGCATGTCTAAATGGGCTTTATAGTGAACCCGTTCGAATTTTAACCGATTAAAAAGCTAGATATTTGAGATTAAGTTGTATAATTTTGCTCAAAAGCCCATAATTAACTATTTTAACTCTTAAAATTTGATTTAAAATCATTTGGTTGTCATTTTATTGAGATTAAAACGTGCATTTCTAAATGGGTTATAGGGAATCCGTTCAAATTTTAACCGAGTAAAAAGTTGAAAAAATAAGATTATGTTGTACAATTAAGTTCAAACTTCCATAATTAACTATTTGAACTCAAAAAATTTGATTTAATATCATTTTGCGGTCATTTTATTGGGATTAAAACGTGCTTGTTTAAATGAGCTTTATAGTGAACCCGTTCGAATTTTAACCAAGTAAAAAGCTAGATATTTGTGATTAAGCTGTATAATTTTATTTAAAAGCCCATAATTAAATATTTTAACACTTAAAATTTGATTTAAAATCATTTGGTTGTCGTTTTATTGGGATTAAAACGTGCATGTCTAAATGGGCTTCGTAGAGAATTCGTTCAAATTTTAAACGAGTAAAAATCTATAAAATTTAGATTATGTTGTAGAATTAGGTTTAAAGTCCATAATTAACTTTTTGAACTCATAAAATTTGATTTAATATCATTTTGCTGTCATTTTATTGACATTAAAACGTGCATGTCTAAATGGGCTTTATAGTGAACTCGTTCGAATTTTAACCGAGTAAAAAACTAGATATTTGAGATTAAGTTGTATAATTTTGTTCAAAAGCAAATTAACTATTTTAATTCTTAAAATTTTATTTAAAATCATTTGGTTGTCATTTTATTTGGATTAAAACGTGCATGTCTAAATGGGCTTTATATAGAATCCATTCGATTTTTAACCGAGTAAAAAATTGAAAAATTGAGATTATGTTGTATAATAAGGTTCAAACGTCAATAAATAATTATTTGAACTCATAAAATTTGATTTAATATCATTTTGTTGTCGTATTATAGGGATTAAAACGTGCATGTCTACAAGAGCTTTATAGTGAACCCGTTCGAAATTTAAACGTATAAAAAGGTAGATATTTGAGATTAAGTTGTATAATTTTGTTCAAAAGCAAATTAACTATTTTAACTCTTAAAATTTTATTTAAAATCATTTGGTTGTCATTTTATTTGCATTAAAACGTGCATGTCTAAATGGGAATTATAGAGAATCCATTCGATTTTTAACCGAGTAAAAAATTGAAAAATTAAGATTATGTTGTATAATAATGTTTAAACGTCAATAAATAATTATTTGAACACAAAAAATTTGATTTAATATCATTTTGCGGTCGTTTTATAGAGAATAAAACGTGCATGTCTAAAAGAGCTTTATAGTGAACCCGTTCGAAATTTAAACGTATAAAAAGCTAGATATTTGAGATTAAGCTAAATAATTTTATTTAAAAGCCCATAATTAAATGTTTTAACTTTTAAAATTTGATTTAAAATCATTTGTTTGTCGTTTTATTGGGATTAAAACATGCATGTCTAAATTGGCTTTATAGAGAATCCGTTCGAATCTTTACCGAGTAAAAAGTTGAAAAAATTGACATTATGTTGTATAATTAGGTTCAAAAGTTTATAATTAACTATTTGAACTCATAAAATTTGATTTAATTTCATTTTGCGGGTTGTTTTATTGGGATTAAAATGTGCATGACTAAATGGGCTTTGTAGAGAATACGTTCAAATTTTAACCGAGTAAAAGTCTGAAAAATTGTGATTATGTTTTATAATTAGTTTTAAAAGTACATAATTAACCATTTGAACTCATAAAATTTGATTTAATATCATTTTACGGCCGTTTTATTGAGATTAAAACGTGCATGTCTAAATGGGCTTTATAGTGCACTCGTTCGAATTTTAACTAAATAAAAAGCTAGATATTTGATATTAATTTGTATAATTTTGTTCAAAAGACCATAATTAACTATTTTAACTCTTAAAATTTGATTTAAAATCATTTGGTTGTCGTTTTATTGGGATTAAAACGTGCATGTCTAAATGGGCTTTATAGAGAACCCTTTTGAATTTTAACCGAGTAAAAAGTTGAAATATTGAGATTATGTTGTATAATTAGGTTCAAACGTCAATAATTTACTACTTGAACTCATAAAATATGATTTAATATCATTTTGCAGTCGTCTTGTTGGGATTAAAACGTGCATGTCTAAAAGAGCTTTGTAGTGAACTCGTTCGAATTTTAACCAAGTAAAAAGCTAGATATTTGAGATTATGTTGTATAATTTTATTCAAAAGCCCATAATTAACTATTTTAACTCTTAAAATTTGATTTAAAATCATTTGGTTTTTGTTTTATTGGGATTAAAACGTGCATTTCTAAATAGGCTTTATAGAGAATCCGTACGAATTTTAACAGAGTAAAAAGTTGAAAAATTAAGATTATGTTGTATAAAAAGGTTCTAACATCAATAATTAAATATTTAAACTCATAAAATTTAATTTAATTTTATTTTGTGGTCGTTTATTGGGATTAAAACGTGCTTGTCTAAATGGGCTTTATGGAGAATTCGTTCGAATTTTAACCGAGTAAAAAGTTGAAATATTGAGATTATGTTGAATAATTAGGTTCAAACGTCAATAATTATCTATTTGAGCTCATAAAATTTGATTAAATATCATTTTGCGGTCTTTTTACTGGGATTAAAATGTGCATATCTAAAACAGCTTTATAGTGAACCCGTTCGAATTTTAACCGAGTAAAAAGCTAGATATTTGAGATTAAGCTATATAATTTTTTTAAAAGCCCATAATTAAATATTTTAACTCTTAAAATTTGATTTAAAATCATTTGGTTGTCGTTTTATTGGGATTAAAACCTGCATGTCTAAATGGGCTTTATAGAGAATCCGTACGAATTTTAACAGAGTAAAAAGTTGAAAAATTGAGATTATGTTGTATAAAAAGGTTCTAACATCAATAATTAAATATTTAAACTCATAAAATTTAATTTAATTTCATTTTGCGATCATTTATTGGGATTAAAACGTGCATTTCTAAATGGGCTTTACAGAGAATACGTTCGAATTTTAACAGAGTAAAAATCTAAAAAATTGAGATTATGTTTTATAATTATGTTTAAAAGTACATAATTAACTATTTGAGATTTTGTTGTATAATTAACTATTTGAGATTATGTTGTATAATTAGGTTCAAATGTCCATAATTAACTTTTTGAACTCATAAAATTTGATTTAATATCATTTTGTGGTCGTTTTATTGGGATTAAAACGTGCATGTCTAAATGAGCTTTATAATGAACTCGTTCAAAATTTAACCGAGTAAAAAGCTAGATATTTTTGATTTAGCTGTATAATATTATTTAAAAGCCCAAAATTAAATATTTTAACTTTTAAAATTTGATTTAAAATCATTTTTTGTCGTTTTGTTGAGATTAAAACGTGCATGTCTAAATGGGCTTTATAGAGAATCCGTTCGAATTTTAACTGAGTAAAAAGTTGAAAATTTGAGATTATGTTGTATAATTAGGTTCAGACATCCATAATTAACTATTTCAACTCATAAAATTGTATTTAATATCATTTTGTGGTTGTTTTATTGAGATTAAAACGTGCATTTCTGAATGAGATTTATATAGTGATCCCGTTCGAATTTTAATTGAGTAAAAAGCTAGATATTTGAGATTAAGCTGTATAATTTTATTTAAAAGCCCGTAATTAAATATTTTAACTCTTAAAATTTGATTTAAAATCATTTGGTTGTCGTTTTATTGAGATTAAAACGTGCATGTTTAAATAAGCTTTATAGTGAACTCGTTCGAATTTTAACCGAGTAAAAAGCTAGATATTTGAGATTAAGTTGTATAATTTTGTTCAAAAGCACATAATTAACTAGTTTAACTCTTAATTTTGCATCTAGAAATCTTTTTGAAATATGTGGTTTTTGGTCTACAGGTGATTAAATGCATCTAGTAGATATTATTTTAATCTGAAATTTGAGACTTAAGCATATAATATTGTTCATTAAGGATTGATAATCTTAATTTCACATTTTGATCATAATTATCTGGAAAATTACAATTAGGTCCCTAAAACTTGTTTGATTAAATTAGGACTCGTTTCTCATTAATTTTCTGTTACAAATGAACTTAGTCCTTGCATGAACATTAAAGATCTAATTAATGCATTTAGAACAGATAAAAGAAAATTTTTTAGGGTTGTATGTTAGTGTGAGTCTCTGGATTAGCCTCGGTATTCCTCGTGTAGCTCGTTCAAGTCTGGTGGCGTATAGACCGGGTCGAGGGTGTTACATTTGGTGGTATCAGAGCTTAGGTTTACGAAACCTTTTGGGAAGTTTTTTTGCTTTGCTATGCTGATATACACGGTGATTGTTTACCATGTTTTGTTGATATTGTACGGTGATTGCTATACATGTTGATATGCTATATGCACGATGATTGATTATTGTTGCTAAGACTAAAGCATGTTAGACCTATATCTCCATTGCTCCAATACTTTAGGTTGGTTTTGATAAAAACTTGAGCTAGTTGACTCCTTGCTTCTAGTAGAATCACTTTGTTTTAAATTTTGATTTTGTTGCATAGTAATAGTAATAGTGATATGGGATCGAAAAGAGATCTAAACCTTGATAATAGAGGAGTTGTAGATATTGGAAGGTATGGAAAAGTTTGTGGTGTTGTGATATCCGATATTGAGTCGACTGATTCCTTGATTGTTTTTAAGTGAAGATTGATTTTGAATCAGTTTAGTTTAAGAATATGTTGTTCTAGTGAGTAGTAGGTTACTATATCTCTAAGAATGCCTTTATGATTTTAGAATGCTTGTTTGTAAAGTGAATCGAACGTGCTAGAAACGTTCGAGTTATGGTGAGAATTTGTATCCCTTAGGTATCAAGCTTCCGTGGTTTTGAACGTTGAGTTGTAGAAAAGGTTTGAAGTAGGAAGTTGAAGTTTTGGATTTGAGGATATTGTTTGTGAGTATGGACAATAATCATGCATAGTATAAAAGCGCTTGCACATATACATTAGACATCTTAGGACATGCATGCATTCTTGAGCTTGACATTAGATTGCATTTGCATGCACTTGCATGAGGCGTCTAGGGTGACATACAGGAAATCATGCATACATTGTCCATATCTATAAATATTTCCCTCGTGAAAATGGAAGTTGTGTTGTGGTTAGTCATGTAGGGAGAAGGTGTAGGTTTAAAGAGGTGTTTGAAAGATGACCTTATTGGCGTCGAGTCTATTGTACAGTGGGTCGAGTTATTTTTCTGGATGGGAAGTAATTCTTGATAAGGATTGGTTAGTTGGGATTAAAATTGTGGATGGTTGAACCTAGGATGAGTGCCTTGAGTTTCATATTACTTGGGGTTGGCTATTAGTGAAGCGGAAGGTTGAGTTTTGCAAGGTTCCTTTGGTGAAAGTTCAGTTTGTGTAAGAGGTGTTTTGTTATCGTTGTGTTTGGTGGAAGTAACACTTGGTATTTTTTATTTGGTATGGTTCAGAAAGTAGTTAGGTTTTCGTAAAGAAAAGAATATATCGGAAAGGGAGTTGAAGTGTTTAAGGATACATAACGAAATTTTATGGACTTGAAAATTTACGGTTGTGCCGTATGGCTTAGCCTCTGCATACTATGTTCTTAAGAGAGTCATGTCGGGTTTACCTTGGGTATGATTAGGTTATTATGGAGTTGTTGGATGTAATCCTTGGATACCTCGGTATGAAGGAATTGTGTAATGACGAATGTTGGGTAGTTTGTAACCTTTATTGGTCAAACGATCTTTTGAGCTTGACTTATCCTCGAGAAGTGTTGTGAAGGTTGGGTTTGAGGAGTTTCCATTTATGGTTGGGTTTTTTTCTCCTGTGTTGTTGTTGCTTAATGTTAAGAAGGATGTTAAGGTGAGTGGACGGAGGAGTAACATTAAGCTTGGCTAGGTTAGAGAGGCATAAGTTTGAGCTTGGAATAATCTAAATGAGATAATAATTTGTTGATCACAGTGTCGTGTTGTTTAATGGTTCCGTTATTGAGTTGTTTGGGAAAAGTTTAGGGTTGTACATATAGGTTGTTAACGATACGGTGTCGAGTTGGTTATAGTGATTTAGTCTTTAGATGAGGCATTATTTTTTGGTTGAGCATGATGTTGTGTACTGAGACAAAAGGATTAGAAGTGCCTTGTGTTGCATGATGGGTTAAATCTAAAGTTGCTTGGTGTGGCATGGGATGCTTAAGGGTTATGTCTTGACAGGTGTCGATTTAGTTGAGTAATTTAAGAGTGTTGTGAAGTCAAGAGCAATATTGGCTTGACTAAGCTTATCAAAGTGTGTTGGTCTAGTGACAGGTTTGTAGTCGAGACATTTCATTGTTAAGATGTTCTGAGGTAAGTTGTTATCGTATGTTTGGTGGAATTACGTGTGCGGGGCATAGTTGAGGTTATGAGGATGAGAATTCAGTTGTGGTGTTGGTTGTCTTTCTTGTCTATGGGGAACGTGGTTGTGTTGTATGGTGCTATAAGTTAGAATGGTATCTTAATCAATGTTTGTGGTAGTCTTTTGCTATGTATCTGGAAGTAAGGAGATGTGAAGGAGTTTGAAAGCAGTTGTTGTTAAGTTGACTTGTTTAGAATGTGGATAAGTTGAGAGTGAATGTTTGTTTTGCTGGTAAGTTGTGTAGGAATCAATGTTCTTTGAGAGTGTTGTTGTTGTTAAAGGTGCTAGAGTAAAAGTATATGAACAAATCTTCGTGAGTTTTATGAGGTAGTTTCTTGGCTGTAAGAGAAAGTGTTTCCTTTGAGGAAGATTGGAACTGTTGAGCAATATGCTTTAATATGATAAGGTTTTTGAGAAAGATGTTGGTTTTTTTGTTGAATTTCGGGTGTTCTCTCGTTACCAGAAATGTGGCCGATGTAAATGGGTTATCTAGAACTGGAAATGTATGTTAAGGGAATGTAACATGTATCTTTCAAGCTCTTGGGGAAAGTGTTGTCGTTAGTAGAGTTTTCTTATAGTCGTGTCTATAGTTGGGTGCTCGAGTGATACCGTTTAATGTTTCTGTTGGTGAAAGTTGTTATGTGTTGTTATGATGAGCGAGTCTTGGTGGGAAGTTTTGGTTGTTGCCTTGTGTTTTAGAATATGCTTGAGGATAGCTTGTTAGTGACAGTTGGGAATTGTGGCGGTTTCCCGAAAGACGGATGACAACCTTGACTAAGGAGAGGTTAGGTCATCGGGAAATAAAATGATGTTTTGTTTTTAGCTTAAGGTTGCAATGTATGTTGAAACGGACTATGGTGTTTTTACTGTACCGTTGTTTTGTGTAGCTTTTCAAGTTATGATGACGGGTGGTGTTATGATGAGACCGAATCTTGTCTTTATGAGATGTATGTTGGGATCTTGGTTTTGGTAGCAAAGGTCCTTTGTGGTAAGATCCTTGTGTTGATCAAAGTGTTTTAGTGGTGTAATGGTGTTTGGAAAGTTGAAAATTTGAGATTAAGTTCTATAATTACGTTAAAAAATCCTTAATTAACTATTTGAAATCATAAAATTTGATTTAAAATCATTTTGTTGACGTTTTATTGAGATTAAAACGTGCATGTCTAAATGGGCTTTATAGTGAATCCGTTCGAATTTTAACCGAGTAGAAAGCTAGATATTAGAGATTAAGTTGTATAATTTTGTTCAAAAGTCCACAATTAACTATTTGAACTCATAAAATTTGATTTAATATCATTTTACGGTCTTTTTTTGGATTAAAACGTGCATATCTAAATAAGCTTTATAGTGAACTCGTTCCAATTTTAACCGAGTAAAAAGCTAGATATTTGAGTTTAAGCAGTATAATTTTATTTAAAAGCCCATAATTAAATATTTTAACTCTTAAAATTTTATTTAAAATCATTTGATTGTTCCTTTATTAGGATTAAAAAGTGCATGTGTAAACGGGCTTTATAGAGAATCCGTTCGAATTTTAACCGAGTAAAAAGTTGAAAATTTGAGATTATGTTGTATAATTACGTTTAAAAATCCTTAATTAACTATTTGAAATCATAAAATTTGATTTAAAATCATTTTGTTGACGTTTTATTGAGATTAAAACGTGCATGTCTAAATGGACTTTATAGTGAATCCGTTCGAATTTTAACCGAGTAGAAAGCTAGATATTAGAGATTAAGTTGTATAATTTTGTTCAAAAGTCCACAATTAACTATTTGAACTCATAAAATTTGATTTAATATCATTTTGCAGTCTTTTTTTGGGATTAAAACGTGCATATCTAAATAAGCTTTACAGTGAACTAGTTCGAATTTTAACCGAGTAAAAAGCTAGATATTTGAGTTTAAGCAGTATCATTTTATTTAAAAGCCCATAATTAAATATTTTAACTCTTAAAATTTTATTTAAAATCATTTGGTTGTTCCTTTATTAGGATTAAAAAGTCCATGTCTAAACGGGCTTTATAGAGAATCCGTTCGAATTTTAACCGAGTAAAAAGTTGAAAATTGAGATTATGTTGTATAATTACATTTAAAAATCCTTAATTAACTATTTGAAATCATAAAATTTGACTTAAAATCATTTTTTTAACGTTTTATTGAGATTAAAACGTGCATGTCTAAATGGGCTTTATAGTGAATCCGTTCGAATTTTAACCGAGTAGAAAGCTAGATATTAGAGATTAAGTTGTATAATTTTGTTCAAAAGTCCACAATTATCTATTTGAACTCATAAAATTTGATTTAATATCACTTTGCGGTCTTTTTTTGGGATTAAAACGTGCATATCTTAATAAGCTTTATAGTGAACTCGTTCGAATTTTAAACGAGTAAAAAGCTAGATATTTGAGTTTAAGCAGTATAATTTTATTTAAAATCCCATAATTATAGAGAATCCGTTCAAATTTTATTGGGATTAAAAAGTGCATGTCTAAACGGGCTTTATTGAAAACTCGTTCGATTTAATATCATTTGGTTGTTCCTTTATTGGGATTAAAAAGTGCATGTCTAAACGAGGTTTATAGAGAATCCGTTCAAATTTTAACCGAGTAAAAAGTTGAAAAATTTAGATTATGTTGTATAATTAGGTTCAAAAGTCCGTAATTAACAATTTGAACTCATAAAAATTGATTTAATTTAATTTTTGGTCGTTTTATTGGGATTAAAACGTGCATGTCTAAATGGGCTTTGTAGAGAATCCGTTCGAGTTTTAAACGAGTAAAAAGCTGAAAAATTGAGATTATGTTGTATAATTACGTTTAAAAGTCCATAATTAACTATTTGAAATCATAAAATTTGATTTAAAATCATTTTGTTGACGTTTTATTAAGATTAAAACGTGCATGTCTAAATGGGCTTTATAGTGAACCCGTTCGAATTTTAACCGAGTAGAAAGCTAGCTAGTTGTGATTAAGTTGTATAATTTTGTTCAAAAGCCCATAATTAACTATTTTAACTCTTAAAATTTGATTTAAAATCATTTAGTTATTGTTTTATTGGGATTAAAATGTGCATGTCTAAATGGGTTTTATAGAGAATCCGTTCGAATTTTAACCGAGTAAAAAGTTGAAAATTTGTGATTATATTGTATAATTAGGTTCAATCTTCTATAATTAAACTATTTGAACTCATAAAATTTGATTTAATATCATTTTGTAGTCTTTTTTAGGGATTAAAACGTGTATGTCTATATGAGCTTTATAGTGAATCCGTTCGAATTTTAACCGAGTGAAAAGCTAGATATTTGAGATTAAACTATATAATTTTATTGAAAAGCCCATAATTAAATATTTTAAATCTTAAAATATGATTTAAAATCATTTGGTTATCGTTTTATTGGTATTAAAACGTGCATGTCTAAATGGGCTTTGAGAGAATCCGTTCGAATTTTAAACGAGTTAAAAGTTGAAAAATGGAGATTATGTTGTATAATTAGGTTCAAATGTCAATAATTAATTATTTGAACTCATAAAATTTGATTTAATATCATTTTGCGGTAGTTTTATCGGGAATAAAACGTGCATGTCTAAATGAGCTTTATAGTGAACCCGTTAGAATTTTAACCAACTAAAAAGCTAGATATTTGAGATTAAACTGTATAATTTTATTTAAAATCCGATAATTAAATATTTTAACTCTTAAAATTTGATTTGAAATCATTTTCTTGTCATTTTATTGTGATTATAATGTGCATGTCTAAATGTGCTTTATAGAGAATCCGTTCGAATTTTAACCGAGTAAAAAGTTGAAAATTTGAGATTACGTTGTATAATTATGTTCAAAACACCATAATTAACTATTTGAACACGTAAAATTTTATTTTAATATCATTTTGTGGTCGTTTTATTGGTATTAAAACGTGCATGTCTAAATGGGCTTTATAGTGAACCCATTCGAATTTTAACCGAGTAAAAAGCAAGATATTTGAGATTAAATTGTATAATTTTGTTCAAAATCCCTTAATTAACTATTTTAAATCTTAAAATTTGATTTAAAATCATTTAGTTTTCGTTTTACTGGGATTAAAACGTGCATGTCTAAATGGGCTTTATTAGCAATCCGTTCAAATTTTAACCGAGTAAAAAGTTGAAAATTTTTGATTCTGTTGTATAATTAGGTTCAAACTTTCATAATTAACAATTTGAACTCATAAAATTTGATTTAATATCATTTTACGGTCGTTTTATTGTGATTAAAACGTGCATGTCTAAATGAGCTTTATAGTGCACCCGTTCGATTTTAACCGAGTAAAAAGCTAGATATTTGAGTTTAAGCTGTATAATTTTATTTAAAAGCCCATAATTAAATATTTTAACTCTTAAAATTTGATTTAAAATCATTTGGTTGTCGTTTTATTGGGATTAAAAAGTGCATGTCGAAATAGGCTTTAAAGAGAATCCATTCGAATTTTAACCGAGTAATAAGATGAAAAATTAAGATTATGTTGTATAATTAGGTTCAAAAGTCCGTAATTAACAATTTGAACTCATAAAATTTGATTTAATTTCATTTTGTGGTCGTTTTATTGGGATTAAAACGTGCATGTCTAAATGGGTTTTGTAGAGATTTCATTCGAATTTTAACCGAGTAAAAATCTGAAATTGAGATTATGTTGTATAATTACGTTTAAAAATCTATAATTAACTATTTGAAATCATAAAATTTGATTTAATATCATTTTGCTGTCGTTTTATTGAGATTAAAGCGTGCATGTCTAAATGTGCTTTATAGCGAACCCGTTTAAATTTTAACAGAGTAAAAAGCTAGATATTTGAGATTAAGTTGTATAATTTTGTTCAAAAGTCCATAATTAACTATTTGGCCTCATAAAATTTGATTTAATATCATTTTGCGGTCGTTTTATTGGGATTAAAACGTACATATCTAAATGGGCTTTATAGAGAACCCGTTCGAATTTAACCGAGTAAAAAGCTAGATATTTGAGATTAAACCGTATAATTTTGTTCAAAAGCCAATAATTAACTAATTTAACTCTTAAAATTTGATTTAAATCATTTTGTTGTCGTTTTATTTGGATTAAAATGTACATGTCTAAATGGGCTTTATAGAGAATCCGTTTGAATTTTAATCGAGTAAAAAGTTGAAAAATTGTGATTATGTTGTATAGTTAGGTTCAAACTTCCATAATTAACTATTTGATCCCATATAATTTAATTCAATATCATTTTGCGGTCGTTTTATTGAGATTAAAATGTGCATGTCATAAAATTTTGTTCCACTTGAGGGATGTTTCGGTGTATTATAATGCACTAAAACCTCTAGTTTTGATACTTAAATTAGGTCAAGAGTTAGAGGAACAAGTTTGATGAAGATTAGAAAGCCAAATCGAGTTTTCGGGTGACTTGTCGAGCAAGTTTCGATAAATCTATGAGTGGATTATGAGGGCTGTCAATTTGGCATGTTTTAAATATGTTTTCAAAGGTTTGGGGGTTTAGGGAAGGTGTGAAAAACCTCCCTATACTCGGAAGTAAGTTAAAATTTTGCTTTCTTAAAGGTTCCCATATTATGTCGTGTTTTTACAACGTTATTTGTTATGCTCTTGTTGTGTTTTGTTGTGCATATGTGATTATCCATGTATATAAATGCTCATGAAAATGTTTTTAAAAAGATTTTATAATTATTCGATGTTCCCACAGTTTTGTTTTGAAAAATAAGATAAAAGTGGTTTTATCGGTTTTTACAAGTGATGCGTGAAAAGTGGGATACATGTGACTTGAATTCTATTTTGAATTAAGTTTTGAGCATTGATTTTTGAGAATATATTGGCAAGTTAAGTGATGAACCTTATGGGATAAGTTGATCGATCAATAGGGTCTAGAGTGCACTATAAATATTCAAAAGTCGTACGTGTTTAAATTACTTGTGTGTTGCATTTTGGGCTTTTAGCCTAATGTTGTGTGATGGGAGTGGTACTGTCACATCCGGGCTGATAGGAATGGTACTATCACCGGACACCAAGGTGAGATAATTCATGTTGAGAGTGGTATCAACATGCGCATGCTCTGGGAGTGGTACTAACATGCGGTTGCCCGTTTATCCTAACGATTTGGAGTGGTACAAATCGGATCAGTACTAGCACCAATATATGTTTTTACTTTTCAAAGGTAAGTGTCATTGTTTTTACTTGATTGCATATGGTATTATGTATGAGAGGTTTATGCATTGATATGCATGTGATTTGAGCATTGCTTTGTTAGCATGTAAGACTTGAGCGTTATGCATTGAGGTGCATGTGTAAGTATTGCTATGTTATTAGCATGTAAGACTTGTGTTTTAGCTTTGAAAGCATGTGATTTCAATGTGATTTTATTAAATTTTAATGATGGCATTGTTAGCCAGGGTTTGATGACACTTACTAAGTTTTTAAAGTGGCGTTGTTAGCCATGTTTGTTTTGTTTTATAAAGAGCATGACATGTTTTTAAATTGATGAAATTGGTTTAATATGGGTTGCATTGTAAGGTGTTTTTGTATTTGTTTTTATTCACTCACTAAGTTCATGCTTACCCTCTCATTTACCTTGTAATGCAAAGTAAACAATGTTGAGGCAGCAAAGGGAAGCAATGATCCAAGTAAGCGCTAAGTGAAAGCTCAAGTATGTCTTTATAACATTAGTAGTAGTGAGAGAGCAATGGGGATGAGTTACTATGTTAAGAATATTGTTATATTGATGAGACTTGTAGTAGTCGTATGCTTATACATGTTTGGTGTTTATCTATGTTGATATTAGCTTTACGACTTTAACTTGAATTATCTATTGATATTCCAATAGTTATAATAAAAGTTATATTGAAGTTTGATTCTTGATATCCCTATGTGTGAATTTGAGTGTTGTTGATAATGAAGCGTGACTATTTATGAGTCGAATCTATAATGTTGTTATTTAGGTTGAATTGTATCTAGAAATCATTTTGAGTATATTGAGGTGGTTCTTCCTTGTGTTTATAAGATTGTTGATGTTGAAGCATACTCATAAGAGTTGAGTATATTTTTGCTAACTAGGTTGAATTGTATCTAGCTAATATGTCTTGATTTGTGCTTAAAGTGTTTTTAGGTGAATTTGCATATAGAGAATGTCATGAAACCTTTGGAGGCTGGAAGTAGTCTCTAAACTTTGAGCAAGCAATTAAATGACTTGTAAATATTATTTTAAACTGAAATTTTAGATACAAGCATGTAATGAACTTAATTAAATGTTGGTAACTTTAATTTAATAATTGTTCCATAAATTTCTAGAAAATTACAATTAGATCCTTATAACTTGTTGAGTTAAATTAGGACTCGTTTCTTATCGATTTCCACTGCAATTGAACTTAGTCCTTGCATGAACATGTAGGATCTAATTAAAACATCTAGATAAGATCAAAAAGTAAAAAAAATTAGGATTGTTTACCGTGGCGAGTCTCCGGATTAGCCTCGGTATTCTCCGTGTAACTCGTTCGAGTCGTGTGGTGTCTAGACCGGGTCGAGGGGGTTACATTTGTTGGTATTAGATCTTAGGTTTACAAAACCCTTGGGTTCTTTTGTTTAATTTTTATGTTGTTCTATTTATTTATGCTTAATGTTGCCTATTCACGGTGAGTTTTTGAAAATGTTATTTTATTGTATTAATTGCACGATGTTTTAGGGCCTTTGTTTGACAAGTACAATATTTGCAAGCATGATTAAATTTTGATGTGCTTAGATGTTTCTATATGAATTGTTGTTTTTAAGCATAATGAAATCTTGTTGCATAGTTATGACATTAGTTAAATGAAGATGTTTTGACCATGTTTTAAGGTTGTCTTGCATATAAAATTTATAAAAGAAAATATGCTTAGATTTTAAATGTTGTATATGTTGTTGCCAATTGGTTTTAAAAAATGATTTATAAGTTGAACATCACTTGAGATTGGCGGTTCTTGATATGCCATGTAACATAGAAAACTAGTTTGAATTTGCATTTGTTAACCAATGACATTTTGTGATGATTTGAAAATACACTTGATAGTTATATATTCGTGATGCTAATCATATTTGATGATTGTTGTATGGGAAGATTCAATATATATTGTTGGGTTTATTTTGGGTACCCATTGCTCTAACTACTACTAGGAAATTGTTTTATATTGTACTTAATGTTAGAGTATGCCCAAAGACCAATCATATGATGATTGTAACGATACTTTTATTTACCAATTTTATTGAATAAAGACATTGCCATTGTTGTTTTCAGATATATGTGTCAATGTATAACATAAACCGAGAAATAATAAAGTCCATATAATAATATATGTATTATTATTAAAAGATCCTTAGTCAAGTATTATTATGGGTATGGACAATAATAATACGCTTAAGACTAACATGTGATTAATTGATGACAATGAGTTGTCATTGACATAGAGATGTCAGAATTAATACATGAATATATTAGTAGAGAATAATATATTGGTTTGACCCACTATGAGCATATATCTTGGATTATTATGTGACGGTTACGATATTGCTCATAGTGACAACTATATGTATGATCCTTAGACTTGAGATTATTACTATCTCAACATATGTTGTTTTATGTTTTGATGCAGTTAAACGTGTCTCGTAATTAGTTACACTATAAAAACTGACATTGGACATATTACAATATATGTAGTGAGATATGAATGATCAAGATAGGATTTGTCCTTCCTACATAATAGGAAAATATATCAAAGGCCACTGTAACCCCTTTAGCCCGGCCTAGACGGAACCGGCACTAACGGGTTACACAGGGAATATCGAACCAAACCCGCAAAGGTCCGATTTGATAAACAAACCTGAAACCGATATATTTTTTTCTTAACTAGATGCATGATTAATTATGTTCCTAAAAGTCTTGATCTCATACAGAGCATTAACGGAAGCAATCCGATCACAAATAGGCATTCGATTAAACACTTAAGTAAATTAAGGATTAAAACGTAAAACTTCTACGTTCTAATGACAAAGTAGAAATCCTTTCCATCAAAGTTTAATTAAGCATACAAGTATCCCTCACGGTAAATCTCAAAACAAACAGAGCATTCTAACATCATTAATTGCATGTTTCACTAATTTAGGGACCAAAATGTAAATCTTACAAATTATGAGGACTTCGTCAAAATTAAGTTATCCATCTTGAAATTTAATCAACTTTATGCATCAATGTGAAAATTCAGCTCAAAATAACATCTGTAGATGCCCTAATTGAAAAGAGAAGGATATCCGGGACTAAAATGTAATTTCTAGCAACTTCCATTTCCTGGCAGCCAAAGGTTTCGAAACCTTCCTTAGAGGTTTCGAAACTTTCCCGAAGGTTTTGAAACTTTTCGCGTCCAATAAGGGTCCAGAATCAAAATTGCTTGCAAGGTTTCGAAACCTTCAGGAAGGTTTCGAAACTATTTGTCAAAGGTTTCGAAACCTTCCCTAAGGTTTCAAAACTTTGTGCCTGGAACCTAAAAATTTCGTCACACCAAGTGAATTCAACCGACTCAGAACACATCCATTAATCACCATCAACTATATGCATAATTCCTAAACATAATGAACAACTGAATACATACAATTACCAACATCCAAGACCCCAAAATAACCTATAGGCATGCTTCCTATGTTATTATTAAAGCAAGAACATTCATGCATGTTCATATTTCAAACAAACCAAAACATTACCACAATCCATCCAACAACAACCAAAGCAAAATAAGGTCTTATTACAAGTCATTAACCAAAGCAAAACACACTCTCATAAGGGATAGGTTTACACATTGCCGAGCCCCTATTTATTTGCCAAATCATACCAAAAATGTGAGGTCTTTTCCCCTTGGTTCTCTTGCTCCAAATGCAGCCCCAAATGTCTCTATTTTTCTACAAAGATGAAAAGAGATCTTAAGCAAAACATGCTTAGTAAGGAAGCTCTAAACATGATCATCAATGCATCAATTTAAAACCATATTTAAAACCATAACTTGTAATGCCTTTCTAAAACCAAGCATGCTTAACAAATCATGTTCATGTTCATAATACCAAAAACCTTTCCTTGAGTATGCATGGCATTATCAATTCATTTCACAAATGATGCACAATGTTCCAAATTATTCCAAATATGTATATTGGCTTTCTAGTGATCACTTAATGTGAACCTTAAGTTCACCGAATACACGGATCCATTGATTAGAGACCTTTAGTCTCGTCATGACACAAAATCACCATTGACATGACACAAAGTCACCATTGACATGACACGAAGTCACCATTGACATGACACAAAGTCACCATTATTAGCTCTACCACGTACGATTAGACACATAGTCACCCTTGTTACGTGTAGGCGGCTCTACCACGCACGGTTGGACACAAAGTCACCCTCGTTGCGTGTAGGCATTTTTCCTTCATTTTCATAATATTTAGAGTGCATCAATCCTAATGACATGTCATTTGTATTCGAATATAAAGTTAGTGTCACTAAGCCAATATCAAGTTCAAGTATGCATGCTAATTTGCTGCTCATAATGCATTCATAATGCATTCAACAAATGAACCAAAAGTCATGCCCAATGGCACCATCATATGTAAGGCGAATAACCATATCATATTCCACATCATTTTTCATGTTTTCATAAACCATGGATGTCTTTATAAACAATGCATTTCCAGCAATTAACACATGCATGCATCATCTCAAAATCATACTTATGCATTTCCAAAAATCTCTCTAAATCACCATCATAAATGTCGTTACCGAAAATAGTCGAAACTCACAATAATGCATCAAAATCATTTACTTTAATTACTCTTGAACTATGGAAAGTTTTCACACTATTCCATAGTCCCCAAAACAGAACCGAACCGTTGCGAAACACTTTTAATCCGAAATCACTCACCGACAAGCGAAACGAGCCCTTGCCGATGCTCCGACGGCAACGCCAACGCACCAGCCACTTATGCACCTTCTTGAACTACCTCTACAACATTAAAAACAAAGCATATTCACATCACAACATGCTCAAAACAACAGCCACATCAAACCTCCACAAAAACTATCGAAACCTAGCCGAAAAGATCGAAACCTAGCCGAAACGCATCCGAAACATCATCAGCCCAAAACCTAATGAATATAATATCTAATCCAGTTCAATTATGAACCAAAAGCACTTCCAAACCATCTTTATACCTCCAGCAACAAAAGAACACCTAAAACAGACCCTAACACAAACGAAAACCACCTTAAAACACCACCGATTACACTATTCCGGGATAAAATTAATGTGCCATCAATTCAAGACTTAATGTAACCCCCTTAGCCCGACCTGGACGAAACCAGCACTAACGGGTCACACGGGGAATATCGAACTAAACCCGTTAAGGTCCAATTCGATAAACAACCCTGAAAACCGATGTGTTTTTTTTAACTAGATGCATAATTTGGTTCCTATGTGTGTCGAGGTCATGCGCAACAAAAATGGAAACATTCGACTCACAATTAATTATTCAATTCGCATGTCAGTACGTAAGGACCAAAATGCAAATAATTCCTAATTCCAAAAGAATAAACCGGTAATTCGATCTACCATAGTTCAATTATACATGCATAGCATACTCATAACAAAGTTCAGATCAAACGGACCATTATTGCATCGTCAATTTCATGTTTCATACAATAGGGACCTAATTGTAAAGCTTACAATATTATAGGGACTAAAACTAACATTTGTATACCAATACGAATATAAATGAACATCATGCATTAAAAGGATGTTACCACTCAAAATATTATTCATTGCATCTGTATTCGATCGTCGAAAGACATCCGACCCTAAACATGATTTTCCGCACTTAAAATGTCATTTTTGGGTCTCGGTATCGATACCTAGGGTCTCGGTATCGATACCTTATCGTGGAGCTAGCCTCCTTACACTTCTAAGGCTATTGGTATCGATACCCCCATAGGTGATATCGGTACTCCAGCGTCCAGTGGAGTAATTGCATCGAACCATGGCTCGAACCACCCCAAATTAAGCCTTAGGGTATCGATACTGGTATCGATACCCCCTGTGCACTTTGACAAGTTTGAACATTCTAAGTTAATTCCACCCATCAAACATAACCATTAATCACCCTTAACTATATGCATAATTTCCTAAGCATAAAGAACAATTTAGAACATTCATTTACCACATCAAAGACCCCAAACAATCTATAGGCATGCTTCCTAAAATATGATTTATAGTAAAAAATGTTCATGCATGTACATTCTTCAACAATCCAAGCAACACCATAGTCCATCAATTAATAATCCAAAACATTATAGGTCTTATTACAACATTAACCAAAGCAAAAGTCATTCACTTCACATGGGTTTGATTTACACATTGCCAAGCCCAAATTATTTGCCAAAACATACCAACAATTGAGACAACTCTTCCCCTTGGTTTCCTTGCTCCGAACGTAGCCTCGAATGTCACTATTTATCTGCAAAGATGAGAAGAGAGCTTAAGCACAACATGCTTAGTGAGGAAGCTCTAATAAGATCATCTATGCATCATTTTAAAACCATATTAAAACCATAACTTGTAATGTCTTTCTAAAACCAAGCATGCTTAACAAATCATGTTCATGTTCATAATACCAAAAACCTTTCCTTGAGTATGCATGGCATATCAATTCATTTCACAAATAATGCACAATGTTCCAAATATGTTCATGTTTGTATATTGGCATTCTAGTGATCACTTAATGTGAACCTTAAGTTCACCGAATACGCGGATCCATTGATTAGAGACCTTTAGTCTCGTCATGACATAAAGTCACCATTGACATGACACGAAGTCACCATTGACATGACACGAAGTCACCATTGACAAGCTCTACCACGCACGGTTGGACACATAGTCACTCTTGTTACGTGTAGGCATTTTTCCTTTATTTTCATAATATTTATAGTGCACTCAATCCTAATGACATATCATTTGTATTCGAAACTAAAGTAGTGTCACTAAGCCAATATCAAGTCCAAGTATGCATGCTAATTTGCTGCTCATAATGCATCCATAATGTGTTCAACAAATGAACCAATAGTCATGCTCAATGGCACCATCATATGTAAGGCAAATAACCATATCATATTCCACTTCATTTTTCATGTTTTCATAAACCATGGATGTCTTTATAAACCATGCATTTCCAGCAATTAACACATGCATGCATCATTTCAAAATTAAATATATGCAATTCCAAAATCATATTGAATCATTGTTCACATATATGCCATTACCGAAAATAACCAAAAATCGAGGTAATACATCAACATCATTTAAAACAGTTACTCTTGAACTATGAAAAGTTTTCACACTATTCCATAGCCCCCGAAACAGAACCGAACCAATGCGATTCACTTTAAATCCAAAACCACTCACCAACAAGAGAAACGAGCCCTCGCCGATGCTCCGATGGCAACGCCTACGCACCAGCCACTTATGCACCTTGTTGCACTACCTCTACAACATTAAAAGCAGAGCATATTCACATTACAACATGCTCAGAACAGCAGCCACATTTAACTCTCACAAAACTATCGAAAACCTTGCCGAAAAGACCGAAAACTAAGCCGAAACGCATCCGAAACACATCAGCCCAAAACCTAATGAATCTAACATCTAATCCACCTCAATTATGAACCAAAAACACTTACAAACCATCCTTATACCTCCAGCAACATTAGAACACTTAAAACAGCCCCTAAAACAACCAAAAACCACCTTAAAACAACACCGCTTGCATTATTCCGGGATTAAATTAATGTGCCATCAATTCCACACTTATAATCATTTAATTAACATAATATCATAATTAAATCAACCTAATTACATCATTAATTGGGATCTAAAAAGATTTCACAAAAACCTTCACAAAACTCATAAATCTTGAATTAGAAACACAAAATTAAATATCAATTGTTAATGGGCAAGCCAATACTTGGGAATTTCAATAAAGAACCTTAGAAAAAAGAGTAGAAATCAGAATTTTACCTTAGAGATTTGCTCCACCAAAAAGATGAGAAAACCTTCCTTGATTTCCTTGAAAATGATGTTGATTTTGCAAAAATTGATGAGTAGGTTTTGTAGAGAATGAAAGGATGAGTAAAATGAAATAAATTTTGTAGAAAATGATGAAGAAATCAGCAAGTAATTGAAGAAATTTGGAGAAGAAGACGGAGAGAAAATGAGAGAAAATATTGAGAGAAAAGATGGGGAAATGGGAAGTTACAAAAGAAAATAAAGTTGTCATCTAAAATAAAACAATTTAAAAACAATTTTGGTGGATAAATCATTAATTAAAAATAAATTGGGTTTATGGCCCTCTATGGATTCTAAGTATGGCTTGCTTTCCAATTTAGTCACCAAAAATCCTAATTGCCAAAAATTACTAATTAAATCCCCAAAACTTTCCCAAAATTACAATTTAGTCACTAGCACAAAATTAAGCCCAATTAAAAATCAAATTAAAGTTCAAATAATAATCCTTTAACTTTAAAACACCATTTTAATATTTTTAAAACCATTTCACAAAATTACTACTTATCCGATTAAAATATTATTATTTTAATTTTTCCCGGAATAACGAACCCTAGGAATCCGATTTGACCCGAATCGAATTTCCTCAACTAACACTCAACTACTAACCCCAAAACCGGGATGTTACAACTCTCCCCCTCTTAAGAAAATTTCGTCCTCGAAATTCTTACCTGAAGCAAACAAGTGAGAAAACTGCTCCTCCATACTTTTCCTTCTCTCCCAAGTTGCCTCTTCAACACCTCGGTGTCTCCATAGCACTTTAACCAAATCTATGGTCTTCCCTCGAAGAACTTTTGTATCCACATCTAAAATCTTCACCGGTTCTTCCTCATAACCCATATCCGCTCTTAACTCAATCTCCTCAACTGAAACAACATGAGAGGGATCTGATCTATACCTACGAAGCATCGATGCATGAAAAGCATCATGCATCCTACTCAACTCCTTCGGCAACCTCAACCGATAAGCAACAGGACCAACACGCTCCAACACCTCATACGGCCCAATGAAACGAGGACTCAACTTACCCTTACGTCCAAACCTCATCACTTTCTTCCACGGAGAAACTTTTAGAAACACTTTGTCCTCGACATCATACTCTATCTCTCTATGCTTCAAATCGGCATAAGACTTTTGTCTATCTGAAGCCTCCTTGAGCTTAGCACAAATAAGATTAACCTTCTCATCCGTATCTTTCAACACTTGTGGTAAAGAAACATACTTTTGTCCAACTTTCTTCCAACACAAAGGTGTACGACACCTACGCCCATATAAAGCCTCAAACGGTGCCATATGTATACTTGCCTGATAACTATTGTTGTAAGCAAACTCCACCAAAGGCAACTGCTTCTACCCAAAACCTTGAAACTTAATGATGCAACATCTCAACATAACCTCCAAAGTTGTACTAAAGCTAAGCCTAGTACCCAAAGCAACTTGCAAACCTCTCCAAAACATAGAAGTAAAACGCGGATCTCTATCCGATATGATCGACTTAGGCACACCATGCAACTTCACCACCTCAGAAACATACAACCCCGCTAACTTATCCATAGAATATGTCGTATGTATGGCAAGAAAATATGCACACTTCGTAAATCTATCAACAATCACCCATATAGAATCCTTTTTGGACGACGCTAATGGCAACCCTGTCACAAAACCATAGTCACTCTCTGCCACTTCCATTCCGGCACTTGAACCGGTTTCAACAACCCTGTAGGAAACTGATGTTCAGCTTTCACCCGCTGATACACCACACACCATGACACAAACTCCGTCACCTCCTTCTTCAAACCAACCCAAAAATATACACTTTTGAGATTCCTGTATATCCTCACACTACCCAGATGCACAGCAAACGTACTAGTATGAGCTCCTACCAAGATAGCTTGTCTCAGCTCAACACCATCTGGCACCACAGTCCAACCTTTAAAACACAAAACCTCATCATCATCAAAATGATATTCGGTCGGTCTACCTTCAGCGACATCTTCCACAAAAGGTACCAAAGCCTCATCCTCCAACTGTTTCATCTTTATCATCTCTACGAAAACAGGCTTTACCTACGACTCCGTCACAAAACCATTTTCCTTGAAATATTCCACTTAGCAAACATAGCCCTCAACTCCACCGCTGTCTTACGGCTTAAAGTATCAGTTACCACATTAGCTTTTCCCGGATGATACTCACTAGACAATCAAACATTTACCCTCTTCGAACACACAACAAATTCGTCCCTCATACTGAAGCAACAACACACAAACCACCACACTACTTCAGCTTTCACAAAAAACATACTCAAAAGAGAACTCTCTTTCTTTTTTCTTTTTTTTTTGATCGATAATCAACTTTTAGCAACCACAACAGTTTCCATACCACATAGTCGAACTAACCCTCTTTTCAACATCCTCAAACATACAAGGTAACCATATAAACCTTTCATCAACCTACGGTCCACACAACGATGCTCAACCAACAAGCCTCATACTGGCTTAACATAAAACCGTTAAACATGGTCTCAAGCAACTCCATCGATGGCTACACCTTCATTAAGAGACATAGTCCCAGTATACCATCCTTCTACCTATGGATGACAAAACCCAATACTCAAACAGAAGCCAATGTTGTTCCCAAAACCTCGAATCTAAACATGCTAGAACATACCACATATCCAACCAACCATTGGAACTTAGGACTCCAAGAGAACCGTACTCAAATAAACGATCATTCCAGCCACACCTAGAAAACCTCATCTCACCCTCAAAATTTTACTACCAAAGTCATGATGATTCTTCCCAACTTACCAGTAGGACAAACAACCACCCATAACTCAACCATATCCACAACAAGCCCACTCAAAAGCACTTGCTCCTAACTTCTATTACAATACCGCACCACCAAACGCATAGAAAAGATTACCACATACCCTTATCAAGACACCACTCCAACTCGGCAACCTTTGAAACAACCATGTGGCTCAGATAACCTAAAAGGTTCTTGACACAAAAACTTAACCTTGCCAACCACATCCTCAACTACACCCTTACCAAACATCTGATCACATCTTACCTCCGATCAACTTAACTAAGTCAGAGCCCCACTCACAGCTCCACTATTTTACCAGAACTCTCACATAGATTTAACCCAAACAACTTTTCTCATAACTCCACAGCAATCCTGGTCCATCCCACAAAACAAACCCCCTTCATAGACATCCTTACACAAACCAAGCCACCCACGATAGCTAACATTGAACAAAACATGCAACACCAGGAGCCTACCACCTTCGTGTTGACACCCAACATCGTACTTATCTCAAAGTTTGTACCTCCAACCCAAGCTTAAGCCAACACAACAAACACAACAACACAACTCAAACTTCGAGGTCTGCGTGTCGCTAACTACCTCAACACCCAACGCAAAACTCTTCCCCAAACCTTATCTTACTGATAAAGTCAACTCTTATCCCACCTATACCACAACAAAATCCAAACTTGTCGAACTCTTCCTTCCACTCACCCCAACACCTCTTATTTTATAACCTTACCAAGGTTGTAACCACACTGATGAATCATCCACTAACATAAACCCGCTGGACATAACTCTCACTACACTTTCAATAAAAGCAAGCCGAAAAGACCAAGTAACGGATATAGATTATAAACTGTCCAGAGGTCCTCGTCACACAACTCAAACACCATTACAATCTAACTTTAGCTGAGGTAAACCCAACCTAACTCCTTATACACACAATATGTGCACTTCCCACCTTTACGGCATAACTAAAACCTTGCAAGATCACAACAAAACCATGATTCAAACCCATGATACCACAACTCACATACTAATATATATGTTATTGTATTCTTTCATCAAGACTTGACCCAATACTCCTCAAGGCAAAACACCCGATCATCACAACCCTTAACCTAACCACACGTTAGACCATACAACAGAAGACTCCATGTAGTAGTTTTTTTTCCACTAACCATGACGATAAACATATCCCTTTTCTTTTAAAACAAATCTACACTCTTTAAGAAAACAAAACACCAAACCGTCTTACATCACACAACATGCCACAACCTTCTCACAACCCTCAAACTCTAACTGGAGAGAATTTGTAAAACTCAGCCTTCCATTTCTTAATGACCAACTCAAAACTAACCATAACTCAAGGTATCCCACTCGGTTTCAAATATTCACAACTCTGAGCCCAAAAGACCCACTCCTCATCCAAGACTATTCCCTATCGAAAAGGGTAACTTGCCCACAACACAACAAGCTTAAGACCAAAAGGAAGCCTTTTCAACAACTTTTTTTTAACAAACCTACACCTAAAAAGAACCAACCCAGCACCACTTCCATCTTCAAAGGAGATACTCGCAAGTGTGAACAAATGTATGTATGATTCCCTATATGCCCTCATCAATGCCTGTGCAAGTGCATGTAAATGCAATTTCTAATGTCATGCTCGAGAATGCATGCATGCCCTACAATATCTATAGATATTTACATATATGTGCTCTTACACTATGCATGATTATTTGTTCACACTCACAAATAACATCCTTGATTCCAACAATTTCAACTACTAACTTGCTAACTATTTCCAAGTCAGGTTAGCAGCAGCCACTCCTCTTGAGCAGACTAAAATACACCCGTCAAAGCCTGAACGCACAGTGCAAACTCAATTGCTAAACTGACCTCTCCGTATAACCAGACGCAGCAACTACGAGTGAAGGGGGAAAACGCTCTTCCCTAGCAGTCGTTTCACCCTCAAACTGACCATCAGTGATCATACTAGCACTAGCTCAAGTCTCACGTCTCAGGGGCATATTCCAAACTTTAAACACAAATTTTAAACGTATAATCAAAACATAATATCAAAACATATTAGACTTACATTCGGGCAAGATCCAAGGGAAACCTGAAGCATTTGAAAATGTATTGGCATTGGCAATGTGTAACCGCTATCCCTTTTTAACCATCATCACTCAAAGTACAACCATCATGCTTAAATATTCAACAAGTTAACAACGTAACAAGTTCAATCACACACTTTAACAAACCTAACCACACACACTTTAACAAACATGGCTCTGATACCACCAAATGTAACCCCCTTAGCCCGGCCTGGACAGAACCGGCACTAACGGGTCACACGGGGAATATTGAACTAAACCCGTTAAGGTCCAATTCGATAAACAACCCTGAAAACCGATGTGTTTTTTTAACTAGATGCATAATTTGGTTCCTATGCGTGTCGAGGTCATGCGCAACAAAAATGAAAACATTCGACTCACAATTAATTATTCAATTCACATGTCAGTACGTAAGGACCAAAATGCAAATAATTCCTAATTCCAAAAGAATAAATCGGTAATTCGATCTACCATAGTTCAATTATACATGCATAGCATACTCATAACAATGTTCAGATCAAACGGACCATTATTGCATCGTTAATTTCATGTTTCATACAATAGGGACCTAATTGTAAAGCTTATAATATTATAGGGACTAAAACTAACATTTGTATACCAATACGAATTTAAATGAACATCATGCATTAAAAGGATGTTACCACTCAAAATATTATTCATTGCATCTGTATTCGATCGTCGAAAGACATCCGACCCTAAACATGATTTTCCGCACTTAAAATGTCATTTTTGGGTCTCGGTATCGATACCTAGGGTCTCCGTATCGATACCTTATCGTGGAGCTAGCCTCCTTGCACTTCTAAGGCTATTGGTATCGATACCCCCATAGGTGGTATCGGTACTCCAGCGTCCAGTGGAGTAATTGCATCGAACCATGGTTCGAACCACCCTGTGCACTTTGACAAGTTTGAACATTCTAAGTTAATTCCACCCATCAAACATAACCATTAATCACCCTTAACTATATGCATAATTTCCTAAGCATAAAGAACAATTTAGAACATTCATTTACCACATCAAAGACCCCAAACAATCTATAGGCATGCTTCATAAAATATGATTTATAGTAAAAAATATTCATGCATGTACATTCTTCAACAATCCAAGCAACACCATAGTCCATCAATTAATAATCCAAAACATTATAGGTCTTATTACAACATTAACCAAAGCAAAAGTCATTCACTTCACATGGGTTTGATTTACACATTGCCAAGCCCAAATTATTTGCCAAAATATACCAACAATTGAGACAACTCTTCCCCTTGGTTTCCTTGCTTCGAACGTAGCCTCGAATGTCACTATTTATCTGCAAAGATGAGAAGAGAGCTTAAGCACAACATGCTTAGTGAGGAAGCTCTAATAAGATCATCTATGCATCATTTTAAAACCATATTAAAACCATAACTTGTAATGTCTTTCTAAAACCAAGATGCTTAACAAATCATGTTCATGTTCATAATACCAAAAACCTTTCCTTGAGTATGCATGGCATTATCAATTCATTTCACAAATAATGCACAATGTTCCAAATATGTTCATGTTTGTATATTGGCTTTCTAGTGATCACATAATGTGAACCTTAAGTTCACCGAATACACGGATCCATTGATTAGAGACCTTTAGTCTCTTCATGACACAAAGTCACCATTGACATGACACGAAGTCACCATTGACATGACACGAAGTCACTATTGACATGACACGAAGTCACCATTGACATGACACGAAGTCACCATTGACAAGCTCTACCACGCACGGTTGGACACATAGTCACCCTTGTTACGTGTAGGCATTTTTCCTTTATTTTCATAATATTTATAGTGCACTCAATCCTAATGACATGTCATTTGTATTCGAAACTAAAGTAGTGTTACTAAGCCAATATCAAGTCCAAGTATGCATGCTAATTTGCTGCTCATAATGCATCCATAATGTGTTCAACAAATGAACCAATAGTCATGACCAATGGCACCATCATATGTAAGGCAAATAACCATATTATATTCCACTTCATTTTTCATGTTTTCATAAACCATGGATGTCTTTATAAACCATGCATTTCTAGCAATTAACACATGCATGCATCATTTCAAAATCAAATATATGCAATTCCAAAATCATATTGAATCATTGTTCACATATATGCCATTACCGAAAATAACCGAAAATCGAGGTAATACATCAACATCATTTAAAACACTTACTCTTGAACTATGAAAAGTTTTCACACTATTCCATAGCCCCCAAAACAGAACCGAATTGTCGAGAAGATATTCGTGGAGGCTATAGATTCGAATTGTCGAACGACCGTGATTGTAGCCAATCTAGTTGCTGTTTTTGTTGCTTATCAAAGAACCTAATGTAAGTCATCGCATCTCTTCCTCCCGATTTCGCATTAAAGGTACATGGATCACTGAAAATACTATCGTAATTTTGTCCCGTTGCGCCATGGGGTATGCCGGCGGTCCCAACACTTGAGCTACTTGGAACTTGCTTCGCATTGGCCTCACAATTTTTACAGAATGTTTTTGCATGTTAAAATTATCTTTGTATTTCATTGTGCTTGATATGGTACCAAAAAGAAAACTAAAACTTGGTAATAGAGGAGTTGTGGAAATCAAAAAGTATAAATAGATTTGTGTTGTGGAGTTGTAATGTCCGATCTTGAGTCAACTGGGTCCTCGATCATGTTTGAGTGTAAAGTGGTTTTGAATCAGTCTTGCTGGTGAGTAGTAGGTGACTACATCACTGAGAGTGCCTTTGGAAGTTTCAAATTGCTTGTGTGCAAGGTGAATCGAATGTGTTGGAAACGTTCGGGTTATAGTGTGGTTGTGTACTCTTGAGTGCTAAATTTCTATGCTTCTAGACATTGAAGAGATAGAAAGTTGAAGTTCCGGAGTCGAGGATGTTATTTGTGAGTATGGATAATAATCGTGCATAGTATAGGAGCACCTACATGCATATACATTAGACATCTTAGGACATGCATGCATTCTTTAGCATGACATTAGATTGCATTTGCATTCACTTGCATAGGCATTCACTTGCATAGGCATCTAGGGTGACTGTAACATCCCGGTTTTGGGGTTAGTAGTTTGAGTGTTAGTTGGGGAAATTCGATTCGGGTCGAATCGGATTCCTAGGGATCGTTATTCCGGGAAAAATTAAAATAATAATATTTTAATCAGATAAGTAATAATTTTGTGAAATGGTTCTAAAAATATTAAAAAGGTGTTTTAAAGTTAAAGGAATATTATTTGAACTTTAATTTGATTTTTAATTCGGCTTAATTTTGTGCTAGTGACTAAATTGTAATTTTTGGAAAAGTTTTGGGGATTTAACTAGTAATTTTCGGCAATAAGGATTTTAGTGACTAAATTGGAAAGTAAGCCATACTTAGAATCCTTAGAGGGCCATAAATCCAATTTATTTTTAATTAATGGTTTATCCACCAAAATTGTTTTTAAATTGTTTTATTTAGATGATAATTCCATTTTCTTTTGTAACTTCCAATTTTCTCATCTTTTCTCTCAAGATTTTCTCTCATTTTCTCCCCATCTTCTTCTCCAAATTTCTTCAATTTCTTGTTGATTTCTTCATCATTTTTCAACAAGATTTACTCCATTTTATTCATCCTTTCATTCTCTACAAAACCTACTCATCAATTTTGCAAATTCAACATCCATTTTCAAGAAATCAAGGGAGGATTTCTCATCTTTTTGGTGGAGCAAATCTTTAAGGTAACTTTGCTGATTTCTAATCTTTTTCTAAGGTTCTTTATTGAAATTCCCAAGTATTGGCTTGCTAATCAACAATGGAAACTTAATTTTGTGTTTTTAATTCTAGATCTATGGATTTTATGGAGGTTTTTGTGAAATATTTTTAGATCTCAATTAATGTTGTAATTAGGTTGATTTAATTATGATATCATTTCAATTAAATGATTAATTAAGTGTTGGATTGATGGCACATTAATTTAATCCCGGAATAATGTAATCGGTAGTGTTTTAAGGTGGTTTTCGGTTGTTTTAGGGGCTGTTTTAGGTGTTCTAATGTTGCTGGAGGTATAAGGATGGTTTGGAAGTGTTTTTGGTTCATAATTGAAGTGGATTTGATGTTAGATTCATTAGTTTTTGGGCTGATGTTGTTTCGGACGCGTTTCGGCTTAGTTTTCGGTCTTTTCGGCTAGGTTTTTGGTAGTTTTGTGGTGATCAGTTGTGGCTGCTGTTTTGAGCATGTTATAATGTGAATATGCTCTGTTTTTAATGTTGTAGAGGAAGTGCAAGAAGGTGCATAAGTGGCTGGTGCATTGGTGTTGCCGTCGGAACATCGGCGATGGCTTGTTTTGCTTGCCGGTGAGTGATTTCAGGTTTTAAAGTGTTTCTCAAAGATTCGGTTCTGTTTTGGGGGCTATGAAATAGTGTGAAAACTTTCCATAGTTCAAGAGTAAGTAAAGTAAATGATTTTGATGCATTATTGTGAGTTTCGGCTAATTTCGGTAATGGCATTTATGATGATGATTTAATGAGATTTTGGAAATTCATAAGTATGATTTTGAAATGATGCATGCATGTGTTAATTGCTGGAAATGCATGGTTTATAAAGACATCCATGGTTTATGAAAACATGAAAAATGAAGTGGAATATGATATGGTTATTTGCCTTACATATGATGGTGTCATTGGGCATGACTTTTGGTTCATTTGTTGAACACATTATGGAAGCATTATGAGCAGCAAATTAGCATGCATACTTGAACTTGATATTGGCTTAGTGACACTACTTTTAGATTCGAATACAAATGACATGTCATTAGGATTGAGTGCACTATAAACATTATGGAAATAAAGGAAAAATGCCTACACGTAACAAGGGTGACTTTGTGTCCAACCGTGCGTGGTAGAGCTTGATAATGGTGACTTCGTGTCATGTCAATGGTGACTTCGTGTCATGTCAATGGTGACTTCGTGTCATGTCAATGGTGACTTCGTGTCATATCAATGGTGACTTCGTGTCATGTCAATGGTGACTTCGTGTCATGTCAATGGTGACTTCGTGTCATGACGAGACTAAAGGTCTCTAATCAATGGATCCGCGTATTCGGGGAACTTAAGGTTCACATTAAGTGATCACTAGAAAGCCAGTATACAAACATGAACATATTTGGAACATTGTGCATTATTTGTGAAATGAATTGATATGCCATGCATACTCAAGGAAAGGTTTTTGGTATTATGAACATGAACATGATTTGTTAAGCATGCTTGGTTTTAGAAAGACATTACAAGTTATGGTTTTAAATATGGTTTTAAATTGATGCATTGATGATCATGTTTAGAGCTTCCTCACTAAGCATGTTTTGCTTAAGCTCTCTTCTCATCTTTGTAGAGAAATAGCGACATTCGAGGCTACGTTCGGAGCAAGGAAACCAAGGGGAAGGTTATCTCAATTTTTGGTATGTTTTGGCAAATAACTTGGAGCTTGGCAATGTGTAAATCAAACCCATGTGAAGTGTGTGATTTTTGCTTTGGTTAATGTTGTAATAAGACCTATAATGTTTTGGATTGTTAATTGATGGATTATAGTGTTGTTTGGTTTGTTGAGGCATGAGCATGTTTGAACATTCTTTATTTTAAATCATATTTTAGGAAGCATGCCTATAGATTGTTTAGGATCTTTGATGTGACAAATGTGTGCTTTAAATTGTTCTTTGTGCTTAGGAAATTATGCATATAATTAGGGGTGATTAATGGATATGTTTGAATGGGTGGAATTAACTTAGAATGTTATAATTTGTTGAATTGCACAGGGGGTATCGATACCTCTGGTAAGGGTATCGATACCCAAGGCTTAATTTGGGGTGGTTCGAATCATGGTTCGATGCAATTACCCTACTGGACGTTTGGGTATCGATACCACCCATGGGGGTATCGATACCAAGAGCCTTCGAAATGCAATTAGACTAAGTCTCACGATAGGGTATCGATACCGAGACTTAGGGTATCGATACCCCTGACCCAAAAATGACATTTTAAGCGCGGAAAATTACGTTTAGGGTCGGATGTCTTTCCACGAACGAATATAGATGCAATGAATAATATTTTGAGTGGTAACATCACTTTAATGCATGATGTTCATTTAAATTCGTATTGGTAAATAAATGTTGGTTTTAGTCCCTATGATGTTGTGAGCTTTCCAATTAGGTCCCTATGTTGTGAAACATGAAATTGACGATGCTATAATGGTCTGATTGATCTGTACTTGTTATGAGTATGCTATGCATGTTTAATTGAACTATGGTAGGTCGAATTACCGGTTTATTCTTTTGGAATTAAGAATTATTTGCGTTTTGGTCCTTATGTACCGACATGCGAATTGAATGATTAATTGTGAATCGAATGTTCCCATTTTCGTTACGCATGACCTCGACACACATAGGAACTAAACTATGCATCTAGTTAAGAAAAAAAAACATATCAGTTTTCAGGGTTGTTTATCGAATTGGACCTTAACGGGTTTGGTTCGATATTCCCCGTGTAACCCGTTAGTGTCGGTTCCGTCCAAGTCGGGCTAAGGGGGTTACAGTGACATATAGGACTCATGCATACATTGTTCATATCTACAAACGTTTCCCTCTTGAAAATGAAAGTTATGTTGTGATCAATCATGTAGGGAAAAGGTGTAGGTTTAAAGAGGTGTCTGAAAGACGCTCTTGTTGAAGCTGAGCCTCTTATGTAGTGAGTTGAGTTACTTTCCTGGTTAAAAAGTAATTCTTGTTAAGGATTGGCTAGATGGGTTGGAGTTGTGAATGGTTAAACCGAGGATAAGTGCCTTGAGTTAATGAGAGTTGGGGTTGGTTGTTAGTGAAGCGAAAGGTTGAGTTTGACAAGGTTACTTTGGTGAAGGTTCAGTTTGTGTAGGAGAAGTTATGTTATCATCATGTTTGGTAAAATTATTACATGACATTTTCTGTTTGGTATGGTTCAAGAGGTGGTTAGGTCAAGTGTGTAACTGAACTAGTGTTTGTTTTAGAAAGTACTAGTTGGGTTTTTGGAAAAGAAACGAAAATTTTGGAAAACGATTTAAGGTGATGAAGGATGCATAACAGACCTGTGTGGAACTTGAGAGATGGTGGTTGTGTCGTTTGGCTTAGCTTTTGCATGTTGTGTTCATAAGGAGTTGTGTTAGGTTTTGCTTGGGTATGGTCAGGTTGTTAAGGAGGTTTTGGATGTAATCCTTGGATATCTTTGCATGGAGATGTTGTGTAATCAGGAACGTTGGGTAGTTTGCAGCCATTATTGGTCAAACAATTCTATAGACTTCTTTTATTGTCTAGAGGTGTTGCGAGGGTCTGTGTTTGTTGAATTTTTTGGTTACGGTTGGTTTTCTTAGGTGTTGTTGTTGCTTAACATTAAGAAGGATGTTAAGGTGAGTGAACGGAGGAGTAACATTAAGTTTGGCTAGGTTAGAGAGGCACAAGTTTGAGCTTAGAATAATCTAAGTGAAATAAGAGTTGGTTGACTATAGTGTCGTGTTATTTAATGGTCCAGCCAATGAGTTGTTGTTTGGGAAAAGTTGTGTGTGTAGTTCATCCAGGTTGTTAATGGTGCGCTGTTGAGTTGGTTATGGTGATCTAGTCTTTAGATCAGACAATATCTTTTGATAAGCATGATGATGTGTATTGTCATAAAAGGGGTTAGAAGTGTCTTGTGTTGCATGATGGGTTAATCTGAGATGCTTAATGTGACTTGGGTGGCTTAAGGGTTATGGCTTGACAGGTGTCGCTTTAGTGAAATAAGTTAAGAGTGTTGGGAAGTCAAGATCAATGTGGAATCGATTAAGTTTATTGAAGAGTGTTGGTCTAGTAACAAAATTGTAGGTGAGATTTTTTCGTAATTAATATGTTCTGAGGTGAGTTGATATCGGATGTTCGGTGGAGCCACATGTGTAGGGCAAAGTTGAGGATATGATGATGGTTATTTAGTTGTGGTGTTGATTGTTTTTCTTGTCTATGGAGAACGTGATTGTGTTGTATGGTGCTTGAAGTTAGAATGGTATCTTATTAAAAGTTTGTGGTAGTCTTTTGCTATGTATTTGGAAGTAAGGAGTTTGAAAGCGGTTGTTGTTTGATGGACTTGTTTTGGATAAGGATGAGTTGAAGGTGAATGTTTGTTTTGTTGGTAATTTGAGCTTGAGGCCCAGTATTCGTTGAGAATGTTGTTGTCGTCATAAGTGTTAGAATAGAGGTGTGTTAATAAATCTCTGTAAATTTTGTGGCGTGGTTTCTTGGCAGTTAAAAGAGTGTGTTTTCTTTGAGAACGATTTGAGCTGTTGAGCGGTATGCTTTAATGTGATAAGGTTTTTGAGAAAGATGTTGGCTTTCTGGTTGAGTTTATGGGTGTTGTCTCATTAATAGACATGTAATCGGTATGAGTGAGCTATCCAAGTTTAGAAGGGTATGTTAAAGTGTTGTGACACTAATCTTTAAGGTTCTTGTTGAAGGTGTTGTTGTTAGTAGAGTTGCTTATTGTCGTGTCCATAGTTGGTTGTTTGAGTGGGACAATTTAAGGTTTTTGTTGGTGAAAGTTGTTATGTGTTGCTTTGTTGAGAGAGTCTCGATGGAAAATTTTGGTTCATGTCTTGTGTGTTAGAATATGCTTGAGGAATCTAAGCTTGTTAGTGGCAGTTGGAAGTTGTGGTAGTTTAACGAAAGTCGGTTATCAACCTTGAATAGGGAGAGGTTAGGTCGTCGAAAAAAAGGTTTTTCTTTTATCTTAATGGTGCAATGAATGTTGAGAAGGATCATGGTGTTTTTAGTGTACTATTGTTTTGTGTAGCTTTTCAAGTTGTGATGATGGGTGGTGTTAGCAAGAGACCGAATATTTTCATTATGAGATGTATGTTGTGATCTTGGTTTTGGTAGCAAAGGTCCTTTGTGGTAACATCCTTGTATTGATCAAAGAATTTAGTGGCGTAATGGTGTTTGGAAAGTCACGTAGAAATGAAAGGAAGTCGTAAAGGAGCAGTTTCCTTAACTCCTTTCATGGTAAAAATTTCGAGGATGAAATTTCTTAAGTGGGGGAGAGTTTTAATGCCCAAAAATTGGGCCTAGAAGTTTAGTTAACCGGTTTCGTCGGTTTAGCCTAATTCAGGATTAAATACTTAAGACTTAATTTTTAATCAAAATAAATTATGGAAAAATATCATAAAATCATTATTTATTATATATTTGACTTATGTCCAATCAATTTTGAAAATTGACCCTTGAATCCCTAAGATTTTGAAATTAGAGACTATTTTGTAAAAATTGAAAACTTGAGGATAATTTCATAAATTAAGCCAAAACTTTGAATCTTTAAGGGGCTTTGATCCAATCCTAATCCTAGCTGATCTAAGCCTTCCAAGGGTCTATTTTAATAACCCATAATTTTAATTAATAGCCCAAATAACTTAATATTAATCCTAAAAACCTATTTTTATGTCATAAACCTAAACCTATTTTTAAAATTCTGACTTTTCATCTTCTTGGCAGTCATTCCATCATATTTTCAAAGGTAAACATCAATCTTTTCAATAAAAATTAGTTTGGTTAATTCTTTATAATTTTCTTCTTCGATTTTACTTGAAAAACTCTATTTTTCCATCAAGCTTTAAACCCTTCTCCAAGATTTCGGTTTCTTCCTTCCCAATACATATTCTTCATTATATTTTCAAGGTAAATATTCATTCATTTTAATAAAACTTCGTTCTATTATTTTCTTATATTTTTTTCTTATTCAAAATCTCTTCGTTTTTCTTCTATTTTACTTGTTTTTAAACCTTGGAAGTGATTGGATCAATTTTGGAGGTGAGAATCAATCAAACCTCTAAAACCTAAAGTTCTTTAATGAAATTCCTAAGTTCTTGGCTGATTGAAACAATCTTTAAAGTCTTGAAACAATAAAATCGTTTTTCTTGATAAAAATTCCATTATTTTCTTGATTTTCATTCAAGGGTTTTCCATGGCTGTTTTTGATGCAAATACATGAATATTGTAGTTTTTAGATGTAATTAAGATGACTTTTAAGTATCTAATCTTGTACATAAGGTTTAGGTGGTGTTTGGAGAGGTTTTTGGTGAGTTTCGGTTAGGTTTTATGGTGTTTTTAGGGGCTACCATATATTGGTTCGACTTGAGAGATGTTTGAGTGTATTGTAATGCACTAAACCCTCTGGTTTTGATGCTTTAATTAGGTCAAGAGTTCGAGGAACAAGTTTGATGAAGATCGGAAAGCTGAATCGCGATTTCGGGTGACTTGTCGAGCAAGTTTCGATAAATCGGTGAGTGGATTAGGTTGTCGATTTGCCATGTTTTTAAATATATTTTCAAAGGTTTAGAGTTTTAGGGAAGGAGTGAAAAACCTCCCTATACTCAGAAGTAAGTTTAAAGTTTTGCTTTCTTAAAGGTTCCCATATTATGTCGTGTTTTTACAACGTTATTTGTCATGCTCTTGTTGTGTTGTGCATATGTGATTATGCATGTATATAAATGCTCTTGAAACTATTTTTAAAAAGATTTTATAAGCATTCGATGTTCCCACAGTTTTGTTTTGAAAAATAAGATAAAAGTTGTTTTATCGGTTTTTACAAGTGATGCATGAAAAGTGGGATACATGTGATTTGAATTCTATTTTGAATTAAGTTTTGAGCATTGATTTTTGAGAATATATTGGATAGTAAGGTAAAATTTGATCGATCAATAAGGTCTAGAGTGCACTATAAATATTAAAAAGTCATACGTGTTTAAATTCCTTGTGTGTTGTATTTTGGGCTTTTAGCCTAATGCTGTGTGATGGGAGTGGTACTGTCACATCCGGGCTGATAGGAGTGGTACTATCACCGGACACCAAGGTGAGATAATTCATGTTGAGAGTGGTATCAACATGCGCATGCTCTGGGAGTGGTACTAACATGTAGTTGTCCGTTTATCCTAACGATTTGCAGTGGTAAAAATTGGATCACTAGCACCAATATATGTTTTTAATTTTCAAAGTTAAGTGTCATGGTTTTTACTTGATTGCATATGGTATTATGCATGAGAGGTTTATGCATTGATATGAATGTGATTTGAGCATTTCTTTGTTGTTAGCATGTAAGACTTGAGCGTTGTGCATTGAGATGCATGTGTAAGCATTGCTATGTTGTTAGCATGTAAGACTTGTGTTTTAGCTTTTAAAGCTTGTGATTTCAAAGTGGTTTTATTAAATTTTAATGATGGCATTGTTAGCCATGGTTTGATGATACTTACTAAGTTTCAAAAGTGGCGTTGTTATCCATGTTTGTTTTGCTTTATAAAGAGCATGACATGTTTTTAAATTGATGAAATTGGTTTAATATGGGTTGCATTGTAAGGTGTTTTTATACTTGTTTTTATTCACTCACTAAGCTCATGCTTACCCTCTCATTTTCCTTGCAATGCAAAGTAAATAATGTTGAGGCAGCAAAGGGAAGCAATGATCCAGGTAACCGCTAAGTGAAAGCTTAAGTATGTCTTTATAACAATAGTAGTAGTGAGAGAGCAATGGGGATGAGTTAATATGTTAAGAATATTGTTATATTGATGAGACTTGTAGTAGTCGTATGCTTATACATGTTTGATGTTTATCTATGTTGATATTAGCTTTACAACTTTAACTTGAATTGTCTATTGATATTCTAATAGTTATAATAAAAGTTATATTAAAGTTTGATTCTTGATATCCCTATGTTTGAATTTGAGTGTTGTTGATAATGAAGTATGACTATTTATGAGTCGAATATATAATGTTGTTATTTAGGTTGGATTGCATCTAGAAATCATTTTGAGTATATTGAGGTGGTTCTTCCGTGTGTTTGTAAGATTGTTGAAGCATACTCTTAGGAGTTGAGTATATTGTTGCTAACTAGGTTGAATTACATCTAGCTAATATATCTTGATTTGTCCTTAAAGAGTTTTTAGGTGAATTTGCATATAGAGAATGTCATGAAACCTTTGGAGGCAGAAAATAGTCTCTAAACTTTGAGCATACAATTAAATGACTTGTAAATATTATTTTAAACTGAAATTTTAGATACAAGCATGTAATTAACTTAATTAAATGTTGGTAACTTTATTTTCATAATTGGTCCATAAATTTCTAGAAAATTATAATTAGATCCTTATAACTTGTTGGGTTAAATTAAGACTCGTTTATTATCGATTTTCGCTGCAATTGAACTTAGTCCTTGCATGAACATGTAGGATCTAATTAAAGCATCTAGATAAGATCAAAAAGTAAAAAAATAGGATTGTTTATCGAGGTGTGTCTTCGAATTAGCCTCGGTATTCCCTGTGTAACTCGTTCGAGTCGTGTGGTGTCTAGACTAGGTCGAGGGGGTTACACGTTCGAATTTTAACCCAGTAAAAAGATGAAAAATTGAGATTATGTAGTATAATTAGGTTCAAATGTCAATAATAAACTATTTGAACTCATAAAATTTGATTTAATATCTTTTGCGGTCGTTTTATTGGGATTAAAACGTGAATGTCTAAATCAGCTTTATAGTGAACCCGTTGAATTTTAACTGACTAAAAAGCTAGATATTTGAGATTAAGCTTTATAATTTTGTTCAATAGCCCATAATTAACTATTTTAACTCTTAAAATTTGATTTAAAATCATTTGGTTGTCGTTTTATTGGGATTAAAACATGCATGTCTAAATAGTCTATATAGAGAATTCGTTCGAATTTTAATTGACTAAAAAGTTGAAAAATTGAGATTATGTTGTATAATTAGGTTTAAATGTCAATAATTAACTATTCGAACTCATAAAATTTGATTTAGTATCATTTTATGGTCGTTTTATTGTGATTAAAACAAGTATATCTAAATGAGCTTTATAGTAAACCCGTTCGAATTTTAACCGACTAAAATGATAGATATTTGAGATTAAGCTGTATAATTTTGTTTAAAATACCATAATTAAATATTTTAACTCTTAAAATTTGATTTGAAATCATTTGATTGTCGTTTTATTGAGATTAAAACGTGCATGTCTAAATGGGCTTTATACAGAATTCGTTCGAATTTTAACAGAGTAAAAAGTTGAAAAATTGAGATTATGTTATATAATTAGGTTCAAAAATCCATAATTAACTATTTGAACTCATAAAATTTGATTTAATATCATTTTGCGGTCGTTTTATTAGGATTAAAACGTGCATATCTAAACGAGCTTTATAGAGAACCCGTTCGATTTTAACCGGGCAAAAAAGCTAGATATTTGAGTTTAAGCTATATAATTTTATTTAAAAGCCCATAATTAAAATTTTTAACTCTTAAAATTTGATTTAAAATCATTTGGTTGTCATTTTTTTTGGATTAAAAAGTGCATGTCTAAACGGGCTTTATAGAGAATCCGTTCGAATTTTAACCGAGTAAAAAGTTGAAAAATTGAGATTATGTTGTATAAATAAGGCTTTATAGAGAATCCGTTCGAATTTTAACCAAGTAAAAAGTTGAAAAATTGAGATTATGTTGTATAAATAGGTTCAAAAGTCCTTAATTAACAATTTTAACTCATAAAATTTGATTTAGTTTTATTTTTTGGTCGTTTTATTGGTATTAAAACCTGTATGTCTAAATGGCTTTGAGAGAATCCGTTCGAAATCTAACCGAGTAAAAAGCTGAAAATTTGAGATTACGTTGTATAGTTAGATTTAAAATTCAAAAATTAACTATTGGAAATCATAAAATTTGATTTAATATCATTTTGCTGTCGTTTTATTGAGATTAAAACGTGCATGTCTAAATGGGTTTTATAGTGAACTCGTTCAAATTTAACTGAGTAAAAAGCTAAATATTTGAGATTAAGTTGTAAAATTTTGTTCAAAAACTCATAATTAACTATTTTAACTCTTAAAATTTGATGAAAAATCATTTGGTTGTCGTTTTATTAGGATTAAAACGTGCATGTCTAAATGGGCTTTATGGAGAATCAATTTGAATTTTAACCGAGTAAAAAGTTGAAAATTTGTGACTAGGTTGTATAATTAGGTTCGAACTTCCATAATTAACTATTTGGACTCAAAAATTTGATTTAATATCATTTTGCGGTCGTTTTATTGGGATTAAAACGTGCATATCTAAATGAGCTTTATAGTGAACCCGTTAGAATTTTAACCGAGTAAAAAGCTAGATATTTGAGATTAAGCTGTATAATTTTATTTAAAAGCCCATAATTAAATATTTTAACTCTTAAAATTTGATATAAAATAATTTGATTTGCATTTTATTGGGATTAAAACGTGCATGTCTAAATGGGCTTTATAGAGAATCTGTTCGAATTTTAAAAGAATAAAATATTGAAAAATTGAGATTATGTTGTATAATTAGGTTCAAATGTCCATAATTTACTATTTGAACTCAAAAAATTTGATTTAATATCATTTAGCGGTCGTTTTATTGGGATTACAACGTGCATGTCTAAATGAGCTTTATAGTGAACCCATTCTAATTTTAACCGACTAAAAAGCTAGATATTTGAGATTAAGTTGTATAATTTTATTTAAAATACCATAATTAAATATTTTAACTCTTAAAATTTTATTTGAAATCATTTGATTGTCGTTTTATTGTGATTAAAACGTGCATGTCTAAATGGGTTTTATAGAGAATCCGTTCGAATTTTAACCGAGTAAAAAGTTAAAAAATTGAGATTATGTTCTATAACTAGGTTCAAACTTACATAATTAACTATTTGAACTCATAAAATTTGATTTAATATCATTTTGCGGCCGTTTTATTGGGATTAAAACGTGTATGTCTATATGGGCTTTATAGTGAACCCGTTCGAATCTTAACCGGTAGAAGGTCGCGGCATTAATTCTTTATAGGAGGGCGTGTTAGGGCATCTTTTAAAGTGTTGGTCTCCATAGTTTTTATGTCTTGTGGCCCAGAATAGTGCTTCAAGCGTTGGCCATTTACTTTGAATTCATGGCCATCTTTTAGTGATTTGATCGTTACAGCTCCATGGGGGAAAACTCGAACGACCTCAAATGGGCCTGACCATCTAGATTTAAGTTTTCCTGGAAACAGTCTAAGCCTAGAGTTAAAAAGGAGGACGTGCTGCCCCGGCAGGAACTGCCTCGGCAGTAACTTTCGGTCATGCCATTTCTTTGTTTTCTGTTTGTAGATCTTGGCATTTTCATAGGCTGCTGTTCGGAATTCTTCTATTTCATTGAGATCTAGTAGTCTTTTTTGTCCGGCTTTTTCCCAATCCATATTTAAGTTCTTTACTGCCCAATATGCTTTATGCTTGATTTCTATAGGCAAATGACAAGCTTTCCCGAACACAAGCTTATATGGTGACGTTCCTAATGGGGTTTTGAATGTTGTCCTGTAGGCCCATAAAGCATCATCAAGACGATAAGACCAATCCTTTCTAGATGGATTTACCACCTTTTCAAGGATCTGTTTTAGTTCCTTATTGGATATTTTAGCTTGCCCATTTATCTGTGGATGATATGCCATAGCGAGCTTGTAGGTGATGCCGAGTTTCTTTAGTGCCGCGGCAATAAGTCTGTTATCGAAGTGTTTTCCTTCGTCACTTATGATTGCTCTAGGGATTCCAAACCTTGTAAAAATATTTTTCTTGAGAAATTTGTGAACTGTCTTGGAATCATTGTGAGGTGTGGCGATTGCTTCGACCCACTTTGATACGTAATCCACGGCCACTAAGATATAAAGGTTCCCTTGAGAAGATGGAAAGGGTCCCATGAAATCTATGCCCCAAACATCGAACAGCTCTACTTCCAGTATGGGTTGTAGGGCATCTCATGCCGTCTTGAAATGTTTCCCGTGCGTTGGCAGCGGTCACAGTTCTTATAATAGTCATGGGCATCTTTGTAGAGTGTGGGCCAGTATAGGCCGGATTGCAGTACCTTTGCTGCTATCCTGTTTCCTCCAAAATGTCCGCCGCAAGGTGAGTCATGGCAGTGCTGGAGTACTGCTTTTTGTTCTTCTTCTGGCACACATCTTCATATAACCTGATCTGCACAATGCTTAAACAGAAGAGGGTCGTCCCAGAAATAATGTTTTGCATTATACTGAAACCTCTTCTTTTCGTTATGGTTGAGGTTATAAGGGATAATACCACTAACTAGATAATTAACAAGATCAGCATACCAGGGGGTGGATGTTACTGCAACAATGTCTTCTGTCAAAGTTGCGAAGATGTATTCAGACAATGCCGCGGCAGCGCGGTTGTATACTGTTGTGGCCTCTGTCCCGGCAGTATCCTCAGTTGTAACAATTTGCAGTATTTGTTCATATGGAAATTCATCTTGTATATCTTCAAGGTAGTGGGTATTGTTCTCTAATCTAGAAAGATGGTCGGCCACTTGGTTTTCCGTACCCTTGCGATCTTTGATTTCAGCATCAAATTCTTGTAAAAGAAGGATCCATCTAATCAATCTAGGCTTGGCATCCTTCTTTGAGAAGAGGTATTTAATTGCCGAATGATCAGTGTGGACAGTGACCCTTGTTCCGATGAGATATGATCGAAACTTGTCAAAGGCAAATACCACGGCTAGTAATTCTTTTTCTTTTGTGGTATAGTTGATTTGTGCATCATTGAGCGTTTTACTAGCATAATATATCACGTGGAATGATAAGTGCTCAACACACTATCACTTTTTACTCCTTTTATGGGCATTAAGTACCAAATATACACCCACTCGGACCAATGCATGAACTCAATGTGATATATTTAGAAGTTATACTCATATAGATAATATTTACAGAAAAAGGCACGTGTTACTGCATTTTCATATCTGTGCAGGAGAACCAATGCCGCGGCAGAGATAAGGCCGAGGCAGGACCTGATGCCGAGGCAGCAGCAGAAAGACAGGAAGCAAGATTATAGGCGATGGAAAGACAAAAATCCAAGGAATGTGTCTGGACTTGAAGCCCATGAATCAGAGCTGGCTAGCACAAGGAAAAGCCCAAAGGAAGACTATGCGGAAACACCCCTTTAGCCGAATACAAACTTGGAAATATATTTTATTATGTACATAACTTGTTTCCTACTCCAAGTTGTATTCTACTTAGGAAAGGTTTGCCCTAGGTTTAGCCTATATAAAGACCTAGCCACCCAATGTAATATACAACGCAAGTAATAAGTGATAAGTATTTATCGAGTTATCGTCTCCTCAGGGACCAGTCTACTTAATATGCTTTCTTTATCTTCTTGCTCTGTATAAAAATAAAAACACAAGTGAATGGGTGTGATTTATTAAACTAAAATAATTGAATAAAAATAACAAGGTCGAAATATCAGAGAGAAAGATGGGCCAGGATCCAGTTGAATTGTATTGTGGACTTGATTGACTTGTTTTTATCCAATGTAATCGCATATCTCTGCCTCGGCAGCACTGCAGTTTACTGCCTGGGCAGTGATAACGCTGTCCGCCGCAGCAATCCCTTGCTCGTGGGCAGACTTTACCAAAGTTCGGCAAAGTGTCCTTGAATGACTCCGCTTATCCCTAAGTCAGAGTGCTGTTGATGACTAGTCCTTGATGATACCTCCCGACGTGAATCAATTATACTCACCAACCAATCTCACACTTCTTTTAGCCGCTGAAACTCTTAACCTATCCCTAGGCCGAGTTAGTATTTCGTGATTGAAACACCGTACTTACCCCTTTCGTGAATCTAGCTCTCCCAAGCTTAGATAAATGGATCACTTACAAACTTCCCTCCAGGGCTTGATTGCAAGAACAACGAATAAGAAAGGATAAGCAAACCTTGATAATCTTTATTGCATTGAATGAAAGATAAAGTACAATCTCCTCTCACAAATACTCCACAACCTTCACCTAAACCCTATGAAGGTTTTAGAACATGATGGAGAGGAAAGAAACAAGTGTAGAAGTCGGCTCTCCCTAGGTATTTCGATATCTATTACATTGGGTTGCTAGATCTTTATATACGCTAGACCTAGGGCAAACCTTTCCTAAGTAGAATACAACTTGGAGTAGGGAACAAGTCAAGTACATAATAATAATATATTTCCAAGTTTGAATTCGGCTAAGGGGGCTTTCCCGCGTGGTCTTCCTTTGGGCTTTTCCTTGTGCTAGCCAGCTCCGATTCATGGGTTTCAAGTCCAGACACGTTCCTTGGATTTTTGTCTTTCCATCGCCTATCACTTTGCTTTTTGTCTTCCTGTTGCTGCCTCGGCATCAGGTCCTGCCTCGGCCTTGTCTCTGCCGCGGCACTGGTTTTCCTGCACAGATATGAAAACGCAATAAAACGTGCTTTTTTCTATAAATAGTATCTATTTAAGTATAACTTCTAAATATATCACATTAAGCATATGCATTGGTTCAAGTGGGTGAATATTTGGTGATAAATGCCGATAAAAGGAGTAGAAAGTGATAGTGTGTTGAGCACTTATCACACCCCCAAACTCGAACTATTGCTTGTCCTCAAGCAATGCAAACCATCAATTTGCCGAACTCTACTCTCTCTTGGTCTTACGTGTCCATCTATTCTCCCCACCATAGCTAGGCCTATCTTTAAGCCTTAACCATTCGGCTACCTAAGAATTTACCTAGAAACAAACTATAGGATTGTGAGTGTGTGCATTTTTGTGGACAAGTTGATTAAAGGCTTTCTTAGATAAACTCGAAGTACAGGATAAATAGACATTGGTTAAGTCTTCTCTTCTTTTCCAAACCCAAAATCTTGAGCCGGTTTCGGGCACCTCAAAGACTTGTGTTTTTCTTTTCACTAAAAATCTTTTTTTTGTCTTTTGATATTCCTTAATACATACTAGAGCCAATTTCGGGCACCTCTAGCATGAAGAAGAGATTTTCTAGAGCCGGTGGTTGGCACCTCTAGTTACTTTTCCAAAAATCTAAGTCTTTATCACCTAAGTTCATTAAAAGAATTCCTATAATCCACAAGTCCCCAAAAGTGTTTAAAGTTCTTCCTATAGTAAGCTTCTAAGTTTTCATCCTTAAGCATCCTAAGGTTAAACCCTTTTAACAGAACCTAAACATGGTAAGGAGAAAGATATCTATAGCCTTAAAGAATAAGCTAAGGCAATACTGATGATGAGCAGTGCAAGAGTGTAGGCAGTTAATTCAAGTAAGGCGGGGAGCATAAAAATTAAAAATTTTCACTGGAATACTCCCTTTTTTGGCACGGCCGCGGCAGTAGATTGCTGCCTTGGCAGTGAATCTGCACCCCCAAACTCAAACCAAGCATTGTCCTCAATGCTTTATATTTGGAAGGAATAAGCGGCAAAACAAAATATGAATTTTATATGCAGCAAGGAAAGATAGTAAAAGCAATTGAAGAATGAAATAAAGGACAAAGAATTTTTAGAGCGACTCCGAAGAGCTGCTCGTAACAATTTTTCTTCGTTGCCGAGATACCATGTGCTTTGTCCTTGGGGAGGGTGATGGTTGCGCCTTTGCTTGCCTCGACGGATGGACTCGAGTGGGTGGGGTCCTATGCATCGGGGCTTCTACTTCTTCTCCTTCTTCAACATCTGCCATCTCTTCGGTTATCATTACATCCGTTCCTCCTCCCATCGTAGTGGCTCCTCCGGTACGGTGTGTACTTGGGCCGGCAGTAGTAGAGCCTTGGTGTACATAAGCATCTATCTCGGCAGATAGACTGCCCATGATAATTGGCGATCTTGGTGGAGTGCTGAAAACGGCTCTCCGCTTGGATGGCCTTCGGCTGACAGATGAGGCCGTGGCAAAATCTGCTGGCCTAGATGGTCCAGCAGCCTGGTATTGGGGCTGAGGGTCCGGATGGAAGAACGGTCGCGGTCCTCCTGTGGCTGGTGTAGTCTCGGTGTAGGGTGCGGCAGTAACGAACATATTGCTTGGGAACTCCGGGAATTGGACGCCTTGGTCCGGGAATGCGTGCATCATCATTTGGGCGAGCGTTCCATTGAAGTCCCGTTGGTACTCCATGTACCGTTGTTGTCGAAGATCCATCGCGGCCATGCACTGCAAGATTTCTTGATACGGGTCTGCTGCGGCAGAGGTATAGGCAGTACCAGGCATGTCTAGCGTGTACTGGGCCCCGGCAGCGGTGTCGGCAGTGAACTGTTGCGGTGTTGCCTAGACAGGCTTTGCTTGTGTGATCTGCATGACTTTGTGGCAGAATTCTCTGGTCCATCCTCTTCTTGGGGGGGTGTATTCATCGGTTTCTTCAATAGGCACACCTGCAGAAACACATAAACCCGTAATCAAGCAAGGGAAATACAATGGTCCTCGATCTTTCTTACCGCACTCGTGAATCTCCCGTAGGATAATTTCTCCAACGTTAATGGTCCTTTTGTTGATGATGGATTGGATAAGCACCAATCTCTTGCGATCCACCGTGCTATTATGTGATGTTGGGATGAGGCGTCGTTTGATGAAGGTGTTCCACATCTTGGCCTCCGGCTTCAAACTTTGTCTTGTTATGGAACCCCGATGAGTACCGGTTTCCCATAGAGTGTTTGCGTAACAAAGATCGTCTTTGATCAGTTCATAGTCCTCGGCAGTGATATCTTCGAAGAAGTCTGCATGGAGATCGTTGGCCGGGGTGAGGCCGTAGAAGCTGTTGATTGTTTCGGCATCGAGTTGCACTAGCCTGCCGCGGCAGTGAACAAAGAGAGAGTCTTTGCTGGGCCCATGAGCGTAGAACTCCCGTACTATTATGGCGTTTGCCTGGGCAGGTTGCAAACAGAATACTTCCCAATTTTGGTACTTGATTCTGTCGAACAAGTAGTGTTCGATACCATAATTCTCTTCGTCCGCGTGCTGGAACCCTTGTTCTTCCCAAAGTTGCCTCGCGATGAAGGATCGATTGAATCGCTCTTCAACGTTGGCTGGGGCGAATCTTTTGTAGGTTGCCATCAAGAAAGAGAGAATTTAGTTCTTTGAGGTTTTCTTGAAGAGAAACTGGAAAATCAGAAAGGATTAGTATGCATAGAGTAATTGAGAGAGGGATTGTCAAGGATACTAAAGAAAGCAAGAAAGTAAGAGTGAATAGTTCAAGAGGAAGGAGTTTCTTATATAGGCCTCGGCCTTGTAACCGTTGAGATTACTAGCCATTGTAACCGTTTCCTTCTTCTGCCGTTTCCTTTTCTGTCGCGGCAGGGATCTCGGCAGACTAGCCGTTACACTTTTCTGCCCGTTGAGACTGCTGCGGCTCTAACACTGTTTTACTGCCTCGGCAGAGTTCCTGCTGTGAACTATTTTTCCCTTATCGTTGCTTTTTATTCCTAAATAAAAATTTAAACACACAAAAGAAAAAGAATACTTAAAGCGAAAATAATTAGAAAAATAAAAATAAACTACTAACCCTAATATAATAAAGAAAAGAAAAAGGGAGAGGTTAAGTTACTGGTGGAGAGCATGTGAATGCATCTCCCAATTTTATTTTCTCCTTTAGGCCCAAATTATGTATCTGTTGTCAACTCTTACCAGTATGTCCTCGATTTTTCCTTCAGGTTGCACATAGGATCTATCCGCGAGTTGGAGCATCACTGTTGTAGGCTTCGGCCTTCCAATTCGAAGCTTTTGGAAGACTGATTTAGGCATGAGGTTTATACTTGCTCCAAGGTCGCATAGGGCCTTTCCTTCGTAACTCTTTCCTATTGCACAAGGTATAGTGAAACAACCAGGATCTTTTAACTCTTTCCTATTCGTTTTCTCTTCGATACCATATCCTTTAAGAACTTGGCATAGTTGGGCATTTGTTCAATGGCCTCAACGAATGGTATGTTGATGTGGACTTGCTTCAAAATATCGAGGAACTTCTTGAACTGTTGATCCTGTTTTTGTTTCTTCAACCTTTGCGGGAAAGGTGGTGGTGGTCTCATCTCATCTAGTGTTTCCTTATTTTGGAATCGTATACCTAGCACCACTGGAATTTTTGCTGCCTCGGCAGACTGCTCAGGTGCTGCCGTGCTTGCTACTAGGGCAGTGTTGTCAGTCTCGGTTTGCTCAGCCTCTTTTCTTGGTTGATACGCCGGTTGGGTTCGGTTCTCTGGAATCTTCTCTTTCAACTGTAGACCACTCCTGGTAGTGATTGCTTTGCACTGTTCATGACTTAGTACCATAGCAACCTCAGTATTGCTAGGTAGGCCTCCTTGTGGTCTAGTGTTTATACATTGAGCAAACTGCCCAACCTGTGTTCCCAGAGTTTTTATGGCCGCTTCTTGATTTTGTAGCCTCATCTCAGTCCTATTCATGAAGGCGTCGGTCCTCTTGATGAAATTACTATTTTCCGCCATGTATGACTCGGTTTTCATCATGAAGGCCTTTAGCGTGTTTTCCAATGAATTGACCGGTTGCTGCTGCGGCGACATCGGTTGTTGGACTTGCTGCTGCGGCATTGGCTGCTGAAATCCTGGTGGTTGGGTGATTGGGTTTAAGGCATTATTTGGGTTACTCCAAGATAAGTTTGGATGCCTCTTCCATGAGGGGTTGTACGTGTTGGACATCACATTGTTACGGTTGTAGTTCCCAACATACATACTGGTTTCTTGATTCATGCAATCAACGGAACTGTGGTTGCCTCCACATAATTCACAGCAAAAATCAATTACCTTGACGTCACGGGTATTGTTTTGTAATTGTAGGTTTTGCACCATCTTGGTAAGAGAAGCCAATTGTGCAGCCACTGAACTTGATGAATCTAATTCGTTTACCGTGGCTTGGCGTCTTACTACTTCTCGCCTAGATGTGGGAAACTGGAAGTCATTCCTTGCGAGTTTGTTCAAAATTTCGATAGCTTCCTCGGGCGCCTTGTCCAGGAGTGTGTCGTTTTCCGAGGCATCTAACATCATCCTTGTCGTGGCATTTGTTGCGTTGTAAAACATTGTCACTTGTTTCCATAAGGGGAATCCATGCAGCGGACACTTGTGCAATAGCTCTCTGTAGCGTTCCCATGCCTCGTACATTGGTTCGTTTTCAGCCTGTCGGAAAGAAGTAATTTCATTACGAATTCTATCATATAGATTAGTAGGATTAAAGCGAGTAATGAAATCACGACACAGTTCACTCCAGGATCCAATAGATCCCGCTGGAATGCTATTCAACCAAGCTTTCGCCCTATCCCTCAGTGAATAGGGGAATAACTTTAATCGCAAGACATCTTCATGGACTCCTTGGATTTTTGAAAGAGTTGCAAATCTCCATGAAGGATTTGAGATGCTGCCTTGCGTCTTCAGTTGCAGACCCACCAAATTGTCCAATTGTATTTAACATGTTGAACATAACAGGTTTAAGTTCAAAATGGGCTGCTTCAATCTCGGGTGTAACGACTCCTGGGTTTAGTCCGTTCAAGTCCTCCTCCAAGAAATCTCTGACAGTTAGCTGCTGCGGCCCAGGTGGCGGCGGTAGACCTTCATTGCCGGCAGGTATGTTTTGTCCTGCCTGAACCTCTGCCATGACTCCTCGGATTTGTCTCCTCAACCATAACCCTGTTCTTTCAATCTCAGGATCTAACTCGTATAAGGGGTTGGTTGGATTGGCCCTGGTCATACACCAAGAAAAACAAAAGTAAAATAAAAATAAAAATAAAAATACAAAGAAACAAGAAAATAAGGAAAACAAAATTTAGTTGCCAGTCCCCGGCAACGGTGCCAAAAACTTGTCGCGTGTCAAAAGTGCGCGTTTAGTGCAAGTGGACACATCGCAAGTAATAAGTGATAAGTATTTATCGAGTTATCGTCTCCTCAAGGACCAGTCTACTTAATATGCTTTCTTTATCTTCTTGCTCTGTAGAAAAATAAAAACACAAGTGAATGGATGTGATTTATTAAACTAAAATAATTGAATAAAAATAACAAGGTCGAAATATCAGAGAGAAAGATGGGCCAGGATCCAATTGTATTGTATTGTGGACTTGATTGACTTGTCTTTATCCAATGCAATCGCATATCTCTGCCTCGGCAGCACTGCAGTTTACTGCCTGGGCAGCGATAACGCTGTCCGCCGCGGCAATCCCTTTCTCGTGGGCAGACTTTACCAAAGTTCGGCAAAGTGTCCTTGAAAGACTCCGCTTATCCCTAAGTCAGAGTGTTGTTGTTGACTAGTACTTGATGATACCTCCCGGCGTGAATCAATTATACTCACCAACCAATCTGACACTTCTTTTAGCCGCTGAAACTCTTAACCTATCCCTAGGCCGAGTTAGTATTTCGCGATTGAAACACCGTACTTACCCCTTTCGTGAATCTAGCTCTCCCGAGCTTAGATAAATGGATCACTTACAAACTTCCCTCCCAGGCTTGAATGCAAGAACAACGAATAACAAAGGATAAGCAAACCTTGATAATCTTTATTGCATTGAATGAAAGATAAAGTACAATCTCCTCTCACAAATACTCCACAACCTTCACCTAAACCCTATGAAGGTTTTAGAACATGATGGAGAGGAAAGAAACAAGTGTAGAAGTCGGCTCTCCCTAGGTATTTCGATATCTATTACATTGGGTGGCTAGGTCTTTATATAGGCTAGACCTAGGGCAAACCTTTCCTAAGTAGAATACAACTTGGAGTAAGGAACAAGTCAACTACATAATAATAATATATTTCCAAGTTTGAATTCGGCTAAGGGGGATTTCCCGCGTGGTCTTCCTTTGGGCTTTTCCTTGTGCTAGCCAGCTCCGATTCATGGGTTTCAAGTCCAGACACGTTCCTTGGATTTTTGTCTTTCCATCGCCTATCACTTTGCTTTCTATCTTCCTACTGCTGCCTCGGCATCAGGTCCTGCCTCAGCCTTGTCTCTGCCGTTGCACTGATTCTCCTGCACAGATATGAAAACGCAGTAAAACGTGCCTTTTTCTATAAATATTATCTATTTAAGTATAACTTCTAAATATATCACATTAAGCATATGCATTGGTTCAAGTGGGTGAATATTTGGTGATAAATGCCGATAAAAGGAGTAGAAAGTGATAGTGTTTTGAGCACTTATCAGCAACCCCTTGCTCGTGGGCAGACTTTACCAAAGTTCGACAAAGTGTCCTTGGATGACTCCGCTTATCCTTAAGTTAGAGTGTTGTTGATGACTAGTCCTTGATGATACCTCCTGGTGTGAACCAATTATACTCACCAACCAATCTCACACTTCTTTTAGCCGCTGAAACTCTTAACCTATCCCTAGGCCGAGTTAGTGTTTCGCGATTGAAACATCGTACTTACCCCTTTCGTGAATCTAACTCTCCTGAGCTTAGATAAATGGATGATCACAATATCCTCTACCGAGCTCAATTGTGAAACAAGGAATAACAAAGGATAAGCAAACCTTGATAATCATTATTGCATTGAATGAAAGACAAAGTACAATCTCCTCTCACAAATACTCTACAACCTTCACCTAATCCCTAAGAAGGTTTTGAACATGATGGAGATGAAAGAAACAAGAGTAGAAGTCGGCTCTCTCCCTAGGTATTTCGTTGTTTAATACATTGGCTGGCTAGGTCCTTATATAGGCTAGACCTAGGGTAAACCTTTCCTAAGTAGAATAAAACTTGGAGTAGGGAACAAGTCAAGTACATAATAATAATATATTTCCAAGTTTATATTCGGCTAAGGGGCTTTCCCGCGTGGTCTTCCTTTGGGCTTTTCCTTGTGCTAGACAGCTCCGATTCATGGGCTTCAATTCCAGACACGTTCCTTGGATTTTTGTCTTTCCATCGCCTATACTTTTGCTTCCTGTCTTTCTGCTGCTGCCTCGGCATCAGGTCCTGCCTCGGCCTTATCTCTGCCGTGGCATTGGTTCTCTTACACAGATATGAAAATGCAGTAAAACGTGCCTTTTTCTGTAAATATTATCTATATGAGTATAACTTCTAAATATATGACATTGAGTGCATGCATTGGTCCGAGTGGGTGTATATTTGGTACTTGATGCCCATAAAAGGAGTAAAAAGTGATAGTGTGTTGAGCACTTATCAAAATACCTAGGGAGAGAGCTGACTTCTACTCTTGTTTCTTTCCTCTCTATCATGTTCTAAACCTTCTTAGGGATTAGGTGAAGGTTGTAGAGTATTTGTGAGAGGAGATTGTACTTTGTCTTTCATTCAATGCAATAAAGATTATCAAGGTTTGCTTACCCTTTGTTATTCCTTGTTTCACAATTGAGCTCGGGAGAGGATATTGTGATCATCCATTTATCTAATCTCGGGAGAGTTAGATTCACGAAAGGGTAAGTACGGTGTTTCAATCGCGAAACACTAACTCGGCCTAGGGATAGCTTAAGAGTTTCAGCGGCTAAAAGAAGTGTGAGATTGGTTGGTGAGTATAATTGATTCATGCCGGGAGGTATCATCAAGGACTAGTCATCAACAGCACTCTGACTTAGGGATAAGCGGAGTCATCCAAGGACACTTTGCCGAACTTTGGTAAAGTCTGCTCACGAGCAAGGGATTGCCGCGGCAGACAGTGTTATCGCTGCCCAGGTAGTAAAACTGCAGTACTGTCGAGGCAGTGATATACGATTGCATTGGACAGAGACAAGTCAATCAATTCCACAATACGACGCAACTGGATCCTAGCCCATCTCTCTCTACTATTTCAATCCCTTACTTTTATTTTAGTTTAGATAAATCAAATCACTTATTTGTGTTTTTATCTTTCTACAGAACAAGGAGGTGAAGAAAGCATATTAAGTATACCGGCCCTGAGGAGACGATAACTCGATAATATACTTATCACTTATTACTTGCGATGTGTCCACTTGCACTGAACGCGCACTTTTGACACGCGACAAGTTTTTGGCGCTGTTGCCGGGGATTGGCAACTAAATTTTGTTTTATTTATTTTCTTGTTTATTTTTATTTTTATTTTACTTTTGTTTTTCTTGGTGTATGACCAGGGCCAATCCAACCAACCCCTTGTACGAATTAGATCCAGAAATCGAAAGAACAAGGCAAAGGTTGAGGAGATAGATCTATGAAGCCATGGCAGATCACCCGGCAAGACAAAATTTATCTGCCGGCAATGCAGGACTTCCGCCGCCACCTGGGCCGCGGCAGCTCACTGTCAGGGACTTATGTGCAACCTGAAGCCTACAACAGTGATGCTCCAACTCGCGGATAGATCCTATGTGCAACCTGAAGGCAAAATCGAGGACATACTGGTAAGAGTTGACAAGTTTATTTTTCCTGCCGACTTCCTTGTCCTTGATTGTGAAGCAGATGACAATGCACCGATCATCCTTGGGAGACCCTTTTTAGCAACTGGACGCACATTAATTGACGTGGAAAAAGGAGAGTTGACTATGCGGGTCAATGACCAACAAGTCAAACTCAACGCATTCTACAACTTAAGGAAGTATGATGATCCAAAGGAATGCAAGGCCATCCACACCGTAGATAATAAGATATCCTGCCTGTGCAGTCTGCTCGGCAGAATGTTCAGCAAGAAAATCAAACCCAAGATAGATGGACAGACAACACAAAGGAGTGGCCCACAACCGATTCATAAATTGGGCCTAAGGGAGAAAATAATTCTGGGAGATGTATTTGCATGCTCTCCACCAGTAACCTAACCTCTCCCCTTTTCTTTAAATAGTATATTAGGATTAACATTTTTTTTTATTTTTTTTTTCTAATTCTTTTCGTTTTCAGTATTTTTCTTTTTTGTGTTTAATTTTTATTTAGGAATAAAAAGCAAAGATAAGGGAAAATAGTTCACAGCAGGAACTCTGCCGAGGCAATAAAACAGTGTCAGGGCCGCAGCAGTCCCAACGGGTAGAACAGCGTAACGGCTAGTCTGCCGAGATTCCTGCCGCGGCAGAAAAAGGAAACGGTTACAACGGCTAGTGGTCTCAACGGTCACAAGGCCGAGGCCTATATAAGAAACCCCTTCCTCTTGAACTATTCACTCTTACTTTTCTTGCTTTCTTTAGTATTCATAACAATCTCTCTCTCAATTACTCTCTGCCTTCTACAATTTCCAGATTCTCTTCAAGAAAAAACTCCAAGAACTTACATCTTTCCATCTTGATGGCTTCATACAAAAGATTCGCCCCAGCCAACGTTGAGGATCGATTCAACTGATCTTTCATCGCTAGGCAACTTTGGGAAGAGCAAGGTTTCCAACATGCTGACGAAGAAAACTACGGCATTGAACACTACTTATACGACAGAATTAAGTACCAGAATTGGGAAATTTTCTGCTTGCAAACCGCCCAGGCGAACGCCACGATCGTGCGGGAGTTCTACGCTCATGGGCCTAGCAAAGACTCCCTATTTGTTAACTGCCGCGGAAGGCCGGTCCAGCTCGATGCCGAGATGATCAACAACTTCTACGGCCTCACCCCAGACAGTGATATCCATGCCGAATTCTTGGAAGATATCACTACTGAGGACTATGAACTCATCAAGGATGATCTTTTTTACAGAAACACTCCACGGGAAACCGGTACCCATCGAGGATCTGTAACAAGACAAAGCTTGAAGCCGGAGGCCAAGATGTGGAACACCTTCGTCAAAAGACGCCTCATCCCAACATCACACAATAGCACGGTGGATCGCAAGAGATTGGTGCTTATCCAATCCATCATCAACAAGAGGACCATCAATGTTGGAGAAATCATCCCACGGGAAATTCACGAGTGCGGTAAGAAAGATAGAGGACCATTGTATTTCCCTTGCTTGATTACGGGTTTATGTGTTTCGGCAGGTGTACCCATTGAAGAAACGGATGAACACACGCCCCCAAGACGAGGATGGACCAGGGATTTCTGCCACAAAGTCATGCAGATCACTCAAGTCGAACCTGTCCAGGCAACGCCGCAGCAGTTCATTGTTGATACTATTGTCGGGGCCCAGTACACGACAGACATGCCTGGTACTGCCCACACCTCCGTCGCAGCAGACCCATACCAAGAAATCTTGTAGTGAATGGCCGCAATGGATATTCGACAACAACGATACATGGAGTACCAACGGGACTTCAATGACACTCTAGCCCAGATGATGTTGCACGCCTTCCCGGACCAAGGCGTACAATTCCCGAAGTTCCCAAGCAACATGTTTGTCACCACCGCACCCTACACCGAGACTACACCAGCCCCGGGAGGACCACGACCATTCTTCCATCCGGACCCTCAGCCCCAATACCAGGCTGCCGGCCCATCTAGGGCAGCAGATTCTGTCGCGACCTCATCTGTCAGCCGAAGGCCATCTAAGTGGAGGGTCGTTTTCAGCACTCAACCTACATCGCCAATTATCATGGGCAGTCTATCTGCCGAGATAGATGCATATGTGCACCAAAGTTCAACCGCCGCCGGCCCAAGCACACACCACACCGGAGGAGCTACTGCGATGGGAGGAGGAACGGACGTGATGATAACTGAAGAGATGGCGGATGTTGAAGAAGGAGAAGAAGTAGAAGTCCTAATGCAAAGGACCCCACCCACTCGAGTCCAGCCGCCGAGGCAAGCAAAGGCGCAACCATCGCCCTCCCCAAGGACAAAGCATTTGGCATCAAGGCCACGGAGGAAAATTGTTACAAGCAGCTCCTCGGAGTCGCTTTAAATTTTCTTTGTCCATTAAATCAATATTAATTGCTTTTATTGATTTTACTTGCTGCGCATAATTCATATTCTGTTTTGCCGTTTATTCCTTCGAAATATAAAGCATTGAGGACAATGCTTGGTTTGAGTTTGGGGGTGCAGATTCACTGCCAAGGCAGCAATCTACTGCCGCGGCCGTGCCAAAAATGGAGTATTCCAGTGATTTTTTTTTATAAATTTTTATGCTCCCCGCCTTACTTGAATTAACTGCCTACACTCTTGCACTGCTCATCATCAGTATTGCCTTAGTTTATTCTTTAAGGCTATAGAAATCTTTCTCCTTACCATGTTTAGGTTCTGTTAAGAGGGCTTAACATTAGGATGCTTAAGGATGAAAACTTAGAAGCTTACTATAGGTAGAACTTTAAACCTTAAACACTTTTGGGACTTGTTGGATTATAGGAATTCTTTTAATGAACTTAGGTGATAAAGACTTAGATTTTTGGAAAGTAACTAGAGGTGCCTACCACCGGTTCTAGAAAGTCTCTTTTTCATACTAGAGGTGCCCGAAATTGGCTCTAGTATGCTTTAAGGAATATTAAAAAGAAAGAAGGATTTTAGTGAAAAGAAAAACACAAGTCTTTGAGGTGCCCGAAACCGGCTCAAGATTTGGGGTTTGAAAAAGAAGAGAACACTTAACCAATATCTATTTGTCTTGAACTTAGAGTTTATCTAAGAAAGCCTTTAATCAACTTGTCCACAAAAACACACACACTCACAACTCCTATAGTTTGTTTCTAGGCAAATCCTTGAGTAACCGAATGGTTAAGGCTAAAGAATAGGCCTAGCTATGGTGGGGAAATAGATGGACATGTAAGACCAAGAGAGAGTAAAGTTCGGCAAATTGATGGTTTGCATTGCTTGAGGACAAGCAATAGATCGAGTTTGGGGGTGTGATAAGTGCTCAACACACTATCACTTTTTACTCCTTTTATGGGTATTAAGTACCAAATATACACCCACTCGGACCAATGCATGCACTCAATGTGATATATTTAGAAGTTATACTCATATAGATAATATTTACAGAAAAAGGCACGTGTTACTGCATTTTCATATCTGTGCAGGAGAACCAATGCCGCGGCAAAGTTAAGGCCGAGGCAGGACCTGATGCCGAGGCAGCAGCAGAAAGACAAGAAGCAAGATTATAGGCGATGGAAAGACAAAAATCCAAGGAATGTGTCTGGACTTGAAGCCCATGAATCGGAGCTGGCTAGCACAAGGAAAAGCCCAAAGGAAGACTATGCGGAAAAACCCCTTTAGCCGAATACAAACATGGAAATATATTTTATTATGTACTTAACTTGTTTCCTACTCCAAGTTGTATTCTACTTAGGAAAGGTTTGCCTTAGGTCTAGCCTATATAAAGACCTCGCCACCCAATGTAATATACAAATAAATACCTAGGGAGAGAGTCGACTTCTACTCTTGTTTCTTTTCTCTCAATCATGTTCTAAACCTTCTTAGGGATTAGGTGAAGGTTGTAGAGTATTTGTGAGAGGAGATTGTACTTTGTCTTTCATTCAATGCAATAAAGATTATCAAGGTTTGCTTATCCTTTGTTATTCCTTGTTTCACAATTGAGCTCGGGAGAGGATATTGTGATCATCCATTTATCTAAGCTCGGGAGAGTTAGATTCACGAAAGGGGTAAGTACGGTGTTTCAATCGTGAAACACTAACTCGGCCTAGGGATAGGTTAAGAGTTTCAGCGGCTAAAAGAAGTGTGAGATTGGTTGGTGAGTATAATTGATTCACACCGGGAGGTATCATCAAGGACTAGTCATCAACAACACTCTGACTTAGGGATAAGCGGAGTCATCCAAGGACACTTTGCCGAACTTTGGTAAAGTCTGCCCACGAGCAAGAGATTACCGCGGCAGACAGTGTTATCGCTGCCCAGGCAGTAAAACTGTAGTGCTGCCGAGGCAGTGATATACGATTGCATTAGACAGAGACAAATCAATCAATTCCACAATACGACGCAACTGGATCCCAGCCCATCTCTCTCTACTATTTCAATCCCTTACTTTTATTTTAGTTATTTTAGTTTAGATAAATCAAATCAACTTATTTTTGTTTTTATCTTTCTACAGAAGAAGGAGTTGAAGAAAGCATATTAAGTATACCGGTCCCTGAGGAGACGATAACTCGATAATATACTTATCACTTATTACTTGCGATGTGTCCACTTGCATTGAACGCGCACTTTTGACACTCGACATAGAACAAATTATTCTTCCTCTTCCCGATTGCCGCCCCGACAGCATGATCACTAGCATCACACATCAATTCAAATGGCAACGACCAATCCGGTGGGATTACTATTGGTGCAGTGATTAGCTTCTCCTTGAGAGTCTCGAATGCTTCAGTTCATTCCTTATTAAATTCGAATTTCCTATCTTGTTCGAGCAAGTTGCAAAGAGGTTTAGAAATTTTGGAGAAATTAGAAATAAACCGTCTATAGAAACCTGCATGGCCCAAGAAGCTTCAAAACCCTTTCACAAAAATTGGTGGAGGTAAATTCTTTATCACATCTATCTTAGCTTTGTCCAGTTCTATTCCTTGTGATGATATTTTGTGGCCTAACACAATACCTTCATTTACCATAAAATGACATTTTTCCCAGTTTAGGACTAGGTTGGAATCCTCACATCTTTGCAACACTTTTCCGAGATTGCCGAGGCAGTGATCAAAGCTGTCTCCAAAGACTGAGAAATCATCCATGAATATCTCCAAGAAGTCATCTATCATGTTAGAGAAAATTGCCATCATGCATCTCTGAAATGTTACCGAGGCATTGCAAAGGCCGAACGGCATCCTTCTAAATGCGTAAGTGCCGTATGGGCAAGTGAAAGTGGTTTTTGCTTGACCTTCTGGATCAATGGCAATTTGATTGTATCCTGAATAACCGTCAAGAAAACAGTAATAAGGTTTACCGGCAAGTCTATCAAGCATTTCATCAATGAAGGGTAAAGGGAAGTGATCCTTCTTTGTTGCTTTATTCAACTTGCGATAGTCCATACAAACTCTCCAACCGGTCACAGTCTTGGTTGGTATTAGTTCGTTGTTCTCGTTGGTTATGACAGTCATACCACCTTTCTTAGGTACACATTGTACCGGGCTTACCCATGCACTGTCAGAGATAGGATAAATAATTCCTACATCAAGCCACTTGATTATTTCCTTACGGACTACCTCCTTCATAGCGTGGTTGAGTCTCCTTTGAGCTTCAATAGTGGGCTTATAGTCTTCTTCTAGGAGGATTTTATGCATACATACCGCTGGACTTATTCCTTTCAAATCATCAATTGACCATCCAATTGCCTTTTTGTGCTACCGCAACATTGCTATTAAGGTTTGTTCCTGTTCTGGCAACAACTTAGAAGAAATAATTACCGGCATCGTGTGGTTATCTCCCAAATAAGCATATTTTAGTTTTTCTGGTAAGGGTTTTAGATCTGTGACAAATGGTTCTTTATTTACAGATTGTTCATTCTTCCCCTTATACTCTAATGGTTCAAAGTACTTACATGGAAGATGTGCTGTCCAGTTAGCTTCCTCCGTCTCGGTTGTCTCAGCACTATTCAAAGAACTGTTGTAACAGTCATCCATATCACTGCCGAGGCATCCCTGGGGTATGTCATAGAGATCACTGTCGAGGCAGTTGTTGCTAAGACAAGGTGTTGTGTAATTGTCATCTGGGTTATTCAGCATTTGACATTCTTCTTCTAGTTCATCGTGTCTCTTCATCAATTGACACACATTTAATTTGATTTCTTAATCATTGATTCTCATTGTTAATTCTCCTTTTTCCATGTCAATTAATGTGCGTCCAGTTGCAAGGAAGGGTCTCCCAAGGATGATCGGTGCATTGTCATCTACTTCACAATCAAAGACAAGGAAGTCGGCAGGAAAAATAAACTTGTCAACTCTTACCAGTATGTCCTCGATTTTGCCTTCGGGTTGCACATAGGATCGATCCGCGAGTTGGAGCATCACTGTTGTAGGATTCGACCTTCCAATTCCAAGCTTTTGGAAGACTGATCTAGGCATCAGATTTATGCTTGCTCCAAGGTCGCATAGGGCCTTTCCTTCATAACTCTTTCCTATCGCACAAGGTATAGTGAAACAACCAGGATCTTTTAATTCTGGTGGCATGCGGTTATGCAGCATTGCCATGCATCCCTCGGTAGCAGTCATTGTTTCAAACTCACCTATTCGTTTTCTCTTTGACACCATGTCCTTTAGGAACTTGGCATAGTTGGACATTTGTTCAATAGCTTCAACGAACAGTATGTTGATGTGGACTTGCTTCAAGATGTCGAGGAACTTCTTGAATTGTTGATCCTGTTTTTGCTTTTTCAACCTTTGCGGGAAAAGTAGTGGTGGTCTTATTTCATCCAGGGTTTCTTTAGTTTGAAGTTTTATACCTGGCACCACTGGAATTGTTACTGCCTCGGCAGGCTGCTCAGGAGTTGCAATGATTGCTGTCGGGGCAGTGTTTTCAACTTCAGTTTGCTCAGCCTCTTCTCTTGCTTGATCTGCTGATTGAGTTTGGCTCTCTGGAATCTTCTCCTTCAACTGTAGACCACTCCTAGTAGTGATTGCCTTACACTGCTCATGGCTTATTACCTTAGCAACTTCAATATTACTAGGTAGGCCTCCTTGTGGTCTAGTGTTTATGCATTGAGCAAACTGTCCAACCTGAGTTTCCAGCGTTTTTATGGCCGCTTCTTGATTTTGCAGCCTCATCTCAGTCCTATTCATGAAGGCATCTGTCCTCTTGATGAAATTACTATTTTCCGTCATGTATGACTCAATTTTCATCATAAAGGCCTTTAGCATGTTTTCCAATGAACTTACCGGTTGTTGTTGTATCTGCTGCTGTGACATTGGCTGTTGAACTTGCTGCTGTGGCATCGGCTGCTAAAATCCCGATGGTTGGGTGATTGGGTTTAAGGCATTGTTTGGGTTGCTCCATGATAGGTTCGGATGCCTCTTCCATGAGGGGTTGTATGTGTTGGACATCACATTGTTGCGGTTGTAGTTCCCAACATACATACCAGTTTCTTGATTCATGCAGTCAGCGGAACGGTGGTTTCCTCCACATAAGTCACAGTATGAATCAATTACCTTGACCTCACAGGTATTGTGTTGTAACTGTAGGTTTTGAACCATCTTGGTAAGAGAGGCCAATTGTGCTGCCACTGAACTTGATGAATCTAATTCATGTATCGTGGCTTGGCGTCTTACTCCTCCTCGCCTAGATGTAGGAAACTGGAAGTCATTCTTTGCGAGTTTGTTTAATATTTCAATAGCTTCCTCAGGTGCTTTGTCCAAGAGTGTTCCGTTTGCCGAGGCATCTAACATCATCCTTCTCGGGGCATTCGTGGCATTGTAAAACATTGTCACTTGTGTCCATAAGGGAAATCCATGCAGCGGACACTAGTGCAATAGCTCTCTGTAGCGTTCCCATGCCTCGTACATTGGTTCGTCTTCATCATGTCAAAAAGAAGTAATTTCATTACAGATTCTATCATATAGATTAGTAGGATTAAAGCGAGAAATGAAATCACGGCAAAGTTCACTCCAGGAACCAATAGATCCTGCTGGAATGCTATTTAACCAAGCTTTCGCCCTATCCCTCAGTGAATAAGGGAATAACTTTAATCGCAAGACATCTTCATGGACTCCTTGGATTTTAAAAGAGTTGCAGATTTCCATGAAGGATTTGAGGTACTGCCTTGCGTCTTCAGTTGCAGACCCACCAAATTGTCCAATTGTATTTAACATATTGAACATAAAGGGTCTGAGTTCAAAATGGGTTGCTTCAATCTCTGGTGTAACGACTCTTGGATTTAATCCGTTTAAGTCCTCTTCCAGGAAGTCCCTGACAGTGAGCTGCCGCGTCCCAGGTCGCGGCGGAAGTACTGCATTGCCGGCAGGTAAGTTTTGTCCTACCGGGTGATCTGCCATGGCTTCTTGGATCTGTCTCCTCAACCACTGCCTTGTTCTTTCGATCTCTGGATCTAACTCGTACAAGGGGTTGGTTGGATTGGCCCTGGTCTTACACCAAGAAAAACAAAAGTAAAATAAAAATAAAAATAAACAAGAAAATAAAGAAAACAAAATTTAGTTGTCAGTCCCCGACAACGGCGCCAAAAACTTGTCGCGTGTCAAAAGTGCGCGTTCAGTGCAAGTGGACACATCGCAAGTAATAAATGATAAGTATATTATCGAGTTATCGTCTCCTCAGGGACCGGTATACTTAATATGCTTTCTTCACCTCCTTGTTCTGTAGAAAGATAAAAACACAAATAAGTTGGTATGATTTATCTAAACTAAAATAACTAAAATAAAAGTAAGGATTGAAATAGTAGAGAGAGATGGGCTAGGATCCAGTTGCGTCGTATTGTGGAATTGATTGACTTGTCTCTGTCCAATGCAATCGAATATCACTGCCTCGGCAGCACTGCAGTTTACTGCCTGGGCAGCGATAACACTGTCTGCCGCGGCAATCCATTGCTCGTGGGCAGACTTTTACCAAAGTTCGGCAAAGTGTCCTTGAATGACTCCACTTATCCCTAAGTCAGAGTGTTGTTGATGACTAGTACTTGATGATACCTCCCAGCGTGAACCAATTATACTCACCAACCAATCTTACACTTCTTTTAGCCGCTGAAACTTTTAACCTATCCCTAGGTCGAGTTAGTATTTCGCGATTGAAACACCGTACTTATCCCTTTCGTGAATCTAACTCTCCCGAGCTTAGATAAATGGGTGATTCACAATATCCACTCCCGAGCTCAATTGTGAAAGCAAAGAATAACAAAGGATAAGCAAACCTTGATAACTTTATTGCATTGAATAAAAGACAAAGTACAATCTCCTCTCACAAATACTCTACAACCTTCACCTAATCCCTAAGAAGGTTTAGAACATGATGGAGAGGTAAGAAACAAGAGTAGAAGTCGGCTCTCTCCCTAGGTATTTCGTATTTTGTACATTGGGTGGCTAGGTCTTTATATAGGCTAGACCTAGGGTAAACCTTTCCTAAGTAGAATACAACTTGGAGTAGGGAACAAGTCAAGCACATAATAATAATATATTTCCAAGTTTATATTCAGCTAAGGGACATTCCCGCGTGGTCTTCCTTTGGGCTATTCCTTGTGCTAGCCAACTCCGATTCATGGGCTTCAAGTCCAGACACGTTCCTTGGATTTTTGTCTTTCCATCGCCTATAATCTTGCCTCCTGTCTTTCTGCTGCTGCCTCGGCATCAGGTCCTGCCTCAGCCTTGTCTCTGCCGCGGCACTGGTTCTCCTGCACAGATATGAAAACGCAGTAAAACGTGCCTTTTTCTGTAAATATTATCTATATGAGTATAACTTCTAAATATGTCACATTGAGTGCATGCATTGGTCCGAGTGGGTGTATATTTGGTAATTAATGCCCATAAAAGGAGTAAAAAGTGATAGTGTGTTGAGCACTTATCAAAAACCTATTCTAAATGCAAATGCACATGAAATGCAACTAAATGCAATGCAAATGAACTTGAAATCAAACAAAACCTTAAGTATAAGGGTATAAAATATACGCTTTTTAGAGCGTTAACACCCCCCCAAACTTAAGATATTGCTTGTCCTCAAGCAATGACATATAAAAATGCTATGATATTACTTCCAATCTTCGACATCAGTTTAAGCAGAACATCAATCCTCAAAATAAAAATATTGTAGCAATCTACATGATATTGAGAAGTTCATGAACTTAAACTTAGACAAGATACTTTGCTTGTGTGTGCTGAATTGTATCTAACCTATGCTTAACACTTAGAAAATTTCTAAGTTTTCCTTATTCATTATGCCCTAGTTCTTAAAATTACTACCATGCTACTTAGTTTTTTTTAAAATGATTTGAAGGGTGTCAACTCATCACAACTACCGTCCTTAACTCTAGGTGAGTATGGAGCAAACATCTCACCCCCAAGCTAGTAGGTAGAGTCATCCCGTGACAACTTCCATTCGCTCATATGCCGTAGCATTATTTATTTATGTTCAGAGTTGAGCTAACGAATGCATAGAGGAACGTCCTTCTACAGTTTTATGCTAAAGCATTTATTCATATCTCTTTTTTTATTTACTGTTGCGTGTCAAAAGTGCGCAAATTGTGCAAGTGAACACATCGCAAGTAATAAAGTGATCAGTATAATCGTGTATCATCTCCAGAGGGATTGGTCTAATTAATATGCCTCCTTCGTCTTCTTGCTCTGTAAAAAGAAATAAAATAAAGACACAGATAAATTGGGTTTTTATGAAACTAAATAATTTGAAATAAAGAAAACTAAGTAAAAGGATGAGATCTAACTAAGAGAGAGGGCAAGATCCAGTTATGTTGTATTGTGGATTTGATTGACTTGTCTTTGTCCAATGCAATTGTACATCACTGCTTCGGTAGCACTGCAAATTATTGCCTTGGCAGCAACGATACTTGTCCGCCGCAGCAATCCCTTGCTCGTGGGTGGACTTTATCAACATTCGGCAAAGTGTCCTTGGATGACTCCGCTTATCCCTAAGTCGAAGTACTGTTGGTGATCAATCCTTGATGATACCTCCCGGCGTGACTCAATTATAATCATCAACCAATCTCATACTTGTTTTAGCCACTGAAACTTTTAACCTATCCCTAGGCCGAGTTAGTATTTCGCGATTGGAATACCGTACTTATCCCTTTCGTGAATCTAACTCTCCCGAGTCTATATAAATAGATTACTTACAAACTTCTCTCCCGAGCTTGAATGCAAGAACAAAAAATAGCAAAGGATAAGAAAACCTTGATATTTTATTGCATTGAAACAAACAACAAAGTACAATCTTCTCTCACAAGTACTCGACAACCTTCACCTAAACCCTAAGAAAACTTAGAACATAATTGAGAGAAAGAAAACAATGAGTCTTAGGGTGAACTCTCTAAAAATCGGCTCTACTCTTCCCTTGGACGGCTAGGTCTTATATAGGCTTGGCCTAGGGCAAACCTTTCCTAAGTAGAATACAACTTGGAGTAGGGAACAAGTCATGTAAATAAATAAAATATTTCCAAGTTTATTCCAAATAAAAAGCTTTCCCGCGTGGCCTTGTCTTGGGCTTTTCCTCGTGCTAACCAGCTCCGATCCATGTGTTGCATGTCCCGAAACGTCCAGCGTATTTTTCTCTTCCAACCGCCTACAGTATCGCTACTTGTCTTTCGGCTGCTGCCTTGGCATTAGGTCCTGCTCGGCCACGTTGCTGCCTCGGCATCAGGTCCTGCCTCGGCCATGTTGCTGCCGCGGCAATAGTTTATCATGCACAGATGTAAAAAAGTGTAGTAAATGTCGCGTGTCAAAAGTGCATGTTTAGTGCAAGTGGACACATCGCAAGTAATAAGTGATAAGTATTTATCGGATTATCGTCTCCATAGGGATTGGTATACTCAATATGTTTTCTTCGTTCTCTTGTTCTATAAAAATAAGTAAAACACAAGTAATTTGGGTTGTGATGGAACTAAAATAAAACAGCTGAATAAAATAAAGAGATTTGAATAGTAGAGAGAGAGGTCAGGATGCAGTTGCGTTGTATTATGGAATTGATTGACTTGTCTCTGCCCAATGCAATCGTATATCACTGCCTCGGAAGCACTGCAGATTACTGCCTTACCAGCGACGATACTGTCTGCCGCGACAATCCCTTGCTCGTGGGTGGACTTTACCAAAGTTCGGCAAAGTGTCCTTGAATGACTCCGCTTATCCCTAAGTCGAAGTACAGTTGATGACTAGTCCTTGATGATACCTCCCGGCGTGAATCAATTATACTCACCAACCAATCTCACACTTCTTTTAGCCGCTGAAACCCTTAACCTATCCCTAGGCCGAGTTAGTGTTTCACGATTGAAACACCGTACTTACCCCTTTCGTGAATCTAACTCTCCCGAGTCTAGATAAATGGATTACTCACAGACTTCCCTCCCGGGCTTGAATGCAAGAACAAGGAATAACAAAGGATAAGCAAACCTTGATAGTTTTATTGCATTGAAACAAAGATAAAGTATAATCTCCTCTCACAAATACTAACAACCTTCACCTAAACCCTAAGAAAGCTTAGAACATAGTTGAGAGAAACAAAGAATCTATGAATTGGCTCTCTCTCTAGGTATTGGTGTCTAATACGTTGGACAGCTAGGTCTTTATATAGGCTTGACCTAGGGAAAACCTTTCCTAAGTAGAATACAACTTGGAGTAGAGAACAAATCATGCACATAATTAAAATATTTCCAAGTTTAATTCAACTAAGAGGCTTTCCCGCATGGCCTTGTCTTGGGCTTTTCCTCCTGCTAGCCAGCTCCGATCCATGTGCTTTATGTCCAGACACGTCCATTGGAATTTTCTCTTCCAATCGCCTACAGTCTTGCTCTCTGGTTCTCAACTACTGCCTCGGCATCAGGTCCTGCCTCAGCCATGTTGCTGCCGGGGCACTGGTTCTCCTACACAGATATAAAAATGCAGTAAAACTTGCCCTTTCTGTAAATATTATCTTTATAAGCTCAACTTCTAAATATATCACATTAAGTACATGCATTGTTCCGAGTGGGTGTAAATTCGGTGATTAATTCCCCTAAAAGGTGTAAAAAGTGATAGTGAGTTGAGCACTTATCACACCCCCAAACTCGAACTATTGCTTGTCCTCAAGCAATGCAAACCATCAATTTGCCAAACTCTACTCTCTCTTGGTCTTACGTTTCCATCTATTCTCCCCACCATAACTATGCCTATTCTTTAGACTTAACCTTTCGGCTACCCACGAGTTTACCTAGAAACAAACTATAAGAATTGGTGAGTGTGTTCCTTTTTGTGGACAAGTTTGATTAAAGGCTTTCTTAGATAAACTCTAAGTTCAAGACAAGTAGAATTGGGTTAAGTGTTCTCTTCTTTTCTAACAACTAATTCTTGAGCCAATTTCGGGTACCTCAAGAATATTGTTTTTCCCTTCACTAATTCCTTCTTTCTTTTTGATATTCCTTATAACACACTAGAGCCAATTTCGGGCACCTCTAGCATGAAGAAGAGTACTTCCTAGAGCCGGTGATAGGCACCTCTAGTTACTTTCCCAAGAATCTAAGTCTTTATCACCTAAGTTCATTAAAAGAATTCCTATAATCCAACAAGTCCCAAAAGTGTTTTAAAAATTTATCTTATAGTAAGCTTCTAAGTTTTCATCCTTAAGTATCCTAAGGTTAAACCTTCTTAACAGGACCTAATCATGGTAAGGAGAAAGATTTCTATAGCCTTAAAGAATAAACTAAGGCAATACTGATAAAGAATAAACTAAGGCAATACTGATGATAAGCAGTGAAAAAAGTATAAGCATTTAATTCAAGTAAGGCGGGGAGCATAAAAAAAAATTAAAAATTTCACTTAAGTACTCCCTTTTCTTGGCATGGCCTAGGCAGTAGATTGTTGTCTTGGCAGTGAATCTGCACCCCCAAACTCAAACCAAGCCTTGTCCTCAATGCTTTAAATTTAGAAGAAATAGCGGGCAACAAAAAAAATATTAAAGAAATAAGCAGCATATAAAGGAACCAACAGCAAATAATATTGAATTATATGAAAAATTTAAAGAGACTCCGAAGAGCTGCTTGTAATAAATTTTCTCCTTGGTCTTGTTGTCGATTGCCTTGTTCTTGGTGAGGGCGATGGTTGAGCTTTTGCTTGGCGGGGCGGTTGGACTCTTGTGGGTGTTGTCCGTTGCATCGGATCCTCCACTTCTTCTCCTTCTTCCACGTCGGCCATCTCCTCGGTGATCATTATGTCCGTTCCTCCTTCCCTTGTTGTGGCTGCCTCGGTATGATGTGTACTCGGTCCGGCGGCGGTTGAGCTTTGGTGCACATAGGCATCTCAGCTGATAAACTGCCCATGATGATTGGGGATCGTGGTGGAGTGCTGAAGACTGCCTCCACTTGGATGGTCTTCTGCTGGCAGAAGATGCCGCGGCAGAGTTTGATGCCCTGGATGGGCCGGCAGCCTGGTACGGTGGTGGAGGGCCCGCGTAGAAGAACGACCTTGGTCCTCCCAGAGCTGGTGTAGTCTCGGTATAAGGGGCGGTTGTGACAAACATATTGCTTGGAAATTCTGGAAATTGCGCCCCTTGGTATGGAAAAGCGTGGAGCATCATTTGGGCTAATGTGCCATTGAAGTCTCTTTGATACTCCATGTATCTCGACTGCCTGAGGTCCATCGCAGTCATCCTTTGCAATATCTCCTGGTATGGGTCTGCTGCGGCAGAGGTGTGGGCAGTGTCTGGCATGTCTGCCGTGTACTGGGCCCCGACAGTAGTATCAGTAGTGAACTGTTGGGGCGTTGCTTGGAATGGCTCCGCTTGCGTGATCTGCATTACTTTATGGAAAAAGTCTCTAGTCCAATCCGCGCCTTTGGGGAGTGTATTCGTCCGTATCTTCGATTGGTACACCTGCGGCAACACACAAACCAGTGATCAAACATGGGAAATATAATGATCCTCTATCCTTCTTACCGCATTCGTGAATTTCACGTAAAATGATTTCTCCAACGTTGATACTCCTCTTGTTGATGATCGATTAGATGAGCACCAATCGTTTTCGGTCCACCGTGCTGCTGTGGGATGGGGAATGAGGCGTTGCTTGACAAAGGTATTCTAAAGCTTAGCCTCGAGCTTTAAACTTTGCCTTGCTACCGATCCTCTATGGGCACCGGTTTCCCATGGAGTATTCGTGTAGCAAAGGTTGTCTTTGATCAACTCGTAGTCTTTGGCAGTGACATCCTCTATGAATTCAGCGTGAACATCATGGTTTGGAGTGAGGCCGTAGAAATCGTTGATGGTCTCGGCATCCAACTAGACAGGCCTGCCTCGACAGTGGACAAAGAGGGAATCTTTGCTGGGCCCGTGTGCATAGAATTCCCGCACGATGGTAGCGTTCGCTTGGGCAGGTTGGAGACAGAAGATTTCCCAATCTTGGTACTTAATTCTGTCGAAGAGATAATGCTCGATGCCGTAGTTGATATCATCCGAGTGCTGGAAACCTTGTTCTTCCCACAATTGCCAAGCAATGAAAGACCTATTGAAGCGGTCTTCAACATTGGCTGGGGCAAATCGCTTGTAAGTGGCCATCAAGATTGTGAGAGATTGATTTCTTGGAGATTTTCTTGGAAGGAATCTAGGAATTTCACGAAAAGTTGTGAGTAGGCAGAGAGTATTGTGAGAGCAAGATTGTTAAGAATTCTAAAGAAAACAAGAAAGCAAGAGTGATTAGTTCAAGAGGAGAGGGTTGCTTATATAGGCCTCGGCCTTGTGACCGTTTGAATCCACTAGCCGTTTTGTAGCCGTTACTCTTTACTGCCGTTTTCTTTTCTACCGCGACAGGAATCTCGACAGACTAGCCGTTACACTATTCTGCCCGTTAAAACTGCTGCGGCTCTGACACTATTTTCTGCTTCGGCAGAACTCCTGCTGTGAACAATTTCTCCTTTATTCTTGCTTATTATCCTAAATAAAAATTAAACGCAAACAAGAAAAGTATTTAAAGCAAAAACGAAATAAAAATAAACTAAACTAATCCTAATATAATAATAAAAGAAAAGGGGAGAGGTCATGTTACTGGTGGAGTGCATGCAAATGCATCTCCCAAGATTATCCTCTCTTGTTGGCCAGTATTATAAATCAGTTGTTTGCCACTCCCTTTTACTGTGTTTCCATCCACTTTGAGTTTGATCTTTTTGCCAAATAGCCTGCCGAGCATGCTGCCAAGGCAATATATTTTTGTGTCTATTATGTGGATGGCCTTGCACTCTTCTGGATCATCATATTTTTTTAAGTTGTGGAATGTATTGAGTTTGACTTGTTGGTCATTAACTCTCATTGTCAACTCTCCTTTTTCCACATCGATTAAAGTGCGTCCAGTTGCAAGGAAAGGTCTCCCCAAGATGATCGGTGCATTGTCATCTGCTTCACAATCAAGGACAAGAAAATCAGCAGGAAAAATAAATTTATCAACTCTTACCAGTATGTCCTCGATTTTTCCTTCAGGTTGTACATATGATCGATCCGCCAGTTGGAGCATAACTATTTTAGGTTTCGCCCTTCCTATTCCAAGCCTTTGGAAGAAAGATTTGGGCATTAAATTGATGCTTGCTCCAAGGTCGCATAGGGCCTTACCTTCATAATTTTTACCTATCGCACAAGGTATAATAAAACAGCCAGGATCCTTCAATTTTGGTCGCATGCGATTGTGCAGCATTGCCATGCATCCCTCAGTAGCAGCCACTGCTTCGAACTCACCTATTCGTTTCCTCTTAAACGCCATGTCTTTTAAGAACTTGGCATAATTAGGCATTTGTTCAATTGCCTCTACGAATGGTATGTTAATGTGGACTTGCTTTAAAATATCAAGGAATTTTTTGAATTGTTGGTCCTCTTTTTGCTTTTTCAACCTTTGTGGGAAAGGTGGTGGTGGTCTCATCTCATCCAGGGTTTCTTTAGTTTGGAATTTAATACCTCGCACCACTGGGGTTGTTGCTGTCTCGGCAGGCTGTTCAGGGGCTGTAGCGCTTTCTGCCGGGGCAGTGTTATCAGGATCGGTTTGCTCAGCCTCTTCTTTTGCTGGATCTACTGATGGATTTTGGCTTGCTGGGATCTTTTCCTTCAGCTGTAGACCACTCCTGGTAGTGATTGCTTTACACTGTTCATGGCCCATTACCTTAGCAACTTCAGTATTGCTAGATAGTCCTCCTTGTGGTCTAGTGTTTATGTTTTGAGCAAACTGCCCAACCTAGGTTTCTAGCGTTTTAATAGCTGCTTCTTGATTCTGCAACCTTATCTCAGTTCTATTCATGAAAGCATCTGTCCTTTTGATGAAATTAATGTTCTCTGCCATGTATGACTCTGTTTTCATCATAAAGGCTTTAAGAGTGTTCTCCAATGAACTTACCGATTGTTGCTGCATCTGCTGCTGCGGCATTGGCTGTTGGACCTGCGGCGACGGCAGATGTTGCATTGGTTGCTGGAATCTTAAAGGTTGGATGGTTGGGTTTAAGGCATTGTTAGGATTGCTCCATGACAGGTTCGGATGCCTCTTCCATGAGGGATTGTATGTGTTGGACATCATATTGGTTCGGTTGTAATTTCCAACATACATACCGGTTTCTTGATTCATACAATCTGAGGAACTGTGGTTACCTCCACAAAAATCACAAAATGAATCAATTACCTTAACCTCACGGGTATTTTGCTGTAATTGCAAGTTTTGCACCATCTTTGTAAGAGAGGCCAATTGTACTGCCACTGAATTTGATGTGTCTAACTCATTCACCGTGACTTGGCGTCTTACTCCTCCTCGCCTAGATGTAGGGAATTGAAAATCGTTCTTTGCGAGTTTGTTCAGTATCTCAATAGCTTCCTCAGGTGCTTTATCAAGGAGTGTTCCGTTTGCCGAGACATCTAACATCATCCTTGTCGGGGCATTCATGGCATTATAGAACATGGTCACTTGTGTCCATAGGGGAAATCCATGCAAAGGACACTTGTGCAGTAACTCCCTGTAGCGCTCCCATGCCTCGTACAGAGGTTCGTCATCTGCCTGTCAAAAAGAAGTGATTTCATTACGAATTCTATCATATAGATTTGTACGATTAAAACGAGTAATAAAATCACGGCAAAGTTCACTCCAAGATCCAATAGATCCTGCTGGAATGCTATTTAACCAAGCTTTCGCCCTATCCCTCAGTGAATAGGGGAATAGCTTTAATCTCAAGACATCTTGATGGACTCCTTGGATTTTAAAAGAATTGCATATCTCCATGAAGGACTTGAGGTGCTGCCTTGCATCTTCAGTTACAGACCCACCAAATTGTCCAATAGTGTTAAGCATATTGAACATGACAGGTTTCAGTTCAAAGTGGGATGCTTCTATCTCCGGTGTAACGACTCCTGGGTTTAATCCATTTAAATCCTCTTCCAGGAAGTCTCTAACAATGAGCTGCCGCGGCCCTAGTGGCGGCGGAAGACCTCCATTGCCGGCAGGTAAATTTTGTCCTGCCGGGTGATCTGCCATAGCTTCTTGGATTTGTCTTCTCAACCTTTGCCTTGTTCGTTCGATCTATGGATTTAACTCGTACAAAGGGTTGGTTGGGTTGGCCCTGGTCATACACCAAGAAAAACAAAAGTAAAATAAAAATAAATAAAAGGAACAAGAAAATAAAGAAAACAAAATTTAGTTGTCAATCCCCGGCAACGACGCCAAAAACTTGTCACGTGTCAAAAGTGCGCGTTTAGTGCAAGTGGACACATCGCAAGTAATAAGTGATAAGTATTTATCGGATTATCGTCTCCACAGGGATTGGTATACTCAATATGTCTTCTCCGTTCACTTGTTCTATAAAAATAAGTAAAACACAAGTAATTTGGGTTGTGATGGAACTAAAATAAAACAACTAAATAAAATAAAGAGATTTGAATAATAGAGAGAGAGGTCAGGATCTAGTTGCGTTGTATTGTGGAATTGATTGACTTGTCTCTGCCCAAAGCAATCGTATATCACTGCCTCGGCAGCACTGCAGATTATTGCCTTGGCAGCGACGATACTGTCCGCCGCGACAATCCCTTGCTCGTGGGTGGACTTTACCAAAGTTCGGCAAAGTGTCCTTGAATGACTCCGCTTATCCCTAAGTCGAAGTACTGTTGATGACATGTCCTTGATGATACCTCCCGGCGTGAATCAATTATACTCACCAACCAATCTCACACTTCTTTTAGCCGCTGAAACTCTTAACCTATCCCTAGGTCGAGTTAGTGTTTCACGATTGAAACACCGTACTTACCCCTTTCGTGAATCTAACTCTTCCGAGTCTAGATAAATGGATTACTCACAGACTTCCCTCTCGGGCTTGAATGCAAGAACAAGGAATAACAAAGGATAAGCAAACCTTGATAGTTTTATTGCATTGAAACAAAGACAAAGTACAATCTCCTCTCACAAATACTAACAACCTTCACCTAAACCCTAAGAAAGCTTAGAACATAGTTGAGAGAAACAAAGAATCTATGAATCGGCTCTCTCTCTAGGTATTGGTGTCTAATACATTGGACGGCTAGGTCTTTATATAGGCTTGACCTAGGGAAAACCTTTCCTAAGTAGAATACAACTTGGAGTAGGGAACAAATCATGCACATAATTAAAATATTTCCAAGTTTAATTCAACTAAGAGGCTTTCCCGCGTGGCCTTGTCTTGGGCTTTTCCTCCTGCTAGCCAACTCCGATCCATGTGCTTTATGTCCAGACACGTCCATTGGATTTTCTCTTCCAATCGCCTACAATCTTGCTCTCTGGTTCTCAACTGCTGCCTCGGCATCAGGTCCTACCTCGGCCATGTTGCTGCCGCGGTACTGGTTCTCCTGCACAGATATAAAAATGTTGTAAAACATGCCTTTTCTATAAATATTATCTTTATAAGCTCAACTTCTAAATATATCACATTAAGTACATGCATTGGTCCAAGTGGGTGTAAATTCGGTGATTAATGCCCCTAAAAGGTGTAAAAAATGATAGTGAGTTGAGCACTTATCAGTAAACTTAGCTTTTTCTGTATATATCATCTTTATAAGCATGAACTCTAAATATATCACATTAAGTGTATGCATTGGTCCAAGTAGGTGTAGATTTGATGATTAATGCCCATAAAAGGTGTAAAAAGTGATAGTGAGTTGAGCACTTATCACACCCCTAAACTCGAAATATTGCTTGTGCTCAAGCAATGCAAACCATCAATTTGCGAAACTCTATTCTCTCTTGGTCTTATGTTTCCATCTATTCTCCCCACCATAACTACGCCTATTCATTAGACGTAACCTTTCGGCTACCCAAGGGTTTACTTAGAAACAAACTATAAGATTTAGTGAGTGTGTGCGTTTTTGTGGACAAGTTCGATTAAAGGCTTTCATAGATAAACTCTAAATTCAAGACAAATATATTTTGGTTAAGTGTGCTCTTCTTTTCTAAACAACCAATTCTTGAGTCAATTTCGGGCACCTCTAGTATGAAGAAGAGTACTTCCTAGAGCCGGTGATAGCACCTCTAGTCACTTTCCCAAAAAATCTAAGTCTTTATCACCTAAGTTCATTAAAAGAATTCCTATAATCCAACAAGTCCCAAAAGTGTTTGAAAATTTTCATCTTATAGTAAGCTTCTAAGTTTTCATCCTTGAGTGTCCTAAGGTTAAACCTTCTTAACAGGACCTAATCATGGTAAGGAGAAAGATTTCTATAGCCTTAAAGAATAAACTAAGGCAATACTGATGATAAGCAGTGCAAAAGTATAGGCAATCGATTCAAGTAAGGCGGGGAGCATGAAAAATTTTTAAAAAAAAATTCACTTAAATACTCCCTTTTCTTGGTATGGCCTCGGCAGTAGATTGCTGCCTCGGCAGTGGCTCTGCACCCCCAAACTCGAACCAAGCATTTTCCTCAATGCTTTATATTAGAAGAGAATAGTGGGCAACAAAAATATGAAAAAAATAAGCAGCATATCAAGAAACAAACAACAAATAAAATTGAATATATGAAAAATTTAAAGAGACTCCGAAGAGCTACTTGTAACAATTTTTCTTCGGGGTCGTGCTGCTGATTGCTTCGTTCTTGGTGAGGGCGATGGCTGAGCTTTTGTTTGCCGGGGCGGTTGGACTCTTTTGGGTGGTGTCCGTTGAATTAGAGCATCCACTTCTTCTCCTTCTTCCACATCGGCAATCTTCTCGGTGATCATGATGTCCGTTCCACCTTTATTTGCTGCGGCTGCCCCGGTATGGTGTGTATTCGGTCCGACAGCGGTTGAGCTTTGATGTACATATGCATCTATCTCTGCTGATAGACTGCCCATGATGATGGGGGATCGTGGTGGAGTGCTGAAGACTGCCCTCCGCTTTGATGGTCTTCTGCTGGTAGATGATGCTGCGGCAGAGTCTGTTGCCCTAGATGGGCTGGCAGCATGAAACTGTGGTTGAGGGCCCCCTTGGATGAACGATCTCGGTCCTCTTGGAGCTGGTGTAGTCTCGGTATAGGGGGTGGCTATGACAAACATGTTGCTTGGAAATTCTGGAAACTGCGCCCCTTGCTCTAGAAAGGCACGGAGCATCACTTGGGCTAGTGTGCCGTTAAAGTCTCTTTGATACTCCATGTATCTCTGTTGCCTAAGATCCATCGCTGTCATCCTTTGCAGTATCTCCTGGTACGGGTCTGCTGCGGCAGAGGTGTGGGCAGTGTCTGGCATGTCTATCGTGTATTGGGCCCCGACAGTAGTATCAGCAGTAAACCGCTGGGGCGTTGCTTGGATTGGTTCCGCCTGCGTGATCTGCATAACTTTGTGGCAAAAGTCTCTGGTCCATCCACACCTTTGGGGAGTGTATTCGTTCGTGTTTTCTATTGTTACACCTACAGCAACACACAAACCAGTGATCAAACAAGGGAAATATAATGGTCCTCTATCCTTCTTACCGCATTCGTAAACTTCGCGTAAGATGATCTCTCCAACATTGATGCTCCTTTTGTTGATGATTGATTGGATGAGCACCAATCGCTTTCGGTCCACCGTGTTGTTGTGGGATGTGGGGATGAGGCGTCTCTTGACAAAGGTGTTCCAAAGCTTGGCCTCGGGCTTTAGGCTCTGCCTTGCTATAGATCCTCTATGGGCACCGGTTTCCCATGGAGTATTCGTGTAGCAAAGGTCGTCTTTGATCAACTCGTAATCCTCGGCAGTGATATCCTCCATGAATTCAGCATGTACATCATGGTCAGGTGTGAGGCCGTAGAATTGGTTAAGGGTCTCGGCATCAAGCTGGACAGGCCTGCCTCGGCAGTGGATAAAGAGGGAGTCTTTGCTGGTCCCGTGCGCATAGAATTCCCGCACGATGGTAGCGTTTGCCTGGGCAGGTTGAAGGCAAAAGATTTTCCAATCTTGGTACTTGATCCTGTCGAACCGATAGTGCTCGATGCCATAATTTTCGTCATCCGAGTGTTGGAACCCTTGTTCCTCCCACAACTGTCGAGCAATGAAAGACCTGTTGAAGCGCTCTTCAACATTGGCTGGGGCAAAGCGCTTGTAGGTGGCCATAAAGATTGTGAGAGATTAATTTCTTGAAGATTTTCTTGGAGGACTTCTGAGAATTTTAAAAAGGGTAGGCAGAGAGTATTGTGAGAGCAAGATTGTTGAGTATTCTAAAGAAAACAAGAAAGCAAGAGTGAATAGTTCAAGAGAAGGAATGTGCTTATATAGCCCTCGGCCTTGTATCCGTTTGAGACCACTAGCCTAAAGATAACTAGCCGTTAGCCTTTACTGCCGATTGCTTTTACTACCATGGCAGGAATCTCGGCAGACTAATCGTTACACTGTTCTGCCCGTTGGGACTGCTGCGACTCTGACACTATTTTCTGCCTCGGCAGTAGACTTCTTGCTGTGAACTACTTTTCTGTTATTCCTGCTTTATTATCCTAGCCTAAAAAGATAAACATCAATAAAGAAATAAACATTTAATTAATTAGAAGATAATTATTCCTAAACACCATAATTAAGAGAATTCATGAAAATACCAAATAAAATAAAAGAGAAAATTAATATAAAATAAGAATATAAAGAAAACTTATGGAGGGTCATTTCCGATATTTCTTATAGTCCATTTGCACCCTCCATCGAGTGACAATTCTACTCAAGGAGATATGGGCTAATGCGGGTACAGATACTCTCATTTGTGCTATCATGGTGGAGGTGTCTTTCGTTCGTCTCCTTTTGTAGTCCGCGCCTATCCTCCAACTTGATATTGTTCCTAAAGGCATGAATATCTCGTTAGAAAAAATTATATCAATATCCAACCATTTAATTACCTTATTGTTGTTGACTTCCATAATGGTTGTATATAGTCTTTGTTATCGAGGCAATTGCTGTGCTAGCCAATTGCCGTGGCAATCCTTTGCCAAAATTCTGTGTATGTCCAATGAAGAACCATCTTTCTTGAAGTCTTCAAGAATCAACTCACATTGTTCTTTATGCTTCTCAAAAATCTTCATCAGTAGAGACTTTGGTTTGGAACTAATATTAGATGGAATTATCACAGATAAAATTTCATCTTCCAAATAATCATATCCTATTTGGGATGGCTTCAAATCTTGTAACGTTGACTCCTCGGAAGATACCTGCAATGGAAGATATGAGTTTTTAAAGAATTCAAAAGGTTCAATCATTACCTTCTCATATTCCATTATCACAGCATCGCCATCTTGTTGATTGAGCATGTTGTCATGTAATTGCCTAGGCAACTGTGAGTGAGAGTAATCCTCAGATTCCTTCTTCAGCATCAGTGCTGATGCGACATCCTGGGAATCAAATTCCTTAGAATTTTCTATAGCATTACTCTCATCAGCCTCATTGAATGGTGTCGAGATATTGCCCTTTTCAGGCTTCTCCATTGCCGTGACAATTATTTCTGTAGACTCATCCAATGTTTGACATTCTTTCTCATCAACATATTCTAGACTCGAAGGTTCCGGAATTCCCTCTTTGTCCTCTAGTGTTGGGATTTCAGTATCCCTAAGGATTGATTGTTGGGTCATGTTATCCATGGCATATATGGATCTCTACAATTGATCGTCTAAATCCTTCAAGGGTGTATCCAATCTAGCTATATATGCATCCAATAACCTTGATTGCTCTGTCATTAATTCTTCAATTCTAGCCATTGACGCTTTCAATGTTTCCTCAAATGAATTTGGATACTCTTGAGAAGAATTATATTGCCATGGCTTATCTGTAACATCAACAAAATTCTCATGGTAAAAGAAAATTTGAGCGTTTTGATCATACCATGAAGGATTTTGTTGTTGGTTCCATCTATGGTCCTCTATGTGGCCATATGTTCCAGTACTGTACGGACAATTGTTAACCAAATGATCATCTCCACAACTAAAATAAAAATTTGTCCAGGCATAAACTTGTTGGGTTGCTCTTGGTTGGCATAGATAATCATCATGTAATCTAGGAAATTCATGATTGGCTCGATTCATATCTTCCAACATCAACTCCCGAATGGATTTCTTTCTTTCTCCTTGCATCTTGAAAATCCTTCAACTTAAAACACACCTATAATTTTTAAAGAAAAAGAAAAAGAAAATATGTTAGTAAAAATAACTAAAAACAAGAAAATAAAGAAGACAAAATTTAGTTGTCAATCCCCGGCAACGGCGCCAAAAACTTGTCGCGTGTCAAAAGTGCGCGGTTGGTGCAAGTGGACACATCGCAAGTAATAAAGTGATAAGTATTATTGTGTATCGTCTCCACAGGGATTGGTATACTTAATATGTCTTCTTCGTATTCTTGTTCTGTAAAAAGAAATAAAATAAAAACACAAGTAATTTGGTTTTGGATGAAACTAATTAAATTGAAATAAAACAACTAAGTAAAAGAATGAGATCTGATTAATAGAGAGAGAGGTCAGGATCCAGTTGTGTTGTATAGTGGATTCGATTGACTTGTCTCTGTCCAATGCAATTGTATATCACTGACTCGGCAGCACTGCAGATTACTGCTTTGGCAGCGACGATACTGTCCGCCGCGGCAATCCCTTGCTCGTGGTTGGACTTTACCAAAGTTCGGCAAAGTGTCCTTGGATGACTCCGCTTATCCCTAAGTCGAAGTACTGTTGATGACTAGTCCTTGATGATACCTCCTAGCGTGAATCAATTATAATCAACAACCAATCTCACACTTCTTTTAGCCGCTGAAACTCTTAACCTATCCCTAGGCCGAGTTAGTATTTCGCGATTGAAACATCGTACTTATCCATTTCGTGAATCTAACTCTCCCGAGTCTAGATAAATGGATTACTTACAAACTTCTCTCCCGAGCTTGAATGCAAGAACAAAGAATGGCAAAGGATAAGCAAACCTTGATAGTTTTGTTGCATTGAAACAAAGACAAAGTACAATCTCCTCTCACAAATACTTAACAACCTTCACCTAAACCCTAAGAAAGCTTAGAACATAATTTGAGAGAAAGAAAACGTTGAATCGTAAGGTAAACTCTCTATGAATCGGCTCTCTTGGTATATCTTATACATTGGACGGCTAGGTCTTATATAGGCTTGGCCTAGGGCAAACCTTTCCTAAGTAGAATATAACTTGGAGTAGGGAACAAGTCATGTACATAAATAAAATATTTCCAAGTTTAATTCAACTAAGAGGCTTTCCCGCGTGGCCTTGTCTTGGGATTTTCCTCATGCTAACCAGCTCCGATCCATGTGCTTCATGTACAAAAACGGCCCTTGGATTTTTCTCTTCTGATCGCCTACAATATTGCTTTCTGTCTCTCAGCTGCTGCCTCGACATCAGGTCTTGCCTCGGCCTTGTTGCTGTCGCGGCACTTGTTTCTCCTGCACAGATATAAAAATGCAGTAAAACTTGCCTTTTCTGTAAATATTATCTTTATAAGCATAACTTCTAAATATATCATATTAAGTATATGCTTTGGTCCGAGTGGGTGTAAATTTAGTGATTTAGGCCTATAAAAGGTGTAAAAAGTGATAGTGAGTTGAGCACTTATCACTTTACCTCTAAGTTTTGGAAGGGTTTGCAAGTTGCTTTGGGTATAAGGCTTAGCTTTAGTACGTCTTATCATCCGCAGATGGATGATCAGTCTAAACGTGTTATTCAGACTTTGGAGGATGTTGAGATGTTGCATCATTGAGTTTCAAGGTTCATGGGAGAAACAGTTTCCTTGGGTAGAGTTTGCTTACAATAATAGTTTCGAGGCAAGTATATAGATGGCACCGTTTGAGGCTTTATATGGGCGTAGATGTCGTACACCTTTATGTTGAAAGGAAGTTGGACAAAAGTATATTTCTTTACCACAAGTGTTGAAAGATACGGATGATAAGGTTAAGCTTGTTTGTGCTAAGCTGAAGGAGGCTTCAGATTGACAGAAGTCTTATGCCGATTTGAAGCGTAGGGAGATAGAGTATGATGTCGGGGACAAAGTGTTTCTAAAAGTTTCGCCATGGAAGAAAGTGATGAGATTTGGACGGAAGGGTAAGTTGAGTCCTCGTTTCATTGGGTCGTATGAGGTGTTGGAGCATGTTGGTCCTGTTGCTTATCGGTTGAGGTTGTAAGAGGAGTTGAGTAGGATGCATGATGTTTTTCATGTATCGATGCTTCGTAAGTATAGATCCGATCCTTCCCATGTTGTTCCAGTTGAGGAGATTGAGTTAAGAGCGGATATGAGTTATGGAGAAGAACCGGTGAAGATTTTGGATGTAGATACAAAGGTTCTTCGAGGGAAGACCATAGATTTGGTTAAAGTGCTTTGGAGACACCGAGGTGTTAAGAGGCAACTTGGGAGACAAGGAAAAATATAGAAGAACAGTTTTCTCACTTGTTTGCTTCAGGTAAGAATTTCGAGGACGAAATTTTCTTAAGAGGGGGAGAGTTGTAACATCCCGGTTTTGGGGTTAGTAGTTTGAGTATTGGTTTGGGGGATTCGATTAGAGTCGGATCAGATTCTTCGGTTCATTAATTCTGGGAAAATTTAAAATAATAATAATTTAATCGGACAAGTAATAATTATTCGAAAAGGTTTAAAAATATTAAAATGGTGTTTTAAAGTTAAAGGAATATTATTGAGCCTTAATTTGATTTTTAATTAGGCTTAATTTTGTACTAGTGACTAAATTGTAGTTTATGGAAAAGTTTAAGGATTTAATTGGTGATTTTCGGAAATTAAGATTTTTGGTGACTAAATTGAAAAGTAAGCCATACTTAGAATCCTTAGAGGGCCATTAACCCAATTTATTTTTAATTAAAGATTATCCACCAAAATATGTTTTAATTAATTTTAATAAAGAGCTTATTTTCATTTTCTTTTGTAACTTCCCATTTTCTCTTCTTTTCTCTCAAAATTTTCTCTCCATTTTCTCTCTATCTTCTTCTCCAAATTTCTTCAATTACTTGCTGATTTCTTCTTCATTTTCAATAAGATTTATTTTATTTTACTCATCCTTTCATTCTCTACAAAACCTACTCATCAATTTTGCAAAATCAACATCCATTTTCAAGGAAATCAAGAGAGGATTTCTCATCTTTTGGTGGAGTTAATCTCAAAGGTAAAATTCTGATTTCTAATCTTTTTTCTAAGGTTCTTTATTTAAATTCCCAAGTATTGGCTTGCCCATTAACAATTGATATTTAATTTTGTGTTTCTAATTCAAGATCTATGAGTTTTATGATAGTTTTTGTGAAATCTTTTTAGATATCAATTGATGGTAGAATTAGGATGATTTAATTATGATATTAGGTCAATTAAATGATTGATTGAGTCTTGAAATGAGTTAACAACAAATTAATCCCGGAATAATGCAATCGGTGGTGTTTTAAGGTGGTTTTCGGTTATTTTAAGGGTTGTTTTAAGTGTTCGGCTCTTGCTGGAGGTATAAGGATGGTTTGGAAGTGTTTTTGGTTCATAATTGAGGTGGATTAGATGTTATATTCATAAGGTTAAGGGCTGATGTTGTTTCGGATAAGTTTCGGCTTAGTTTTCGGTCTTTTCGGCAAGGTTTTCGATAGTTTTGTGAAGGTTTAATGTGTCTGCTGTTTTGAACATGTTATGTGAATATGCTCTGTTTTCAATGTTGTATAGGAAGTGCAAGAAGGTCCGTAAGTGGCTGGTGCGTTGGTGTTGCCGTCGGAGCGTCGGCGAGGGCTCGTTTCGTTTGTCGGTGAGTGATTTCGGGTTTAAAGTGTTTCACAACGGTTCGGTTCTTTTGGGGGGGCTATAGAGTAGTGTGGAAACTTTCCATAGTTCAAGAGTAAGTAAAGTAAACGATTTTGATGCATTATGGTGAGTTTTGGCTATTTTCGGTAACGACATTTATGATGTTAATTTAGAGAGATTTTGGAAATGCATAAGTATGATTTTGAAATGATGCATGCATGTGTTAATTGTTGGAAATGCATGGTTTATAAAGACATCCATGGTTTATGAAAACATGAAAAATGAAGTGGAGTATGATATGGTTATTTGCCTTACATACGATGGTGCCATTGGGCATGACTTTTGGTTCATTTGTTGAACACATTATGGATGCATTATGAGCAGCAAATTAGCATGCATACTTGAACTTGATATTGGCTTAGTGATACTAACTTTAGATTCGAATACAAATGACATGTCATTAGGATTGAGTGCACTATAAATATTATGGAAATAAAGGAAAAATGCCTACACGTAACAAGGGTGACTTTGTGTCCGACCGTGCGTCGTGGAGCTTGATAATGGTGACTTCATGTCATGTCAATGGTGACTTTGTGTCATGTCAATGGTAACTTCGTGTCATGTCTATGGTGAGTTTGTGTCATGACGAGACCAAGGGTCTCTAAAACAATGGATTCGCGTATTTGATGAACTTAAGGTTCACATTAAGTGATCACTAGAAAGTCAATATACATACATGGAATAATTTGGAACATTGTGCATTATTTATGGAATGAATTGATAATGCCATGCATACTCAAGGAAAGGTTTTTGGTATTATGAACATGAACATGATTTGTTAAGCATGCTTGGTTTTAGAAAGGCATTACAAGTTATGGTTTTAAATATGGTTTTAATTTGATGCATTGATGATCTTGTTTAGAGCTTCCTCACTAAGCATGTTTTGCTTAATCTCTCTTTTCATCTTTGCAGAAAAATAGAGACATTTGGGGCTGCATTTGGAGCAGGAGGACCAAGGGGAAAATACCTCACATTTTTTGTATGATTTGGCAAATTAATAGGTGCTCGACAATGTGTAAACCTATCCCTTATGGGAGTGTGTTTTGCTTTGGTTAATGACTTGTAATAAGACCTTATTTTTCTTTGTTTGTTGTTGGAAGGATTGTGGTAATGCTTTGGATTGTTTGAAATATGATCATGCATGTATGTTTCTTTTTTTTAATCATAACATAGGGTGCATGCCTATAGATAATTTTGGGGTCTTATATGTTCGTAAATGTGTGCTTAAAATTGTCCTTTATGCTTACGGAGCATGCATATAGTTAAGGGTGATCAATGGATGTGTTTAGATGGGGTTTGAACCAACCAAAATTTCCTAATTAGTGATTCTGGATAGGGGGTATCGAAACACCCTCTAGTGGTATCGATACCCCAAGGCAATTTTGGGGCAGCATCGAACCATGGTTCAATGCCATTACCTCACTGTACACCAAGGTATCGATACCACCCAAGGAGGTATCGATACCCTTGGCTTTCGAAGGCTTAATTAGCCACAGCCATGCCATGGTATCGATACCATGCTTGATGGTATCGATACCCATGACAAAAAAGGAAGTATTATAAGTGTTGGAAGCTTGTATTAGGTCAAATAAACTCCCACAATCGAATATGAATGCTATGAATAACATTTTGAGTTATAATATCACCTTGATGCATGATGTTCACTTAAATTCGTATTGGTAAATTAATGTTGGTTTTAGTCCCTATGATTTGTGAGCTTTACAATTAGGTCCCCAATCATTGAAACATGAAATTGATGATGCTATAATGATCCGATTGATATGAATTTTAATGTTCGTGTTCTGTACATGTTTAATTGAACCTTGGTAGATTGAAGTTCCAGTTTATTATAGGAATTAAAGTTATTTTCGTTTTGGTCCTTATGTTTTATATGCGAGTTGAATGATCAATTGTGAATAGAATGTTTCTATTTTTGTGATGCATGACTTCGACACACATAGGAACTTAATTGTGCATCTAGTTAAGAAAAAAAACATATCGGGTTTTCAGGGTTGTTTATCGAATCGGACCTTCGCGGGTTTGGTTCGATATTCCCCGTGTAACCCGTTAGTGCTGATTCCGTCTAGGCCGGGCTAAGGGGGTTACACTCCCATTCTTGATACTTGATCTTGTCGAACAGATAGTGCTCAATGTCGTAATTTTCCTCATCGGAATGTTGGAACCCTTGTTCCTCCCATAGCTGTCGAGCAATGAAAGACCTGTTGAAACGGTCTTCAACATTGGCTGGGGCAAAATGTTTGTAGGTGGCCATAAGGATTTTGAAAGTCGCGGTTCTTGGAGATTTTCTTCAAGAAGGTCTGAAAATTTCAAGAAGGTTTGTGAGTAGGCAGATGGTATTGTGAGAGCAAGATTAGCAAATATTCTAAAGAAAACAAGAATGCAAGAGTGAATAGTTCAAGAGTGTAACCCCCATAGCCCGGCCTAGGCGGAACCGGCACTAACGGGTTACACGGGGAATATTGAACCAAACCCGCAAAGGTCGAATTCGATAAACAACCCTAAAAACCGATATAAGCACTTACCATTTACTCACAGCAAAAAGGAGTTTTCTTTCTTTTTGAACTAACTATGACATAGATTCTAAGTTCTCTAGAAAGTTTCTACCACTTAAGCATAGGAAATATACAATCGTGTCAAAAATTCCAAAGCACCAAGCCCTAATTCAATTCAATTCAGTCTCAATATTTTCTAATTTTTAGTTTCAAAAGCATTAAACTTCTCATCATCGGAAATCATTTATTCTAACCTAAAATTTGTCTTAAATTGAATCTAATGCTATAGCAAATTTACATGTATGCAGAATGAAATGAAAATGCTAAAGCAAAGACTTTGATACCCCAAACTTGAGGTTAGCATTGTTCCCAGTGCAACTATATGAAATGATATACAAAAATTAAAAGAAAAAGAAAAATTAGAGATGCTTACTTCTTTGCGGGCTTGGTTTTCCTTGTTGCCATGCGTTTAAGTCTTTTCGCAGGCTGCTCCGGTGGCGATGGGTCAGTTTGAGTGATTTCGGCTTCAGGCTGGTCTTCTATATTCTCATCCTCACACACTGCTGCGTCATCGGGGGTTCTCTCCTCTTCCACACTGAATGAAGCGTGTCGTCCTGCTGTACGCTTCACCTTGCAGCGTGGGATAGGGGCATCAAAAGGATCGACAGGAGGGACCTCTACTCTAGGTGAGTTAAGATCAAACACTTCACTGCTTACTTGTATTGTGTTGGCCCGAGAGGTTCTCAATTCAGTGGCAAGTCCCTTGCCCTTGCCCTTTGATGGTGCCGAAGGATCGGCCGGGACTTGATGTGATGTTGTAGCAGGTGTAGTAGGGGATTGTGTTGTTGCTGGTTTAGTAGGGGTTTATTGTTGTTCTGGCTAGGCTGTGCTGTGCTCGTGTGCTGGTGAAGTTTACTGTTGTTGCTATTGCAGCGGCGGAGGAACTGACTCGGGCTCATTTTGGTGAAAGATGTGAGCGGGGAAGTCGGGCAAGCTGTAGCTATTGTCGCGTGTCAAAAGTGCGCGTTTAGTGCAAGTGGACACATCGCAAGTAATAAGTCATAAGTATTTATCGAGTTATCGTCTCCTCAAGGACTGGTATACTTAATATGCCTTCTTTATCTTCTTGCTCTGTATAAAAATAAAAACACAAGTGAATGGGTGTGATTTATTAAACTAAGGTAATTGAATAAAAATAAAAGAGTCGAAATATTAGAGAGAAAGATGGGCCAGGATCCAGTTGTATTGTATTGTGGACTTGATTGACTTGTCTTTATCCAATGCAATCGTATATCTCTGCCTCGGCAGCACTGCAGTTTACTGCCTGGGCAGCGATAATGTTGTCTGCCGCGGCAATTCCTTGCTCGTGGGCAGACCTTACCAAAGTTCGGCAAAGTGTCCTTGAATGACTCCGCTTATCCCTAAGTCAGAGTGCTGTTGATGACTAGTCCTTGATGATACCTCCCGGCATGAACCAATTATACTCACCAACCAATCTCACACTTCTTTTAGCCGCTGAAACTCTTAACCTATCCCTAGGCCGAGTTAGTATTTCGCGATTGAAACACCGTACTTACCCCTTTCGTGAATCTAACTCTCCCGAGCTTAGATAAATGGATTACTCACAAACTTCCCTCTCGGGCTTGAATGCAAGAACAAGGAATAACAAAGGATAAGCAAACCTTGATAATTCTTATTGCATTGAATGAAAGATAAAGTACAATCTCCTCTCACAAATACTCCACAACCTTCACCTAAACCCTATGAAGGTTTTAGAACATGATGGAGAGGAAAGAAACAAGAGTAGAAGTCGGCTCTCCCTAGGTATTTCGATCTTTGATACATTGGGTGGCTAGGTCTTTATATAGGCTAGACTTAGGGCAAACCTTTCCTAAGTAGAATACAACTTGGAGTAGGGAACAAGTCAAGTACATAATAATATTATATTTCCAAGTTTGAATTCGGCTAAGGGGGCTTTCCCGCGTGGTCTTCCTTTGGGCTTTTCCTTGCGCTAGCCAGCTCCGAATCATGGGCTTCAAGTCCAGACACGTTCCTTGGATTTTTGTCTTTCCATCGCCTATCACTTTGCTTCCTGTCTTCCTGCTGCTGCCTCGGTATCAGGTCCTGCCTCGGCCTTGTCTCTACCGCGGTACTGGTTCTCCTGCACAGATATGAAAACGCAGTAAAACGTGCCTTTTTCTATAAATATTATCTATTTAAGTATAACTTCTAAATATACCACATTAAGCACATGCATTGGTTCAAGTGGGTGAATATTTGGTGATAAATGCCGATAAAAGGAGTATAAAGTGATAGTGTGTTGAGCACTTATCACACCCCCAAACTCGAACTATTGCTTGTCCTCAAGAAATGCAAACCATCAATTTGCCGAACTCTATTCTCTCTCGGTCTTACATGTCCATCTATTCTCCCCACCGTAGCTAGGCCTATCTTTTAAGCTTCACCATTCGGCTACCTAAGAATTTACCTAGAAACAAACTATAGGATTTGTGAGTGTGTGCGTTTTTGTGGACAAGTTGATTAAAGGCTTTCTTAGATAAACTCTAAGTTCAAAACAAGTAGACATTGGTTTAAGTGCTCTCTTCTTTTTCAAACCCCAAATCTTGAGCTGGTTTCGGGCACCTCAAAGACTTGTGTTTTCACTAAAAATCTTTTTGTCTTTTTCTTTTTTTTATATTCCTTAATACATACTAGAGCCAATTTCGGGCACCTCTAGTATGAAGAAGAGATTTTCTAGAGCCGATGGTAGGCACCTCTAGTTACTTTTCCAAAAATCTAAGTCTTTATCATCTAAGTTCATTAAAAGAATTCCTATAATCCACAAGTCCCAAAAGTGTTTAAAATTCTTCCTATAGTAAGCTTCTAAATTTTTATCCTTAAGCATCCTAAGGTTAAGCCCTCTTAACAGAACCTAAACATGGTAAGGAGAAAGATTTCTATAGCCTTAAAGAATAAACTAAGGCAATACTGATGATGGGCAGTGCAAGAGTCTAGGCAGTTAATTCAAGTAAGGCGGGGAGCATAAAAATAAAAAAAATCACTGGAATACTCCCTTTTTGGCAAGGTCGCGGCAGTAGATTGCTGCCTTGGCAGTGAATCTGCACCCCCAAACTCAAACCAAGCATTATCCTCAATGCTTTTATATTTGGAAGGAATAAGCGGCAAAACAGAATATGAATTATATGCATCAATGAAAGATAGTAAAAGCAATTGAATATAGAAATAAAGGACAAAGAATTTTAGAGCGACTCCGAAGAGCTGCTCGTAACAATTTTTCTTCGTTGCCTAGATGCCATGTGCTTTGTCCTTGAGGAGGGTGATGGTTGCGCCTTTGCTTGCCTCGGCGGCTGGACTCGAGTGGGTAGGGTCCTATGCATTCGGGCTTCTACTTCTTCTCCTTCTTCAACATCCGCCATCTCTTCGGTTATCATCACGATCGTTCCTCCTCCCATTGCAGTTGCTCCTCCGGTGTGGTGTGTGCTTGGGCCGGCGGTAGTAGAGCCTTGGTGTACATAAGCATCTATCTCGGCAGATAGACTGCCCATGATAATTGGCGATCTTGGTGGAGTGCTGAAAACGACTCTCCGCTTAGATGGCCTTCGGCTGACAGATGAGGCCGCGACAGAATCTGCTGGCCTAGATGGTCCAGCAGCCTGGTATTGGGGCTGAGGGTCTGGATGGAAGAACGATCGCGGTCCTCCTGGGGCTGGTGTAGTCTCGGTGTAGGGTGCGGCAGTAACGAACATATTACTTGGGAACTCCGAGAATTGGACGTCTTGGTCCGGGAATGCGTGCATCATCATTTGGGCGAGCGTTCCATTGAAGTCCCGCTGGTACTCCATGTACCGTTGTTGTCGAAGATCCATCGCGGCCATTCGTTGCAAGAGTTCTTGATACGGGTCTGCTGCGGCAGAGGTGTGGGCAGTACCAGGCATATCTACCGTGTACTGGGCCCCGGCAGCTGTATCGGTAGTGAACTACTGCGGTGTTGCCTGGACAGGTTCTGCTTGTGTTATCTGCATGACTTTGTGGCAGAATTCCCTAGTCCATCCTCTTCTTGGGGGTGTGTATTCATCTGTTTCTTCAATAGGCACACATGTGGAAGCACATAAACCCGTAATCAAGCAAGGGAAATACAATGGTCCTCGATCTTTCTTACCGCACTCGTGAATCTCCCGTAGGATAATTTCTCCAACATTGATGGTCCTTTTGTTGATGATGGACTGGATAAGCACCAATCTCTTGCGATCCACTGTGCTATTATGTGATGTTGGGATGAGGCGTCGTTTGACGAAGGTGTTCCACATCTTGGCCTCCGGCTTCAAACTTTGTCTTGTTACGGAACCCCGATGGGTACCGGTTTCCCATGGAGTGTTCGCGTAACAAAGATCGTCTTTGATAAGTTCATAGTCTTCGACAGTGATAACTTCCAAGAAATCAGCATGGAGATCACTGTTTGGAGTGAGGCCGTAGAAGCTGTTGATCATCTCGGCATCGAGTTGCACTGGCTTGCCGCGGCAGTGAACAAAGAGAGAGTCTTTGTTGGGCCCATGAGGGTAGAACTCCCGTACTATTGTGGCGTTTGCCTGGGCAGGTTGCAAACAGAATATTTCCCAATTCTGGTACTTTATTCTGTCGAATAAGTAGTGTTCAATGCCGTAATTCTCTTCATCCGCGTGCTGGAACCCTTGTTCTTCCCATAGTTGCCTTACGATGAAAGATCGATTGAATCGTTCTTCAACATTGGCTGGGGCGAATCTTTTGTAAGTTGCCATCAAGAAAGAGAAAATTGAGTTCTTGGAGGTTTTCTTGAAGAGAAACTGGAAATTTTACAGGGATTAGTAGGCAGAGAGTAATTGAGAGAGTGATTGTTAAGAATACTAAAGAAAGCAAGAAGGTAAGAGTGAATAGTTCAAGAGGAAGGAGTTTCTTATATAGGTCTCGGCCTTGTGACCGTTGAGATCACTAGCCGTTGTAACCGTTTCCTTCTTCTGTCGTTTCCTTTACTGCCTTGGCAGGAATCTCGGCAGACTAGCCATTACACTTTTCTGCCCGTTGGGCCTGCTGCGGCTCTGACACAGTTGTATTGCCTTGGCAGAGTTCCTACTGTGAATTATTTTTCCCTTATCTTTGCTTTTTATTCCTGAATAAAAATTTAAACACACAAAAGAAAAATACTGAAAATGAAAATAATTAGAAAAATAAAAATAAACTACTAACCCTAATATAATAAAGAAAAGAAAAAGGGAGAGGTTAGGTTACTGGTGGAGAGCATACGAATGCATCTCCCAAAATTATTTTCTCCCTTAGGCCCAAATTGTGTATCGGTTGTGGGCCGCTCCTTAGTGCTCTCTGTCCATCTATCTTGGGCTTGATTTTCTTGCCGAATATCCTACCAAGCAGACTGCCCATGCATGATATCTTATTGTTTACTGTGCGGATGGCCTTGCATTCCTCTGGATCGTCATACCTCTTTAAGTTGTGGAATGCGTTGAGTTTGACTTGTTGGTCATTGACCCGCATAGTCAACTCTCCTTTTTCCACGTCAATCAATGTACGTCCAGTTGCTAGGAAGGGTCTCCCAAGGATAATCGGTGCGTTGTCATCTGCTTCACAATCAAGGACAAGGAAGTCGGCAGGAAAAATAAACTTGTCAACTCTTACCAGTATGTCCTCGATTTTTCCTTCAGGTTGCACATAGGATCTATCCGCGAGTTGGAGCATCACTGTTGTAGCCTTCGGCCTTCCAATTCCAAGCTTTTGGAAGACTGATTTAGGCATGAGGTTTATACTTGCTCCAAGGTCGCATAGGGCCTTTCCTTCATAACTCTTTCCTATCGCACAAGGTATAGTGAAGCAACCAGGATCTTTTAACTTTGGTGGCATGCGGTTATGCAACATTGCCATGCATCCCTCGGTGGCAGGCACTGTCTCAAACTCACCTATTCGTTTTCTCTTTGATACCATATCTTTTAAGAACTTGGCATAGTTGGGCATTTGTTCAATGGCCTCAACGAATGGTATGTTGATGTGGACTTGCTTCAAGATATCGAGGAACTTCTTGAACTGTTGATCCTGTTTTTGTTTCTTCAACCTTTGCGGGAAAGGTGGTGGTGGTCTCATCTTGTCCAGGGTTTCTTTAGTTTGGAATCGTATACCTAGCACCACTGGAATTTTTGCTGCCTCGGCAGACTGCTCAAGCGCTGCAGTGCTTGCTGCCGGGGCAGTGTTGTCAGTCTCGGTTTGCTCAGCCTCTTCTCTTGATTGATCCGCCGGTTGGTTCGGCTCTCTGGGATCTTCTCTTTCAACTGTAGACCACTCCTGGTAGTGATTGCCTTGCACTGTTCATGGCTTAGTACCTTAGCAACCTCAGTATTGCTAGGTAGGCCTCCTTGTGGTCTAGTGTTTATACATTGAGCAAACTGCCCAACCTGAGTTTCCAGAGTTTTATGGCCGCTTCTTGATTTTGTAGCCTCATCTCAGTCCTATTCATGAAGGCGTCGGTCCTCTTGATGAAATTACTATTTTTCGCCATGTATGACTCGGTTTTCATCATGAAGGCCTTTAGCGTGTTTTCCAATGAATTGACCGGTTGTTGCCGTATCTGCTGCTGCGGCATCGGTTGTTGGACTTGCTGCTGCGGCATTGGCTGCTGAAATCCTGGTGGTTGGGTGATTGGGTTTAAGGCATTATTTGGGTTGCTCAATGATAAGTTTGGATGCCTCTTCCATGAAGGGTTGTACGTGTTGGACATCACATTGTTACGGTTGTAGTTTCCAACATACATACCGGTTTCTTGATTCATGCAATCAACAGAATTGTGGTTACCTCCACATAAATCACAACATAAATCAATTACCTTGACCTCTCGGGTATTGTTTTGTAATTGTAGGTTTTGCATCATCTTGGTAAGAGAGGCCAATTGTGTTGCCACTGAACTTGATGAATCTAATTCGTTTACCGTGGCTTTGCGTCTTACTCCTCCTCGCCTAGATGTGGGAAACTGGAAATCATTCCTTGCGAGTTTATTCAAAATTTCAATAGCTTCATCGGGTGCCTTGTCCAGGAGTGTGCCGTTTGCCGAGGCATCTAACATCATCCTTGTCGGGGCATTTGTGGCGTTGTAAAACATTGTCACTTGTGTCCATAAGGGAAATCCATGCAGCGGACACTTGTGCATTAGCTCTCTATAGCGTTCCCATGCCTCGTACATTGGTTCGTCTTCAGCCTGTCGGAAAGAAGTAATTTCATTACGAATTCTATCATATAGATTAGTAGGAGTAAAGCGAGTAATGAAATCACGGCAAAGTTCACTCCAGGATCCAATAGATCCCGCTAGAATGCTGTTTAACCAAGCTTTCGCCCTATCCCTCAGTGAATAGGGGAATAACATTAATCGCAAGACATCTTCATGGACTCCTTGGATTTTGAAAGAGTTGCAAATCTCCATGAAGGATTTGAGATGCTGCCTTGCGTCTTCAGTTGCAGACCCACCAAATTGTCCAATTGTATTTAACATGTTGAACATAACAGGTTTAAGTTCAAAATGGGCTGCTTCAATATCGGGTGTAACGACTCCTGGGTTTAGTCCATTTAAGTCCTCCTCCAAGAAATCTATGACAGTCAGCTGCCGCGGCCCAGGTGGCGGCGGTAGACCTTCATTGCCGGCAGGTATGTTTTGTTCTGCCTGAACCTCTGCCATGACTCCTCGGATTTGTCTCCTCAACCTTAACCTTGTTCTTTCAATCTCAGGATCTAACTCGTATAAGGGGTTGGTTGGATTGGCCCTGGTCATACACCAAGAAAAACAAAAGTAAAAGAAAAAGAAAAAGAAAAGGAAACAAGAAAATAAGGAAAACAAAATTTAGTTGTCAGTCCCCGGCAACGGCGCCAAAAACTTGTCGCATGTCAAAAGTGCGCGTTTAGTGCAAGTGGACACATCGCAAGTAATAAGTGATAAGTATTTATCGAGTTATCGTCTCCACAGGGACTGGTATACTTAATATGTCTTCTTTATCTTCTTGCTCTGTATAAAAATAAAAACACAAGTGAATGGGTGTGATTTATTAAACTAAGGTAATTAAATAAAAATAAAAGAGTCGAAATATTAGAGAGAAAGATGGGCCAGGATCCAGTTGTATTGTATTGTGGACTTGATTGACTTGTCTTTATCCAATGCAATCGTATATCTCTACCTCGGCAGCACTGCAGTTTACTGCCTGGGCAGCGATAATGTTGTCTGCCGCGGCAATTCCTTGCTCGTGGGCAGACCTTACCAAAGTTCGGCAAAGTGTCCTTGAATGACTCCGCTTATCCCTAAGTCAGAGTGCTGTTGATGACTAGTCCTTGATGATACCTCCCAGCGTGAACCAATTATACTCACCAACAAATCTCACACTTCTTTTAGCCGCTGGAACTTTTAACCTATCCCTAGGCCGAGTTAGTATTTCGCGATTAAAACACCGTACTTACCCCTTTCGTGAATCTAACTCTCCCGAGCTTAGATAAATGGATTACTCACAAACTTCCCTCTCGGGCTTGAATGCAAGAACAAGGAATAACAAAGGATAAGCAAACCTTGATAATTCTTATTGCATTGAATGAAAGATAAAGTACAATCTCCTATCACAAATACTCCACAACCTTCACCTAAACCCTATGAAGGTTTTAGAACAAGATGGAGAGGAAAGAAACAAGAGTAGAAGTCGGCTCTCCCTAGGTATTTCGATCTTTGATACATTGGGTGGCTAGGTCTTTATATAGGCTAGACCTAGGGTAAACCTTTCCTAAGTAGAATACAACTTGGAGTAGGGAACAAGTCAAGTACATAATAATATTATATTTCCAAGTTTGAATTCGGCTAAGGGGGCTTTCCCGCGTGGTCTTCCTTTGGGCTTTTCCTTGCGCTAGCCAGCTTCGAATCATGGGCTTCAAGTCCAGACACGTTCCTTGGATTTTTGTCTTTCCATCGCCTATCACTTTGCTTCCTGTCTTCCTGCTGCTGCCTCGGTATCAGGTCCTGCCTCGGCCTTGTCTCTACCGCGGTACTGGTTCTCCTGCACAGATATGAAAACGCAGTAAAACGTGCCTTTTTCTATAAATATTATCTATTTAAGTATAACTTCTAAATATATCACATTAAGCACATGCATTGGTTCAAGTGGGTGAATATTTGGTGATAAATGCCGATAAAAGGAGTATAAAGTGATAGTGTGTTGAGCACTTATCAGCTACCATCAGGCAATAAATCTCGAAAGTTCAACTGGAGAACTAAATCCCTTTTTTGGACATAGTTCATGCATTTCATGAACTTGTTGTGTAGGTCTACCAGTTGCAGTTGCATCCCTTCTACAGTAGCAGGCAATGCGTTGAGATTTGCTGTGGCATTTTTCGGTTTGGTAGACGGCTCTTTGGATGCTGGAGCATTTTCTTCCATGCCCATTAACTCATGAATCTTTTTCAAAGCAATTCCTTGTCTCCCCTTTACTTTGTAGTCTTCATCATTCTCAAACACTCTCTGTTTCCTACAGAGTGCGGTTATTAGGTAAGGAACACAAGGGGCCTTTTTTTCCTTTTTAGTACGGCGTGGGCCTCTTCTAGAATAATCTTTCCCATGTTGATGGTCCACTTCTTCAAGATTGAATCTAAGAGTTATAACCGACCAAGATTCACCGTGGCGATGTGGCTAGTTGGCATAAGGTTCTGTTTTATGAAGTGCATCCAAATCTTGCCCTCCGGCTTCAATGAAGTGTGGTCCACATTTGTGTTCGCCTCGTCCCACTCCGTTCCTTCAATGCAAAGATTCTTTAGAAGAAAATCTGGGTTCTGCCCCAACATGGAAGCCACGAAGAGCGAGTGCTCATCTTCGTTATCCACTCCATAGAACTCGTTGATATGCTTGGCAGTAAAGGGGATGACATCTCCTCGAACATAAACTGTTTGCTGCCCTAGTCTTGTAAAGTGGGCGTAAAACTCCTTTACCAGTGACACATTTATGTTTTTTTCATCCTTCTAAGCACCGAAGTGGCGAGTGAAGGTCTCCCACTTATGGTGCTTCACGATAGAAGCAACTTGCTCCAGCAATTTTTGAAAGGTTACTGTGTCATAGATGAAGCCCTTCTCTTGATGTATCGTTCTTCCCTTGAGCTTTTAGAAACGGTCCTTCTCCGCATCATTCTCAAACTTCCGTATCTCGATAGGTATCACTTGGGCAGTAGCCCTAGAAGACTCGGATGTGTTCTTGTAGCATACCATTGTTGTTTGGAGAATAAGAAAGACTGTTACAGCGAGATTTTTTCTTTCTTGGAGAAGTTGTGGGAAGTTCTCGAGAAAAAGATGAGTTCTTTGGGAGAAGAGAAGATGGTTTATTGTATGTGAAGGAGATGAAGGAGATGGACGGTTATGTGACTTTTGGAGAGAGGGAAGATAAAAAAAATAATGATGATGGTGTAAGATATTGGACTGCTAAGGTTATGGGAAAGGTAAAAAAGGGTGATGGTGATTTGAATTGATGATGAGTGGGAGAGAGAAAAGGATTTTATAATTAATGAAAAAGTTAATAGGTGAAGAAGGGGTTGAATTGTAACCAAACTCTTCTCATTCTCCTTGGAAATCATCCAGATACATTCTCAAGGGCCTCTCTTCTTCCTTCTTTGTGACCCAAATTGAATAATTCCAAAAGTCTTTCCCTCCAAACCTCCAACTGTACAGACTGTCCTCCTTTGCGCACAGTACTGCCTCTGCACACTGCGCGTCTAATGGTGCACAGCTCCTTGTGAGCGCACAGTAGTCTGAAATTGTACCTTCAACAACTATTAATTGAATAGGGACAAGAGAAATAAAAAAGAAACATAAAAATAAAGATTCCTACTTTTTATTCAAACTGAAATGAAAATGCTAAAGAAAATAAAAGTTAGGGATAGAAATGCTCAAGTATTTTGCAGGCTTCGGTCGTCCTTGTCACGCACAATCGGAGCTTCATTATAAAGCTTTAGTCTTTGACCGTTGACCTTGAAGATTCGATCTCCTTCAAGTGTATTAATCTCCACAGCTCCATAAAGATAAACCTTATGTATCAAGAATGCCCCTGACCATCGAGACTTTAACTTTCCAAGAAAAAGTTTTAGTCTTGAGTTGTAGAGTAACACTTGTGGTCCTTCTGAGAAATGTCGTGGGAAAAGATGTTTATCGTGCCACCACTTCGTCTTCTCTTTAAAAATCCTCGCATTCTCATAGGCATTGGATCAAAACTCGTCCATTTATTCAACTCCAACAGTCGATTTTCTCCAGCTAGCTTAAAATCCAAATTGAGCTTTTTAATGGCCCATTAAGCTTTGTGCTCGAGCTCCACGGGGAGATGACATGCTTTTCCATAAACTAATTGGAATGAGGACATCCCTAAAGGAGTCTTGTAAGTTGTCCTATACGCCCATAAAGCTTCATCTAGCTTTGGAGACCAGTCTTTCCTTTTTGTGTTAACTGTCTTCTCTAAGATTTCCTTGATTTCTCTATTGGAGATTTCAGCTTGGACATTAGTATGCGGGTGATATGCTGTAGCAATTTTGTGCCTAACTCCATAGCGTTTCAATGCCTTAGCAATGAGCTTGTTATCGAAGTGGGTTCCTTCATCACTGATTATAGCTCTGGGGACTCCAAATCTGGTGAAGATGTTCTTGTGCAGGAACTTCAAAACTGTCTTTGAGTCTTTGCGGGGTGTAGCAACTGCTTCAACCCATTTACTCACATCGTCCACTGCTAGCAAGATATATAAATCACCATAGGATGATGGAAAGGGTCCCATGAAATCAATTCCCTAAACATCGAAAAGCTCGATCTCAAGAATATTTTGCAAAGGCAATGGAACAAAATATCTTTTTGCTCTTCTTCCAGTACACATCGTCGAAGGAATTGGTCAGCACATTGCTTGAATAGATATGGCTCATCCCAATAGAAAATTTTTGCATCATGTTTAAACTTCTTTCGACCCAGGCTAGATAATTAAGGAGGCAAAATACCACTGAAAGGAAAATTAACTATATCTGCATACCAAGGTAATGATGTAGCATATAAAATTTTCTCATCAGGGAAGTTTTCTTCGATCTAAAAATCTTCTCCTAAATTTTTTGGATTTTCTAGCCTAGTTAGATAGTCTGCAACTTGATTTTCAGTTCTTTTTCTATCCTTTATTTCCATATCAAATTCCTGTAGCAAAAGTATCTACCTAATAAGTTTAGGCTTAACATCTTTCTTAGTCACTAGGTATTTGATGGTAGAATGATTTGTGTGCATTATTACCCTAGTTCCAATAAGATATTCTCTAAACTTATCAAAGGCAAATACTACAGCAAGTAACTCTTTCTCAGTGGTAGTGTAATTAATTTGTGCATCATTTAGAGTTCTACTTGCATAGTAAATAACATGGAAGAGTTTACCTCGTCTTTGACTTAGTGCTGCGCCCACAACGTAGTCACTTGCGTCGCACATCAACTCGAATGGCTCAGTCCAATTGGGTGGTATCACTATTGGAGTTGAGGTAAGTCTTTTCTTCAGTTCATCAAAAGCATTGTAGCATTTATCATCAAAAACAAAGGGTTGATTTTGCTGTAGCAAATTGTAGAGCGGTTTGGAGATCTTCGAGAAGTCTTTAATGAACCTCCTGTAGAAGCCAACATGTCCTAGAAAGCTTCTAATTCCTTTTACGGTTGTTGGAGGAGGTAGCTTCTCTATCAACTCAACTTTTGCTATGTCAACTTCAATTCCTTTGCTTGAAATTTTGTGCCCCAAAATCGTACCTTCGGTCACCATACTCCTAATTTAGTACAAGGTCGGCTTCTTCACAGCGTTTCAATACTTTGTCCAAGTTGCCTAAGCATTTTTTAAATGTTTCTCCGAACACAGAAAAATCTTCCATGAATACCTCCAAAAATTCTTTAACCATGTCTGAAAAATTGCTAACATGCAACGTTGAAAAGTTGTTGGAGCATTACATAACCCAAATGGCATTCTTCGAAAACCATAATTTCCATAAGGGTAGATGAAGGTTGTCTTCTCCTGGTCCTCTAGTGCTATAGCAATTTGATTGTACCCAGAATAGCCATCAAGGAAGCAATAATAAGCCTTTCCCACCAATCGATCTAGCATTTGATCGATAAAAGGAAGGGGGAAATGGTCTTTCTTTGTTGCCTTGTTTAGCTTCCTATAGTCCACACAAATGCGTCAGTCTGTGACTGTCCTTGTCGGGAGCAACTCGTTGTCCTTGTTGGTGATTACTGTCATGACTCCCTTCTTAGGAACATAATGCATAGGGCTAACCCATGAACTGTCAGAAATTTGGTATATGATTACTGCATCTAACCACTTGATAATCTCTGTCATCACTACCTTCTTCATTGCTGGGTTCAGTCTTCCCTAGGGCTCAACAGAATTGTTGTGGCATTCTTCTAGTAGGATCTTGTGCATGCAGATCGTGGGACTATTACCCTTCAAATCGGCCATGGTCCACCCTAGAACTTTCTTATATTGAGATAATAAATTCACAAGACTAAGCTCTTGGTTAGGATCTAATCTAGAAGAAATAATCACCGACAAAGTATTATGAGATCCCAACTAAACATACTTTAAATACGGTGGCAGTGGTTTTAAGTCTAAAGAGGGTGCATGTAACAATGATGGTTTCGGAGGAATAAATTTAGAGAAATCAATTGATTCGAATTTCATACATGGCTTTGACTTGAAATAGCCAATTTGCTGTAGCTCCAGATGAGCTTCTTCTTCTTCCTGATCATGCTCCTCCAGTAGTTTTGCAAAGTCCTTCATTTGCGGAGAATTGTCACAGCAAAAATTTGTATTTTCTTCAGTTGCTGCAACATTTATCTCGGCTATACAGTGGCATTCTTCATTCTTATCCATGTACTTGAGAGTGTTGAAGACATTGATAGTCATGGATTGTTCTGCTACTCGCATTGTGAAATCTCCCTTTTCACAGTCGATGAGAATTCGATCGGTAACAAGGAATCATCGTCCCAAGATGATGGGTGCTTTGTAGTCCACTTCACAATCCAAAATCAAAAAATCCACCGGGAACACGAACTTACCACTTTTACTATGACATCTTCCACCTTACCTTCTGTCCGAACATGAGAATGGTCCTCCAATTGCAAGATGACAGTTGTAGGTCGCGTACTCCCAATACCAAGCTTCTTGAATATTGCCTTGGGCATCAAATTCACACTCGAACCGAGGTCGCATAGTGCTTTGCCCACAAAATTGTCTCCTATCGAGCATGAAATGATGAAGCTGCCTGGATCTTGCCTCTTCATGAGAAGCTTAGTCCTCCCAGAATAAAACTTAGATGCTATAAAAACTGTTTCAAAATTCTCAGCTTTTCTTTTCTTTGAAACAATATATTTTAAAAACATTGTATATGAGGGCATTTGATCAATAGCATCTAAAAATGAAATATTTATATGAATCTCATTTAGAAATGCACGTTTTAATCCCAATAAAACGACCGCAAAATAATATTAAATCAAATTTTATGAGTTCAAATAGTTAATTATGGAAGTTTGCACCTAATTATACAACAAAATAAAAAATTTCAGCTTTTTACTCGGTTAAAATTCGAACAAATTTTCTATAAGGCCCATTTAGACATGCACGTTTTAATCCCAATAAAACAACAACAAAATGATTTTAAATCAAATTCTAAGAGTTAAAATAAATAATTATGGACATTTAAATAAAATTATACAACTTAATCTTAAATATCTAGCTTTTTACATGGTTAAAATTCGAACGGGTTCACTATAAAGCTGATTTAGACAAGCACGTTTTAATCTCAATAAAACTACCACAAAATGATATTAAATCAAATTTTATTAGTTCAAATAGTTAATTATGGAAGTTTGAACCTAATTATAAAACATAATCTCAATTTTTCAACTTTTTACTCGCTTAAAATTCGAACGGATTCTCTATAAAGCCCATTTAGACATGCACATTTTAATCCCAATAAAACGATAACCAAATGATTTTAAATCAAATTTTATGATTTAAAATATTTAATTATGGGCTTTTAAATAAAATTATACATCTTAATCTCAAATATCTAGCTCTTTACTCGGTTAAATTTTAAACGGGTTCACTATAAAGCTCATTTAGAAAAGCAAGTTTTAATCCCAATAAAACGACCGCAAAATGATATTAGATCAAATTTTATGTGCTCAAAATGTTAATTATGGAAGTTTGAACCTAATTACACAACATAATCATAATTTTTTAACTTTTCACTCGGTTAAAATTTTAACGAATTCTCTATATTTCCCATTCAGACATGCACGTTTTAATCCCAATAAAACGACAACCAAATGAATTTAAAACAAATTTTAAGAGTTAAAATATTTAATTATCGGTTTTTAAATAAAATTATACAGCTTAATCTCAAATATCTAGATTTTTAATCGGTTAAAATTCGAACGGGTTCACTATAAAGCTCTTTTAGACATGCACGTTTAATCCCAATCAAACAACCGCAAAATGATATTAAATCAAATTTTCTGAGTTCAAATAGTTTATTATTGACGTTTGAACATAATTATACAACGTAATCTCAATTTTCAACTTTTTACTCGGTTAAAATTCGAACGAATTCTCTATAATGCCCATTTAGACATGCACGTTTTAATCCCAATAAAACGACAACCAAATGATTTTAAATCAAATTTTAAGAATTAAAATAGTTAATTATGGGCTTTTAAATAAAATTATACAGCTCAATCTCAAATATCTAGCTTTTTACATGGTTAAAATTCAACGGGTTCACTATAAAGCTCTTTTAGACAAACACGTTTTAATTCCAATAAAACGACCGCAAAATGATATTAGATCAAATTTTATGTGTTCAAAAAGTTAATTATGAAAGCTTGAACCTAATTATACAACATAATCACAATTTTTCAACTTTTCACTCGGTTAAAATTTTAACGAATTCTCTATAAAGCCCATTTAGACATGCACGTTTTAATCCCAATAAAACGACAAACAAATAATTTTAAATCAAATCTAAAGAGTTAAAATATTTAATTATGGGCTTTCGAACAAAATTCTACAACTTAATCTCAAATATCTAGCTTTTTACTCCGTTAAAATTCGAACGGGTTCACTATATGGCCCATTTAGACGTGCACGTTTTAATCTCAACAAAACGACCGAAAATGATATTGAATGAAATTTTATGAGTTCAAATAATTAATTATGGACTTTTAAACCTAAATACACAACATAATCTCAATTTTTCAGCTTTTTACTCTGTTAAAATTCGAACGGGTTCTCTACAAAGCTCAATTAGACATGCACACTTTAATCCCAATAAAACGACAACCAAATGATTTTAAATCAAATTTTAAGATTTAAAATATTTAATAATGGGATTTTAAATAAAATTATACAGCTTAATCACAAATATCTAACTTTTTACTCGGTTAAAATTCGAACGGGTTCACAATAAAGTCCATTTAGAAATGCGTGTTTTAATCTCAATAAAACAACCGCAAAATGATATTAAATCAAATTTTATGATTTCAAATAGTTAATTTTGGAATTTTAAACCTAACTATACAACATAATCTCAATTATTCAGCTTTTTACTCGGTTAAAATTCGAAAGGATTCTCTCAAAGCCCATTTAGACATGCACGTTTTAATCCCAACAAAACGACCACAAAATGAAATTAAATCAAATTTTATGAGTTCAAATTGTTAATTATGGACTTTTGAACCTATTTATACAACATAATCTCAATTTTTCAACTTTTTACTCGGTTAAAATTCGAACGGATTCTCTATAAAACGCGTTTAGACATGCACTTTTTAATCCAAAAAACGACAAATAAAAGATTTCAAATCAAATTTTAAGAGTTAAAATAGTTAATTATGGGCTTTTCAACAAAATTATACAACTTAATCTCAAATATGTAGCTTTTTACTCGGTTAAAATTCGAATGGGTTCACTATAAAGCCCAATTAGACTTGCACGTTTAATCTCCACAAAATGACCGCAAAATGATATTAAATCAAATTTTATGAGTTCAAATAGTTAATTAAGGACTTTTAAACCTAATTATACAACATAATCTCAATTTTTCAGATTTTTACACGGTTAAAATTTGAACGAATTCTTTATAAAACCCATTTAGACATGCATGTTTTAATCCCAATAAAACGACAACCAAATGATTTTAAATAAAACTTTAAGAGTTAAAATATTTAATTATAGGATTTTAAATAATATTATACAGCTTTATCTAAAATAACTAGCTTTTTACTCGGTTAAAATTCGAACGGGTTCACTATAAAGCTCATTTAGACAAGCACGTTTTAATCTCAATAAAACTACCACAAAATGATATTAAATCAAATTTTATTAGTTCAAATAGTGAATTATGGAAGTTTGAACCTAATTATACAACATAATCTCAATTTTTCAACTTTTTACTCTCTTAAAATTCGAACGGATTCTCTATAAAGGCCAATTAGACATGCACATTTTAATCCCAATAAAACGACAACCAAATGATTTTAAATCAAATTTTAAGAGTTAAAATAGTTAATTATGTGCTTTTCAAAAAAATTATACAACTTAATCTCAAATATATAGCTTTGAACTCGGTTAAAATTCGAACGGGTTCACTATAAAGTCCAATTAGACATGCACGTTTTAATCGCAACCAAATGACCGCAAAATGATATTAAATCAAATTTTATGAGTTCAAATAGTTAATTAAGGACTTTTAAAACTAATTATACAACATAATCTCAATTTTTAAGATTTTTACTCGATTAAAATTTGAACAAATTCTCTATAAAGCCCATTTATACATGCACGTTTTACTCTTAATAAAATGAATTTAAATCAAATTTTAATAGTTTAATTATTTAATTATGGGTTTTTAAATAAAAATATACAGCTTAATCAAAAATATCTAGCTTTTTACTCGGTTAAAATTCGAACAGGTTCACAATAAAGCTCTTTTAAACATGCACGTTTTAATCCCAATAAAATAATTAAAAAATGATATTAAATCAAATTTTATGAATTTAAATAGTTAATTATGGACGTTTGAACCTAATTATACAACATAATCTCAATTTTTCAACTTTTTACTCGGTTAAAATTTGAACGAATTCTCAATAAAGCACATTCAGACATGTACATTTTAATCCCAATAAAATGACAACCAAATGATTTTAAATCAAATTTTAAGAGTTAAAATATTTAATTATGGACTTTTAAATAAAATTAAACAATTTATTCACAAATATCTAGATTTTTACTCGGTTAAAATTCGAAGGGGTTCACTATAAAGCTCATTTAGATATGTACGTTTTAATCCCAATAAAACGATCGGAAAATGATATTAAGTCAAATTTTATGATTTCAAATAGTTAATTATGGACGTTTGAACCTATTTATACAACATAATATCAATTTTTCAACTTTTTACTCGGTTAAAATTTGAAAGAATTCTATATAAAGCTCTTTTAGAGATGCACGTTTAATTCCCAATAAAACGACAAGCAAATAATTTTAAATCAAATTTTAAGAGTTAAAATATTTAATTATGGGCTTCTAAATAAAATTATACAGCTTAATCACAAATATCTAGCTTTTTACACGGTTAAAATTCGAACGAATTCTCTATAAAGCCCATTTAGACATGCATGTTTTAATCCCAATAAAACGACAACAAAATGATTTTAAATCAAATTTTAAGAGTTAAAATATTTAATTATGGGCTTTTTAATAAAATTATATAATTTAATCTCAATTTTTTAGCTATGCACGTTTTAATTCCCTGTTTGATATTTCAGCTTGCCCATTTGTCTGCGGATGGTAGGCCGTGGCAATTCTGTGTGTGACACCTAGTTTCTTGAGGAATTTTTGCACAGTCTTGGAGTCATTATGAGGTGTGGCAATTGCTTCGACCTATTTTGATACATAGTCCACCGCTACTAGGATGTAGAGATTACCTTGATATGATGGGAATGGTCCCATGAAATCTATGCCCCAAACATCAAATAATTCTACTTCTAATATGGGTTGCAATGGCATCTCATTACACCTAGAAATATTGCCCATTCGTTGGCATCGGTCACAGTTCTTGCAATAAAGTTGGGCATCTTTAAAGAGTATGGGTCAATAAAGGCCTGATTGAAGCAATTTAGCTGCTATTCTTTTTCCTCCAAAATGTCCTCCACAAGGTGAATCATGACAGTGCTGAAGCACTTCTAGTTGCCCATCCTCTGGAACACATCTTCTTATAACCTGATCTGCATATTGCTTGAACAAGAAAGGGTCATCCCAGAAGTAATGTTTTGCATTGTGCTGAAACTTCTTCTTTTCATTATAGTTAAGGTTATAGGGTAGAACACCACTAGCTAAATAATTAACAATATCAGCATACCAGGGGGTGCCTGTGACTGCAGCAAGATCTTCTGTCATTGTTGCCGAGATGTATTCAGTCAGCGCCTCGGCGGCGTAGTCATATACTATCATAGTCTCTGTCTCGGCAATATCCTCTGTAATTTCTGTGATATACATGACGTGTTCATCTGGGAATGCGTCTTGTATTTCTTCTAGTGAGTTGTTATTATCTTTGGCCTCTAATCTGGAGAGATGATCAGCTACCTGATTTTTCGTACCTCTTCTATCCTTGATTTCAACATCAAATTCCTGCAAAAGAAGGATCATTAATTCTGTGGTGGTATAATTTATTTGGGCATCATTGAGTGTTTTACCAGCATAGTAGATAACATGGAACAGGTTGTTCTTTCTCTGCCCAAGTGTTGTCGGGTGCGTCACACATTAATTCAAATGGTAGGGACCAATCTGGTGGGACTATAATTGGTGCGGTGATCAGCTTTTCTTTGATGGCTTAGAATGCTTCAGAGCATTCCGTATTAAATTCAAATTTTTTGTCTTGTTCGAGCAAATTACAAAGAGGTTTAGAGATTTTGGAAAAATTAGAAATAAACCTCCTGTAAAAACCTGCATGGCCCAAAAAGCTTCGAACTCCTTTCATAGAGATTGGTGGAGGTAAATTCTTGATCACATCTACCTTGTCCTTATCAACTTCGATTCCCTGTGATGATATTTGGCCTTCATTCACCATAAAGTGGCATTTTTCCCAATTGAGGACTAAATTAGATTCCTCAAATCTTTGTAGTACCTTCTCTAAATTGTCAAGGCAATGAGTGAAGTCATCTCCAAAGACTGAAAAATCATCCATGAATACTTCCAGGAAGTCTTCCACCATGTCATGAAAATTGCCATCATGCATCGCTGAAAGGTTGTCGGGTCAATACAAATGCCGAACGACATTCTTCTAAATGCATATGTTCCATACGGGCACGTAAAGGTAGTTTTTGCCTGGTCCTTAGGGTCTATAGCAATCTGGTTATAACCTGAATAAACATCAAGAAAACAATAAAAAGGCTTACCAACAAGTCTATCAAGTATTTCATCAATAAAGGGCAATGGAAAGTGATCCTTCTTTATTGCTTTATATAACTTGCGATAATCCATACAAACCCTCCAACCGGTCACAGTCCTAGTTGGGATTAGTTCATTTTTTTTATTGGTTACCACGTTCATGCCTCCTTTATTGGGTACACATTGTACCGGGCTTACCTATGCACTGTCAGAGATAGGGTAGATGATACCAGCATCAAGCCATTTGATTATCTCCTTGCGTACTACCTCTTTCATGGCATGATTGAGTCTCTTTTGGGCCTCAACAGTAGGTTTATGATCTACCTCTAAAAGGATTTTGTGCATGCATATTGTTGGACTTATTACCTTCAAGTCATCAATTGACCACCCAATTGCCTTCTTGTGCTGCCGCAGCATCTCTATCAACCTTTATTCCTGTTCTGGCTGCAACTCAGAGGAAATAATTACGGGCATTGTGCGGTTGGCTCCCAAATAAGCATATTTTAATTTTTTAGGTAAGGTTTTTAATTCCGTAACCACTGGTTCCTTACTCATAGATTTTTCATTCTTACCTGGGTAATCTAAGGGTTCGAAATACTTACCTAAAAGATGTGGTGTCCAATTAGCTTCCTCAATTTCTGGTTTTTCAACACTGTTTAAAATTCTGCTGTAGCAATCATCAATGTCACTACCGAGACAGATCTATGGTGTATTGTTAAGATTTCTGCCGAGGCATTGGTTGTTGAGACAAGGTAATACACTAACTGCATCTGTATTGTATAACATCTGGCATTCTTCTTCCGAATCATCATGTCTTTTTAGAATTTGGAAAACATTGAGTTTGAATTGCTGATCATTGACCCTTATTGTCAACTCTCCTTTTTCCACATCTATTAGTGTGCATCTAGTGGCAAGGAAAGGTCTCCCCAGGATGATCGGTGCATTGTCATCTGGTTCACAATCAAGGACAAGGAAGTCAGCGGGAAAAATAAATTTGTCAACTCTTACTAGTATGTCCTTGATCTTTCCTTCAGGTTGCACATATGATCTATCCGCAAGTTGGAGCATCACTATTGTGGGTTTTGCCCTTCCTATTCTAAGTTTTTGGAAGACAGATTTGGGCATTAGGTTTATGCTTGCTCCAAGGTCGCATAAGGCCTTTCCTCTGTAGTCGTTACCTATCTCACAAGGTATGATGAAGCATCCAGGATCCTTCAATTTGGGAGGCATGCGATTGTGTAGCATTGCCATGCATCCTTCAGTAGCAGCCACTGTTTCAAACTCACCAAGCCTTTTTCTCTTAGACACAATGTCTTTCAAGAATTTAGCATAGTTGGGCATTTGTTCAATTGCCTATACAAATGGAAAGTTGATGTGGACTTGCTTTAAAATATCTAAGAATTTTTTGAATTGATGATCCTGTTTTTACTTTTAAATCCTTTGTGGGAAAGGTGGTGGTGGTCTCATCTCTTCCAGGGTTTCATTAGTTTGGAATTTAATACCAGGCACCACTGGGTTTTTATCTGTCTCGGCAGCTTGTCGAGGTGTTGCTGAGTTCCCTGCTGGGGCAGTGCTTTCTGCTGTGACATGATCAGTTTGTTCAGCATCCAAGTCCTCTGTTTCTTTTTCTTTTAGTGGGACTTTGTCTGCTGGGTTTCCTACTTTCTCCTTCAGTTGGTAGACACTCCTAGTAGTGATTGCTTTGCACTGTTCATGATCCATTATCTTAGCAACTTCAGTATTGCTAGGTAGTCCTCCTTGTGGTCTAGTGTTTATGTTCTGGGCAAACTGCCAACCTGAGTTTCCAGTGCCTTAATTGTTGCCTCTTGGTTCTGCAACCTCATCTCAGTTCTATTTATGAATGCATCTATTCTTTTAATGAAGTTGTTATTCTCTGCCATGTATGATTCAGTTTTCATCATAAAGGCTTTCAGAGAATTTTCTAGTAAATTTACAGGTTGCTGCTGATGCATCTGCTGCTGCGACAATGGTTGTTGTATTTGCTGCTGCAGCAGATTGTGCATTTGTTGCTGGAATCCTGGGGGTTGAGTAGTTGGATTCAAGGCATTGTTAGGATTACTCCATGAAAAATTTGGATGCCTCTTCCATGAGGGGTTGTATGTGTTGGACATCATATTGTTTCGGTTATAGTTTCCAACATACAGGCTAGATTCTTGATTCTACATACATTTAGAAGAATTGTGGTTACCTCCACATAAATTGAAAAAAGAATCAATGGCCTTAACCTCATGGGTATTGTGCTGTAGTTGCATGTTTTGCACCATCTTAGTAAGAGAGGCCAATTGTGCTGCGACTGAAGTTGATGTTTCTAACTCATTCACTGTGGCTTGGCGTCTTACTCCTCGCCTTGATGTAGGGAATTGAAAATCGTTCTTGGCGAGTTTGTTCAGGATTTCAATAACTTCCTCAGGTGCTTTATCAAGGAGTGTTCCATTGGCAGAGGCGTCTAACATCATCCTTGTTGGGGCATTGGTTGCATTGTAAAACATGGTTACTTGTGTCCACAAGGGAAATCCATGTAAAGGACACTTGTGCAGTAGCTCCCTATAGCGCTCCCATGCCTCATACATTGGTTCATCATCTACCTGCCGAAAAGAAGTAATTTCATTACAAATACAATCATATAAATTAGTCGGATTAAAACGTGTAATGAAATCACGACAGAATTCACTCCAAGATCCTATTGATCCTGCTGGAATGCTGTTTAACCAGGTTTTTGCCCTATCCAATTTCAATCTCAATACATCTTCATGGACACCTTGGATTTTGAATGAATTGCATATCTCCATGAATGACTTGAGGTGCTGCCTGGCATCTTCAGTCATAGACCCATCAAACTGTCCAATAGTGTTGAGCATATTGAACATGACAGGTTTTAGCTCAAAGTGGATTGCTTAGATCTCTGGTGTAATGACTCCTAGATTTAACCCATTCAAATCCTCTTCCAAGAAGTCTCGAACAGTAAGCTGTCGCGGCCCTAGTGGCGGCGGAAAGCCTCCATTACCGGCAGGTAAGTTTTTTCCTGCCGGATGATCTGCCATAGCTCCTTGGATTTGTCTCCTCAACCTTTGTCGTGTACGTTCGATTTCTAGATCTAGTTCTTACAAAGGGTTGGTTGAGTTGGCCTTGGTCATACATCTAGAAAAAACGAAGTAAAATAAAAATTAAAATTAAAAAGCAAGAAAATAAAGAAAACAAAATTTAGTTGTCAATTCCCGACAACGGCGCCAAAAACTTGTTGCGTGTCAAAAGTGCGCAAATTGTGCAAGTGAACATGTCACAAGTATTAAAGTGATAAGTATATTAGATATCATCTCCACTAGGATTGGTCTACTTAATATGTCTTCTTTTGTCTTCTTGCTCTGAAAAAGAATAAAATAAAGACACAAGTAAGATTGGGGTTGATGAATACTAAATAAAGAAAACTAAAGAAAGAGAGAATAAACACACTAAAGAAGTGTCCAGGATCCAGTTGTGTTGTATAGTGGATTCAATTGACTTGTTTCTGTCCAATCCAATCACACTACACGGCCTCGGCAGTACTGTAGATTACTGCCTCGACAGCGATGATGCTTATCTGCCGCGGCAATCTCTTGCTCTTGGGTAGACTTTATCAAAGTTCGGCAAAGTGTCCTTTCATGACTCCGCTTATCTCTAAGTCAAAGTACTGTTGATGACCAGTCCTTAATGTTACCTCTCGGCGTGAATCAATTATAATCACCAACCAATCCCACACTTCTTTTAGCCGCTGAAACTCTTAACCTATCTCTAGGCCGAGTTAGTGTTTCCCAATTGAAACATCGTACTTATTCCTTTTGTGAATCTAACTCTCTCGATATTAGATAAATGGATTACTCACAAACTTCTCTGTCGAGCTTGGATGCAAGAACAAAAAATGACAAAGAATAAGCAAACCTTGATATTTTATTGCATTAAAACAAGAAACAAAAGTCAATCTCTTCTCACTAATACTCTACAACCTTCACCTAAGCCTAAAGAAACTTAAAACATAATAAAAAGTAAAAGAGAATTCTAAAATCTAAGATGGATTTGGCTCTCTATGATGCTAAGTGCTTTGTGCCGAAAACTCTCTTCCTCTTCTTGGATGGCTAGGTATTATATAGGCTTGGTCTAGGGCAAACCTTTCCTAAGTAGGAGTATAACTTGGAGTAGGACACAAGTCAAGTCCATAAATAAAATATTTCCAAGTTTATTCCAACTAGGATTCTTTTCCGCGTGGCCTTTGACTTGGGCTTTCCATGTGCTACCCAGCTCTGATTCATGTGTTGCTTGTCCAGAAACGTCCAACTCATTTTTTTCTTCAAGTTGCCTACAATATCGTTACTTGTCCTTCAGCTGCTGCCTCGGCATCAGGTCCTGCCTCGGCCTTAGTCGCTGACGCGAAAATAGTTTTTCCTGCACAGACACATAAGTACAGTAAAACTCGCCTTTTCTATAAGTATCATCATTATATGTTACAGAAGTAGAATATCTAATTATCTCACATTAAGCACATGCATTGGTCCAAGTAGGTGTAGATTTAGTGATTATTGTCCAAGAAAGGTAAAAAAGTGATAGTGATTTAAAAACTTATCAATTTGGTCCATTTTGTGTCATTTCTCGGGTTAGAAAGGTAGCATATGAGTTGCAATTGCCAAGGGACTCAAAAGTAGATTCAGTTTTCCATATCTCTCAACTGAAGAAGCACATTAGAGCAAAGCCACATCAAACTGAGTTACCAGTTATTGGAAGTGATAGAGGAATTGCTAAGGAACCGGCGAGAATTATAGAAAGGAGAATTGGGAAGAAGGGAAACCGAGCCATAACTGAGGTTTTGGTAGAATGGACCAACTCCTTTCCTGAGGATGCTACCTAGGAATCCTTGCAACAGCTTCAAAACCAGTTTCCAAATTTCCATCCTTAAGGCTAAGGATGTTTTCGAGAGGGGGCATTGTAAGGAAGCTTTTCTGAAAGTTAGTTTGTTAACGTTGGGAATTAAAATAAGTTAGCTGTCGGTAGGGGTTAATGAAGTGCTGCGTTTTGGACTGAAGGATTGGGCTAAATGAAACGCTGCGTTTCATCATTGGAGATATGATTATATGTTTGGAGCACTAACCGTTAGTTTTTGTCGATTTCCTGAATACAAAATCAGAGTTGTTTTTCTCTGAATTTTCTCATTCTTTCTCCATTAATTCTTTCTTGAATCTTTTATTTTCTGTTAGTCTGTTTCAGGTTGTTACAGATTCCCATCTCCAAAATTGATCTAACCTCCTTCCAAGGTTTAAAAACAAGTAAAATAGAAGAAAAACGAAGAGATTTTGAAGAAAAAAATATAGGAAAATAAACCAATTTTTTTTTTAAAAGAATGTATATTTACCTTGAAAATATGATGAAGAATATGTCTTGGGAAGGAAGAAACCAAAATCTTGGACAAGGGTTTAGAGCTTGTTGCAAAACTAGAGTTTTTTAAGTAAAACCGAAGAAGAAAATTATAAAGAATTAACCAAACTAATTTTTATTGAAAAGATTGATGTTTAACTTTGAAAATATGATGGAGAGGCTTCCAAGAAGATGAAAATTCGTAATTTTAGAAATAGGTTTAGGTTTATGACATAAAAATAGGGTTTTAGGATTAATATTAAGTTATTTGGGTTATTAATTAAAATTATGGGTTATGAGTTATTAAAATAGAACCTTGGAAGTCTTAGTTCATCTAGGATTAGGATTGTATCAAAGCCTCTTAAAGATTCAAATTTTTGGCTTAATTTATGAAATTGTCCTCAAATTTTCAATTTTTCAAAATAGTCACTAATTTCAAAATCGTAGGGATTCAAGGGTCAATTTTCAAAATTGATTTGATATAAGTCAAATATATACTAAATAATGATTTTAGGATATTTTTCCATAATTTATTTTTGTTAAAAATCAAAATTTTAAGTATGTAATCCCGAACTAGACTAAACCGACGAAACCGGTTCGCTAAACTTCTAGGCCCAATTTTGGGGCATTACAAGCATCCACAGAATACAAATTTTTCTGACAGGTTTTCTGCAGAAGGAATGCCACTACTTTCAAAAAATTACCCAAAGCAACCTATTCCTTTGCCAAACCCTACAATATCTATAGCACCCATGATGCCATATCAGCAGCAACAACCATTCGCCCCGAGTTTGAGTATACTACCTCATATGATCTTATTTGGTGGCCTGTCAAGTTTATTTGCTGGATCGACCTCTGCACCTAGGCTAAGAATCGCCGATGCCGTTAAACTATTAAAGTTAACCCTTATAATTTTAGGGTTTGGGATAAAGGTTAAGGTTAGGATTTTTTGAGAAAGATGGTAAAAATATAAAGTTTCAAATTTTTAGGGTCAAAATAAAGATAAAACAAAAGTATAATAATAGTTTAATGATTATTTAAGCAATTTATCATTTTTTATTATGTCAGATCATCTTTTTGTTAATATTTAACGGTACTTAACGTTGGAGTGAATAAAACTTTACGCCCCGAAAACGATAGTGACCTTTCTGGTCGTTTTTCAAAATTGGTGACTGAAAATGTACTGAGGGTAAACGAAAGTTACTAGCGCAGTAGTTTACCCTTTAAATATCTAGTCTAATTTGTAAATTTTTAAAATTTTTGTTTTTAAAAAATAATAATAATTTTGTATTTAGGGATGACAATAGGCCGAATTTGGATTAGATCTAGCTGGTCCTACATCCAGACCCATTTTTATATCCTGGTTTTAAACTTGTCTCAAATCAACAGGTCTAGAAAATTAAAACTCAGATCCTTATCTAATGAATCTCATGGATTCAATTCCAAAACGGATTTGTTAAAAAATGATGATTCAACCTATTTTTAATATAATAAAATTGTCATTGACTAATTTTACATCACATCCTCCAATGAAGGAAAGATTAATTTCAATAGAACTAGTAACAAAATAAAAAAGATAAATTAAAGTCTCGAAAAACTTCAATATAATTGCACAAGTATCTTTCATATAACACAAACATTAATAATGGAACAAGCATATGTTCCTTCAAAATTATCTTTGTCATAAATCAATAAAAATTATATTAGAGAATAATATGAAATATAAAATTTAAGCAAAAGAAGGAAAATAATAGGGTAAAATACAACGTAGATCACTCAATTATGTGTAGGGTTATATTTGAGTCACTCAATTATTAAAAATTACATTTGAGTCACTCAATTATAGGTGAGATTATATTTGGGTCACCTAATTAATAGATGATATTACATTGGATCACTCAATTATAAGTAAGGTTATATTTGAGTTACCCTTTATATTTAAGAAAAAGTTTATCAGTTCTTGTATTAAATTTATTAATGATTTCGAATGAAGTATCTAATGTTAACGGGAGTATACACGTGATTTGGAAGAAAAGTTACCAAATTGATTTACATTTTTAAATATAAAGGGTGACTCAATTGTAAACTTACCTATAATTGAGTGTACAAATATAACCTTTAATAATTTAGTGACTCAAATATAATTTTTAATAATTAGATGACCCAAATATAATATTAACTATAATTAAGTGACCTTTGTTGCAATTTACCTGAAACAATATAACTATTAATATGAACTATTTTTGTGGCATCTCCCTCTATTAAATATTTATATATATATTAAAACATATTCAATCATTTATATGTATTTTAAAATCAAAAGATGAAATTTTTCTATAAATAAGTAAATGGATTCAAGTTTAAATCTTAGTATTAGATCCAAATTTAAATTCGTACTTAAATTAAAAAACTCTATAAAATAAATATAATCTCAAATTAAAAAATTCGTACTTAAATTCGTACTTAAATTAAAAAATCTGACCTAAAATTATCAAATCCAAAATTTTAATAATTAAACCCTATAAAATAAATATAGATGTATGGATTCAGATGGTCTAGATCCATTTTCATCTCTACTTGTAACAAAAAAAAACGACTAATGAACTTGTGGAGCAAACGACCCATGCCTTGACATGACCTTTTCTAGTGTCCTCCAACGCACCTACCACTCATTTTCATAAAAAAATATGTGATGTATCCGTAAATAGTAAAAGAATTAACAATTAAATTTATAAAATAAAGCTGAGGACTAAATTTTAATGCACGGAGAGTATAAGGATACCAAGCAGATTTTAACCTATTTAAAATATTTTTTTCGTGATTATTATTATTATTTGACTTATAGTAAAAAAATTATCAAATTATACATTTTTAGATTGGTGTTTAAATTTTTTAGGCTCAAATAAGTATCTAACATTCTTTTCGTTAACATTTTAGGTGTTATTTTAGGTGTCTTGTTGTTAGATCTGACAAATTTGATCCGAGACTTGAACTAAATACTAATTATCCGATTTGAAACCTAAAATTAACACAAACACAATGACTTAAATTTAATCCAAAACTAAAAAACCTGAAACGAGGTAACCCAAAATTTAATTAATCAAAAAGTGACCTCAACCAATTTTCAACTGAATATAATAGATACAAACCGAAGACAACCTAAAATAAAGAAAATATATTAAATATATAATTAAAGATGAGGTTTGAATTATCGCAGAACTCAACAAAAAGCCAAATATACAAACTATATAAAGTTATATATAGAGTGAAAAAACCTAAGTCGACTCGAAAACTCTATTAAAACTGATTGAGCTCATATTAACCCGATGTTAACCCTACATGAAATCCATTGAATCAATATTAACCGAACTAAAAGTTAACCAAACTAATAAACAACTAAACCAAAATAATACCAAACCAAAATCACCATAGACTAAAACTAAAATTGAACCAAACCTGAAGTTAACTTAAATTTAACGTAGTTAAACCTAAAATATTCAAACCGAAAGACTTGTTTACCGTTACTACTTGCCGATTAATGGTCATCTAAAAAACTTTTAGCTAATAAAAATATGACATCAACATGTTTTTTCTTTTCTTATTTTAATTATACTTTTAAAAGTATTTTAAAATTCTCAAAAAATTTTAAAATAATCTCTAAATAACCAAGTTCTTTAAGTCTTAAATCTTGATGTCAATCCTTGTTTCCATCAACTATTGGCAACGTGCACACTATTTTTGTTATTGAATACCACGACCATTTTTTCTTTTTTTTTTAATTACTAAAAGTTGAAAATTGGTGTATTTAACATCAAAATAAAATCGAACAACAAAAAATGATAGAAATAAAAGATGATCGATTAAACAAAAATAATGTGTTGATTTGGCGACGAGAGAATGAAGTTTTATTCGATCGTCGACAACATAATGAACGAAGAAGATAGTGGTCAAATTAGGGATAAAAAGATTTGGGGTTATTTTCTATCCTTATTAATGCAATCTAGTTTTTCATAGTTTGTTCTCTCTTGGCTCTCACTCTTTCTTGCATGTGATCTCAGAACATAAGTTTGCGAGGAAAAAGCTATTTGTCTAAACTAGGGATAGTTAGACTCACGAAACGAGAGACTACGGTCTTTGCTCTTAGGCATTGGCTAATCCAACAAGGATTTTAGCGACTAAAGAAAGCATATTATTGGTTGTTGTTCACCCTTAATTCACGTCGGGAGGTATTATCAAGACGTGATCTTCAATAGTACGTCGAATTAGGGATAAGGAGCAGACAATTAAGGATGCTCTGTCAAATTATGGAAAGTTGAATTGTTGACAAGGCATAACCTGCCGAGGCAGCCAAGGCAACCCTTCAGCGACCCGCCGAGACGGCACTTCAACCCCATGCATTAATAAGAGGATAATATATTGTAACTGGACTCCACTCTACAAAGCAATCGACCACTTCTTTCATCAAATTTTCAGTTATTTATTTAGTTTATTTTTCTTTAAGTTAATCATTTTCCAATCAAAATTACTTGTGTTTTTATATTTATGTGTAGTAATAAGTTTCCGCATAGGTAATACAGTCCCTGTGGGATCGAAAATCTAAAGTATTACAACTTGGCAATAGGTGGAAACTTTATTTCATAATACAAGACTCCAAAATCATCACCATAGAGTAAATATTAGAGAGTAGCAAAAAAGTTGTTTCATTTTAGTTATTAATTTGTTAACAATTGCTTGTTTGTTAAACAATCTATTAGGACTTTGGGTTATATAAGACCATCAATTGTATTGAGCTAAGCGGTTTTTTCCATTAAAATCAATAAAATAATTTCCATATTCATTTTCTTTGTATTTACTTTATCAAAACACAAACCGTCACTACCTCTTCTAATATCTATCTCAGGCCACCATGATTCCATCTCACAAGGAGAAAAGGATGAACAATATAAGAAAATATTAGAGTTACGACTAAGGATGACAATGGATCTTGAACCCGACCCAAATCCGTAGATCTAGATCCGTTTTAATTGGTCTGGATCCTAAAATTTTAGACCCGACGGATATGGGCCGGATCTGGATCTTCTGATTAAAGTAAGGATCTGAATCCGGATCTGATACTAAGATCTGGACCTTGACCCGGACCTATTTACCTATTTATTAAAAAACTCACCTTTGGTTTTAATATATATAAAAATATATAATAGTAGGTTTTATATTTTGTTGGGCTTGAATGGGGCTCGATGAATAACCGATATAGCTTGCCAAGTTGATGGAGAACATTTGGGTTTTTGTTGTGGAAGCAAAAAGATAAGAATTGAACACAAGGATTTTAGAGTGGTTTGGCCTTCGAACAAGCACCTACATCCACTACCTTAGCTTCCCACTAAAGATTTCCCAAATTCACTAACAATCTCTTTCTTTTGAGGGAAAAAGGGCTAACCTTACAAACTTGATTCAAACCCGAATCAAGCATCCAAAGTTCACAACCCGAACTTTGGGAATCCTCTCAACAAAAAGATAAACAAAGAAAACTTTGATAATCTTTCTAACAAGGCTAACTGTTTGCAACTAAGCTCTCACTCAATCCTAAGACACTTGAGCATACATAAACATTAAGCTCATAAGTGTTTTTCTACCCAAAGATGAGAATTAATCTCTAAAAAAATCTTTCATCACATTGTTGTTACAATGTAAGCATTAGTCTTCTCTTGATGCTTCCTTTTATCATCCCAAATGAGTTTCTAGCCGTTGGTGACCGTTGGGATTGATTTGGAGCCGTTTGGAGTTGATTTTGAGGCTTATTTCTGCTTCTGATACAGGAGGTATCGAAACTGGTAACGGCTAAGAAGTCCTATGTGATTTTACCTTTCGCCAAATTGTAGTATTTAAGATGTCGAACCCACAGGGATTGGGTTGACTTCACTACTTCTTAATCTTGCACTTATAAAAAAATAAAAACACAAGTAAATTGATGGGTTTGAGTACTAAATTAACTACTTGAAAACAAAATAAAAGAGAAAATAAGAATTATAGAAGTGAGGCCAAGTTGAGTGCTTTGTATAGGGGAATTTAGTTGTACTAATTATCCACTTATTAATGCAATGGGTTGACTTGCCGCCTCGGCAGGTTGCACTAAAGGTCGCCGCAGCTGACTAGGCGGGGTTATGACTCATCGACAATTCAATTTTCCATAGTTCGACAGAGCACCCTTGTATGTCTTCTTCCTTATCCCTAAGCGAAAAAAACTGTTGAAACCCACGTCTTGATGATACCTCCCGATGTGAATCAAGGGTGAATAATAACCAAAAACATGCGTCTTATTAGTCGCTGAAATCCTAGATGGTTTATCTCTAAACCAGATTAGTCATTGCCCTTGAGCAAAGACCGTATTCTCTCATTTCGTGAGCCTAACTCTCCCGATATTAGAAAAATAGTTTTTTCTTCACATATTATCATCTCGAGCTCATATGCAAAGAAAAGTGATTGCCAAGAGAGAATAAACTATGAAAATAGGCTTACATTAATAAATATCAAATACAATACAACTTCCTTCCCCAACTACTCCACAAACAACCTAAACCTCGAGAGGGTTTTAGAGCATGGTGTAATCGGTGGCTAAGGGTTTATGCTATGGGATTCCAACTCTCCTCCCTTATATCAATCGATCTCTATGTCTAGCCCTAATGCATGGCTTATATAGGCCAAGCTCTAGGTTAAAGTTTTCCATGCAAGGAAAGAGTTCTAAGAGGGAAACAACACAATCTTCTAATTAAATCTTCTTTATTCTATTTCCTAAAATAAATCTTCTTTCCCGCGTTCGACTTTGACTAGGGCTTGACTTTTTATATCGGCTCCGTCTTTCTCTCGCTCTTTGTCCGTTAGAATTGGTATCTTTTTCTCTATCTGTTGAGCACCAGTTGTCATCTTCAATCTGCTGCCACGACATCCAAAGTGATGTCGTGGCGAGTGCTTCATCTGCAATTCAACTTATTTACCAGCATCCTTATTCTTGTTTGGCTATTCCTCTGAAGTGGTTTCCTGCCTAGGAAAGAAAACCATCAAATGCATCTGTTTTATGCCAAATAATGGATAAATTCAAGTTTTAAGTATTTGGATGCTGAAATATGGAAAATAAGCAGAATTATCCAATAATGCCCTCAAATTTGTCCTTTATTAGCAATAAACGAGTGGGAAAATGATATAAAAATTAGGACTTTTAGACACTCATCAAATACCTCCAAACTCGAACTATTGCTTGTCCTTAAGCAATGCAAAAGATATATTTAAGTAAGGAATTTTAAAATAATATATCGTCCTGCCTGACACGGCAGAATTCCCTTCTTGACTCGGCCACTTCTAGGTTCTAGGAATTCCTCTACGAGTGTTTAGACCCATTATCTAGCAGTGCGAAAAAGGAAATAGAATGAATAGAAAAAGTACCAGCAATAATGTCTGGCTCATCCCAGTCCTCATGCCTCCTCGTAGCATAAACCAACCCGGGTTGAGATGCCCCAGATCTGGTTGATCCTCTAAACTGACTAGGTCTGCCTCTACCCCACTAGTACCAAATACAGTAGGTCTACCTTGACCTCTTCCCCCAACAAGGGTCTGAACTAAAGCCTGAGACTGCCCCTGAGCATAAATAGACTGAGGTGATACTTGACAATCCCTAAGACGGTGATCATAAGAACCACAACAGAAACAAGCTCCACTCCTCATTTGACACTCTCCAGAATGTCATTTTTTGCAGAATGAACACTATGGCAATGCACACGTACTAGTGTACCCAGCTCCACTAGCAGCTAGAACAACAAACACTGTTGGCCTAACCCGTGAAGAACTCTGAGGCTCAAACTTATCTCGGCCCCTCTTTCTGGACTAATAACCCTGAATGTGATGTACTGATGCTGCAGGTTGATGTCTAGCTCAGTCTTGGCCTTGGGATTCCAACCGAATCCTCAAATTCTCGTTATGCCAGATATTCACGCCTCACACAACGATCCTCAAAAGCCTGCCCGAAAAACTCCAAACTGATCTGATCTGTAGCAAACACTATCTCCTTAGCCTCTCACCAATTAAGGGTTTCACCCTGCAGTAAAGATATGGCTACTCTTAATTTTCTAAGGGATACTCCATCTCAACAAATAGACGCTGAAGCTTCTTCAACTAGTATTCTGCCTCTGTTGGGCCTGTACTAATCTTACCATCAAACATAGTCAAGCCGGCTGCCAAAAACTCTATAGGTATGGGTTTCCTAGAACCCTCAGACTATCGAAGATATCGGAGCAACTCTCTCTGAATAGTCACAGAATCCAATCCCACAGACTCACTGTCTCCAGAAACATATGGTCCTTTACTCTGGACTAGCTGATTAACCTCGGCTTGTTGAGCCTCAGTCTAAACCTCAGGTTGATCTTCCCCTCTTATATTGTGAGCTAAAATCTGATCCTGTGGCAGATCCACAAGAGGCGGGACATCACTAGCAAAACCAACAGAACGACCTCGGCCACAACCTCTCCCGGTCACTAAATGTGTACTCCTACGAGATGGCATAGTAGTATATCTATTGAAAAAATAGATAGAATCTTATATTACAATAGGTACTTGGAGTACTATTCAAAATATTTCAAAAAAATATAAAATACGATTTAAAACGAGACTTTGAATTATCAAAATATGATTACAAAAATCATTTTCAGGTCAAAATTATTTTGGACCTCACAGTCCGTGGGTTGAACCTGGCTCTGATACCATTAAATGTAACCTCTAAATTTAACCTAATTTCTTAGATTAAAAATTAGAGTTTACGTTATTCAAACTTGTTTTATAAGTTAGGATTTGAATGAAATAAATATAAATTTTTTGATAAAGTTATTAAATAATTAATAATTTAAAATTCTGAAATAAATTAACATAAAATACTCCAAGATTCAACCCATACATTATAACAATTCAAAAATCCGAATAAATAATATTTAAAGTCCATTACAGAAAATTATTAATTGAAATAAATATAAGTCTGAAACATTGTAAACGTACGAATTAATAGAAATTCAGATATAACAGTCCTCCAAGTACTGAATTCTAAAACGAGTATTTGAAATAGAAACTGAGAAGGTGTAAGTTAGGGAGCGTAGTATGTCTCTAGTGTGTAGATAAACAGAATCACAGAACAGATGATGTAATGTATGCATGATATGCACCCAACACCGAACGCCAACATAAGAGTAGGTCCCCCTCTGAACCAATCTAACTCCTTCACACCAATAGAAGTGGAATCTCTACCCGAAGGTGGAGCCACTGAATAGAAGTGGAACTCGACCCGAAGGTGGAGCCACTGATTAGAAGTGATAAAATCACTGAACTTCCCCGTACAATCAATCAAATCAATGCAATGATATGAACAAATATAGAAACAAAATGCGTTCCTTAATATCTAACAAGAGGTATGCATGATAATATCATAATCAAATATGCAATTATTTGACTTAGAGCATGGCATTATGAGATATATCAGTAAAATACAAGGATGATGCAAACTACATGATCGTACCGGAAAACAGAATTTGCACACACAGAAGTAAAAAGAATGAACAGAAGAGACACACCTAAAACAGAAAACTCAACGCTGAGAATGACGTCTACTGGACTTGGCTCTAGTACTAGATCGAGCAGGTTTTGAACCTATGAGTAACAACAAATATCAGACATACTACTATACCACTATATCGTAAGTACACTAATCAAAATTTAACCAAAAACTCACGTGCGTGTCCCAAAGACTGATGAATAGGAGGTCGTCTAGTAGGAAGAGAAGGAAGATGCTCGGGGTCTGAATCCACGTCACCTGAACCAAACGATAAACTGAATTTAGAATCTGATAAAGATAACCTCTAATTAAATTATTCGAACTTAAAAGCCTTAAAAACGACATTTCGGGTTCAGATTTCAAAAACGGACCGTGCTATCGAACTCAAGACTTCGAAAAACATAAAGTAGGACCGAGTCGAAAAAAGTCAATGTTGACGTTAGCATTGGTCAACGCTGACGTCAGCAGTGATGTCAGCGGGTCTGGTCACGGGTCAGGTCGTGTCACAGTCAGGTCAGGTCTCGATCAGGTCGGGTCTCGGGCTAGACAAATTTTCTCGGAAAATCTGGAATTTCCAGGTCACCCGAGGTTTGATTCTTTCTCCCATTTTTGACTCTAACAACCTTATTCGATTCTAACAACGATTTAACCTTCTTTTAACACTCTAAACCAAAATAAACAACACTAAGACTCCCCTTAAAATTCGATCAAAACTTAACAAACCTTCCCTTACTAACAAAACTAAAACGAAAGGAAAAAGAATAAACTTACCAGCAACATGGAAGATTGATTCGCAGAAAACAGAGAGAGTGAAAAGAGTGCTACTCGGCTTGAGTTTTAGAGGTGAAGGAAAAATTGGTTACCAGATTTGAACTGGAAATAAAAGGAGAAATTAATCTTCCGAATTAAATCTGAAACGGGAAAGAAGGAAACTAAAGCTTGAAAAATTAGTAAGGGTAAAATTACCAGATAAGGGCCCATACTTTTTAAAACTAACCAATAAGACCCTCAAACTTTTAGAAATTACAAATTGGTCCCTGAATTTCAAATTAGGTTGCCTAAGAAAATTCCCAATTTCTAGGGTTTGAATTGGGTATTTAGGGTTTAAAGATTAGGGGAAAATTGGGGTGTTATAGAATCCAACTAGATCCGGTCCAGATCCTACCTGTTGTTATCCCTAGTTACGACTTAAGGCCAAAACCTATATGATGTGTTGATAAACATAAGGATCAACATATCCAAAGCTTACTATGTGAAAGAAAATATGTGATATGATATATTTATGTTATGATTTATAAATTGAAAATGACTTATGGACATGTTATGCCATGATATCTATGTGGTAATAATACCATCAATGTTTAAATTATCATGAGATTATTTTTTTATATTTTTTTATCATCAAGACGTATGATTTTATTAAGAAGGAGGGAATCATACATCGTCACACTTACTTCGGCCTCATTAAAATCCTCCCCTAAGCCTATGTGGGAGGAAAAGAGTATCAAAGCAAGCGAAAAAGAGGGAAAACACCAACCAAATTCAACGAAAAACTCATATCCACGACTTACGCCCAACACCCCATTTACCCAAAACATTTGCTAAACTATTTCCCTCCCGAAAGACATTAGATAAACAGACATTAGACAGTACATCACAACAACGATCAATAGAGTCAAACCAATGTCGCAACCGCCACGGTCGTTGTTCCACATTAAGCACCCATGAAATAGAAATCTGAGAATCAGACTCCACAATGAAAAGGAGCACCTCCCCTATGATGCCTCCCTCAACATCAACAACGCATGATAAGTGCTCAACACACTATCACTTTATACTTCTTTTATCGGCATTTATCACCAAATATTCACCCACTTGAACCAATGCATATGCTTAATGTGATATATTTAGAAGTTATACTTAAATAGATACTATTTACAGAAAAAGGCACGTTTTACTGCGTTTTCATACCTGTGCAGGAGAACTAGTGCCGCGGCAGAGACAAGGCCGAGGCAGGACCTGATGCCGAGGCAGCAGCAGGAAGACAGGAAGCAAAGTGATAGGCGATGGAAAGACAAAAATCCAAGGAACGTGTCTGGACTTGAAGCCCATGAATCGGAGCTGGCTAGCACAAAGAAAAGCCCAAAGGAAGACCACGCGAGAAAGCCCCTTTGCCGAATTCAAACTTGGAAATATATTATTATTATGTACTTGACTTGTTCCCTACTCCAAGTTGTATTCTACTTAGGAAAGGTTTGCCCTAGGTCTAGCCTATATAAAGACCTAGCTACCCAATGTAATAGAAATCGAAAAATACCTAGGGAGAGCCGACTTCTACTGTTGTTTCTTTCCTCTCCATCATGTTCTAAAACCTTCATAGGGTTTAGGTGAAGGTTGTGGAGTATTTGTGACAGGAGATTGTACTTTATCTTTCATTCAATGCAATAAAGATTATCAAGGTTTGCTTATCCTTTGTTATTCGTTGTTCTTGCATTCAAGCCCGGGAGGGAAGTTTGTAAGTAATCCATTTATCTAGGCTCGGGAGAGCTAGATTCACGAAAGGGGTAAGTACGGTGTTTCAATAGCGAAATACTAACTTGGCTTAGGGATAGGTTAAGAGTTTCAGCGGCTAAAAGAAGTGTGAGATTGGTTGGTGAGTATAATTGGTTCACGCCGGGAGGTATCATCAAGGACTAGTCATCAACAGCACTCTGACTTAGGGATAAGCGGAGTCATTCAAGGACACTTTGCCGAACTTTGGTAAAGTCTGCCCACGAGCAAGGGATTGCCGCGGCAGACAACGTTATCGCTGCCTAGGCAGTAAACTGCAGTGCTGCCGAGACAGAGATATACGATTGCATTGGATAAAGACAAGTCAATCAAGTCCACAATACAATACAACTGGATCCTGACCCATCTTTCTCTCTGATATTTCGACACTTTTATTTTTATTCAATTATTTTAGTTTAATAAATCACACCCACTCATTTGTGTTTTTATTTTTCTACAGAGCAAGAAGATAAAGAGAACATATTAAGTATACCGATCCCTGAGGAGACGATAACTCGATAAATACTTATCACTTATTACTTGCGATGTGTCCACTTGCACTAAACGCGCACTTTTGACATGCGATAAGTTTTTGGCGCCGTTGCCGGGGACTGGCAACTAAATTTTGTTTTCTTTATTTTCTTGTTTTTAGTTATTTTTACTAATATATTTTCTTTTTCTTTAAAAATTATAGGTGTGTTTCAAATAAAGGATTTTTCAAGATGCAAGGAGAAAGAAAGAAATCTATTCGGGAGTTGATGTTGGAAGATATGAATCGAGCAAATCAAGAATCTCCTAGATTAAACGGTGATTATCTATGCCAACCTAGAGCAACCCAACAAGTTTATGCCTGTGCAAATCTTTGTTTTAATTGTGGAGATGATCATTTGGTTAGCAATTGCCCGTATAATACTGGAACATATGGCCACTTAGAGGACCATAGATGGAATCAACAAAAAAATCTTTCATGGTATGATCAAAACGCTCAAAATTTTTACCATGACAATTTTGTTAATGTTACAGATAAGCCATGGCAATATAATTCTTCTCAAGAGTATCCAAATTCATTGGAGGAAACATTGAAAGCATCAATGGCTAGAATTGAAGAATTTATGACAGAACAATCAAGGATATTGGATGCACATATAGCTAGATTGGATGCACCCTTGAAGGATTCAGAAGAGCAATTGCAGAAATCCATATATGCCATGGATGAGTCTCCTGAAATAATTGCCGCGGCAGAAGAGAAGCCTGAACAGGGCAATGTCACGATACCACTCAACGAGGCCGATGAGAGTAATGCTCTAGAAAATTATGAGGAGTCTGATTTCCAGGATGTTACGACAACAATGATGTTGAAAAAGGAAGCTGAGGATTACTCTCACTCACAGCTGCCGGGGCAGTTACACGACGACATGCTTGATCAACAAGATGGCAATGCCGTGATAATGGAATATGAGATGGTAACGAATAAACCTTTTGAATTCTTTAAAAACTCATCTCTTCCATTGCAGGTATTTTCCGAGGAATCAACGTTACAAGATTTGAAGTCATCACAAATAGGATATAATTATTTGGAAGATGATATTTTATCTGTGACAATTCCATCTAATATTAGTTCCAAGACAAAGTCTCTACTGATGGAGATTACTGAGAAGCATAAGAAACAATGTGGGTTGATCCTTGAAGACTTCAAGAAAGATGATTCTTCACTTGACTTACACCGAATTTTGGCAGAAGATTGCCACGGCAATTGGCTATCACAGCAATTGCCACGACAACGAAGGCTACATCCAACTATGATGGAAGTTAACGACAAGGAGGTAATTAAGTGGTTGGACGTTGATATAATTTTTTCTAACAAATTATTTTTGCCTTCAAGAATAATATCAAGTCGGAAGATAGGCATGGACTACAAAAGAACACGAACGGAAGACACCTCCACCATGATAGCACAAATGGGAGTATCCGTACCCGCATTAGCCCATATCTTCTCGAGTAGAATTGTCACTCGATGGAGGGTGCAGATGGACTATAAGAAATATCGGAAACGTCCCTCCATAAGTTTTCTTTATATTCTTATTTTATATTAATTTTCTCTTTTATTTTTCTCATGAATTCTCTTTATGGTATTTAGGAATAATTATCTTCTCATTATTTGGATGTTTCTTTATTGATGCTTATCTTTTTAGGTTAGAATAATAAGCAAAGATAAGGGGAAAATAGTTCACAGCAGGAACTCTGCCGAGGCAATACAATAGTGTCAGAGCCGCAGCAGTCTCAACGGGCAGAAAAGTGTAATGGCTAGTCCGCCGAGATCCCTGCCGCGGCAGAAAAGGAAACGACAAAAGAAGGAAACGGTTACAACGGCTAGTAATCTCAACGGTTACAAGGCCGAGGCCTATATAAGAAACTCCTTCCTCTTGAACTATTCACTCTTACTTTCTTGCTTTCTTTAGTATCCTTGACAATCCCTCTCTCAATTACTCTCTGCCTACTAATCCCTGTTAAATTTCCAGATTCTCTTCAAGAAAACCTCCAAGAACTCAATTTTCTCTTTCTTGATGGCAACTTACAAAAGATTCGCCCCAGCCAACGTGGAAGATCGATTCAATCGATCTTTCATCGCGAGGCAACTTTGGGAAGAACAAGGGTTCCAGCACGCGGATGAAGAGAATTATGGCATTGAACACTACTTGTTCGACAGAATAAAGTACCAAAATTGGGAAATATTCTGTTTGCAACCTGCCCAAGCAAACGCCACAATCGTGCGAGAGTTCTATGCTCATGGGCCCAGCAAAGACTCTCTCTTTGTTCACTGCCGCGGCAGGCCAGTGCAACTCGATGCCGAGACGATCAACAGCTTCTACGGCCTCACCTCGGACAGTGATCTCCATGCTGACTTCTTCGAAGATATCAATGTCGAGGACTATGAACTTATCAAAGACGATCTTTGTTACGCAAACACTCCGTGGGAAACCGATACCCATCGGGGTTCCGTAACAAGACAAAGTTTGAAGCCGGAGGCCAAGATGTGGAACACCTTCGTCAAACGACACCTCATCCCAACATCACATAATAGCACAGTGGATCGCAAGAGATTGGTGCTTATCCAATCCATCATCAACAAAAGGACCATCAACGTTGGAGAAATCATCCTACGAGAGATTCACGAGTGCGGTAAGAAAGATCGAGGACCATTGTATTTCCCTTGTTTGATTACGGGTTTATGTGTTTCTACAGGTGTGCCTATTGAAGAAACCGATGAATACACCCCCCCAAGAAGAGGATGGACCAGGGAATTCTGTCACAAAGTCATGCAGATCACACAAGCAGAGCCTGTCCAGGCAACACCTCAGCAGTTCACTGCCGACACTGCTGCCGGGGCCCCGTACACGGTAGATATGCCTGGTACTGCCTATACCTCTGCCGCAGCAGACCCGTATCAAGAAATCTTGCAGCGCATGGCCGCGATGGATCTTCGACAACAACGATACATGGAGTACCAACGGGACTTCAATGGAACGCTCGCCCAAATGATGATGCACGCATTCCCGGACCAAGGCGTCCAATACCCGGAGTTCCCAAGCAATATGTTCGTTACTGCCGCACCCTACACCGAGACTACACCAGCCCCAGGAGGACCGCGACCGTTCTTCCATCCGGACCCTCAGCCCCAATACCATGCTGCAGGACCATCTAGGCCAGCAGATTCTGCCGCGGCCTCATCTGTCAGCCGAAGGCCATCCAAGCGGAGAGCCGTTTTCAGCACTCCACCAAGATCGCCAATTATCATGGGCAGTCTATCTATCGAGATAGATGCTTATGTACACCAAGTCTCTACTGCTGTCGGCCCAAGTACACACCACACCGGAGGAGCCACTGCAATGGGAGGAGGAACGGACGTGATGATAACCAAAGAGATGGCGGATGTTGAAGAAGGAGAAGAAGTAGAAGCCCCGATGCATAGGACCCCACTCACTCGAGTCCAACCGCCAAGGCAAGCAAAGGCACAACCATCGCCCTCCCCAAGGACAAAGCACATGGCATCTCGGCAACGAAGAAAAATTGTTACGAGCAGCTCTTCGGAGTCGCTCTAAAATTCTTTGTCCTTTATTTCTATATTCAATTGCTTTTACTATCTTTCCTTACTGCATATATAATTCATATTCTGTTTTGCCGCTTATTCCTTCTAAATATAAAAGCATTGAGGACAATGCTTGGTTTGAGTTTGGGGGTGCAGATTTATTGCCAATGCAGCAATCTACTGCCGCGGCCGTGCCAAAAAGGGAGTATTCCAGTGAAAATTTTTTAATTTTTATGCTCCCCGCCTTACTTGAATTAACTGCCTACACTCTTGCACTGCTCATCATCAGTATTGCCTTAGTTTATTCTTTAAGGCTATAGAAATCTTTCTCCTTACCATGTTTAGGTTCTGTTAAAAGGGCTTAACCTTAGGATGCTTAAGGATGAAAACTTAGAAGCTTACTATAGGAAGAACTTTTAAACACTTTTGGGACTTGTGGATTATAGGAATTCTTTTAATGAACTTAGGTGATAAAGACTTAGATTTTTGGAAAAGTAACTAGAGGTGCCTACCACCGGCTCTAGAAAATCTCTTCTTCATGCTAGAGGTTCCCGAAATTGGCTCTAGTATGTATTAAGGAATATCAAAAAGAAAAGACAAAAAAAAAGATTTTTAGTCAAAAGAAAAACACAAGTCTTTGAGGTGCCCGAAACCGGCTCAAGATTTGGGGTTTGGAAAAGAAGAGAAAACTTAACCAATGTCTATTTGTCTTGAACTTAGAGTTTATCTAAGAAAGCCTTTAATCAAATTGTCCACAAAAACGCACACACTCACAATTCTTATAGTTTGTTTCTAGGTAAATTCTTAGGTAGCCGAATGGTTAAGGCTCAAAGATAGGCCTAGCTATGGTGGGGAGAATTGATGGACATGTAAGACCGAGAGAGAGTAGAGTTTGGCAAATTAATGGTTTGCATTGCTTGAGGACAAGCAATAGTTCGAGTTTGGGGGTGTGATAAGTGCTCAACACACTATCACTTTATACTTCTTTTATCGGCATTTATCACCAAATATTCACCCACTTGAACCAATGCATATGCTTAATGTAATATATTTAGAAGTTATACTTAAATAGATACTATTTACAGAAAAAGGCACGTTTTACTGCGTTTTCATACCTGTGCAGGAGAACCAGTGCCGCGGCAGAGACAAGGCCGAGGTAGGACCTGATGCCGAGGCAGCAGCAGGAAGATAGGAAGCAAAGTGATAGGCGATAGAAAGACAAAAATCCAAGGAACGTGTCTGGACTTGAAGCCCATGAATCGGAGCTGGCTAGCACAAGGAAAAGCCGAAAGGAAGACCACGCGGGAAAGCCCCCTTTGCCGAATTCAAACTTGAAAATATATTATTATTATGTACTTGACTTGTTCCCTACTCCAAGTTGTATTCAACTTAGGAAAGGTTTGCCCTAGGTCTAGCCTATATAAAGACCTAGCTACCCAATGTAATAGAAATCGAAAAATACCTAGGGAGAGCCGACTTCTACTGTTGTTTCTTTCCTCTCCATCATGTTCTAAAACCTTCATAGGGTTTAGGTGAAGGTTGTGGAGTATTTGTGACAGGAGATTGTACTTTATCTTTCATTCAATGCAATAAAGATTATCAAGGTTTGCTTATCCTTTGTTATTCGTTGTTCTTGCATTCAAGCCCGGGAGGGAAGTTTGTAAGTAATCCATTTATCTAGGCTCGGGAGAGCTAGATTCACGAAAGGGGTAAGTACGGTGTTTCAATAGCGAAATACTAACTCGGCTTAGGGATAGGTTAAGAGTTTCAGCGGCTAAAAGAAGTGTGAGATTGGTTGGTGAGTATAATTGGTTCACGCCGGGAGGTATCATCAAGGACTAGTCATCAACAGCACTCTGACTTAGGGATAAGCGGAGTCATTCAAGGACACTTTGCCGAACTTTGGTAAAGTCTGCCACGAGCAAGGGATTGTCGCGGCAGACAACGTTATCGCTGCCCAAGCAGTAAACTGCAGTGCTGCCGAGGTAGAGATATACGATTGCATTGGATAAAGACAAGTCAATCAAGTCCACAATACAATACAACTGGATCCTGGCCCATCTTTCTCTCTGATATTTCGACACTTTTATTTTTATTCAATTATTTTAGTTTAATAAATCACACCCACTCACTTGTGTTTTTATTTTTCTACAGAGCAAGAAGATAAAGAGAACATATTAAGTATACCGGTCCCTGAGGAGACGATAACTCGATAAATACTTATCACTTATTACTTGCGATGTGTCCACTTGCACTAAACGCGCACTTTTGACAACGCATAATGAAAACGTGTACCTCATCTTCATTAGAATCCGCTATCCCAATTGGCTCAAAAAAGAATGCTCGGATATGACTATCCGAATCACGCAGAACTCCCCCACGCGCTGCCTCACCCGGTTTACCTCTAGAAGCCCCATCGACATTAAAATTCATCACACCTAACGGAGGCGAAAACCATTCAACACCAATCCAAGTACCTCACGAAAGCTTTGTCGAAGTACAAAATCGTGGTGAATCCCACAAGGTACTTCCACAATAGATTCAATCCCAATCATCGCCCTCACCCAATGGAATGATCGTAATTGCACCAAGAAGAAAACCGCCTGACTCTTCTTTTTAACTTCGTTAAAGACAACGTCATTGTGTGATAACTGAAGTGACCATAACACAACTGCACAACTAAAATAACCAAAAAATTCGCAACTCACTAGAGAAAAAACCAGTCATGCATTGATGCGCAAACTCCACCACCGAAATGGGAAACACCATTGAGACATTCCACCATTGAAGAAAGAAACTCCATACCTGACACGCTAGCTCACAAGATAAAAACACATGATCCGTACAATCCTCGTCCAACCCACACCCACGGCAATGCAGATCTTCAATGAAAATACCCCTATCTGACAACATCCGTAACATTGGAAGGCGATTGACACACAAAAACCAAATGAAAGTCTGCAACCTAGGCGGAAATTTTACCTTCCAAATTCCAAATAAATCTGGGGCCTCCGAAACCCCCATTTTCGACATCATCCCATATAACTGTCGCACCGAAAAATCTCCCACCAAACTTGGCTTCCACAATAAGCGATCTTGCACCAAAGGATGCAATGAGAACTACGATACACAAAATTTAAGCTCCCTCAAGTGTTTCAACTCGAAAGAACGCAAACCTCATCGATTATTTTTTTTATATGTCATACGTATCATGTAAATTTATTGTGTATTGTTTATAACTACCTCACTAGGCTAAGTAAGCCTAACGTTTTAGTGTCTCATGCATTTTAGTTTTTTAGAGATTTCGAGATTAACGATCATGTAATTGCGTTGGAAGTCACCTATTTCATCCACATGTATATTATAAAATTGGCCCAAAGAGTATAAATGTTCAATGTGAATGAATGATAATTATCATAGGACGAAAATGGTTAACAAGACAAGTTTTTTAAGTTTAAAAGACTAATAAAAAAGCTAAGATATGTGGTGTTAGAATAAAAATATATTCGATACGAATATAAACCCAAGATCTATACATGTCAAATCATCAAGAATAATAAAATAAATAAATTGAATGCGGAAGCGTACCTGAATCCATTGATTCGGGTCGAATAGTATTTTAATCGGATAAGTAATAATTCTGTGAAATGGTTCTAAAAATATTAAAATGGTGTTTTAAAGTTAAAGGAATATTATTTGAACTTTAATTTGATTTTTAATTAGGCTAATTTTGTACTAGTGACTAAATTGTAATTTTGGGAAAGTTTTGGGGATTTAATTAGTAATTTTTGGCAATTAGGATTTTTGGTGACTAAATTGGAAAGCAAGCCATACTTAGAATCCTTAGAGGGCCATAAATCCAATTTATTTTTAATTAATGATTTATCCACCAAAATGGTTTTTAAATTGCTATATTGTAAATAATAATTTCATTTTCTTTTGTAACTTCCCATTTTCCCATCTTTTCTCTCAAGATTTTCTCTCATTTTCTCTCCATCTTCTTCTCCAAATTTCTTCAATTTCTTGCTGATTTCTTCATCATTTTTCAACAAGATTTACTTCATTTTATTCATCCTTTCATTCTCTACAAAGCCTACTCATCAATTTTGCAAAATCAACATCCATTTTCAAGAAATCAAGGGAGGATTTCTCATCTTTTGGTGGAGCAAATCTTTAAGGTAACTTTGCTGATTTCTAATCTTTTTCTAAGGTTATTTATTGAAATTCCCAAGTATTGGCTTGCTCATCAACAATGGAAACTTAATTTTGTGTTTTTAATTCTAGATTTATGGATTTTATGGAGGTTTTTGTGAAATCTTTTTAGATCTCAATTAATACTGTAATTAGGTTGATTTAATTATGATATTATGTCAATTAAATGATTAATTAAGTGTTGAATTGATGGCACATTAATTTAATCCCGGAATAATGTAATCGGTAGTGTTTTAAGGTGGTTTTCGGTTGTTTTAGGGGTTGTTTTAGGTGTTCTAATGTTGCTGGAGGTATAAGGATGGTTTGTAAGTTTTTTTGGTTCATAATTGAGGTGGATTAGATGTTAGATTCATTAGGTTTTGGGCTGATGACGTTTCGGATGCGTTTCGGCTAGGTTTCGATCTTTTCGGCTAGGTTTTTTGTAGTTTTGTGGTGATCGGTTGTGGCTGCTGTTTTGAGCATGTTATAATGTGAATATGCTCTGTTTTTAATGTTGTAGAGGAAGTGCAAGAAGGTGCATAAGTGGCTGGTGCTTTGGTGTTGCCGTCGGAACATCGACGAGGGCTCGTTTTGCTTGTCGGTGAGTGGTTTTGGGTTTAAAGTGAATCGCATTGGTTCAGTTCTGTTTTGGGGGCTATGGAATAGTGTGAAAACTTTTCATAGTTCAAGAGTAAGTGTTTTAAATGATGTTGATGCATTACCTCGATTTTCGGTTATTTTCGGTAATGGCATATATGTGAACAATGATTCACTATGATTTTGGAATTGTATATATTTGATTTTGAAATGATGCATGCATGTTTTAATTGCTGGAAATGCATGGTTTATAAAGACATCCATGGTTTATGAAAACATGAAAAATGAAGTGGAATAGGATATGGTTATTTGCCTTACATATGATGGTGCCATAGGGCATGACTTTTGGTTCATTTGTTGAACACATTATGGATGCATTATGAGCAGCAAATTCGCATGCATACTTGAACTTGATATTGGCTTAATGACACTAACTTTTAGATTCAAATACAAATGACATATCATTAAGATTGAGTGCACTATAAACATTATGGAAATAAAGGAAAAATGCCTACACGTAACAAGGGTGACTTTGTTTCCAACCGTGCGTGGTAGAGCTTGATAATGGTGACTTCGTGTCATGTCAATGGTGACTTCGTGTCATGTCAATGGTGACTTCGGGTCATGCCAATGGTGACTTCATGTCATGTCAATGGTGACTTTGTGTCATGACAAGACTAAAGGACTCAAGGAAAGGTTTTTGGTATTGAACATGAACATGATTGTTAAGCAAGCTTGGTTTTAGAAAGGCATTACAAGTTATGGTTTTAATTATGGTTTTAAATTGATGAATTGATGATCATGTTTAGAGCTTCCTCACTAAGCATGTTTTGCTTAAGCTCTCCTCTCATCTTTGCAGAGAAATAGCGACATTCGAGGCTACGTTCGGAGTAAGGGAACCAAGGGGAAGGTTATCTTAATTTTTGGTATGTTTTGGCAAATAAATTGGGGCTTGGCAATGTGTAAATCGAACCCATGTGAAGTGAGTGAATTTTTGCTTTGGTTAATGTTGTAATAAGACCTATAATATTTTGGATTATTAATTGATGGACTATGGTGTTGTTTGGATTGTTGAAGCATGTACATGCATGAACGTTTTTTATTTTAATCATATTTTAGGAAGCATGCCTATAGTTTGTATGGAGTCTTGATGTTGATAATTGTGTGCTTTAAATTGTTCTTTATGTTTAGGAATTATGCATATAGTTGATGGTGATTAATGGATGTGTCTTGAGTCGGTTGAATTCACTTGGTGTGACAGAATTTTTAGGTTCCAGGCACAAAGTTTCGAAACCTTAGGGAAGGTTTCGAAACCTTTGTCAAATAGTTTCGAAACCTTCCTGAAGGTTTCGAAACCTTGCGGGCAATTTTGATTCTGGACCCTTACTAGACGCGAAAAGCTTCGAAACCTTCGGGGAAGTTTCGAAACCTTTTACATAAAGTTTCGAAACCTCTGAGGAAGGTTTCAAAACCTTTGGCTGCCAGGAAATGGAAGTTGTTGGAAATTGTATTTTAGTCCCGAATATCCTTCTTTGTTCAATTAGGGTATCTACAGATGTTATTTTGAGCTGAAATTTCACATGGATGCATAAAGTTGATTAAATTTCAAGATGGATAACTTAATTTTGACGAAGTCCTTATAATTTGTAAGATTTACATTTTGGTCCCTAGATTAATGAAACTTGCAATTGATGATGTTAGAATGCTCCATTTGACTTGAGATTTACCGTAAGGGATAGTTGTACACTTTGATGGAAAGAATTTTTAATTTGTCATTAGTACGTAAAAGTTTTACATTTTAGTCCTTAATTTACTTAAGTGTTTAATCGAATGCTTGTATGTCATCGGATTGTTTTCGTTAATGCTTTGTATGAGATCAAGACTTTTAGGAACATAATTAATTATGCATCTAGATAAGAAAAAAATATCGGTTTTCAGGGTTGTTTATCGAATTGGACCTTAACGGGTTTAGTTCGATATTCCTCGTGTGACCCGTTAGTGTTGGTTCCGTCCAGGCCGGGCTAAGGGGGTTACAGTTTGATCTTCCAAGAAGTTAGATTTTCTTTTGCGGCACAACTCTCAGATGGGGAAAAGAGATATGCAAGTTGACCTAATTCTTGGGGACCATAACCCCTTTATATAGTTGATTTAATAACCAACTATTAAGTATTTACAATTTTGCCCCTCATCAAATTATAAATATGCCTTATGGTATCTACACTTTTAATTCCATGACAATTTAATACTTATAACACATGTAACATAATTGGTCACTTAATTACGTGTTAAACTTTATAATAGCAATATACATTATACATATGTGCCCATTGTTATTGAATTTTAATCCAACAATCTCCCACTTGGGCAACATATGTTTCCTGACAAATGTATAACCTTATGAGCTCAAAATTTGCTATCATATAATAAGTATTTTATAACAATCTCGTCCATCAATTATATAGATATAGGATCAAACCGGTCTTCATCATATCAATCAATGGTCACGTATACAAACATAATCAAATGACATAGATCAATCTTGGATGCGTAGCATGGAAATTACATGTAAATGTGAACCGAACATGCCTATTTCCAACTAGTCCTCTTTAAACTTAAGTGATGTCTTTATCCAAAATAAGAAAAAGGTGAATAAACTGAATACTTCATTTCTGATCAGAAAATAACCAAATACATAAATGTCTGAAAATAAACATAAACATAAAATGAACAAATAACAAACTCCCGCTCAAACAATAATATCCTAAATGATGTAACACCCATATGAATAGTGTGCTCATGAAAGACCTTTGGTGGTAAACCTTTTGTGAACGGATTCGCTATCATAAAGTTTGTTCCAATATGTTCTATAGATATTTGTCCACTTTGCACTCTTTCTTTTACAACTAGGAACTTTATGTCAATGTGCTTTGACTTAGAAGAACTACTATTGTTGTTGGAATACAACATTGCTGATTTATTGTCACAAAATAATTTAAGCGGTTTTTCTATATTCTCCAAAATACGCAGCCTAGTGATAAAATTTCACAGCCATATTCCATGATTTGATGCCTCATAACATGCTACAAACTCTGTTGTCATATTGGAAGAAGCTACAAGTGTTTGTTTGACACTTTTCTAAGATATAGCTCCAGCAGCTAACAAATAGATATAACCTGATGTAGATTTTCTGCTATTTTGACATCCAGCAAAATCAGAATCCGTATACCCTACAACCTTTAAATGATCTGATTTTCTGTATGTGAGCATATAATCTTTTGTTCTCTAAAGATACCTCATAACCCTCTTGGTTGCTTTCCAATGATCCATACCAGGGTTGCTTGAATATCTGCCTAACATCCCGGCAATATATGCAATATCTGGACGCGTACATACCTGAGCATACATTAAACTCCCAATAGCTGATGTATAAGGAATTTTATGCATTTCTTGAATTTTAAGATTACTTTTAGGGCATTGAGCAAGACAAAATTTGTCTCCTTTAGTAACAGGGGTGTCTATTGGTTTACTATTTTGCATGCCAAACCTTTTAAGTACTTTATCAATATAGTTCTTTTGTGATAATCCAAGAATACCTCGAGAACGATCTCGATGTATCTAAATTCCTAAAACAAAAGAAGCATCTCCAAGATCTTTCATTTCAAAACGCTTAGACATAAATCTCTTGGTTTCATGTAATAAATCTATATTATTTGTGGCAAGTAATATGTCATCAACATATAAAATCAAAAATATATATTTACTCCCACTAAACTTGTGATACACACAATCATCAACGATATTCGTCTCAAAACCGAACGAGACAATTACTTGATGAAATTTATGGTGCCATTGACGAGAAGCTTCCTTGAGTCCATAGATGGATTTTATTAATTTGCAAACCATATTCTTTGGGTTTCCCAACTTAAAGTTTTTTGGTTGCACCATATAAATAGTTTCTTTAATGTCTCCATTAAGAAACGCAGTTTTGACATCCATCTGATGTAACTCAAGATCAAAATGAGCTACAAGTGCCATGATTGTCCTAAAAGAGTCTTTTGATGAAACCGGAGAAAAAGTCTCTGAAAAATCAATGTCTTCCTTTTGAGTATACCCTTTAGCTACAAGACGCGCCTTATACCTTTCCACATTACCATTTGAATCCCTCTTGGTTTTAAAAATCCATTTACAACCAATTGGTTTTGCACCTTCAGGTAATGGGACAAGTTCCCAAACTTCATTGTATTGCATGGATTTATACTCTTCTTGCATGGCATTAATCCACTTTTGAGAGTTAATACTTTTCATGGCTTGATGAAAGTTGTTTGGGTCATCTTCCATCATTCCATTGTCATCCTCATTTTCTTGGAGAAACACAATATAATCATTCGGAATAGCATTTCTCATTTCTCTCGTGGATCTCCATAATGGCACATGTTATTGAGATTGTTGAGGTTGTTCTTCCGGAATAATTACTTCATTATGAATAGGAGGAAGTTGTTCGACATTATCTTGTTGAGGATTCGGATTCACTTCTTGATTGACGATGGGTATATGAACCTGAACATCATCAAAAGTGATAGTAGGAATTGAGTTAGAACTCAATTCTTCCTCAAAAGCAATGTCTCTAACCTTATTTCTTCCTCCAAACTCAACATCCTCAAAGAATATTGCAGTTCCCGTCTCAAAAATATTCTTAATTGTGGGATCATAAAACTTATAGCCCCTAGATCGCTCAGAATAAACAATAAAGTAGTTGCTTACTATTTTGGAGTCCAATTTCTTTTCATATGGCCTATAAGGTTTTGCCTCAGCTAGACATCCCCAAATATGAAAGTGCTTTAAATTAGGTTTCTCACCTACCCAAAGTTCATAAGGTGTTTTTTCAGCTGCTTTAGTGGGTAATCTGTTCAGAATGTACGTTGCTATCTTTAATGTTTCTCCCCAGAGAGACTCAGGTAAGGTAGAATGAGCAATCATACTTCTTACCATATCCTTAAGAGTCCTATTACGTCTCTCAGCTACACCATTCATACTTGGTGATCCTAGCATGGTGTACTGTGGGACAATACCACATTCCTCTAGGAATTTTGCAAAGGGTCCTGAACGTTGTTCACCTAACCCATCATATCTACCGTAGTACTCACCACCACGATCATATCGAACTTTCTTAATTCTTTTGTTGAGTTGATTCTCAACTTTAGCTTTATAAGATTTGAACACGTCCAAAGACTGAGATTTTTCATGAATGAGATATAAGTACCCATAACGTGAGTAATCGTCTATGAATGTTATGAAATATTGTTGACCATTCCAAGATGTTGTAGGGAATGACCCACAAATATCAGTGTGAATTAATTCTAAGACATCTGTAGAATGATTGGCACCTAATCTCTTAGTTTTGGTTTGTTTTCCCTTGATGCAATCAACACAGACATTAAAGTCTGTGAAGTCAAGGGACTCTAAAATACCATTAGACATAAGACGCTCAATCCTAGATTTTGAAATATGACCTAAGCATTTATGCCATAATGATACTGAATTTTCTTTATTGAATTTTTGCTTAGTACCACGTGATTCCACATGCAGGTTTCATTATAAGATGCAATTGTATCCAACAAACAAAGATTGTCATAGGTATTTAAATAACCAGTTCCAATAATACTAGAATTTAAAGACAAAGAAAACTGACTGTTTCCAAATGAACAATAATAACCAAATTTGTCCAGTAAAGAAACAGAAACTAAATTTCGCCTAAAAGACGGAACAACAAAAGTGTCTTTTAAATCCAAATAAAAACAGGTTCCTAATAACAACCTAAAATGTCCAATTGCTTTTACTTCTACCGATTTTCCATCGCCCACAAAGATGTTTCTTTCACCATCACTTAGCTTCCGGTAGCTGAGGCAACCCTGCATAGAAACACTTATGTGAGTAGTAGCACCAGAATCTAACCATCAAGTGTTTCTAGGTACTGAAGCTAAATTAGTCTCAGAACAGATCAGAGTAAGATTCATACCTTTTTTTGCATGCCATGCGTGATATTTCGTACAATCTTTCTTCATATGTCCAGACTTATCACAAAAGAAACAATTATTTGGAACTTTCTCTTGTTTCTTTTGAGGTGGACCCTTAGTAGCTTCATTCTGAAATTTTCTTTTCTTGCCCTTATCTTTAGAGGTACTGGTCAAATGAGCACTTTCTATTTTCTCACGCTTCAACCTGTCTTCCTCTTGAACACAATGAGAAATGAGCTCATTTAGAGTACACTTCTCCCTTTTACAGTTATAACTAATTTTAAATTGGTTAAACTGTGCAGGAAGCGAAACCAAAACCATAAGTATGAGTAAATTATCGAAAACTTGATTTGAAGTGCCTTAAGTTTTGAAACAATGTGAGACATTTCCAAAATGCATTCCCTTATATTTCCTTGACCTTTATACTTCATATACATCAAACAATTTAAAAGTGATGTCATTTCAACTTTATCGTTTTTAACAAAACGTTGTTCAATATTGTTAAGAAAATCCATAGCCCGTTTAGTATCTTCATATTCTGCACCTCTAAAATTTTTCGAAATGCTGTGTTTCATGATCTTCAGACTCATGCGATTAGAACGTTCCCACCTCTCAAAATCCCTTTTTGCATCAAGGGTGCTTGTCGCATTAAGAGGTGTAGGTTGTTCTTCCCTTAATGCAAGTTCCATGTCCATACAACCAAGCACTATCAGTAAGTGCCTTTTCCAATCCTTAAAGTTTATCCCATTAAGCATGGGTATAGAATTGACATTAGCAGATATTGTGGTAGCATAAGAACTAGCTGAATATAGAACAAAAATAAATAAATAAATATGCTCACATTAATATTTCATAAGTAAATAAATAAATTCAAAATAATGACTAATTTCCCTCAAGATACCAAATACAACATTAATCAAGTCTTTGGACAATAATATTAACTGTAAGCGGTACTCTTGTTGTAGTAATCAAATACTGACAATAAACTATGTCGAACAACAGGTTAATCTTTGGAGTAACGTATTGTACACATAAAATTACCTTATAATTGTCACACATTTATTAACACAGGTGTTGTTTGAAATTCATCCAAATATTAATTTTCCTTTGGGCCAATTAATAAACGCATGAATTACAAAAACATAAACATCTTGATAGTTTAAATAAATTAATCTACGCATAAGAGGTCACTTTGGCGGCATTATATTTCAATTAACCTACAAAAATATTAGACATAGTCAAAATATGAATTTATTTATTTCTAAAGGTTTCATATAATACCTAATGATCAAAACTAAAATTTTGATCCAACCGAAATAAATATATATTTTAAATAAATATATATTCTATATATTAATAACAATATATATCAAATAAACAATGATAATAATTGTTAAAAAAATAATCGGAAAGAATAAACCTAACGATTGCTTTAATGTACGATAATAATAAAAAAACAATCGCACAACAGTTATGAAAACCAAATTAAATATAAAATTCATAAGGTTAATGATATTATAAAAAATATCAAAACTGAAGTGAATCATATTGACTTCATCAGTTATAGTACTAAAATATAATTTTCAAATCAAAACGCATGATTTTGACAAGAGAGAACAATAGTAAATCCAACCGATTGCAAATTAAAAAAAAAGGAAAACTAATAATAAATTAAAGTCAAATCAAGTCCAAAGTTATGGACGCAAAACTAAACTGGATTCAATTGAAATTAGAAATCAATGGACGTAAAATCGATTATTAGATCTTAATGATTCGACATAATTTAGGCACTGATGTCATTTGTTAGAATAAAAATATATTCGATAGGAATATAAACCCAAAATCTATACATGTCAAATCATCAAGAATAATAAAATAAATAAACTGAATGCGGAAGCGTACCTGAATCTATTGATGGAGATTTTCCAAAGGGTTTGATCTTCCAAGAAGTTAGGTTTTCTCTTGCGGCACAACTCTCGGATGGGGAAAAAAGATATGCAAGTTGACCTAATTTTTGGGGACCATAACCCCTTGATTTAATAACCAACTATTAAGTATTTACAATTTTGCCCCTCATCAAATTATAAATACGCCTTATGATATCTACACTTTTAATTCTATGATAATTTAATACTTATAACACATGTAACATAATTGGTTACTTAATTACGTGTTAAATTTTATAATAACAATATATATTATACATATGTACTCATTATTATTGAATTTTAATCCAACAAAAGATGTTACGTGAAGTTATTGTTCCAATCAAAATTTCTAACCTTTAGATTTGTGTAGATAATCCCTACTGATAACTGTTGTGAGGTGGTTTGTGGATGTCCGAAGCTGAATAATAAATGCAATTAATTGGTTAAAAGGGTGATAGAGGTGAGGCCTCCACATCCAATGACAAAGCAAGCGACTGGTCTTGCCTTTGTTCTTATCCCAGACCAACGCCAAGACCAAGTTCATCCATCAACAGATATCATACGAATCTCATCGCTTTATCCTCGTATTCATTCCCTTTGTATATATTTAGGCCATCCATTGATAAAGATTTTGAGATTTATATAATTTATGAAAATGAGATTTTTAATTTATTTTTATTAAGACATAAATTTTTCTTTAAAGTAATTATTTTAATAAAAATATTATTATATTATCATCTTAAGAACTTATAAAGATTTAAAAATTAAATATTTATATTTATAAAATGATATTCTTTTATATGTTTTAAATTTGAGATTGTTCTTATTATATATATACACATAATTATATATAAAAAATTATAATTTTATAAATAATTAATTTAATTTAATTTAGATTTTTTTTCTCTTAGAGTCATGTACAATCATTTCTATCTCGTCTGTTTAAAATTTTCGTTGGTATCCATGCATGCATCTCAATGTTCTCTTATCCATATTTCTATATCTTTTCTTTCTATGTGATTTTTGAGTAAAAATCTTTTACCTTCTAAAAATATATTTTTTCATATCTCGTGTTAAAATTTTTTAAAAGTATTAAATTTTAAATCTTAATTTTTTATATCATAATTCATAAACCACAAACCTTACACCTTAAAAAAGATATAGTACCCCTAATTTCTTAAACCCTAACAACAAACCCTAATCTTGAACCCTAAACCCATTAATTTAAAGTGAAGGTATAATTAGAAGATAAACGATTTATACCCATAATTTCTAGATTTTAATTTTATGTTCTTAAATACTAAATTAGGAATGATAAAATAATTCAAACATGATTTATAATTATATTTTATTCTTGCTGAAAATCAGAATCAAGATACCTAGGTTTTAAAAGTAAAATCTCATGATATGGTTTGGATGTTAAATTTAATTAAAGTTCGGTGGGAGGGGTTGTTGTCTATCTCAGTTTATTAATATAATAAAATTTTAATTGAAATATTAATTAAATAATATTTTTGTCACTCCTATCATTTGATGTTAACTTAATTTTAAAGTTGGTGTTAGGTAGGAAAAACCATCCATCGTGTTGTAATTTTAGACATTAATCCTAATTAAAACTAAAAGAAGAAGAATAATCCTAAATTAAGTTTTAATTTTTAAAATATACAAAAACGAAGAGTATTTTAAATGGAAGTCTTTGCATGGGAACAAGATAAGAAACAGAAAACTACAGAAGTAAATGTGAAAGGGAAGATGGAAATGTGAAGTCTAGTGATTAATTAATAACGAAACAGACCAAAGATATTGTATTTTATTATTTTATTTCGTTTTCAGAAGGATATAAGCGATAAAACCTGAGTTAATGTTTTTTATTTAATAATTATAGCAGTTATAATAGTATATGTTTTAGGAATATTCTTAATTATTGTGTTATAATATGAAAAGTAGATATCGTTTGCTTCTTTTTCATATCTCTATTTTTGTCTCCTGTTAAAGTTTGCCAAAAATTGAATTTTAAGTCATAACTTAATTTTTTATATCTTAAACCCTAAAACTTATACCCTAAAAAGTACACCCTACCACTATTTTTTTAAACCCTAATCATAATTCCTAACTTAAAATCTTAAACCCTCTAATTTAAAATGAAGACACGAATGAAGACATAAAAAAAATAAAAGATTTATCCTCTAATAATAATGCTCAAACTCGTAACCTTTAAAAACAATAATTATCCCGATGGTTTGTGTAAAATCCAAGTTAATATTGAGACTGAAAGGGATAAAACCCAAGGATATAAGGGATCCGACAACTCTTATGTCATGTCATGATGTGAAACTTTGTGCACAACACGACGCAGTATTACCCATTTGATCAACTTAAACCATGCAAGCATCTAGAATACGACAGGAGATGATGATGATTCATGTACGTTGATTCAGCCCTTTTCGATAGTTGTTTAATCAGTAGCTTGGAGTCTAAGATTAATACAATGTTAGTAGAAATCAAGTGGCATGGCTTGTCAAAATTGGATACTTAATCATCATATATTCAGAGTGAGAGAGGCTTGAATATAAAGCAACGTCTGACGGAAAGTCTGTGTTCACTTTTGAAATAGGAAGTTTTTTTTTAATTATCGATATCTAATTAATTAATTAATTAATTAATTAATTTAACTCGAGTTTTATAAAGTTAAATACAAAAGAGATTTTTTTTTTATTTAATTTTTTATTCACATTAAAAATTTAAATCTTTGATCTTGTTTAAAAGATTTAATATATTACTGTGTTCACAAACACCTGTATTAAATTTATTTAAAGAGAAAGACATCATATCCGTTAAAAAATGACCGGTTTAACTAACAAAATGGTTAAAAATACATATTTTATATTTATAAAAGAATATTTAATTTCTTTTAGTTTAAATATCAAATAATATATTAACCTATAAATAAATGACAATAATAAGGTAGATCTAAAAATAAAATTATAAGAAATTGAAAATTTTCATTTAATTACTTTTTTTTAATTCTATTTTTAAAAATAAGGCAACAAGAGCAAATAGTTGGAAAAAAGGTTAGGCAAATATTAGATTTTAGTTGAATAACCAGGAGAAATTATATTATGGGTAAGTTTCACCACGTTATCCATGAATCAACCACTAAAAATTATCTACCTCATTATTTTTTTTTCATATAATATTTTTCTAAGTGAATCTTCACTTATATTTACTGTTAATTGATTTTAAAAATAATTTTTCAAGTAAAAACTTGAAAAAAATATATGACATGAAAAAAGTGATGAGGTGGGTGATTTTTAGTGGTTGGTCACATGAATGACGTGGTGGAACTTACCCATAATATAATTTCTCGAATAACCAGGGATGTAAGGCACATTTTCCATAATTAGAGATTTATGATAAAAAAAAATATAATAATTTAAAGATGCTATTTATAAGTAATATTTTTTTATTTTTTATTAATAGTAAAATTAAAAATTCTGAATCACAAATAAAGCTAGTTTAACAAGACACCACGAGCAAATGACTTGTAGGTTTATAATATTCTTATTAGGGCGTCATCTGTAGGTGACGATATGTCTCTGTAATATTATCTACAGGTGACGAATATTTCATAAAAATAAAACAAAATAAATTTAAATTAAAAAATTTAAACAACTTGAGGGTCTTCCTAAACTCTATGATAACCAATCTGCAGAATTAATAGGTGATGGTTGCAGGTCGTCCATATGCATAGACAAACCGACTTCATATTGATATGAGCACCTAAGCTCTGTGTGTCATCTTTGACTCAATTTTATGTGTCATAATATATTTTATTGTTATAAAACCATTTCATGTAATATGAATTGTCAAAGAAAATATCTTTTAAGAATGAAGTCACATCGGTTGGTATATATAAGTTTTAATTGTTCCGACGAACAATAATTTTTTTTTCTTGCGTCTTTAATTATCATCAAACCTATTTTTTTTTTCTTTTGTATGAATACATTTGAGATCAATTCGAGGATCAATTGTATTAATTAGGGGTAGGTAAGATCGGGTATTTGATCAATTTAAATAAAATTGGTCCAGGTTTCGATAATCAATGGTTCTAAAAAATTGAAATCAGTCTCGGTCCCGGTTATATCGGGTTTTAAATTTTAAGAATCGATCTCGTTAATGGTGGAAACCGGTATCAATACCGGGTACCCGGTTAATTAATTTATTATTAAGAAAATTTGAGCAATAGAAAAAAATTATACCACCAGTAATAATATTAAATAATAAAATTGTTATGAATATATTTATTCATGGTGGATATCCATATATTAAGTTAAAGTTTAATGGGCTTTATTATTAGGGTTTAATACCCATTGGAATCAGGGTTTCCATCTTATGCCTACAAATATAGACTTTTGGACAAAACATTATACACAACACTACTTTGAGAATATAATAAAAATCTCTCTCTTTTGTCTCTCATCTTTGTTCTCTTATTTTATTCTTATTCTTTATTTTATTCACAACACGTTACCAGCACGAAGTTAATGGTACAAAGCACATATTTTTCATTTCCCGAAGTGAATGAAATAAAGCACATATTAAAAGGTGCATAATTATGCATATTTTCCCATTTTAAATGCAAGGGAATAATGTGAGTACTATATCCAAAAGTATTAATATCACAGAAAGCTCCGACTGAGCAAATATGTTATTGCCAAATGAGACTTTATCTCATATTTACATTGCATTATACTCGTCAAAGTCGCAAAGAGACTTATTGAATTTTAAAGATATTTGTAGAAATATGTAGAGAATATTAGTCAAGGGGGTGTTGACTATCTCAATATTACGAGTATAACTCAAGGCAATAATGAAATCTTGGAAAAATTACATGCACTGTCATCCATATTGTACTACATAAGAATTAGTACAAATTGAAGCTCATGTTATTGTAAACTAGATGTTTATTGATAATTTTATTTGGCATGACCGTTTAGACCATCCCGGTTCAATTATGAAGCGAAAATTTGCTGACACTTTCATGTGGTCATTTATTGAAGAACTAAGATTTTCTTCATGGTAATATTTCACGTGATACTTGCAATAAAAGCAATTTGATTATTCAATCATCAACAACTAAGATAGAATGTAAATCTATTAATTTTCTGGAACGGATACAAGGTGATATATATTGTCTCATACACCTTTCTTAAAGTCTATCTAGATATTTTAGGATTTTTATCGATGCATCGACTAGATGGTTATATGTATCCTTGTAATTAACCCACAACTTAGTGTTTGCGAGGCTACTTGCTCAGTTGATAAAGTTACGAGCACAATTTCCAGATTATCTTATAAAGACAATCGGTCTTGATAATGTTGATGACATGTCATTTTACATGTAGTATCACTAATTCACATCAAGCCAACAAATGTTCATAAGTTCTCCCCATTATAAATGGTTTTTGGTCAAGAACCAAATATTTTTCATCTTAGATTTTTTTGGGTGTGCGATATATATTCTAATTGCTCCACCATAACGCACAAAGATGAGTTTTGCTAGGAATATATATTAGATTTAAATATCTTGAGCTTCTGATAGGGAGTTCATTTATAAACCGATTTATTGACTATTATTTTAATGAGTTAGTTTACCCAACATTAAGGGGAGAGAATAAATAGCTGGAGAAAAACTAAGTTGGAATGAATTATCATTTTCTCTTTTTGATCCACGTACTTACTACACAATGTGAACTATAAGTTCAAAGGATAATCCATTTAGCAAATTAATTGACAGATGATTTTGTTGATCCTAAAAGAGTGACTAAGTCACGTATACCAACTATGAATGCTCCAATTAAATTTGATGTCATGGAAGGACAAACTCTAATTGCTAATAAGTCTAACTTAAGCTTAAAGCCTAGTAGACAAGTAAGTTCCAAAGATAAGAGATCCTCGAAAAAGAAAAGGAGCTATATTTTATGATAGTCTGATCGAGGAATCTATGAATTATGAAAATCTCAAGAAGAGATTAAAAGGTCTCCAATAGAGACATTGACATAAATCAAGTACCTGATAATAATGAGATCTTAATAGATTATGTCATGTCTGGTAATAAGTGGAACTGAAATTAAATCGACGTCGTTAATATATTTGCATGCAATATAGCACTAGAGATTTTATTTAATGATGTGGATCATGAATCATTGTCAATTGGGCAACGTAAACAAAGAAATGATTGGCCAACATGAAAGAGGCAATTGAGGCGAAACTAAAATATCTTTTGGAAAGAGAAGTATTTGGGCCTATAGCCCGTACATTGAAATGTGTAAAGCTCGTGGATATAAACGAGCCTTTGTGAGAAAGAAAAATCAAAAGGGGAAATCATGAGATATAAGCTCATTTGGTTGCACAAGGAGTCTCACAAAGACATGAAATTGATTACGAGGAAAATATATTCCTCGGTGGTGGATGCAACTACTTTTAGATTTTGATCAGTCTGAGAATAAATAAAATTACTCGGTTTCTACCTAATGGATGTTGTTACATCATATTTGAATGAGCCTCTTGATAGTAATATTTACATGACACTTCTTGAAAGATTTAAATTTTCATAATCAGTTAATTCAAGTTCTCGAGAACATTATTCAATCATATTGAATATATCTTTTTATGAATTGAAACAATTTAGGCGTATTTGGTATGATCGCCTTATTGAATACTTATTAACATAATGTTATATGAATTATTTCCCTGAGTATTTTTATTAAGAGGTTTAGCTCTGAAATTTTATTGTTGTTTATGTTGATGATTTGAATATCATTGAGACTCGTGAAGCGATCTCCTCAAATCCTTGTGCATCAATCGATATAAAGAAGAAATGTTTAAAGAGACTTTGCATGCATAACGCATATTCATTGATTACCTTATGGTTGTTGTGTCTCTTAATGTAAACGATCCATTCCACCCTCGAGAAAAAGGTAATGATATTCTTGGTCTAAAAGCCTAATATATACATTATTTGATCTGGAAGCATCATATCTTAGCTGATCCAAAAATATTATTTAAGTGCTACGAGATCATTACTTTTACATAATTATTATGCATGAAGCAAGTAACACCCTTTTCCTGGCCTGGTAGGGAACCGGGTCGAAAGATGCTACGGTCGATAGTTTTGGTGGTTCGATGATATTCTCTGATGCTTCAATTCAACTAGGATATTAATATTCTGTATTTTATAATCTTAGTTCGATATGAGGTAGGAGGGATCATATTCGTTTCCAGATCAAATTGAAACTTTTACTCCTTCGGTTATTTAAGCATAAATTTCGATAGCCATAAGCTACATTTCCAGAATATAACCACCTGTATCGAAACACCTATTGGTCGTATCTATAAAGTACTCTCAGGGTCGGTGAATCATTTATTCTAAGGATTTGTTTCGGTACACATAGAACTGTAACGGAACACCTTAACCAAATACAAGTTAACCCAGTTGACTAGTTTAAACGTAACAAAACGTCCTGAAACCCTTACGATATCCATGATAGGAGAACGTAATTACCTATAGTGGTAACTTGAGTTACTAAGGAATCGTAATTACCTATGGCGGTGACTGATGTAATTAAGGGAAAGGTAATTGCCTATGATGGTAACCTGCGATAACCGAGAGACAACTAATTACCTATGGAGGTAATTAGTGTTTCTATGAACAATGTGATTACCTACAAAGGTAACTGCTGTTGGACGATACCATGCTGATTATTCAATTGAAGCTATAATTACCATATTCTAACATCATCCCAAAGTTTAAGACATTCCGAGTTCATTTACTAGGTTTTATCCTTTTAGTATCAAGTATGTACCTTTAGCCATTTATATCATTTAACTTAGGGATCATTTTGCCTAATTAGAGTCTAGGCATAGAATACACATTATCAGCACATCAAGGTACATAATTAGGACTCAACAAGACACATTGCCACCATTCTAGGAGTATATTAAAACAAAGCTTACTTTACCACTATATGTGACTTGCCAAGGCCTCGTAGAAAGGATCCATCTCTTCTCCAACGACTATAACCTGAAAGTGCATAAAAAATGAATGCATTAGGCATACATCACCTAGTGAGGTAGTCAATGACAACGTCAATGTATAGAATGCATATAAATAACATGCTCTTATGCCATAACTTGAAATTAGGCTAATGTTCAATGATTCTTGGTAATAGTTCAATATTCAATATCAATGCATCAATGATCCTTGATAATAGTTCAATGTTCAATGTCAATGCGGCAATGATTCATATGCCATAACAATGAAATCAATAAGTCATTATAAACCCTTGGATCGATCAAGATAGTGGATACACGGATTTCTTATGCCTCGCCAATACAATGAATGGTTTAATCCCTCCGCCTCGCCAAAATGACCAATACACAATCATCCCTCTACCTCGTCAAATATAGGCCGTAGCCCAAGGACCATAGTCCACCCGTACCAATGAGCTCATAAATCCTATGGCATGCCAATTGTATCCAAATTCCATTCGAATCCAAGGTCCAATACATTTAGGCCAATAAACAATTCCAATGACATTATCCGTAGTTCCAATAAATCAATAAAAATGATTTTGACCCTTAGGTCCATGTCAATGAGTCCAATGATCCATATCAAATGCTTGGCCATTTCAATATAATCAATGATCCACATTAGTGTCAATAGCAATGATAACATTAGCGATGTTTCAGTGACATGCTTAATGCTCGATATTTCGATAATTCAATGTTTTCACAATACCAATGCAACAAAGAAAGCTTACCAAAGCTTACCATAGCCTTGTATGATTCTCAATGCCTTTCCATGCCAATGTTATGCTACAAGTTTCTTATTCTTACAATATACTAGAAGTGCTCATATAAGCTTATATGTATAAGCTTTAGGTAACCGATATAGATAATCGAATACTTGAACTGTTTACCTATATTAGTAACTGAATACTTGAACTATTTACCTATACTGGTAGTTACACGTAACACACAAACTGAATAACGAATTATTTACCAATACAGGTAACTACACATAACAGTCCTTTACAACTTTAACTAAACAAATCCCTAGAAATTGTCAATAACATATTTAACAACATGAGATTGCTTCTTAAGCTTAGTTAAGCGTTCAAACAACATAAATTTCATTGATTTAAGCTTTAAAACACATGGGTCATAACCTCATCTTTTCAAGAATTCTTCTTGAAATTAACCATAAACTATCCATGCAATTCAACAACCAATAGAGATTTTTTACTCACCAACCTTCTAGCTTTAATTTGGCATCTTGAAATCAACCAAATAACAAAGATGAGATTGACATGCTTGCTTGCGCTAGGAAGAAGACAACAATGGAGGTGCTTGCTTTTAGCTTAGAAAGTTGATGGAAGGATGATGGAATTTGGCTAATTTCTCGGGTTAAGTTGGTGTAGAGGAGAGAGTTTCCTTCTCTTCTCTTTTAAGGCTGCAAACCATGTAATAGCCCTTAATAAGTGATAAGTAATTATCGAATTATCGTCTCCACAGGGACTAGTAGACTTAATATGTCTTCTTCGTCTTCTTGTTCTGTAGAAAGAAATAAAATAAAACACAATTGATTGAGTGTGGTTTAACTGAACTAAAATAACTAAGCAAAGTAAAGAGAATGAATATTAGAGAGAGATGGGTCAAGATCTAGTTGCGTTGTATTGCGGATTTGATTGACTTGTCTCTGCTCAATGCAATCGTATATCACTGCCTCGGCAGCACTGCAGTTCACTGCCTTGGCAGCGACGATACTTGTCCGTCGTGGCAAACCCTTGATCGTGGTTTGGACTTTACCAAAGTTCGGCAAAGTGTCCTTGAATGACTCCGCTTATCCCTAAGTCAGAGTGTTGTTGATGACTAGTCCTTGATGATACCTCCCGGCGTGAACCAATTATACTCACCAACCAATCTCACACTTCTTTTAGCCGTTGAAACTCTTAACCTATCCCTAGGCCGAGTTAGTATTTCGCGATTGAAACACCGTACTTACCCCTTTCGTGAATCTAACTCTCTCGAGCTTAGATAAATGGATTACTCACAAACTTTCCTCCCGGGCTTGAATGCAAGAATAAGGAATAACAAAGGATAAGCAAACCTTGATAACTTTATTGCATTGAATCAAAGACAAAGTACAATCTCCTCTCACAATTACTAACAACCTTCACCTAAACCCTAAAGAAACTTAGAACATAATGGAGAGAAAGAAAACAAGATTATAAGTCGGCTCTTTCTCTCTAGGTTTTCCCGTTTATCTTTTACATTGGGTGGCTAGGTCTTTATATAGGCTAGACCTAGGGCAAACCTTTCTTAAGTAGAATACAACTTGGAGTAGGGAACAAGTCATGTACATAATTAAAATATTTCCAAGTTTAATTCGGCTAAGGGGGCTTTCCCGTGTGGCCTTGTCTTGGGCTTTTCCTCATGCTAGCCAGCTCCAATCCATGGGCTTTAAGTCCAGACACGTCCCATGGATTTTTATCTTCCAATCGCCTACAGTCTTGCTTCATGGCTCTCAACTGCTGCCTCGGCATCAGGTCCTACCTCGGCCTTGTCGCTGCCGCGGCACTAGTTCTCCTGCACAGATATGAAAATGCAGTAAAACGTGCCTTTTCTATAAATATTATCTCTATAAGCATAACTTCTAAATATATCACATTAAGTACATGCATTGGTCCGAGTGGGTGTAAATTCGGTGATTAATGCCAACAAAAGGTGTAAAAAGTGATAGTGCGTTGAGCACTTATCAGCCCTCATAATTAGTTGCCCTATTGGTAGCTAATGATATGGTTTCCTCATAGGTAGGGAAACCAATAAATTCAATACAAAAATCCATATTTTCATCTTTCTTTTCCTTTAATGAAAATAGGTCATAATTTTATGACAAAATACCTCTACTTTACGTGAAATCAACCACCCTAGGACATGAATAGCACCACAAAAAGGGTTAAATATGAGGGTGGTCCCTCAACTTTTCAAAGTTTGCACTATCGCCCTTAAACTTTCAATCCTTTATAATTTAGTCACTATCCAGATATTTATCTTTACTGAAATTGACTTGTATATATTATGAAGTGTGCATAGCTAGATTTATAAAGATGCCAAAAGTATTAAGAACCTATCAATGAACAAGCTCAATATCCTAATTACTTATATGGGTAACCAGCTCCACAGCCTAATTACCTATATAGGAAACCAACTTATGCAACTGTTTAACTACTAACTATACATCCAATAGTCACTAGATATCTATTCTTTCCAATTAGATCCTTAAGCCAAAATTAAATTCAATTAAAGTTTCATTGCATAATTATTGACTTCAAAAAGGGTTCGATACAATATTTTCGATTTTTCCGATACAAAATTCTAGTCACTGAAACATAATCTCGACTAGACCGGTTTTCGGGGTGTTACAAAGCAAAACCGAAATATGTATTTGGCTAAACATATCCCGAAGATATGTGAATTGCTATCACAAGATCAGATGCAAGCTATCTTGTGTAAAGATAATGCAAAATTTATATCTCAAGGTGAAAATATCAAATGTGATAAAACAAAACATTTTCTTTAAGTTTTGTCCCTCATGATCTTCAGAAGAATAATATTCAATGAATCATTTCAAGAAATGATTTGGAAGATTTATCCACTATTGCATGATCTACTTCAATATTTGAAGGTTGTATTCACTATTGAATTATGAAGATTCAAAGATCTTATGTGATATTTTCATGAGGGGGAGTAAATACGCGTTGCACTCTTTTTCCCTTAACCGAGGTTTTGTCCCAATGGGTTTTCCTAGTAAGGTTTTTAATGAGGCAACATGTAAAGCGTATCAAAGATGTGTGTACTCTTTTTCCTTCACTAAGAATTTTTTTCCAGAGGGTTTTTATCTTAGTAAGGTTTTAACGAGGCACATTATCTTCATGGATATCCAAGGGGGAGTGTTATGAATGTATTTATTCATGGTGGATATCCATATATTAAGTTAAAGTTTAATGAGCTTTATTATTAGGGTTTAATACCCATTGGAATTAGGGTTTCCATCTTATGTCTATAAATATAGACTTTTGGACAAAGCATTGTACACAACCCTACTTTGAGAATATAATAAAAAATTCTCTCTTTTGTCTCTTATCTTTGTTCTCTTATTTTATTCTTATTCTTTATTTTATTCACAAAAAAAATTAGAATATTGTAGGATTAAAAATTAAAGTTTTAAAACTAGTCATACTCATAATATTCATACATGAAAATAAAGTTTGATAAGAAAAATAAACAAAAGAACATTATCTATTATAAGCAAGAAAACCAATACCGGATATTTGGTATTGGTCCCAATCCTATTGAGTACCCATCGGGTATCTGGTCCAAAAAAAAATCGAGATCCAGTCTCGATCCCAATTTTGATCGGGACCTAAACTTTAAATCTAATCTCGGTCCCACCAGAATCAATACCAAATAAAAATCTATCGGGTCTTACCAAGTCTGGGGCTGGAACTGAATAATCGGGGGTTTTATCCACCCCTAATATTACCATACTGAAATTCAACCACCAAAAATGGATCAACAGTACCCAAAATATAACATTCTCTCACATATATTGGGGTATACATACTGTACATCTGCATTATCGTACAACATCTAAATGAAATGTTAAAAAATTAATATTAGCACTAACAAATTTTTGGGTTCATAAGATTGTACTTTAAATCAACGTTAATATTAAAGTTTTCCTTCACATTCGATCTTCAGTCTCATGTCAACAATGTTGTTGTGTACCGCCCCGCTTTTTTCAAATTATGTCGTCACCTGCATGAAAACAAAAAAAAAATATTTACTAATTTGAAATAATTTTAATAAAATAAATATTATATATTTTTATTTTAGTCTTATTTTCTAGCAAGTGGAAACTCAACTAAGTTATTAATTATAGGTGTCAAATATTGCAGTCGATATCATACCTAAAACTAAAGTAAGAGAAGGCATCCATCAATATCGGATATCTTATATCCATTTCTAGTAATAACAGTTTCACATATTTTATGGTATAAAACCATCAATATCATAGAGCCCTAGCTATACGAACGAACTTTATAAAAAAATTTCAACAGTGACATATACTACGTGTTCACAAGATTAACGGATTTATCAGACATCAATATCCTACCAATGAGTTGCATGATATAAGTTTGTTATGCGCATGCAATATTTTTACAGTTGAGTCTTCAATTACCCCAAATGCATTCTCCAACCAGATTACCTTCACATTTAACCCTTTCATGTCGGTTTCTAAAGCAATTTTCCCAAGGAATTGGTTGTATATCGTATATACGTTGTTGTTATCCTGCCCCATAACTGCAATTTTCTATGGGAATATTGAGCTGTAAAGCTATATCTTGTAGGGTTATCATGCACTCCCCTACTGCAAAATGAAACGTATAGATCTCTAGTCTTTAGCGTTCAATAAACTCAATTATTAATGTCGAGATCAACTTATAGCTATACACAAATGTCTCATTATAAAATCTCGTTGTTGTAAGTGATGAACAAAGCAAATAGATTGGTCCTCCTTCATCGTCCCTCGACGATGAAAGCAATTTTAATCTTCATGTATTTAATAAATTAATTTTAATTAATAACATTGTACAACTAACATATATTTCTTACTCGAACATAAATAAATAAGTTATAAATTACTTACGCCGATATGATATGAAATGTAGTTCTCTTAATTTTTCTAAAATTATTTGAATACGGTTCCCTTAATTATACTAATTTTTATTCTCAAATATATCTAAAATTATTCGAATATGATTCCCTTAACTATACTAATATATATATATCAAATAATTTATATCACAATAAAATATATAATATTACCATAAAGTATCTACATTTAATAAGACACGCATATATATATATATATACACGATATCTATAATAACTAATTTAATTTATATAATTAAAAAATAAGTGTCTAATCAATGAAAATGTGTTTCAAATGCTTCTCTTAAAATCTCTTCACCTCCTGCAACAAAAAATTAATAAGATTAATAAACATATTATTCATTGTTAATTAAATAATTTATAATGAACTAAAATTTTACGTACCCAAAATTAGGAGTGTTCAAAAATATTTGATCATATTGACCCGTTTATCTGAACATAAATAATCGAGAATTTATCCAATTTTTTTCCCGGGTTAAGTACCCATCCCATCATTTCTTGAGTTGTGTTCGGGTCACAAAATTAAAAAAATTTTGGAACCTAGTTACTTACGGGTACCAGTTCCTATTTTTAAAATTTATTATTTAAACAAAATACTCTTATATTTTCAATTTTATTTTCAAAAAAGAATTAACGACTCATTGGAAAAAAGAAAATTAAGATTCATTATAAAATAATAAATTTACCTTTTTGATTTGACAAAATTCGAACTTTACTCGTTTAGATATGCATTATTTTTACATGTGCTTTAACCAAGAAGGATATCAACTCAAGATCCTTTTATCCAAAATTTTAACATCCCTAAAAAGAAAAAGCTAAAATAGAAACTTATCTAGAAAAAAGATAAGTTTCAATCAAGAAAAAATAAAATAGAAACTTATCTTATTATATATTAGTATTATTGGGGAGTCGAAACTATAAAATTAATACAATTTTGTATTTTAACTTTATGTTGTTTAGAATTATATTATATAATTTGGGTCTTAAATTTTATGTTTAGGTTATGTAACTAAGATTTTTTTTTAAAAAATTATGTTTGGATGTTGAATTATGTAATTCAAAATTTTAAATTTAAGTACTTTTTAGGATTAAATTTAAGATTTTAAAAAAAATAAAAATTCGATTACTCGATTACCCAAAATTTGGCTACTTGTACTTGAGTATTAAGGTACCCGAAGTATCGAGTACCCGAAAAATTCGGATCGAGACTTAGATCAAATTTTCAGCTACTCGACGTTTTGGGTACCTGATACTTCGGGTACACGAATACTCAGTACTCAAAAATTCGGTTCGAGACATGGACCACATTTTCAACTACCCGATGTTCCGGGTACCCGAATACCCAATACCCGAATTTGAACATCCCTATCCAAAACCTTTCCTTTAAAATCTATACAGACAAAAAAAAAACCTTTCTCTCACTCAATTTTTTAACCTCATCTCTCAGTCAAATTTTTCTTTTCCACAACTCGTTATGTCGTTTTAATTTATAAGCATATTATGTAAAAAAATATCGTCTATATGTGACGTCCTCAGTTAAATAGATGTAACTAATGGACTTTTACCGCTATCCAAGTCAATATCGCAGTAATTAGGTGGATTACTAGCTTAATAGCCACTATTTAATGAAAACACCACCTACAAGTGATGTCTTTATTAAAATTCAAATTTTATTAATAAATTATTTTGAAAAGACAATACCTATAAATGGTTTCTTCAAGTTATTATAAGACACTTTGTTTTACATTTTTAATTATTCGACTAAAATCTATTATTTATCTAAAACCCCAAGGAAAAAGGTTGCAGTGGCATTTAGGGATGCAAAAATAGTTAATCGGATGGGTTTTAGGTCGGGAATTGTCAGATTGGGTAAAATCAGATACATGTCATTTCAGGTTAATTTGATGTTTTAACTCGATTTGGGTCGAGTGCGGGTCAGTTTTAGTTCGGATCTATTTCAGGTCGAGTTCATTTTAGGTCGGGTTTATTTCAAGTCGGATTTATTTCAAGTCGGGTGAATTTGGGTTTTGAATTCATAATAATTTTGATTTTGGTAGTTGGTATAAATAGTCGATAGTGTCACAGACCGCATCATAAGCCTCGAGATTAGCACAAATCAGACTACTAAAGAAGTACTCCAAAGCTTTTTGGGCATCTCAGCACCAATTCAAACACCCATTGGAGCCCAAATCTAGATTGGTCAAACACTTGGGGTTGAAGAGTCATCCAAATCAGATTTGGCAAGTCTTCCATAGGAATCTTATCCTTATCTCATATCTTTTTAATTTTGGCAACTAGCTTAAAATAAGGGATAAAGATATAAGAACGAATTTGGTCCCTTGATGTAAATCATTTGTAGCCGTTGGATGTATTTGGCTTCAAGTATAAATAGAGGCCTTGCGTAGCTCATTTTTCACTCACTTCTTCATTGAGGAATACAAGAGAATTCACTCAAATCTCTCTAGCCTTTTTCATTTCCTTTCTTTCTTTTATTCTTTAGTTTTTGCAAGGTTCTTAGCATTCTAGGTTTGAACAGTTTAGGATAACTTAGGTGATTTAATGAGAGAAACGTGTCTAAGGCTGCACGCCCCAAGTAACTGAGTTCTACGAGCGTGACAAGTGGTATCAGAGTGAGTTTTTCGAAAGAAATGGCAACACAAAGTGTTAGCGAGATCCCAATAACTGTCCGAGAGACTCGTGCAGGAGTTCTAGGAAAAAAGCGCGAGAGTTCCAGGGACATTATTGCTACCTTGGACAAGAGTGTCGCAGGAGTGGAGGATGCATTGGGCAAGTTCCAAGAGACCCAAGATAAGGTCGAGGAGCGCCTTGAGAGGATGGAGTCCAAGAAGGAAGAAGTCTTGGAGGTAGTTCAGTCCTTTGTCGACAAGAAACTAACTAAGCAAGATAATTCCCTTCATGTTGCAATGGATGTAACGTAGGAAAAATTTATGGGGAGATTAAAAAGCTCAGTGTCGAGCTTCTCCTCTGTAAGAATGCCATGTTGGGTTCCATGATGGTTGAAGCAAAAATGCCTAAGTCGAGGATCGATGTTCCCAAACCTAAGGAATACAAGGGGTGAGGATTGCTCAATAAGTTGAGAATTTCATTTGGGTACTAGAGTAGTACTTTTGTTTGATGAGCACCAATGATGATGCTACTAAGGCAAACACAACTTCAATTTATTTGACTGGTGTTGCTCTGTTGTGGTGATGAAACAAATGTTCTGAGTCAAGTGATGGGGATATTCCATTCGGGACATGGAAAGAATTCCATTTCAAGCTCAATGAGCATTTTTATCCCAAGAATGCTGAAGATGAAGCTAGAAATAGGCTTCACCAATTAAAGCAAGATAGCTCAATTCAGGCGTAAGTCAAACAATTTTCCGAACTCAAGTTGTAGATCAAATAATTGAGTAAATCAGAAAGATTGTATATCTTTAAGTCTGGTCTTCAACGATGGGAAAGAACCGAGCTGAAGAGAATGGTTGTCCAAGACATTTCAAAAGCGATGATCATTTTCGAATTAATTACAGAGTTTGAAATCAAAAAAGACTATTCCAAGTCAAAGACAAAGCACAAGGTAAATGGTAGGGGAGATGTAAGATAAGCCAAAAAAGAAAGGTTTCGAAAAACCAATATAAAAAGTGTGAGATAAGCCATTTCGCAGTCAAAATAAGAAAGACGACATAAGGTGTTACACTTTTAGCGGTAGAAACAAAGCCGCAAACTGCCTACAGAATGAAAAGGTTGCTACCTTCCATGAGAAAAGTGGAGAAGAGGTTGTCAAGCTCAACTCCATTATCAGTTCCATGGAATTCAAGAAAGATTCCAAGGAAAAGGGTCTCATTTATGTGGACATTACCATTGCAGGACAAAAGTTGAGTGCACTCATAGATATTGGTGCCTCAGAATTGTTCGTGTCTGAACGAGTTGCCAAGAAACTTGACCTTCATATGGAAAAGGTAAGCGGATTCATCAAGACTGTGAATTATGAATGATGAGTACATAAAAGTCCTATTTTTTATACCATTTTCCCACTTGTTTATTACCAATTAAGGACAAATTTAAGGGCAATATTGGATAATTCTACTTGTTTTCCATATTTCAGCATCCGAATACTCAAATCAGGAATTTATCTATTATTTGGCATAAGACAGATGCATTTGATGGTTTTCTTTCCTAGGCAGGAAAGCACATCATAGGAATGGCCAAACAAGAAGACGGATGCTGGTAAAGAAGCTGAAATGCAGATGAAGCACCCGCCACAGCAGCACTTTGGATGCCGCGGTAGCAGATTGATGATGACAGCTGGTGCTCGACAGATAGAGAAAAAGGTTGTCTCGGCGAAAGTTGCCTCGGCGGAGGTTGCCATGGCAGCAAAATGGCAACCGCAATCATGGTTTGCCACCAGACATTGTAGCAACATCTACGATAAGAAATAAGCATATCAGGCCAAGAGAACTGTACTGATGCAGTTCCAAGATGAGGCCAGTATGACAGCAACCCGCCGCGGCAACCGATGCCAAGGCAGCACCTAGAACACAAATGGTGATATGATAGGCGATCTGAAGAGAAAAACAAGGTGGACGTTTTAAGACAAGTAACATAGAAATCGGAGTTGAGAAACGCATGGAAAGTCAAGGTCAAAGCCACGTGGGAGAAGAATCCTTATAGGAATAAACTAGGAAATAAAATAAAGATCTTTTGTTTATGTACTTAACTTATGGTTTACTCCTAGTCGAATTCCTACTCTAGAAAGGTTTGCCCTAAGCTAAGCCTATAAATATCATAGCCTATGTAGAGAGGAAGATATCTCGAAATCAAGTTTCATAGAAAAAAACTAAATTCCTCCATCGTCCCCTTTGGGGTTTAAGTTAGTTTGTGGAGTAGTTGTGGGAGAAGGTTTGTAATTTGTTTAGTTCTTATTAATGCAATTTCAAAATTCATAGTTTATTCTCTCTTGGCATTTACTCTTCTTTGCATATGAGCTCGAGATGATAAGTATGAGAAGAAAAATCTATTTGTCTAATATCGGGAGTGTTAGGCTCACGAAACGAGAGAATACGGTCTTTGCTCAAGGGCATTGACTAATCCGGTTATCCAGGATTTCAGCGACTAACAAGATGCATGTGTGGTTGTTATCCGCCCTTGATTCACGCCAGGAGGTATCATCAAGACACGTGGGTTTCAACAATTCTCTTCGCTTAGGGATAAGGAAGAATACATAAAAGGATGCTCTATCGAATTATGAGTTGTTGAATTGTCCACAAGGCATAACCCCGCTTAGGCAGCTGCGGCAACCCTTTGTGCGACCCGCCAAGGTGGAAGTTCAACCCTATTGCATTATAAGAACGAGACAATTACATTCTGATTCCACACTACAAAGCATTCTAACCTGCCCTACTTTTCCATCCTTGATTTCTTGATCACTTATCTTTATTGCTTTAATTAGTTTTCTTAGTTATAATCCAACTCAATTATCTGTGTCTTTATTTTTCTATTGTGCAGGAATAATAAATTGCGTAAGTAAAATCAATCCATGTGGGTTCGACATCTTAAATACTACAATCTGACAAAGGTGGAAGGACGAATGCTTCATCATAAAAGCAGGACTTTCTAGCCTCCATCAATGAACAGACTTCAATTGCAGGGATAGCAAAAAGAGTGAAACTCGAGATTGGTGGCTGGATTGGTAAGGAAACAATCAAGGTAATCCCTCTCGATGACTTTGATTTCGTAATTAGGCTTAGTTTCCTTGAATGGATTAAAACGTTTCCTATTCCTTTTGCCAATTCTTTGTTAATTCTTGACCCAAGCAATCCATGCCTTATTCCGATAAATCGAGAGTCTGGAATTGGGGCAAAGAATTTGCCATCAATCTAGTTCCGCAAGGGTGTACGCAAAGAGAAACCAGTCTATGTAGCAACGTTGGTCTGTGATGAGCCGATCATGTCCGAAGAAGTTCCAGTTTAGGTGGAACAAGTGTTGGCAAAATTCAATGATCTGATGCTTGCCGAACTGCCCAAGAGTCTCACCCCAAAGAGGGAAGTAGACCACAAGATTGAACTTGTGTTGAACAAAGAGCAATCAACCCGAGCCTCTACCGAATGGCTCTGCCCGAGTTAGAGGAGTTACGTAGACAATTGAAGGAACTCCTTGAAGCAGACTATATTCGACCATCTAAGGCGCTATATAGAACTTTGGTGTTATTTCAAAAGAAGCATGATGGGATTCTTAGAATGTGAATCGAGTACAAGGCTTTGAATAAGATCACTGTCAAGAACAAGTACTCGATCCCACTGATAGTTAACTTGTTCGACCAACTTGGTGGTGCAAGGTGGTTCACCAAGTTCGACTTGCGGTCCGGATATTGGCAAGTAAGGATTTTAAAAGGTGATGAGCCAAAGATAGCTTGTGTGACACACTAGGGCTCGTATGAATTCTTATTGATGCCCTTCGGCCTCATGAATGCTTCCGCCACCTTCTTTACATTGATGAAGAAGATAGTACAACCCCTTTTGATCAATTCATTTTCGTTTACCTGGATGATATTTTCATATATAGTAAGATCCTTGTGGAGCACTTGAAGCAATGTTCAAGGTTTTACGAGAAAACAAGCTTTATGTCAAAGAGAAAAAATGTTTGTTTACCTAGATAGAATCCTTTTTTCGATGCCACATAGTCGGAGGTGGCAAGATCAAGATGGAAGGGGCCAAGATACGGGCTTTTGAAGATTGGGAGCCGACAACCAAGGTGACCGAGTTGAGATCCTTTATGGGCTAGACAACTTCTACTGTAGATTTTTCAAAGGGTACTCCAAAATTGTCGTACCCTTGACCGAGTTAATAAAGAAGGACAAGGCGTGGTATTGGAGCACCGGGTGTCAAGAAGTCTTTGAAGAACTAAAGAAGGCTATAGAGAGTGAGCCAATTTTGGTGTTGCCTGATCACAACAAGCTTTTTGAGATCTACACCAATGTGTCCAACGTAGCAATTGGTGGATTCTTTATGCAAGAAGGACATCCAGTTGCATATGAAAGCTGGAAGTTCAATGAGACCGAGAAGAGATATACAATCCATGAGAAAGTGATGACAATAGTAGTACACTGTTTGCGTACATGGCGACACCTCAAACTTTGGTCAAGGTTTGTGATTTATACAGATAATGTGTTAAATAGTTGTTTTCTAACCTAGAGAGAGTTGTCTCTAAAGCAAGCTCAATGGTAGGAATTTCTTACAGAATTTGATTTCTCGATGGAGTAGAAGATCGAGAAAGTGAACACAGTTGCCGATGCATTAAGTCAGAGGTACAACATTGAGTCCATAATCCTACCAAAGGGAAAATTGTTGGATCGTATTAAGGAAGGGTTATCCCATGATCCAACAACAAAAATATTGATCAATTATGCCAATGAGGGGAAAACTAGAAGGTTTTGACTTGAGGAAGATTTTATTTATGCCCGATGACATTGTCTCTATGTGCCACAGTTAGAGAATTGTGCAAGGAGATCATGAAGGAGTGTCATGACTCAGAGTGGGATGACCATTTAGGAATGACCCGGACGATGGCACTTATCAGTGAAACTTACTACTAGCCACGCATGGGCGAAGATGTCGAAGCCTATGTACGGACTTGTCTTATGTGCCCATTCCCGAGAGAACATGTGAAAGTATTTCTATGAATTTTATTATTGGTTTGCCCAACACTAATAGATTATTAAACATCATGTTTATGGTTGACAGGTTTTTGAAGTATGCAGTCTGATGGGCTTGAAGGTGCTCGATGAATAACCGATATAGCTTGCCAAGTGATGGAGAATTGACTAATTTGGGTGGTTGTTTTGAAAGCAAAAATTGGACAATAAAACACAAGGATTTAGAGTGGTTCGGATTTCTAACCCAAGTCCTACATCCACTACCTTAGCTTTCTACTAAGGATTTCCCAAATTCACTAAGAATCTCTTCCTTTTGAGGACAAATGGCTAACCTTACAAACCTTGACTCAAACCCGAATCAAGCATCCAAAGTTCACAACCCGAACTTTGGGAATCCTCTCAAACAAGAGATAATCTTAAGCAAACTTTGATAATCCTTCTAACAAGGCTATTTGTTTGCAACTAAGCTCTCAAAAAGTCCTAAGACACTTAAGCATACATAAACATTAAGCTCACAAGTGTTGTCTACCCAAAAATGTGAGAATTAAGCTCTAAGATAATTATTTGATCATATTGTTGTTTACAATGAAGCATTTGTCTTATCTTGATGCTTGAGGCTTGCTTTTATCATCCCAAATGAGCTTCTAGTCGTTTATGACCGTTGGGGATGTTTTGGAGCCGTTTGGAGCTAATTTCAAGGCATATTTCTGTTTCTGGTATTGGAGGTATCGATACCCCTGAAACTGGTATCAAAACGGCTACTTTGGGAAATAGCCGTTGAACGTGCAATTATGAACAAGTATCGATACCGCTCCTAGCCATTGGGGGGTTTATATAATCGTTTATGACCGTTGGGAGTGTATGGAAACTGGTATCGAAACCAAACATCACAGTGATGAAAGGGTATCGAAACGGGTATCGATACCACTATGATATTGCCTTTGAAAACATGGCGGTATCGATACTTGTTCTAATGGTATCGAAATGCCTGGTTTAAAATCACTTCTTTGGTTTCTTTAAATCATTTAAAATACATTTAAAAACTCTCAAAAACTTCTTAAATATATTTTCAAGTTGTTTGGACATAATAACCATTTTTGAAATATTTTCAAATTAGTCCAAAACTATTTTTTCAATTATTATATCAAATCATTAGTTCTACAATCTACCCCTTTTTGATATAATAAAACCAACTTGAAAAATTGTTTTTGAGATTGCCCCCCTTTGTGAAATAAAACTTTGAATAAGAGAATAATGATTCAAAAGTATTAAAGCTCCCCCTTACTCAATAAACCATTTGAAAAATCAATTTTTCACAACATTCTCCCCTTTTTGTTATATCAAAAATGGTTCAAAACAAGTTTGAAAATCTTTAAAGTTCATAACATAGGAGAGTTTTAAAAATGTCAGTTGTTTTAAAATCAAATATCAAAACTTAGTTTGTGAAAACAAAAGACTCCCCCTTACTCAAGGCATCACTAAGTATTAGTTCAACAATTATGATAATCTAGTTTAAACAAAAGATAAACAAAATTAAAGCTAAAAACTAGATTTTACCACACTTGAACTCAAGGGAGGATGTGAAGCCTTCCTTCTTCAAGTGTCCATCTTGTGTGTATGGAGCTCCCCCTTAATCTTGCACATTGATGCTCATACCTCCATCACATCTAAAATGAAATAATCAAGAAATTTTTCGTATCCAAATTGTTTTGGATCCTTTAACGTTAGTAGCACATAATTTAGTCCCCTTAGGAATCCATTTTTCAATTTCATCTATTTTAGTTGAAGTGATTAGTCCTTTTAGGACCCAAACACTTCTAAAACATTTTCCATTTTCAAATCTAGGGGTACTAGATTGTTTCAAATAAAAGTTTGATTTTCCTAAATTATTTTTTGTTTCAAGTTCTTTTGAAATAAAAGCTTTTTCTTTCTTAAGATCATCTAAAGCAATTTGATGATCTTTTTCCATATTTTGAAGCAAGTTTTGTAAATCAAAAACTTTAAGTTCAAATTCTTTTAATCTTGCTTCAATTTCAAAATTGGTTTTTGAAAGCAAATCATTTTCTAATTTAAGCTTTGAAATCATCTTTTTGTTTTTAGAAAATAAAGCCTTGAACTCAAAATCCAATTTATCATAGGCTTCTTGTAACTCATCAAAATTATATGAATTTGAAATAGATGAGTTAGAAGTTACCTCCCCCTCATTAAGGGCCATCAAGCATAGGTTGGCATCTTCATTTTCGATGAAGTCTCCATCACTCCATTTAGCCACGTATGCTTTCTTCTTTGAAGATGATCCCTTTATGATTGACTTGTGGGAATCCTTCATATTCTTCTTTGATTCGTGCTTTATGGATTTATTACTTTTTTTCCTCACGAATCGATTAAAGTCAATGAAGATTTGGGCAACCTCTTCATCTCCTTCACTATCCTCCTTACTTGAATCTTCAAAGTGGATGCACTTGGAGGATTTTAGAGCAATGGTGTTGATATTTACACCAAGCTCTTGGATCTTCTTCTTCCCCATCTTTCTTATCTCTTCCTTCTTCTTCTCCTCTTCTCTTCCTTTCATCATGATTTGATGTGTGACGAGTGATCCCATGAGTTCATCAAGCTTGAGAGTCTTCAAATTCTTTGCTTCGATGATGACGGTCCTTTTCGAGTCCCATGACTCGGGAAGGGAATAAATAAACTTTCGAACAAGCTTCTCCTCCGGAATGATTTCTCCATATCCTCTAAGTCCATTTGTGATGGTGGAGAATCTATCGAACATCTTTGTTATGTCCTCTTCCGGGTTCATCTTGAAGTTTTCATACTCTTGATTGAGGAGTCCAATCTTGGTCTCCTTTACTTCGTTTGTCCCCTCGTATGTAACTTCGAGCTTGTCCCAAACTTCCTTGGTACTCTCACAAGAAGATATTTTCTCATAGATATTTGGATGGAATGCATAAACAAGAATGTGTAAAGCATTGTGATTTAGCACCATCTTCTAGCGGTCTTCCACGCTCCATTCCGCCTTGGTTCCTTTTGGCACAAATGGTCCGTCTTTCACTATATCCTAAAACTTGTAGTCTCTTGATTTGATGAAATAATTCATCCTTATCTTTCAATGGGAGTAGTTGGACCCATCAAAGAAAGGTGACTTGTTAATGGATTGAACCATGAAATACCGGTTGATCAGTAATTGGTCGAGCTCTCCGGATCTTCTCAATAGGATGTTAATCCTTATCGATTGAGCCTCGCTCTGATACCAATTGTTAGGCTTGAAGGTGCTCGATGAATAACCGATATAGCTTGCCAAGTGATGGAGAATTGGCTAATTTGGGTGGTTGTTGTGGAAGCAAAAATTGGACAATAAAACACAAGGATTTAGAGTGGTTCGGACTTCTAACCCAAGTCCTACATCCACTACCTTAGCTTCCTAATAAGGATTTTCAAGTTGTTTGGACATAATAACCATTTTTAAAATCTTTTCAAATTAGTCCAAAACTATTTTTTTAATTATTATATCAAAATCTTAGTTCTACACAGTCTTTATTCCAGCATCGAAAATTTGTCCAGTCGATGAAGTGGCTCGCCTTTTTTCTAAAGCACGTGGTAAAGTAAATTGGAGTGCCAAAGACAATCATTATTGACCAGGACACACGGTTCGCAGGTAGATTTTGAACGAAGTGGTTCAAGTTTTGGTGTCAAGCCTAAATTTTTCTACGAGTGTCTACTCACAGGACGACGAGAAAACTAAACGAGTGATTGTTTTATTTGAGATCTACTTGAGGTAGTATGTGATTATCACACAATGCGACTGGCCGAAATTGTTAGATGTAGCCCAATTTTCCTATAACTTGCAACGGAGTGAGGCGACAAACTAGAATCAATTTGAGATCGTGAACAAGCAACAATCATTTACACACAACACAGTTGTTACCAAGTATCAGGGGCATAATCCAGCAATATACAAGTTTTGCCAAGGAGTGGTAAGAACATCGCAACTTAGACCGAGCTTGTTTGCATAAGACGGGGAAAAAGATCAAGAAGTGGGCGGATGCAAAGCGGAGAGACATGAATTTCCAAGTTGGTGATCTAGTCCTTACCAAATTGACCGAGATCTTGCGAAGAGAGTAAGCACCATGTCCTACAGGATCGAGTTACCTTCGACCATTCGAGCTCATCCAATATTCCACTTAAGTCCACTCAAGCCATACCATCAATATGAGTTAGATCCGGATCGAGGATAGTCTCACTAAGCGCCAATCAGAGTGAAGGTCTCCTACGACAATGAGATTCGAGAAATCCAAGGGGAGAGGGTCATTCGTAAACTAGGCCATAGAACGAGGCACGAGTACTTTGTTCTTTGAAAAGAACTTCCCAACAATGAAGGCAGTTAGGAGCATGTTGAAGCACTTTGTAAATTCAAGCACCAAGTGGAGCAGTACCATTTCAATCGAGTGACGAGGGCGTCACCAGATCCAGTGGGGGAGAATGTCATAGACCGCACCATAGGGCCCGAGACTAGCACAGACCAAACTATCACAAAATCACTCCAAAGCCTTCTGGGAATCTCAGCACCAACTCAAGCACCTATTGGAGCCCAAATCTAGATTAGCCCAACACTTGGGGTTGAAGACTCATCCAAATCAGATTTGGCAAGTCTTTCATAGGGATCTTATCCTTATCTCATATCTTTGTAATTTTGACAACTAGCTTAGAATAAGGGATAAAGAGATAAGAATGAATCTGGACCCTTGATTTAAATCATTTGTAGTTATTGGATGTAAGGGGCTTCAAGTATAAATAAAGGCCTTGCCCACCTCATTTTTCACTCGCTTCTTCATTGAGGAATACAAGAGCATTCACTCAAATCTTTCTAGCCTTTTCCATTTCCTTTCTTTCTGTTGTTCTTTAGTTTTTACAAGGTTCTTAGCATTCTAGCTTTGAACGGTTTAGGATGACTTAGGCGATTTGCAAAGAGAAACACGTCTAAGGTCGCACACCCTGAGTAGTTGAGTTCTACGAGTGTGACAATAGACTTTGGGTTGATCAATCATTTCTAATTAATTAATTAATATCTAATGTCTTTCACTAGCATGATACACACTAGACTAAAAAAATATCATCAAATTATTATTATCTTAAAAGTTAGACTAAATTACAAAAATCAGAAATTAATAAATACAAATTTCGGAGATAAATAAAAATATTATAATATTAAAATAGTAGACTAAATTACAAAAAAAATGAATATGGGTAAATTTGGAATAAGAATATAGTTTTATGGACTATAATTAACAAAATATAAAATTAAAATAAGTATTGGACTAAATTACCCCAAGTAAGAAGGAGCTCAATTTCAACTAAAAATAAAGTTTATGGACTAGAAAGAATAAACATTGGACTAAATTATAAAAAAATAGAAATTAATAATTAAAAAATATAATTTTCAAATTATAAAAACAAGAATAAAATAAAAATATCATCTTATTAAAAATATTAGACTATATTACAAAAATATATAATAGTCAATTTGGAATGAAAATAAAGTTTTAAGGACTATAATGAACAAAAATATCATCAAATGGGTCATATTTAAAATATTGAACTAAATTGCAAAAATTATAAATTAATAACGATAAAATTCGGTAAAAATCTAAACTTTTAGAGACTAATATGAATAAAAATATAGTTAAGTTTTAGTATGTATGTATAATGTAATTTATTATATTATATATAAAATTATAAGTATATAAGTATATAACTATAAATTTAATTATTTAAATTTCTCGCTAAGTGTCTTATTAATTTTATTATACATATAAGTATATGATTTTAAAATTAAGTATAATATAAGTATAAATAATATATAACTAAAAATTTAAATACGTGAATTCTTATTAATTAAAAAAATATTTTGTATTAAATGAGTTAATATAAATTAAGTGTTAAATTATTTAATAAAATTTAAATTATATTATTATAATTTATAAAATGAGTTAATATAAGTATATATTTAATATTTTATATTTAACATTTTAAATTTATTAAATCATCAAATTATAAATATCCTCAATTACATGTCAGGTAAATATTATGTTTGTATTAGTTCAGATCAATAACATGTCTGATTCAAAACAAGTCGGGTAAAATCAAATCTCGGGTCAATTCAATATGATAATATCAGTTATCTATCGAATCAGATTCAGGTTCGGGTTCATTTCAGTTTATTTAATCGGGTTCGAGTCATTCACGGTCGAATACAAATCATGTTCGATTACTACAGTAACAAGTCTAACTCGATTTTGGATCAATAATAATCAAATACAAATCAAGTTCGAATCATTACATACTCAGAATTCAAATTTAACTCAAATAAATTTCAATTAGGTTTTCAAGGTCAACTTTTTTACATCCCAGTGGCATTTGAGAAGATATAATCAAAACCAGACATCGAAAAAGGCCAGAGCCAAACCCCCAGAATTAGTACACGGAAACAAAACACCATCAGGATTCAGGATCAGAAACACAGCGGGAATTGCCCTCAAACTTCAAACAACCACTCTTAAATTCAAATGAACATACACACCCACAAAGAGGAAGAACGAGAAGATTTCGGAAGAGAAGATAGTTTTTGTTTTACGTAAATGCATCAGAAGAAATCTGGCAAACAGGAGATCGGTAAAGCAAGCATCGTCTCTTCCGATTTCAACAACCCACACCTGTTTCGTTCCCAATTCAATCATCAAAGCTACCTCGAATGAACCCCACAAATTAGTCCTGATTTTTATATTCAAAACAAGCCTAATCTCACCATCCGAGTCCCATTTTCACCCACATCACCAAACCCATCACCAACGCCACCACCACCACCACCAGAACAGCAGCAGCAACAACAACCCATCGTATAAAGAACCCGACTTTCACCATCATAAATCCTACTTCTCCAATAACCCTTCTCTCAACTCCCCATAAGCGGCCTATAATGGTAACCCACAATTCTTTTTCTCGGTCCCCTACTCTTTCTTCTTTCAAGAACCACCTTAACCACCGCGAAAGGGTTGGAAGATTGGCTCTTTTCCAGTATTTCTCATGTTCGGCTTGTTTTGCTATTCCTTTTGATTCTCAGCAACTCGGTAGGAAATTTGTTCATTATTTGAACCGTGGCCGCTTGCTTTGTTTCCAATTACGTTTCCTTTTTATGCTTTCTCTCCCTTCGCTTTACTTTTTGGTTTCCGATCCTCGGCCCTTTTATGTGTTGAATTCTGTTGCTTTGCTTGCTTTATCGCTTACCCTTTTGGTTTCTCTCAATCTTGTACTCCCTCGCTTGCCTTCTATTCGATTTCTTCTTTCTCGTTCATTACCTGCTAAGTTTTGTGAGCTAGGGTTATCTTCTAAATCTTCAAAAAATGTTGTTTGGTCAATTGGATCGAAGACAAAATCAGATAAGAAGGCGAATTCAGGGGCTTGGGTGCAGGTTTACAGTAATGGGGATGTATACGAGGGTGAATTTCATAAAGGGAAGTGTTCAGGGAGTGGGGTTTATTATTACTACATGAAAGGGAGGTATGAGGGGGATTGGGTTGATGGGAAATATGATGGTTATGGTGTGGAAACTTGGGCAAAAGGGAGCCGATATCGCGGTCAATATAGGAAGGGATTGAGGCATGGAATTGGTGTGTATAGGTTTTATACTGGTGATGTTTATGCTGGAGAGTGGTCTAATGGGCATTGCCATGGATGTGGAGTTCATACTTGTGCAGATGGCAGCAAATATGTTGGGGAGTTCAAGTGGGGTGTAAAGCATGGGCTTGGCCATTACCATTTCAGGTGAATTCTTGATCTTTCTTCTATGGACAGTTTTAAGTAAAGAAATATTATTAGATTTTTATGTTGCCTTGTCTAGTGTGTATTCTTTGCTTTATAGTTACTAGTCATATTCTAGGTATTGTTTGGTTTATATTGCTACTTACTAATAGGAACATCCAGGGCAGTTCATATATTGTCGTTTAAAGTTTAACCAACATTGAATTGCAGCTGTTGCTTTTATATACGTCTCCTTGATTTATGTTAGTTTCTTCATTATCATATCGTTGCTTGTCCGAATACTTGCAATCTTCTTAATCTTCAATGCGGATGATAGCTCACCCTTCAGGATTGCGACAAATTGATGCCTTGTGTGGAGTACTTTTAATATAGATTTCTTTTGTTTTTAATTTGAAGTTCAGGGGCTTGAATCCAACTCTTTGAGCAAGGAGATTCATGCACCTATCATTGAGATTAGTTTGTTTTTTTTAACTGGATGAAAATTACTCTGAACTTTGAGTCATCATTAGTTAAGAAATTATGGGATATTACCATATGTAGTATGTAGATTTCAGTTTAAACGACTGATCAAATTTATGATTTGGAATGCAGAAATGGGGACATATATTTAGGGGAATATTTTGCTGACAAGATGCATGGATTTGGCGTTTATCAATTTGGAAATGGACACCGGTACGAGGGAGCCTGGCATGAGGGAAGAAGGCAAGGATTTGGCACATATACTTTCAGAAATGGCGAGGCACAATCTGGTCACTGGCAAAATGGGGTTCTTCATGTTCATATCACACAGAACATCTATGTTGGATCTCCTTATGATGCCACTCAATCTCTAGTCCATAATGCTGTTCAGGTATTTTTCATATCATTGTCTGGCATTTATCGTATTCACTAACACTTGATGTGCAATCCTTTTGCTTTCTTCACAAAAACTTCTCCGAATATTCTAAGAATTTTGCATTCACATTCAATGAAAATATAACTTCTGAGTTCTCTTATAATATAATATGCTGTCCTGCATGAAGGAAGCGCAGAGAGCTGCGGAGAAGGCTTATAACATTGCAAAGATTGATGAGAGAGTGCACACGGCTGTTGCAGCTGCAAACAAAGCAGCCATTGCTGCCAGAGTAGTAGCCGTGAAAGCTGTCCAAAAACAAATGCATCAGCACAACACTGATGATATGGATCCTCCTGCTGCAATCGTATAATACAAGGACTCCACATGGCATATTTCTGATTTTGTTCCATCGTATCGTCCGGTTAAAACGAATGATAACAGTAAAAGTTACCTGCTTGGAACCTTGTTCAATCATTCAATTTGGTTGATCATGGAGCAAGAAGTGGACCTCCATTTTCCCCCTTCTTTCCCTCTGTAATGGCTTCAGTAAAATGTATATAGGTTGAGTTGAGTGAAGAATGGCACTAAGGTGGTTTAAAGAGCTTGTAACAACTTATCTCATTTTTTTCTTGTAAATGCGGTTAGTAGCTTTTCGATATATACCCCGGAAGTCTGGATAAAACCGTTCAGTCCAATCAGGTTCATATGTACTGCGGTTAGTGTGATTTGTGAATAACCAAACGATGTTTTAAGACTTAAAATCAAAATAAGCAACTAAACTATCACATTTTTTTCTTTTAAAGTACCTATATTATTTTTGGGCAAACTATATAAATGGTTCCTTAACTATACATCAATTATCTTTTACATCCTCTGACTATCAATTGTTACAAATTGGTCTATTGATTAACTTTTTTGATATAAAATGGTATTTTTCCGTTAAAATTTTAACGGGAAACTGATGTAGACATTAACCTGTTAACTTGGATTATAGAAATTAGGGATGTCATATGGTTATCCAAGTCAGCTTGTTAACGTCCACATCAGTTTTCCGTCAAATTTTTAACGGCACAAGACCACTTTGTATTAAAAAAGTTAATCAATGGACTAATTTGTAACATTTGATAGTTAGGAGATGTAAAAGATAATTGAGATATAGTCAAAGGGACCATTTATGTAGTTTACCTATTATTTTTCTCTTTTTAAATGTCTAACGTTTTATTCTATAACTATTTTAAGGTCTTATTTTAACTTCTGTTAAAAAATACGATACCTAATAAGAATAAGACATGTGTCAATATTTTAAATTTCTTTTTTATTTCTTTAAAAATACACAAAATTAAAAATAAAATATATATCTTATTATAGCTAACCTTAACCCCATTTTTTCATTTACTACTCTTCTCCAGCGTGCTCTTCACCATACTTTTCATTGATAGTTAATTTAGGGTTTCTCATTCACCAGAAAGATTATTGTTATCGGCTTCAAAGTATGTAAGTCTACCATCATTTCCAATAGTCCTGGGAATGGTACCAACAAGTTTATTATTCCCAATACGAACACTAGAAAAGTTTCTGCAATCACCAATTTTTTGAGGAAGCTCACCAGTAAGTTCATTATGGGTGAGAACCAATACTTGAAGCTTCCCTATGGTAAAAATGCTTTTCGGTATTGAACCGTCAAGCTGGTTAGAGTGAAGGTTCAGCAACTCAAGTTGAGAAAAAAAGCTTAAATTATCTGAAATCTTACTCACTAATTTGGTTCACATAAGCTCTAAAAACTCTCAAATCGGTCAAATGGCCAATCCAATATGAAATGGAACCATTCAATCTATTGCTAGAAATCTGAAAATCCTGCAACTTTGCTAGCCCCTCAAATTGTTGAGGTATCATTCCTACAGTTAAGTTTTTTGACAAGTTCAATGCTCTAAGGTTTCTAAGAACACCCAATTCAACCGGCTATAAAAATATGAAAATCATGCAACTTTACTAGTCCCTCAAGTGTGGTGAAGAGCATGTTGGAGAAGAAGAGTAAATGAAAAATGAGGGGTTAAGATTAGCTATAATAATATATATTTTATTTTTAATTTTGTGTATTTTTAAAGAAAAAAAATTAAAAATATTGATAGATATCTTATCTTTATTGGGTACGGTATTTTTTAACGAAGATTAGAATGAAATGTTAGGCACCTAAAAGAGGTAAAAAAATAGTTTAGACACCTAATAGAAATAAATGCGATAGTTTGGACAATTTTGTTGATGTTAAGCCATGTTTTAACAATATTTTTTGGTCTCCATTCAAATATCAATTAAATAAGATACTATGTGACAACATTTTGTTAACAACTTCAACTTTTTAAAAAAAGTGTACTTAATTTTTTTAAATAGAGGTATTGCATTTAAGATTTGAACTTATATAAGATATAGCAACATGAGTATCCTTGATCATACAACAAAATAATAGATCTCTATTATATTCCCAAGGCAATACTAAGATTCTTACATAATGACAATATGAACGAATATATTTTATCACTCAATCAATTAATAAATTTTTGTTACATCCCCCTATAATGTCAATGTTATCATACAAGATATAAAAATATGAATATCTTTGATAAATTTCTACTTAATTTTTTTTTATAATTTAGATTATCGTTATATTATTGTTTTGCTTCCCAAATCACTATAACCATTAACATCCATTGTAAAAAATATACCAAAAAATGTGACATATAATATTTTGATCACGTCAATATTAACTGACCATATTTTTTTAATAAAAATTATATTTAATTTTAAATAAGAATTAATTAAATTATATTAAAAACTATCAATTAAATATTTACAATCTTCATAATTTTCTCTAATGTAAATTTTATTTAACATTCATGTAAAACCTATATTTGATTTTGATATAACAAATATGCTAAAAGACTATTTCGTAAATAAATTTTTAAGGACAAAACAATTTGAAAGTCAACAAAGTTTTCTAAGTTAAAACAATAACCCAAAATGTATTTTCTTTAAGATTATTCAAGTCAAAACATTCAAAAATATATAGGCGTTTCGATACCACTTCATTTGGTATCGATACCGTGCTTAAATTGTCAAAGAATGTTCTTGAGTTTTTACAAGCGTATCGATACGGTACAAGACTCGTTTCGATACCATTTGAAACTATAGTTCCCTGTTTCGAAACCCTTTTCAAGTTGTATCGAAACCACCCTTCAAACTTAAAATAAAAATAAATATTTTAGACCCGTTTCGATACCACAACTCAACGTTTCGATACCTAGGTTAATTTTTCAAGAATTTTTTAAGTAATAAATATTTTGACCGTTGGTGTCAGTTAAAGTTTCAAAAGTTTGTTGACCAGTATAGATACACCTTATAGGCATTTTGATACCAGTTCTGGCAGTGGCAAATCGTTTTGATATGACATCCAGGCCGTTTTGATACCACTTGTTTTAAAGACAGACCTGTTTCGATACCATGGTCAATGGTATCGATACCCTTTGTAAAATTCATATAATGACTCTTTTCTCTTTGGTAGTGTTTCAATAAGTGCATTTACGGTTGGAAGATAAAGTCCTAACGTCTATATTATGTTTTCAACCACTTGTAACACCTTTAAAAATGGAAATAAATTAATAGTAATAAATTCGAATTATTTAAAAAAACTATACCTTTTTAGAACCCATATCAAATCTGAAATTTTTTTTGAACCAATTTTTCATCTCCCTCAAAACCCCCTGACCACCGCCGATCTCCCTCACCGCTGGCCCGTAACCGTCACCGTCACCATCACCGTGCTCACCGCCCTCTCCCGATCCGATCCCCCTTTAACCACGCCCCGAACCGCCGCTACCTTCGCCGCGAATCGAAGGCTGAAGCTTCGTCGGAGTTAGGGTTAAACCTTCTCGGTATCTTTGTTGAATCCGGCCACGATCAAAGTTGAATTGGCGCGTCGTCGGTCCTATTGTGTTCGTTGTGACCAGACGACCAAAACCCACCCATCACCGTCTCCTTTCGTCGCCGAGAAGGTCTTCACCGGAGATCTATTCAAATCGGTAAGTTAGGTAAGATTTCTTACCTTTTGAAGTTGTTTCTGGGTGTACTGGTTAAAATATGGTGTTTTTATGAATCATGGTGTTTTCCCAAGCCTGAAAATGTGTTTTTCGGCCGTTTAGAGCCGTGCATGGCCTCCACGCGCCGCCGGAGGTGATTTTCGGCCATTGTGGATGGTTGCCGAGAGCCGACCGGTCCAAACCGGCCAAAACCCGGTCCGAACCGGCCTTGAACCAGTCAAACCGAACCGAACCGAACAAGTCTCGAACTGAACCGGTCAACCCTAGATCCGACCCGTTGACCAGATCTGACCCGTTGACTGACCTGACCCGTTGATCGTTGACCATGATGTCAGCATGACGTCAGCGTTGACTTTGACTGTTGACGTCAACGTTGACTTTGACCCCAAAAGTAAAAATTTTCAAAAACTCCTATTTTATGTTTTTCGACGTTTTGAGTTTATCCGTGAAGTCCGTTTTTCGAAATTCGAACCCGAAAACCTCCAAATTAGAGTTTAAAGTCTCGAGTCAAACTTTTCTTCTAAGTTAAGTTAAGTCCAGAGTTTTATTTAAGGTCTAATATTTATGCATGTTTGTTTGTAGGACCTTATAGTTCTCCCGATCGTGTACCAACCTAACCCAGTTCCTCCCGTTTTGACGGATCCCGATATCTGATCGTGACCTGTATGTTTTTAATACCCGATGAATAATCAATTCAGTATTAATAAAAATTCTATCTTGTATTTTTAGGGTCAAGTACTGCTACAGAGCGAGGCTCGAACACCCAATAGGCCACCTATCTGTTTCTGCCATTGAGGTGTGTTCCTTGTGTGCTATATAACCGTATTTTACTGTTTTACGTTTTAAACAAACCAAACATGTGCACATGACTGTTTTACTGGATTTACATAGACACTTATTTTGAACCTTAAGATTGATCATTCTATGTTTTTACTGTATGTCTGATATATTTCCTGTATGACATCTCTTGACTGATGTATACATGTTCTTTGATAAATTTTCGATACTACTATCATGATTCCTACCATTATTGCATGCCTGTCATTTTAGAATTGGGATGATGTGTAATGTGTAGTTTTTGGTTCAGCCTTGATCCAGTTGGTAATTCCGCCTGTTTATGGTTCCTAACTTCAGTTAGGGTAATTCCGCCTATTATCGGTTCCCGTGCTTCAGCCGGGGTAATTCCGCTTGTTCCCTAAGGTAATTCTTTAGGTCGATACCTTTGCCTTAATGGGCTTAGGTTAATGCCTGTATCAGATACTTTTCTGGGGAACTGTATCCAGGAGTTCGGTTGGAGGGTAACACGACATGCATATACATGACCTGATTTTCTGTTATTGTTGTTTATTGATTTTACTCGTATTTTATTTATACTGTTGGAACACACTGGGCTCCATAGCTCACACCTGTTTTTCTTTCCCCTTTCAGATACCCTTAGATAGGCATCCCGTATTTGGCATTTAGAGGATCAATGCATTATCTGGTTATACTTTGATGTAATATTTTAAACTTATCCAGTTTACGTTTAAGGTGACATGTGTCTATACTTTATTATTGGAGGATAAAAACGTATTATTTTTGTTATTGGTTTTGCGAATTATCTTATGAACAATGTTTTTCAGACAACTTGTTTTGGTAGCATTTTATACATTTTAAACAATACTCAACATTTATCTTTTATTCGTATGAAATATTTGATTTATCTTGTAACTTGATTTACAATTTAATAATAATGTGACCACTCTAGTCGGGGTTTCCACATAGGCCGGTTTAGGGGGTTATATTTAGTTGGTATCAGAGCCATGGTTTTAAGATTCTCGGACTATGATGGGTCTTAAATAAAATATTTTCTGTTAAACTGTTATGAATTTATATCAGTAAGGCCATGTCACCTATATTTTTCTGTATTGTGTATGGTTCTCCGGTGCCAATTCTGATCTCCTAAATTTTATCCTTGTAGATTTCTTGAACACTATGAGTGCCCGTAGAGCTCGCCGAGCCACCCGAGGGCGGGGTCGAGCGACCAGTTTTGCTGATCCTGTAGAGGAGCCTATTAGTGATCCTTCACCCATCATTCCTTCGGACCCACCTGTTCCCACAAGTACTACCATGCCGCCCAACCCTCAGCCTGTTATAGGCATTGATATGTCTACCCCGGTCAGAGGGGCATTAGTACCGAGCACCGAGCCTGCTGCTGCTATAACAGATGAAACCTTTAGTAGGCAGTTCCTTCAGTTGCTACAGGGAATTGTTAGAGCTTCGGGTGTGATGCCAGAAACACCTATCTCTCAGATTTTGATTGCAAATGGAGTAAGAACTTTCTCTGGATCCTTGACTGGTGCACCTTCAGATGCAGAGACCTGGTTGTATGATACTAAGAGACGGATGGATCAGTTGGATTTGGAGCCAGCTAAGAGATACCTTGGAGCTGTGTCTATGCTTGATGGTGGTGCCCACATCTGGTCGGAGTCTGTGGTTAGTAGCGTATCCTCTAACAGGATGACATGGGACTTTTTCAAGGAAAGGTTCAAGAACCGTTATCTGGGTGATCGATATATGAGAGAGAGGCATCAGGCCTTTAGAGACTTGGTACAAGGTACTATGATAGTGGCTGAATATGAGCTTCAGTTTTTAGATCTGATGAGAGATGGTGCTGGGATAGTGTCCACAGAGAAGGATAAATGTGATAAGTTTCTAGAGGGTCTCCACATTAGTATCCGAGACCGAGTAGCCACACATCATGATGTAGTTTTTGAGGACCTGGTGAACCGGGCAAAGACTGATGAGGACTTAGAGAAGCTTTCTGATAGCCAGGTTATAAGAGATCAGGATCGAGAGCGGGGCAGAGATAGAGACCGTAGGAAGGACCGTGGTCGATCTAGAGGACATTTTAGCCATGGCGAGTCTTTTAGTCGCCCTGATGAGAGGGCTCAATCTGCACCAAGTCAGAGAGGTAGTTCATATCATCAGTCTACGACACCTCAAGACTCTTTTGTTAGCCGGGGTGGTTCTTCTGGGATCTCATCTGTACCTGCGTGTGACTTTTGTGGCAACATGCATAGAGGAGAGTGTAGGAAGAAGATTGGAGCTTGTTTTCGGTGTGGATCTTCCAAGCATTTTCTAAGGGACTGCCCTCACCCACCCTCCGTCAGTCGACCATCGACTTAGACTCTTGTGCGCTTTCAGACACCTTCTAAATCACAGACATCCGTATAGACACCCATTTCGGGACGATCTCAAGGTAGAGCTTCTGGGTCTACTGTTAGATCTGATACCCGGAATCGAGGCCACCAGAGTGGTGGGCCATCTATTTTTGAGGCTCGTCAGCCAACACTAGTTTATGCCACCAGACGTAGGGATGACCGAGACGAGCCTAATGTTATCGCAGGTACCTTTACCATCTTTTCTGTTCCGTACTTTGCTTTGCTTGACAATGGCTCCACTCATTCTTATATATCCAAGTCAGTATCTGGACACCTTTCGATCTCAATTGAGAACACTGAGAGTGTTGTTACTGTTATGAGCCCTGTGGGGCAATCTATATCTATGAATAAGGTGTTTAGGAGATTCCCCCTTTTTGTGGAAGGGGAAGTGTTTCTGGCGGATCTTATGGAACTTCCTTTAGAGGAGTTCGATATAATTCTGGGAATGAACTGGTTATCTGAGCATTGTGTTATTCTGGACTGTGAGGCCAAAAGGGCCACTTTAAAGACTCTAGATGGACGGTCTGTGGTTTTGGTTGGTGAACGACGAGGTTATTTGTCCAATGTGATATCAGTTTTATATGCTGACTGATAAGTGCTCAACTCACTATCACTTTTTACACCTTTTGTTGGCATTAATCACCGAATTTACAGCCACTTGGACCAATGCATGTACTTAATGTGATATATTCAGAAGTTATGCTTATAGAGATAATATTTATAAAAAAGGCACGTTTTACTACATTTTCATATCTGTGTAGGAGAACCGGTGCCGCAGCAGCGACAAGGCTGAGGCAGGACCTAATGCCGAGGCAGCAGCTGAGAGCCAGGAAGCAAGACTGTAGGCGATTGGAAGACAAAAATCCAACGGACATTTCTGGACTTAAAGCACATGGATCGGAGCTGGCTAACATGAGGAAAAGCCCAAGACAAGGCCACGCGGGAAAGCCCCCTTAGCTGAATTAAACTTGGAAATATTTTAATTATGTACATGACTTGTTCCTTACTCCAAGTTGTATTCTACTTAGGAAAGGTTTGCCCTAGGTCTAGCCTATATAAAGACCTAGCCATCCAATGTAACATAGACGGATACCTAGTGAGAGAGAGCCGACTCATGAACTTGTTTTCTTTCTCTCAATTATGTTCTAAGCTTCTTTAGGGTTTAGGTGAAGGTTGTTAGTATTTGTGAGAGGAGATTGTACTTTGTCTTTGTTTCAATGCAATAAAATTATCAAGGTTTGCTTATCCTTTGTTATTCCTTGTTCTTGCATTCAAGCCCGGGAGGAAAGTTTGTGAGTAATCCATTTATCTAGACTCGGGAGAGTTAGATTCACGAAAGGGGTAAGTACGGTGTTTCAATCACGAAATACTAACTCGGCCTAGGGATAGGTTAAGAGTTTCAGCGGCTAAAAGAAGTGTGAGATTGGTTGGTGAGTATAATTGGTTCACGCCGGGAGGTATCATCAAGGACTAGTCATCAACAGTACTTCGACTTAGGGAAAGGCGGAGTCATCCAAGGACACTTTGCCGAACTTTGGTAAAGTCCACCCACGAGCAAGGGATTGCCGCGGCGGACAGTATTATCGCTGCCAAGGTAGTAATCTGCAGTGCTGCCGAGGCAGAGATATACGATTGCATTGGGCAGAGACAAGTCAATCAAATCCACAATACAATGCAACTGGATCCTGACCTATCTCTCTCTAATATTCAAATCTCTTTACTTTTACTTAGTTATTTTAGTTTAGTTAATCCAAACTCAACCACTTGTGTTTTACTTTATTTCTTTCTATAGAACAAGAAGACATATTGAGTCTACCAATCCCTGTGGAGATGATAATCCGATAAATACTTATCACTTATTACTTTCGATGTGTCCACTTGCACTAAACGCGCACTTTTGACACGCGACACTGACAAGGAGATCCGGAAGGGATATGGGGCCTTTATTGCTTGTTTCCTTAACACAAAGGGGTCTCTATCTAAGATCGAAGAAATTCGCACAATTAGTGAGTTTACTGATGTTTTTCCTGAGGAGTTGCCTAGTCTCCCTCCGGTCAGGGAGGTTGAGTTTAAGATTGAGACTTATCCCGGATTAGCACCAATTTCTATGGCCCCGTATCGTATGGCTCTGAAGGAGTTAAAGGAGTTGAAGGTTCAGTTACAAGAACTTCTTGACAAAGGGTTCATCTGACCTAGCTCTTCACCTTGGGGAGCTTCAGTTCTCTTTGTTAAGAAGAAGGATGGTTCTCTTCGGTTGTGCATTGACTACCGAAAGCTAAATAAGTTGACAATGAAAAACAAGTATCCTCTACCTAGGATTGATGATTTGTTTGATCAATTTCGGGGAGCCATAGTTTTCTCGAAGATTGATCTTCGATCTGGGTATTATCAGCTAAAGGTTAAGGGCTCTGATGTTGCTAAGACTGCTTTCTGCACCCGATATGGTCACTATGAGTTCTTAATGATGCCTTTCAGTTTAACCAATGCCCCTGCAGCTTTTATGGATATGATGAACCGTATCTTCCGAACCTACATAGACCAGTTTGTTCTGGTGTTTATTGATGATATCCTGGTTTACTCTCGCTCAGAGGACGAGCATGTGGGGCATATGAAATTTATGTTGCAGAATCTCAGGGAGCATCGGCTGTATTCCAAGCTAAGTAAATGCGAGTTTTGGCTGAGTGAAGTGAAATTTTTGGGGCATATCGTTTCATCTAGAGGTATCCAGGTGGACCCGAGTAAAATTGATGCAATCACTAGTTGGAAACCTCCCAAGAATGTGTCTGAGATCCGTAGTTTTCTGGGCTTAGCTGGGTATTATCGACGCTTTGTCGAGGGTTTTTCCATTATAGCTACCCCTTTGACGAAGCTTCTGAGGAAGGATGTTCCTTTTGTGTGGTCTGAGACCCAACAGGCTAGTTTTGATCATTTGGAATCAGTTTTGACCCGAGCTCCAGTTTTGACCCAACCTGAGTCAAGGAAGGATTTTACAGTTTACAGTAATGCTTCACATTCTGGTCTTGGATGTTTCCTGATGTAGGAGGGTAAGGAGATCGATTATGCGTCACGCCAGTTGAGACCACACGAGCTTAATTATCCTACTCATGATCTTGAGCTTGCAGCTGTGGTTTTTGCTCTAAAAATCTGGAGACACTATCTCTACGGAGAAAAGTGTTATATCTTTACCGAACATAAGAGCCTGAAGTACCTCCTTACCCAAAAGGAGCTTAATCTGAGACAGCTTCGTTGATTGGAGCTTCTTAAAGACTACCACTGTGAGATTGAGTATCATCCGGGAAAAGCCAATGTTGTGGCAGATGCATTGAGTCGTAAGACTATATCAGACCTGAGATCCATGTTCTCCAAGATGAGTATATATGATGATGGTAGCTGTTGCGTGTAAAAAGTGCGCAATTAGTGCAAGTGTATACGTCGCAAGTAATAAAGTGATAAGTATTATCTAATATCGTCTCCACAGGGATTGGTCTACTTAATATGCCTTCTTTTGTCTTCTTGCTCTGTAAAAGAAACAAAATAAAAACACAGATGATTTAGGTTGGAGTAAACTAAATAACTTGAATAATAAAACAAACTAAATAATGGGAAAATAATCAGAATAAGAAGGTGGCCAAGATCCAGTTGTGTTGTATTGTGGATTCAATTGACTTGTCTCTGTCCAATGCAATCACACAACACTGCCTCGGCAACACTGCAGTTTACTGCCTCGACAGTGATGATGTTCGTCCGCCGCGACAATCCCTTGCTCTTGGGTAGACTTTACTAAGATTCGGCAAAGTGTCCTTTGATGACTCCGTTTATCCCTAAGTCGAAGTGTTGTTGATGACTAATCCTTGATGATACCTCCCGGCGTGAATCAATTATAATCACCAACCAATCCCACACTTCTTTTAGCCGCTGAAACTCTAACCTATCCCTAGACTGAGTTAGTATTTTCCGAATAGAAAAATACCATACTTATTCCTTTGGTGAATCTAACTCTCCCGATATTAGATAAATATGTCTGTCACAAACTTCTCTCTCGAGCTTGAGTGCAAGAACAATGAATGGCAAAGAATAAGCAAATCTTGATATTTTATTGTATTGAAACAAGAAAACAAAGTTCAATGTCTTCTCACAAATACTCTACAACTTTCACCTAAGCCTAAAAGAAATTAGAACACAACGAGAAATAGAGAAAACTCTAAATTCTAAGATGAACTCTCTAATTCGGCTCTCTAGTATATGATGTGTGTTCTTCTATTTGGTCGGCTATGGTTTATATAGGCTTGGCCTAGGGCAAACCTTTCCTAAGTAGGAATACAACTTAGAGTAAAACACAAGTCAAGTACATAAATAAAATATTTGTTTTATTTCCAAGTTTATTCCCACAAGGATTCTTTTCCCGCGTGGCTTTTGACTTTAACCTTCCATGCGCTTCCCAACTCCGATCCTTGTGTTGCTTGTCCAGAAACGTCCACCTCATTTTTCTCTTCAGATCGCCTACCATATCAGTACTTGTTCACCAGGTACTGTCTCGGCCTCAGGTCCTGCCTCGGCATCAATCTCTACCGCGGCATCTGATCTTCCTGCAAATGCACAAAGGTGCCGTAAAGCTTGCATTTTCTATAAATATCATCTTTATAAGTCACAAAAGCAAAATATCTAAATATCTCACTTTAAGTACATGCTTTAGTCCAAGTAGGTGTAGATTAAGTGATTATTGTCCATGAAAGGTGTAAAAAGTGATAGGGAATTAAGCACTTATCACACTCCCAAACACGAACTATTGCTTGTCCTCAAGCAATGCAAACCATCAAATTGCCAAACCTTATTCTCTTTTGGTCTTACGTTTTCATCTATTCTCCCTACCATAACTATGCTTATTCTTAAGCCTTAACCTTTCGGTTACCCTAGGACTTACTCGGAATCAAGCTATAAGATTTTGTGAGTGTGTGCGTTTTTGTGGACAAGTTTGATTAAAGGCTTTCTTAGACAAACTCTAAGTTCAAGACAAGTAGACTTAGAATTAATGTTTTCTTCTTTAAACACCAATTATTTGAGCCAATTTCGGGCACCTCTAGCATGAACAAGAGTGATTCCTAGAGCCGGTGATAGGCACCTCTAGTCAACATTTCCAAAAATCTAAGTCTTTATCACCTAAGTTCATTAAAAGAATTCCTATAATCCAACAAGTCCCAAAAGTGTTTTTATGATCAATCTTGTAGCAAGCTTCTAAGTTTTCTTCCTTAAGTATCCTAAAGTTAAGCCTTCTAAACAGGACCTAACCATGGTAAGGAGAAAGATTTCTATAGCCTCAAAAGAATAAACTAAGGCAATACTGATGTAGAACAGTGCAAAAGTATGGACAATATTTCAATTAAGATGGTGGACATAAAAAGAGATTTTCAAAAACAACATAAATACTTCCTTTCATGGCAAGGCCGCGACAGTGAATTGCCTCGGTAGTGAACCTACACCCCCAAACTCGAACCAAGCATTGTCCTCAATGCTTATGATCATGGCACATAGCAGGAAATAAAATATGAAAAAGAACAAGTAAAGATATAAAATCAGCATAAAGATTTAGAAATTAAATAGACTCTGAAGAACTGCTAGTGACTATCAGTTTTCGAGGCCTTACTGCTGATTGTTTCATTTTTGATTTCGTTGCTGGTAATGGTTGAGTTTTGGCTTGTCGGGGCGGCTGAACTCGTGTAGGTGGTGTCCGTTGCATTGGAGCGTCTACTTCTTCTCCTTCTTCTTGCTTATTGTCCTAAAAATAAACACCAAACAAAAATTAAATTAAAAAGAAGCAAAAATAAAAAGATTAACTATAAACTAAAACTAAAACTAAAACAAAATAAAATAAATAAAATAAAGAGAAGGTAAAGAGATTATGTCATAGGAGGAATACATGCGAGTGCATCTCCTAAAGTGATGGTCTCTATATTTCTCAAATCATGTTGGCCAGAATCATGCTTTAATCATTGGCCATTCACTTCGAACTCATGCCCATCCCTTTATGATCTAATTGTTAGTTCACCATGTGGGTTTGAACATCTGGCCTTGAGTTTGCCTGGAAAGTGTGTTTTCCAATTAGCTTCCTCCACCTCTGGTGTTTCAACACTATCCAGGACTCTCCTGTAACAATCATTAACTGTGTTGCCGAGCTTACTGTCGGGGCAGTGGTTGTTGAGATAGGATATTTTTTTGCCTGCATTTGTAGTGTGGATAACTTTGCACTCCTCTGGATCATCATGTCTTTTCAAATTATGGAAAGCATTGAGTTTAACTTGCTGGTCGTTAACCCTCATTGTCAATTTTCCTTTTTCCACATCTATAAGAGTGCGTCCAATGGCTAGAAAAGGTCAGCCCAAGATGATCGGTGCATTGTCATCTGCTTCACAATCAAGAACAAGAAAGTCAGCTGGAAAAATAAATTTATCCACCCTTACCAATATGTCCTCGATCTTTCCTTCAAGTTGCGCATATGATCTATCCGCCAATTGGAGCATCACGGTTACAGGTTTTGCCCTTCCTATTCCAAGCTTTTGGAAGACAGATTTTGGCATCAAATTTATACTTGCTCCAAGGTCACATAAGGACTTTCTTTCATAGTGGTTTCCTATCGCACAAGGTATAGTAAAACATCCAGGATCCTTCAATTTAGGAGGCATGCGATTATGAAGCATTGTCGTGCATCCTTCAGTTGCAGCCACTGTTTCAAACTCACCAAGCCTTTTTCTTTTAGGCACGATGTCTTTTAAGAATTTAGCATAATTCGGCATTTTTTCTATTGCCTCAACAAATGGCAAGTTAATGTGGACTTGCTTCAAGATGTCTAAGAATTTTTTTAAATTGATAGTCCTGTTTATGCCTTTTCAACCTTTGTGGGAAAGGTGGTGGTGGTCGCATCTCCTCTATTGTCTCATTGGTCTGGAATTTAATACCTAGCACCACTGGTTTTCCTGCTATCTCGGCCACTTGTCTAGGGACTACCAATTTTTCTGCGAGGCAGTGCTTTTTTCTGGGATTGTTGTGGCATGATCACTTAGTTCAGCATCCAAGTCCTCTTTATTTGTTTTTCTTTTTCCACTAGTGGGACTTTGTCTGCTGAGTTTCCTAACATCTCCTTAAGTTGTAGGTCACTCCTAGTAGTAATTGCCTTACATTGCTCATGACCCATTCCCTTAGCAACTTCAGTATTGCTGGGTAATCCTCCTTGTGGTCTAGTGTTCAGATTCTGAGCAATCTGCCCAACCTGAGTTTCCAATGTCTTAATGGCTGCCTCTTGGTTTTGCAACCTCATATCAGTTTTGTTCATGAAAGCATCAATTCTCTTAATGAAGTTACTATTCTCAGCCATATATGATTTTGTTTTCATCATAAAGGCCTTAAGAGAATTTTCCAGTGAACTTGTGGGCTGCTGCGGTAATGATTGTTCTACCTGCTGCTGCGGCAGATGTTGCATTTGCATTGGTTGCTGGAAACCTGGGGTTGAGTAGTCGGATTCAGAGCATTTTTCGGATTGCTCCATGAGAAGTTGGGATGCCTTTTCTATGATGGGTTGTATGTGTTGGACATCATGTTGTTCCGATTATAGTTTCCAACATAAAGGCTAGATTCCTGATTCTGCATTCATTCAGAAGAGCTATGGTTATCTCCACATAAATTACAGAAAGAATCTATTGCAAGCGTACACAGGGATTGGTCTACTTAATATGCCTTCTTTTGTCTTCTTGCTCTGTAAAAGAAACAAAATAAAAACACAGATGATTTAGGTTGGAGTAAACTAAATAACTTGAATAATAAAACAAACTAAATAATGAGAAAATAATTAGAATAAGAAGGTGGTCAAGATCCAGTTGTGTTGTATTGTGGATTCAATTGACTTGTCTCTGTCCAATGCAATCACACAACACTGCCTCGGCAGCACTGCAGTTTACTGCCTCGATAGTGATAATGTTCGTCCTCCGCGGTAATCCCTTGCTCTTGGGTAGACTTTACAAGGATTCGACAAAGTTTTCTTTGATGACTCCGCTTATCCCTAAGTCAAAGTGTTGTTGATGACTAATCCTTTATGATACCTCCCGACGTGAATCAATTATAATCACCAACCAATCCCACACTTCTTTTAGCCACTGAAACTCTAACCTATCCCTAGACTGAGTTAGTATTTTCCGAATAGAAAAATACCGTACTTATTCCTTTCGTGAATCTAACTCTCCCGATATTAGATAAATATGTCTCTCACAAACTTCTCTCCCGAGCTTGAATACAAGAACAATGAATGGAAAAGAATAAGCAAATCTTGATATTTTATTGCATTGAAACAAGAAAACAAAGTTCAATCTCTTCTCACAAATACTCTACAACTTTCACGTAAGCCTAAAATGAACTCTCTAATTCGGCTCTCTAGTATATCATGTGTGTTCTTCTGCTTGGGCGGCTATGGTTTATATAGGCTTGGCCTAGGGCAAATCTTTCCTAAGTAGGATTACAACTTCGAGTAAAACACAAGTCAAGTACATAAATAAAATATTTGTTTTATTTCCAAGTTTATTCCTACAAGGATTCTTTTCCCGCGTGGCTTTTGACTTTGACCTTCCATGCGCTTCCCAGCTCCGATCCTTGTGCTGCTTGTCTAGAAACGTCCACCTCATTTTTCTCTTCAGATCGCCTACCATATCAGTACTTGTTCACCACGTACTGCCGCGGCCTCAGGTCCTGCCTCGACATCAATCTCTGCCGCGACATCTGATCTTCCTGCAAATGCACAAAGGTGCCGTAAAGCTTGCATTTTCTATAAATATCATCTTTATAAGTCGCAAAAGCAAAATATCTAAATATCTAAGTACATATTTAGTCCAAGTAGGTGTAGATTAAGTGATAATTGTCCATTAAAGGTGTAAAAATTGATAGTGAATTAAGCACTTATCAGTAGCCTATTAGTTGAGTTGAGGGTTAAACCGATTTTGGCTGAGTAGATTAGGGCCAAGCAGCGGTTGGATGACTCTTTACTTCCTGTTATGCAACAAGTGGAAGAAGGATCCACTTCTATTTGTTCCTTTGATCAGGATGGAGTTCTTTGTTTTAATGGTCGTTACTGTGTACCCAACGATTCCGAGTTGAGGCTGACCATTCTCAGTGAGGCTCATAGTAGTCCTTATGCAATGCATCCTGGAGGAGATAAGATGTATCAGAATCTGAAACAGAGATACCGGTGGGTAGGTATGAAAAATAATATCTCAGATTATGTATCCAGTTGCCTGACATGTCAGTAGGTGAAAGTAGAACATCAACATCCCTCTGGTCTTTTATAGCCTATAAAGATTCCCGAATGGAAATGGGAATGTATCACGATGGACTTTGTTACCGGTTTACCTTTGACCCCGTCCAGGAAGGATTCTGTCTGGGTTGTGGTGGATAGACTCACAAAGTCAGCTTATTTTATTCCTGTTCGGATCACCTATTCTCTGGAAAAGCTGGCTAGACTGTATATTTCTGAGATTGTTAGATTGCATGGAGTGTCATTGTCTATCATTTCTGACCGAGATCCGAGGTTTAATTCCTATTTCTGGACAACATTACAGTCTGCTTTGGGTACTTGTCTAAATTTCAGTACGTCTTTTCATCCCCAGACAGATGGTCAGTTTGAGATAGTGATACAAATTCTAGAGGATATGTTACGGGGTTGTGTTCTAGACTTTCGGGGTAGTTGGGAGGACTTCTTGCCGTTGGCAAAGTTTGCCTATAATAACAGTTACCAGGCTAGCATCCGTATGGCACCTTATGAGGCCTTGTATGGTCGTAAGTGTCGTACTCCTATCTGTTGGACTTTGTTGTATGATCGGAAAACTCTAGGTCCCGAGTTAATTCAGGAAACTGAGGAGACTGTCAGATTAATTCGGGATCGTCTGAAGAAAGCTTTTACCAGACAAAAATCTTATGTTGATCGGAGGAGAAAAGATATCGAGTTTGAGGTTGGTGATCAGGTTTTCTTAAAAGTCTCTCCCTGGAAGAAAGTTCTGAGATTTGGGCGTAAGGGCAAGTTGAGTCCGAGATATATTGGACCATACCGTATTCTAAAGAGATCGGGCCTGTTGCATATCAGCTTGAGTTGCCTCCTCAGCTTAGCCATATCCATGATGTGTTTCATGTATCCATGTTGAGACAGTACCATCCGGATTGTTGTCATATTATTCAGGTTCAAGATGTTGACTTACGTCCAGACTTGTCTTATAAGGAGGAACCTGTTCAGATTCTGGAGTTTGATGAAAGAGTTCTGAGAAGAAGGCGTATCCCTATGGTTAAAGTTCAGTGGAGAAACCTTAATGCTTCTGAGGCCACCTGGAAATCGAGGAATCTATGAGGGAGCAGTTTCTACATCTGTTTAGTTCAGGTAAATTTCGAGGACGAAATTTCTTTTAGGGGGGAGAGTTGTAACACCTTTAAAAATGGAAATAAATTAATAATAATAAATTCGAATTGTTTAAAAAAATATACCTTTTTAAAACCCATATCAGATCTGGAATATTATTATTTTTTTGAAACAACTTTTCATCTCCCTCAAAACCCCCTAACCACCGCCGATCTCCCTCACCGTCGGCCCATAACTGTCACCGCCACCGTCACCGTACTCGTCGCCCTCCCCCAATCTGAACTCCCTTAACCACGTGCCGAACCACCACTGCCTTCACCGCGAATTGAAGGCTAAAGCTTCACCGGAGTTAGGGTTAAACCCTCTCGGTATCTTCGTTGAATCTGGCCACGATCGAAGTTGAATAGGCGCGTCGTTGGTCCTATTGTGTTCGTCCTGACCAGGCGACCAAAACCCACTCATCACCGTCTCCTGTTGTCGCCGAGAAGGTCTTCGCCGGAGATCTATTCAGATCGATAAGTTAGGTAAGATTTCTTACCTTTCGAAGTTGTTTCTGGGTGTACTGGTTAAAATATGGTGTTTTTATGAATCATGGTGTTTTCCCAAGCCTGAAAATGTGTTTTTCGGCCGATTAGGGCTGTGCGTGGCCTCCACACGCCGCCGGAGGCGATTTCCGGCCACTGTTGATGGCTGCCGGGAGCCGACCGGTCGAAATCGGCCAAACCCCGGGCCAAACTGGCCTTGAACCGGTCAAACCGAACCGAACTAGTCTCGAATCGAACCGGTCAACCCTAGATCCAACCCGTTGACCGACCCGACCCGTTGACCATTTACTGTGATGTCAGCGTTGACTTTGACTGTTGACGTCAGCGTTGACTTTGACCCCAAAAGTCAAAATTTTCAAAAACTCCTATTTTATGTTTTTTAACATCCTGAGTTCATCCGTGAAGTCTGTTTTTCGAAATTCGAACCCGAAACCCTCAAAATTTGACTTTAAAGTCTTGAGTCAAACTTTTCTTCTAAGTTAAGTCCAGAGTTTTATTTACGGTCTAATAGTGATACTTGTTTGTTTGTAGGATCTCATAGTTCTCCCGATCGTGTACCAACCCAACCCAGTTCCTCCCGTTTTCACCGATCCCAAGATCCGATCGTGACCCATATGTTTTTAATACCCGGTGAATAATCAATTCAATATTTAACTCCAGTATTAATAAAAATTCTATCTTATATTTTTAGGGTCCAGTACTGCTACAGAGCGAGGCTCGAACGCCCAGTAGGACACCTATCTGTTTCTGCCATTGAGGTGTGTTCCTTGTGTGCTATATAACCGTATTTTACTGTTTTACGTTTTAAACGAACCAAACATGTGCACATGACTGCTTTCCTGGATTTACATAGACACTTATTTTGAACCTTAAGATTGATCATTCTATGTTTTTACTGTATGTTTGATATATGTCTTGTATGATATTTCCTGACTGATGTATACATGTTCTTTGATAAATTTTCGATACTACTATCATGATTCCTGCCATTATTGCATGCTTTTCATTTTAGAATTGGGATGATATGTAGTGTCTAATTTTCGGTTCAGCCTTGATCCAGCTGGTAATTCCTCCTGTTTATAGTTCCTAACTTCAGTTAGGGTAATTCTGCCTATTATCGGTTCCCGTGCTTCAGCCGGGGTAATTCCGCTTGTTCCCTGTTATCGGTTCCCGTGCTTCAGCCGGGGTAATTCTACCTGTTATCGGTTCCCGTGCTTCAGTCGGGGTAATTTCGTCTGTTCCCTAAGGTAATTCCTTAGGTCGGTACCTTCGCCTTAATGGGCTTAGGTTAATGCCTGTATTAGATACTGTTCTGGGGAACTGTATCCAGGAGTTCGGTTGGAGGGTAGCACGACATGCATATACATGACCTGATTTTCTGTTATTGTTGTTTATTGATTTTACTCGTATTTTATTTGTACTGTTGGAACACACTGGGCTCCATAGCTCCACCTGTTTTTCTTTCCCCTTTCAGATACCCTTAGATAGGCATCCCGTATTTGGCATTTGGAGGATCAACGCATTATCTGGTTATACTTTGATGTAATATTTTAAACTTATCCAGTTTACGTTTAAGGTGACATGTGTCTATACTTTATTATTGGAGGATAAAAACGTATTATTTTTGTTATTGGTTTTGCGAATTATCTTATGAACAATGTTTTTCAGACAACTTGTTTTGGTAGCATTTTATACATTTTAAACAATACTCAACATTTATCTTTTATTCCTGTGAAATATTTGATTTTTCTTGTAACTTGATTTACAATTTAATAATAATGTGACCACTCTAATCGGGCTTCCCGCATAGGCCAGTTTAGGGGGTTACAACCTCAATGGATAGAAATCAAAGAGAAGGTATAAAATCAAGACTCTTACGCATCAGCAACAACTATTGATCTAAAAAGCTAACATCCAAGCATCCAATCCAACTCAAAGTAATTAATTGTAAAATTCTTGTCACCCTACTCATTTAATCTTTATTATATTTTAAATTCTGAGTTTGGGGAGTGTTGCACTTGTAATTAGGGCAAAATTTGTTCTGGGATAGAAATTATTTTTGCCATTCTTCATTATTGTAACATTGTGAGGTTGAATCAATCTTTGGGTATAAATATTGATTCGGTCTATAACGGTTATCCCTTGAATCGAAAAAATGGTTCAATTCAATAGTGAATTGGGTTGAAAATCCTTAGTGGGAGCTAAGGTAGTGGATGCAGGTGCTTGTTCGAAGGTCGAACTACTATAATTTCTTGTGTTCCTCATTTTCACATTTTTATTGATTCTTCCATACTCAAATTTTTAATTTCCAATTCACCCCATCTTGGCCATTCTATCTATCGATCAACTCAACAATTGGTATCAGATCCTCTCTCTTTGAAGGAATTAACAACCACAAGAGAAGATCCAAAGATTATTGATCACCTATACAAGTCAAAGCAAATGACATCCACTTCCGATCAAAGTTGGAACGAGTCTCACTCCATCACAAAGCCACCCTTCTTCAACGGAGACAATTACCCATGTTGGAAGAATAGGATGAGACTTTTCATCAATTCACATGATTATGTCCTTTGGGACATAATTGAAGATGGGTCATCTATTCCGATGAAACAAGGTGACTGGCAAATCCCAAAGACAAGAAACGAGATGAAGGTTGAAGAAAGAAAAAGGATGTCAACCAATGATAAAGTCTTGAACATTTTGTTTTGTACACTTGGTCCCGACATCTATTCAAAGATGTCATCTTGAAAAAGTGCAAAAGAGGTATGAGATTCTCTTGAGACGATTTATGAAGGCACCAATGACGTAAAGGAGATACAAATCGGCCTTCTAAATCTCAACTACGAGAATTTCAAGATAGATTCGGATGAGGACACAACCAAAATGTTTGATCGATTCTCCGTAATCGTCAATGTGCTTAAAGGATTTGGTGAAATCATTCCAGTGGAGAAAGTTCGGAAGCTCATCTACTCTATACCCTAGTCTTGGGATAGAAAGAGGATCGCTATCTTAGAAGCCAAAGACTTTATGATATAAGGTAGCCTGTCGAAACAAACTTTTTTTGTATATTACGAATCTAGGAATATTGTAAGTACGTTCCTGCAACAAAAACAACATCAAAACAACAAGGAAACAAAGTTATATTTATGATGAAATTAGGAAATAAAGGTAATAATGAAAATAATAACAAAAGAAAGAAAAGTTGACGTTTTGATGGATTTCAAAACGAGGAAGATGAATGCTTCAAGAAACATCCATTGAAGCAACCCAAACGATCAAAAATGGTGAATTATGTTGCTGAAATCAAAATGAAACGTTAAACTTGAAAGAAGCTGCACAATCTACTGAACAAACCCGAATCAAATATGTTTAACGTCAAAGTGAAAACCCTTTTTTGATGATCAATGAAAATCGAGTCAAAGAGAAAGCCTAAGGCTAGTTTTATCTTATTAAATTTTTTTCTTTACTTCAATCTCTTCCATTATTTAGTTTTATTTTATTCAACAACTTCCCCTTTTTTTAAACAATCACTATTCGATCAACCTTCTTGAATCATCAATCAAACAAACATAATCAGGAAGTTTCTAGTCCCTGTAGGATCACCCCTTACTTCTCCTTTACTACATTTAATTTCATATTTACTATTGAGAATAAGGAATTTACTTTGACACTACACGACGCGTGTTAAATTGGCGTCGTTTCCAGGGACTACGACAAAATTAATGATTTAGTTTTGTTTGATTTATGACCAGGAACAACCCGAGAGAACAAGGAGAATACATCCCAAAAATTGAAGCATACTCCCGAACACTACAACCCAAACACTTCGGGAAAAACGTAGACTGTGACAACAACAATTATAACGTGATCTAGAATTTGAATCCGAAGAAGAATCATATTTTGATCACATAACTGAAGAGCCAATTCCAATGGCAGAAAATGATCAAACTAATCGCCAATTAACTGCGGCTCCTGACGATAACCAGCCGATGTGCATGTTAACGCTCTAAAAAGCATATATTTTATACCCTTTTAGTTAAGGTTTTGTTTGATTTCAAGTTTATTTGAATTGCATTTAGTTGCATTTCATGTGCAGTTTCTCTTTTATTTTTAAAGATACTGCTTTGAATGGTATTTTGTTGGTGTTGTTGTGTAGTTTGCTGGGGCAAAGTTTAAAGAATGGAAGAGATATTGTAGCATATTTTAAAGTGTTGGATCGGACTTAAAGTTGCTATAGATTTGTGGGCGGACAAAATAGAGAGGCAGAAAGGACATACCTGCAGCCCATTGTCCTTACACGTTATTTCTAGGCTAGCTACACCTCCCCTGTAACCCCTACAATCCCTATATTTTGCTGCAATTCTCTGCAGAAAATGTCAGGGAATATTCCTTGCATCATTAGGGCACAAAACCTTATAAGCCTCCTATAAATACAACCTCAAGCCTCCTTCTACAAGTGTGGAGAAATAAAGCTGAAAAAGAAGCAAAAGAGCCAAAAAGAAAAGGAGCGAACTTTAAGAGTGTACGAGGAAGAAAAAAGAAGAAAGACGACCACTTTCCTTCATCTTCAACCTCTATCCGAGCTACCATTGTTGGAGAGCTTCAAGCAAGGGATTTGCGCGACTTCGGGTGTAACCCCCTCGACCCAGTTTAGAGACCACACGACTCAAACGAGTTATACGGGGAATACCGAGGCTAATCCGTAGACTCGCCACGATAAACAACACTAAATTTTATTTTATTTTTATCTTATCTAGATGCTTTAATTAGATCCTACATGTTCATGCAAGGACTGAGTTCAATTGCAGCGAAAATCGATAAGAAACGAGTCTTAATTTAACCCAACAAGTTATAAGGACCTAATTGTAATTTTCTATAAATTTATGGACCAATTATGAAATTAAAGTTATGAACATTTAATTAAGTTCATTAGATGCTTGTATCTCAAATTTCAACTTAAAATAATATCTACAAGTGATTTAATTGCATGCTCAAAGTTTAGGGACTATTTCTAGCCTCCAAATGTTTCATGACATTCTCTATATGCAATTTCACCTAAAAACACTTTAAGCACAAATCAAGGCATATTAGCTAGATGCAATTCAACCTAGTTAGTAACAATATATTCAACTCCTAAGAGTATGCTTCAAAATTATCAATCTTATAAACATACCGAAGAACCATCTCAATATACTCAACATGATTTCAAGATGCATTCCAACCTAAATAACAACATCATAGATTCGACTCATAAATAGTCATGCTTCATTATCAACAACACTCAAATTCACACATAGGGATTTCAAGAATCAAACTTCAATATAACTTTTATTATAACTAAAGGCATATCAATAGAGAATTCAAGTCAAAGTCGTAAAGCTAATATCAACATAGATAAACATCAAACATGTATAAGCGTACGACTACTACAAGTCTCATCAATATAACAAAATTCTTAACATGGTAACCCATCCCCATTGATCTCTCACTACTACTAATGTTATAAAAACATACTTGACCTTTCACTTGGTGGATACCTGGATCCTTGCTTCTCTTTGCTGCCTCAACATTATTTACTCTGCATTGCAAGGTAAATAAGAGGGTAAACATAAGCTTAGTGGGTGAATAAAAACAATTATAAAAACACCTTGCAATGTAGACCATATTAAACCAATTTCATCGATTTAAAAACATGTCATGCTCTTTATAAAACAAAACAAACATGGCTAACAACGCCACTTTTTAAAACTCAGTAAGTGTTATCAAACCATGGCTAACAATGCTATCATTAAAATTTAGTAAAACCCTTTTTTAAATCACATGCTTTGAAAGCTAAAACACAAGTCTTACATGCTACTCACATAACAATGCTTACACATGCATCTCGATACACAAAGCTCAAGTCTTACATGCTAACAACATAACAATGCTTAAATCACATGCATACCAATGCAAAAAACCTCGCATGCATAATCCCATATGCAACAAGTAAAAACCATAACACTTACCTTTAAAAAGTAAAAACATATATTGGCGCTAGTGATTCGATTTGTACTACTCAAAATCGTTAGGATAAACGGGCAACCACATGTTAGTACTACTCCAGAGCATGCGCAAGTTGATACTACTCTTAACATGAATTATCTCACCTTGGTGCCTGGTGATAGTAATACTCCTATCAACCCGGATGTGAAAGTACTACTCCATCACACAGCATTAGACTAAAAGCCTAAATGCAACACACAAGGAATTTACACACGTACGACTTTTAAATATTTATAGTGCACTCTAAACCCTATTGATCGATCAAATTATCCCAATAGATACATCATTTTTCTAGCCAATATATTATAAAAAATCAATGCTCAAGTTTCAAGTTAAAAACAATGAAATAAACTCATGCATCCCACCAAAACATGCATTAAATGCATAAACCGGTAAAAACTACTTTTCTTTTCTTTTCAAAACAAAACCGTGGGAGCATCATATACATATAAAAACCTTTTAAAAATAGTCTCATGAGCATTAAAACACATGCATAATCATATATGCACAACACAATAAGAGCATGACAAATAACGTTGTAAAAACACGGCATAATATGAGAACCTTTAAGAAAGCAAAACTTTAAACTTACTTCTGAGTATAGGGAGGTTTTTCACACCTTCTCTACACCCCCAAACCTTTGAAAACATATTTAAAAATATGCCAAATCGGCATCCTCATAATTCACTCACCGATTTACCGAAACTTGCTCGACAAGTCACCCAAAAACGCGATTTGGCTTTCCAATCTTCCTCAAACTTGTTCCTCTACCTCTTGACCTAATTAAAGAATCAAAACCAAAGGTTTTAGTTCATTTTAATACACCCAAACATCCTTAATTCGGACCAAGACATGGCATCCCCTAAAAACACCCTAAAACCTAACAAAACTCACCGAAAACCTCTCTAAACACCCCCTAAACCTTGTGTACGTGATTAGATACTTAAAAGCCATCTTAATTACATCTAAGAAATTCAAAAAACACCCCCTAAACCTTGTGTACGTGATTAGATACTTAAAAGCCATCTTAATTACATCTAAGAAATTCAAGATTCATGTATATAGGCATCAAAAACAGCCATGGAAAACCCTTGAACGAAAATCAAGAAAACAATGGAATTTTGATCAAGAAAACCGATTTTATTGTTTCAAGACTTTAAATATTTTTTCAATCAGCCAAGAAAATAGGAATTTCATTAAAGAACTTTTGGTTTCATAGGTTTGAATGATTCTCATCTCCAAAATTGATCCAACCACTTCCAAGGTTTAAAACCAGTAAAACCGACGAAAAACAAATAGATTTTGAAGAAGAAAAATATAGGAAATAAACCAAAGAAATTTTATTAAAAAGAATGGATATTTACCTTGAAAAATATGATGAAGAATATGTCTTGTAAAGGAAGAAATCAAAATCTTGGAGAAGGGTTTAAAGCTTGATGGAAAGATAGAGTTTTTCGAGTAAAATCGAAGATGAAAATTATAAAGAATTAACCAAACTAATTTTTATTGAAAAGATTGATATTTACCTTTGAAAATATGATGGAGTGACTGCCAAGATTATGAAAATTCGGAATTTTAAAAAAATGTTTAGGTTTATGACATAAAAATAGGTTTTTAGGATTAATATTAAGTTATTTGGGCTATTAATTAAAATTATGGGTTATGGGTTATTAAGATAGACCCTTGGAAGGCTTAGATCAGCAACGATTAGGATTGTATCAAAGCCCCTTAAAGATTCAAAGTTTTAGCTTAATTTATAAAATTAACCTCAAGTTTTCAATTTTTACAAAATAGTCACTAATTTCAAAATCGTAGGGATTCAAGGGTCAATTTTTAAAATTAATTTTACCTAAGTCAAATCGATTTTAAATAATGATTTTACGATATTTTTCCATAATTTATTTTGATTAAATATCAATTTTTAAGTATTTAATCCCAAACTAGGCTAAACCGACGGAACCGGTTCACTAAACTTCTAGGCCCAATTTTGGGATGCTACAACTCTCCCCCCACTTAAGAAACTTTGTCCTCGAAATTTTCACCGTGAAAGGATTTAAGGAAACTCCTCCTTTACAACTTCCTTTCACTCCCATGTGACTTTCCAAACACCATTGCGCCACTAAAACACTTTGATCAACACATGGATCTTACCACAAAAGACATTTGCTACCAAAACGAAGATCTCAACATACATCTCATAAAGAAAAGATTCGTTCTCATTCTAACACCACCCATCATCACAACTTGAAAAACAACACAAAAGAACGATACATTAAAAACACCATGGTCCTTCTCAACACTCATTGCACCTTTAAGATAAAAGCAAAACTCTTTCTTTTACGGCCTAACCTCTCCCTATTAAAGGTTGGTAACCGACTTTCGGAAAATTGGCACAACTTCCAACTGCCACTAACAAGCTTAGAATCCTCAAGCGTATTGTAACACAAAAGACAAGAACCAAAATTTTTCATCGAGCCCCGCTCAACAAAACAACACATAACAACTTTCACCAACAAAAACCTTAAACGATACCACTCAAACACTAAACTATGGACACGACAATAAGCAACTCTACCAACGACAACACCTTCACCAAGAACCCGAAAGATTAATGTCACAACACCTTAACATACCCTTCCAAACCTAGATAACTCACTCATACCGGTTACATGTTTATTAACGAGAGAACACTCATAAACTTAATTGAAAACCCATCTATCTCAAAACCTTATCACATTAAAGCATACTCCTCAACAGCTCCAACTGTTCTCAAAGAAAACACTCTCTTTTAACTGCCAAGAAACCACACCCCAAAATTTACGGAGATTCGTTCACACACCTCTATTCTAATACTTACGATGGCAAAAATATTCTCAAAGAATATTGGACCTCAAGCTCAATTTAGCAACAAAACAAACATTCACTTTAAACTCATCTTCATCCAAAATAAGTCCATCAAACAACAACCGCTTTCAAACTCCTTCACATCCCCTTACTTCCAGATACATAGCAGAAGACTACCACAAACTTTTATTAAGATACCATTCTAACTCATAGCACCATACAACACAATCATGTTCCCCATAGACAAGAAAGACAACCAACACCACAACTAAATACCAATCATCATAACCTCAATTGTGCCCTACACACGCGGCTCCACCAAACATCCGATATCAACTTACCTTAGAACATCTTAATTACGGAAAATCTCACCTACAACTTTGTTACTAGACCAACACTCTTCAATAAACTTAATCGAGTCCACACTGATCTTGACTTCCCAACACTCTTTACTTATTTAACTAAAGCGACATCTGTCAAGGCATAACCCTTAAGCCACCCAAGTTATATTAAGCATCTCAGATTAACCCATCATGCAACATAAGGCACTTCTAATCATTTTGTTTCAGTAAACAACATCATGCTCCTCTAAAAAACAATACCTCTTTTAAAGCCTAGATCACCATAAACAACTCGGCAAAGCACTGTTAAACAAACTGGATGTACAACACACACAACTTTTCCCAAACAACAACTCACTGACTGACTATTAAACAACACGGCACTATAGTCAACCAACTCTTATTTCACTTAGATTATTCGAAGCACAAACTTGTGCCTCTCTAACCTGACAAACTTAATGTTACTCCTCCGTCCACTCACCTTAACATCCTTCTTAACGTTAAGCAACAACAACACATGAGAAAACCAACCGTAAACGAAAAACTCAACAAACACAGACCCTCACAACACCTCCTATTGATAAAAGAAGTCTATAGAATTATTTGACCAATAATGGTTACAAACTACCCAACGCTCCTAATTACACAACATCTATATGCATAGATATCCAAGGATTACATCCGAAACCTCCATAACAATCTGACCATACCCAAGAAAAACCTAACACAAGTCCTTATGAACACAACATGCAAAAGCTAAGCCAAACGACACAACCACCACCTCTCAAGGTCCACACAAGTCCATTATGCATCCTACATCACCTTAAATCGTTTTCTAAAATTTTCATTTCTTTTCTAAAAACCCAACTAGTACTTTCTAAAACAAATACTAGAACAGCTACACACTTGACCTAACCACCTCCTGAACCATACCAAACAGAAAATGTCATATGGTACTTTTGCCAAACATGATGATAACACAACTTCTCTTGCACAAACCAAACCTTCACCAAAGGAACCTTGCAAAACTTAACCTTTCGCTTCACAAACAGCCAACCCCAAGTCCCATCAAACTTAAGGCACTTATCCTCGGTATAACCATCCACAACTCTAACCCATCTAGCCAATCCTTAACAAGAATTACTTCCCAACCAGAACAGTAACTCAACTCATTGCACAACAGGCTTAGCTCCAACAAGAGCATCTTTTAGACACCTCTTTAAACCTGCACCTTCTCCCTACAAAATTGATCATAGTATAACTTTCATTTTCAAGAGGAAAACGTTTGTATATATGGACAATCTATGCATGAGTCCTATATGTCACCCTAGATACCTATGCAAGTGCATGCAAATGCAATCTAATGTCATGCTCAAGAATGCATGCATGTCCTAAGATGTCTAAATATGCATGTAGGTGCTCCTATACTATGCATGATTATTGTCCATACTCACAAACAACATCCTCCACTCCGGAACTTCAACTTTCTATCTCTTCAACATCCAGAACCATAGAAACTTAGCACTCAAAAGTAAACAACCACACTATAACCTGAACGTTTCCAACACATTCGATTCACCTTGCACACAAACAATTTGAAACTCCCAAAGGCACTCTCAGTGATGTAGTCACCTACTAACCACCAACACAAATGATACTCAAACAAAACTAATTCAAACCCACTTTACACTCAAACACAATCGAGGACCCAGTCGACTCAAGATCGGATATCACAACACCATAACACAAACTTGTCTACATTTTCTAATCTCCACAACTCCTCCATTACCAAGTTTTATCTTTCATTTTGGTCCCATATCAAGCACAAAGCACAATAAAATAGAAAACAATTTTAACATGTAAAAACATTTTGAAAAAACTTGTGAGGCCAATGCGAAGCAAGTTCCAAGTAGCTCAAGTACAATATAAAACAATTTCCTAATAATAGTTAGAGCAATGAGTACCCCAAAATAAACCCAATAATATATACTGAATCTTCACATAAAACAATCATCAACTACGATTAGTATCACGAATATATAATTTTTAAGTGTACTTTCAGCAATAGCATTAAGCATCATATAAAATCATCAAAAAATCTCATGCTTTAACCAATGCAAATTCAAACTAGTTTCCCATACTATATGGCATATCAAAAACCACAAATCTCATGAGATGTTTAACTTAGAAATCATTTTTAAAACCAACTGACCACAATGTATGCGATATTTAAAATTCTAAACACTTTTCACTTTTATAAATTTCACATGCAAGATCACCTGAAAAAAAATGTCAAACAGTAGTCTATGTCATATAATATTCAATTCACTTAGTTAAGAAACTCACGGACATATTCACATTTACATATAACTAATGTCATAACAAAGGAACAAGATTCCATCATGCTTACAAATAATCAGCTATATGTAGTAGAATATCTACCTATCAAAATTTAATCATGCTTGCAAACATAATGCTTGAAAAACAAACCCTTAAGTTACTATGTCACAACACAAGTCAATCACATATAGCAAACACCGTGAATTTCAAACAATAACATAAATTTTTCAAACAATCATCGTACATAAGCAAAATTTAAAAAAAAATTAACTCTACAACATACCAAAAAAACTTCCCAAAAGGTTTCGTAAACCTAAGCTCTAATACCAACAAATGTAACCCCCTCGACCTAGTCTAGACACCACAAAACTCGAACGAGTTACACGGGGAATACCGAGGCTAATCTAGAGACTCGCCATTATAAACAACCCTAAATTTTATTTTATTTTTATCTTATCTAGATGCTTTAATTAGATCCTACATGTTCATGCAAGGACTGAGTTCAATTGCAGCGAAAATCGATAAGAAGCGAGTCCTAATTTAACCCAACAAGTTATAAGGACCTAATTGTAATTTTCTATAAATTTATGGACCAATTAGGAAATTAAAGTTATCAACATTTAATTAAGTTCATTACAGGCTTGTATCTCAAATTTCAACTTAAAATAATATCTACAGGTGATTTAATTGCATGCTCAAAGTTTAGGGACTATTTCCAGCCTCAAATGTTTCGTGACCTTCTCTATATGCAATTTCACCTAAAAACACTTTAAGCACAAATCAAAAAATATTAGTTAGATGCAATTCAACCTAGTTAGTAACAATATATTCAACTCTTAAGAGTATGCTTCAAAATTAACAATCTTATAAACATACCGAAGAACCATCTCAATATACTCAACATGATTTCTAGATGCATTCCAACCTAAATAACAACATCATAGATTCGAATCATAAATAGTCATGCTTCATTATCAACAACACTGAAATTCACACATAGGGATTTCAAGAATCAAACTTCAATATAACTTTTATTATAACTAAAGAAATATCAATAGACAATTCAAGTCAAAGTCGTAAAGCTAATATCAACATAGATAAACATTAAACATGTATAAGCATACGACTACTAAAAGTCTTATCAATCTAAAAAAAATTCTTAACATGGTAACCCATCCCCATTGCTCTCTCACTAATACTAATGTTATAAAAACATACATGAGCTTTCAGTTGGTAGTTATCTGGATCCTTGCTTCTTTGTTGCCTCAACATTATTTACTCTACATTACAAGATAAATGAGAGGGTAAGCATAAGCTTAGTGAGTGAATAAAAACAATTATAAAAACACCTTGCAATGCAGCCAATATTAAACCAATTTCATCGATTTAAAAACATGTCATACTCTTTATAAAACAAAACAAACATGGCTAACAACGCCACTTTTTAAAACTCAGTAAGCGTTATCAAACCATGGCTAACAATGCCATCATTAAAATTTAGTAAAACCATTTTTAAAATCACATGCTTTAAAAGCTAAAACACAAGTCTTACATGCTACTCACGTAACAATGCTTACACATGCATCTCGATGCACAAAGCTCAAGTCTTACATGCTAACAACATAACAATGCATAAAACAAATGCATACCAATGCACAAAACCTCGCATGCATAATCCCATATGCAACAAGTAAAAACCATGAAACTTACCTTTAAAAAGTAAAAACATATATTGGTGCTAGTGATCCGATTTGTACTACTCCAAATCATCAGGATAAACGGGCAACCACATGTTAGTACTACTCTCAGAGCATACGCATTTTGATACTAATCTCAACATGAATTATCTCACCTTGGTTCCCGGTGACAGTACTACTCCTATCAATCCGGATGTGAAAGTACTACTCCCATCACACAACATTAGAATAAAAGATTAAATGCAACACAAAAGGAATTTACACACGTACGACTTTTGAATATTTATAGTGCACTCTATACCCTATTGATCGATCAAATTATCCCAATAGGTAAATCACTTAACTAGCCAATATATTATCAAAAACCAGTGCTCAAGTTTCAAGTTAAAAACAATGAAATAAACTCATGCATCCCATCAATACATGCATCAAATGCATAAACCGGTAAAAACTACTTTTCTTATGTTTTCAAAAAAAAAACCGTGGGAGCATCATATACATATAAAAGCCTTTTTAAAAATATTCTCATGAGCATTAAAAAACATGCATAATCACATATGAACAACACAATAAGAGCATGACAAATAACGTTGTAAAAACACAACATAATATGGGAACCTTTAAGAAAGCAAAACTTTAAACTTACTTCTGAGTATAGGGAGATTTTTCACACCTTCCCTACACCCCCAAACCTTTGAAAACACATTTAAAAACATGTAAAATATATGAAAATTGATCCAACCACTTGCAAGGTTTAAGAACATGTAAAACCGAAGAAAAACAACGAGATTTTGAAGAAGAAAAATATAGGAAAATAAACCAACAAAATTTTATTAAAAAGAATGGATATTTAACTTGAAAATATGATGAAGAATATATCTTTGAAAGGAAGAAACCGAAATCTTAGAGAAGGGTTTAAAGCTTGATAGAAAAATAGAGTTTTTCGAGTAAAATCGAAGAAGAAAATTATAAAGAATTAACCAAACTAATTTTTATTGAAAAGATTGATTTTTACCTTTGAAAATATGTTGGAATGACTGCCAAGAATATATCTTGGAAGGCTTAGATCAGATAGGATTAGGATTGGATCAAAGCCCCTTAAAGATTCAAAGTTTTGGCTTAATTTATGAAATTATCCTCAAGTTTTCAGTTTTTACAAAATAGTCACTAATTTCAAAATCGTAGGGATTCAAGGGTCAATTTTCAAAATTGATTTGACCTAAGTCAAATATATTCTAAATAATTATTTTAGGATATTTTTCTATAATTTATTTTGATTAAAAATCAATTTTTAAGTATTTAATCCCAAACTAGGCTAAACCGACGGAACCGATTCATTAAACTTCTTGGCCCAATTTTTGGGGCGTAACATCGGGAGGAGCGACAAGCTAGGAAATCTTCACGACACATGCGTTTAGGACTTCCTTCCTCTTCACTTTGTTTTACCTCTTTTCTAAAGTAGTTGAAAAATGTTTCTCCAAGATTGTAAGTTGAATTGTTTTCCTTACCTAGTCATGAACTAAACTAGTATGGTTTAGGCTTGTTACGGATGATTTTTACTTTGTTTAAATGAATTTTTACTGTTTCCAGTGTTTATATAAGTGTTTTTTTTCAAGAAAGCTAACACTTTTTCTTCTTAAACCTTAGTTTGTAAGAGCATCGGGAGATAGCCATAGTTAAGGGGTTCGGGAAGCTTAGATCTAGGGATAGACAAAGCTAGACAAACTTGAACAATGGGGTTACTGCGGGAGCAGAATCCTAACTCACCTTAGGGATAAAGAAGAGTTTCAACGACTAAAAGGGGTAGAACTTCATCAACATTAGAAGTTTTAGGGTTGAGACTGGGAGGTAATGCCTTAGCATTTTCGAGTGTTAGGCCTTTTGACTAGAGATAGTGGATGCATTTTTAGCAAACTCTGCCGAACACTTGTTAAACTAGTGGAACAATAAGCTTCAGGAGAAAAAGTAAGATCTTTGTCGTAGCAAGCCTAGCCTGTCTTAAGCTTGAAAATATTCTCTGTTTTGTATTTGTGCAACTTTATTTATTTCTCCATTATCTGTTTTATTTTGCTACCGCTTTTCTATGACAAGCTTTAATTTGCTACCACAATCTCAGTGACACTTTTATTTTGTTAAAGCATTTTGGTGACAATTGCATAATTGCTTTAGCATATGTTCATACAAAGGATTATCTTATCTTTTGTGTATGTTAACTATTTTTGAAATAACCTACCCAATCCTCGTGGGAACGATCTCACTCACACACTTTATTACTTGTTTGATTTTTATACTTGCACGAGAATAAATCACATTTTAAGCACTATCTCAACAAGTTTGGTACCCAACAAGTTTTTGGCGTTGTTGCCGGGGATTGAGGCAATAGGCAATTTCAATCATAGTTTTCATACTTTCTATTTTTTTATTTTTAATTTTTGTGATTTGAGTCTTTTGTTTTTGTTTAATCTTTGTTTTCTTTGTTTTTCTTTATAGGTTTTTGTTTAGTGGATGCCCAGAGTGAATCCTCGAGAATCCATCGAACAATTTATCTCGGAAATCGAAAGGTATTTTGACAAAAAAGGCGAGAGCAAAGAAGAAGAGAAACAATGTTTCCTGCTCAGGGTTTTAAGAATCAAAATGTTGCAGCAAATCCTGAAGCTGTAGCGAGACCAAGGGCAAGTCGAGATCACCTGACACCGATCTTGGATGAACTCAATTCTAGGATAGTGACACCTTCTATACAAGTAGCACACTTTGAGATCAAGCTTGTGTTGTTTAATATGCTTAATTCGATCGGACAGTTTGGAGGATCTCCGCACGAGGATGCTCGACAACATATCCGTGCTTTCTTAGAGGTTTTCGATTCTTTCCGCCAAGGAGTGCGCGAGGATGTGTTGAAGCTCAAGCTATTTCCATACTCTTTGAGAGACCAAGCGAGGGAGTGGTTGAATGGTATTCCAGCCAGTTCTATGGAGTCATGGATGACTTTGTGCAAAAGCTTTTTGGCAAGGTACAATCCACCCAACATGAACACACAATTGCGAAATGAGATAACATCCTTCATATAAGGGGATGACGAGTCGATGCATGAGTGTTGGGATCAGTATAAAAGCTTGTTGAGAAGGTGTATAAACCACTTTTTTCAAGATTGGACTCAAATCGTGACGTTTTACAATGGAGTCAATGCACCTACAAGGATGATATTCTATGCTTCAGCAAATGGGACACTGCTGGACAAGTCGCCTGAAGAAGCATTTGATATTTTGGGTAAAATAGCGAACAATGATTATCAGTTTCCAACTACAAGACTTGGAACAGGAAGAAGAACTCAAGGAAAGCTGGAGCTCGATATGCATAACGTATCCAAATGGAGAGACGCTATTCGCTCTTAAAACTGGCCTAATACACCTATTGCCGACCTATCACAGTTTGCCGAGCGAAAATCCACATAAGCATCTCAAGGAATTTCATATGGTTTGTTTGAGTACGAAACCACAAGAAGTTTCTGAAGACCAAAATTAAACTTCGCGCCTTTCCTTTTTCTTTAACTGATATAGCAAAAGATTGGTTGTTTTATTTACCTTCTAATTCTGTTACAACTTGGACTCATATGGCTCATCTTTTTCTTGACAAGTTCTTTCCAACAGCTGAGGCGACTGAACTGAGGCGAAGTATCCTGAGTATCCGAAAAAAGGATACCGAAACTTTATATGATTACTGGGAGCGCTTTAAAAAGCTATATGCTAATTGTCCACAGCACAACTTAAGCGAATAAACACTCCTCAAGTGTTTTTATGGAGGTTTAACGCCAATAGATATGAAGGTAATTGATCCGAAAAGTGGAGGAGCACTTGTAAACATGAATCCTACCGCAGTGAGAACGTTAATATCTACTATGGCTGCCAACTCGCAACGATTTCACACTGCAAGTGAACCATCTCGAAGGGTTCACGAGGTAAGTACAGTTTCCTTAGAAAATAAAATTGACAAATTAGCTAACATTGTTCAATCTCTTGTTATAGATAAAAGGAATACAACTAGACTTTGTGGGATATGTACAAGTCCTCAACATCTGACGGATTGTTGTCCGATCATCTAAGAGGATGATAAAGCCCAAGTGAATGCCTTAGGAAATTTCCCTGGACCTCCTTAGAGACCATATAACCCTAATGCCAATACCTATAATCACGATTGGAGGGATCATCTAAGCCTAAGATATGGGTCAAACTTTAGATAGAACCAACCTTATCAGCAAGAACAACAAAACCAACAACAAAAATCTTAATTGGAATCTATTGTTAAAAGATCTGAGACACACTTTCAGGAACTAGATAAGAAAATTTCCAATTTAGCTCAAACCATAGGAAGACTAGATTCACAAGGAAAACTTCCCTCTCAAATCGAGCTAAACCCAAGGGAAAACGTTAGTTCCATCACCCTTAGAAGTGTGATTGTTATTAATCCTGAAGTTCCGAAAGAAACCACTGCACAACCTAAAAAAGAGAAAGAAACCATGACTTCCGAATCTCAAGGTAAAACTTCTTCTCCTTCACCACCTTCCCCTTCTATTCCTCAAGAAATTACACCACCATTTCCATCACGTTTGGAGAAACGTGACAAAAAGGTTAAGTAAAAGGAAATTATAGATATATTTAAAAAAGTGCAAGTCAATATACCTTTTTTGGATGTGATCCGACAAGTGCCAAGGTATTCTAGATTTTTAAAACAATTATGCACTACAAAGAGGAAATTGACTGCTAACGAGAAGGTGAATTCGGGAGAAAATGTTTCCGCAGTTTTTAAGTGAAAGCTTCCGCCAAAAATGAAAGATCAATGTATGTTTGCTATACCCTGTAAAATAGGAAATGTTTTAATTAATCGTTCCACGTGCGATTTAGGAGCTTCAATTAATGTTATGTCATTTTCTATTTATAAAATGATTACTAACGAGTCTTTGAAGGAAACGAAAGTTACCATCCAATTGGCGGATCGATCTATTATCCATCCGAAGGGAGTGCTTGAAAATGTGTTAGTAAAAGTTGATGATCTCATCTTTCCTTCTGATTTCTACATCATCGACATGGATAATGTTCGGCTGAATACATGTTCAGAGATACTTTTGGGCCGACCATTTTTAAGGACTATGAATACAAAGATCAACATCAGAAGTGGTTCGTTAAGTATGGAATTTGATGGTGAGGTCGTTAAATTTGATGATTATAAAGATATAAAAAATTCTGATTCTATGGAAAATGTTAGCTTCGTTGGTATTTGTGAACCTATAATTGATGAATTTGTGAATACTAACGTATCTAATGATTTTTATAGGAAATTAGAACATCACGATAAAGAAAATAAGGAGCTAGAAAATATTTATTCTATTCATTCTGATTTTTGTTTTACTCCTTTAATATCTAAAACTTTATTTTCCATCTTGCAGGAACCAAATTTTGAACCAAAATTGTCGTCGAATAAATTGAAAAGCAAAAAATATATTTCGTCAAGAAGAATGGAAAATATTGATGATCTTAAAATTTCACATAGGGAAGCCCTTAGTTGGACAAAATGCAAAAATTGGAGGAAGTACTTTTCATATCGCCTGTAGTCTGAATTAGGTCATAGAGCTAACGACATTAAATAAAAGCGATGAATGGGAGGCAACCTATTTTTTAGTTTATTTATTTATTTTCAACAAAATTTATTTTATTTTTGTTTACTTAGGTTGAGAATAATTAAATAAATTTACATAGTAATATTTTATCTTGATTCTAATAATTTTATTTATCTATTTTATAGGATAAGATTTGAAATAAATTCAAATTTAAGAGAGAAATTTTGGTGGAACATATCTTTCAAACAAGATTTGCATGAACCCCACCTCCTATATTATTCATCCTTATCCCATATAAATCTTGAAATAGTCGAAACTTCCCCACCATTCACCCTTACCCGAACCAAAACAACCGACACCCAAAAATTTCTTTCCGCTATTCCTCGACGGTATCAGAGGCTACAACCAGACATCGGTCCAGCTGCGACAGGCGCTCCAAGACCACCTTCCACAGAACCTTTTGGTCCACAAACCAGCCACTCCCCGATGCACCAAATGGCGTCGAACACTGTCCCTGCATCCTCCGAAAGTGTTGAACTCCTTGGAGGACCAATAGATGTCGGATACCAGATGCTACAAATTTTAATTTCTCGACGTTTTTGACATATTCGGGACATGCCAAATCTGAGGTAATTTTTGAACCCATTTTCGTTGCACCCTTATTGATATAACATCCTATTCTTGGTTTTGTAGATGCTTTTGGAAATTTTCATGGGACCGATCCATTTATGAAACACCAAAGTTTTGATCAGAATCAAGAAAAAATTTCATCCGACACCAACACTCAAAATTTTGCGCAAATTTAGACGAGGCCGCGGTCTTCATTAGATCGGGGAGTATTTTTTCCCTCTCTTGTTTTTAATTCTTGTTTTGGGGCAAAACAATTTAAGTCAGGGGAGAGAAAGATTGCATGTAAAAATTTCACCTTGCTTATTTTATGCTTGGAATTGGGTTCTTTTGATATTAATGTACTCGAAATTGATTGTTGCCATTTATTTAATTTGTTACATCTCTTAAATTTTCTTGGTGAATTTTAATCTTGCTTTGATTGGATCCTAGGATTCATGATAGTGTGTTGGCATGATTAGAGACTTTTGATTAAGATTCTTTGATTTTCCATGATTATTTAATTGAAATGTTGTTACTTGATACAATTACCATTTTTGTGAGTTTTGAGCCTAGTGAGCATATCTTTTCGTTCTTTCTCTTTTCTTCATTTTTGTGTACCGAATTGATTTTTAGCATTCTAGAACCTGTGATGTAATTCTTTTGAGACTACATATATGAATATGATGCTTAGGTATGATAGAGACACTTAGGTTTAACCACTTCACTTCCTAAATAGTCTACCTTTTATTTTTACCCTTAAGTGAACCATTTTGAGCCTATACCTATTTTTTGTTTTACACCTTATTAATGTAACCCATATACCTATTTTTTTCTTTCTATCTTTTTGCACCCTTGTCAAGACTTAAAATCATATTTGTTCCACGAAAAAAAGAGAATATGCATTCGGAAAAAAGAGAGAAGAAAGTGTGTATTCGAAAAATGAAAAAATAAAAAAAATAAAGGGTACTAAAGTGTACCTTTCGAATAAGAAAAAGGAAAGAAAAAAATGAAAAAAAAAGTTTTGAAACTCTTGGAAAGGAGAAACAAAAAAAATATTGGTTGATTGATTTACTCTTTCTATCTCTTTGTACTTGATTTATATCGTGGATTACTTCTTATGTTTTATGACTTTTGTCTTGGCACTTAAATCCTCTTTTTGGCCTTTTCCCTACCTTCACCCTACCCCCATTAGAACCTTGTTTAAAGACCTCTTGACTTTTGCATCATGTTTAATTTTTAGTAGTGGAGATTAGATTTATTTGCAGGCTTATGGTAATGCTTTAATCAGTTTCGGCCTGAGCAATTCTCTTGAACCTAAACACTTTAAGTGAAATGGGTGAATCATTGTGAGGGTATCAAGTCTTGCTTCATTAAATTGGCTAAGAATTTGAATGTCTTGTTTCGTTTGAAATTTTTTCTAATTTGTCACATGCTTGATTGTTTCTTAGTTACAATTATTGCTTTGATTTTCTTTCATTGAGGAGATTGAAACATGTATTGAATTTAAGATTGGCAACTTGTGATTTTGGTATGTTAGTTGAGGAATGCTTGAGGACAAGTATCGAATAAGTGAGGGGGAATTTGATAAGTGTTCAAAATAGTTAATATTTTGTGTTTAATTACCCTTTGGCTTGATGAGTTATGTTATTGATCTTAATGTTTTCTGTGTATTTTTGTGTAGAACTGTGAATATGGAAAATGCACTTAAACGGACAATTTTTGAAGTTTTTATTTTTATTTTATGGATCGAGTCTGGATTGGTGGGCATGACTTTCGGCATGAAAATCTGACGTGACACTCGGTCAGCATCTTCTAGAAGATGATGTCAACAAGTGCATGATAGCTTATCAGCATTCTAGATAGCTTATCAGCCGCATTTTGAATTTCAAAATTAGGATTTATCTTTTTGTATTTGAATTTAAATATTTTTAGGATTATCTTGAACTTAATCCCTTATTTTAGGTGTAACATCCTAAAAATGGGCCTAGATGTTATCATGGTCGGATTAAGGGTTCAGTTGAACTGATCAAGCCAATTAGCCTAGATTCGGGATTTAACTTTTATAAATGGTTTTCAAAGGAAATAAAATGTCTAAAAATACTCTAGAATTCTTATTTGGACTCTATTTGACTTTGGTCAAATCAATTTTGGAAAATTACACTTGGAACCTTGACATTTTGGGAACTAGTGACTATTTTGTAAAAATTGTAAAATTGGATTGTTTTAGTGACTAAAATGTAATTGGGTCAAAACTTAGAATCTTTAAGGGGCTATTTATCCAATCTTTTTCATCTGATGTAACCTTCCAAAAGTCACTTTTATAAACTTCTTTTAATCACCATTAAGATTTAATTGAGATATATTTCCCATTTTTCACCAAAATTACCATTTCACGTAACTTCCCATTTTCTCTCAACTTCTCCCAATTTTCTTGGTTTCCAATCAGATTTCTCTTCAATTTAATCAAGGTAAAACATTTCTTTTTGATTCAATTTCGTTCCATCAATTTCCTCTTGATTTCTCTAATTTTCTTACACTTTACAACTTGTTTTTCATGGGTTCTACAATCGGAAGGAGGTTGGATCATGTTTGGAGGTAAGAAACCATTCAAACCTCTAAAATTTGAGTTCTTTATTGAAATTCCCAAGTGTTTGATCCATTATATTGAGTTCTTGATATGTTTTATGGTTTTAATTGATGATTTTCGATTTCTATCGATTAATTTTGATTGAATTGATGCAATCTCGTAATAAGGTGATACCTGATGGTTTTCAATGGGTAAATCAATGAATTTTGATTTGTTTTCACATGGAATTAAAGGTTCTTGTATGGGTAGACCCGGATCTTAGGTTTTGGTGATGTTAATTAGATTACATCTTTAGATTTTGGCTTGTTTGGGTGGCTGAATGTTTGTTGTTGGTTTAGGATGGTTAGATCATGGTTCTTGGATGTATTTTGATGTTGAGAAGTGTTAATTTTCGTTGGCTTAGGGCTGAAGGTCGTTCGGATGAGTTTTGGATAAGTTTTCGGTTTTCTTGAGCGTAGTTTTTGGGGCTATTTGTTTGGGATGTGTTGGAGGTTGATTGAATGCATTAATATGTATTAATCCCTTAGTTTTTGTTGTGTTAAAAAAGGTCAAGGTGTTGAGATAAGTTTTGGAAGTGTTTCGGAAAAGGTGAGAGTGTCGATCGGTTTCGGCAAGCAAGTTTTGGACAAGTGGTGAGTGGGATGCCGTGTCGGCAAGATTTTACTTGTATTATCAAAGGTTTGGGGGTGTAGGGATGGTGTGAAAAAACTCCCTACGCTCGAAAATTAATTTAAATGGTTTTGCTCTCTTAATGGTTCTCATATTGCTCCATATTTGCCATGTTTTGGTCATGCTCTTAATGTAGTTTTTGCATATGTGATTTATGCATGAGAAATGATAAGTGTTTTGACTAAATGATGTTTTCATTATTTTCCATTGGTATCGGATATGTTTTAGCAATTGAACATTCCATAAGTTTTATCAATTTCTATGCTTTTATTAACATATCCGATGATTGGTAGTGTTGCATTGGTTTTATGAAACATGCTTATGAAGAAAAGGTTTCCAATTCATGAATTGAGTTTGAAAATGATGCATGCATGTTTTAGTTGTTGTATATGCATGGTTTATGATGGTTTCCATGACTTTTAAAGCATGAGAATGATTTGGATTAAAGTATGGTTATTACCTTTTCCCCGAATAAAGCCGTTGAGCATGATTTGAGTTCACTTTGATTAACATAGCATGCACTCCGTTGAGCTTCTTCTGAGTTGAATATACATCATTTGAGTTGGTGTTTAGCTGCATACGCCTTCTTGAGCTAGTGTTGAGCTACATATACTCTCTTAAGTTGATGTTCTCCTATGTTCCTACATGTAAACATCACAAGAATCCATCAAAGTATTATAAAATCAATGGAAAAATAAATACAAGGCGTAAAAACTTACAAACTTATTCAATAACACACATGAACTTATAAATAAGTTAGAAACATTACAAACACTATCAAACCAATCCTTAAAACATACATAATATCATATATACAAACATAAACAAATATAATAAGTAGTATAGTCTAATATGTCATATATCAGAATGCAACATATTATAAACCATATGTTCTAAGGCATAAACATTATCGAATGAATTTGAAATTGAAGCACAAGTAAGGAAAAGAACTTCCCTGAGTTTCTTTGCCTTATAGAAAGCATGATCATGACTGGTGGCCAAAATGTGCTCACATCACTTGAAGACCTTAAAGCTTGATGCTCTTGTGGGATCACTTCTCACCCACGAGATTATGAAGAAAGGAAGAGAAGAAGAAAATAAGAGACATAAGAAGAAGGTGCAAGTAAAGATACAAGGGTTTGTCCTCAAGGCCTCTCTACCTCTAGAGGTGGGAAACACAAGTGAAGAAAAAGAATTAGAAGAATTGGCTATGGTATCCGAACGGTTCACCTGTCTTATGAGGTCAAGTAGGAATAGAAGATTCCAAAGAAAGAATGACTTCAAAAGAAGGAGCAAAGAAGAAGAAAGTGACCAAATTATATGTTATGAGTGCAAGAAACCGAGTCACATTTGATCTGAGTGCCCACATTACAAGAATAAAGGGTTCGAGAAGAAAAAGAAGCACAAGTCTCATGTTTCTACTCGGAGCGATGAAGAATCCTCATCCGATGAAGATGAAGTAGCAAACTTGTGTCTCATGGCTCTTGACAACGAGCCAAAAGTAACCTTTAACACTTCTTGCAATAATTTATCCTATGATGAATTTCAAGATGGGTACGATGAATTAGTTTTAGAATATAAGGAATCTCTTAAGAAAAACAAGAAAATTATTTTAGAATTAAAAAATGTGAATGATTCATTAGTTAAAACTAATTTAGAATTAGAAAGTAAATTGAAGGAAATGCATGAAAAATTCAAGGAACTAGAAGCTAAAAATGTTAGCATGCATAATTTGCTTTCAAGGGTAAAAGAAGATCACTTAAAAAAATAGGTGACTTAAAAAGTTCTCTAGGCAAGATTAGTTCTAATAATATGCTTAAGGGTGAATCATCTAGAAATAGTCATGTTAGGAAGAACTTTTCTAACTATGGGCATGGAAAATTCTCTAGGCAATATAGGGGTAAGAGGATTAGAAGCATTTGGATTCATAAAGATATTGCTTCTAATAATGTTGTTGCTATTGCCACTTGGCTCCCTAAGGGAACCCATCTTTTGGGAACTAACACCTATTGACCCAAACAAGTTTGGGTACAAAAAGCAAAAACATAATTCCATGTTTGTAAGTGAGCATTACTGCATGGTCAAAGCTTCAAGTCAAATTATGTGAAACCTTGATGTAGATGATCATGGAGAATGACCGAAGACAAAAGAACATTAAAGTTGCAAGAGCTTGATCTTGGTAGAGTGATGACAACTCTAAAGGGAAAATTAAAAATATAAGCTCAATCGGTATTTATACCTTTAATTTTATCAAATATTTCTTATTTTGTCAATGGTCTTATGATTGCTTTTGAGTGAGCATGAATTTTTAAATGTTTAATTGATTCCATGTCTTGCTTGAAAAATTGTGCTTGCATGATATATGACATTGAATCTAATATATGATGTTCTTTGTCCATTGCGTAGTTAAAACATGCTTATGGTTCTCTTAATCATGACATTTGAGCATTAACATGCATTCAGGGGCTTTTGAAACTCTTTCTTAGCTTTTAGAAGCCTTGCATATAGAGCCTAGCATAGTGGTATCGAAACAGGGAGTAACGGTTTTGATACCCTCTCATATAACTCTCATTAGAACGTTTTTGGGCAAATAGGTATCGAAAATCCTAAACTTCGTTTCCATATGCCTATGTTCCGATACAAGTAAAAGGTTGTATCGATACAACACCGTATCGAAACAAAGTTCTCATGTTTCGGTACTAGCGTATTGATACCACTTTGTGGTGTATCAAAATGCGCGGCGACAGATGTGTTTTAATAATCCTAAGCCTAATTCTATTTTAATTCAAACACTTAATTTCCCCTCTCTCAAACCCTATACGAAAAAACCTTTTAAATATACCCCTCTATAGCTCAATTTTCTTCAAAAAAGTCTTAAGGGTTTCTACTCAAATAATAAAATCTAAGGTTTTCTCAAAGTTTTATGCTCAAAATGTTGGGACCGCCGGCACACCCCATGGCACAGCGGAACAAAATTACAACGGTCTTTCCAGTGATCCATGTACGTTTAATCCGAAATTGGGAGGAAGAGATGCGATGACTTACATTGGGTTCCTTGATAAGCAGCAAAAACAACAAATGGATTTGCTACAATCACGATCGTTCGACAATTCGAATCTTTAGCCTCCACGAATATCGTCTCGACCTCTACTCAATTCACCTGGTTGAGAGAGCAAAATCTCGAAAAACTATTTTCCGTGATTCTAGGGTTTGGGAATTCGGAATTCTCTGATGTGGCTGCTAGACCAAAAGATCCTTTATATAGGTGTAACCCTAGGTATAAGAGTTTGATTCCGAATTTGTTTATAGGAAATAATTACTTTAATTATTTCCTTAAATTTCGAAATTTGTATTTAATTCGAATTTAAAAGGGATATAATTACTTTAATTATATCCTTTATTTAAAATTCGGGATTAAATATAATCCACTTATACTTATATATATTTTTGCTCCTTTTCAACCATTTGGTGTGACCCTGTAGGCTTATTGTAACGTTAGTAATAATATTAGAACAATTCTAATAATACAAACAATGAGTGACATCTAGCAATATATCATTGTCATCTAAGTTACAAGAGATCATGATTTGATGTATCATGTCCATGACCAACTATCTTAATGTATTATATCCTTTTGTCCTTTTATATCTTTAATAGGTACAAGTCTTGGAATAGTCACACTTGTATAGCCTAATTTAATGTTTCTTGATATCTAGAGTGGACTACATATATTGTAATATGTCCAATGTCAGTTTTTATAGTGTAACTAATTACGATACACGTTTAACTGCATCAAAACATAAAACAACATATGTTGAGATAATAATAATCTCAAGTCTAAGGATCATACATATAGTTGTCACTATGAGTAATATCGTGACCGTCATATAATAATCTAAGATATATGCTCATAGTGGGTCAATCCAATATATTATTCTCTACTAATATATTCATGTATTAATTTTGACATCTCTATGTCAATGACAACTCATTGTCATCAATTAATCACATGTTAGTCTTAAGCGTATTACTATTGTCCATACCCATAATAATACTTGACTTAGGATCTTTTAATAATAATACATATATTATTATATGGACCTTATTGTTTCTCAATTTATGTTATATATTGAACATATATTTGAAAACAACAATGGCAATGCCTTTATTCAATAAAATTGGTAAATAAAAGTATCCTTACAATCATCCTATGATTGGTCTTTGGGCATACTCTAACACAAAATCATCAAATTCCATCCTAAATCTCAACTCAATGTAATTTTCGAAATCTTTTTTTCGTTTGAATCTAAGTTATTAAAATTAGGTTTTTGTATATATTAAATTTGTTCTTTGTATGGTTTTTCAAAATCCCACAATTTTATTTAAAAAATTCAAAATTTTTCATTCGAATATAAAATATTTTTTTCGTATTTTATTTTTCACTATTTTTCAAATTTCTTTTCAAATTTTTTTAAACTTTGTTTTTATTGTTTTTAATTAAATTTTTTTCAAACTTTGTTTTTAAACCCTTGAGTTATTGATTTATAAGATTAAATTTGGTTATCTTTACACATATCGTTTCTAGAACCTAATAATCCTTAATTGTTTTTCTAGATCAATGGCTCCTAAGAAACGTTCTTGTAACATTGAGGCGGGAAGTTCTACGGCCACAGACAATGAATCCACTCGACCAAACCTTCCGTTCATATATCAAAAATCTTTTCCTAGTCGTGGATCCTACGAGAATTTCTATAAATATCGTAATCACAAAATCAAGGAGCGTTGTGTCGATATTAGCTTCATAGACTCGGATAAATTTCAATTCCGCTATCTTGAGCATTTCCAAAATTGGAAGTTCATGAAGTTCTTATCTTTGCCCGATACCTTCTTTTCAACTTTTGTTCTTGTTTTTTATGCTAACGCCACTTGTATCTTTTCAAAGGATAAATCTCAAGTTGTGGCTATTGAATCCTATGTTATGGAGCATCGATTTCATGTCGACATAAAGTTTCTTTGTGAATTGCTTGAATTCGAAGATGTTGGAATAGATGATGAGAACTCCCTTGGCCATAGTCTTACCGGATCTGTCATCAACTTAGATGTATATGATCGATTTCTTCATTTGATCATCTCTTGTTGGATCTGTCCCTCTAACGGTAAATATTCTTGGATCCTTAATGTTGATGTTTTTTGGATCACGTGCTTTCGTCAAGGTAAGCGTCCTAATCTTGCGAAGATCAATGTACGCCGAACTTGTGTGGCAAGTTCAAAATCGCCACACTCGTCAATGCAAATACTTGTAATATGGTTGTGCTCTAAGTTCTCTATTCTTGCACTTGGAGATAGATTGCTCTAATGATCTTCCGAAGATGGTGAAGGAGCCAATAGGTGAGACCTCTCTTTGTCACTCTCACTTTCAATTCCTTGGTCACGAATGGGTTCGTGGAGAGTCTCTTCCTCCTCAACATATTGATCCCGAGCCGGTTAATCAAGTTGCTCCAAATGTCGATCTAATGGCTTTTCTCAATGATCAGTTCGGCGGCCTTAACCAATGCATCGACACCCGTTTTGACACCGTTGAAGGTCAACTCGGGGCTTTGACTACTTGTGTTACCGAGCTTGAAGCTTCCCATCTTTCTATGAGTATGTCCATCGGTGCTTTTCACGATGAATAACAACGGTCCCGTGCTTCTAAATATGTTGATGAGGAGGAGGAGGATGGTGGAGAGGAGTAGCTTTTAGGCTAGATTTGCTCTTAGGTTTAAGTTTGCATTTTTCATTCATGTCATTTGTTTCATGCTTAAGAACTTATGCATCTTTGCTTATGTTTTAAGTACTATGTTTTTTGATTTTGGATTGAATTTTAAATTTCAATGTTATGAATTATGTTCTTAATGTTATATCTTGTTGCTTAATTTTATTTTATCCCTTTATTTTATATCTTTGATTTTGATCTAACAAAAAGGGGAAGAAGTCTTTAAAACAATTTTAACCTATACACATATTTAGGGTGAGTTTTATTAAGGGGGGTTACTTAAAAATTTATTTTGATTTTTTATATAAAAAAATGAGAGATTGTAAACCTATATTTGATTTTGATAAAACAAATAAGTTAAAGGTCTATTTTGTAAATAAATTTTTAAGGCCAAAACAATTTGGAAGTCAATAAAGTTTTCCAAGTCAAAACATTAAAGCAAAATGTATTTTCCTTAAGATATTTCAAGTCAAAACATCTAAAAATGTACAGGCGTTTCGATACCACTTCCTTTGGTATCGATACCGTGCTTAAATTTCTAAAGAATATTCTTGAGTTTTTACAGGCATATCGATACGGTACAAGACACGTATCGATATCATTTGAAACTGTAATTCTCCATTTCGAAACCCTTTTCAAGCTGTATCGAAACCATCCTTTGATACCACAACTCAATGTTTCGATACCTAGGTTAATTTTTCAAGAACTTTTTAAGTAATAAATGTTTTGACCGTTTGTGTTAGTTAGAGTTTAGAAAGTTTGTTGACCAATATCCATACACCCTATAGGCATTCGATACAAGTTTTGGCAGTGACAAATCGTTTCGATACGGCATCCAAGTCGTTTCGATACCCCATGTGTTAAAGGTAGACACGTTTCGATACCATGGTCAATGGTATCAGTATCCTTTTTAAAATACAGATAACGGCTCTTTCCTCTTTGATAACTTTTCGATACAAGTACCCCGAGTATCGATACCGGTAGCCACAGTAATGCATTTATGGTGGGAAGATGAAGTCCTAATGTCTATATTTATGTTCCAAACCACCAAAACGGCTAGAAATCAAAGAGAGGGTATAAAATCAAGACTCTAAAGTAGCAACAACAACTATTGATCTTAAAAGCTAACATCCAAGCTTCCAATCCCACTCAAAGTGCTTAATTGTAAAATTCTTTTCACCTAACTCATTCAATCTTCATTGTATTTTAATTTCTGATTTTGGGGCAAATTTTGTTTTGAGAGAGAAATTATTTTTTCCATTCTTCATTATTGTAACCTTGTGAGTTTGAATCAATCTTTGGGTAGAAAGATTGATTAGGTTTGTAACGGTTATCCCTTGAACCGAGAAAAAGGTCGAATTAAATAGCGAATTAGGTTAAAAATCCTTAGTGTGAGCTGAGGTAGTGAATGTAGGTGTTTGTTCGAAGGCTGAACCACTATAATTTCTTGTGTTCTTCATTTTCACATTCTTATCGATTCTTCCACACTCAAATTTTTAATGTTCAATTCTCCCCCCTCTTGGCCATTATATCGATCTATCAACTCAACAATTTATATTTATTTGTAAAAATTATTAATCAACTCAAACATTTACAATCACAAAATATTGTTTTAAATCACTGTTTACTATCTTTCATAGTGAACGATTGGATATCATTTACTGTCAAGTTAAATTTAACCCGCAAAATCTAAATTTTAACAATAAATTTGTTGATGCTGAGAGTTGAGAAACATCATACATCGAAGGTAGAGGTAAGGAAGACAGTGGTAATGATCTATTCAAGCAGTTCACCTGATAGATTTGGGGTGAGAGTCGCATATAGAGTGGTTGTTTGAGTAAAGAAAGAACTAAGAGGATAGAGGTAGAGATCACATTCTTCCTTCCTTTTTTATGAATTTTTTTCATGTGCATTTAGAGATTCTAGTAATATTGATAATGTGATGTGTCAGGTCTTGCGACAATTTATGGATAAATTGACAAACATATACCCAATTTTCAACTACTAAGTTTTATAGTTAGTCGTGTGAGTGGAGCATCGTAGCTTCTGAAATTGTTTGTTCCTAAAATCATATACACCTTCGACATCATTTTCTTCAATATTTCTCATCTTCGATAGTTGTGACCATGAGGTTATTTCTGGAGTTGTCGAGCATATAGTTATTTGGCGGCTATTTTCATATCCAGACACATCAGGTACACAACACTTGTCCCTTCATAGTTAAAGAAATAATCTAAAACAGTGTAAGCAAAAATGTACGGAGGAAGCTTTTACTATAATCATTAAAATGTCAAGAGGCAATATGTTTGTTGTGTTGTCACGATGTTCCAGTTTGTATGGCTGTGAAGGGATACATGTAACGACCCAAATTTTATTGATATTCGAGGGTCGGGTTTAATCGGAATGTGGGCTCCGTAAATGGTCTTAAGTTTTGGGTTGCATAGCCTTGTAGGACTATCAATGCTCTTGGACTTGACCATAGAATGAGTTAGAGGGATAAGAGAGTAATTTTGGTATAATAAATCCAAAAGGGTGGGGGAAAATATTTAATTTCTACATGGGAAAAAAAAGGTGAGGTAAGCAAGTGAATTCATTATTTCCCCCTCTCATCTACTTTTTTTCTTTCAAAGTTTGAAGAATAAAGGTTTAAAGTTGGAGCTTGGGAGAAAGAATATCATTTTAGTGAATAAGGAAAGAATCTTCAGCTAGAAGATCTTCATAGTGAGGTAAAAATGAATTTTATTGATTGAAGAAGAGATTTTAGTAAGGGTTGAAGGAGAAAAATGAAAATTGGGTTTGAGGGGATTAAATCTTAGTGTCTTAATCTATTCTAAAACCCTCATTTTTCTTATAAAATCGTAGTAACACTTTGCAACCTCTGTTTGTAGTAAAAGAGCTTGGAGAACCATCCTAAGGGAAAGGGAAAAAGAAGGACCAAGATTGAAAGGTGTTTGAAGGTTGTGTCAATTGTTAATTCGAGCTTAGTATACTTCTAACTCCTATGTGATTATGGAATTTATAATAATATTGTTATATCTTGGATTGTGCATGATTGAGCTTGTCTAAAATTGAGATAGTAAATTGTTGAAATTGATGGTTATCTTGTTAGTTAAGCCTTAGATAACTCGTATTGGAACTTTGGAAGGTTTTAGAATGATTTTTCGGTAGGAAGATAAGTGTTTTTGAGCACCAGACCTGAAAATATGGATTTGAGAATCGGTAAGGGATATACCCGTATCGGTACTCGTGAGAGTAAAAATAGAAATTTTAGGGAGGGCGTATCGATATGGCTCCTCGTGTATCGGTAACCCTATATTTTGAGCATTTACATAATCGTTTTTGGGTATCAGTACGCGGGTGCGTATCAGTACCATTATTTCATTAAATTCAAGTATCAGTATTGGTGGCCCTTGTACCGGTACGCCAAATAGGTGTATTAGTATTGGTTAGTGAAGATACTTTAATTTGTTCGAATATGTTTTGGGTATCAATACTCGATGGAGGAGTATCGATACTTGTTAAGGGCGTATCGATACCTCATATAGGTGTATCGGTACCTACAGACCAATTTTTCCAAGTTTTAACCTTTGATTTTGGAGGTTCAATAATTCATATAAATAACTTTGGTGTCTCCCTTTATACATAAAATGAATAGTAAAATTGAGAAATGGAAACTTCGACTATTATTATGTCTTAAGTAGAGAAATGTGAATCAAATAAATACCTTGAAATGGTTGATCAATGCTTGAAAAATTTTGAATATGATGCTTGTTATTGAATATTGTTATGAGAATGTTGGTAGAGGTTTCGGATACCAAAGAGGTGGCTTTTGATGCTATGTGACTCTGATCACTTATATGATTGAGTGTGAGTTCTCATTCTTAGTGACTCCGGACATAATCAAGGTATGCGGGAGTGTGAGTTCTGATGCTTAGTGACTCCGTACACACTCAAGGTATGTGGGAGTGTGAGTTTTGATGCTTAGTGAAGCTGAACACACTCGAGGTATGCGGGGGTGTGAGTTTTGATGCTTAGTGACTCCGGACACACTCATCTATTATTTAAACGTATCTTGATGGTTAAGAATACTATAAAATTTTTATGAATTTGCCCTGGAAAATACCATGTGTTTAGGTGGTTATTGTAGCGCCAAGCTCTCTCTTTCATCATAGCCTGTTGCATGCATTTAGTTACGAATTGTATAAATCATGGTTGAGTGAAGGTATACCCACTGATCTTTCATTAGCTTAGCTTTCAGAATTATTTGTTTTCGTGCTTAGGGTTTTAGGTGGAGATCGGTTCGTGAACCACCATCAGCTGTAGATTTCAGCATCGATCTTTTGGAGGTGTACACTACTTAGATAGATGGGTCATGTATTCTAGGACTTATTTAAGTTGTGTAACTTTTGTAAATCTATTTGTATTTGATCGAATGTTATTTTTTTTCAATTTGAAGCTCCTTAGATACTTTTGAAGTTTGAACTTATTCTTTATTATTTTATTTTAATGGATTTGGCTAATAGACTTTCTTTTGGACTTGTAAATGTCTTGAAATTTTTTTGTTCGAGTTGGGCTTGAGGCCCAAATGTTCCACCAAAAATCGATGATGTTACATTTAGTGTTATCAGAGCCTAGATTTAGTCGGTTCTGTGATATCCCCAGGGAATTCTAAAGTGATAAATTAGTGTTTAGTGAAAACATGCCCATGAATTGATGTTGTACTCTTTTATTAAGTTGAAACTTGATGATGTAACCTTTTTGGTTATTGTGCAGAAAATCAGGATGTTAAAGGGAGAAAATAGCTTGGATGAAAGCTTGGGGTCTTATAAAGGAAACTATGAGGATGATTATGTGTATGATACGAAGGAAGAGTTGGAAGGATCAAGGATGCGAAGTAATAGGACTAGGTACTTTATTCGTCTGAATCGCACTCTTCATTGGATAGTGAGAGCAATACCTACATTGTTAGAAAGACTTCGTCGGTACAAGGCGAAAGACTTTCTAGGATCGGGATAAGATGGACCAGTGCAAGCAGATGAATGGTTGCATGATACATAATGGGTTTTTAGGCAGATAAATATCGAGTTAGAAGATTAGCTAGCTTTTGTGACATCCTTATTGAAGGAGAATATCTATGCATGGTGGGAGAAAATGCAAATGGGTTGGCTCCCTAATCAGCTCCCTTGAGAAATCTTCCTTGATGAGTTTAAAAGGAAGTATATTGGCGAAGTTCACATGGAGAGTTTGAGAGATCGGTTCACCCACCTAGCTCTAGGTAATAGATCAGTGTTTGAATATGAACAATAGTTGAGCAAGTTTGTCCCATAATTAGTTGCTACAAAAGAGTTAAGATGCCAAGGCACTAAAGCAAGTGGGAGGTACTTGGCTTGGACATACTAGTGGGCAAGGAAGTTCTAGTGGGAGGACCTGGAACTTCTCTCGCAGTTATTCTCAGTCATTTTCAGGGAGAAACCGAGACAATAGAGGTTTTAGAGGAGGAACTAGAAATCAGAGTTTAAGGTTTGATCATCAATCATAATTAGTGAGTCGAGGGAGATTCTCCTTTTCTTTAGCTTCAAGAAAGAGTTCTAGAGGTTCGACCCAAAGGATGAACATACCAGTGTGTGGTCATTTCGAGAATAGGCACCAAAGAGAGTGTTGAAGGTTAGGCAAGAAATGTTATGGATGTGGATCGTTTGATCATCTTATGAAAGATTATACCGAGGAAACAAGCAACGCACCTGTACTGGCTCCGAGGAATACCTACCCAACTCAGAGAGGGCGAGGTTTTGCTAGAGGTGGAGCGAGTCATACCTCCAGACATCAAAGTGACGACATCTCCTAATCTATCGTTAGAGCACGTATGAGGAAGTATGTAGTGAGGGATCAAGAGGATTCCAGGGCTACAAATGTTATCTCAGGTATTTTTACCTTGTTTTCAGTTCTAATTGTTGCTATAATAGACTTAGGGTCAACTCATTCCTATATTCAGAGTGATATAGTTTAGCAATAGGGCTTTTTACTCAAGGTTTTGGGTGAAGACTTGGAATTTCAATGCATTTACAATGTAAGCATCAACCTTTTGTCAAGTTGTAGTATTTAAGATGTCAAAACCAAAGAGAATGGATATCGACGTATCAAATCTTTCATGAACTAATAAAATTAATAACACAAGTAGTTTAATTTGAAGAATTATTAAATAAAAGTAATAAAAATAAACTAAGTAATTAAAATCAAGATAAGAATTGAAAATCTAGTTTGACTACTTCGTAGTGTAGAATTAAGTTACAAAATATTATCCTCTTATTAATGCAGAAGGTCGAAGTGTCGCCTCAGCGGGTTGTTAAAGGGTCTCCTTAGCTTCCTTGATCGGTTATGCCTTGTCGAAAATTTAACAGTTCATAGTTCGACAAATCATTCTTAATTGACTCCTCCTTATCCTTAATTTGGAGTATTATTGAAGGTCACATCCTGATGATACCTCCCGACGTGAATCAAGGGAGAACAACAACCGATGGTATGCTTCCTTTTAGTCGATGAAATCCTGTTTGGCTTATCTCAAATCTAGATTAGCCAATGCTGAAAAGAAAAGATCATATTCTCCCATTTCATGAGCCTAACTATCACTAGTCTAGAAAAATGAGTTTTTTTCTCGCAAACATATTTACCAAGCTCATATGCAAGAAAATGTGTGAACCAAGAGAAAATAAACTATGAATCTTGAACTTGCATTAATAAGAATTGAATAATATTACAAACTCCGTCCACAACTACTCCACAATTAACCTATGCCTTAGGAGAAGTTTAGAACACAATGAGGTTAACGGTGGCTAAGGGTTTATTCAGGGGAAGCCGACTTCTTTTTCCTTTGTCTAAGGGTTGGCCTATATAGTCCAAGACTAGGTCAAAGTGTCATATTGGTAATAGGAGTTATAAAAGGAATAAAAGAAAAATTAATATTAAAATACAACTCTTTATTTTATTTCCTAATTTTGTTCCTTTTGGATTCTTGAATTTTTGTGACTTTGACTATGGCTTGACTTTCTTTTCTTGACTTTGTTTCTTCTCTAATTGTTTTGCTCACTGGATTCGGTAATTTATTCTCCATTCATCTTACACCATATGTTATATTTACTCTACTGGCGCGATAACCAATTTGATGCCTTGGCAGGTGTTTCTCTGCGAATAATCCTTGTCTGCTTTTTTTTGCTTCCAACATCTATCAATAGTATTTGGTATCATCATTAGGTTTATTTCCTATCTAATAAAGAAAACTATAACCGTACTTATTTTCTACTAAACAATATATAAAAATAACAATTAAGTACTAGGATGCTGAAATGTAAAAAATATTCAAAATTATCCAGTTTTGCCAATAAATATGTTAATTACCAACAATAATTGAGATGAGAAATGATATAAAATATAGGAATTTTATGCACTTATCAAATACCCCCAAACATGAACTATTGCATGTCCTCAAGAAATGCAATTATATCTTTAAGTAGAAATTTTCACAGTAATATGTCTTCCTGCCTGCCGCGACAGAGCTCCTTTCTTGGCTCGACCTCTTCTAGGTTCTAGGATTTCCTCAGAACTATACTATGGGTCTTTATGAGTGTGTGTAGCTATAAAAAGCTGATTTTTTAAGTTCTATTCTTTTTTCTAGCTCAAAACTCATGACTTAGATTTTTATTATATCTTTCCTTTTTCCCTATTTTGTATATAAATATATATATGTAATTATATATTTATACTACTTGAGCTGGTTTCGAGCACCTCAAGTGTTAAACTACTCTGACTAGAGCCAATTTTGGGCACCTCTAGTAAGTGGGAAAAAATATTAAGTCCTAAAGCCAGTGATGGGCACCTCTAAAACCTACACTAGAGTCGGTGATAGTCACCTCGAGCTAAAATCTAAAGTCTAAGTCTATTGCTTTTCAAAGAAAAGAACTTCTAAAATCAACTAAGTTCAACAATGTTTGTATATTTTCAGGCTCATAGTCTAATCATAAATATTATTCCTACGATACCTTTCTGAATTCAAATCTAGTGAATGATACACTCGATTGTGGTGGTTGGATGACATATTGCTGCCGAGACAAACTCTATAAAATTTTGACTTAAAAAAATGCATAAAGAAGTATAAATAATAGAAATTATGGCAATAATCAACAATAAGCAGATATTTTCATACATTACAGTTAATTACATATACAAAAATGGACTAATGCTTCCCCAAACCCGAGGGATGAATTATCCTCAATGCATGAAAATAAAATAGATAGAAAAGAGAAAAATTATTTAAACTGAAAATAAAAATAAGATAAAATAAATGAAACAAAAAAATTCTACCACCCTAAATTTGAGGTGATTTGAAAGAATTTTTAGAGTCGCTATCTATTATCAGCTTTTGGTGGCTATATGGTGGCGACTGTGCTACTCTCAGTGGGTTGGCAGCAAAGTTTTGGGTAGATCGTGGGAGTTGGACTCGGATGGGAGTGGGTTGCTTTTCGTCCTCCTCCTCAAAGTCGATGTTGATCAGTGTGGTGGCATATGCCTTCATCTTACTTCCAGTACGTAGTTCTTCCATGAAATCCTCCACTAACCACAACGGAGATTCTAGATCTTCTAAAGAATTACCTCAATGAAATAGATTAGAGTCTTTCTATGTGGCTCTCGGTTGGTGGAGTCCATCTTTAAGAACTCAACCATTAAGTCTTTGGAGGCTGAAAAAGGCTCTTTTGCTTCCACGACAGTGGTGGCAGCAGGTGAAGGTTGAAAAGGGACGATTGTCGATGCTGATGTTGATTTGGCAGGCACGTATACTATTGGAGGTGGTTGCGGCAAGGAGAGGTTGATTGTGAACTAGGGAAACTTGGTTTAGCAGTCCGGAAATCTCTTTCGGATTTTTAGGATGACTACACTTTTGAAGTCCAAGATGCATCCCATGAAGGTCAGCTGCCTTCTCTCCATGCTCTGTAGCGTTTACAAGATCCCTCTTTCTTCTACTTCGTGTGCTTGTTCTGTTGCCCCGACAGGTTCTACTGATTTAGTGGGGACTATAATGTTGTAGGAACAACGTCTTCCACTTACAAACTCTCCATGAAGACCTCCCTAGTCTAACCCTTCCTCAACAGTGTGTACAGATCAGTTGGCAGCGTGGGCACTCTCTCTAGTAGACCAAGGCTTGTAAATAAACAAGGAAAATAGAGCATACCTCGGTCTTTTTTCAAGCATTTGAAGATCTATTGGTTGATTATGCAACCCACATTGATTCTTCGGTTATGCATAATAAAATGAATGAGGACGAGTTTGGGTCGGTTGTGAGAGGTCGCTGGTAGGTACGTTTTTATGAATGTGTTCTACAAGTTTGCTTCTAGGCGGAGATCACGACGACTTATAGAACCGCGATGCTTGCCTTTGTTCCACTGTGCCCCCGACATGTAGAGTTTTGCCTTCATCATTTCGTAGTCGGCAGTAGTGAGGGCGAAGATGAAGGCAACGTGCTCGTCTTCTTCAATATGGAGGCCGGAGTGGTTATTCATTATGATGTCGGACACTAGAACCGCCCGACCTCTAAGATGGGTGTATGGGTTGTTTGGTTGAGTTCATTGGGCGTAGAACTCGCGTAGCCAGAAAATGTTTGCTAGCTCGGGGTTTCTTCGCAAACTTCTGTCACCGCTAGAAGTTTATTTTAGAGAGAATAAAGGCCTCGATGTCAAGATCATCAGGATCGGTGTAGAAGAAGCCTTACTCTTCTACGACTTAGAAGTCCTATGCGTTTACAATGTAAGCATCCACCTTTTTCTAAGTTGTAGTATTTTAGATGTCAAACCCACAAGGATTAGATATCGATGCAACAAATCTTTCCTGCAATAATAAAATTATTAACACAAGTGGTTTGATTTGAAGAATGATTAAATAAAAGTAATAAAAATAAACTAAGTAATTAAAATCAAGATAAGAATGGAAAGGCTAGGTTGAATGCTTCGTAGTGTAGAATTCAGTTGCAAAGTATTCTCATCTTATTAATGCAGAAGTTTGAAGTGTCGCCTCGACGGGTCGCTGAACGGTCTCCTTAGTTACGTTGGCGGGTTATGTCTTTTTGACAATTCAACAGTTCATAGTTCAAAAAAGCATCCTTAATTGACTCCTCCTTATCCCTAATTCGGAGTACTATTGAAGGCCATGTCTTGGTGATACCTCCCGATGTGAATCTAGGGAGAACAACAACCGATGGTATGCTTCCTTTTAAGCGATGAAATCCTGGTAGGTTGATCTCTAATTCGTATTAGCCAATGCCCAAGGGCAAAGACTTTATTCTCCCGTTTCATGAGCCTAACTATCCCTAGTCTAGACAAATGAGTTTTTTCTGGCAAACTTATTTACCGAGCTCCTATGCAAGAAAGAATGTAAACCAAGAGTAAATAAACTATGAATCTTGAACTTGCATTAATAAGAATTGAATAATATTACAATCTTCTTCCACAACTACTCCACACTTGACCTATGCCTTAGGAGAAGTTTATAAAACAATGTGGTTAACGGTGGCTAAGGGTTTATTCGGGGGGAAGCCGACTTCTTTTTCCTTTGTCTAAAGGTTGGCTTATATAGTCCAAGCCTAGGTCAAAGTGTCCCATTGGTAATAGGAGTTATAAAAGGAAAAAAATAAAACTTAATATTAAAATACAACTCTTTATTTTATTTCCTAATTTTGTTCTTTTTGGATTCTTGAATTTTTGTGACTTTGACTATGGCTTGACTTTCTTTTCTGGACTTTGTTTCTTCTCTAATTATTGTGCTCACTGGATTCGGTAATTTATTCTCCATCCATCTTACACCATATGTTATATTTACTCTACTGGTGCGGCAACCAATTTGCTGCCTTGGCAGGTGTTTCTTTGCGAAAGATCCTTGTCTGCATTTTTTGCTTCCAACATCTATCAATAGTATTTGGTATCATTAGTAGGTTTATTTCCTATCTAAGAAAGAAAACTATACTCTTACTTATTTTCTACCAAATAATATATAAAAATAACAATTAAGTACTTCGATGCTAAAATGTAGAAAATATGTAGAATTATCAGTTTTGCCACTAAATCTATTAATTACCAGCAATAATTGTTTGGAGAAATGATATAAAATATAGGGTTTTTATGCAGTTATCAGGTTTGAAGGTTGGAGATAAGGTTACTAATGCTTTTGGGTATGATGTTTGTGTTGATAAAGTTTTTTAGGAGGTGTCCCATAGAGGTTCAAGGATCGATATTTTCGGCAGACTTGACGGTACTATCGTTTCAGGAGTTTTATGTCATCTTAGGAATGGACTGGTTGTTTGAGCGATACGAGTTTGGATTGTCGGTCTAAGAGTCTAAAGTTTCTGGTAGCGAATGAATCTAAGATATTAGTAAAGGGAGAAAAGAACCAATTTTGAGTTTGAATATGATGCGAGGATTTCTTCAATTTGTTGATTTCCTAGAGCTTTGGTAAGCTTAGATATTAATTTTGAAACATTGAAATTGTTTCTAACATAATCTTTCAATTTTTTCTAACATAATCTTTGGTAACCAATTTTGAGCAAAATTCATCATTTCCATCTTTTTTTTCCCAATTCATCAAAGACAAGGACAAAGGAATAGTAATTCAGGAGTCTTAAGTTCTTTCTTTGTCAAGGTGAATATAATTATGTCAAAGGGATGGCTTGGTACCACCTTTATTATATTGTTTTTCATATTGATGTTGCCTTGTATTATGATAAAGACTCAACTAGAGCAAGCTCACTTATTACATTGGTTTATATTGTTGATGTTTATAATGAATATATAATATTATGATATGTTGAAAATGAATATGAAAATGATCTATGATATGTCAAATGGAGCTAAGGCTCAAATGCAGTTAAAATGTTATATGATTTGATCTAAAGAAAAATGAAATATATGATATGGAGTTCTTTAGACTTTGATAAACATTGTATTTATAAGGTTATTCAACCTTATCATGTAAGAGATTGGATTACAATCATGCTACGACCATATTAGGAAAAAAATGATAGATAATGTATGGGAAATATTAGAGCTACGACTTAAAGCTAAGACATATACAATATGTTGGTGTACATGTGGATCTATATATCCGAGGGTTGCTACATCCAAAGAAAATTATGATATGATATGTTTATGTTATGAATTATAATTTAAAAATGTCATTTGAATATATTATGCCATGATAAGTATGCTGCTATTTTTTAATTTCCCCTGAAACCACGTTGATATGCCATATATGTCATGTAGAATTATTGTACGATGTTTAATTTCCCCTATTATATATTTTTTGAAAGTTTGATGAGCATTTTGAATCTCGCGAGATAATTTAATGATCATTTGTATACATAACCTTAAAAAATAATGATTAAAGGTTTGATTACGAGTAATGATGACGTTAATTTATTAAATTAAATAAAATATCTTAAAATATAAACCCGTAATAAATTTTGAAAATATTTAAAAATAAATACATGTTGAACATCAAAAATAATAATAATTATGTAAACGTACGATGAACGCCAAAAATATTCATAAGTAAACGCAAATTGAACGTCAAAAATACTAATACTAATATAAACGCATGAACCAAACTCTCTCATGCACAAGTTTCAGAAAAAAAACATGTAGCCTTCTCTTTATTTAAAGTTTGGTAAAATTTTGTTATTGATCCTTACACTATTTACAAGTTACGAATCTAATCTCTGTAGTTTAATTTTAGTTAATTTACTTTTCTAATTTAAAAACTGTAGCCGTGACCTAAGCAATATATGGACTAAACGTTCGGTTTGAAGAATATGAACTAAATCTAAAGTTTATGCATAATGTATAAACTAATGGTAGAATTTTATTTAATAATTAATATTTGAGTCATGATTGAATTTTTAAAAATTTAAAATTTATAACAACTAAAAAATTCAAATTATTGTAAAAAAACTAAATTCATAGCTTACCCATAATACAATAACTAATAAAAGAGATCGAACTAAATGAACAATTTTGGTGAAAAAGATGAAGCTATTCATTCTAGGAGATTCGAGTTCGAGTATATGTGTATCTTTTTTTTTACAATACATATGTATTTTTTATAAAAGAGTTAATAAAAATTATGAACATATACTACCATGTAAGTACGTTAATATATTTTAAGAAAGAGAGATTAACCCTTTAGATGAAAAATTATATTATGGGTAAGTTTTATTACGTATCCATGGGACCAACCATTAAAAATCACTCATCTTATCAATTTTTCCATGTTATATTTTTCCCCAAGTGAATCGTTACTTGAAAATTAATAGTAAATATGAGTGAAGATTCACTTATAAAAATATGACATGGAAAAACTGATGAGATGAATGGTGTTTAGTGGTTGGTCCCATAGATGACATACTGGGACTTACCCATGATATAATTTCTCTTTTAGATGAATAAAAATCTTTCGTCCCCCTAATCATGTCTTTTTTATATTTTACACTAAAAATTACTAAAATACTAAATTTCAGATCTTAACCCTAATTTTCACATCCTAAATTTTACACCCTAAAAATCATCATATTCATAATTTTCTAAACCTAATCATAATTCTTAACTTTAAACATATTACTTTAAAGTGAAATATCTATGAAGGTACAATAAAGGAACCGATGATGCAAGGAAATGTCTTACAAATTTGTTTAACAATATTTATTTAAGGATAGAATTTACCTCTAATGAATAATGAACCTACGTACTAACAAAGAGAGTGTATCGACTAAAATGTCTTTACCGTATGCTGTAAAGATTATTGAGAAAATAATCCTACTAAATTTGATAATATGAACTTAATTAATCTGTTTAATTGAGAAGATTATTTGAATTATGATTGTAACGTGAACTTAGAAACTGGGTTTACCTTCTAGGTTATTCAACCATTTGATTTAATTATTTTTCAACGTGCGTTAATATAACTGTAATAATTGTCACTTTTTTCATACTTGCTTTCAAAGGTTTTCAAAAATAAATATAGTAAAAAGAATTAATAATTTACATTATAGTGAAACAAAAATTTTAAAATATAATTAATTATAAAATAATTTAATTGTATTAATTTCAAAAGAAAATTTAAAATTTAACGTTTAATTTATAACTCCTAAATCAGACCCAAAAAAATAAATAGAATATAAGATGTCATGTTTAAAATTTTTACGCTCACGATTCTAATTTAAAAGTATATATATTTTAATTTAAAATTATTATATAACTATAATTTAATAAATATCTTATGATAAATAAAATACATAAATATCATAATAAATATTTAAATATTTATATAAAAATCTTCAAAATAAAATCATATAAAAAATTAAATAATCCAAAAAATAATAAATAATAATCTAACTAAAAATAGTTTCGTACTAATTAATAAAATATCTAGATAAAATTTAAGATCCTTCAAGTACTAATTCACTTATGTTTTTGTTTATATACGAAAGATGAACTAAATGGGAGTAAGTTAAAGAGTTTAGTGCGTCTCTAATGGGCAAGAAAAATCATAATTATAAACACAATAGTTTTCTATAAAATTTGTAAGTTCAAAATAAAAAAAAGATTCACTTACAAATTATTTAATTTTATAAGCGTAATGCAATGAACCAAATATTAATCGTATCAATGGTTAATAGGAAACTTCCTTCAAACTCCTCACTATATCTATTAATCGATAAGTGGTCAAAACTACAATCTTCCGCCTTATAATCTCAATCCATACATACAACAATATAAAATCACAGTTCTTAAATCTTAATATAATTCTGTAATAAAATTTGGATTTAAAATTCGCAAATGCATTATTCAAAATATATCTTTATCTCAAGTATGAATGTATAGAAGATTCTTTATGCAATAATATATCTCATGTAAAATACTCGTAAATTGTAAAATATCCAATTTGGCTCAAACATAACAATGTGAATGACTTCACATATTTAGGGATAATAATCTAGAGTGTTTTTACCATAATATATATATAATTGATTATAATAAATTTAATTTAAAAAATAAATTGTGTTATCTAAAAGTTCATCAAACTTCAAAATCTATATTATAATAATAAATAATATAACTTTTTATTTAAATAAATAAATAAAAAAGAAATTAAAAAATACGAGTAAATTATATATTTAGTCATTGATTTCTTTAAGATTTTTAAAACATCGCTTTAACTTTTAAAACTTAAGACCACACCTTAAATTTTTAAAATTTTACAATCTTACCTCAATTTTTTTAATTTAGAAAGTTAATTTAAAAATCATAAAAAATTAAAGTTCTCAAAACTTGAAAAATTTTATTATGAGCTTGGCTTATCACAATAGTCATGGTCTCAACTAATAATAATTATTCAATTCATTATTTTTTATAAAAAATAATTTTAAAATAGCATATAAAATTACTCGTGAAGATTCACTTGATCGAAAAAATAAAAAAATAAAAAATTTAAAATAGATATTTTTTATTGAATATAACTATAAACATTACGATGAACTAGAACAATAATATAATTTTTTTCAAGAAAAAAAACAATATCATAATACTAGTTCCTTAAGGTTTTAGATATGAAAAATCCAATAAAAGTCAAATCTTTGATTAAAAAAATAAATATGAAAATAAAACTAAATCCTTAAAATTGCGTAATGATATCCAACTTACGTCACAAGTGAAATGGGAAGTTGCATGGAACTTGTGCTCTTTGCATTTTCCAGTTGTTCTCACTATACAAACCACAACAGCATAAACCATTTTGCTTTTGTTCACTTCACGACCCCATTGTCTTCCTCCACAGCTCTGTGTCTATACCCATCTGAGTATGTTTTTCCAGTCATCCTAGGAAGTTCAGAAATCAATCGAAGAACGCGGTTCACTAGTTTACAGAAATGTCAATGTGAATGCAGGAAATCTGTACCCCACGATGTAGAAACTTGACAACACTGCTTATAAATATAACTTGTGGATGTTTCTGTACTTGTTTATATAGACCTTGCTTGTTCTTGTTCATCTTTGTTCCTGGACTTTTCTGGGTCAATTTTCTTTCTCCCCTTCGAGAATGAAGTGCTTTTCCATGTTCCGCAAGGACAAATCAAAGAACAAGAAAAGAGAATCAGAATCTGCTCCTGAATTGAGGAACCAAATTAAATGGGATAATCCAGCAGCAGTAAGTCGGGCAACAGTATCTGTGCCATCTACAAGGAACATATCAGAGTTGTATAAAGAGAGAGAGCATAATTTGAGAGTCTTCTCCTTAGAAGAGTTGAATGAGGCCACAAACGGTTTCAATAGGATGCTAAAGATCGGCGAGGGAGGTTTCGGGAGTGTTTATAAGGGCACAATTAGGCCTCTCAATGGCCGAGGAGATCCTATTGTTGTTGCTGTTAAGAGGCTCAACACGCACGGTTTACAGGTAACTTTTAGAACCAAATTATAAAATCTTTACAGTTTGTTTCTAGTACCAGCTTCTGTTTCTTATGACATTGTTGTTAATCTTCTAGGGTCACAAGGAATGGCTCGCGGAGATTCTATTTCTCGGTGTGGTTCGTCATCCGAGCCTAGTAAAACTTTTAGGATATTGTTCGGTAGACGGAGAAAGAGGGATCCAGAGACTTCTAGTGTATGAATTCATGCCTAATCGGAGCTTAGAACATCATCTTTTTAGCACTACTTTCACATTGCCTTGGAGAACTAGATTAGAGATGATGCTTGGTGCAGCTAAAGGACTGGCTTATCTACATGAGGGATTGGAAGTCAAGGTACAATCTTCTTTTATGTGAAACCATGGTAAATTACCACATTAAGATTTGTTTGGTAGGAGAGAAAACCTGCAACAAGTTGCAGAATTTAATTCTGGGATACCCTCTGTTTCAGTACCTCTAACAACTAAAGCACTAAATCTTGTCCAATCCATCTTTATAATGGACTGCCATTGTGTTATTTGAACAGGTGATATATAGAGATTTCAAATCCTCAAATGTGCTCTTGGATGAAAAGTTTAGGGCGAAGCTCTCAGACTTTGGTCTTGCAAGGGAAGGGCCAACAGGCGATCGGACACATGTATCAACGCAGGTGAGTAGACATCGGATTCGGAGAAGCAAGGTGCATTTTCGTAACATTTTTTGAATTAAGGTGGTTGACATTGTGTTTGGTTTCATATTTCATAAAGGTGGTCGGAACTTGCGGCTATGCTGCACCAGAGTATGTTGAAACAGGCCATCTCACAATCCAAAGTGACATATGGACAATCGGAGTGGTACTTTACGAAATCCTCACAGGGAGGAGAACAATCGAAAGATACCGTCCAACATCGGAGCAGAAGCTTCTAGACTGGGTTAAACAGTTTCCTCCGGACAGTAGACGATTTGGCATGATAATGGATCCACGACTTAGAGGCAATTATCCACTTAGTGCAGCTCAAAAACTGGGAAAGTTGGCCAACAGCTGCCTACACAAAAATGCCAAAGAAAGACCGTCTATGAATCAAGTGGTAGAGAGCTTGAAGCAAGTAATACAAGAATCAGAACAAAGTTCTTCTAAGGGCAAGTCCACTGGCACATCGTCTACCAGAAAGGGCGTCGGGCGAAGGTCGAATAAGGTTAGTTTCTGATGTTTAGCAGAGGCAACCAGGGACTGAATTATTTGAACCCAATCCATCAAAATGTATATTTTTCCCCAACCCTTGGCTCCATCCCAGGATTCAGCCGACTATAAAACATTTTTATTATTGGCTAAGCTGTGTTTTGAATTTGCTTGGACAGGTTTGAACCACTTGAGCTGTGCAGCATAAAGATATGAGTACAAAGATAAAAGGATGCCCCGAAGACTTGTGGTCTCTTCATTCATCTTTGGTTATTTGCGTTAGAGAAATGTGATTAATCCAAGAATAAATAATAATAATAATAATACGATATAAAATAAATAAATATTTTAGTAATTTATTTAACTCCTGAGATGCTTAAGTTCGTTGGTAAAATATCCATAAGCTTACAAAGGACTCAATTAATTTGGACATTTGTATTGCCTATATCATATACCCAACCCAAGAATCAAGTCATTCAATGAAAATTATGTGGCTAAGTATATATAAACAATTCTCACTTCATTTATCCCATCCATGTGGGATAATAAGGTTTTATTCCTTACTCTATTCACGACCTTCTTACTTTAAGCATCAATTTCTCATTCATCACTCAATCATTTTGAGCATATGAGATACCATTATAAAGATTTAATGGAGCAGAATAAGAACCAATAAATTTCTTATTCGAATCTCCATCATTACTATTCCAAAATATGGCTCAAAATTGATCATTTATCATTGTTTTTTCCAAAAATCCCCACATGAATGAAATTGATGATTTTATCAAAACATTTTGTCTCAATGTGGTGATAGATTCTGTGATTGATAGATGTATAGGATAAGTATGTTTCCTCCTTTGAACATTCCATTGTGAAGTTATATTTACTTTACTAGATAATCAGTAGATGTGATGTCCTTGAATTGTCAACCGTTTGTGTAAACGATGATATACTTCACACACTATCTCTCTAACAAGAATTTCAGCTCTCATGGTTATGCTCATATGACCATGGACATCTCCTGGTTCTGCAAGAGTTTGAAAGAATTATCCCCAATAGTCTCTTTGAAGCGACCTCACTTCACTCTCATATAGGTGACTTATGTTGTTCGGCACACCGAAACACACAATAGTCATTAAAAGCTTTGTTTAACCTATAACAAATTATTATCACTGTTCACATCATAGGAATGGATGTTTGCGTGATTTTAGTGCAACGCAAACGGTGCAAGTGTACACGTCATAAGTAATAGTATAGATTAGATATCGTCTCCCTAGGGATTAATTTGGGTCACTTTGCTTAATTTATAACGCTATAAAATAAAAATAAAAACAAGTTGATAATAGGAGTACGAAGAATAATAAAAGTAAAATAAACAATAAAAGAAAAGATAGATAAAATCGAATAGGTGGGAGAAGAGGTTGGATTATCTTGAGTTGTAGAGTGATATCCGAATTGAATTATTCTTTGTAAATGAGTTCTCACGCCACTAAATTCGTTCCAACAATTGGGATCAGTCGGATTGCCTATTCAGTTCTTCGAATGCTTGGGCAATTGCGATGAGAGAATTGCTCAGACAATTTGGGCGACTATCCTCAATGTTCAGCGAATCGTTCTTTAATGGTCTCCGTTATTCCTAACGCGAAACTTTGTTAATTGTACAATCTTTGATGATACATCTATGCGTTAATCAAAGCCGTACAACTGCAACACCCCAACCCGGGTGCCACATTTGGGCCATAAGCCCAAACCCGTGTCCATAAAATTTCAAAGTCAAACTCAAGTCAAAACATGATATAAGACATAATTTAAAACGATATTTAAAATCCAAAGTGGTTTAACAACCCAAAATAACATCAGAGCTCTAAAATACAAGTTTGATAAAACATTTGACCTTACAACTAAATAAATAGAGTTACAATTACAACAATGGTCCTAGGAATACATAGCCCAAATAATCTAGTAATTGTACTCTACCAACAGGTCAATGCTGAAGTCTCGAAATGATGGTGCTCCGCCACGTCCGCTCAAACATCCGTCTACTTACCTACACATGGAAACAAATTCCAAAAACGCTGAGCTACAAAAGCTCAATGGGTACACAACCTATCGACTGTGCTTTCAAGTGAATCATAAAAATAACATGCGAGATAAGATAACATGATGATATGACATGCCAAATCCAACCAAAGCATAAAGTAAACAAATCAAAAGTGAGGCCCACTACCAACCCGATAATGGGGAACTCACCCGACCCAAAATCTCACATTGGGCTGCTCAGAATCTCACATCGAGTGGGGCTCGGAATCTCACATCGAGCTAGGTCATCACCCGGAATCTCACATCGGATGGTCTTCGATACATCACCTGGAATCTCACATCGGATGATCTTCGTTGTGTTGCAACACGATCACTCACTAGGTATCCGGATCTCACCAAACAATGACACAAACCACACAAGATGATCCACCTAGGATCTTACACCAATTACTATTCAACCAAGCCAAAACCGAGCATGCAAATATCATTCTCATATTAAGACTCTTATCACGACTTAATAACTTAACCTTTGAGGCAAAACCATCAACAATGATTTACGATCCATTTCGTTGATCTAAGATTCATATTTACCTTTAATCATCCTTATCAAACCTCATCTATTACTTATCTTGACAAAAGTTCCCAGGGGTATTGATACTCCTATATGGGGTATCGAAACACCCTATATCGATACCCACCCAAAGAAGGTATCGAAACATGGGTATCGATACTGACATCGATACCCTTTGACCAATTTTAAATTCAACGAAAGAGGACCCCCCAAATTCGATACCAGCATCGAACCAGAAATGCTATTGGAGGTCTCGGTATCGAACCATGGTTCGATACCCCTGTCCAAACGTTCACTTTTCTCTCAGGGGTATCGATACTGGTGGCCCGTGTATCGGTACCCCCTGCACGAAATGCAGGTTTGAAGCTTTAAATTTTTAAGAACCTTAATCCAAACTAGTCCAATCGATCCTAAATCATTCCTACTCATTTATAAAGTAGTTTAAGTGAGTTTCTAACCCATTTTACTTATTTTCAACAACCATAAATCAAAACACCATTAAAGCATGCAAAGGCTCTATCCTAGCCAAACCATCACACAATCAATCAAACATGCTAAAATGATGATGCACATGGAATGCAAAGGATTTGGAAGTGTACCAACCTTCAAAATGAGCTGAAGAAGCCTCACCACCAGCCCTCAAACCTTCTCCTTGCCCAAGCCTCTTGATGGCTCCCCTTGCTCTCCAACTACAAAGAAGATGACCAAACTATTACCACTCTATCAAGATGATTTAAGGAAGCTAAAACGACCTTAAAAACATCCTAAAACTCTCCTACAAAACCATCCCTATTCTTCCTCAAAACCCCCCATCAAAACCTTACCTCTACCATTTTAAACAAAGCTTACCTTAAAAGATAGATCTCCCAAAGCCTAACACAACACTCTACAGCAACAAAACGTGATTCCACAAGCCAAACTCCAAAAACTAACCTTTGGTGGAAGTGTTTGGGGAAGAAAATGGATGGAGAAAGGGAGGAAGAAGGAAATAAAGTGAGGATGATCTCATTCTCTGCAAATGTAGAAAAATTAAACCACTTTTCTCCATCTAACTTCCAAAAATAACCATTTACCATTTTACCCCCAAACCTTCTTACAAACTCAAGCCCAACAAGGCCCAAAAAGCCCAACAACAAGGCTCACACTCTCGGGTTAACCCGACTCCGAGTTCCGAAACTCGGGTTGTGACAACAATAATCAATCTTACGCTCCTGTTAGCCATTGAAATCCTGCACTTATCCCTAAGCAGGATTAGTTCTCACGCACTTAGTTTGAATCATGCTTATTCATTTCATGAATCTAATTCTCCCGAATCAAGATAAATGGATCGTTTTACGAGGTCCTTTCCCAATTCTCTCACAAACCAAATAAGAGGCCAAGAATACGCAAACTTTGATTAAGAAAAACTTAAATACTTAGATAAAATCCAAATCGTATCTCACAACCACAAAACAATATAACCCAAACCAATTACATTACTTCATGATTGGGTTCTAAAGATATACATATAATATTCCCAATTCTACTCTTAAAATCGACTCCACAATTCGACTCTCCTTATAATTGACCCTATGACTTCCTTTTTATAGGAGAAGGTTAGGTCAAGTCTTGTGATGAGAATTAGAAACAAATAATAAAGAGATAAATCTCTCTTTATAAAACCCTTTTCATACTTAATTCAAATCTCCAATTGCCATATTAAATCAATCTTCTAAAATCTTTCCTTGCTTTTGAATTTGACTTGATCTACTTGAGATTCCTTCCAAATTGACATCATATCTCCAAGGAATTAAATCCTAAAAATACGGAAACACACAACAACAATATCTCTTTCTACGAATTTAACTAAAATATGAATTAAATACGATAAATAAGGAAATTATGTAAATATGCATGAATGACTAATAATGAAACTAATATTGTGCTTAAATCTAGCAATAATATGAGTAAAAAGGGTAATAAAAACAGTACTTTTGAACATTCATAACACCCCTAAACTCGAATTATTGTTTGTCCTTAAGCAATGCAAACCTAACAATTACTTGACAGGGCATCCAATCATCACAGAAATGGTTCAAATTTAACTTCAAATCTTAGAATCGGGGCACAAAGTATGATCATCTTTACATTTTTCGAAAAACAAAGCATTGACCCATAATCAAACTATAATGCTCGTGAAAATGTGTGTGCGTAGTTGTTTACAAGTCAATTTTTAAGATTCCATGTGAACAATTGTTTTTTTAACAAATTAATTGTCGGGGCATTTATCTTCAATTCTACTAAAGTCAGTTTTGTGCACCTCTTGCAATCAAGCAATTTCTTTTCTTTTGCTTTTGTCAACTAGAGCCAATTTCGGGCACTTCTAGCTATTCTATAATGCACAAAGACTAGAGCCAGTTTCAGGCACCTCTAGCAAGACATTGTCTTTCAATTCTTAATTTACCCAATTTTTTAGCAACCTAAGTTCAGTAAGTCACTATCAACTAACAAGTCACAACTATGTCAAAAAATTTCAGCATCATAGTAAAACTCTAGGTTATTCCCATGCAATCCTAAAATTAAAGGATGTTTCAATTAGGTGCAATGGCAAAAGTTTCAACATTGATTATCCATCAAATTCAAAGCAATTATATCAAATTGAAAGCATGACAAATAATATATGAAATATATATGCAACAACTATCAATTAATGCAACTATCATGAAACTAAATAAAGGCAATTACTGTAACCCCATATTTTAACTTAAGGAGCACGATAGGTTAAAACTGTTGCTTTTAAAACTTTCATGTCAAGTAATGGTAAAAACCAAACTTATAAACCAAAAGATAAAAACATGGTTAAAAAATAAATAAATAAATATTCTTTTTTAAAATTAAAAAATTTGAATAATTGATTTTATGCATGAGGTTTAAATACATCTTAATCTATAATAATCCCAGAATAAAAATGTTTATAAATAATCATACTAAAAATAGTAATAAACCATATCCGAGAGAGATCTCCGAGTACCAACTCCTAGGGCCAGATATCTGAAAGAGAAAAAAAAATAAAAGAATGAGCTATAAAGCCCAGTGTGTCTCTAGAGTGCAGTTAAACATCACAATGTCACTCAATTCACAATCACAATTATAATCTAACTTTTCGTGACAATATAAACACAAATATTGATGAATGCAATGTCACAGAGAATGCAATTCCATACTCCGAACGCCAAACACAATGGTGTCAAAGCCAACCGATCACAGTGGATGTAGTTCCCCAGAATCCCTCACCCCTTATTTCGCCAAACACAGTGTCGTAAAACCACCTTCCTCTGTACAATCCCTCCCAATGCACATGATTATGCAATCAATATCATAAATCAAAAAAGTATCATCACATATATTCGTATAATATACGAGGCACACAATTTCGATAATCTGTTGAATGCAAGGTCACAGAGAATGCAATCCCATACTCCGAACGCCAAACACAGTGGTGGCAAAGCCAACCGATCACAATGTAGGTAGTTTCCCAGAACCCCTCACCCCTTATTTCACCAAACACAGTGTGGTAAAACCACCTTCCTCCGTACAATCCACCCATACACATGTAATTCAATCAATGTTAATGATCTCAAATGTCTCAGTACATATAATCGTATAGAATACGAAACAAACAGTTCAGATAATCTAATCACAATATCATAGGGAATCTCAAGATCAGAGTATCACAATAAACAGTTAATCACAAAACACAAATCTAGCACTGGAAGAGAACACACATTTAAATTCATTTAACAATAGCACATGAAGAAGCACACCTTTAACACAAGAAGAAAACACACATTTGAATTCATTTGACAATAGCACAAAAAAAAACACACATTTAACGCAAGAAAAGAAAACACATTTAACACAAGAAGAAAACACACATTTAAATTCATTTAACAATAGCACAAAAAGAAATACACATTTAACATGATAAGAAATAGATTAAATCTAGGAAGTTAACGTTAAAAACTTTACCCTCAAAACCAATTTAATTTATATTATTTCATAATAATTGTAAAATATTTAATTACTTAATAAATTCATCAAAAACAAAAGTTAAAATTATAACTAAAAATTGGTAATTTAAGAAGAGTTAAAATTCCTAAAATAAATTATCTCATAAACTTATTAAAATTAACATTATAGTCTGATGGTTCAAATAAAATATCCGAATGTAAGAAAAATATTTATGTATACTGAAAATAACCTTAATTCCTAAATATATTAAAGTTTCTAAAATAATAATAATAATTTGAATAACTAAAAGTTAGTTTTATATTGAATAATAAAATAACCAGATAAAGCATGCGATTCTTCAGGTACCGCATTGTCTAAAGTTCAAAGATTTGTAAGAGGAAACTAAGATGGAGTAACTTAAAGAACTGAGTGTATCTCTAAGGTGTAGATAAAAACAACAAAACACAGTTTATAAAATTATTTTTCAAGAGTAATATTTTAGAAAACAATGCAAAACAAGTTGTATGAATGATGTTAGAATTTATCTAATCTCAGTCTTAATCCTAAATCATAATTTATCCGAAAACACAATTTTAAAGGGTTTAAAATCAAAATTACTCATAGAAGTATAAGATCTCAAAATCCGAAAATTTTTATATATTTCTTAAATCACAATGACACGTATGCACAGAAACACAAATACGCAATCAAAGACACAATATAAAAAATAGACATGTCAGCAAAACACGAAGATTTTTCAAAACATAAAATATTAAGCATGTCACAAAAATATATTTTTTTTAAAAAAAAAACAAAAAAAACAAATATAGCACCAGTAAGAGAACACACCTTAGCCAAAGCTACTCAAATTACTGAATAACATGGTTTTGAACTCGAACAAAAATAAAGAGTGAGAATAGAGGTTTTAGAGAATCTTGATGGAAGAAAATAATATAGGGTTTTCTCTTAGACCATGATATGTATATATATAGAGAAAAATAACTAATTCCAACTACTAGATTATATTATGAATATAATAAATAAAAAATATAGTTGTGTAATTTCAAATGGATTTCTTTTCTTTATCTGAGACTTTAAATAATATATATAATATTAAACAAAGAGTTTTGATAAAACAATAATTAAAATAAAATAATGTTTTTAATAAAAAGATTGAATGTAGAAAAACTCTTAATAAATAAAAAATAATTAATCTCAATTAAAATAGAATTCAATTTAAAAGCAAATTAGTTATCCAAAAGTCATCAAATCTCAAAATATCACTTTAACTTTTAATTTTTAAATTCACATTTAAAACTTTCAAAACTTTATAATCTTATCTCAAAAACTTTTCCTTAAATTTAGAAAATCAGTTTAAAACCTCAAAAAATTAGTGTTTCAGAAATTAGGAATTTAAAAATTACGATTTTTAATTAGGGATTTTAAAATTAGGTTTTTAAAATCAGAAATAATTTTTGGGTATTACAATTACCCCCAAACTCGAGTGAAGCATTTTCCTTAATGCGTAAAAGAAAAAGTAAAGAAATGAAAATGAAAATGAGTCAATTAGAAAGGTCGTCTGTAACACCCTAAAACCGACTTAAGAGGATGTTACATTTAAGTCAAAGACTAGTTGAATTATGTGTAATTAAGAATTAAAATGTCACATGATATATTAATTAATCAATTTAGAACTTAATTGAACTAATGAAGAAATATAGAACTAGAATAAGGATGCAATTGAAATAAAAATAAAGTATAAAAGTTTGCATGTAATAGGAAAGTATAAATTGCAAAGTTAAGCAATTAAACCAAGATTTTAGACATATGGCAAGAGATGGATAATGGAAATCCTATGTGGCTATCATGGACTAATAGGATCCATTTTAATAAGATTCTTATCCTATTAATTAAATAATAAAAAAAAAGGAATAAGGGAATGAGAGAGGAAAAATCAGACATTCTCATCTTCTTTTCCCCCTTTTACCGAAAATATAGAGAAAGAGAATTAGGAGAGAAATCCATGGAAGTTTAAAGGAATAAGCTTGGATTCTTGCAAAATTTGTTGAATATCGAAGCTTCTAGCTAAGAAGAATTGTGTAAGTCTTCTAAATTCTCCTTTGAATGTTGATTGATATAAGATTGAATGTTTATAGTTGCTGAAAATTAGGGATTAGGGATTGAAAATTCAGTTTAAATGATGCTTACAGTGTTAGAAGGAAGTATGAAAGGTACTATGTTAGAAATTTGTTGAGGCTAAGTTATGGAATATAAAATTGTTAGATTAGGTTGTTAGAAGCTTTCATTTAAGTTATTAATTTATTTTGGTGTTAGAAGCATGAATCAACAAATTAGAGAGCTTTGGTTAGTGATTGAGACCATGGAAATTAGGTTAACCAAATCTACCCAGAATACACCATTCCGGGAAGCAACTTTGAAAAAAAATACCTAGGTTTATATAGATGGAATTATAGGCTTAAATTTTGCATTATAGTATCCCCATGAATCTATTTTAATTAAAATTTTACGGAACCTCATTCGGAGTTGAGTAGAGAAAGTTATAAGCCATTTTGTAAAGGGTGGTTCAAGCTGTCCAGAACAGAATGTTCTGGAATAGTGACTTTAAACGACCACCGTGAATAGCACGGTTGGAATTTTAAGCTGAAAATTGGTAGGATTAATATTTCATATGTCTAGAAAGCTTGGGAAAAAACGGAAATCGATTTGGAGTTACATAAAAAAATTTGGAAGCGAATCAATTAAGGGTGTCTAAGCAGTCCGAAAATGCAAGTAAGGTTGTCTTTAGGTAAAAAACTGTATTAAATGGCTTAGTAATAAAATGCAATCATGTTATGGATAAATAGATAATTTCATTAACTTTCCAACGGTATAAAGTAAACAAAAATAGGAAGTACGGATTAAAAGATATGGTATTTTTAGTGAAGGGTCGATAAATTATCTAGCATAGGACAAATTTGAATCTTATATTTGTTATGCATATGAACACTATAATTAAGTGGTTTTAATGCATTCTAATGAATGGTTGTTTATGGTTATTAGAGTAATTAAACGAAAGAGATCGTGAGGAGGATAAAGAATTGGATCTTGCAAAAAGGGCAAAGGGATCTCCATCCTCAATCCTTGATAGCTTGAAGTCCTAATGAGTGTGGTTAACTTAGTGTTGGGAAATAGGTTCCAACCACCCCTTTTATGTTTAAATTGCTATAAAACTTGACTAATTAATCACTTGGCTAAATCATGGGAGGTAGGAGTAATTGATTGCTAAACTTGCTTGTTGCCATGTTAAATTGTATGCTAGAAAATGCCATGATATTGCCATGCTTGTTGCCATGTTAATTTGTATGCTAGAAAATGCCATGATATTGTTATGCTTGTTTGCATAAATTGATTAAATGCATAGTTGTTTGTATGTCTTTGAAATGCCAAAGCATGTTGTAATATGTTGATTTCAAGGTATGTAAGGTAAGGTATTCTTGCATTCATATTGTGTTCTAGGATTGCCATGATTGATACTCGAAATAAGAAAGAATTAAGTATTAAAGAATCATAAATCCTTGGTTGCTAGTTGGTCCTAGGTAGAAAGGCATGCCTAGGGTATTGATCTCTCTTGTAGTGGTAAGTCACCTACTTGTCTTGGATGGTTAGTCATCCCTCTTGCTAGATACTTCGTGTATCGACTTGATAGTACTTCGTATACTTGTACCTCTTGTACGTCCTGTGGTGTCATAACCACCTTCTTGGATGCTATATGCATCAACTTGCTAGGTAGTTTGTGTATCCACTTGTAACCCGATTACCTTCGTCCTAACTAAAAACCAAGGAGTCAAAAGGAATCAATACAAGTTAAAAGCTATAATACTTGAATATGTATTTGGTGCTCTCTTGTTATGTTACTTGACTAGTTAAAATTAACATAGGCTAATATATATGATGTTGCATTAGTACCAACATGTTACTTGCCCTTGAAGTGTATGCTTATGTGACTTGAAAGCATAATAGACTTGTTTGCTTGAATTTGGAAGTATGCCCATATTCATTAGTCTTGAATGAAAGCATGTGCATTCTTGGTTGCTTTGAATTGAAAGCCTTGAATGATAGAACTTGTGTGCTTTATATGAAACTATGTCTATGTTAAATGCCATGACTAGTAAGCATGATTTGTTTGCTTATCTTTGTTACATGCTTAATACATGTTTAACCAGTTAGTTCTAGGAACTACCTCACTAAGTACCTAAAAAGTACTTATCATTCTTTTGTTTCCTTCCTCCCAAAACACCAAGTATTCAAGTAAAAGAGCTAAGCTAAGGTCAATTAAGGAGGCAAGCTCAAGCATCAAGCAATAAAAAATATGGTATTTTGTACATTTTGTATGTCCTAGAGATGGTGGCTTAGTTATATAGATAGCATGCCATGTATTGTGATTTTGTAATTTGTATATATTGGTTTTGGTTTGGCATGTAAATATTTTTGTTAAAGATTGTTGGTATGTAAAGATTAGGGCAAGAACATACTTGAAACTTGATTTAGTTGATGGATATTAGATATGCTAGTATTGGTCTTGTATGGATAATTAAAATTGATTGATATGTATGTTTGAATGAATTGGTGGTCTAGAAATTTTCTTGTTGCTTGATGAGAGGCATGATATGTCTCGTTAGGTTCGTTTATTTTGTTCATCACCTAGATAGTATGTTTATAAGTGATTAGATCGATTTAAACAATGAATTTAGGTTTTGTCTCGATTGATAACCGAATGGCACATTAGTTTAATAGGTTGCTTAGACTTTAAGTTATACCAAATTGTTACCTTGTCTCCCAAGAAAGACCAAGTTGGTCACTTTATTAAGATTATTGCCTTGTGTGGAAAACATGAGTAACACTCCTATCTCATATCTCCTAAATTCGACATAATTTAATCTTATATGATGCATGAATGTACAAGCATTCCTAGAATCAATGCCTAAGCTCTGATGCCACAATCTGTAACACCCCTATCCCGGTTTAAGAGATAGGAGTGTTACTCATGTTTTTCAAACAAGACAATAATCTTAATAAAGTGACCAACTTGGTCTTTCTTGGGAGACAAGGTAACAATTTGGTATAACTTAAGGTCTAAGCAACCTATTAAACTAATATGCCATTCGGTTATCAATCAAATTGTTTAAATCGATTTAAACACTTATAGACATACTATCAAGGTGATGAACAAAACAAATGAACCTAACGAGACATATCATGCTTCTCATCAAGCAGCAAGAAAATTTCTAGGCCACCAATTCATTCAAACATACATACCAACCAATTTTAATTATCCAAACGAGATCAATACTAGCATATATAATATCCATAAAGTAAACCTAGTTTCAAGTATGTTCTTTATAACCCCTATTATCGGGTTATAAGGTTTGACCAAAATTCAGGGGTCAATATAGAAATTCAGTTTCTAAAACAATTAAAATATCATCCATTTAAAAATAAATATCCTCCAAAAATCCAAATAAATAATTTTATATCAAAAGTAAAATAAGAAAACGTATCCGAATAAATATAAAAATTAATATAAGGCATGCACTGAAATTCTAAATAAGTCCCAAAAGATTTCAAATCCAATTATAAAAAATCCCAAATAAAATATCATAATTTAAATAAGATGACTAAATCTGATAATAGTAACCCATACTGAAATATAATAAAAATCCGAAAATCTGATATGTTCTCCTAGTACCAAGGCGTCTAAGGATCAAAAGTATCTGTAAGGAGAAATGTAAGAGAGTGAGTCGTAAAACTCAATGTGTCTCTATGGTGCATCATATCAGAAATATATAATAAAAATATTCTTCTTAAAAATAAGTGTTAAATAACAAATAAATGCGAATCATAATGCATGAAATGATGTCATGTAAAGTGCACAAATCCCAACTAAATCGTCACCAGTCTAAATGGAGGAGTTCCCCAGAACCCTCACCTACATCGTCATCAAAATCCGAAAGTGGCCTTAGGGCTTCCGAACCGGAAGGCTGCCACAACTTCCTCCGTACACAAATACCACCCCATGCACACATGTTAATGTATCATGACTTGAAAATCCGAAAATAATTCCGACAAGATCAAATATCAAAATATCCAAAATTATAGTATATCTGAAATCTCATATTCACAAGACAATAAAATCATAAAAGCGCAAAATCTCAATATCTGAAAGTTTTTTACATATTTTCCTCAAATCATAATGACATGTATGCATGGTAACACAAGTGCACAATCAGAGTCACAATACCGAAATTAAACATGCAATAAACCACAATTATTCTCAAATCAAAATGTCAAGCATGTCACAAAAGTATATTTAATTTTAGAAGAACACATATAACACCAAATAAGAGAACACACCTCTAAGATCACAGCTCTAATGTTGACGATGACGTTTTCCTCGATCTGAATTATCTCTAGCTGTAACAGGATTAGGTCCTACAAATATTCCTAAAATTAACAATAAAATTCTAAAACTTAACCATAACAAAATATAAATCCACTAAAACTCACGTATAACTCGTGGAGGATTTTCTGGGGTATTCTAAACAGGAGGTGGAGGTACGATCTCGTCTTCAGTGTCTACGTCGTCTGAAAAGGAAAAAAAATATTCAATTTATTACTTAACTCGAATAATCCAAAATTTTGCGAAAGATCTCTTCTTTGGAATCTTAAATCTGAATAACCGATATACACTATTGACTCTAGTAAATATAAATTCAATTGATCTAATTTCTCAAAAAATGCAATTGATTTCACTATAATTGAATTGATTTAAAACTAATTATTTTTCTTTCACAGACCAGTATCTCGTGGACACAGTTCCACCAAAATCAAATTCAAACATTTGGGTGTATTACCCACCGTAAAGGCCACCAAAATCCACGTGATAATTACCCCAATTCAAACTATTTTCTTTTCCCTTTTATTTTTCTTAATAGCCAAACAACCGAACGTTCTCCATTATCCCACGAACCAAACTGCTTCTCCTTCACACATGGATTACTGTGCATCACAAATTAATTAACACGAATATTTTTCTTACTCTAACAACTAAGTTGCTATAGAAAGCACTCGAATACGGTGCCTAAAACTTGCCCAAATCTGGGGTTGGAACCAAAAGGAAAAATATTCAAGAAAGAAACAATCGACTTACCACAGTGATGGAAACACACGTAAATCGGCAAAGAACAATCGGAACTTAAGATGGTTGGAAATACGCAGTAAAACAATTAGAACCGAAAGGAACGAGGAAGCGTGAGGTTTAAGGGGAAAGACCGATAAAAATATATAAAAAAAGAGGAATGTCTTGCGGCAGAGAGGAAATTTTATAATCTAATGCCCTATTTTAAAGGGTAAATCTAACATAAGGGTCCCAACTCTTACCTTTTTATGAAAAGATCACCGAAGTTTGTCTCCTACTTGATTTAGTCTCTAAAGTTTCATTTTACTTAATTTAGATCACCAAAATATCTCTTAAACCTTTAATCAAATTAGGATTTGAAACAAAATTCCCAAATTCCTTAGGGTTTCAAATTAGGGATTTCAACTTAAATTCCCAATTTCTAGGGTTTTAAATTTAAGGTTATCAATATTTAAGAATTTTTAAATTGTGAATAATTTGGGGTGTTACATTCTTGCCCTAATCTTTACATACTAACAAACTATAACAAAAATATTTACATGCCAAATCGAAACCAATATATAGAAATTACAAAATCACAATGCATGGCATGCTAACTATATAACTAAGCCACCACCTCTAGGAGTTACAAAATGTACAAAATATCATACTTTTTCTTGCTTGATGCTTGAGCTTGCCTCCTTAATTGACCTTAGCTTAGCTCTTTTACTTGAATACCTGGTGTTTTGGGACGAAGAAAACAAAAGAGTGATAAGTACTTTTTAGGTACTTAGTGAGATAGTTCCTAGAACTAACCGGTTAAACATGTATTAAGCAAGTAACAAAGATAAGGAAACAAATCATGCTTACTAGTCATGGCATTTAACATAGACATAGTTTCATATAAATACACAAGGTCTATCATACAAGGCTTTCAATTCAAAGCAACCAAGAATTCACATGCTCTCATTCAAGACTAATGAATATGGGCTTACTTCGAAATTCAAGCAAACAAGTCTATCATGCTTTCAAGTCATATAAGCATATACTTCAAGGGCAAGTAACATGTTGGTACCAATGCAAAATCATATATATTAGCCTATGCTAATTTTAACTAGTCAAGTAACATAACAAGAGACAACCAAATACATATTCAAATATTATAGCTTTTTACTTGTATTGATTCCTTTTGACTCCTTGGTTTTTAGTTATGTCGAAGGTAATCGGGTTACAAGTGGGTACACAAATTACCTAGCAAGTTGATGCATATAGCATCCAAGAAGGTGCTCATGACACCACAAGACGTACACGAGGTACAAGTACACGAAGTACTATCAAGTCGATAAACGAAGTATCTATCAAGAGGGATGACTAACCATCCTAGACAAGTAGGTGACTTACCACCCCTAAAGAGCTCAATACCCTAGGCATGCCTTTCTACGTAGGACCAACTAGCAACCAAGGATTTATGATTCTTGAATAGTTAATTCTTTCTTATTTCAAGTATCAATCATGGCAATCCTAGAAGACAATATGAATGCAAGAATACCTTACCTTACATACCTTGAAATCAACATATTACAACAAGCTTTGACCTTTCAAAGACATACAAACAACTATACATTTAATCAATTTATGCAAACAAGCACAAACAGGCATGACAATATCATGACATTTTCTAGCATACAATTTAACATGGCAACAAGCAAGTTTAGCAATCAATTACTCCTACCTCCCATGATTTAGCCAAGTGATTAATTAGTCAATTTTCATAGAAATTTAAACATAAAAGGGATGGTTGGGACCTATTTCCCAACCCTAATTTAACCACACTCACTAGGACTCCAAGCTATCAAGGATTGAGGATGGAGATCCCTTTGCCCTTCCTTTTTGCAAGATGCAATTCTTTCTCCTCCTCACGATCTCTTTTGTTTGATTCCTATAATAACCATACAAAAATAACCATTCATTAGAATCCATTAAAACCACTTAATTAAAGTGTTCATATGTATAACAATTAGAAGATTCAAATTTGTCCTACACTAGACAATTTATCAACCCCTCACTAAAAACTGCATATCTTTTAATCCATATATCGGATTTTCGTTTAATTTATACCATTGGAAAGCTAATGAAATCATATATTTAACCATAATATGCTTGATTTTTATTACTAAGACATTTAATACAGTTTTTTACCTAAAGACAATCTTACTTGCATTTTCAGACTACTTAGACACCCTTAATTGATTCACTTCCAGATTTTTCTATGTAACTCCAAATCGAGTTTTGTTTTTTTCCCAAGAATTATAGACATATGAAATATTAATACTACAAATTTTCAGCTTAAAATTACAACTGCGCTATTCACGGTGGCCGTTTAAAGTCACTGTTCAAGAACAGAATATTCTGGACAGCTTGAACCACCCTTTACTAAATGGCTTATAACTTTCTCTACTCAACTCCGAATAAGGTTATCTAAAATTTAACTTAAACTAGATTCATGATGCTAATATACTGCGAAATTTCAGTCTCTAATTCCATCTATATCAACCTAGAGATTTTTTTCAAAGTTGCAGCCCGGAATAGTGTATTCTTGGCAGATTTGGTTAACTCAATTTCCATGGTCTCAATCACTACCCAAGCTCTCTAATTTGTTGATTCATTCTTCTAACAACAAAATCAAGTAATAACTAACTTAAATCAAAGCTTCTAACAACCTAATCCAACAATTTTATACTCCATAACTTAGCCCCAACAAATTTCTAACATAGTACCTTTCATACTTCCTTCTAACATTGTAAGCATCATTTAAACCGAATTTTCAGTTCATAATCCCTAATTTCCAACAACTATAAACATTCAATCTTATGTCAATCTACATTCTAAGGAGAATTTAGAAGACTTATAAAATTCTTCTTAGCTAGAAGCTTCGATATTCACCAAATTTTGCAAGAATCCAAGCTTATTCCTTTAAACTTCCATGGATGTCTCTCCTCACTCTCTTTCTCTATATTTTCGGTACAAGGGGGAAAGAAGATGAGAATGGCTGATTTTTCCTCTCTCATTCCCTTATTCCTTTTTTTTATTATTTAATTAATAGTATAAGAATCCAATTGAAATGGATCCTATTGGTCCATGATAGCCACATAGGATTTTCATTTTTCATCTCTTGCCATGTGTCTAAACTCTTGGTTTAATTGCTCAATTTTGCAATTTATACTTTCCTGTTACATGCAAACTTTTATACTTTATTTTTATTTCAATTGCATTCTTATTTTAGTTCTATATTTCTTCTTTAGTTCAATTAAGTTCTAAATTAATTAATTAATATATCATGTGACATTTTAATTCTTAATTACACATAATTCAACTAGTCTTTGACTTAAATGTAACATCCTCCTAAGTCGGTTTTAGGGTGTTACAAGTGTTATTCGGATTAAAAATATGAGAATCAAATTCACTTACCAATGAGATATTTCCTGGTTAAAGGATTGTCGCGTGTCAAAAGTGCGCGTTTAGTGCAAGTGGACACATCGAAAGTAATAAGTGATAAGTATTATCGGATTATCGTCTCCATAGGGAATGGTAGACTTAATATGCCTTCTTCACCTTCTTGTTCTGTAGAAAAGTAAAAACACAAGTTATTGGAGTTGGTTTATCTAAACTAAAATAACTAAACAAAAATAAAGAGATTTAATAATAGAGAAAGATGGGTCAGGATCCAGTTGCGTTGTATTGTGGATTTGATTGACTTGTCTCTGCTCAATGCAATCGTATATCACTGCCTCGGTAGCATTACAGTTTACTGCCTGGGCAGCGAGGATACTTGTCCGCCGCGGTAATCCCTTGCTCGTGGTTGGACTTTACCAAAGTTCGGCAAAGTGTCCTTGAATGACTCCGCTTATCCCTAAGTCAGAGTGCTATTGATGACTAGTCCTTGATGATACCTCCCGGCATGAACCAATTATACTCACCAACCAATCTCACACTTCTTTTAGCCGCTGAAACTCTTAACCTATCCCTAGGCCGAGTTAGTATTTCGCGATTGAAACACCGTACTTACCTCTTTCGTGAATCTAACTCTCCCGAGCTTAGATAAATGGATTACTCACAAACTTCTCTCCCGAGCTTGAATGCGAGAACAAGGAATAACAAAGGATAAGCAAACCTTGATAATTTTATTGCATTGAATCAAAGACAAAGTACAATCTCCTCTCACATATACTCGACAACCTTCACCTAATCCCTAAGAAGGTTTAGAACATAATGGAGAGGAAGAAGACAAGTATATAATTCGGCTCTCTCCCTAGGTATTCCGTGTCTAATATATTGGGTGGCTAGGTCTTTATATAGGCTACACCTAGGGAAAACCTTTCCTAAGTAGAATACAACTTGGAGTAGGGAACAAGTCAAGTACATAATTAAAATATTTCCAAGTTTAATTCGTCTAAGGGGGCTTTTCCGCGTGGTCTTCTCTTGGGCTTTTCCTCATGCTAGCCAGCTCCGATCCATGGGCTTTAAGTCCAGACACGTCCCTTGGATTTTTATCTTTCCATCGCCTATAGTCTTGCTTCCTGTCTTCCTGCTGCTGCCTCGGCCATGTCGCTGCCGCAGCACTGGTTCTCCTGCACAGGTATAAAAAGGCAGTAAAACGTGCCTTTTCTGTAAATATTAACTCTGTAAGCATAACTTCTAAAAATATCACATTGAGTATATGCATTGGTCCGATTGGGTGTATATTTGGAAATTAATGCCCATAAAAGGAGTAAAAAGTGATAGTGAGTTGAGCACTTATCACACCCCCAAACTCGAACTATTGCTTGTCCTCAAGCAATGCAAACCATCAATTTGCCGAACTCTACTCTCTTTTGGTCTTACGTTTCTATCTATTCTCCCCACCATAGCTAGGCCTATTCTTTAGTCTTAACCTTTCGGCTACCTAAGGATTTACCTAGAAACAAACTATAAGAAGTATGAGTGTGTGCGTTTTTGTGGACAAGTTTGATTAAAGGCTTTCTTAGACAAACTCTAAGTTCAAGACAGTAGAAATTAGTTAAGTGTTCTCTTCTTTTCTCAACCACCAAATCTTGAGCCAATTTCGGGCACCTGAAGGATTTTTGTTTTTCTTTTCACTAATTCTTTCTTTTTGCTATTTTTTTAAAGCATACTAGAGCCAATTTCGTGTACCTCTAGCATGAAGAAGAGACTTTCTAGAGCCGGTGATAGGCACCTCTAGTTACTTTCCAAAAATCTAAGTCTTTATCACCTAAGTTCATTAAAAGAACTCCTATAATCCAACAAGTCCCAAAAGTGTTTTAAAGTTCTTCATATAGTAAGCTTCTAAGTTTTCATCCTTAAGTTTCCTAAGATTATACCTTCTTAACAGAACCTAATCATGGTAAGGAGAAAATTTTCTATAGCCTTAAAGAGTAAACTAAGGCAATACTGATGATAAGCAGTGCAAAATTGTAGGTAGTTAATTCAAGTAAGGTGGGGAGCATGAAAATTTAAAAAAATCACTGGAATACTCCCTTTTTGGCAAGGCCTCGGCAGTAGATTGCTGCCTTTGCAGTGAATCTGCACCCCCAAACTCAAACCAAGTATTGTCCTCAATGCTTTATACTTGAAGAAATAAGCGGACAACACAAATATGAAATAAACAGCATAAAAAAGTCAGTAAAAGCAATTAATATTGAATTAAGAACAAAAAATTTAAAGCGACTCCGAAGAGCTGCTTATAACAATTTTTCTCCTCGGCTTTGCTGCCGATTGCTTGGTCCTTGGTGAAGGCGATGGTTGGGCTTTTGCTTGCCGAGGCGGTTGGACTCGTGTGAGTGGTGTCCGTTGCATTGGGGCCTCCACTTTGTCTCTATGCTAAAGAAAATAAAAGAAAATTAACAAGTAATAGTAAATTTCCTAAAATAAAAGTGAAATTAAACTTATTCCTAGAAATTCCGAAAAAGAAAGGATAGAAGGTCGCGACATTAATCTTCCATGGGGGGGCGTGCGAAGGCATCTTCTAAAGTGATGGTCTCCATAGTCTTTATGTCATGTGGCCCAGAATAGTGCTTGAAGCGTTAGCCATTCACTTTGAATTCTCATGGTCATCCTTTGGTGATTTGATCATTACTGCTCCATGTGGGAAAACTCGAACAACTTCAAATGGACCTGACAATCTAGATTTGAGTTTTCCTGGGAATAGTCTAAGCCTGGAGTTGAAAAGGAGAATGTGCTGCCCCGGTAGGAACTGCTTCGGCAGTAACTTTCGGTCGTGCCATCTTTTTGTTTTTTCTTTGTAGATCTTGGCATTCTCATAGGCTTATATTCGGAATTCTTCTATCTCATTGAGGTCTAGCAGTCTTTTCTGTCCAGCTTTTTCCCAATCCATATTTAAGTTCTTTACTGCCCAATATGCTTTATGCTCGATTTCTACAGGCAAATGACAAGCTTTCCCGAACACAAGCTTATATGGGGATGTTCCTAATGGGGTTTTGAATGTTGTCCTGTAGGCCCATAAAGCATCATCTAGACGATAAGACCAATCTTTTCTGGATGGATTTACCACCTTTTCAAGGATCTGTTTTAGTTCCTTGTTGGATATTTCAGCTTGCCCATTTTTTTGTAGATGATATGTCGTAGCGAGCCTATGGGTGATGTCAAGTTTCTTTAATGCCGCGACAATGAGTCTGTTATCAAAGTGTTTACCTTCATCACTTATTATTGCTCTAGGGATTCCAAATCTTGTAAAAATATTTTTCTTGAGAAATTTTTGAACTGTCTTAGAATCATTGTGAGGTGTGGCGATTTCTTCGACCCACTTTGATACGTAATCCACTGCTACTAAGATATAAAGATTTCCTTGGGATGATGGGAATGGTCCCATGAAATCTATTCCCCAAACATCAAATAGTTCCACTTCCATAATGGGTTGTAATGGCATCTCATGTCGTCTTGAAATATTGCCCGTACGTTGGCATCCGTCACAGTTCTTGTAATAATCGTGGGCATCTTTGTAAAGTGTTGGCCAGTAGAGGCCAGATTGCAGTACCTTTGCTGTTGTTCTGTTTCCTCCAAAATGCCCTCCACAAGGTGAATCATGACAGTGTTGGAGTACTGCCTTCTGTTCTTCTTCTGGTACACATCTTCTTATAACCTGATCTGCACAATGTTTAAACAGAAGAGGGTCGTCCTAGAAATAATGCTTTGCATTATGCTGAAACCTCTTCTTGTCGTTATGGTCAAGGTTATAAGGGATAATACCGCTAACTAAATAATTAACAAGATCAGCATACCAGGGGGTGGATGTTACTACGGCAAGGTCTTCTGTTAATGCTGCGAAGATGTATTCAGATATTGCCGCGACAGCGCAGTTGTATACTGTTGTGGCCTCTATCTTGGTAGTGTCCCTTGCAGTTGTAACAATTTGCAATATTTGTTCATCTGGGAATTCAACTTGTATTTCTTCAAATGAGTGGGTATTATCATTGTTCTCCAGTCTAGAAAGATGATCAGCCACTTGGTTTTCTGTACCCTTGCGGTCTTTGATTTCGAAATTAAATTCTTGTAGAAGAAAGATCCATCTAATCAGTCTAGGCTTGGCATCTTTTTTTTGAGAAAAGTTATTTAATTGCTGAGTGATCAGTGTGGACAGTAATCTTTGTTCCGATAAGATATGATCGGAATTTGTCAAAAGCAAATACCACTGCTAGTAATTCTTTTTCTGTTGTGGTGTAATTGATTTGTGCATCATTGAGCGTTTTACTAGCATAGTAGATCACATGGAACATATTATTCTTTCTCTGCCCGAGTGCTGCCCCGACAGCATGATCACTAGCATCACACATTAATTCAAATGGCAACGACCAATCCTGTGGGATTACTATCGGTGTAGTGATTAGCTTCTCCTTGAGAGTCTCGAATGCTTTAGTGTATTCTTCATTAAATTCGAATTTCCTATCTTGTTCAAGCAAGTTGCAAAGAGGTTTAGAGATTTTGGAAAAATTAGAAATAAACCTTTTATAGAAACCTGCATGGCCCAAGAAGCTTCGAACTCCTTTTACAGAAATTGGTGAAGGTAAATTCTTTATCACATCGATCTTAGCTTTATCCACTTCGATCCCTTGTGATGATATTTTATGGCCCAATACGATGCCTTCGTTCACCATAAAATGGCATTTTTCCCAGTTTAGGACTAGATTGGATTCCTCACATCTTTGCAGCACTTTTTTGAGATTGCCGAGGCAGTGATCAAAGCTTTCTCCAAAGACTGAGAAATCATCCATGAATATCTCTAAGAAGTCCTCTATCATGTCAAAAAAAATCGCCATCATGCATCTCTAGAAAGTTGTCGGGGCATTGCAAAGGCCGAACGACATTCTTCTAAATCCATAAGTTCCATATGGGAAGGTGAAAGTGGTTTTTCCCTGGTCCTCTGGATCAATGGCAATTTGATTGTATCCTGAATAACCATCAAGAAAACAGTAATAAGGTTTACCAGCAAGTTTATCAAGCATTTCATCAATAAAGGGTAAAGGGAAGTGATCCTTCTTTGTTGCCTTATTCAACTTGCGATAATCCATACAAACCCTCCAACCGATCACAGTCCTGGTTGGTATTAGTTCGTTGTTCTCATTGGTTATGACGGTCATACCACCTTTCTTAGGTACACATTGTACCGGGCTTACCTATGCACTGTCAGAAATAGGATAAATAATTCTTGCATCAAGCCACTTGATTATTTCCTTACGTACTACCTCCTTCATAGCGTGGTTAAGTGTTCTTTGAGCTTCAACAGTGGGCTTATGGTCTTCTTGTAAGAGAATTTCATGCATACATACTGCTGGGCTTATTCCCTTTAAATCATCGATTGACCACCCTATTGCCTTTTTGTGCTGCCGCAACATTGCTATTAGTGTTTATTCCTGTTCTGGCAACAACTTAGAAGAAATAATTACAGGCATCGTGTGGTTATCTCCCAAATAAGCATATTTTAATTTTTCTAGTAAGGGTTTTAATGATGTGACCAATGGTTCTTTGCTCACAGATTGTTCATTCTTACCTGTATAGTCTAATGGTTCGAAGTACTTACCTGGAAGATGTGTTGTCCAGTTAGCTTCCTCCTTTTCTGCTGTTTCACAACTATTCAAAGTGTTGCTGTAGCAGTCATCCGTCTCACTGCCGAGGCATACCTCTGAAGTGTCATGGAGACCACTGCTGAGGCAGTTGTTGCTGAGACAAGGTTTTGTATGATCTTCATCTATGTCATCCAGCATATGACATTCTTCTTCTAGTTCATCATGTCTTTTCATCAATTGACACACATTTAGTTTGACTTCTTGATCATTAATTCTCATTGTCAGTTCTCCTTTTTCCACGTTAATTAGGGTGCGTCCAGTTGCAAGAAAAGGTCTCCCAAGGATGATCGTTGCATTATCATCTGCTTCACAATCAAGGACAAGGAAATCAACAGGAAAAGTAAACTTATCTTCTCTTACCAGTCTTTCGGGTTGCACATAGGATCGATCCGCTAGTTGGAGCATGACTGTTGTAGGTTTTGCCCTTCCTATTCCAAGCTTTTGAAATACTGATTTGGGCATGAGATTTATGCTCGCTCCAAGGTCGCATAGGGCCTTACCTTCATAATTTTTACCTATTGCACAAGGTATGATAAAGCAGCCAGGATCTTTTAACTTCGGTGGCATGCGGTTGTGCAACATTGCCATGCATCCCTCGGTAGCAGCCACTGTTTCGAACTCACCTATTCGTTTCCTCTTTGACACCATGTCCTTTAAGAACTTGGCATAGTTAGGCATTTTTTCAATTGCCTCTATGAATGGTAAGTTGACGTGGACTTGCTTTAGAATATCGAGGAACTTCTTGAATTGTTGGTCCTGCTTTTGCTTTTTCAACCTTTGTGGAAAAGGTGGTGGTGGTCTCATCTCATCCAGGGTTTCTTTAGTTTGAAATTTTATACCTGGCACCACTAGAGTTGTTGCTACCTCGGCAGCTGCTCAAGAGCTGCAGTGCTCTCTGTCGGGGCAGTGTTGTCAGCTTCAGTTTGCTCGGCCTCTTCTTTTGCTTGATCCGCTGATTGAATTTGGCTCTCTGGGATCTTTTCCTTCAGTTGTAGACCACTCCTAGTAGTGATTGCTTTGCACTGTTCATGGCTCATTACCTTAGTAACTTCAGTATTGCTAGGTAGGTCTCCTTGTGGTCTAGTGTTTATGCATTGAGCAAACTGCCCAACCTGAGTTTCCAGCGTTTTAATGGCCGCTTCTTGATTTTGCAACCTCATCTCAGTTCTATTCATGAAGGCATCTGTCCTCTTGATGAAATTGCTATTCTCTTCCATGTATGACTCAGTTTTCATCATGAAGGCCTTTAGCGTGTTCTCCAATGAACTTACTGGTTGTTGCTGCATCTGCTGCTGCGGCATCGACTGTTGGGCTTGCTGCTGCGGCAGTTGTTGCATCGGTTGCTGAAATCCTAAAGGTTGGGTGATTGGGTTTAAGGCATTGTTAGGGTTGCTCCATGTTAGGTTTGGATGCCTCTTCCATGAGGGATTGTATGTGCTGGACATCATATTGTTACGGTTGTAGTTTCCAACGTACATACCGGTCTCTTGATTCATACATTCAGAGGAACTGTGGTTACCTCCACATAAGTCACAATAGGAATCAATTACCTTGACCTCACGGGTATTTTGTTGTAATTGTAGGTTTTGCACCATCTTGGTAAGAGATGCCAATTGTGCTGCCACTGAACTCGATGTGTCTAATTCATTCACCGTGGCATGGCGTCTTACTCCTCCTCGCCTAGATGTAGGAAACTGAAAGTCATTCTTCGCGAGTTTGTTTAATATTTCAATAGCTTCCTCAGGTGCTTTATCAAGGAGTGTTCCGTTCGCTGAGGCATCTAACATCATCCTTGTCAGGGCATTCGTGGTATTATAAAACATTGTCACTTGTGTCCATAGAGGAAATCCATGCAAAGGACACTTGTGCAATAGCTCCCTGTAGCGCTCCCATGCCTCGTACATTGGTTCGTCTTTTGCCTGTCGAAAAGAAGTGATTTCATTACGAATTCTATCATATAAATTAGTTGGACTAAAACGAGTAATAAAATCTCGGCAGAGTTCACTCCAAGATCCAATAGATCCTGCTGGAATGCTATTCAACCACGCTTTCGCCCTATCCCTCAGTGAATAGGGGAATAGCTTCAATCGCAAGACATCTTCATGGACTCCTTGGATTTTGAAAGAGTTGCAAATTTTCATGAAAGACTTGAGGTGCTGCCTTGCGTCTTCAGTTGCAGACCCACCAAATTGTCCAATAGAGTTAAGAATATTGAACATAACAGGTTTGAGTTCAAAATGGGCTACTTCAATCTCCGCTGTAACAAATCTTGGGTTTAATCAATTTAAGTCCTCCTCTAGGAAATCTCTGATAGTGAGCTGCCGCGGCCCAAGTGGCGGCGGAAGACCTCCATTACCGGCAGGTAAGTTTTATCCTGCCGGGTGATCTGCCATGGCTCCTTGGATCTGTCTCCTCAACCTTTGCCTTGTTCTTTCGATTTCCGGATCTAACTCGTACAAGGGGTTGGTTGGATTGGCCCTGGTCATACACCAAGAAAAACAAGAGTAAAATAAAAATATAAAGAAACAAGAAAATAAAGAAAACAAAATTTAGTTGTCAGTCCCCGGCAATGGCGCCAAAAACTTGTCGCGTGTCAAAAGTGCGCGTTTAGTGCAAGTGGACACATCGAAAGTAATAAGTGATAAGTATTATCGGATTATCGTCTCCACAGGGAATGGTAGACTTAATATGCCTTCTTCACCTTCTTGTTCTGTAGAAAAGTAAAAACACAAGTGATTGGAGTTGGTTTATCTAAACTAAAATAACTAAACAAAAATAAAGAGATTTAATAATAGAGAAAGATGGGTCAGGGTCCAGTTGCGTTGTATTGTGGATTTGATTGACTTGTCTCTGCTCAATGCAATCGTATATCACTGCCTCGGTAGCATTACAGTTTACTGCCTGGGCAGCGAGGATACTTGTCCGCCGCGGCAATCCCTTGCTCGTGGTTGGACTTTACCAAAGTTCGGCAAAGTGTCCTTGAATGACGCTGCTTATCCCTAAGTCAGAGTGCTATTGATGACTAGTCCTTGATGATACCTCCCGGCGTGAACCAATTATACTCACCAACCAATCTCACACTTCTTTTAGCCGCTGAAACTCTTAACCTATCCCCAGGCCAAGTTAGTATTTCGCGATTGAAACACCGTACTTACCTCTTTCGTGAATCTAACTCTCCCGAGCTTAGATAAATGGATTACTCACAAACTTCTCTCCCGAGCTTGAATGCGAGAACAAGGAATAACAAAGGATAAGCAAACCTTGATAATTTTATTGCATTGAATCAAAGACAAAGTACAATCTCCTCTCACATATACTCGACAACCTTCACCTAATCCCTAAGAAGGTTTAGAACATAATGGAGAGGAAGAAGACAAGTATATAATTCGGCTCTCTCCCTAGGTATTCCGTGTCTAATACATTGGGTGGCTAGGTCTTTATATAGGCTACACCTAGGGCAAACCTTTCCTAAGTAGAATACAACTTGGAGTAGGGAACAAGTCAAGTACATAATTAAAATATTTCCAAGTTTAATTCGGCTAAGGGGGCTTTCCCGCGTGGTCTTCTCTTGGGCTTTTCCTCATGCTAGCCAGCTCCGATCCATGGCTTTAATTCCAGACACGTCCCTTGGATTTTTATCTTTCCATCGCCTACAGTCTTGCTTCTTGTCTTCCTACTACTGCCTCGGCATCAGGTCCTGCCTCGGCCATGTCGCTGCCGCGGCACTGGTTCTCCTGCACAGGTATAAAAACGCAGTAAAACATGCCTTTTCTGTAAATATTAACTCTGTAAGCATAACTTCTAAATATATCACATTGAGTATATGCATTGGTCCTATTGGGTGTCTATTTGGAAATTAATGCCCATAAAAGGAGAAAAAAGTGATAGTGAGTTAAGCACTTATCAAGGATCTTAGAGATGATGGTTGTGTTTCTTTATTTAAAAAAACTAAGTAAACAAAAAAGGAAAAAACTTAAAAGGATAAATAAAAATAAAAAGATAAATATTAAAATAAAATATAAAAACAATAAAAATATAAAGAAAACTTGAGGAGGGTCGTTTCCGATACTTCTTATAGTCCATCTGTAACACCCACGACCCGGTATCACATTGGACCTCCGGACCAAAACCCGTATTTCAAAATTTCGTTCAAAGTCCAATAAGAAATAAGTCCAACATAAGTTTATAAAATTAAATCCAAACCAAAACATAAAATCTAAACAACATGAGTAGTTGGAGCTCCAAAATATTACAAGCCATTTAAAAAGCATTCGACCAAATATAAATAAAAAGAGTTAAAAATTACACATATAGGGTCCTAGAAGTACATAGCCCACTATTCCTAATAACAGTACTCTAACAAAAGATGTCGATGCTGAACCCAACACAATGACGTTCCTCCAAACAAGTTTTCTTTAACCTACGCACAAAAACACATTTCGAAACGCTGAGCTATACAAGCTCAGTGGATACTCAACCAACCGGCTAACATCAAACATAACATAAAATAAGCATAAGTAACATGAATGATGACATGGCATGAGTACTATGGCGCTACCATAACCGCCTAAACACATGATATCATGATTGTATATTATCGGCACATAGTATATGCATGACAAGAGAAGTCCACACAACATCTCAAGTTCTTATCTCGTATTTATATCTCATATGTTATTATATATATATATCGGTGTCCATATCACCTCATAGTAGTATAGAAGTAGGGGACCCATCAGCACTAAACAAGGTCCTAGTTGGTCTTCCGCATAATATAACACCGATAACCCATCAACACTAAGCAAGTTTATCAGTTTTACCTTTCGTATAATATTTAATCTAGTAACCCATCAGCACTAAGCAAGGTTACTAGGTTATCTCATAATCATATAATATACTCTAGGCAACCCATCAGCATTAAGAAAAGTTCCTAGTAAGCCACAGGACTCGAATGCATCACATCGAACCCTTAATGGTTTCAAATATCGGTTTATACCACTAGATTCCAATTATCATTCGATTATCTCTTAAACGGATTTAGGAGCCTATATCTCGGTTTAAAATGTTCATTTTATACCCTAGAGTAACATTATGATACCTTCCAACTTTATCCTTAAGAACTTGGTCTAAATGCCCTGGGTATCGATACCCCTACATGGTGTATCGGAAAAAATTGTATCGATACCCACACCAAAGGGGGTATCGAAATGCCCTATATCAATACCCACACAAAGGGGGTATCGATACGCTTTGACCAAACTTCAAAGTCAACTAAGGTGGACTACCCGTTTCGATACACCCTCTATGGGGTATTAGAACATTTTTGCTATTTTAATCCTCGGTATCGAAACATGGGCTAGGCATTCCGATACGTCTGCCTTTCTTGTCTAAGTTTTCTATCTGGGGTATCGATATACCCTTTAAGTGTATCGATTACCCTGCACGAAAGGTGTAGTTTTCAGTCTTCTAACACTTAGAACTCTATCCAAATTTCACCCAAACAATTCCTAAAATGATCCTAGACTTTAGGTGAACCTTCCTAAACATGTTTAATCTTTAATAATAGAGGTTCATCTACAGATGTATGATCCACCATTAATGGGCATATAAGTTATCGACATACCAATCAACCAAAAAACATGTTATTAAGCTTAAAATATGACATGCATGATGATTAAGGCTTGGAGGAGTACCAAACTTAGCAACAAAAGCAGCAAACTCGAGCTCCCAAGCAAGCTTAGACCTTCTCTTTCCCCCAAGATCTTGAAGGCTCTTCAAACTCTTTCTCTACAAGGTAAGGATACACAATGATTAAGAATGACTTGGGATGATTTCTAGAGCTTAAAAATACTAAAAAGCTGGAATTTAAGCTCACCAAAAAACCAAATCCCAAACTCAACCTAAAACCCCTCTAAAACCTTCATCTTTTACCAACCAACACGTCTTTACCTCTTTTGATATATCTCTAACAACTCTATAACTTACACTTCAACCCAAAAACGAGATTTCTAATCAAACACTCAAAGTTATATCCTTTTACCTTCTTTTCTTTCTTTCAAAATGAATATATGAGAGAGGAAGAAGGAAGAAAGAGTGAGATCACTCTATAGAGGAATTAAAACCCTAAACCCCTCTTCTTTTTTGATTTTGTAATTTACCAAAATACCCTCATCCTTACAACTCATAAGCCCAACAACCTAACAAGCCCAAAAGCCTCAGGCCCAAAAAATCCACAAACAAATCAAACAGGGCCAAAAAACCGAATCCTAACTTTTCGGGTTAACCCGACACTTGGATCTAAATCCGGGTCGTGACGCCATCCGTACCCTCCAGTGACAATTCTACCCAAAAAGAGTTGGGCCAATATGAGTACGGTTGTTCCCTTATGCGTTATCATGGTGGAGGTGTCTTTCTTTCGTGTTCCATTGTAGTCCATGCATATCCTCCACTTGATACTGGTCTTGAAGGCTTGAATATCTTGTTAAAAAAATTATATCAACATCCAACCATTTAATTACCTTATTCTCGTTGATATCCATAATGGTTGGATATAGCCTTCGTTATCAAGGCAATTGCTGCTCAAGCCAATTGTCGTGGCAATCTTCTGCCAAGATTATGTGTAAATCAAGTGAAGGTTAATCATTATCGAAGTCTTCAAGCATAAACCCATCGTGTTCTTTAGCTTTCTTAAACATCTCCATCACTAGAGATTTTGGTATTGCACTAATTTTGGATGGAAGAACCAAGGATTGAGTATCGTTTCCCGAACAATCATATCTTACTTTTGATGGCTTAAAATCTTGTAGCGTTGATTCCTCAAAAGATACCTGCAATGGAAGAGGTGAGTTCTGAAAGAATTCAAAAGGTTCAGTCATTACCGTCTCATATTTCATTAATAAAGTATCGTCATCTTTTTGATCGAGCATGTCGTCATGCAATTGCCCTGGAAACTGTGGGTAAGAGTAATCCAAAGATTCCTGCTTCAGCATTAGTTTTGTTGCAACATCTTGGGAATCAGACTCCTCAAAATTTTTTGTAGCATTACTCACATCGGATTCAATAAATTTTTTCGTGATATTGCTTTGTTCAAGTTTCTCAATTGCCGTGATAATTATTTGTTTAGTTTCACCCAATGTTAGAAAGTCTTTCTCATCAACATGCTCTTGACTTAGAGGTTCTAGACGTTTTTCCTTGTCCTCCAGTTTTAGGATTTTAGTATCCCTAAGAATTGATTGTCGGGGAATGTTATCCATGGAATATATGGAACTTGTAACCCCCTCGACCCGGTCTAGACAAAACCCGACTCGAACGAGCTACACGGGGATTACCGAAGCTAATCCGAAGACTCACCCCGATAAACAACCCTAAAAAATTAAATTTTTCCTTTTTATCTTATCTAGATGCATTAGTTAGATCCTACATGTTCATGCAAAGATTGAGTTCATTTGCAACGGAAATTAATGAGAAACGAGTCTTAATTTAACCGAACAAGTTATAGGGACCTAATTGTAATTTTATAGAAATTATGATCAAAAAGTGAAATTAAGGTTATGAATTCTTAATTAAGTATATTACATGCTTAAGTCTCAAATTTCAGATTAAAATATTATCTACAAGTCAATTAATTGCATGTTCAAAGTTTAAGGACTATTTTCAACCTTCAAAGGTTTCATGACATTCTCTATATCCAAATTCCCCTAAAATCACTTTAAGCACATAGCAAGGAATATTAGCTAGATTCAATTCAACCTACTTAGCAACAATATATTCAACTCCTAAGATTATGCTTCAACATCAACAATACTCAAATTCACACATAGGGATATCAAGAATCAAACTTCAAAATAACTATATTATAACTAAAGGAATATCAAGAGCAATTAAAGTCAAAGTCATAAAGCTAATATCAATGTAGATAAACATCAAACATGTATAAGCAAGCATACGACTACTACAAGTCTCATTAATATAACAATATTCTTAACTTGGTAACACATCCCCATTGCTCTCTCAATACTACTAATGTTATAAAGACATATTTGAGCTTTCACTTGATGGTTACCTGGATCCATGCTTCTCTTTGCTGCCTCCACACTATATACTCTACATTGCAAGGTAAATGAGAGGGTAAGCATAAGCTTAGTGAGCGAATAAAAACATATTTAAAAACACCTTGCAATGTAGCCCATAATATACCAAAATCTATTTTAAAAACCAAGTCATGCTTTATAAAACAAACTGATAAGTGCTCAACACACTATCACTTTTTAATCCTTTTATGGGCATTAATCATCAAATATACACCCACTCAGACCAATGCATGTTCTTAATGTGATATATTTAGAAGTTATGCTCATATAGATAATATTTACAGAAAAAGGCACGTTTTACTGCGTTTTCATCTCTGTGCAGGAGAACCACTGCCACGGCAGCGACAAGGCCGAGGCACGACCTGATGCCAAGGCAGCAGCAGAGAGACAGGAAGCAAGGCTATATGCGATGGAAAGATAAAAATCCAAGGAACGTGTCTGGACTTGAAGCCCATGGATCGGAGCTGGCTAGCACAAGGAAAAGCCCAAAGGAAGACCACGCGGGAAAGCCTCCTTAGCCGAATCAAACTTGGAAATATTTTATTATTATGTACTTGACTTGTTCCCTACTCCAAGTTGTATTCTACTTAGGAAAGGTTTGCCGCAGGTCTAGCCTATATAAGGACCTAGCCACCCAATGTACAAAACACGGAATACCTAGGGAGAGAGCCGATTTCTATTCTTGTTTCTTTCCTCTCCATTATGTTCTAAACCTTCTTAGGGATTAGGTGAAGGTTGTCGAGTATTTGTGAGAGGAGATTGTACTTTGTCTTTGATTCAATGCAATAAAGTTATCAAGGTTTGCTTATCCTTTGTTATTCCTTGTTTTCACAATTGAGCTCGGGAGAGGATATTGTGAATCATCCATTTATCTAAGCTCGGGAGAGTTAGATTCACGAAAGGGGTAAGTATGGTGTTTCAATCGCGAAATACTAACTCGGCATAGGGATAGGTTAAGAGTTTCAGCGGCTAAAAGAAGTGTGAGATTGGTTGGTGAGTATAATTGGTTCACGCCGGGAGGTATCATCAAGGACTAGTCATCAACAACACTCTTACTTAGGGATAAGCGGAGTCATCCACGGACACTTTGCCGAACTTTGGTAAAGTCTGCCCACGAGCAAGGGATTGCTGCGGCAGACAGTATTGTCGCTGCCAAGGCAGTAAACTGCAGTGCTGCCGAGGCAGTGATATACGATTGCATTGGACAGAGACAAGTCAATCAATTCCACAATACGACGCAACTGGATCCTAGCCCATCTCTCTCTTTACTATTTCAACTCTTTACTTTTATTTAGTTATTTTAGTTTAGATAAATCAAACCAACTCGTGTTCTTTACTTTTTATACAGAACAAGAAGGTGAAGAAAGCATATTAAGTATACTGGTCCCTGAGGAGACGATAACTCGATAAAATACTTATCACTTATTACTTTCGATGTATCCACTTGAAATAAACGCACACTTTTGACACGCGACACAAACCACACGTGGCCAAAATGCCACCAAGTATAAAAATCCAGTAAGTGTTTTATCACGTGGAACAAATCCACAAAACTCAAGACTTACATGCTTCGTTAGCAAGGCTTTATAGAACGTTTGAAAACATGTCAAACTCACGCAAACTCAGTTTGCCATTAAAATCAATATAACTTAACACTTGGGTTTTCACGTGTTGGTATTAGTGATCCGATTAGTCTATTTCTAATCGTTGGGATAAATTGATACACACATGAAGACATAAATGTTGAATCATGGCACGTATGGGACTAAAACGTCACCATACCACGTATGAGGGCTACTCATACCACGCACGAGTCTATCTCATGCACACGAATGGAATCAATTCCAAACATGTTTTCCACCTTAGCTTCCCGGATAAGCTACGCTTAAATGCAATACAACACATATATCACAATTTAAGCAATAACTTTAATGCATCACTAAGGAATTTACACACGTATACGAATTTTCATAAATAATAAACAGTGCACTAACATCCTATCGATCGATTGATTTATCTCTATAACATCATCTTAATATCCAACACAAAACAATATCAATGCTCAAGTTTTTATATCAAAAATAGTTTATTAACCACATGCATCCCACTAACACATGCATCAAATGCATAAACCGATAAAGCCCCACTTTTCTCATGTTTTCAAAACAAAATCGTGGGAGCATCATATGTATATAAAAACATTTATAAAAATATCTCATGAGCATTGAAACACATGCATATTCACATATGCACAAGTATAATACGAACATGACTAAACTTTGTAAAAACACGACATAATATGGGAACCTTTAAGAAAACAATACTTAAAACTTACTTCCAAGCATAGGGAGGTTTTTCAAACCTTCCCTAGACCCTCAAACCTTTGAAAACACATTTAAAACCACGCCAAATTGGCAGCCCTCATAATCCACTCACCGATTTACCAAAAACTTGCTCGACAAGTCGTCCGAAAACGCGATTCAGCTTTCTGATCTCCCTCAAACTTTTTCCTCTATCTTTTGACCTAATTAAAGCATAAAAACCAGTGGGTTTAGTGCATTAAAACACACCCAAAACATCCCTCAATTCGGACCAATACATGGCAGCCCCTAAAAACACCGTAAAACTTAACCGAAACTCACCAAAAACCTCTCCAAACACCCCCTAAACCTTATATACGGGATTAGATACTTAAAACCCATCTTAATTATGTAATATGCCAAAATAAATAAGTGAAACTATGTCGTTTTATTTGAGTCCTTTTAGTTTAGTTTCCAATTTTCTTCTACAGTAACTCACATTTAATGAAACGGTGAGTATTAAAGTATGTAAGTAGAGTCAGAACGATGTCGTTCTTTTGATGTTAGGATTTAAAGGCTGAAAGTTCAGCTAAGAGACTATCGATGAGTTTGTGAATGAAATTTGGTCTTCCCCTTTTCTTCTTCCGCTACCCTAATCTTCTTCTGTTTCTACTATCTATCATTACTCTAATCATTCTCTTCTCTTAAAATTTTTGTTCTTTGGATTTGTATTGTTACAAAGGCATCAGAGCTCAGGTTGAATCCTCTGGAATGATGGCGAGTCAATTACACGAAGAGTTTATTCGTTTGGAAAATTCCATGGATCAGATGTTCTACAAGTTTCACGTTAAATTTTTGGAGGATGGCAAACTACTATTCGAGAGGGCTTTTGAAAAATCAATCAATTTTTCTGTTATTAATCCGCAAAGATCGGATGACTCATTGGTGCCTATTTCCGTGGAAGCAAAGAGTCAAGATTCGACAACGGAAATCTCAGCTGTAATGGAGTTTGTTTATCACCAGTTGAAACCATCACTGGGTCAAGGTGTTGCATCGACAGGCTCGGTAGAGACAAGACAAGAATTGATGTTGATAGAATCTAACGAACTCAAGGTGCTCGACGAATCGTCTGTTATCACAGACTTGGAGTTGGATGGTTTTGATGACCCATCTAATGGGTTGCTGGAAGTGCTACAACTCAGGAGGTATGATATTTTGAATAGAAATTTGTTAGAACCGTTGTTGGTTCAAGATATTTGGTTGGATTCACTTATAAAGATAAAAGGGAAAGGTCCTAGTGAAACTAAGGTGTTCGGTGAAAAGAAGTCACGAATCAATAATACATTATCGACTTCTTCGAATCTTATTCATGTGGTAAGTAATTCTGCATTTACCGACTGATCATTTGATAGAGGTAACTATTTGAATGTGTCTTCAAATGTGGTATCTCGAGTTGTTGTTGTTGTTGAGGATTTATATCGATTTAGGATATTATTAATGGAGAATGGGATAACTGAAAAGATTTGGGTTAGGGATGGATTGTATGCTTGTCAAAAGTTTGATAAAAAATATGTTAAAGTTGATAGAAATTTAGATGAATTTCTGTTGAAAAGGTATTGGTCATGGCATTTTACATTCCACTACAGGATGACTCTTATGGATTTAGATTGTTATTAATGAATTTAGAGAAATTTTAAGGTATTTTGAAAGGTGTTCATCCATTGAAATTAGAAAATGACATTTCTAATAGAGTGAATGAATCATTGTTACATGTTTTGTTCAACATGTTGGTTTTGGTTCCTTTTGGTTCTAAACTGGAGAGAAATATGGGATCTATTCGATTGTTATGCACGATAATTTTGCTAGCAACAAGCAATGCTATATTTCATCCCATTATTGTTTTGATGGTATCCCATAATCCTTTCTACCCCTATGACCATTTCATAAATGAGTGTGTAATAGGTGTCTCTGAAATCTTGATTTCTATGATTGAGATGGGAATTTTTTTTCTAGTAAAAAAAAAAAGATAGCAATCCTTAAAGATGTCAGTGGCATCATTAAACCTGGCAAGATGACTTTGCTTTTGGGACCTCCAAATTTTGAGAAAATCAATCTCTTGTTCGCTTTGCCTGAGAAGTTTGGTACTGCTCTCAAATGTTCTGGGACAATGACTTACAATGGGCATTAGATGAATGAGTTTATACCCTCAGAGAACTGCTGCTCATATCAATCAACTTGAACTTCATATAGGAGAAATGATCGTTAGGGAAATTTTGGCCTTTTCTGTAAGATGTCAAGGGATTGGATATCGTTAGAACATGTTAGCAGAATTGTCAAGAAGAGAGAAACAAGCAAATATTAAAACTGATTCTGATATTGATGTATTTATGAAGGGAACACCAACAAGTGAAATGTTCGTTGGATCAACAAAGAAATTGTTTATGGATAAGATATCAACTGGTCTGGACAGCTCTGTAACTTTTCAAATTGTGAACTACCTCAAGCAAATTACTCATATCCTTAATGGGACAGTAGAAATATCTTCTCTCCAACCAGCTTTAGAGACTTATAATCTTTTCGATGATATTATTCTCCCTTCTGATGGTCGGATAGTATATCAAGGTCCTCGTGAACACATGCTGAGTTTTTTCGAGTCTATGAGGTTCAAGTGTCTTAACAGAAAAGGTGTTACAGATTTCTTGCAAGAAGTTACATCAAGGAAATATCAAATGTAGTATTGGGCACATAGAAACCAACTTTACAGGTTTATCACTGCAGATGCATTTTTCAAGGCATTCCAATTATTCTATGTTGGAATGAAAGTCTCAGATGAACTTCAAATTCCATCTGATATTAACAAAGGTCCATCTTACTGCTTTGACAACAAAAAAAATATGGTGTTGGAAAGTGGAAGTTGCTGAAAGCTTAATTATCAAGGCTAAGAGAGCATGGATCTTTTTGAAGTAAGGGGTATTGCAATACGCCAAAATACATAAGTAAAACTATGTCGTTTTATTTGAGTCCTTTTAGTTTAGTTTCCAATTTTCTTCTACAGTAACTCACGTTTAATGAAACGGTGAGTATTAAAATATGTAAGTAGAGTCAGAATGATGTCGTTCTTTTTATGTTAGGATTTAAAGGCTGAAAGTTTAGCTAATAGACTATCGATGAGTTTGTGAATGAAATCTGGTCTTCCCCTATTCTTCTTCTGCTACCCTAATCTGCTTCTGTTTCTACTATCTATCCTTGCTTTAATCATTCTCTTCTCTTAAAATTTATGTTCTTTGGATTCGTATTGTTACAAATTACATCTAAAAACTTCAAGATTCATGTATTTAGGCATCAAAAACAAACATGAAAAACCCTTGAACGAAAATCAAGAAAACAATGGATTTTTCATCAAGAAAACCGATTTTATTGTTTCAAGACTTTAAAGATTGTTTCAATCAGCCAAGAACTTAAGAATTTCATTAAAAAACTTTAGGTTTCATAGGTTTGAATGATTCTCACCTCCAAATTTGATCCATCCACTTCCAAGGTTTAAAACCAAGTAAAAGCGAAGAAAAACAAAGAGATTTTGAAGAAGAAAAATATAGGAAAATAAACCAAAAAATTTTTATTAAAAATAATGGATATTTACCTTGAAAATATGATGAATAATATGTCTTGGTAAGGAAGAAACCGAAATCTTGGAGAAGGGTTTAAAGCTTGATGGAAAAATAGAGTTTTTCAAGTAAAATCGAAGAAGAAAATTATAAAGAATTAACCAAACTAATTTTTTATTGAAAAGATTGATGTTTACTTTTGAAAATATGATTGAATGGCTTCTAAGAAGATGAAAAGTCAGAATTTTAAAAATAGGTTTAGGTTGATGACATAAAAATAGGTTTTTAGTTTTAATATTAAGTTATTTGGGCTATTAATTAAAATTATGGGCTATGGGTTATTAAGATAGAACCTTGAAAGGATTAAATCAGCTAGGATTAGGATTGGATCAAATCCCCTTAAAGATTCAAAGTTTTGGCTTAATTTATGAAATTTCCTCAAGTTTTCAATTTTTACAAAATAGTCACTAATTTCAAAATCGTAGGGATTCAAGGGTCAATTTTCAAAATTGATTTGACCTAATTCAAATATATACTAAGTAATGATTTTAAGATATTTTTCCTTAATTTATTTTGATTAATCAAGTTTTAAGTATTTAATCCCGAACTAGGCTAAATCGACAAAATCGGTTCACTAAACTTCTAGGACCAATTTTGGGTCATTACATAACTCCTCAATTGATCTTCCAAATCCCCCAAGGGTCCATCCTGATAAGTCCTCAAAAGACTATCACTTTTACACATTTCATTGACAATAAGGATGATATTTACATAAGCCTAATGTGTGATAATTACATACGGTGCCTTCATGACATATAAGGATGATATTTATAAAAAATATAAGCTTTAATGCATCTTTGTGCGTTTGCAGGTAAACTTGGACCCTGATCGAACCAGCCACAGATAGGAGCTTCTACTGAAGGAAGCTAAGTAGACTCAAAGCCAGACCTCCGCCGGGGCAGCAGATGCATCCTGCCGAGGCGGGGAATTTCTTAAGACCAAAAGTCAAAGTGGTGGTCGATTTGAAGAGCATAAAAAGCTGGATTTTCTGGACACTTTGCAGAGCAATTGGAGTTCGAAAAGATGGTGTAAAGATGGAAAGTACCAAATTAAGAGATTTACTTTTTCAAGGAAGGAAACGTCCAAACTTACTAAACTTCTTCTCCAAGGCTGATGTTGCCCTAGTTTTAGCCTATATAAAGGATGTGCCGTCCAAGGGAAAGGGAGGAGAGTTCACAATAGAATTTAGTGTTTTCTTTGTTTTTCATTATGTTTTAAATTCTCTTAGGGTTTAGGTGAAAATTGTCGAGTATTTGTGAGAGGATATTAAACTTTGTTTTCTTGTTTCATACAAAAAAATATTGAGGTTTGCTTATTCTTTGCCATTCTTTGTTCTTGCATTCAAGCTCGGGAGAGAAGTTTGTGAGAGATCTATTTATCTAACATCGGGAGAGTTAGATTCACGAAAGGAATAAGTACGGATTTTTCTAGCTGGAAAATACTAACTCGGCCTAGGGATAGGTTAGAGTTTCAGCGGCTAAAAGAAGTGTGATATTGGTTGGTGGTTATAGTTGATTCACGTCGGGAGGTATCATTAAGGACTAGTCATCAACAGTACTTCGACTTAGGGATAAGCGAGGTCATCCGAGGACACTTTGCCGAACCTTAATCACGTCCACCCAAGAGCAATGAATTACTGTGGCGGACATACCCTTCACTATTGAGGCAGTAAGACTGCAGTACTGCCGAGGCGGTGTTGTGTGATTGTATTAAATGAAAACAAATCAATTGAATCCACAATATGACATAACTGGATCCTGCCCATTCTCTCAAACTGATTTCATTCTTTATTTTCTTTTTATTATTTAAGTTATTTTAGTTTCATTTAGAACAATCAAATTAATCTGTGTCTTTATTTTATTTCTTTTACATAGCGAGAAGATCAAAGGAAACATATTAAGTATACCAATCCCTATGGAGACGATACTCGATATTTATCACTTTATTACTTGCGACGTGTTCACTTGCACTAATTGTGCAACCCTCTTTACACGCAACACATCCAACTCGATTATCCTCGCATCCATTGACTCTGATATCTCTTGAATCTCATTTATTGATCTATCAAGTCTAGCCAAGGATGCTTGCAACCTTTCCTCCAATGAATTTGGATACTCTTGAAAAGGATTATATTCCTATGGCATATCTCTAGCATCAACAAAATTGTTATGGTAAAAAAATTTGAGCGTTTTGATCATACCATAAAGGATTTTGTTGTTGGATCCATCTATGGTCCTCCATGTAGCCAAATGTTTCAGGATTGTACGTGCAATTGCTAAATGATTGATTTTATCTAAAATAAGAATAAAAAATTGCCCTGGCATGAACTTGTTGGGTTGTTCTTGGTTGGTATAGGTAATCATCGGTTAATGTAAAAAAATCATGATTTGATCGATTCCTATCTTCCAACATCAACTCTCGAATAGATTTATTTCTTTCTTTTTGCATCTTGAAGTTCCTTCAAATTGAAACATACCTAAATTGATATGAACCCAATAGTATGGTCTGATTCATGTTATGTTGTCCGATCGTAATTCTAGTAAGAATAGATTCCTCAAAAATTAGTATGTTTTAATTGCATAAACATTAAGCATAAGAAAGAACAAGAATATTAAAAGAATGATGAAAGTGTGATGATATGATGATTATATGAAATGAATGAATAAGTGGTGAAAAGATGATGGAAGTGATGGTGAAAGTGACATGGATTTTGTAAGTTGTAAGGATGGGGGATTGTGACCAGTTAGCTATAACGAGCTAGGAACCAACAATATAACTTTATGGATTAAAGTGAAGGAATATGGCACATGAACCACTAGCTATAAGGATCTAGGAACCAACGCGATAATAAGACAGAATGGATGAAGACTACAAGTTTAACTTGAAGCCGATAGAATTCTCGCAAGAACAAAGTTGAAAGCAATCTTTCAAAAAGATTTTTCTTATATTAAAGTGGTGTCTTATACAAATGAAGTAAATTTGCCTATTTATAGTGTTCATAGGCACTATATAGTCTTACAAAGTATATAATATCTTAAACTTAATGCTAATAAAAAAATTCATGAATGTATTATTTCTTATCATCTCTCATAATGGTTGAAAATTCCAAGAGTCTAAAATGATCTTTGACATTCTCTAGAGTGAATCTAGACTTATATACATCCAAAGGAGAAAACTCTAGCACTTACATGGCTTGCTCACTCATGTAGAATGGATGAAGATAACTTAGGATGTATGTAGATATCCAATATTTCTAAAGGAAAGAGTCTCTTGCAATTCCAAGTTCATAATTATGTAATTATCCTTCTTGAATTGCCTTGATGAAGAGAATAAAGTTGACCTTCAATGGATGTCCCCTTATACAAGTTGAATGGTCTCTTGAAAAGATGATAAAGAAGGTCATTAAGATTGAATTTAAGACTTGTCTCATTGTATAGATAAGATATCGTCTCCACAGGGATTGATATGGGCCAGTTTGCTTAAGTTATAACACTATAAAATAAAAACACAAGTTGATAATAGGAATATGAAGAATAATAAAAGTAAAATAAACAATAAAAGAAAAGATAGATGAAATCGGATAGGTGAGAGAAGTGGTTGGATTATCCTGAGTTGTGAAGTGATGTCCGAATTAAATTCTTCTTTGTAAATGAGTGCTTGCGCCACTCAATTTGTTTCGACAATTGGGCTCAGTTGGATTGCCTAGTCAGTTCTTTGAATGCTTGGGCAATTGCGATGAGGGAATTGCTCGGGCAATTTTGGTGAATATCCTCAAAGTTCGGCGAAGCGTTCTTCAATGGTCTCCATTATCCCTAACACGAAACTCTATTAATTTTATAATCTTAGATGATACATCCCTACGTTAATTAAAGGCGTACAACAATCAATCTTATGGTCCTTTTAACCGTTGAAATCATGCACTTATCCCTAAATCAGATTAGTTCTCACACACCTAGTTTGAACCATGCTTATTCGTTTCATGAATATAATTCTCCTGAATCTATATAAATGGATCGTTTTACGAGGTCCTTTCCCAATCACTCACAAACCAAATAAGATGCCAAGAATAAGCAAACTTAGATTAAGAACAACTTAAATACTTAGATAAAATCAAAATTTTATCTCACAATCGCAAAACAAAATAACTCAAACCAATTAAATCACTTCATGATTAGGTTCTAAATATATACAAAGAGTATTCCCAATTCTACTCTCAAAATCGACTCCCCAATTCGACTCTCTTTGTAATTGATGTCATGACTTCCTTTTTATAAGAGAAATCTAGTTCAAATATTTTGATGAGAATTGGAAACAAATATTAAAAAGATAAATCTTTGTTTAAAAATTCCTTTTCACACTTAATTCAAATCTCCATTTGCCATATTAGACCATCTTCTAGAATCTTTCCTTGCTTTTGAATTTGACTTGATCTATTTGAGATTACTTCAAAATTGACATAATATCTCCAAAGAATTAAATACTACAAATATGGAAACACACAACATCAATATATCTTTCTACGAATTTAACTAAAATATGAATTAAATATGGAAAATAAGGAAATTATGTAAATATGCATGAATAACTAATAATGTAACTAATATTGTGATTAAATCTATAAATAATATGAGTAAAAAGGGTAATAAAAATATTAATTTTGAACACTCATCAATGGACCTGAGAGAGGAACCCCCACAATGACTCCACAGGTCTATGCAAATAGTTTGTCCCTTTGAACATAGATCCTGGGATCTCCAGTCAACTAGGTAGGGTTTTTCTTTCACATAACGTCTTTATTTTTCATCGGATTTAGTCTCATTTCTTTAGATTTTTTCTGAACTTGATCTCAATTTATCCCTTAGTTTAGTGGATCCACAATGTTATCCTTTGATTTTATCAAATCAGTAGCGATAACTCTATTTGAGATCAGTTGTCTAACGATATTATATTGATGACCCATATGTCTCAAATTACCATTGCTCATAAAACTATGGTGCTCTACCAATAAATATTATTGGCACATGCTCAGGTCATTCATGAGTATCATCCAAGACATTTTAAAGTCATTTGACTTTTTCTAGAGCTGTTTGGATCTCAAACTCAGATTCTATTTTGAATCTGGTTGTAAACGTTTGTTTTGAGAAAACACGTGATATAAATTATTCATTCGGTGTGAACATATTAATTTATATTCAAGAATGTTTATGGAATAATGCTTTACAATCTTGAGTATCTCTTAGATATCTCAAAATTCTCACAATTATTATCCATGGTTTGACCTTTGTATTATTTTTTGAAATTGCTTAAACTACTCATAGTGAAAGCAGTACTTTGACTAATACAATTCACTTAGAATGTATATGACATTTTCATATTCCATTTCAACAAGTATTGGCTCGTATTTATTTAGAGTTCTAGTAATGCCGGAAACATCATGGCCAAACTTTTTTTCATATAGTGTGACTGTGTTAATTGATAAATAAGAGAAATATTGAAGAATGTTCTCTGTTTTTGTATAAATTTTATTGATAACAATAGCTCCTTTTTATAGTTTACAAAAGAGAACTATCTATGAAAAATTACAAAAAATTTGCACCTACAAAACTCTCAGCTATAAATCTGCTCCTATTAAACAAAATCAGCAGCTACAAATCTGCTCTTATTAATTGACAAAATTCCTAGATATCAGTAGGTAGATATTTAGGAATAGAATTCCCTAATTTTCTGCAATTTAATAAAGAATATGTTGACATCCCCCCTCAAATTGATGCGGATAAGTCGATCAGCATCAATTTGTTACTAAGAAACTTGTGTCGTTGCGTGTCAAAGCTTTGGTGAAAACATCTGCGATTTGAAGATCAGTAGAAAGATGAGGAAGAGTGATAATACCACGAGTAAAAGCCTCCCTAATGTAATGACAGTCCACTTCTATGTGCTTCGTGCGTTCATGATATACCGGATTCGCAGCTATTTGAATGGTACTAGTGTTATCTCCATGAAGTGGAGTAGGATTAGTTTGAGGAAATTCAAGTTCAGAAAGAAGACCACGTAACCATACAATTTCAGAACAAGCTGCTGACATGGCTCTATATTCAGCTTCCGTGGAAGACTTAGAAACACAATCTTGTTTCTTACACTTCCAAGAAATTAAGGCATCACCAAGAAAAATGCACCAGCTTGTTGTAGACTTTCTAGTATCCGGGCATCCAGCCCAATCTGCATCATTATAAGCTGTCAAATTAAGAGAAGATCTTCGAGGAAAAAACAACCTATGAGTTGGTGTCCCAATTAAGTATCGAATAATACGACGAACTGCAGTAAGATGAAGATGCCGAGGTGATTGCATAAATCTGCTAACTATATGAACAACATATGAAATATCAAGCCTTGTAATTGTTAGGTAGATAAGACTACCAACAAGTTGCCTATATAGAAAAGGATCAGGCAAAAGCTCGTCTTCATCTTTTCGGTATTTTACATTCACTTCCATTGGCGTATCAACAGCAGTAGCCTCCTGTAAACCAGCTAGTTCAATAAGATCTTGAATATATTTATGCTGGTTAAAGAACAATCCATGATCGCGAGTGTGAACCTCTAACCCCAAAAAATATGTTAGATGGCCAAGATCTTTCATTTGAAATGTGCTATGCAATTTATTTTGAAGCTTAGCAATCAACCCATTGTCATTACCAATTATGATAATATCATCAACATACACTAAAAGAAAGACCATACCAGTGGTTGTCTTACGAAAGAAGAGAGATGAATCATATTGACTTTGTGTAAAAGAGAAGCTAACAAGAGTGTTGCGGAACTTCTCAAACCAAGCTCTAGGAGCCTGCTTCAACCCATACAAAGACCGTCTTAGCTTGCAAACTTCATGAGAAGCAGTCATGGACATACCAGGTGGAAGTTTCATGTAAATCTCTTCCTTAAGATCTCCATTCAAGAAGGCATTTTTGACATCCATATGATGTAAAGGCCAAGATTGAGAGGATGCAATAGCAAGAATAGTTCTCACTGTGGTCATCTTAGCAACTGGTGCGAAAGTTTCATCATAGTTAAGGCCATATTCTTGTTTATTGTCAAGAGCGACCAATCGAGCTTTGTATCTATCTAAAGAGCTATCAGACTTGAGTTTCACAGTATAGACCCATTTACTACCAATCGGCTTGACATTTGGAGGGCAAGAAACAATGTCCCAAGTATGGTTTTCCTCAAGTACCTGAAGTTCAGCCTCTATTGCTTGTTGCCAACACTTATGTTCGATAGCCTGTTTATAACAAGTGGGAATAGAAATAGAAGACAAAGTAGTTGACATAGCCATTGGGGTTGAAAAACCATACCGTTCAGGGGGTTTATGACTTCTAGAGCTTCTTCGAAGAGGAGGTGGATCATTGGAAATGGGTAGAACAGGATCAGATGCCACAGGAAGATTTAGAGGAACCTCAGTGGGACTAGTAAGAGAATCAATATCAGGTGTGCGTCGATGATAAACAAAACCAGGTTTAAATCTTTGTACAGATGTTGGTAACTCAGAAAAATGAGGTAACACAGATAGAGAAGGGAATTCTGAAATCTGTTTGATGCTAAAGAAAGGCTGGTTTTCAAAAAAAATTACATTCCTAGATACACGAGTGCGTCGGGCATTAGGATCATAACAAAGAAATCCTTTTTGGGTTCCAGCATAACCTTAAAAAGCACACTTGACAGATTGAGCAGTGAGTTTATTTCTCTCATGTGCAGGAAGATGAACAAAATAAACACATCCAAATATATGAAGATTAGAATAATCTGGTGCATGCCCAAACAATCGAAAGTAAGGAGAATCATTGTTCAAGATGGGAGTTGGTATCAATTAATCAAATAAACAGTAGTAGGCAAAGCTTCACACCAAAATTGATAAGGAACACAAGATTCAATTAGAAGAGTTCGAACAACATCAAGAAGATGACGATTTTTTCTTTCAGCTACACCATTTTGTTGTGGAGTGAAAGGACAAGAACGTTGTGATATAATCCCATGACTTTGAAGAAAAAATTGAAATTCATTTGACATATATTCACCACCTGAATCAGATTGCAATGTTAAGATTTTGGCAGAGAATTGTGTCTCAACTAAAGCAAGAAATATTTTGAACATAGAGAAAACCTCACTTTTAGATTGAAGAGAATACACTCAAGTAAAGCGAGTGAAATCATCAATAAATGTAACGAAGTATTTATAATGTTCATGAGAAATTATAGGTGCAATACCCCATACATCAGTATGTACAAGTTCGAAAGGTTTGGTGGTGTGAGTTTTATGCAAAGGAAAAGGAAGAGTTTTGTTTCTACCAAGTTTGAAAGCTGCACAATCAACAATATCAGAAGAAGTTGAATTTTTATTCCCAAGTAAACCAGATTTAAGCAAGACACGAAGTACATGAGAATTAGGATGTCCTAAACGTCTATGCCACACCTGATTATCACATTGAATAGAATTGCAAGTAACATAATTTGACACCGGTGAAGGAGATAAAAACAAAGGAAAGAGACGTCCCACTTTAGGCCCCTTCGTAATCATCTTCCCGGACACTTGATCCTGCAAAAGACAACCAGAATTTGAAAAATTAACAGTGCAATTGTTCTCAACTAATTGGCCAACAGATATAAGATTAGTGGACAACTTAGAAGACACAAAAATAGTATTTAAAGAGGCTGAAATATCACCAACAACTTTTATAGGTAATGAATTTCCATCGGCAGTACGAATCTGAAGACCTCCTTTATATTTTTTAACATTATTTAGAGGTAAGACAGTGTTGGTCATATGATTGGAAGCACCGGAATCAAAATATCAAGGCTTAGGATCAGAATTTTTTTTACCTGAAAGGCCTAAAGCAGAAAAGGCAGAAACTATCATTTGCTGGACCATTTCAGGAGTAATAGAAGACTGACCAGGACTATGGGCATTTGAGGAACCAACCGAGACATTGTAGGCAATTTGGGATTTCTTTAGAGGCCGAATGGAACAATCTTTAATGATATGCCCTGTTTTCTTACAGTAATTACATAATTTCTTAGAGCAATTAGTGGCAATATGCCCAAACCCTTTGCAACTATAGCACTGGACATTACTCATATCTCTACCTCCTTTAGACTTTCCTTGAACAGCATAGGCAACAGGAATTGGAACAGAATTCTGAACTTTTTGCTCCATGATAGTCTGCGTAATGAGTCGTTGTTCTTCTCTGAGAAGCTCTCCCACACAAATATCCAATAAAGGAACCGGATCTCTATTCATCAGGTTAGACCTGATTGCTTCAAACTCCCCCCTCAACTTCATTAAAAACTGGTCACGCTTGCTAGTCTCGTGCAGATTTTGGACAGCAATAAGTCCTTCGGGAGATACACTTGCATATACAATATCAGTGTACTAAGCCCAAAGATTCTCAAAAGAAGAATAAAACTCTTGGATTGACATACTCCCTTGACTGAGTTGACTCAACTCTAGTTCCAATTGAAACTTCCGTGCTGTGTTGCTTTGGTTGTAAACTCTCTTCAAATAACCCCACATTTCTTGAGAGGTCTTATGAGGTTTGAGATTAAGAAGTATAGAGGGTTCCACACTTCCAAGAATCCAAGACATAATCTGAGCATCCTTCATCTCCCATTTCCATATTTTTCCTTCTCCTCTTTGTGGTTAGGTGCAGGATCTGTTCCATCAATATGACCCCATAATTCCTTTCCCTTGACAAAGATCTGAAATTGGAATGCCCAGGCAGAATAGTTCTTGCCATTAAATCGAACAAGAAAATGTTCAGATCGCTCCAAAGACATGATTTCATGGGAAAAAAATCAAGAAAACAAAAAAAAACAAGAAAACCAAGAACAAAAGACTAAGATCTCAAGCTAGACAAGGAATCTGACACAAGAAGAAATTATCTCAGAATTTTTGACTCTGACACCATGATAAATAAGAGAAATATTGAAAAATGTTCTTTGTTTTTGTATATATTTTATTGATAACAATAGCTCCTATTTATAGTTTACAAAAGAGAACTATCTATGGAAAATTACAAAAAATTAGCACCTACAAATCTGTCAGCTATAAATCTGCTCCTATTAAACAAAATCAGCAGCTACAAATCTGCTCTTATTAATTGACAAAATTCCTAGATATCAGTAGGTAGATATTTAGGAATAGAATTCCCTAATTTTCTGCAATTTAATAAAGAATATGTTGACATTAATATGAGACCTTCAAGTGATTGTTTGATTTGGATACCCAGAATCAAATCTATCAATCTCATATTTTCCATATCAATATTGAATTGACAAGTCTTTGATATATTTATCATTTCATTGCATGTCATCAACATAGGATCATATATCCTAGTAGGTTTGATATACCATCATTTGTCACACTTACTTGTGATCATGACAATATATTTGTTTCAATCATTTGTTTAACATGTGACTATTTTCTATATTCATAGTTCGTTTTACGAAACTTGAATCAATTTCTATAATAAATGCATTTTTGAACAATGATTTATTCTTTTTCATTATCATATTTTTTTCATTTTCTTTGCTATATTTTCTATATCCATAGTTCGTTGCTATATTTCATATAGCTAATGAAATACACTCCACTTATTTTCATTTTCTATGGTAATGAAATATTACCTTGGCGTGACACCCCCTGCATTTTTATGTAGTTGTAGGAAAGTTTTATTTTCTTTCATAATTCATATGGTGTTTTGCATTTAGTTGATAAAACAACTCCCCTACATGTTAGACACATTTTGAAGATTTAATCCTTTTCAAATTCATTGTATCTTTGGAAGTTGCAACATTAGTCACATAAAATTTCTCCTTAAATTAATCAATTTGGGTTTCAACATCCTTCTTATAAGGAATAATTTCCCTATACCAACTTTGCTTTTAAGCAAAACTAAATTGTTCTATCATGGAGGTAATAAATTTCCTTCAAACAATTGTTCATCATATCAATTGTTATGATAAAATTTTATCATAATATTGATCTCATTTGGAATTATAAAGTCCAAAAGACTTATTCCATATCTCATAACTATTGAAGCATTTTCTCATGAAATTTAGTTTCTTGACATACATCGCCTATTTTATGTTTTGAAATCATTTTTGACTTTCAATATATTTGCTCTAGCAATATTTTTATAGTAATACTTACTTAGCAACCAATGATAACCATATTTACCTCATCATCTCTAGCACTAGGAGAATCTTCTTTTGACCAAGTTTATCATGATCAAATATACAACACCTTTGTTGTCATATTTTGAAATTATTCCTTATTAATTTCATTGATTGTTTCACATAGTCACAGTCAAAATATTATAAATTTGTTAAGCATCAAAAATTTAGTCAAAGACTAAAAATCAAAAACAAAATTATAATTTTCCAATTTTGTTTGACAGTAGGACTTTAATAAACTAAAACCCTAATACAAAAGTTCACACGATTTTAATAGAAAGAACAATAATAAATAGTGCACCAAGTAGGTAACTTATGATTAGAGAGGTAGTGCACTAGACACGCTTAAGTACCGAATCTTTTCAAAGAACCAATCCAGACATGCAATTTTAAATTTTCTTCCAACCACTCGTTTATGGAAGTTCTTGAAATTATTCAAGTATGATTGATTAATTAAGTCACTACCTTTGATTCATTACAATTTGGAATCAATCACTAAGAGTTTCTTAGTACCAACATCTTACATTTGTGGTCCAATGACCCTCATAATTCTTAAGCCAATTTTAAACACTGTGTATTTCATAACATACATCAGAATAGGATTTAAAAATTTTAACATAGGGAACAACTTTCTTTTATGCTTTGATTTGAGACCTTGGCCGAATCAACATTATAAAATTAGTAACCAATGTTACTTTCACTAACTAATTCTATTAAAATTGATTTGTTCACTTTGTTTGAAAAAGAGATCAAGTAAATCTGTTATAACGAAATGAATTAAATTTCTAAAAATAAATTTATTTATAGTATCTCAATTTTCAAACTTCACATTAATAAATTTATTTTCCTTTAAAATAAATTTAAACTATTTATTTTCAAATAATAAATCTTATTTATTTCCAAAATAAATTTAATGATAAACTCAACAGTTTATTTTCTCAAATAGAATCATAATAGAAATAAATTCACTGATTTATTTCTCTTAACTATTGGGATTAGTGTTAACGCTCTAAAAAACGTATATTTTATACCCTTTTACTTAAGATTTTGTTTGATTTCAAACTCATTTGTATTGAATTTAGTTGCATTTCATTTGCATTTGCATTAGATTAGATTTTTATTTTATTTTCTCTTTTATTTTAAAAGATGCTGCTTTGAAGGATATTTCTCTAATGGTGTTGTGCAGATTGTTGGGAAAAAAGTTGAAGAACGAAAGAGATGCTATAGCATATTCAGTACTGGATCAGACTTCAAAATACTATAGCATTTTGGGCGCACCAAATAGAATTACAGAAAAGACAAACCTGTAGCCCACTGTCCTTACGCTTGAATTTCAGGCTAACTGCAATTTCCTACACGTCCTTGCCATTCTCTGTAGAAGTTTTAGAGAATATTCCTTGCATCATTAGGGAACAAAGCCCTAGAAGCCTCCTATAAATACAATGTCAAGCCTCCTTCAAAGAAATTAGCAAAAAGGGTAGCAAATAAGAGCATAATCGAATAGAGAATAGGAGAAGAAAAAAGGAGTGAACTTTAAAGAGAGCAAAAGGGGTGAGAAGAAATAAGAAAGACGACCATTTTCCTTCATCTTCTACCTCGTCCAAACCACCATTGTTGGAGAGCTTTAAGCAAGGGATTTGAAAAACATCGGGAGAAGCGACAAGCTAGAAAGATTCACGGCAAAAGCGTTTGGGACTTTCTCCCTCTTCACTTTGCTTTACCTCTTTTCTTTGTTGTTGAAAATGTATTTCAAAGACGGAAAGTTGAATAGTTTGCTAAACCTATCCATGATCTAAACTAGTATGGCTTAGGCTTATTTTGGATGATTTTATTTTGTTGAATGAATGTTCTTTACTATTTCTGGTTTTATTTAAGTGTTTTGTTCATGAAAGCTAACAGTTTTTTCACTTAAACCTTAGCTTGTAAGAGCTCTCGGGAGATTGTCATTACTAAGGGGTTTGGGTAGCTTAGATATAGAGATAGGTAAAGCTAAACCAACATGAACAATGGGGTTACTGTGGGAGCAGAATCCTAACTCACCTTAGGGATAAGGGAGAGTTTCAATGACTAAAAAGGGTAAAACTTTATCAATATTAGGAGTGTTAGGGTTGATATCGGGAGGTAATTCCTTAGCATTTTCGAGTGTTAGACCTTTGACTAGGGATAATGGAGGAATTTTTAATAAACTCTATCGAACACTTGTTAAACCAGTAAAACAGTAAGCTTTTAGGATAAAAGTAAAAAATTTTCCATAGCAAGCACGACCCGCCAACAAGAACTGAGACCATTCAAGCACCCTTGGGCGGAACCAAGGCTAGCAAGCTCCAAGGAAGATGCTAGGTTGGCCTAGCAAGGCCAATTCACTTTCCCACAAGTCCAACTCAAGGTTCTAGCCATCCTTGGGCCATTTTGTCGAAACCTAAGCACCAAGGAAGGCACTAGAAAGGACTAGGACGGCCAAGCATATATACCACAAGGTTTTAGAAAGGTTCGGGATGTTCTACCCAAGTCTAGACCCACCTGGGAGGACCTAGAAGGCTAGGGAAGGCTTGGGACTACTCCGGAAGACCCTGGAGTTCTCTAGAACATTTTGCATACATGTAGATATGTATACGTAGTTGTAGATATCTCTAGAAACATGTAGTTCCTAGTAGATAGTTTTGGAGGCAAAATATTAGCCGTCCGATCAAATCGATCTAAACCGTCCATTCGGGAGGTGGGAGCTTATAAATAGGGTCACCCCTTCATTTTGTAGACAACCTGAGAAGTTGAGCACTCTCGTACACATTCTCTTAAGCTTAATACAAAAGCTTTCCTTTAAATTTCTTTGCCTTCTCTTGTCTTTCTTTGTTTAGCCACCAGGTTATCCACCAAAATTATACTTAGAATCCTTAGAGGGCCATTAACCCAATTTATTTTTAATTAAAGATTATCCACCAAAATTGTTTTAATTAATTTTAATAAAAAGGTTATTTTCATTTTCTTTTGTAACTTCCCATTTTTTCATCTTTTTCTCTCAAATTTTTCTCCATTTTCTCTCCATCTTCTTCTCCAAATTTCTTCAATTACTTGCTGATTTCTTCTTCATTTTCAACAAGATTTATTTCATTTTACTCATCTTTTCATTCTCTACAAAAGCTACTCATTAATTTTGCAAAATCCACATCCATTTTCAAGGAAATCAAGAGAGGATTTCTCATCTTTTTGGTGAAGCTAATCTCTAAGGTAAAATTATGATTTCTAAACTTTTTCTAAGGTTCTTTATTTAAGTTCCTAAGTATTGGCTTGCTCATCAACAATTGATATTTAATTTTTGTGTTTTTAATTCAAGATTTATGAATTTATGGAGGTTTTTGGTGAAATCTTTTTAGATCTCAATTAGTGCTAGAATTAGGGTGATTTAATTATGATATTATGTCAATTAAATGATTGATTGAGTCTTATAATGATTTAGTATCAAATTAATCCCGGAATAATGCAATCGGTGGTGTTTTAAGGTGGTTTTCGGTTATTTTAGGGGTTGTTTTGAGTTTTCTGCTTTTGCTGGAGGTATAAGGATGGTTTGGAAGTGTTTTTAGTTCATAATTGAGGTGAATTAGATGTTAGATTCATAATTTTAAGGGTTGATGTTGTTTCGGATAAGTTTCAGCTTAGTTTTCGGTCTTTTCGACTAGGTTTTCGATAGTTTCGAAGAGGTTTGATGTGGCTGCTGTTTTGAGCATGTTATGATGTGAAAATGCTCTGCTTTTAATGTTCTAGAGGAGGTGCAAGAAGTTCCGTAAGTGGCTGGTTCTTTGGCGTTGCCGTCGGAGCATCGGCGAATGCTTGTTTCGCTTATCGGTGAGTGATTTCGGGTTTAAAGTGTTTCGCAATGGTTTGGTTCTGTTTTGGGGACTATGGAATAGTGTGAAAACTTTCCATAGTTCAAGAGTAAGTATTTTAAATGATGTTGATGCATTACCTTGAATTTCGGCTTTTTCGGTAATGGCTTTTATGAACAATGATTCAATAGGATTTTGAAATCGCATATATTTGATTTTGAAATAATGCATGCATGTGTTAATTGCTGAAAATGCATGGTTTGGAAAGGCATTCATGGTTTATGAAAGCATGAAAATAAATTGGAACAATATGTGGTTATTGCTTTATAATTGATTACGCCGTTGAGCAAGATTTTGGTTCACATGATGAACATTTAATGAGTGCATTATGAGCAGCAAGTTAGAATGCAAGATTGGAAATTATATTGGCTTAGTGACACTAACCTTAGATACGAATACAAATGAGATGTCATTAGGATTGAGTGCACTATAAAAATATTGAGAATAATGATGATGCCTACACGTAAACAAGGGTGACTTTCTGTCCGACCGTGCGTGTAGAGCTTGCCTATATGTAAACAAGGGTGACTTTGTGTCCGACCGTGCATATAGTTGACCCATACGTAAACAAGGGTGACTTTGTGTCCGACCGTGCATAGTGGGGGTAACATGTATACAAGGGTGACTGTGTGTTCGACCGATGCATGTTGAGACCAAGCGTCTCCAAATATGGAAAAAAGGATCCGTGTATTCGGTGAGCTTAAAGTTCACAATAAGTGATCACTAGAAAGCCAATATGAAAACATGACATAAGAAATGATTTGTTTATGTTGATGAGCATGATTTGGTTTCACATATTTTAATTGAGCATGAAGGATGCAAGCATGGCTTTTAAAATGATTTTTAAGTTATGCATTGATGATTTTATTAGAGCTTCCTCACTAAGCATGTCTTGCTTAAGCTCTCTTTTCATCTTTGTAGAAAAATAAGGACATTTGAGGCTAATTTCGGAGCAAGAGGACCAAGGGGAAAAGACCTCACATTTTTGGTATGATTTGGCAAATAAATAGGGGCACGACAATGTGTAAACCTATCCCTTATGAGAGTGTGTTTTGCTTTGGTTAATGAATTGTAATAAGACCTTATATTGCCTTGATTGTGGTTTGATGAATTGTGATAATGTTTTGGATTGTTTGTAGCATGTACATGCATGAATGTTCTTGTTTTTAATCATAACATAGGAAGCATGCCAATAGATAATATTGGGGTCTTAGATGTTGGTAAATGTGTGCTTAAAATTGTTCATTATGCTTAGGAAGTATGCATATAGCTGAGGGTGATCAATGGTTGTGTTTGGATAGGGTTTAAACCAACCAAAAATGCCTAATTAGTGATTCTGGACATGGGGTATCGAAACACCCTTTGGTGGTATCGATACCCCAAGGCAATTTTGGGGCGGCATCGAACCATGGTTCAATGCCATTACCTCACTGGACACCAAGGTATCGATACCACCCAAGGAGGTATCGATACCCTTGGCTTTCGAAGTCTTAATTAGCCACAGCCATGACATGGTATCGATACCATGCTTAATGGTATCGATACCCATGACCAAAAAGGAAGAATTTTAAGTGTTGGAACTTCGAGTGTTGTCGTTCGTCTTCTTGTATTCGAATAGGGATGCTATGAATATCATTTTGAGTTGAAATATCACCCTGATGCATGATGTTCACTTAATTTCGTATTGGTTAATTAATGTTGGTTTTAGTCCCTATGATTTGTGAGCTTTAAAATTAGATCCCTAAACATTGAAACATGAAATTGATGATGCTATACTGCTCCGATTGATCTGAATTTTATTGTGAGTATGCTATACATGTTTAATTGAACTATGGTAGATTGAATTTCCTGTTTATTATTTGAATTAAAATTATTTACGAATTGGTCCTTATGTGTTCATGTGCGAATTGAATGACCTATTATGGACCGAATATTTCCATTCTCGTTATGCGTGAACCCGACACACATAGGGAATTAATTATGCATCTAGATAAAAAAAAATATCGGTTTTTAGGGTTTTTTTATCGAATCGGACCTTCGCGGGTTTAGTTCGAATTCCCCGTGTAACCCGTTAGTGCCGGTTCCGTCTAGGCCGGGCTAAGGGGGTTACAGAGTTACTTGTTGTAGTATTTGCCTTTGATAAGTTTAGGGCATATCTGATAGAAACTAGGGTCATAGTACACACTGATCATTTTGCCATAAAATACCTAGTGACTAAGAAAGATGCTAAGCCTAGACTTATTAGGTCGATACTTTTGCTACAGGAATTTGATATTGAAATAAAGGATAGAAAAGGAACTAAAAATCAAGTTACAGACCATTATCTAGGCTAGGAAATCCAAAAAACCTAGGAGAGGATTTTGAGATTGAAGAAAATTTCCCTAATGAGAAAATTTTATATGCTATAACATTACCTTGGTAAGCAAATATATTTAACTTTCTTGTCAATGGTATTTTGCCTCATGATTTATCTAGACAAGGTCGAAAGAAATTCAAACATGATGCTAAATTTTTCTATTGGGATGAGCCATATTTGTTCAAGCAATGTGCTGACCAATTGCTTTGACGATGTGTACCAGAAGAAGAACAAAAACAGATTCTATTACATTGCCATGCATCATTGTGTGAAGGGCATTTTGGTGGATCAAGGACTGCTGCAAAGGTCCTTCAATCTGGTTTCTACTGGCCCACACTCTTCAAAGATGCTCAAGCATTTTACAAGGCATGTGATAGATGTCAACGAATCGGGAACATCTCGAGGAGGAATGAAATGTCGTTGTAAAACATTTTGGAAATTGAGTTTTTTTATGTTTGGGGAATCGACTTCATGGGACCCTTTACATCATCTTATGGTGACTTATATATCTTGCTAGCAGTGGACTATGTGAGCAAATGTGTTAAACCAGTGGCTACACCCAGAAATGATTCCAAGAAAGTTTTAAAGTTCCTGCACAAGAATATCTTCACCAGATTTGGAGTCCCCAGAGCCATAACCAATAATAAAGGAAACCATTTCAAAAACAAGCTCATTGCTAAGGCATTGCAACGCTATGGAGTCAAACACAAAATTGCTATAGCATATCACCTGCAGACAAATGGCCAAGCTAAAATCTCCAATAGAGAAATTAAGCAAATTTTATAAAAGACAATTAACACAAAAAGAAAGGACTAGTCTCCAAAGCTAGATGAAGCTTTATAAGCATATAGGACAGCTTACAAGACTCCTTTGGGAATGTTAGCGTTCAAACTGGTTTATGGGAAAGCTTGTCATCTACCAGTGGAGCTTGAACTCAAGGCTTATTGGGCTATTAAAAAGCTCAATATGGATTTTAGGTCAGCAGGAGAACACAAACTTCTAGAGCTGAACGAGATGGATAAGTTTCGGTCTCAAGCCTATGAGAATGCTCGGATTTACAAAGAGGAAAAAAAGAGCTGGCATTACAAACATCTTTTGCCACAATCTTTCTTAGAGGGCCAGCAAGTGTTACTCTACAACTCAAGACTTAAACTTTTTCTTGGAAAGTTGAAGTACAGATGGTCAGGACCTTTCTTGATACATAAGGTTTATCCTTATGGAGCTATAGAGATCAAGATACTTAATGAAGATCGAATCTTCAAAGTCAACGGTCAAAGGTTGAAGATTTATAACGGAGCTCCGATTGTGCGTGACAAGGAAGACCACAGTCTGAAAAATACCTAAGCATTTCTATCCTTGTCTTTTATTTGCTTTAGTATTTTAGCTTTAGTTTGAATAAAAAGTAGATATTTTTATTTTTCATGTTATTTTTAATATTTCTTTTATTTCTTACCACCTGTCGTTTTACAAGGTCCAATTTCAACTCAGGGTAATGTACATCTCAAGAGCACAGTGCGACAGTGGTAGACCGCAAGGCTTCTACTTTAGAGGGAAAAATTCTGGAATTATTAAAATGGGCCAAGGGAAAGGAGGATAGAAAAGACCTTAGGAGAAGCATCTGGTTGGAGGACAAGAATTTGGTTACAATTCAACCCCCTTATTACTTTTAACCTTTATTTAAATAATAAAACTCATTTTCTCTCTCCCACTCACCATCACATTAACTCCCCTTACACCTTTTACCTTTCCCATACCCTAGCCGCATAATTACCCCCTACTAAGTTAAAAAACTTCTCCAATACACCACCCGTTTCACTTCTCCAAAACTTCATCTTCTTCTTCCAAACTTTCCAAGACCTTCCTTTGAAAAAATCAATGGCACGCTGAAAAAACACAAACGAGACCCATAGAGATACGGAAGTTCGAAAATGATGCAGCAAAAGAAAGGTTCCAAAAAATCTAAGGCTTTCAAATACACCAAGAAAAGGGTTTTTCTTTCGATGAAGTCACCATGAAGAACCTACCTAAATCAATCTCTTCAATTTTCAAAGAACATAAATAGGAGTTTTTCGCTCGCCACTTCGCCACGAAGAACAACCAGAAGTCCATCAACGTAACACTCGTGAAAGAGTTTTACACCCATTTTACTCGACCTGGCCAACAAACCGTTTATGTGCGGGGTGATGCTATCCCCTTCATAGCAAAGCACATAAACGAGTTCTATGGTGTTGACAATGAAGACCGACAATCAATGTTTGTAGCATCAATGTTGGTACAAAGCCCGAATTTTATCTTGGATGACCTTTGTTTTGCCGATACTGAATGGGATGAGGTGAATACAACAGTGGAGCGTACCTGCTTGAAACAAAAAGGTAAGCTATGGATGCACTTCCTAAAACAAAATCTGATGTCAACATCCCACACGACCATAGCAAACCTTGTCAGGTTATAACTTCTTCATTCAATCATCAATAAAAGACCGATTAATGTTGGGAAAATTATTTTGGAAGAAGCTTAAGTTGCATTGAAAAGAAAGCAAAGCCCACTAGTTTTTCCCCACTTAATCACCGTCTTATGCCGAAAGCACAAAGCTTTTGAAGACAATGAAGATTACCAGGTAAAAGTAAGGCAAGGAATTTCCCTGAAAAAGATTCCCAAATTAATGGGAAAAGAGGAGGATGCTCCAGCACCCAACCAGCCAACTGCCCGAAGAAAAATGCTGCGACAGATGTGGCTTCTTTAATGGCTACTATGGAGCGGACGCAAGCTCAAGTCTCCGATCTCTAGGTAAAGTTCATGACTTTCCTTAAGTACGTACAAGCGAGATATCTTTCGATTCAAGCCAACTTCATGGAGTTGAGACCAAGTGGAACCACCCCATTCCCTCATTTCCCAGAGTATATGTTTCAACAAGACGATCCTGAACCAGTTCACCAACACCAACAGCCTGATAAAAGCCCTGTTCAGACACAACAACAACAACAATAACAAAGTAAGACACCACCAACTGCACCATCCTCTGCTCCCGCAGAATCTGCTACATCATCACATATTGTCTCAACTAGTCCATTAGCCCTACCAACCCAATCTAAGGGTAAAGGATTAGCTACTGACACCATCTCCTCTAGGGCCCGAACAATCCCAATAAGCAGCGAAGACATAGACCTTAACTCACCAGAAGTTGAGGTACCAACTAATCAAACATTTGAATCCCTAATCCCTTGCCGTGGAGTGAAAAGAACCACTGAAAGAAATGCTTCTCTCGGTGTGGAGGAGGAACGAATGTCGGATGTTGTAGTATCGTAGGAGGATGCAGAGCAAGACCAACCAGAAGATGAAATCACATATATTGACCCATCATCACCAGAAAAGCCTGAGAAAAGAATCAAGCGCATGGTCACGAGGAAAACCAAATCATCAAAGAAGTAAGCATCTTTTGTTTTTATTTTTATTGTTTTATATTTTTTATATTGTTTCATTTTAGTCGCATTGAGGAAAATACTAACTTCAAGTTTGGGGTAGCAAAGTCTTTGCCATAGCATTTTCATCTTGCATATATATAAATTTACTACAGTATTAGATTCAATTTAAGACAACCTTTAAGTTAGAATAAATGATTGTATGTTTGGTATGAATATTATAAAATATTCGTCTTACATCCTTGGTATGAATATTATAAAATATTGAGAAAGAATTGAATTGAATTAGGACTTGATACTTTGGAATTTAATTGACACGATTGTATGTTTTCTATGCTTGAGTGTTAGGAAATTTCTAGAGAACTTAGAATCTATGCCTTAGTTCGAAAAAAGAAAGAAACTCCATTTTGCAATAGTATATATATATAAAAGACATGAATAAATGCTTTATCATAAAACTATAGAAGGACGCTCTTCTATGTAATAGTTAGTTTAGTCTCTGAATATAAATAAATAATGCTACAACATATGAGCGAATGAAATTTGTCACGGGATGACTCTACCTACTAGCTTGAGGTGAGATGTTTGCTCCATACTCACCTAGAGTTAAGGACGGTAGTTGTGATGAGCTGACACCCTTCAAAACGGTTTAAAACCGATTTGTCCCAATTTTGAGATTTTAACAAACCCGTTTAAAAACGACACAATAATTCATGAAAAAATTGTTTGCTTTCTCATTTTATTCCAAAAAATAAATTAACCAAATTTGGCTTAATGTCCAAATACCTTGTTCGTCTCTTATTAAGGTAATATGCCGTAATAAATATGGCTGGCCGAAATCCATGGCAATATGCCAATATATCACCTTGCTCGTTTCATTTTCAAAGTGCGCAACATTTCAAGATTTAGTACGGTTGAAATTTCCGCATCATTATTTCGATCGATAATGCATATATGGCGAGTGATACTTCGATTACAATAATCTGTTCGTCTTGGATTAAAACTAAAAATTTGTCTTAAAGATTGTTAGTGGCTAAGCTTTGTTTTGAATTTGCTTGGACAGGTTTGAACCACTTGAGCTGTGCAGCATACAGATATGAGTTCAAAGATCAACTCACTTGTTTATTAGTGATCGTAAGCTCTTATGAATTCCATCGTCAACAAATATACTTAAATTTATAGCTCTCAAAACACATTTGTTTATTTTTCTCTTTAGTTTCTACATGTATTTCTTTATTCAACTTTGATTTCTTGATTTCAAATAACTATTCTGTAATACTTCCGCAAAAACTTTTAAAGATTAATGATGAAGAATTATTATTATTGATTCATCGTCTCGAAAAAATGAGAAAATTTACTATGAGTTTGGTTTCTCACAACAGTTATAATCTCGATCAATAATAATTATTTAATTAATTATTTTTTTATTTCATCAACTCACTTATATAATAATTTAAAAAAATGATATATAAAAAAGTTAGTGAAAATTCACTAATTGAAAAAAATATGAAAAATATAGTGAAATAAATATTTTTTGTTGATTGAAACTATGAACATTGTGGTGAACCAAACCAATAATATAATTTTCTTAAGAAAAAGAAAATCATAATACTAATTTCTTTTAGGGATTTAGTGTTGGAAAAATGGTATGGTACATGGACATTTGAGCTTACATTTGAGTGGGTTCCATTAGTAAAATTAATTGAGACTATGTGTATTATTAATCTACAACAAGAGTAGATTAAATTTGTATATTTACATGCTCAAAATGTTTAATGGGTGAATGAGAAATTGTTGCTCAATGTAACACCCATGATGTTGGAAAAATAAAATGAAAAGTAGAATATCCCACATTTGTTGGGAACTTAGATTTGGAAAGCTTTATATACAAAAGCTCTTCATGTTATTATTGGAAATAAGTCAAAGGCTTGGACTAGACACCATAGTTGTGCCTCTTTTATTTGGGCCTTAGGGCCTTGGGTCTTGATTTCAAAAATGATAGATTTTTTTTCTACTTTTCTGACTTTATTTTTAACAGATATTATAGAATTAAACCACCTTTTATGGAGTTGCAGACCCTTCAGCTGGTTGTAACCTCCAATTTATTTGGATTAATTCTCTGATAAATACCATTTTAATTTTTGGGAGTTGTAACTCTTCAGGAATTATTAATTACAGATTAATTCTGTAATTAAACATGTCCCCTGCATGAACACTATAAAAGGAGACCCTTTGTTCATATTTCAAAACACTGGAAAAACCCCCCACAAATATCCTATAGCCAGATAGTGTTCTGCTTCTGTAAAGTTCGTTGTTGCAGTAAGGTAGCGTTGCTCTCCTTATTGTATTCTACCGTTGTATCCTGGGAGACAGACGTTCCATAGTAACTCCAGCACCGGGAGGGGACGAATCTGTTTTAAGGACACTGTGATAGCACAGGCCTCGGTTAAAGTTTCAGATTTTTTTTTCTTTACGTTTCTAATTTATATGTTTTATTTCTATTTCGTTCACAGAATTGTGTTTAACATATTAATAACTTGCTTTGTTTTGTGGTAACATTTAGTTCTCAGATTATAAAATTACTTATAGGAATAAGATTACCGGAATGTAAATTACTTGTCATATTATGGGAATATATTTATAATATAAGTAATATATTAAATTATTTTTTAGAAAAATATGTTTATATACTTTTATTTACTATTTTTTTGAATAATAAAATATTAAACGTAAAATAAGTTTAGATTTTTAATTTTTATTATATTAGACCATTTATTGAATAAATTAAAATTAATAATAAAAAATAAAAGTAATAAAAATAAATTAATTTATTGAATTTTTAAGGATAAAAATATGTTATAAATCAAATAATAAAATTAATAACATTGTGTCTTAACATATTCAATCTAATGCAACATATAATCTCATTTTAAAACCATATAATATCATAAATACAATGTTAATAAAAGTATATTATTAAATATTACAACACTATTGAAATATATTTAAAATCTTTTATATATTAAAGTAATATCAAATAAAAATATTTTAATATATTTATATCATAAATAATTAATTATTTCATTAAAAATATAATAAATAATCAATATAAATATAATTTATTATCACAAGGTTAAAATTGTCTAAAGCGAAAGAAATTGTGTAATACCTAAATATTTGGTTCATGAAAAAGATTATTACTAGGGTTAATAATCTTTTTCGGAATCTTATTCTCATGCTTGATTTGTTTTTATTCCCATCAATCCGGAAAAAATTATTACCAATAGTAGCATTTTTTTGTCAACATTTCGGGAATGTGATTCTCACCCTTGTCTTAGGTATTTGTCAATTCCCACCACCTTGGACAAATTTACCCTTGAAATAATGGTTTTTCTTAATTTATATCATTTCTAGCATATTTAAATGACATAAATTTATTAAATAATTTTATTTTATATTAGTTTAATATTAAAATAGTTTTATACATATTTAAAAAATATTTTAATATTTAAATAAAAGAAAAAAATTATAACTATAAAAATATTTGATAAAATTTAAATAAAGGTATTAGATTGACACTGTTAGTTGCTTTTATAAAAAGATATTTCTTACCGATAAAAAAATTAATTCAAGTTTAAGTTTCTTATTTTGATGCGAGATTCTGAATTTTAAGTTTATGAAAATGAAACTAATATAATTCATTTAAGTTTACTTGAATTTGGTTTCACAATAAATGAGTTAAAACTCAAAATTATAAAATTAACTTATTTTGTATTAAAAAAATAATTATGGACACTTGTTAAAAAAACTCGTTCATTACTAATAAAATAATGTTTGTTTAACAAAAATATATAATCTTGTAACCTTACTTTGATGATTTAAATCTTCTCCTAAGTTTCTCTTCCCATACCGGATCTAGTAATCTTTCTCTCATTAAGTTTAGTCTAATACAAGGATATCCTATACTTGCGCCCGTAAAAGACCTTGAAAGGATCCATTTTGATGCTCCATTGAAAATTGTTATTGTAATCAAACTTGACAAGCGATAGTTATTCATCTCAATTTCTTTTAAAGCCCATGATACAACATAGAATCATATCCTCTAAGTTTTGAATGTGTTTTTTGGGACTAACCATCGGTCATAGGATGAAAAGTTGTGTTGAAATGCAATTTGGTATTCAAAGCCTTATGTATTTTTTTTCACAATCTTATCGTGAACCTTAGATCCATATTTAATATGATCAATGATGGCACTTTATCCAACCTTACTATCTTATTTATAAACTGTGGAAACCTCACGAGAATAAAATCTATACATACATGTAGCGACCTTTTTTTTAAGTGTTAAAAAGTCGCTAGTGGAAAATTGAAAAAATTAGGCATGTCTCAAAATTGAAAAAACTTAGGAAATTTAGGGTTTAGATTGAAAATTGGGGATCGAATTTAAAAATTAGGGATTTTGGAAAATGAAAATCTAGGGTTTCAAAAAATTAGGGGATTTAAAAAAATTAGGTATTGAAATTGGTAATTAAGTTTTTAAAAAGGAATTTGGAATTTAGGTTTAAATTCGAAAGATTAGCGATTTTATTAAAATTGGGAATTTTAGGGATTAAAAGAATGGAATTTGGGAAGTGATTTAAAAATGTTTTGATGAAAACAATTTTGGAAAAGGATTTTAAAAATTGGTTAAAAGAGATTTAAAAAAAAGGGTTGGAGTCGTCACCGGTCACTTTGGTAGATCGGACACCGTAAAAACCAGAGATTCGAATAATGTAGGTTCAAAGAGTCAGTTACGATTAAAAACGAGATTAGCGTTTAAAACCTCCCAAAAATTGGCACGTTTACAAAAATAAGCGCTTAATTAATTTTGGATTTTTCGGTTTAAAGTGGCATTTAAATTACGGTTTGTTTAAAGATTCGAATTTATTTTAATTTTATCGTGTCTTTATCCGAAGGTAAATGCATGCACTGCCACCATTACATTTGGTGGCGGGCTCGTTACGACCGAATAAATGCGTATTAATTAGATTTATTAATTAAGAGGTGTGACATGTAACAAAAGGCATAAGATATATAAGATAAAAATACAAAAACCAAAAGAAAAAGGATAAAGAAAAATAAATGCAACAAAATAAAATGCATGAACAAAGTAAATATATGTTACAATATATACAAAATAAATACGACAAATAAAACTAAAAAAAACATAAACAACATGGTACAATATAATGCAAATGCAACAACAAAAAAAAAGCTAAGACATAAACATTAAAATAAAATACCAACAAAACATGACATAATAAATTAAAAGTATAATAAAATAAATATATGCAAAATGAAAATAAATATGCAACTAAAAATATAAATGCATAAATAAAAGAGTGAATAAATAAAATAAGGGTTAAAATAAAAGAAAAAAATAAGTTTTATTTTTAAACAGTGACCAAATCGAAGTGATCTAAAAACATTCAGACTCTCAAAACACCATTTTTCAGTGAGGAAGGGTCGCGAGAAGAGTTTATAAAAAGTGGAGGGACTTCAAAAGAATTAAACCAATTTTGAAATCACGATTATAACGACATCAGCGATGAAATTGAAAGGAAAAAAGAAGCAAGGACCGCGGGAGGAAATACTTTGGGACAGAGGGCTTTTATGACGACGATAAAACCATTTTCATTTAGTCCCTGAGTATAAAACATGTTCCCCTTTTTTATAACCATTTTAAAACCAAAGAAATAAAAAAAAAACTTTGCTCTCATTGTTCTTCTGGAAACCTAAAACGTTACAAAACATTCAACGTTCTTCTAGGTTTTCCAGGAAAAAAGAACACCGACCACCATGTTTTCCCTTTTTTATAGCTTTTCGGAACCAAAACACCTCGAAAATCCCTTTTTATAGCTTTTCGGAACCTAAAAAACTTCCATTCCTTCTTTAAAACAAAACCAAAATCCTCCCCTTTCTTTGTAAACAATAAATCAAAACCCATTGTTTCAAACGAAAGAAAAAAAAAACGAAGAAAAAAACCTTCTTCCTTCTCTATTCGGGTTCACCCTTGATGGCACGAGGCCGTTGGGATTATCGCCGGAGAAAGAAGGATCTGAGGAAGCCGATGACTCCTAAAAACAAAGGTAAAACAATGGAACCCTCCCCTTTTATTCGAATGCATGCTAAGAGAAAAATGAGGATTTACCTCTGAAATTTCCCTTTTTTTGTATTGATTTGAAAGGTTGGGGAAGAACCCTTTACAATATATATGGCTTCGGTTTTCTTTTATAACCAATCAAAATTAAAAGGGATTAGAGAAAAATGAAAATATCCTATTATGCTATTGGTTCTCTGATGTTTCTTGGATGTATTCGTCTCTGAAATCTCTAAATATTGTTGGCGTTTTGGTTCAGTAATTTCTACAACGTTGGCCGAATTTTCTCTATGAATGTTTGGCATTTTTTGATTCTGAAATTAGCATCGTACGATTTTGAAATGTTTATCTTTTTTTTGTGTGTACGAACGGAGTAACTAGGGGGCCACTAAACATGACCGGCGGCGATCGGACGGCGAGCGGAAAGCGAAGAGTCGCCTGTAGATTCGAAGGTTTGGCGCGTGCACCACACGCGCGCGTGGTAAGTCGAACAGTCAGCGCGTGTAGAGCATGGGAATTCCAGAGGCTTCTTCTACTTTGATCGTCACCGTTAGATTAAATCTTGATCTAACGATACACGTTGAGTTGCGCAAGGGATAAAAGGGTTATTAGATAAGGGTTTATCTGGGTTACACGGTCATGGGCTTGCTGTGTGGACTAAATGTTTTATTTAATTGTGCTTGGGCTGGATGTAGTTAACATATCCGGGCTTGTTGTATTTATTCTTTGGGTTTGTATTTGGAATGTTAAAATTTAATAAACAGGCTTGTTTGTTCTAAAAGTTGGGTTTATTTATTTAACATAAAATTGATATATATAATAATTAATAATAATAATAATATAATGATAATTAACTAAAAAAACGAATAAAGATAATAAAAAAGAATAATAGTATTTTTGATTTTTTCACTTAAATAAATAACAATTACATAATATATATACAAAAGTAGTATATAATATATTTTTTGGATTTTATTTTATAAAAAAATTAGCAAAATTTAAACGATAATAAAAACTAATGAAAAAGAATAAATATAAATAAAAAGTAATAATATTTACATATATAAAAATAAAGACTATTTTATTCGTATTTAAAACGAAAATTAAAACCGAGATTAAACCCAGATAAAATTAGTGATTACAACTGCCCGTCTTTGCTTATCGTTGTAAAACAATGATGAAACAAAGACAAAAAGCACTAATTTTATCCGAATTCCCTGTTTGAAGACTGATCTGTAAGCCCTTTTTTCAAAAGCCTGATAGCCCCTTATGTTCCTTGAACCCCTGATTAGCTCATCATGAACGATATTTCGACCTGAGATCACCTGCACACATTAAAAGAGAAATTTCAGAAGCGAACTTTCATTCCATATTTTGGTATTTCCAGTAAATTTGAGGATTCTGAGCTGCGAGTCCCTCCTATATGAAACCTTAAGCTCTGAACTGTCAGAAAACGTTGATTCTTCCTATATAGAACCAATCTCTGAGAAAGCTTTGAGTTTTTCCTATATAAAACTCTTCACCAAAAGTCTTCGACTTGAGTCTCTCCTATATGAAACCCTAAATCTAGAATTCTGAAATTATTGATCCCTTTTTCATAGAATCCATATCTTTGAGATGCTTTGATTTCTGATCATTGCAGCATCTGATGGTCTCTCACTTTGAGCGTGTGTCGTGGTGGGCAATCCCTCTCTTCGAGCGTATGTCGTGAAACTTATGGAGAAAGGTAAAACTGAGTTGAATGAGCAGCCTAGTGCATCAATGACTAATTTGGTTGAAACTGATAATCAAAAGGGTTCAGCTATTGAATCTTTTACATTGATGATATAACCCCCTCGACCCGATGTAGACGCCCTCGACTCGAATGAGCTACATGGGGAATACCGAGGCTAATCCGGTGACTCACCCTAATAAACAACCCTAAAAAGTTTTCTTTTGTCTTTTTCTAAATGCATTAATTATATCCTACATGTTCATGCAAGGACTGAGTTCATTTACAGCGAAAATTAATGAGAAACGAGTCCTAATTAAACCGAACAAGTTTTAGGGACCTAATTGTAATTTTTCATATAATTGTCATCTAAATGTGAAATTAAAGTTACCAATTCTTAATTAAGTATATTTCATGCTTGCATGTAAATTTTTAGCTTAAAATAATGTCTACAAGTCATCTAATTGTATTCTTAGAGTTTAGTGACTAAAATGTAAAGTTTTAAAGTTTAACATAGCCTATAACAACTTTAACTGCCAGGGGTATCGAAAAAGACCTTACCAGTTTCGATACCGTCGTAAAAGAAAAAGGGGTATCGAAACATGTACTAATTATTTCGATACGTCATCGATAACTCATTCAATTACCTACGCGATAAGCTCGTGTTTCGATATGCCTTAAGGACCGTTTCGATACCATTTATTATTGTAAAGGTCGGTATCAAAACCAAAATGATGTGTATCAATACGCCTGCTGAATTTCATACAACTGTTTCGAAACCAGTTCATGTGGTTTCGATACCCACGTTTAATTTCTCATAAATCTAACATGTTTTTGCCTAGGTATCAATACCCTATGAAGAGGTATCGAATACCCCTACCCAGAAACTGTAGAATACTCAATTTTCATGCTTTAAAAGGAAATCAAAGGTTCTCTAGATGCATTATAGTACCTAAGTGTATGGTCCACATCTTAAAACTAGTTCTCTAGATGCAATTCATCCTAGGCAGAATAAGTATCAAACCATATAAGTCCATTCAAAAGTATCCAATAATTAACAAGGAGACATGTATTCCAATCAAGTACTTCATTTTAGTCAAGAACATAACAAGGGATAAATTCCACATTCAAACCTCAATATCATAAATCCAAGTATCCCCAAAAGCTCATAGTTCAATGATAATTCATAATAGTATATAGTTCCTATCTTCATTGCTCTCTACAACCTAAGGTTCCAAAATAAAGTCACATACTCAAACTAAATATGAAAAAGCACGATTTAGGCTCCCCTTGCTTCTTCAGAAAACTTTCTCACTACTTGTATGCATTGTATGGAAAAGGAGAATGGTTAGGCTATAACTTAGTGAGGTATTCATAAAACACTTTAAACTACATGCAAGCAGCCCATAGTATGCGGAAATCAACAGTGAAAACCAATTTAAAAGCCAAGTCATACTCTCATTAAAATATTCATTCTTGGCCAAGTAATTCCATCAGAAGTAAAAATCAGCAAGTGCCTCATCACATGGCACAAATTCAGAAAACCAAAGTTTGAAAAACGTTTGAACTATCATAAAACCCTCGAGATCTCTATTTGCAATAAAATCAAAGAAAGACTTACACTTGCGTTTTCTCACGTTGGTATTAGTGATCCAATTAGTCTTACCTCTAATTGTTGGGATAAACAGAACACGCATGATTAACATACAAGGCATGAGGCCAAATCGCCGACATGCCACGTATGAGAGCCAATCGCCACTCATACCACGTGTGAAGGCTAATCGCCTAATCACACCCATGATGGATTAACTCCAATCATGAAATCTCACCTTAGTATACGAGATAAGAAACACTTACATGTAATACAACACATATATCATAATATAAGTATTAACTTTAATGCATCATCAAGGCATTTAATACACGTACGCATTTTATAAATTCAGTACACTCTCATCCTATTGATCGATCAACTTATCCCTATTAACATCAACTTAATAACCAACACAAACCAATACCAAAGCTCAAGTTTTTCATTAAAAACAGTAAGTAATTTACTCGCGTCCCATTAACTCATGCTTTAATCATAAAAACCGTTAAAACCACATATATCATATTTTTGAAAAAAAAATCGTGGGAGCCTTAACCAATGTAAAAACAATCCTCTGAGTATTTAAAATACATGCATAAACAATTATGCAAAATATCGTACGAGTATGATTTTTAACATAGCAAACAAGCATATTATGGGAAAATCTTTAGAGAGCTTAACGTAAAACTTACTTTGGAGTATAGGGAGGTTTATCAAACCATCCCTACACTCCCAATACTTTGAAAAACTTATTTAAAATACTGTCGAAGCAGCCCACTCTCAAATCCATTTATCAATAATCGATTACTTATGCAACAAGTCACTGAATCGATCTGAAACTCTTCAAACGAGATCACCCACTTCTTATCATGTTTCAAACATAAAAAAATAAGTATTTAGTTGCACACAATAAATCCCAAGTCGGACAACCACTTAAACCTATCAAAACCTTAACCAAAAACTTTCTGATGCCCACCAAACTTCTCCTAAACCTTTAGTCCGAGATTAGGTATTTTAAAAAAAATTATAAACATCCTAAAAATTCAAAAATCATACTTTTAGGATCCAAAAACAATGAGTAAAAAACCTTGAATAAAAATTATTATTTTTTACCCAAAAATCGAGTTTTCAAAAACAAAGGATTAAAGACATTTTTACCAAGCCAAGAAATTGAGAATTTCATTAAAGAACTTCTAAATTCTAGAGAGTGGATGAAATATCACCTCCAAAACTGATCCAATTGCTTTCCGAGCTTTAAAACGTGAAAACGATGAGAAAACTAAAATTTTAAAGAGGAAAAAGTTATATTAATTATTCAAAATGAAATTAGATGAAAAATAAAAGGGTTTTACCTTTAAAGTTGGTTGATTGACTGCCTCCAATGAGAGAAAATGAAAATTATAAAATTAGGTTAGGTTTATAATGTTTAAATAGTATTTTTAGAGTTAAAAATCTAGTTTAATTAGTTATTTGAATTAAAGTATAATTTTTGGATTTAATTAATTAAAAATTTGAAAACCTAGATCAGGTAGGATAAAATTGGATTAAATCCCCTCAAAGATTCAAAGTTTCATCTTGTTTTATAAAATTATCCTCAAATTTTCAATTTTTACAAAACAGTGACTAATTTTAAAATCTTAGGGTTTCAAGGGTCAAATTTCGAAATTGAATTGACCAAGGTCAATTATATATTAAATAATGATTTTAATAAAATTTTCTATAATTTATTTTGACCAAAAATTAATTTTTAAGAATTTAATCTTGAACTAGGCTTAACCGGCTAAATAGGCCCATTAACTCCTATGCCCAATTTTGGGGTGTTACAGATGAACTTAGCATAAAAGTTTATTTGTCTTAAGTTTGATGGTTTTGATTTTAGGGATTGGTTGTATAAAATAGAACAATATTTTGAGGCTGAAAACATCCTTAAACATTCTAAAGTGCATATTGTTATGTTACATTTGGAGGATATAGCATTACATTGACACCAGTTTTAACTAAGTCTCATGAAAACTTACATTTGATATCATGGAGAGAGTATCTAGAATGGATACATGAGAGGTTCACTCCAAGGAGTTTTGATGACCCTTTTGTTGATCTAGTGACTCTACAACAAAGGGAAGATATATCTGTGAAATAATTTTATGAAGAGTTTATCACTTTGGTAAACCAGGTTTAGTTACCTGATGATTACATCCTCAGTATATTTAAGAATCACCTGTGGTTGAAAATTAGTTAATTGGTGAAATTGTTACAACCTATTTTAGCATTGTCTAATTTTTCAGAAGTTTTTATTATAGAAACTGATGCTTCAGATCAAGGTGTGGGTCTAGTGTTGGTGAAACAAGGAAGAACATTGGTTTATTTCAGTAAGGGGATGGGACCTAAATACCAAAGCTTCTATGTGTATGAAAAGAAAATGGTAGCTATATTGTTTGCTGTTAAAAAATGGGTTGCATACCTGACTAGAAGACATTTTGTGATCAAGACAAACCACCAAAGCCTAAGGTTCTCAATTGCAAATCAGGATATTACTCTTTTTAAGCAGAAATAGGCAATTGATATGATAGAATATGACTATGAAGTGCAATATAGGAAGGGTAGCTCCAACATTGTGGTTGATGTGTTATCTAGGAGACTAGAGATAAGTAGTTGTTTGACTTTGATAGTACATCATTCTAACAATGATTTGACGGAACAGGTAAAAGCTTCAAGGCAAAATAATGAGAGACTTTACGAAATCATTAAGACTTTGGAAGAAGGATATCAGAAGTATAGAAAATACAGTTAGGATGGAAGATTATTGAAAATAAAAGGAAAGTTGATAGTAGGCAGCAATGGTGAACTGAGAACAAAATTAATTAAGTTTTTTCATGGAAGTTTCTCGGGAGGACATTCAGGAGCTCATACAACCATCCACAGGTTAGGCATTGTTTTCTAATATAAAGGAATGAGTAAAGAATTCAAAAATTTAGTTAGAGAATACATGGTTTATAAGAAAAACAAAAAAGATTTACAGCATCCAAGAGGATTATTACAACCACTTCCTATTCCTGAAATAATTTGGGAATATATCAGTATAAACTTCATTGAGGGACAACTTATGTCTAGAAAGAAGAATTGTATACTGGTTCTGATTGATCGACTAACTAAATATGAAATTTTTTTGGTCATGGCACATTCCTTTATTACTCATGATATAGATAATGTTTTTTTAAAAATGTCTTCAAATTGCATGGTTAGTCAAATACCATTATTTGTGACAGAGACATAATCTTCATAAGCACTTTTTGAAAGGAACTTGATGAGATCTAGGAATTCCTATGTGTTTGCAATGCAAGCATTCACCTTTTGCCAAATTGTAGTATTTTAGAAGATTGATCTCACGAGGATTGACGTTACTTATGCAATTTATTGTTCCTACACAATAGAAAATTAAATGCAAAAATAATTGAGTTTGTATTATAACTAAACTAAGAAAACTAATTAAAGCAATAAAGATAAATGATCAAGAAATCAAGGATGAAGAAGTGGTTTAGGTTAGATTGCTTGGTAGTGTGGAACCAGAATGTAATTGTCTCATTCTTATAATATTATAGGTTAAAGTGCCACCTTGGCGGGCCATTGAAGGGTTGCATTAGCTACCTCGACGGGTTATGCCTTGTGGACAAATCAACAATTCATAGTTTGACAGAGCATCCTTAATTACCTCCTCCTTATCCCTAATTTGGAGTATTCTTAATGGTTAAGTCTTGATAATACCTTCTGACATGAATTAAGGGTGAACAAAAATTGATGATATGCTTCCTTTTAGTCGCTGAAATCCTAGTCGGATTAGCCAATGTCTTAGAGAAAAGATTGTATTCTCTCATTTTTTTAGCCTAACTATCCCTATTCAAGACAAATGGGTTTTTCCTCGCAAACTTATCTTCCGAGCTCGTATTCAAGAAAGAGTATGAATCAAGAGAGAATAAAATATGAATCAAGAACTTGCATTAATAAGAACTAAAAAATTACAAAGTTTGTTCCATAACTACTCCACACACTAACCTAATCCCCAAGGAGGTGATGGAGGAAATTTAGAGTTTTCTATGAATACTTGATTTCGAGATATCCTCCTCTCTACATAGGCTATGGTATTTACAGGCTAGGCCTAAGGCAAACCTTTCCAAAGTAGGAATTTAACTTGGAATAAAATACAACTTAAGTACATAAATAAAAGATCTTTATTTTATTTCCTAGTTTATTCTTATTAGGATTATTTTCTCACTTGGCTTTAACCTTGACTTTCATGAATTTTCCAACTTCGATTTCTATGTCGCTTGTCTTAAAACGTCTACCTTGTTTTTCTCTTCAGATCAACTATCATATCAACATTTATTTTTCAGGTGTTGCCTCGACATCAATTGCCATGGCGAGTTGCTGTCAGAACAGTTGTTGTACTTTTCTCGAATTGGAACTAAATTAGTATAGTTCTCTTGGCCTGGTTTGATTTACTCATTCCTCAGCGTAGCATGTCTCTACAATGTTTGGTGACAAACCTCAACTATAGTTACCATCTTACTGCCTTGGCAACTTGCCACCGAGGCAACCTTCCGCTGTGGCATTTTTTCACCGAAACAACCTTCCGCTGAGGCAAACTTCCTTCATGACAACCTTCTACTAAGGCATTTTACCTATCAGTGCATAAAAACAACAATACCTTTTTCTTCCAAATATTGTATAAATTATATATTTAAGTGCATTAATGCTGAACTGTAGAGAATATGCAGAAATGACTCATAATCCCACTCAATTGACTCTAAAACTAACAATAGTTATAATAAAAGGGGCCTATAAATGGGACTTTTATGAACTTATCAAATACCCCCAAACTCGAACTATTGTTTTTCCTCAAGAAATGGAAAATAAACTAAATTAATAATTTTTATGGCAATATGTCCTCCTATTTGTCGCGACGGGATTCCATTCTTTTGCTTTGTCTCTTCTAGACTCTAGGATTTCCTCGAAACTTTACAATGAGTCTCGTGAGTTTGTGTTTGGCTATAACAAAGTTGGTTTTCTGAGTTCTAATCTTTTTTTAGATCAATACTCCGGACTTAGAATTTTGTTCTAGTTTTCTTTTTCCCTAAACTTTCAATAAATACATGTGTGGGTATATATATATAATTCTTGAGCCGGTTTCGGGCACCTCAATTGTTAAATTATTCCTACAAGAGCCAATTTCGGGCACCTCTAGTAAGTGGGAAAAACTATTAAGTCTTAGAGCCTATGATGTGCACCTCCAAAGACTGCATTAGAGTCGGTGATAGGAACATCTGGTTATAATCTAAAGTCTAAGTCTCTATTGTTTTTTTAAGGAAAAGAACTCCTAAAATCAAATAAGTTCGGCAGTGTTTATATTTTCAAGCTCATATTACTGTCAAGGCAGCATACTTCATAAAAATCTTAAACTTATTATTTTTTTTTTTTGCATAAATAAACTAATTAAAGGTCACTTGGGACTTGGCATATTTGACAATAAAAATATTGACATTGCTTCCCCAAACTCAAGGTATGCATTGCCTCAATGTATGAATATGAACACAAGACAATAATAATAGAAAAAAATAAAAATAGAAATCAATAGATGAGAAAGTTACATTTATATGTCGCGTTGGCCTTTTTTGTATCTTGAGGATCATCAGTTTCTATAGAGTTTGTAGAGAGAGAAAAAAGAATAAGAAGAAAAAAACTGCAATGAAAAAAATAATGAACTATGAAGCAAAACGGGAGAGATGGAGTTCTTTAGCAACAAACCCGCCGTCACTTGCATTTGGGCGGCCAGACCGCCTTGGCTGCTTCTTGGGTTAGACGGTGGGCTTGAGTTTTGGGTCGTTTTACGTGCTTCATGGCTTCTCCTTCTTGGATTTCCTTCCTAAAATAAAAAAATAACTCAAAGATAATTAAACTAGTTTCCTAAAACAAATTAATAATGCAAGAAATATAAATCGGAAAGTTAGAATCGTCAATCCCCGACAACGACGCCAAACTTAGTGAGGCTTAGGAAGTCCTATGCGTTTACGACGCAAACATCCACCTTTTGTCAATTTGTAGTATTTTAGATGTCGTTATCATGAGGACTAACGTTACTTATGCAATTTGTTGTTCCTAAACAATAGAAAATTAAATGCACAAATAATTGAGTTTGTATTATAACTAAACTAAGAAAAATAATTAAAGAAATAAATATAAATGATCAAGAAATCAAGGATGGAGAAGTGTGTCAAGTTAGATTCCTTCGTAGTGTGGATTCAGAATGTAATTGTCTCGTTCTTATAATACTATAGGTTGAAGTGTCACCTCGGCGGATCTCTGAAGGGTCGCCTTAGCTGCTTCGGTGAGTTATGCCTTGTCGAAAAATCAACAATTCATAGTTCGACAGAGTATTCTTAATTGCCTCGTTCTTATCCCTAATTTGGAGTATTATTGAATGTCATGTCTTGATAATACCTCCCGACGTGAATCAAGAGTGAACAACAACCTATCGTATACTTCATTTTAGTCGCTGAAATCCTAATCGGATTAGCTAATGCCCAAGAGAAAAAGACCGTAATATCTCATTTCGTGAGCCTAACTATCCCTAGTCTAGACAAATGGATTTTACCTCGCAAACTTATCTTCCAAGCTCATATGCAAGAAAATGTATGAACCAAGAGAGAATAAACTATAAATAAAGAATTTTCATTAATAAGAACTAAGCAAATTACAAACTTTCTTCCACAACTATTCCACAAACTAGCCTAAGCCTCAAGGAGGTGATGGAGGAAGTTTAGGGTTTTCTATGAATACTTAATTTCGAGATATCTTCCTCTCTACATAGGCTATGGTATTTATAAGCTAGGACTAGGTCAAACCTTTCCAAATTAGGAATTCAAGTTGGAATAAAATACAACTTAAGTACATAAATAAAAGATTTTCATTTTATTTTCTAGTTTATTCCTATTAGGATTTTTTTCCAACGTGGCTTTGACCTCGACTTTTCATGAGTTTTCCAGCTCTAATTTCTATGTCACTTGTCTTAAAACGTCCACCTTATTTTTCTCTTCAGATCTTCTATCATATCAACTTTTGTTTTCCAGGTGTTGCCTCGGCATCAGTTGTCATGGCGAGTTGCTTTCGTAACAGTTGTTATACTTTTCTCAACTTGGAACTGCGTTAGTACAGTTCTCTTAGCCTGGTTTGATCTTCACATTCCTCAGCGTAGCATGTGTCTACAATGTCTGGTGATAAATCTCGACTGTAGTTGCCATATGCTGTCTTGGAAACTTACCGTCGAGGAAACCTTCCGCCTTGGCATTATGCTGCCGAGGTAACCTTCCGCTTTGGCATTTTTTCGTTGAGGCAACCTTACACTATGGCAACCTTCTACTGAGGCATTTTACCTGTTAGGGAATAAAAACAAAAGCAATACCTTTTTCTCCCAAATTTTGAATAAATTATATATTTAAGTGCATTAATGTTGAATTGTAGACAATATGTAGAAATGATAATCTCACTCAATTGGCTCGAAAACTAACAATAGTTATAATAAAAGGGACCTATAAAATAAGACTTTTATGCACTTATCAGGAGCTATTTGAAAAAATAGGAGTAACAGTGATGCCCTCCACTGTCTACCATCCTGAAATTGATGGGCAAACAGAGAGATTGAATCAGCTTCTTAAGACTTACCTAAGGTGCATGACAGAAAATAGGCTTAGGGAGTGGGGAAGTGGCTGTAGTTAGTTGAGTGGTGGTACAATACCACTTTCCATTCTGCTATCCAGGTAACTCTTCATCAAGCATTGTATGGCCAAGCTTCCTCAGTACATCTTTCTTACATTGCTGGTGAGTCATTAGTAGCTGCTATTGATAAGAGTTTATAGTAGATAGAAGCGGCCATTAAAATGTTTATATTCTATATAACAATTGCTCAAGACAGAATAAAATCTTAGGCATGCAAAGGAAAGAGGGAGTATGAGTTGAGAATTAGAATTTTGGTCTTTTTGAAGCTTTAACCTTATAGAAAATAAACTGTCAATGTAAGGAACTGTCAAAAATTAGCTCCTAAATGGATTAGATCATTTCTGGTGATTGACAAAATGAGAAAAGTAGGCTAAAAGTTGTAGTTGCTAGAAAATTTTAAAATACATCTAGTGTTTTATGTATCACAGTTGAAGAAAAGGGTTAGAACAGAATTAGTGCAGGCTCAATTACCAATTGTTGGTCCTGATGAAAGTATGTGCAAGGAGACATCAAAGATTTTGGATAGAAGGATTGAAAAACGGGTAACCGAGCTGTCACAAAAGTCCTAGTGAAATGGATCAATTATTTTCCTAAAGATGCTACTTGAGAGGTGTTAGATCAGTAACAATTTCTAAATTTCCATCCTTTAAGTCAAGGATAACTTAAAGAAAAGAGTAATGTAACAATTGAAATTTTATTTAACGGTTGAAAAATTAAATATTTGTTATTTTTGTCTTTTTTTTTCAAGGTTATTAAGTTGTTATAGTTTTTTAGGCAAATGCAACGTTTTGATTTGTGTATAACCAAAACACACTCGTTTGATTTATGTAGATAAAAAAAAAAAAAAAAAAAAAAAAAAAAAAAAAAAACTAAAGAATGAATCGGTTATGAATATGATGATGCAGATTTTCCTTATGTGAATTTTTTCTTCTTCTTCTCTCAACCCAATCTTCACTATTCTCTCATTCTTCTCTATTTTTCTTTAAGTTCTGTTACACCCCTATTAAAAAAGTTTCTTCATTTTCATCCCCTCTCTTCATGGATCTCCTTGTCATTTCCCTTCTCTTTCTTTTCCTGCAACTATGCTAAGTCTGGTGGAGATGTTGAGGAGATTCAAGCAGCTGCAACGGTGCCAGTAATGAAAGTGTAGTCTTGAGCTTGGTTCGAAGATTTCGGTTTCCTTTGTTCCTTATTTCTCAACGCTTTCATTGAGGAAGAAATGTTCCGGTTCTTTTCCATGGCTTCATCCATCTCCATTTCTTCTTGTCTGCACTCTTCACTACAGAAAGGCGTATCACCTCTGCAAGATTTTAACAATAATAATACAAAATCAGCAAACCAAATCTGCATTTGGTTAGCCCCAAATGGCCTCTTGCAAAGAAAGCAATACATATGGACTAACCTATACATAAAGATGTCTCGGTTAGCCCCAAGTGGACTCTTGCAAAGAAAGCAAGCATCCAAGAAATGTGGCCGATGATCTTCGACTCCGCCATCGTAAAACTTGGCAGACCACGGGGACGAAACTAAAGAAGAATAAGACGATGATGTCAAATTCCCCAAACTTTTCCTCCTTGTGTAACGAAAATGATGAGTTGAGAAAAACCCATTTTGGTAATGGGGTTCTGAATATCCAGCTTCCTTATCTGCAAGAGAAGCCAACCCATCATCTTCTTCGATGAAACAAGGCCTGTTTGAAGAACCAGAATGGTCCATTTAATATTTTAGGAAGTTTTTGGGTATCTGAAGGAAGAGGGTGAAAGTAAAGAGAAGATGTTTAGAGGAGAAGGAAGAGGATGATGAGTGGGTGTCTGGGTGAACAGAAGAGTGTTAGAATTCTTATATAGGAAAGTTTTGTTCTTTGTTGAGAAAAAGATTACCAACAAACAGCAGGTTTAAAGAATCCGTGCAGGTGAATCAATTGGCTTACAAGTATCTGCGGCAATTACTTCCCTTCATGTTTTATTACCATTTGTTTGGACTTTAAATACAAAAATGCCATTGATTTTGATAAACATGAATAATATTTTTTTATGAAAATCAATTTAAAATAAATAAATAAATTCACATTATTCATTAAATGTAAGTATTTGATTAAGTTAAGTTAAAAAAAATTAAATTAATAGAATTGATTAATCATATTTTATAACATAAATTTTATTTAAATTTTTTCGTGTCAAATTATTTGAATTTTTACTCAAATTTAATTATAAATTTTTATAATTTTATTATGTTAATTGATTTCTATTTAAACGATTTTCTATAATCATATAAAATATATGTATCATATACAAATCGTATAATGTGATACACATGTAGAATAACTAAGAGACTTGATTTGAACTTAAAAAGCGATTCATTAATTGTAATTTTTTATTTATTTGAGTCTTGTTATATAACTCAAAATTTTATTTAAATATTTTTAATCAAATTTATAAAATTATAATTCGATTCAAATCAAAATAAAAATTTCTATATAAGTCAAATAAAAAAATAAAATTTTTGAATTATATAACTCTACAATTTATATTAAAAATAGTTAACAACTAACATGAATTAATTCAATTAGTTGAGTACTCATTACTAACTTGACGATCATTAAAACTATTGTGTTAAACATTTAAGTAAAACATATTGATGATAAAAATCTTACTAGTTCTTACGGAGAATCTTAATATAAAAAATCTTACATATAACATGATGAAGTGCTGATGATGACAACACAATGGCAATTTGGTGATTTGCCAAAGAAGAAGGGGTGAGAAAAAAGTTTGGAAGGTCACTAGTATTCTGTGAGAAAATGGAGTATTCAAAAACAGGCCCCACGCGCCTACCGTGCACGTTAACGTAACGACCGCATTGCTCCAACGACGGTTTGGTTTTACCAATTACCTACCTCGACATTGTGTTTAACCGAGTATAACCGATTTCTTGTTTTGTCTCTTTAAGGAGAAATTATATCATGGGTCAGTTCCACCACGTCATTTATGAGATCAACTAATAAAATCTATTCACCTTATTATTTTTTAATTTTTCAAGTAAAAAATCACTTGGAAAAAAATATAACATGAAAAGATGAATAGTTTTTATTAGTCGGTCCAATTGACACGTGATAGGACTGACCATGATATAATTTTTCCTCCATAACAACTAGAAAGTACAACGGTTTTCTTAAGGTTTAAATAAAAAAATAAAACCTTAGATTATGTATTTATTTTTGTCATTAAATTATTAGTTTAAATAAAAATAGATTTAATTATAAAATATATATTTTATAATAAGTGATTAAAATATTTTTTAATAGAAATAGATGTTAAAGTTTTAATTTTTTAAATAAGTGTCAAAACAAACGCTTTAATTGACTTGAAAATAAGTTAAAAAGTAAACTTTTTGAAAAAAAAAACTCTAGATACTTATTTTAGAAAGAAAAAAACCTATTGAAAAAAAAAACATAGTTTGAGAACTTATTTTGTGTAGGTAGAACCAAAAAACTAAGTGTTCAAATTATATCTCTTTTGAATTTAAGTGTCTAGGGTGTTTTTTACTAAAAATAGATACCTAATATTTACAGTGTTTCTATTTTAAGTGCCTAATAGTTAACCATCATTTTAGAAAAATCTATTAATCAATCAATGTTTGATATACGATAATAATTTTATTTTAATATTTAAAAATAATAATTTTTAAAAAATCCAAAAATTTCCAATTTTATAAAATGATCTTTAAATTCCTAAAATTTTTCAAACCTAACCCTTAAATTGCATATACATTCACCGCATGTTGCTAACTTTGAGCATATCCTTTTGATCGTCGGACTTAGTTGATCATTTTTTACCAACATGGTATTGTCAGAAACAACGAATGAAATATCAATTAAATTTCGATTTTGCATTAGACATTCGGTTGGAACTCGTTCGTTGTTTTCGGCTATGTCACATTAGAGAAAAATCGAATAGGCCTAAAGACCAAAGTGGTGTGCTTAGGGGCGAGGAATGAATGTAATTTAGCGGTTTAGGTTTAAAAAATTTATGGATTTGGATATTGTTTTTGTAAAACTTAGAGAATTTTGAGATTTTTTTTAAAATATATTGTAATATGTAAAAAATTGTTATAACTTTTTAATTTTGAAAAAATTAAAATAAATATGTCATAAATCATGTTTTGATTGGCTACTAGATTATTTTTTAATAGTAGTTAACTACTAAACACCTGGAATTATAATGCTATAAACTTTGGATACCTCTTTTTTAAAAAAAAATGTTTTAGGCACCTAAAGTTTAAAATATGTATAGTTTGGATATTTATTTTTTATTTAAAACTAAATTAATTTTTTTCGAAATAGGTATATAATCTATTATTTTTGGTCACTTTAAGTTTGTTGATTATCTAAATCAAAAAAATATTTTGGACAATACGATATTGATATGTCACAATTTTTTTAACCAGTATATAGTTAGAGAGTCCAAATAAAAAATGACATAGTTTAAATATTTATTTTTAATAAAAAAATATTTTAAGAATTTAAAATGATAAGAAATAACAATTTTGGTACTTTTAATTTATGGTCTAAAAAATCATAATTTAAAGGTTGAATTTTCATTTAAGCTTTTTTTTAATTTAAGTTAAAATTTATTAATTGAATAATTTGGTATAGAAAAAATTTATATGCTTTAGTGGTGTAATTTTTTTTAACAAGAATTTTATTTTTTGGGTTTAGAGTTTATTATTAGGATTTTATGTAATTTGGTTTTAAGGTTTTGTGTAGCAACTAATTTTCGCATAAAAAACGTTTCCCAGGTTTGTTGAAAATTTTGATTTAAGGGAGAATTCTTATAAAAAGTATTTTAAAATAAAATTTGAATTTAATCATCGGTTACTTAGATAAAGTAGATCAGACATCAAAAAAAATCATAAATATTAAATTCGAAAGTCGATTACGACTGAGAAATGGTTCACCTCTTCACCACCATGCCTCCAAATAGATAATTAGGGGTTCATATCACATTTATCGAGAAAAAAAATTTAATCTAATTTATTTTTTAATCTGTAATGGATAAATGTATGGCCATACAATTTTAATATATATATAAAAAATCTCATAATTTACTATACCAAAAATATATATTTACTATACCAAAAATATATGACCTTTGAAAACCCAGAACATCGAGAAATTATATTATGGGATATTTCCACCACGTCATTTATGAGACCGGCCAATAAAAAACATCCACTTAATTATTTTTTTCACCTCATCATTTTTACCAAGTGAATCTTCACTTGGTAAAAACTGTTTTAAACTTAAATTATAATAAATGTTAGTGAAGATTTACTTAGTAAAAATGATGAGGTAAAAAAAATAATTAAGTGGATATTTTTTATTGGTCGGTCCCATAGATAACGTGGTAAAAATATCCCATAATATAATTTCTCCAGAACAACACTCCATTAAAAATACCAAAACCTTGAGACCTAAGTCTAAACATTTCCAATACATGAGCAAATAAACATGATACAAAACAAATATGTATGAACAATAATTAAAAAAAATGAAAGACATGAATATAAAATAAGTGTGCATGTATATATATATATATAGTACTATATTAATATAATTGATTTGTCAAAAAAACATAATTGAAAAAAAAAAGATTATTTACGTATACTAAACAAGAATAATTATGGAAATAAACATAAATATAATCCATAAAGGAAAATTCCCACTAATGTTGCATAAAAAATAAAAATTCCTACAATATTATGCTTTGAGTGGAATTGAAGATGGATTCAATTTTTTGGTTAAAAATAAATGATTCTGTCATTGAACAACGATTTTTAATTTTTAGTTAAAAATAAAAATTCCTATAAAAAAGAAAAAATGCAAGACATGAATACAAAATAAGTTGTTTTATAGTGAAATTGAGGATGGATTCAAATTTTCGATTAAAAATAAATAATTCCATCATTGAATAATGATTTTTAATTTTTGATTAAAAATGGATTCAAATGAATCTTTCTTATAATACTTTGAGTGGATCGAATGATCAATCTTTGTCAAGAGGGGTGAATTGACCTTTTTAAAATTGAAGGGAGCAAATGGAAAGATTTATAGTAGTTCAAGCATCGAACAAGCTCTACATCCACTACCTTAACTTCCACTAAGGATTTTCAAACAATTCACTAATACGAATTCGTCCCCTTTTCTAGGATAGGATGTAACCATTATAACAAGTCAATCTTTCTACCCAAATATTGGCTAAACACACAAAGTTACAAGGAATGAAAATTGACAATTTGAATTTTCTCTCACAAGAAGAATATTGCCAAATTACAATAAAACACTCCTCAAAGTCATGTACTAAGATTACAATGAAAAACAAATGACTTGGGTGTACAAGATATGATAATAAAGTGCGTGGAGTTAGATTGATTGCTTGAATATTCCTTGGAGGTTCAATAGTTGTTGAAGCTTTTGAGGCTTGTATTTATATCATCTCATTGAATTTTAACAGTTGGGATGGTTGGGATCATCAATATACTCATTGGGAGACTTTCTTCCCACCATAAATGCACTTTTGTAACCTGTTGTATCGATACACGAAACTCCTATATCGAAATAGTGCTAAAATAGAAAGAGTCGATATTTGCATTAAATAAGATGCATATCAATAAGCGTAACAATTGTATCAAAAATGGGAAGCCTTAAAAACGGGGGCATATCAAAACAATTTGGAGTTGTGTTGAGTTGATCAATCGATGGAATTGGCCAAGAGGAGATGAATTCACATTTTAAAAATTTTATGGAATATTTGGTAAAAAAGTGAGAAATGAAGAACGCAATAATTTATAGTGGTTCAAGCTTCGAACAAGATCTACATCCACTACCTTAGCTTCCACTAAGGATTTTCAACCTAATTTACTACAAAGTTGTATCAAAACTTTTTCAAATCGGTTAACAAACTTTTAAAGTTTTACCTGTCAAACAACGGTCAAAACATTTAATTCTAAAATAGTCATTTGGAAAAGTTGACCGGTATCGAAATGATGATGTGGCATATCTAAACGGCTTGAATTTTTTATTTATTTTCATAAAATACAGGACGGTATTAAAACAACCAATGGTTGTATCGAAACAGTCAATGGTTGTATCGAAACAACCAATGGTTGTATCGAAATGCATGTTTCAATACCAACTTTAAGTGTTTCAAAACCAAATCTTACAATTTTAAAACGTATCAAAACGTTCATAGACAGTGTCGAAATGCCTGTTAAAATTTGAAGAACTTAGTTAAAATTTTGAAGGTCGTATCGAAACCAATTTCAGGCGTATCGAAACGCCTTTAACAAAAACAAAAGTTTGACTTAAAAAATACTTATAATTTTTTTGTGTGTGTTCTTGGTTTGACTTAAAGTTATTTGTTTGACTTAAGGACTTAAAAATTTATTCAAATTGGTCTTTTAACTTCTTAGTTTTACAATTTCCTCCTTTTTAATATAATAAAATCCAAAATAAATTTTTAAGTTAAAACTCCCAAAACTCCTAAATATTTGCATAGGTTTGAAAAATTTTGTTTTAAATACTTATTTCCTTTTTTGTTAGATCAAAATCAAAGATACAAAGGGTATAGATAAAGAATAAACCAAGCAAACAATTATAATTCAAACATAAACCATAGCATTAATAATAAAATCCAACTTAAACATAATGTCAGTGCATAGTACTTAGAAAGAAATAACATAAGTGCATAAGTTCATAAAACATGAAATGAATGAAAATGCAATCTTAATACTAAAACATAACTAGTCCTAAGAAAGATATAAGCAAAAACTAAAAATAGCTAAGAAATTACTCATCTCCATCATCACCCTCATCACCATCTTCACCATCACCATATTCATCATCAATACTAGAATCCTTCGGAGTATTAGAATGACATCACTCATCATGGAAGGCTCCAAGAGACATCCACAAAGATAGATGTTGAGCTTTTATATCGGTAAAATGAGTGTTGAACCTATTGTAGATGGCACCAAAACCGGTTATCATTTGATTCCCTAAACTTGCGAATTGAGATGTGAGAAAGTCCATGAGGTCGACATTAGGAACAAGTTGGTTGACCGGTTCGGGATTAATAGGTGGAGGAAGAGGTTCATGTCTATGAACCCATTCGTGTCCAATGTATTGAAAGTGAGAACGATTTAGGGAGATCTCACCTATTGGCTCTTTCACCGACTCCACAAGGTTATAAGAACAATCTATCCCCAAATGCATAAAAAGAGCACTTAAAGCACAAGCATAGGAGAATGATCGAACATGTGGTGTGTGGCGGTTTGAACTTGCCAAACTAGATCGGCAAAGATAATTTTTGCTAGATTGGTATGTTTACCTTGACGAAAGCAATTGATCCAAAAACCGTCAACTTGACGAATCCATAAATATTTTCCATTTGATGGACAAAGCCACCAAGTGATGATCAAGTGCAAGAACCGATCATGGACATCAAGATTGATGACGGATCCGGTAAATGTATCAAGAAAATTCTCATCTTCGATGCCTTGATCCTCTAGTCCGAAAGCATCATAAATTTCTTTGACATCAAAAAGGAAACGTCTTCCCATAAAATAGGAATCAAGAGCCACCACTTGAGATTTGTCCTTCGAAAAGATGCAAGTGGCATTGCATTAAAAGATAAGAACAAGGGTCGAAAAGAACTTTCCGGTTAGGGTAGGAATTTCATGAACTTCCACCGGCGAAAGAGGTGTAGATAGAGAAACTAGAACCTTTCTGAATCCATAAAGACAATATCCAGACATCGTTCTTTCTCAAGCTTGTTGTTCCTATATTGTTGAAAGTGATCATATTTGATACGATATTCAAAACACTCTCCATAAACATTTTGAAGATCGGTTCGGGTAGGTTGGGCTACGGCGTTTGAGGAAATTGCACCCTCGATTTGTTGACGTTTTTTCTGTACCATAAACTAAGGGGAAAAATTAAGATTATTTTAGGCACAATAAAACCATATATGCAAAATAAATCTTATTTAATCATATTAATCAATAATTCAAGGATATGAAAATTTTAAAAACAATAAACAAAGAAAATATTTTATACTCGAATGAAATTTTTTTGATTTTTGAAAAACTTTGTTGGGATTTTAAAAACCCACACAAAAATTAAGTATAAACTATACAAAAACTTAATTTTAACAACATAAAATCAACCGAAAATAAAGATTTTTGAACAATACCTTGATTAGGATTAGGAGAGAATTAATGGTTTTTTAAGCACAAAGATTTGATGTAGCCTTAGACTTGATGTTTTGATCAAAAACCCTCAAGAAAATTGATGAATAGAGGGGTGTATATAAAAGATTTCGGCTAGGGTTTTAAGGGGAAGGGTTTGAAGTATTTTAATTCGAGTTAGTTTTTTAGGTATTTTAAAGAGTTCTGCCGCCGCGCATTTTGATACTCCCTTATAAGTGTCTCGAAATGGCCTGTTCTGAAACACTTTCAAGATGTTTCGATACGAATCTGTTTCAATACAGGCTTCACCCGTATCGGAACCACAACTATATCGAAACTCATTTTGAGAGTTTCGATATCAGATTACCTAGAAACGTCCTAAGTATGAACTTTAAGAGCAGGTATCAAAATCGTTCTCAAGTGTTTCGATAACACTTAGCTAGACTTTGTATTTTAGGCTTCTAAAATGCTAGAAATGAGTCGCTAAAGCCCCTAAAAGCATGCATATGATATTATGACATGATAAAATAACACCATGTGATATTTTACTATGCAATGAACAATGAGCATCATATAATATAGATTCAATGTCATAAAACATGCAAGCACAATCATCAAGCAAGAGATAGAATCAATTATCATGTAAAACTCATGCTCAACCAAAAGCATACATAAGATCATTGATAAAAATATATAATCAATAAAAGTAAAGGGCATAAATATCAATTGAGCTTATATTTTACAAATTTCCCTTTGGAGTTGTCATTTAGTATCATAACTCCACAAATATCAAGCTCTAGCTCCTTTAATCTTCTTTTATCTTCGGTAATTCTTCTTGAGCATTAACTATCAAGGTGCCATATAATTTGTCTTGAAGCTTTGGCCTTGTAGTAATGCTCAACCTACAAACATGGAATCATGTTTTTGCTTTTGTTACCTAAACTTGTTTGGGTCCATATGTGTTAGTTCCCAAAAGCTTGGTTCCCTTAGGGAACCAAGTGGGAATAACAACAATATCATTAGAAGCAATAACATCTTTAGGTATCCATATGCTTTTAATCCTTTTAACCCTATGTTGCCTAGGAAACTTTCCATGTCTATAGTTATGAAAAGGTCTTCTAAGCATAATTAATTCTAGTTGATTCACCCTTAATCACATTATTAGAACTAATCTTGCCTAAAACAACTCACCAATCTTGTTTTGGTGATCATCTTTTACTTTAGAAAGTAAATTATGCATGTAAAGGTTTTTCTTTTCTAATTTTTAAAATTTCTCATGCATTTCCTTCAATTTACTTTCTAACTCAAGATTAGTCTTAATCAAGGAATCATTTTAATTTTTCAAATTTAAAACAATCATTTTATTTTTTTAAGTGATTCCTTATATTCTAAGATTAATTCATCATATCCATCTTGTAATTCTTTATAAATATCATACAATTCATCATAAGATAAATTATTGCAAGAGGTGTTAAGGGTTACCTTTGGCTCATTGTCAAGAGCCATGAGACACAAGTTGGCTACTTCATCTTCATCAGATGAAGATTCTTTATCGCTCAAGTAGAAACATGAGCCTTGTGCTTTTCCTTCTTCCCGAACCCTTTTATTCTTGTAATGCGGGCATTCGGTTCTTATGTGAACCAATTTATTGCACTTATAGCAAATGATTTGGTTACTTTCATCTTCTTTCCTCCTCCCTTTGAAGTCATTCTTTCTTTGAAATCTTCGATTTCTACTTTACCTCATTAGACGGGTGAACCGTTTGGCTACCATAGCCAGTTCTTCTAGTTCCTCTTGTTCACTAGTATTGCCCACCTCTTGAGATAAAGAGGACTTGAGGACAATCCCTTGTCATTTCATTTCCACCTCTTTTTTCTCCATCCTCTTCTCATCTTTCTTCTTTTCTTCTTCCCTTCCATTCTTTAAATCTCGTGGGTGAGAAGTGATCCCACAAGAACATCGAACTTTAATGTCTTGAGATCTTTGACTTCTATGATGGTCGTTCTTTTGTTATCCCAAGACTCGGGAAGTGAATAGATGAGCTTCCTTACGAGCTTCTCTTCTAGAATAATTTCATTGAATCCTTTAAGCTCGTTGAAGATTAAGGAGAATCGATCAAAAATCTTATTGATGTCTTCATTTATTTTCATCTTGAAATTCTCGTAGTTAAGATTTAGAAGGTTGATCTTGGTTTCCTTTAAATCATTTGTGCCTTCATACGTTGTCTTAAGAGAATCTCATACCTCCTTTGCACTGTTGCAATATGACATCTTTGAATAAATTTCGGGACCAAGGAAAAAACAAAATGTGTAGTGCCTTTTCGTTTGTTGTCATTCTCTTTCTTTCTTCCACCGTCATCTCGCTTCTTGTCTTTGGGATTTGCCAGTCACATTCATGTTTCATCGTAATAGATGACCTATCTTTAATTATGTCCCAAAGGACATAATCATGTGAATTGATGAAAAACCTCATCGTATTCTTCCAATAGGGGTAATTATCTCCATTGAAGAAAGGTGGCTTCTTGATGTATTTAGATTCATAAATTTACCCGAAAATGGATGCCATTTGCTTTGACTTATAGGGTTGATCAAAAATTCTTTGATCGTCTCTTGTGGATGTTAATCCCTTCAAAGAGAGAGGATCTGATACTAATTGTTGAGTTGACCAATCGATAAAATTGGCCAAGAGGAGGGTGAATTAACACTTTAAATTTTTTTGAAAGATTTGGTAGAAAAGTGAAATGAACAACACAAGAATTTATAGTGGTTCAAGCTTCGAACAAGCTCTACATTCACTACCTTATCTCACACTAAGGATTTTAAACCTAATTCACTATTGAATTCGACCTTTTTCTCGGTTCAAGAGATAACCGCTACAAAATGAATCAATCTTTTTACACAAAGATTGATTCAATCTCACAAGGTTACAAAGAAATGAATGGCAAATATGGTTTCTCTCAAAAAGAATATTTTTGTCCAATTACAAACAATAACACTCCCAAAATCAGAAAATAAGATTACAATAAAGCTCCTAAGAGTTAGGTGTACAAGATTTTGCATTTAAGTTCTAGGGGTTGGATTTGTTGCTTGGATGTTTGCTTGACGTTCAATAGTTGTTGTTGCTTCTTGAATTGCTTGTTTTTATACCTTCTCATTGAATTCTAACAGTTGAAGTTGTTGGGATCATAAATAAATGCATTATCCCTTCATCTTCCCACCATAAATGCACTTTTTCAAGAACTGGTATTGAAATGCGGGCTACCTGTTTTGAAACGGTACCAAAATAGAAAGAGACGTTGTGTGCATTTAATAGGGGTATCAAAATTCTACATAAACTTATCAAAATATTTTTTATTTAAAACAAGGGAGTGTCGAAATAGCTAAAGATCTGTATCGATACGTTTTAGGACTATAAAAATCGGTATCGAAACGCCTCTAGGATCGTATTGAAACGGGTTAACAAACTTTTAATGTTTTACTTGTTAAAAAATGGTTAAAACATTTAATTCTAAAATAGCCGTTGGGAAAAGTTGATCGGTATCGAAATGATGATGTGGTGTATCGAAATGCCTTGAATTTTTAATTAATTTTCATAAAATATAGGACATTATTGAAACAACCAATGGTTGTATCGAAACTCTTGTTTCGATACCAACTTTAATTGTTTTGAAATCAAATCTTACAGTTTCAAAACGTATCGAAACAGTCCTAGACTGTATCAAAACGCCTGTTATATTTGAAGAACTTAGTTAAAATTTTAAAGGCCGTATCGAAACCAATTTCAGGCGTATCAAAACGTCTGTAACAAAAACAAAAGTTTGACTTGAAAAACACTTAGAAAATTGTTTTTGTGTTTTTGGTTTGACTTAAAGTTATTTGTTTGACTTAAGGACTTAAAATTTATTTCAAATTGGTCCTTTAACTTCTTTGTTATATCAAAATCAATTTTAGTTTTACAAGTTGTATCGAAACTTTTTTCCACTACCAAAATACGTATCCAAACACCTATAAGGGTGTATTAAAATGGGTTAACAAACTTTTAAATTTTATTTCCCAATCATTGACAATTAAGAACTAAAAATTAAGTAGTTGATATTTTGAAAATTTAACCTTTTGTATTGAAACGCTTAAGACATGTATCAATATCAAAACGCTTAAATAAAATATTCAATTTAAATGCAAGGCTGTATCGAAACAACCAAACCGAAACACCTACTTTGATACACTTTTTTTTTGTTTCGAAACCAAAAATCGTAGTTTCAAAATGTATCCAAATGGACAAAGACCGTATCTAAACGTCTATAAGTTTTTCCCTTTGAAATTCTAATTGTATCGAAACTCTTAAGGGGTGTATTGAAACGCCTAAGTAAAAATCATTGTTTTGACTTTGAAAATATAAAGGGAAAACATTAATGAGTTAATTTTAGACTTAGAAAAAATATTTTGACTTATCAATTAATTTTTAGTCTTAAAAATTTATTTATAAAATAATCTTTATACATTTTATTATATCAAAATCCAATATAGGTTTTACATAATAGTTTTGTCTGTGCCACATGGTTCAATCTAAACCATATATGAGACAGTTAAAAGACGGAGCCATAAGACTCCAATAGTACCGATGTAGGAATGACAAAGGCATGGGTTAGTGGCATGGGGAAGTAGGTGTAGGTGTCAAGTAAGAGCATGAATTAGTGGAATGGAGCGACAGGTGTAGGGGCTGAGCAGAGGGCAGAGGCATGGGTTAGGTCTCAAGAAATGTTTATTGGGATGGGGATGGTAGGTTAGATAAGTGGTAAAGATTTATGTAAGTGATGATAAATAGAGGGGAAGGTAAATAAAAACTATCGATAAAATTTAGTGCGAGGAAGAAGAGTTGAAAATCATATTGTAATTGTTTTTTTAATTTATTAATTTTTAATAATCTATTAATTTTTAATTTTCCTTTAATAATATATATTTGTAATTATTTTTTATATGTATCGTTATAAATTTATAGGATAATTGAAAAAAAAAGCTTGAATGAAGATTTAAAATAAGTTGTGAATTCATTGAAGTACTTATATAAATTTATTGAAACTTTTTGAATTTTTTTAATCATTTTAAATAAATTATGAATTTTTTATTTTTTAGAATTTAGTAATATTTTTTAATTTTTAATTAATTTTTATTTAATAAATTAATTAAATTATTAATCTTACAAGAAAAGAAAATAATGAAAATTTAATATTCTATAGCTTTCATAGGAATGAAAAAGAATTACAAAGACTTACACCGGTAAAATTCTTTGTAATCTTTTTCTTCTTCCAAACTTCTCATCATAAGAAATACTCAGACCAATTATTTTTAAAAATTTTTTAAATAATTCGTGTTATTGGTTTATATGGATTGTTTAAGCCATAAAATAATTAATGAAACTTGAGAATTGGTAACATAGAAATCAATACGAGGATATATGCTTTGTATGCTTGGTTTTGGCTTGGTTGTGGAATTATTAATTGATATGAGATCATAGGTGGATCATATTGTGTGGTTTGTTTCATTGTTTGGTGGGATCCGAATACCTAGTGAGTGATATTGTTGCAACACAATGAAGGTCATCCGATGTGAGATTCTGGGTGATGACTTTACCCGATATGAGATTTCGATGCTCACTCGATGTGATATTCCGAGTGAAGACTCGATGCGAGATTCTGAGTATATTAGCTCGATGTGAGATTCCGAGCAACCCGATGTGAGATTCCGGGTCAGGTAAGTTCCTAGTGTCGGGTTGATTGTGGGCCTCACTTCTTATTTTGTTTTTACTTTACGCTTTGGTTGCATTTTGCATATCATATCATCTTATTATCTCATCTTGCATGTTATAGTTATGATTCACTTGAAAGAAAAGTCGATAGGTTGTGTACCCACTGAGCTTTAGTAGCTCAACGTTTTGGAATTTGTTTCCATGCGTAGGTAAGTAGACGGACGTTCAGGCGGACATGACGGAACACCATCAGCTTATGACATCAACATTGATCGGTTGGTAGAGTACAATTGCTATATTAAGTGAGCTATGTATTTGTAGGACCATTGTTGTAATTGTAACTCTACTTTATTGTAATTGTAACTCTACTTTATTGTAACTCTACTATATTAATTGTTAACATTGGATTTGTTAAACCGCTTTTGATATTTAATGTCATTTTAAATTTTATGTCGCATTTGATGGTACACGCGGTTTTGATTTTGAAAAATTTTATGGATACGGGTTAGGCTTGTGGCCCAAATATAGCTCACGGGTTCGTGGTGTTACAATAAATTATCACTTTTTCAAACTAAATTAATCAAAGTCAAAGTCTACAAACTTAAGGATTAACGAAGATTAAAAAATAATATCGTAATACATAAAATATCATAACAAAATACATAATCAAAGTCTACAAATATAAATGATTCAAAATTCATATGTTGTGCGAATACGGGGTAGTTAGATACGGGACAAGTAAGGTCTTAAACCCATTACCTCTACTCACTACCCACGAAGGGTATGACTTTTTACATCCAAACCTGTCTACTACCCACCAAATTCATACCCATCCCCACGCCAACTGGGGCAGGTACAATGAGATTCTCTAAACTATACCCATATGTCATCCCTACATATGAGCATACAATTAAGAGAGAATAAATAGTTTAACATTTTTTATTTTCAGAGTCATTTGGATCTTTTGCTCTCTCATGATAAACTTTTGGCCTTTTTTAAAACCACGAGGTGAATTATGAAAGAAGATCTATGGCTTTTGTTTCAAGAAAGGTTTTTTTTTAATAGAAGGATGTTTTGGTTTTAATTTTTGAAACAAAGTTGATTTATAGTTTTAGAAGAAAAAAGATGTAAAACTGTAATCACTAATTTTATCCGGGGATCAAACCCGGGTTTAATTTTAATTTTTGCTTTCGTTCGAATAACGGGCTTGTAATTAGTAAACAAAAATACAAAAAAATATTATTGTACATATATGTTTACTTTTATACATCATGTCTTATAATTCAAAAAATCAAAAAATATATAGATATTAAGTCCTTTATTTAATTCCCGTTTTAGTTTTATTTATTATTGTTATTAAAAAATAATAATACAAAAAATATAACTATATATATATTTATTTATTAATACGATTTCTTTTCTTTATTTATCATTTTCTTTATTTCGTTTTATTGTTATTATTAAATAATCAAACCCAAAATAGATTTTTAAATAATAACCGGAAATAAATAATTAACAGCTCAATTATTTTATTAACTCAGTCCATATTACAAATCCAATAATCATAAAATACAAGCCCAGTTTAAATTAAAAACCCGTTTACATTATAAACCCATAATATAATTACAAAGCCCGTTACAAGAGCCCAACCCGGTTAAAAACCTTAGCCTAATCTCTTCCTTTTGTCTGATGTGCAGCCGAATCTCGGCCGTTAGATATGATCTCAGATATAACGGCAGGGATCACACCAATGAAGGTTCCAGACCTCTAGGCGCTAGAGACCGGATCTCCCACGCGGTTCGTTCCAACTGCCGAGCGCCTCTTCCACTACCGCGTGCAACTCAACCGTGACCGTTCGAGCTCTGAATCCCCTCGCCGGACGCCGACCGCTCCGAGCATCCTTCTCCGATAATGGTCCCCCTTTTTCTCCGATCAACACATCACACAAGAAAACAAAAATTAACAGATTTGTACAACCAAATCCACATCAATTTCAGAGGTCACCAGCAATTATAGAGCCAAATCGACAAAAATCTCAGAGTATAATCGGACAAAACCAACAAATCGCACCAACATCTCAGACAATATTCAGAATTCTCAGACGAATGTTGGATATATCTTCGACAAGTTTCAGAGGGATTATCAGAAGCATCAAATACCATTGTACCCTTTTTTACCCTTGTAATCGGTTATATAAACTGAATCAAAAGCAATGTAAGGGATCTCTCCCACCCCATTTCGAATCAATACAAGAAAGAAAATACTTCCAGAGGTAACAAAATCCTCTTCAGTTTTCGCATGTAACAGAAAAATAAAAAAATAATAAGGGTTTAGTTCTTTTACCTCTACACTTTGATTCGTTGACTAAGGGTCTCTCTTCGTTTATCCCGGCGATAAACTTTGGCCTTGTGCCGTTTGGTGAGCCGATGAAGAAAGGACTCCTTTTCCCTCTTTTTTTCTTCGAATCGAAAGAGGAAGATTGTTTCTTTTTCTTTTTTTATGTAAAAGGGGTTCGATTTTTGGTTTTCAAGGATCCTAAAAGATTTGGGGTTTCGAAAAGGGAGATTTTTAAGAGTTTTCAAACTCGCCGGCCACCGTGGCGGTTTTCTGAAAATCTGAGGTGGTTTCTGGGTTTTGTGAAGAACACCCATGGTGTTCATATTTGTTTCGGTTGAATAGGAGAGAAAAGGAGAGGGTTGTGTTCTTTGTTTTCAAAGGAAATGAATAACAAAAGGGGGAGCCGGTTTAATATTGTGTTTTATACCCAGGGGGTATTTTTAAATGGGTTAATCCTATCATTAACTCCCTCCGTGTAAAGAAAACTATGCCCGCGGTCTTTCAAAATTTTTGAAACATTTTGATTTGGTCTTATTTTGGCCTTAATAACCGTTTTCAAATGGTTTATTTCGTTTTAAGTCCCTCCGTGTTTTGGAGCTTGCTTTTGGGTCCTACCTCGCTTTGTAATAGCGTTTTGAGGGTCTAAACTTTTCTGAATCTTTTCGAATTGGTCCCTTCCAGAATTAAAATTAGTTATTTCATTTTATTTATTAGTATTTTGTTTCATATGCTCATTTATTTAATTATTCTTTTGATTATTTATTTATTCATGCATCAATTCATTCATTTATATGTACATATATTTTATTTATACTACATGTTCGTATTTTACGTTTACATTTTATTGTTCAGTATTTATTTTTGTATATCACTCATGCATTTTATTTTATGGTATATAATTGTCTTTATTCATGTCATTTTATTCATGTTTGCACATGTACTTTTTACATATATTTTCTTACATTATTCTTTGTTCACATCACACCACATCATTTAATGAACCTAATTAATGACGTCTTTATTCAGTCGTAACGGGCCCGACACCAAACATTGTGGTGGCGGTGTATGCGTTTTCCTTCGGATAAAGACACGGTAAAAATAAAATTGAATTCGAATGTTTAAACAAATTTCAATTTAAATGCCACTTTAAATCCGGAAAATCTAAAATTAATTTAGTGGTGTTTTAATAAAGGTGCCAATTTTGGGCGGTTTTTAATGCTAATCTCTTTTTTAATCGTAACCGACTCTCGAACCCAAGTCAATTCGAATCTCTGGTTTTCCAGGTGTCCGGTCTACCAAAAGTGATCGGTGGCGACTCCAACCATTTTTTTAACCCTAATTTTTTAGATCAAATACCTTTTTTAATTATAAACCCTAAATTTTTCAATTTTGAGATAATTTTAAATTCTCTTCCAAATTTCCAATTTCAAACCTAATTCCCGATTTTTCAAATCAATTTTCGATTAATCCCTAAATTTTCAATTTTGTGACCTAAAATTTTAAGTTGTGAAATATCCCTAAATTCCAATTTGAGTTGTTTTAAATAGCGACTTTCCACACTAGAAAAAAAAAGGGATCGTTACAAAAACCAAAATTGATTTTGATATAACAATTATGTATAAGGACTATTTTGTAATAAATTTTTAAGTCCCTAAGTCAAATTTTTGATTTCAAGTCAAACCAAGAACTTTGAAATAAAATTTCTAAGTGTTTTTATACGAGAGTATCGATACCTTTTGAACTGGTATCGATACCCTTCTGCATTTTTAAAGCTTTGTTCTTGGAACTAAGAACAGGTATCGAAACATGGTTCGATACCATTACCTTACTGCCAATGCCTGTTTCGAACCACGTATCGAACCAATTCGAGTATTTTAATTATTTTTAAAATCATTTAAAATTATGACTCATGGTATCGATACCAGTATCGATACACCCTTTAATCCCCAACGGCTATTTTAGCATTAAATGAGTTGACCATTGGTGGTCGTTAAAACTTTAAAAGATGGTTGAGATGTTCCGAAACATGGTTCGATACCCACCATTACAGTGTAGTAATGGCATCGATACCTGTTTCGATACACCACCTATTATATGAACAACGCCTCTTTCTTTTTATAGGCTGTTCCGAAACAGGTTCCTCGTGTATCGATACCTGTGCCTGCAGAAGTGCGTTTATGGTGGGAAGATATGGTCCTAACGTCTTTATTTCAAGTCCCAATTACCAAAACGGTTAGAAATCAATGAGGACGTATAAAATGAAGAAGTTCAAGCAACATTAACAACTATTGAACCTCAAGCAACATCCAAGCAATCAAATCTAACTCACAAGCACTTTCATTGAATATCTTATCTCCCATCTCTTGTACTTCAATTTAATCCTTTGTAATTGAGTTTGGGGAGAGTTTGTTTGTATTTGGGGCAATTATCTATCTTGTGAGAGATTTCAATTGTAACACCCCAAATTTGGGCCTAGAAGTTTAGAGGTCTAGTGGACCGGTTTTGTTGGTTTAGCCTAGTTCGGAATTAAATACTTAAAAATTGATTTTTAATCAAAATAAATTATGGAAAAATATCCTAAAATCCTTATTTAATATATATTTGACTTATGTAATCAATTTTGAAAATTGACCCTTGAATCCCTAGAATTTTGAAACTAATGACTATTTTGTAAAAATTGAAAACTTAAGGAAAATTTTATAAACTAAGTCAAAACTTTGAATCTCTAAGGGGCTTTTATCCAATCCAAATTCTAATTGAATTAAAATTTCATGGGCTTATTTAATTAACACTTAACCCAAAATTTTAATTAATAACTCAAATTACTTTATTTAATTCCTAAAAACCTATTTTATACCAAAACCTAAAACCTTATTTTATTATTTTTGTTTTCCCTATTCCCAAGGCTGAGAAAGGCCGTCTTTTCAAGGTAAACCCGATTTATTTTTATTAATTTTCGTTCTAATAATTATTTATAATTTTTCCTTCTTCAAAAACATTGTTTTTCACTTGTTTTTCTTCTCAAAAACCATGAAAGTTGGTTGGGTCAGAATTGGAGGTGAGAAAAATTCAATCCTCTGATTTTAAAAGGTTCTTTATTCAAATTCCCAAGTTATTGGCTTGGTAAAAACGTTTTTACTCTTTTGATTTAAGATAAATCGGTTTTTGATCAAAACCTATAATTTTTGTTCAAGGGTTTTACTCGATGTTTTGGTGTCTTAAATTGTTGATTTTAATCATGTTAGGATGTTTATAATGTGTTTATAAATTCCATAATCCTGGACTATAGGTTTAGGAGAAGTTTGGTGGTTTTCGGAAAGTTTTCGATTAAGGTTTCGATAGGTTTTAAGGGTTGTTGTGTGGGGGTTCGACTTGGGGTTTGTTTTGTGCGATTAGGAGCACTAAATCCTTAGTTTTTGATGGTTGAAACAGGATAAGAAGTTGGTGATTACGTTTGTAGAAGTTTTGGATCGAATTGGTGACTTGTCGAGCAAGTTTCGGTTATCGGTGAGTGGATTATGAGGATTGTCGATTTGACATGTTTTTAAATGTGTTTTCAAAGGTTTGGGGTGTAGGGAAGGTGTGAAAAACCTCCCTATACTCGGAAGTAAGTTTAAAGTTTTGCTTTCTTAAAGGTTCCCATATTATACCTTGTTTTTACAACGTTATTTGTCATGCTCTTGTTATGTTGTGCTCATGAAACTGTTTTTAAAGAGATTTTATATACATTCAATGTTCCCACGGTTTTTGTTTTGAAAAATAAGATAAAAGTGGTTTTATCAATTTTTGCAAGTGATGCGTGAAAAGTGGGATACATGTGATTTGAATTCTATTTTGAATTAAGTTTTGAGCATTGATTTTTGATAATATATTAGTTAGTTAAGTGATGAACCTTATGGGATAAATTGATCGATCAATAGGGTCTAGAGTGCACTATAAACATTCAAAAGTCGTACATGTATAAATTTCTTGTGTGTTGTATTTTGCCTTTTATTCTAATGTTATGTGATGGGAGTAGTACTGTCACATACGAGTTGATCGGAGTAGTACTTTCACCGGACACCAAGGTGAGATAATTCATGTTGAGAGTAGTATCAACATGTGCATGCTCTGGGAGTAGTACTAACATGTGGTTGCCCGTTTATCCTAACGATTTGGAGTGGTACAAATCGGATCACTAGCACCAATATATGTTTTTACTTTTCAAAGGTAAGTGTCATGGTTTTCACTTGATTGCATATGGTATTATACATGCGAGGTTTTGTGCATTGGTATGCATGCGATTAAGCATTGCTATTCTGTTAGCATGTAAAACTTGAGCTTTGTGCATTGAGATGCATGTGTAAGCATTGCTATGTGAGTAGCTTTTAAGACTTGTGTTTTAGCTTTTAAAGCATGTGACTTTAAAAAGGGCTTTACTAAATTTTAATGATGACATTGTTAGCCATGGTTTGATGACACTTACTGAGTTTTAAAATGTGGCATTGTTAGCCAGGATTGTTTTGTTTTATAAAGAGCATGACATGTTTTTAAACTAAAGAAATTGGTTTAATATGGGCTGCATTGCAAGGTGTTTTCAAATGTGTTTTAAAATATGTTTTTATTCATTCACTAAGCTTATGCTTACCCTCTCATTTACCATACAATGCAGAGTAAATAATATTGAGGCAGTAAAGGGAAGCAAGGATCCAGGTAACCGTTAAGTGAAAGCTCAAGTATGTCTTTATAACACTAATAGTAGTGAGAGCAATGGGGATGGGTTACCATGTTAAGAATATTGTTATATTGATGAGACTTGTAGTAGTTGTATGCTCATACATGATTGATGTTTATCTATGTTGATATTAGTTGTACGACTTCGACTTGAATTGTCTATTGATATTCCTTTAGTTATAATATAGTTATTTTTAAGTTTGATTCTTGATATCCCTATGTGTGAATTTGATTATTGTTGATAATGAAGCATGACTATTTATGAGCCGAATCTATAATGTTGTTATTTAGGTTGGAATGCATCTAGAAATCATGTTGATTATATTGAGGTGGTTCTTTCGTATGTTTATAAGATTGTTAATGTTGAAGCATACTCTTAGGAGTTGAATATATTATTACTAAATAGGTTGAATTGCATCTAGATAATATGCCTTGATTTGTACTTAAAGTGTTTCGAGGTGAAATTACATATAGAAAATGTCATAAAACAATTGGAGGTTAGAAATAGTCCCTAAACTTTGAGCATGCAATTAAATGACTTATAGATATTATTTTAAGTTGAAATTTGAGATACAAACATATAATGAACTTAATTAAATGTTGATAACTTTAATTTCATAATTGGTCCATAAATTTAAAGAAAATTACAATTAGGTCCTTATAACTTGTTGGGTTAAATTAGGACTCGTTTCTTATCGATTTCCGCTGCAATTTAACTCAGTCCTTGCATGGACATGTAGGATCTATTTAAAGCATCTAGATAAGATAAAAAGAAAAAAAAATTAGGGTTGTTTATCGTGGCGAGTTTCCGGATTAGTCTCGGTATTCCCCGTGTAACTCGTTCGAGTCGTGTGGTGTCTAGACCGGGCCGAGGGGGTTACATCAATTTGCCTTTCTTTCATCTTTTATCTTGTGAGGTTGAATCAATTCTTGGGTAGAAGAATTGATTCGAATTGTAACGGTTATCCCTTGAACCGAGAAAAAGGTCGAATTCTCTTAGTGAATTGATTTCAAAATCCTTAGTTGGAGCTAAGGTAGTGGATGTAGAGCTTGTTCCGAAGCTTGAACCACTATAAATATCTTGTTCTTTATTTTTCAATTTTTACCGAAATTCCATCGACAAAATTTTAAATAGTCAATTCACCCCCCTCTTGGCCAATTATCAAGATCGGTCAACTCAACAAAAGAGTCAAACAAGATTTTTGGGTGACGGTGTTCGAAGGAGGTTGAACACCACCAAAATTTGGGTATGATGGTGGTCTATGTTGTACTAATATGAATACAAAGACGAGAACGAAAAACAACAATTTTAAAATTTACAGGGTACAAGTGCAGTAAATAAAAAATAATATATATAATCTATTTAAAATAGCAATAACATCTAAAAGAACCAATAAAAATAAAATATTAATATAAATTAAAAGTAAAAATAATTTTATTTTTATTATAAACTATTCATAATTAAACTATAAAATTAAAGTGTTCATGTAATAATAATAATAATAATAATAATAATAATAATAATAATAATAATAATAATAATAATAATAATAATAATAATAATAATAATAATAATAATAATAATAAAAGTCTGTTATGGATATCTTTATTTATGGCGGATATCCATATATTAAATAATATTTTAATATAATTTATTATTAGAGTTTAATTTCCATTGGAATTAAGACTTTCATCTTATGCCTATAAATATAGAGTTTTGAAGAAAGCATTGTATAACCCTATTTTGAGAATATAATACAAGTCTCTCTCTTTTTGTCTCTCATCTTTATTCATCTATTTTCTTCTTGTTCTTTACTTTATTCACAACAAGTTATCAACACGAAATTCTAACCAACAAAGGTGTTTTTCGTTCGAATCTTAAAGGAGTTATTAAAAAAGAATTTGTTACTAGCATGAATCAAAGATAATTTCTTCTCACTCTATTGTATTTTAATTATCGATTATTTTTCTCTCTTGATCTTTAACTTCATTTTTAATTTTTGAAAAATCATTGGTTATTTGGTGTTTGTGTAGCGATATACTAGCTCAATTGGATATTGTTAATTTTCTCATAACCTTTGAATGTAATAATTTGTCATTTATTTTATTTCCCTTATGATCTCTAAAGTGAATAATTGATCTTTTATTTATTTTTTTATGTTAACTTATTTATTTTTATTATTTATTTATGTTAATTTACTTTATATATTATTTATTTACTTTTTGAAATAAAATATACAATAAATTGTGGTTACTATATCGCAAAGTACTAAAATATCAATGCTTTGGAAAAACTTTTCAGAGTTTATCTTTGATAGATAATCGATTTGATATGATATGTTATAATTAATATTTTTCCATTCTCCGAAGTAAATGGTACAAAGCACATATTTTTCATTCCCCGAAGTGAATGAAATAAAGCACATATTAAAAGGTGCATAATTATGCATATTTTCCCATTTTAAATGTAAGAGAATAATGTGAATACTATATCTGGAAGTACTAACTCTAACTGAGCAAATATGTTATTGGTAAATGGAACTTTATTCTATATTTATAGTGCATTATATTCGTCAAAGTCATAAAGAGACTTATTTGCATAAATATATTGAGAATATTAGTTAAGAGGATGCTGACTATCTCAATATTACGAGTATAACTCAAGTCATCCATATTGTACTAAAAAAATGTAACACCCCGACCCGGATGTCACATAGGGCCTCCGGCCCAAAACCTGTATTTCAAAATTCTTTCGAAAGCCCAACAATTAAAATCCAATTCAAGTCCAAAATACTATTTATAAAATCCATTTAAGTTAAAACGCAAGCCCAAAATAATATAAGATAATCGGAGCTCCAAAATATTACAAGCCATTAAAACATTCGACCCAAACTAAAATAACAGAGTTACAAAATACATAGGGTCCAACCAAGTACTAGCCCACTAATCTATAAATGTACCCTGACATAGGTCAATGCTGAAATCCAAACCTCGATGGTGCTCCACGAACCGGCTTCCACTAACCTACGCACGAAAACACATTTCGAACGCTGAGCTACTAAAGCTCAGTGGGTACGCCGAACTCGGCCAACATCATGCATATCATAAGCAGTAAAGCATAACATATAAACATCGTGCATGAAATGATGATCTAGCATACTTGCCTACCACATGGCATAAACAATGTATAAAATCGCACACATCATGTACATGTCACATCACAAAATAACACACAAGAGTGAGGCCCGCGTCCACACAGCATCGGGATCCTACACTCAAGATTGAGGCCGCCCTCAAATCCTATGCCCGGAATGTTACATCGGACATCTTCGAACGAGGCCGCCCAATGTTCGGAAAGGGGTGGAGGCCGCCCAACCAACCCCATGCTCGGAATGTTACATCGAACATCTTCGAGTGAGGCCACCCAACACTCGGAATAAAAGTCTTCAAAACATCATCCGGCATGTTACATCGGATGGCCTTCAACGTGTTGCAACACTTATGGATATCCGGATTTCCATCACACAAGGACTCAAACCTCACAAACGATCCACCTAGGATCTAAGCACAACAAGATATATTAAGACTTATCATACTTTAGTCTTTCAGGGTTATAAACACTAATCTTGGTTAAACAGTTCATTTTATTGATTATAAGATCCATTTTAACCTTTAATCCTCTTAATGAACCTCAAACCATACTTAACTTGTCCAATTTCCGCAGGGGTATCGATACCCTTATATGGGGTATCGAACCACCTTGCCTCGATACCTACCCAAAGAAGGCATCGAACCATGGGTATCGATACTAGTATCGATACCCTTTGACCATTTTCAAAGTCAACAAAAGGGAACCCTCCAGCATCGATGCCATTATGCCACTGGAGGTCCCGGTATCGAACCATGGTTCGATACACCTGGCAACTTAGCCTATTTCCACTCATGGGTATCGATACCGGTAGCACGTGTATCGATACCCCTGCACGAAATGCAGGTCTGCACTTAGAAAATTCTAAGGATTCTTCCCAAACATTAATCTATTCGGTTCTAAAGTGTTCCTACTCATTCTTAGAAAGGTTTCAAGTGTTTTAACATTATTTTCAAGCCATCAAACTCACAATTACGAAATTCACCATTAAAGATCCAAAAGCTCAAACCAAGCATTCAAACACAAAATCTACATGTCATGCATACTACCATGATATAAATGATGAAAGGATGAGTTGGGAGTACCAACCTCTTGTAGGCAACAACAAAAACGACCTTCCTTCTTCCTCCTTAAGCTTTCTCCTTGCCTTGCCTTTGAGATGGGGCTTCCTCTTTTTCTTCACCAAACCAAACAACTCTTACCTTAGATTGTAGATCTCCTCGAGCCTTAAAACTCTCACACAACCACAAAAACGAAAAACCAACTTAAGCTCTCAAAGATTTCACATTTTACCTTTCTTTTTCTTTCCTCAAGCATGAAAGATGAAGGGAGAAAAGAGATGAGTAGGGTGATATCACTCTGAAGAGAAAATAATCCCCCAACCCTCTCTTTCATCCTTCTTTGGTAATTACCTAATAACCCTCAACCAACAACTCAAGCCCAACACAACCACTCAACCCCAACCAAACAAGCAGCCCAACAAGGCCCAAAACCTCTCACTTGGAGCCCAAAACCGAAGCCCAAACTCTTGGGTTAACCCGACACTCGGATCCGAAATCCGGGTCGTTACAACTCTCCCCTCCTTTAAGAAAATTTCGTCCTCGAAATTTACATAAGGGAAACAAGTGCGAAAAGAGCAACCTCATACAGTCCTATAAACATTGGACTTATCTTGCCTTCCCTTTCAAACGGATGATCCCTTTCCACTGTGACACTTCCAAGAACACTTTTTCTCCCATCTCATACTCCATTTCTGTCAGATTCAATTTCGCATACGATTTCTGCCTAACTAAAGCTGTCTTTAACCGATCACAAATCACTTCAATTTTTTTTCGGTAGTCCCCTCAAGTATAACTGACCTCGATATCAATTTCTGACCTTCTTCAGCTCAACTAAACGGAGTTCTGCATTTTCTACCATAAAAAGTCTCATACGTAGCCATCTGAAAACTCGACCAATAACTGTCGTTACACGCAAAACCAACCAACGGCAAGTGCTTCTCTCAAGTACCTTGAAAGTCAATGATACAACATCAGAGCATATCCTCGAGAATCTAAATAACTCTCCCTAACTGCCCATCTGACTGAGGATGATACAAAGTACTGAAATTCAAACGGTCACCCAAAGCACTATGCAAACACTCCCAAAATTTGGCTGTGAATCTCAAATCTCTGTTAGACACAATCGCTTTCGACACACTATGCAGTCTCACAATCTCACTGATGTACAAATCTACTAACTTATCTAACAAGTAAGTCATATAATCAACAATAAAGTGAGCACACTTCATGAAGCAATCAACTATAACCTGAATTGAATTCTTCCTCGAAGGAGTCAAGGGCGAACCGGATACAAAATCCATGGTGATATTTTCTCATTTCCATTTCGAAATCTTCAACGGTTGTAACAAACCAGACAAAAACTGATATTCTGCTTTAACTCACTGAAAAACCATACACTTACTCACATAGTCGGCAATATCTCTCTTCAGACCAAGCCAGAAGTACTCATCTTTCAAACCACGGTATATCTTCGTACTACCCGGATACGTAGTAAAAGGACTACTGTGCGTTTCGATCAGAATCATACATCTTCAATCACTGTCATTCGGCTCAACTACTCTGTCTCTAAAGCATAATACACCATCATTTCTGAAATTGTACTCTGTAGGTCTTCCTTTAGCTACATCTTGCACGTGAGGTGTCAAAAATCTATCTGACAGTTGTTTCCCTCTAATCAACTGACTCAAAGTAAGTCTAACCTGAAGCTCGGCTACCAAGCCACCATCACCTGATAAAGTCAAACTAGCAAACATAACTCTTAACTCAACAGTTACTTTCTCACACAAAGCATCTGTCACTACATTGGCCTTACCCGGATGGTATTCAATCTTGAGGTTAAAGTCTTTCAATAACTCGAGCCATCTGCGCTGTTTCAAATTCAAATCTCTCTGTGTCATCGGATACTTCAAACTCTTGTTATCTGTGTACACTGTGCATCTCTCACCATACAATTAATGTTTCTCAAGTTGCAAGGCAACCACAACCACGACTAACTCTATATCATGGGTCGGATAACTGCGCTAATGATTCTTCAACTATCTCGAAGCGTAAGCCACACTCTTCCGTCTTGCATAAGCACACAACCTAGCCCTACATACGAAGCATCATTGTAAATCACATACTCCTCTAACACTGATTGTATCAAAATCAACGTATTTGTCAAAGCTTCTTTCAGTTTCTCAACGGCTTGTTGTCTTGCATCTGACACTCAAACTGAATATTCTTCTGACGCAACTTAGTCAAAGGGACAACTATCTTCGAAAAACCATTCACAAACCCCTTATAGTAACCTGCTAAACCTATGAAACTACGAATCTTTATGACAGACTTCGATTGCTTCCAACTAACAATTGTTTCAATCTTCTTAGAATCTACTTTAATCCTTCAGCTGACACTACATGTCCTAAGAAAACAACTTCTTTAATCCAGAACCCACTCTTGCTCAATTTGGCATACAACTGGTGATCCAACAAGGCCTGCAATACTAACCTCAAGTGTTTGTCATGATCTTTCTCAGTACGTGAGTATAACAATATGTCATCAATGTCATAATCAAAAACTGATCCAAGTACTCGAAGAAAATTCTATTCATCATGTCCATGAAAAGCAGCTGGTGCATTTGTCAACCCGAAAGGCATAACCGAAAGCTCATAGTAATCATACCTTGTACGAAAAGCTATCTTCGGCACATCGACTTCTTTTACCTTCAACTGATAGTACCTTGATCTCAAGTCTATTTTGGAAAACACGGTAGCACCTCTAAGCTGATCAACATATCATCAATTTTCGACGATGGATACTTGTTCTTCACTGTCAACTGATTCATCTGTCTATAGTCAATGCACATCCTCATACTACCGTCTTTCTTCTTCACAAACAACACGGTGCGCCACAAGGAGAAGAACGCAGTCGGATATAACCTCTATCTGATAGTCCTTGAAACTGAGTCATAAACTCTTTTAGTTCTTTTGGTACCATACAACACGGAGCCAATCAAAATAGGAGCAGAATCTGCATACATCTATATGGCAAACTCAACCTCTCTGTCAGGTGGCAAACCAGACAACTCTTCTGGAAACACACTCGGAAAAATCACACAACATTCTGATATCTTGCAGTCTGACTTCATTCATGTTCGGGTTCATCATATATACTAGGTATGCCTCACAGCCCAACTCAACTAACCTCTGAGCCTCTAGAGTAGAAACAACATTCAATAAGAACTTCACATCCTCACTCACAACCATAATCTCACGGTCATCCGCTAGCTTCAAATAAATTCTCTTGGTCTCAAGATATATCTTAGCCCTATGCTTTGCTAGTCAATCCGTACCCAAAATCACATCAAACCCATAGAATGACAATTCCATCATATCAACTGGGAATACATACCGCTGAACCATCTATGGACATCGTCTGTACATCTTTCTGACCACTACGGTATCTCCGAAGAACTAGCAACACTAACACCTATATCTAGTGTCTCACAAGGTATATCCAACATCCTAGCATGCTCACTCAGAAAACACTACTGGTGGATTAGCTGTCAGATAAGTCTGGATCTCTTTCTTCAAACCTCTCAGAAACCTCTCGCACCTCATCTTCTCAGTAACTATCAACTCGGTTGCATACCTACCAAACTGTAAGAACTCCTGCTCGTACTCAAGACCGTACGGTTACCTTGCACAAGGTGGGTGAATTGATCTCTCAACTGATCGATGTGAGTCTCGCCCAAATACTTTTTCTCAAACTCATCCAAAAAGTCGCCCCATGTCGGCTGATCGGGATACTACTCCATCTCAACTGTTTCCCATCATTCTCTTGCGTTTTCATTGAGCAGAGAGAGAAAACAAGACAACTTGTCCTCGGACCTTAACCTTATCTGCCTCATGATCCAACAAGTATCACGAACCCACTGATCCGCCCTCACAAGATTATCTTAGCCAGAACCCAAGAAATCCGTAGCACCCTGCCTGCGAACCCTCTCAAAAGGTGCCTCACGTGGGGTAGGTGCATGCTTTGGAATAGTCTTCACTATCCGATCCAAAGCACGGTGCAAATGGGCGAGATAATTCGCCCCTTGCCTAACCCTTCCTCAGACTCATCCATACCATGCACAGACAACAACAACAACAACAACAAACAGGATTACACCATCGAAATTTCAGCTTTAGAAGTACTATATCGACTCGTGGGCATGTACTTGTCTGACACCTATATAACACACTAGACTTCCCCCGGGGACTTCCTAGAACCGACTCAACCTAAGCTCTGATACCACTAAATATAACACCCCGACCCGGATGTCACATAGGGCCTCCGGCCCAAAACCTATATTTCAAAATTCTTTCGAAAGACCAACAATTAAAATCCAATTCAAGTCCAAAATACTATTTATAAAATCCATTTAAGTTAAAACGCAAGCCCAAAATAATATAAGATAATCGAAGCTCCAAAATATTACAAACCATTAAAACATTCGACCCAAATTAAAATAACAGAGTTACAACATACATAGGGTCCAACCAAGTACTAGCCCACTAATCTATAAATGTACCCTGACATAGGTCGATGCTGAAATCCAAACCTCGATGGTGCTCCACGAACCGGCTTCCGCTAACCTACGCACGAAAACCCATTTCGAAAGCTGAGCTACTAAAGCTCAGTGGGTACGCCGAACTCGGCCAACATCATGCATGTCATAAGCAGTAAAGCATAACGTATAAACATCGTGCATGAAATGATGATCTAGCATGCTTGCCTACCACATGGCATAAACAATGTATAATATCGCACACAGCATGTACATGTCACATCACAAAATAACACACAAAAGTGAGGCCCGCGTCCACACAACATCGGGATCCTACACTCAGGATTGAGGCCGCCCTCAAATCCTATGCCCGGAATGTTACATCGGACATCTTCGAACGAGGCCGCCCAACGTTCGGAAAGGGGTGGAGGCCGCCCAACCAACCCCATGCTCGGAATGTTACATCGAACATCTTCGAGTGAGGCTGCCCAACACTTGGAATAAAAGTCTTCAAAACATCATCCAACATGTTATATTGGATGGCCTTCAACGTGTTGCAACACTTATGGATATCCGGATTTCCATCACACAAGGACTCAAACCACATAAACGATCCACCTAGGATCTTAGCACAACAAGATATATTAAGACTTATCATACTTTAGTCTTTCGGGGTTATAAACACTAATCTTGGTTAAACAGTTCATTTTATTGATTATAAGATCCATTTTAACCTTTAATCCTCTTATTGAACCTCAAACCATACTTAACTTGTCCAATTTCCGCAGGGGTATCGATACCCTTATATGGGGTATCGAACCACCCTGCCTCGATACCTACCCAAAGAAGGCATTGAACCATAGGTATCAATACTAGTATCGATACCCTTTGACCATTTTCAAAGTCAGCAAAAGGGAACCCTCCAGCATCGATACCAGCATCGATGCCATTATGCCACTGGAGGTCCCGGTATCGAACCATGGTTCGATACACCTGGCCACTTAGCCTATTTCCACTCATGGGTATCGATACCGGTAGCCCGTGTATCGATACCCCTACACGAAATACAGGTCTGCACTTAGAAAATTCTAAGGATTCTTCCCAAACATTAATCTATTCGGTTCTAAAGTGTTCCTACTCATTCTTAGAAAGGTTTCAAGTGTTTTAACATTATTTTCAAGCCATCAAACTCAAAATTACGAAATTCACCATTAAAGACCCAAAAGCTCAAACCAAGCATTCAAACACAAAATCTACATGTCATGCATACTACCATGATATAAATGATGAAAGGATGAGTTGGGAGTACCAACCTCTTGCAGGCAACAACAAAAACGACCTTCCTTCTTCCTCCTTAAGCTTTTTCCTTGCCTTGCCTTTGAGATGGGGCTTCCTCTTTTTCTTCACCAAACCAAACAACTCTTACCTTAGATTGTAGATCTCCTCGAGCCTTAAAACTCTCATACAACCACAAAAACGAAAAACCAACTTAAGCTCTCAAAGATTTCACCTTTTACCTTTCTTTTTCTTTCCTCAAGAATGAAAGATGAAGGGAGAAAAGAGATGAGTAGGGTGATATCACTCTGTAGAGAAACTAATCCACCAACCTTCTCTTTCATCCTTCTTTGGTAATTACCAAATAACCCTCAACCAACAACTCAAGCCCAACACAACCACTCAACCCTAACCAAACAAGCAGCCCAACAAGGCCCAAAACCTCTCACTCGGAGCCCAAAACCGAAGCCCAAACTCTCGGGTTAACCCGACACTCGGATCCGAAATCCGGGTCGTTACAAAAAATTTGTATAAATTGAAGCTCATGATATTGCAATCCAAATGTTTATTGATAATTTTATTTGGCATGATCGATTAGGCCATCCCGATTCAATTATGATGCGAAAATTTGTTGAGACATTCATGTGGTCATTTATTGAAGAACTAAAATTTTTTTTAAGGTAATTTTTCATGTGATACTTGCTATCAAAGCAATTTGATTATTCAATCATCATCAGCTAAGATAGAGTGTAAATTTATTAATTTTCTAGAACGAATACAAGGTGATATATGTGGTCCCATACACCTTTCTTATAGTCCATCTAGATATTTTATGATTTTTATCGATGCATCGACTAGATGGTCATATGTATCCTTGTTATTAACCCGCAACTTGATTTTTGCGATACTACTTGATCAGTTGATAAAATTACGAGCACGTTTTTTGTATTATCTTATAAGACAATTGGTCTTGATAATATTGATGATATGTCATTTTACATGTAGTATCACTAATTCGCATCAAGCCAATAAACGATCATAAGTTCTCTGCATTACAAATGGTTTTTTGGTCAAAAACCAAATATTTCTCATCTTAGATTTTTTCGTGTGCGATATATGTTTTAATTGCTCCACCACAACACAAAAAGATGAGTTATGTTAGAATATATGTAAGATTTAAATTCCTCTTGATAATTAAATATCTTGAGCTTTTGATAGAAAATTTATAGCTCGATTTACTATCATTTTAATGAGTCAGTTTACCCAACATTATGGGAGAAAATAAAATAGCTGAAAAAAGAAATAAGTTGGAATGAATTATAATTTTCTTAGTTTGATCCATGTATTCAACAATGTGAACTATAAGTTTAAAGGATAATTCATTTAGTAAATCAATTTTCATATGATTTTGTTGACCCTAAAAGAGTGACTAAGTCACATATACTAACTACGAATGCTCTGATTAAACTTGATGTCTCGTAAGGATAAACTCTCGTTGCTAATTAGTCTAAATTACGCTTGAAGCATGGTAGAGAAGTAGGTTTCAAAGATAAAATATCCTCGAAAAAGAAAATGAGCTATATTTTATGATGGTTTGATCGAGGAATCAACGTATTATAAAAATCTCTAAAAGAGATTAAAAGGTCTCCAATAATGACATTGACATGACTGAGGTACCTGATAATAAAAAGATCTCAAAGATCTTAATAAAAGCAGTTAATTTAAGTTCTTGACAACATTATTCAATCATATTGAATATCTTTATTTATATTATATATTCATATATTAAAAAAAGTACTTTAATGTATTTTATTATTAGAGTTAATTCCTATTGAAATTAGGACTTTTATCTTATGCCTATAAATATAGACTTTTGGAGAAAACATTGTATAACCCTACTTTGAGAATATAATACAAGTCTCTTTCCTTTTGTATCTCTCTTTTTTTCTCTCATATTTGTTCATTCATTTTGTTCTTGTTTTATACTTTATTCACAACAAAATCACATTAACGAATGAAATAATTTCCGCGTAAAATTATATAAAAAATAAATAAATTAAATATTTATATATAATAATGAAAATAATTTAGTAGACCCCAATAAGACATATATTTACACGTATTTTTTTTTTCTCCAGCCTTTCTTGAAATCGTACCTTTTCTAAAACCTCATTTTTATATCGATTTATAATCCGAACCTCACAAAAATCGTTCACAGTATTTTTATACATCCAATTTTATTTATATGAATAAGTATGTATTTAATGTATAAACTATTGATGATATATTTACTGGCTTTCTCTTTTTATAGTTTCTGACATGTACGGCGATTAAAAAATTTGTTTGAAAAAATATTAGATGAATTCTATTTATCACGTAATTTATAATTTATTTAATAAGCTCATTAATATCAAATAATTTTTAATTATTCATCTCTTTAATTATACATAAGAAAGTGATAAAATTCACATTAAAAAATAGATAAAAATTATAATTGGATAAAAACAAGAATAACGTTGTTAACAAAATTCATTTAATATTATTTTGTCAATGAAAATATATGATATAACGGTCTTCAATATGTGACGAAAGAACGATCGTTAATGAAAACACGTGGGGACGTTAGAGAAAGAGAGATAAAGGGTCTCTGTTAAGCAAATATGATCCAGTGAATATGATCTTACCTGGAGATAGATGGCTTGGATAGGTTTTAGGTGATGACATGTTTTGTTTTATATTCATCTGAAGGAAATATGGGAAAGAAAACCATAAATAAAAGAAAAAATGAGAAAATATATATCTGGGTAGGGATATATAAAAATATTGATTTTTATTAATTTCACGAACAAGATTCAAGAATAAGATTATTTGATAGAAGGGAAGGATAGATCTAGGTAGAGATCAACCAGTAACGAGAGAAAGGATTGCTTTTTCGTTAAACTGAAAAGTTCGTTTAAAAAAATTTATTTATCTGATTGATAAGTAATAAGACAATTCATAATTCAGGTTCAGACTAACCATAAATCTTTATTTTTATTTGTGTAAAACATAAAATCGAAAAGTAATAAATAATTTTTATTCTATGATTTATGTTTTATAAAATCGTATCGTTTTCTGATATATTAATTTAAATTAAGGTTTAATATTAAATTATAAATTTGAGAAAATTAAAAAGATAAAAACATATTTTAATTGAGGAAAACATATAAATTTAATTGAATTGATATTGGACCGTTGACGTAAACAAATAACTACAGCGTAAAAGTTAAATTTTCATCTTCCAAATATACAAAGTTGTAAGAGTAATATTATAGGGTTGTCTCGTACCTAAAGCTTTCGAATGATAATTTAATTTTAAATCCTTTAAATTCTTATATTTTTAATATATATTTTTGATATTATTAACTCTTATATAAAATTTCGAGTCCAAAGTGATCCTACTGATGCTTTTAAGATAATAACAGACGGTAGCTGGTGCACAAATTAGTCAATGACATCTATGGATCATATTAGGGTGAATTGAAAAATTAGGGTGAGATTTAAATTATGGTTACGGTTATATTTACGGTTATATTATGTTTATCGTAATTGTAGATATAACGAATATTATTATGGTTAAGGCAAGTATCCTAGTTGTGAATGATTAGTAACATATATTATTGTAGACATAGCAGTTATGAATCGGTGTTTAAATAATCATTTATAATAACAAGCGTAGAAAGAAAAAAAAATCAAAAATAGCTTTATAATAACAAGTATTTAAAAAAAATAGACAATAAGAAATATTAAAAAAATTAGACTCCTAATAAAAATATTGAAAAATAAATTTTAATAACAAATACTTAAAAAAGAAAATTATACTTTTGATTTTGAAGTATTTTTCTAATAATAAATATTAAAACAAATTAATCCCTCAATAGGAAGAATTAAAAAAAATAACCCTCGATAATAAATATTAAAGAAAATTCAAGAATGTCCAAGATAGAAATATAGGGGAGGAATTAGACATTTAATAAAAAATATTAAAAAATTAGACCTTAATATTAAATATTAAGAAAAAAATAAACTTTTAAAACAAATGTTAAAAGTAATTAAGCCTTATATCAAAAATAAAAACATTTTTATAAATATAATACACTATAAAATTTCAAAGCCACAGGCGATTGCTCCACTTGACCAGGAAAAATTATTATATTAACTTGATTTATTATATCATTCATGATCTTATTAAATAATAATTTTTTTATTTATTTTTTAAAGTAAATTTTTACTTCTATATATTTTTAAATAAATTTGAGTTATAAATTTAGAACTTGAGAGTGCACGTAATCGGTAGAATTTGCAGAATAATCTAATTAAATATTTTAATTTAGTATATATAAATCCCAAGTTATATTTGAGGATCTAGACCATTTTTTGCAGTACTACACAAAAAAATGTCACCTGCAATGATTTTTTTCTCCAATATCACCTACACATGACGTTTTTTGTGCAACTTGAATGACCAGAAATATTAAACACAAAAAACGCCACTTACAAATTAAAGAATGACCTAGATCCCCAAATAGCACTTGAAGATCCTTATATACCAAATTAAAACATTTGATTAGATTATTCTACAAATTTTGCCCACGTAATCAACTAAGAGGTTTCCGAGTAATATGAAAAATGTTATTCAATGTTGATGTTAGTTCTTTGCTAATGGGAGTAGAAATTTCATGTCTCCTAATGGTGTTTTTTTCCACGCTTCCTATTAAAAGATCTTAAAAAAATGAATTTTAAACTTTGACCTTAATTTTCTATATCCTAAATACTAAACCCTACACTCTAAAAAATACACTATACCCTTAATTCCCTACACCCTAACAATAATTCCTAACCTTAAACCCTAAATCATAAATCATAAACTCACTAATTTAAAATGAAGACATAACAGAGGTATACTTAAGAGATAGACCATTTGGACCAGCTAATAATTACCCCAACTTTTTCTACCAAGTTAATTTTCAACGCCAATATTTCTGCTTAGCTTACTGCAACTTCACATAGCCCGTGACCCCAGAACGCTCTCTGCCTTGTAGCTTTTCCAATGCCACTTTTAGACCAAAACAAAGCTAATTAACTTTACACTTGCTGCTCCTATCGATAATCTCTTGTGATTGCAGTCCTTTATTGGTTACTGGTAGTGGTTATTGAGCCACAAATTTATGTCAAAGGTGGTTACTGGTTGCACGAAATGAAAATCTGTAGCTTGTATGAGTTATGAAAATGAAAGTTGCCTAAATGACATTCAATCCTGCAGCATCTGAACTTGAGTAATGCCAGGTGTAGTTTGATTCAGCTTATTCTTGACTTAGGCCAGCTTTTTTCACTTTATAATGGAAAACATGTGATTTCAGAAGCAATATCGCCCGTCTCCATCCCAGTTCATATGTTGGGGTTCTGAATAAAACAGCAAAAAGAGCAGCATTTTGTCCTGGTCTGTGTTGTTTCAATTACTATAAGTAAATAGATACTCCACTTTATTAATATCATCCATACATTGTGTAGGTTAATTTTTCCCTCTTTAATTTATCCCAGCTTGTTGCTTTCCTCTCAGGAAATGGATGCCATAATTCATGAGGGAATGGAGACCGAAATGAATGGAAATGAACCAAACAGTGTTCTTGAAAAGGTTAAGAGCAATTGGAAGAGACACATGCTTGAGTTTTCTAGGAAATTGAAAACATTTCCAGGTTGTTTATGGCGAACCATTTGGAAAGCTGGTCGAGAAGACCCTAGAAGGATGATTCATGCTTTCAAAGTTGGGATATCTTTGACACTAGTCTCTCTGTTGTACTTGATTGAGCCCTTGTTCAAAGATTTTGGAACAGGTGCCATTTGGGCTGTCATGACTGTGGTGGTGGTTCTAGAATTCACTGCAGGTTGTGTTTTCTTGTTGAAATTCCTCATGCTCTAGCCCTAGTTATTGAATTTGTTACCAGGGATTAGCTTTCTTGATAATCAAGCAATAGTCAACGTTGTTTCTGTTTTAACAGGAGCAACATTATGCAAAGGACTTAATAGAGGATTAGGAACAATCTTAGCTGGGTCATTGGCATTCTTCATTAACTACATTGCCACTAAATCCGGAAACATAGTTCGAGCTGTTTTCATCGGAGTTGCTGTGTTTCTGATCGGTAAGTCTCTTGACTTCAAAGGAATTCTACCTTTTCAACTCCAACCCCTTACTTAAGCTTGTTCCTCACATCTTATTCAACAGGAACCACAGCTACATATGTGAGGTTCTTTCCCTATATAAAGAAAAACTATGACTATGGTGTTGTTATATTCCTCTTAACCTTTAATTTAATCACCGTATCAAGCTACCGAGTTGAGAACGTGATAAAGATAGCACATGATCGCTTCTACGCCATATCTATCGGTTGTGCCATTTGTCTTTTCATGAGTCTTGTAGTATTTCCAATTTGGTCTGGTGAAGACCTCCATAACTCCACCGTAGGCAAGCTAGAAGGGCTAGCTAAATCTATAGAAGGTACAAAAATTTGAGAAAAATGATTAAATTTATTGTTTTACAATGTTTTTTGTGTTGATAAACGCTAATCAATAATGTAACTTTTCTGCAAAATGATGCAGCTTGTGTTAATGAGTACTTTAATGATTCCGAGATAAAAGAAAACCAAGAAAAAACAAAAGAAGATTCAATCTACAACGGTTATAAAACAGTTCTGGATTCCAAATCTATCGACGAAACTCTGGTTAGTTCTTTACATGTTCCATTCACATGCTATATGCTTAATATAACGAGATATTTTGTTTATTGTAGGCACTATATGCAAGTTGGGAGCCAAGGCATTCAAGGCACTGTTACAGATTTCCATGGCAGCAATATGTTAAATTGGGAGTTGTTCTTCGTCAATTTGGATACACAGTTGTAGCTTTGCACGGATGCTTGCAAACTGAAATTCAGGTAGTCTACAAGCACATCTCGTTGTTCTTACAGAAAACAAATAAAAAAATGATATAAGAACAAGCTTGTAATATGGTACTAAATAACAGAATAAGTGCTATATAGTTTGTTTTCATTGTATTTTTAGACCCCAAGATCAGTTCGTGCACGCTTCAAAGATCCTTGCATTCGACTTGCCGGAGAAGTAACCAAAGCACTTATGGAGCTTGCCAATAGCATCAGAAGACGACGCCATTGCTCCCCTGAGATACTCTCCGACCATCTTCATGAAGCCTTGAAAGACCTCAACACCGCCATAAAATCCCAACCAAGGCTCTTCCTAGGCTCCAAAAAGAACCATGCGGCGACCAACATGCTCGCGCTAGCAGCTGCACACGCCGCTCGCTGTAAGCAAGAAAAGGACCACGGCATATCGTTAGCAAGTGTGAAAACAGACTCCTCTGCATTTTTGGAATGGAAAAGAAAGAGGGTGGTCAGTGAACAAGCTAACGAGAACGAAAGAAAGGCTTTGAGACCACAGTTGAGCAAACTTGCAATAACAAGCTTAGAGTTCTCGGAAGCACTTCCATTTGCGGCTTTTGCATCTTTGTTGGTTGAGATTGTGGCAAGGCTTGATAATGTGATCGAAGAAGTTGAAGAATTGGGGAGGATAGCTTGTTACAAGGAGTTTGATCCTGATGATGATGAAATTATTGTGAACTGCAGAAAAACACCAGTGGATGTTACTAAAAATCAGCTGCCATCCCATGCATTTTAAGAGGGACAAACCTTTTCTATTTATGAGAAATACTTAACTGGTTTACCATGATATGAAAATGTTGGACTAGTTTTCTCTCAGTTTCATTTACGATTCTAGATGAAGTGGTCGAGACATTGTCTTCTTTCATCTTTGGGAAATAATAATCGTCATCCCCGTTTGTTAAAATGAGAGGAAAAGGATATATTTAATAATTATTTTAATAATCCAAATAAAAATATCACTTTAATTATTTTTTATCAAATTACCATTATTAATATTTTATGACTATCGTAAAATAGTTACTTTTTAGTTTAATATTAAATTGATCTAGTTAAGAATTACTCAAAACTAAATTCCATCTTTTAATAAATTTATTATATATATTTTAAAAAATAATTGATACAATGAATTTATTGGAAATCAATTTAATCAATCCAAATTGTTTTTCATAATTAATTAATTTGCTAAGGCTTAACTCAAAATTTTAAATCGATTCTAATAATTCATCCAAACATTCTAACATGTTTTTTGGGATGTTACATATGGTTTATATTTTATGTTTTAAGATTTAATACATAGAGTTTATAGTTATGATTTGAAGTGTGTGATTAGGGTTTATGATTTAAAATTTTATGGTTTGAGGTTTAGGATTCTTAGTTTAGAGTTTTGGGTATAATGATTTGGTTTTTTTTTAAGATTTAGAGTTTGTGGTCTAATGTTTATAATTTAGGATTTATGTTTTAGAGTTTTTAATTTAGGTTTATGGTTTGTATTTCATGGTCTAGAATTTATGGTTTAGAATTTAGTGTTTTGAGGGTCGATCTTTAGGGTTTGAAATTTGTGGTTTGATGTTTTTTGTTTTGATGAGTGCATAAAAGTCCTATTTTTATCACCATTTTCCCACTCGATATTTACTAATAAAGTATAGGATTCAAGGACTTTAATAGATATTTCTGCATATTTTCCATACTTCAGCATCCAAACATAGAATTAATGAATTCATCTAATAATTGGCATAAAATAGATGCATTTGATAGTTTTCTTTCTTAGACAAGAAACTACATATAAAGATGACCAATTGGGAAGACAGATGCTGAAGTGTAGATAGAGCACCCGCCGAGGCAGCAATTTTGAGGCCGCGGCAGCAGAGTGAAGATGACAACCAGTGCTCGATAGAAAGAGAAAAAGATGTTGATCTTAATGGACAATGAGCGAAAGGAAGACAAAGCCAAACTATGAGTCAAGCCTTGGTCAAAGTCATGTGCGGGAAAGAAGAGATATTTTAAGAAATAAAGTTTAATTAGGAATTATACTTCGTTCTTCTTTAGAACTCCTTCCTTGCATGGAAAGCTTTAACCTAAGACTTGGCCTATATAAGGCACATATTAGGTTCAGTTTTAAGGAGAAGACTTTTTACCCTAGACAATACCTTTAGCCGCCAACTACATTATGTTCTAAACTTCTTCGGAGGTTTAGGTTATTTGTGGAGTAGTTGGAGAAGATAGTTATGTTATGCTAGATATTTATTAATGCAAAACCTATTTCATAGTTTATTCTCTCTTAGCATTTACTTTCTTTGCATATGAGCTCGAGATGATAAGTATGTGAAGAAAAATCCATTTGTCTAATATCGAGAGAGTTAGACTCACGAAACTAGAGAATACGGTCTTTGCTCATGGGCATTAACTAATCTGGTTATCCAGGATTTCAGCGACTAACAAGACGCATGTGAGGTTGTTATCCGCCCTTGATTTACGCCGGGAGGTATCATCAAGACTCGTGGGTTTCAACAGTTCTCTTTGCTCAGGGATAAGGAAGAAGACATACAAGGATGCTCTGTCGAACTATGGAATATTGATTCATCGACAAGACATAACCCCGCCTAGGCAGCTGCGGCGACCCTTTGTGCGAGGCGGCAGTTCAACCCATTTCATTAATAAGTGGATACGTAGCATAACTGGATTCTGCTCTACGAAGCCTCAACTTATCCTCACTTTATTCATCTTTATTTCTTCTATATTTAGTTTAGCTTTAGTAGTTAATTTAGAATTCTCAACTCAACCATTACCTATGTTTTTACTTTTTCTAGTGCAGTCATAAGAGGTAGTGAAGTCGACACAGTCCCTGTGGGATCGACAATCTAAAGTATTACAATCTAACAAAGGTAGAAAAAGAAAGGACTTCCGAGCCTCCATCAGATTTGACGCCGTTGTCGAGGACTGGCGCTCAATTTTATTACCAATTATTTCTGCACCTTTTTCTTTTTTAAATTTTACTTATAATTTCTTTTAACTAACTAGGGTTGTTTTGTGTATGACCAGGTCTAATCCATTGACAGAACAATATCCATACGATCCTGAAATCGAAAGGACCGCAAGGCATTTACGACAAGGGATACGCGAAAGGATGAACATAGCACCTGGCCAGCAGAACAACGCTGGCATGAATGCCGTCGCGGCAGACAACCAAGGCGCATTCGCAGTTGTTGATCCTACCAATCCACCTCAACAGGAGCGTGTACGAACAGTTCGTGATTATTTAGAGGAAGATTTGGATGGATTAACTCTTGCCGTTGTGATGCCTAATATAGAGGCAAAACATTTTGAACTTAAACCGGTCATGCTCAACATGATCAACACTCTAGGTCAATTTGGAGGATCGACCAACGAAGACGCTCGACAGCACCTTAAGTCGTTTTTAGAAATTTGCAATTCGTTTAAACTACCAGGGGTTTCTGCCGACATATTAAAGTTAAAACTATTTCCCTATTCACTAAGGGATAGGGCAAAATCTTGGTTAAATAACCTCCAACCTGGATCATTGAACTCATGGACTGAGCTTTGCCGAAGTTTCCTTGCTCGATTCAGTTATACCAATATGACTGACAAGCTAAGAAACGACATCACATCATTCAAGCAAGCTGAAGACGAATCAATGTATGAGGTCTGGGAAAGATACCGAGAGTTATATCGAAAATGTCTCATGCATGGTTTACCCGAGCGGACTCAAGTGTCAATCTTCTACAATGCTGTAAACACCCCTACGAGGATGATGCTTGATGCCTCCGCAAACGGTACCCTCTTAGACCGCCCAACCCATACGAGCTTAGAAATTCTGGATAGGTTAGCAAAGAATGATTATCAACATCCGACCACCAGAAGAAGAATAACTAGGCGAGGCATGACAAGCTCTGACTCTGCAGATTCTATACTTGCTCAACTATCAGCCTTAACAAACATGGTTAAAGATCTACAAAAGCCGAGTCATGTTCGAGAAGTTAAGGCAGTCACTGTTTGTTGTGAAACATGTGGCAATAAACATGATACAAGCGCATGCCCGCAAGATCCAGAATCTTCCTTTTATGTTGGAAATTTCAATCGAAATAATATGTCCAATAATTATAACCCAACATTGAGGAAACATCCAAACTTCTCATGGAGTAATCCTAACACTGCACTTTATCCGCAACATCAAACAGTGCAATCTACTAGATTCCAGCAAAATAGATGTGACACCCTCGCCCCGGGTTAGGAGACGGGGGCGTCGACCGGACTTATAACTTGTAATTAGACCGGAAGTTGTATTCATTTTGTTGACATTTCAATTATTTGTAATCCATCATGAGTCAAATCTCGTGTAACACTTATCGATTTTGAGGCCAATTTAAAACTTTTCCATACTTATACAATTAACCATTTCGATTCTCAAATTCCATTCATTTATAAATTATAATCTCAATTGAGCTTGATCTAAACCTCTAACCAAATTTTATTCGTTTAATCATCATTAATATTATCTTATTGATCAAGCTAATTTTGATTTTTCAAGTTTGAACCAAAATAGCTAGGGGTATCGATACCCCTTATAGGGAGATATCGGAAAAGAGGTATCGAACCCCAGTTCGATATAGGTCAACTATGTTGACCCGTTGACCAAGGCTGAAAAGCCTAGTTCGATACAGGTATCGATGCAATTTCGTTACTGGAAGCTCCAGTATCGAACCAGGGAGTACGCTGCCAAGCTTGGTACCGAACCAAGCATCGATGTCATTTTGCTTCTGTCAAGGTTGGTATCGATACCCATGTAATTGGTATCGATACCCCTGTCCAATTTGGCAAGTTTCAAAGTTTCTAATACTTTTTGACACTAACCATAAAACCATCTATATGATCTTAATTCATATCTAAACCTTAAGGGACCATAGTAGCTTGTTTAAATCAACAAACATTAACATATTAATTCAATCCATTAGACCAACTCACTACTAGGCCAATATTCATGCCATTCCACACTTAGGACAATCTTCTTGCCATATATTTACTATGGCAACTAAAGCAATCATGATACTATCCTAGGTTCACATGTTCACAAGGCCAACATAGCAACCATAGGCCAAAATCCCAAGAGGCACTAACTAGCCTATCATAGTCATCATGCCTTATGGCTTACAAACCCAAAAGCTTAAATAATAATTATTACAAACCATGTATATATCGAATCTCAAAATGCATAACTAGACAAAACATGCTCACTATGCCACCATAAACTAGGAGTTGGCTAAAAGTACAAAATACCATACAATGCTTGCTTGGTGTCCTTGCTCACGTTCGATCTCGATCTAGCTCCTTAGCCCGATTACCTGTTTTTTTGGAAGGAGGAAACAAACGGTGGTAAGTACTTATGAGGTACTTAGTGAAGCAGCCCTAGTCTAACCATATTAGACATAAATCAATAAATAAACATAAAATGCTTCAAGTAAGCAAACAATTCAATTCATGGCATTAATTCATTCAATACACAAGGATGTCAATCATCAAGTATAACGTTCATCATGCTTTTCATGTCTATATAATTCTAGCATACAATTCAATTTCATAACCTAAATGCTTATGCATTAGCTAGCATATATATATTTGTTGCATGTGTATCAATAGTCAATTTCCATTTCTCAATGCTTCCATAGATCATTTCATGTCAAGGGCCACTTATAGCCATATAACCATTTTCAATGTTCAATAACCATTTTACATTCAAGTGCTACACATAGCAACAATTTCATTTCAATGCTCTATAGCAAATCATAATCAATTTCAATGCTTCGTAAGCCAATATATGCACATATAATTTCACATTGAAGTTCAATCTTTCAATTTTATTTCGTGTGATGCCTTGGTATAGTTAGACAAGGTAAGCGAGTCAACAAGAGTGTCACGAAGACACTAACAAGAGTGCCACAAAGGCACTAACAAGAGTACCACAAAGGTACTAACAAGAGATACCCATGGTATCTAACAATTGGTGACTAACCACCAAATCACGGTACCCACAGTACCAAACAAGAGTACCGAAGTACTAAACAAGAGTGTCGTAGCACTAAACAATGAGCTCAGACTCTAGGCATGCTGTACTACCTATGACCAACTATCGAACAAGGCTCAATAACATTTCATTACCCGTTTGATCATTTAATTCATATTTACCAAGTTCATGTCATTAAGTGTAAGTATCCAAGGCATGTTTATCAAGCAATACATTTATATCATATCACAAGTAATTTGCATATCATGCTATCAAACAATTAATCATATCACCAATAACATGCTCCATGCATGATTCGCGTACCTGACATCCATAGCCGCGTGCCATACTTACCTCGGCATTTCCGAGCGATGCATATGTATTAATCTAGTGCTAACAATCTAGCAAGCAAACATGTTATCACACAAGTCCTTTAGCATTTAATCCTCCTCCCCTTTTTACCAAATATGCAATTAGTCCATTTACATGATATATCAAATCAAATAAACAAAAGATGGTTAGGACCCTAGGTCCTAACCCTAAGGTTTGCCACACTCACTATTGATTCCAAGCTCTTAATCTAACATGAAAACTATCATAAAATCATCATAAATCCAAAAGCCTAAACGCCCATTAATTTTAATTAGAGAAGAAAAAGCTTACCAATATAGTTAGAATTGACTTTCCAACCCAATTTTCTAACCATGCAAAGCTCTTAAGCTATCCTTCCATGGCTTTCTTTCAATTCTCTCACAAGACTCTCTCTCTCCCTCTTTCCTTTTGGTCTTTCACGTGAAATAGGATGAAATGGGGAAAGAAAGATGACCACCCCATCTTCATTAAATGTGTGTAATGTCATTCTTGCCCCTCACTTAAACCTTTAAGCAATTTCATGTCCAAGGGTAAATAGGAAAAGTTGAAAATTTAGCATGCAATCCACTCATTTTCTATTTAATTCAATTTGGTCCCTTTTTATCTAACACAATTAACATGTAATTCGATTTAATTTTACAATTTATTTGATTCATTTTACTAACCTGGTTTTAGGGTGTTACAATATATTTGCTCAGTAGCCGGTGCCGCAACAGGCACTATCGCCAACGCAGTAAACAACAGATGTCCAAACCCTGGAAAATACACTATAGACATTCATGGCTCAAACTGGCGCTTACATTGCAAACACCAATAAGTTCATTCAGAGAGCCGATACTTTAATGGACAGGACAGAGATCAGGGTGAAAAACAATGAAGCTGCTCTCAAGACGCTGGAAACTGCAGTAGGACAGATGACACAACAGATGAAAAGCCGACCTATAGGAAGTCTACCTAGCGATACTGAAGTCGCTAGAACTGGTCCTCATGAACAATGCTAAGCGATATCTACTAGGAGTGGATTACAACTAAAGGACCCTGAAATACCTGCTCAGACAGTCAGTAAGAATACTGAGACAGTAGCACCTCAAGTAGCCACTGATGAAATACCCAAGGTAAAGGAACCAGCAGACACTGTCGACGATGCTGCCACAGCAGACGTTGCCGCCGCCGCACAGATAAGATTTCAATGCAATGAAAGAATTGAAGATTTGCGGTTACCTCCACCTTTCCCACAAAGGTTGAAACAACAAAAACAAGAATACCAGTTTAAGAAATTCTTGGACATTCTTAAAAAGGTACACATAAATATACCTTTAGTGGAGGCAATTAAGCAGATGCCCAACTATGCCAAGTTCCTTAAGGATATTATATCGAAGAGGAAAAAAATAGGGGAATTTGAGACGGTTGCCACGACAGAAGGGTGTGTGGCAATGCTACACAACAAAGCCACGACCAAAAGAAAAGATCATGGTAGCTTCACCATACCATGCTCTATCGGTGATCAATACGTGGGTAAGGCACTATGTGACTTAGGCACTAGCATAAATCTCATGCCTAAGTCGGTATTCCAAAATCTAGGCATCGGGCAGGCTAAACCAACAACAGTGATGCTGTAACTGGCAGACCGTTCTTACGTGCAACCGGAAGGAAAATTTGAAGATATCCTGGTAAGGGTGGATAAATTTATATTTCCTTCTGACTTCTTAATTCTTGAATGTAAAGCAGATGAACATGCTCCGATCATATTAGGAAGGCCGTTCCTAGCCACGGGCAGAACATTGATCGATTGCGAAAAAGGTGAAATGGTCATAAGGGTCAATGACTAACAAGTGAAGATCAATGTATTCAAAACTTTAAAGCATCCGGATGAACCAGATGAATGTCAAAGAATTGAGGTTAAAACTGAATTTAAATTCAATACAGAAACATACTGCCTGAACAAGTCCTACCGAGGCAACCCCTGCCAAGGCAGCACACCGCTTGACCAGAAGCACACACGGAAGAAACCACCTGATGAGGAGGCTCTGGTTGGATCAGCACACCACCCTCCATTAAAAAAGGGGAAATTGGTTGCTGCTGGAGATGCATTCCAGTGCACTCCACCAATGACCTAAATTCTATCTTACTATATTTAATTTATTTTTATGTTTTAGGATTAGAATTTCAATTTCAGTTTTAGGAATTAGATTTCAATTTTTCGCAACTTAGTTTCAGAATTTAGCTATATTTTACACAACATATATTAATTTGCATTTCTGCTATTTAGGAATAACAAGGAAGAATTAAGAGGATGATCAGCCCACCAAATTAGCGGCCCAATCTAAGGAAATACAATTTCCGGGCGGGAATTATGTCGCCCGCATTAAAGAATTGCGTCGTTTCCGCTGCCAATGGTTGCCAGCTGGGGTTGCGTCTCTTGCACGCCTAGGGCAATAATCACGCCCCCGCTCCCTCAAATGCCGCTCCGCTCACCGCTTATAAATACACGAGCAAAGTCCTCCTTCTTCACTCTTCTCCTAAGTATCTTTACCCTGCCAAACTTCTTCTTCTCGTCTTCACAAAAGACCGATGGCCAATAGACTACAAAACCCTGCCGGAATGGCCATATTTCAAAGATTTTCCACAAAGGCTGTCGAGCATGAATACTACCGCGTCTTCCAAAATAGGCAAGTTTGGGAAGAACAAGGTTTTCATTACACTGATGATGAAGACCTTGGGTTAGATAACTTCATCCTCTCCAAGATCACCTTTCAGAGGTGGCAAAAGTTCGCCAAACAACCGTCACTAGCAAATATTGAATGGGTACGAGAGTTCTACTCACACAGACCAGTGGCAAACAACCCATACACCTACCTTCGTAGGTAGGCAATATCGATCGTTGATGTCATCATTAACGCCCATTTTGGCCTGCACATCGAAAATGACGACCATGTTGCATTTGTCGCTGCCCTCACTGCGGATGACTATGGAGCAATGAAGGCCGAACTCTGCATGCCTGGAGTAGAGTGGAAGACTGGAAAGCACCGCGGGTCAGTCAGCCGCCGAGATTTACGCCCGGAGGCAATGTTGTGGAACACATTTATAAAAAGGAATCTATTGCCCACATCGCATAATAAAACAATAGATCGGCCACGCCTAGCACTCATCCATTCCATCATCCACAATCGGAGGATCGATGTCGGCCGTATCATCAGTGAGCAAATCTTCGAGTGTGCCACCAAGGATAGAGGTATATTCACTTTCCCATGTTTAGTAACTGCCTTGGCAAGACTTGAACACGTACAAACATTGCCAATCGACACATATACACCAGAAAGAACGGGTTGGATGAGAGATGTATACATCAAACGTATACAAGTGGAAGAAGTTGTGCCACAAGCCTACATTCCCTCTGTTGCTGAGGTACCGATTGCCGAAGCAGATTAACCGGTAGCCACAAAAACTACACTCGTACCTGGATCTCTGGCTATTTTGCAACTCATGGAGAAAAGGCAGCTGGCCTTCATGACTTATGTTCGGGACTTCAATAGTGCAGTCATAGCCACCATACATGAAGCATTCCCAACATGTTCAACTGTCTTTCCAGATTTCACAGTTGACATATCAGTACCCCAACAGCCTGCACCTGCACCTGCTCCAACAGCCACTGCCTCAGCCACAGTACCTCTTTCACCTGCTGCCACAACTGCAGCAGCTGCAACTGAACCATTTTCCGCTGACTCAGTTGCAGCGGCTAGAAAAGCAGACTCCACACGTGAAGCAACTGCCGAAGACTCCAGTCCTTTGGAATGGAGCGGCTCTTCTGACGATATGCAGTTAATAAAAGACTACATTGCCTCCATACCTACAAGCAAAAAGAGGAAGGCATCCAGTTCAGCCACAACTACTTCACCAATCAACATCGAATCCGCAGAAGAGGTGAGTAACAATCCAACTCCCATACGAGTCCAACCACCCCGGTCTGCCAAGAAGAAAGCCGGCAGCTCACTACCGGCAGCACCACAGTAGCCACCAAAAAGCCGCCGCAAGCTTCTCATCGACAGTGATTCCGATGACTCCTTTGCTTCCTCGACATTCTAAAAAGGGCAGTAGTCTTTCTTTTATCTTTTGTCTTTTTATTTTCAGCTTTCTTTTTACTTTTCATGCATTGAGGACAATGCATCCCTCGAGTGTGGGGGAGCATTAATCCCTTTTGTAATATGTAAATATATCTTATCCTTATTGAAACTGCCGAGGCAACAATATATTCTCCAACCGCCGTAGCAGTCTGCACCATTCACCAAACTTGAAATCAGAAAGGTATACTAGGTTTAGTACTTAGGATTAGACTATAAGCCTGAAAAATATTTAACACTGCTAGTCTTAGTTGATTTTATAAGTTCTCTTCTGTGAAAAGCAATAAGGACTTAGGCTTAGATTTTAACTAGAGGTGTCTATCACCGGCTCTAGTTTAGTCCATAGAGGTGCCTATCACTGGCTCTAGGACTTAGTCTTTTTCCCACTGACAATAGGTGCCCGAAATTGGCTCTAGTAAGAATAGCTAAACACTTTAGGTGCACGAAACTGGCTCAAGAAGTATAAGTATATAGCAATATATATTTATATACCAATTTAGGGAGAAAAAAAGAAAAAGAATTAACAAAATATCTTAGTTGGAAGTCTTGAGCTAGAAAAAGGATGAGAACTTAGAATATCAGCTTCGACATAGCTACACACACACACACTAAGACTCATAGTCCAGTTTCGAGGAATACCTAGAAGAGACCGAATCAAGAAAGGATTTCTGCCGCGGCAGGCAGGACGGTATGTTCCCTTAAAATTCCTTACTTAAAAATTTTATCTTTTGCATTGATTGAGGACAAGCAATAGTTCGAGTGTGGGGGTGTGATGAACGCATAAAAGTCATATTTTTATCACCATTTTCCCACTCGATATTTACTAATAAAGGACAAGATTCAAGGACTTTAATAGATATTTCTGTATATTTTCCATACTTCAGCATCCAAACATATAATTCATGAATTCATCTAATAATTGGCATAAAACATATGCATTTGATAGTTTTCTTTCTTAGATAGGAAACTACATATAAAGATGACCAATTAGGAAGACAGATGCTGAAGTGTAGATAGAGCACCCGTCGAGGCAGCACTTTTGAGGCCGCGGTAGTAGAGTGAAGATGGCAACCAGTGCTCGATAGAAAGAGAAAAAGATGTTGATCTTAATAGACAATGAGCGAAAGGAAGACTGAGTCAAACTACGGAGTCAAGCCTTGGTCAAAGTCATGTGCGGGAAAGAAGAGATATTTTAGGAAATAAAGTTTAATTAGGAATTATACTTCGTTCTTCTTTAGAACTCTTTCCTTGCATGGAAAGTTTTAACCTAGGACTTGGCCTATATAAGGCACATATTAGGTTCAGTTTTAAGGAGAGGACTTTTTACCCTAGACAATACCTTTAGCCGCCAACTACATTATGTTCTAAACTTCTTCGGAGGTTTAGGTTATTTGTGGAGTAGTTGGAGAAGATAGTTATGTTATGCTAGATATTTATTAATGCAAAACCTATTTCATAGTTTATTCTCTCTTAGCATTTACTTTCTTTGCATATGAGCTCGAGATGATAAGTATGTGAAGAAAAATCCATTTGTCTAATATCGAGAGAGTTAGACTCACGAAACTAGAGAATACGGTCTTTGCTCATGGGCATTAACTAATCTGGTTATCCAGGATTTCAGCGACTAACAAGACGCATGTGAGGTTGTTATCCGCCCTTGATTTACGCCGGGAGGTATCATCAAGACTCGTGGGTTTCAACAGTTCTCTTTGCTCAGGGATAAGGAAGAAGACATACAAGGATGCTCTGTCGAACTATGGAATATTGATTCATCGACAAGACATAACCCCGCCTAGGCAGCTGCGGCGACCCTTTGTGCGAGGCGGCAGTTCAACCCATTTCATTAATAAGTGGATACGTAGTATAACTGGATTCTCCTCTACGAAGCACTCAACTTAGACTCACTTTATTCATCTTTATTTCTTCTATATTTAGTTTAGCATTAGTAGTTAATTTAGAATTCTCAACTCAACCATTACCTGTGTTTTTACTTTTTCTAGTGGAGTCATAAGAGGTAGTGAAGTCGACACAGTCCCTGTGGGATCGACAATCTAAAGTATTACAATCTGACAAAGGTGGAGAAAGAAAGGACTTCCGAGTCTCCATCATTTATAGTTTAAGATTTAGAGTTTATAATTTAGGTTTATGGTTTAAAGTTTGGGTTTATAATCTAGAGTTTAGATCTTGAGGCTTATTGTTTATGATTCAAGGTTTAAGGTTGAATGTTGGATTTATTGTTTATGATTTAAGTTTTAAGGTTGACTGTTGGATTTATTATTTAGGGTTTAGAGTTAGTAGTTTGATGGCTGGGGTTTAAGGTTATGATTTTGGGTATGGTTTCATTACTCATGTTTTATAGTTTGAGGTTTAGGATTTATAGTTTGGGATTAATATTTATGGTTTTGGGTTAGTATATTTACAATGATATAAAATAATGAAAATTAGTATGAGTATAATTGACAAAAGTTGTGTAAAACTGATATGTTAAATAAATATCACATCCACCTCATGATAAGTATCGTCTAACTTGCATATAAAATAAAATATAATATTAAGTTTCACATCTAAGAAACACAACACGTTATAAAAAAAATCAAGTAATATGTTGTTATGCACTATTGCAGAAGAAGAAAGGGAGATCAAAAAAGAAAGTTTTAGAGAATAATATTCATAGATTTTTATTCATGCCTTTCGAGTTTATATTCACTCATCCTTTATACACGTTATTTTTAACAAACAAAATCTGTTAGGTGAGCTGGTGCCCTTCTTTTTTGGGTTCCTCGACGCACTCCTTGCTCTTGTGTGGGTCCCAAATCTGTTGTGGTGTCACTTTTTCCTTCCTCTATACATGTCGTGTCGTTCTCATCTCTATACTCATCCTCCATTACTGGTTCTTTAACATCACCCCCTCATAATGGAGGAACCTTACCCACAAGGTTCGATACATGTATTGATTGTGTATGTGACCAATCTGGGAATAATAGTAGTCGTGTAATTTGATGTGTAGGGTGGCCTTTGTATGGTTTCAGCTACGAGACGTGCAAAATATGATGGATGTGTGACGTCTCGGATAAGTCAAGTTTATATGTCACGACCCCCACGCGATGCAAAACACGATAAGGTTCAAGAAAACGTGGACTTAACTTTTGTTTTTGGCGCAAACGAACAAAGAGTTTTCGATAAGGTTGTAGTTGGACGAACACCCAACTGCCAACCTCCAATTCAAGTTCAGGCATCGCGAAATAAGACATCGCGATCTTGTAGTGCTCTTCGAGTTGGCGTATCAAGATGTCCTAAATAATCAGCAATAGTTGGAGGTTCGCGACCATACAATGCCAAGAAAGGAGTCATCCCTGCCGAGGATTGATAGACCTTTGTACTAATACTCTGCCTAGGGTAAATAGTTGACCCATTTATGTGGATTCTCAGCAGCTAAGCACTAAAGATATATCTCGAGACACTTGTTGAGAGGCTCTGTTTGGTCATCCGTTTGGGGATGATATGCCGAACTCAAACATAACTTCGTTCCTTGCAATTGAGCTAACTCGCGCCACAAAGTAATCAGGAAAATGTTGTCATGGTCACTTACCATTGATCGAGGAATCCCATGGAGCTTTATAGCTCCCTACAATAATGTCTTAGGTACAAATTGGTTGTCATAGTTTTGTGGTATTGGGAAGAAATGATCGTATTTAGTGAGACGATCGACCACTACTATAATCGCTTCTTTTCCCATCGAATTTGGTAGCCCAACAATAAAGTCTAATTCAATATCTTCAAAAACTTGATTAGGAATGGGCAACAACTGAAGTAGACCTATTGGGGTAAGCGTATCGCTCTTTATTCGTTTATAAGTCTGACAATTCCGCACAAATTCACGAACATCCTTACATAGGCTTAACCAATAGAAATTTTCAACCAATCTATGAAATGTACGTAAGATTCCTATATTCCACCCGTCGTGGAATCGTGATATTCTCGAACAAGCATGAAACGTAAAGTAATATCATTAGGTACCACAATAAGTCCGGCTTTGAATATTAGTCCACCATGATCCGTGTACTCATTGTTTGAAACATCCCCTGTATGCAACTGAGCTCGAAGGTCGATTAATGTCGGGTTATGTGCTATAGCGACCTTAATGTCGGAAATTATACCAAAAATTGGGCGGCTAAAGGCCATTAAAACAGTAGCGGTCTTGTGTGAAAGGGTATTAGTGACGTTGTTGAGTTTAACCAATGATATCGGATCTCAAAATCATAGCCAATAAGCTTGGATAGCCAATGTTGATATTCGAGAGTCTGAATTGTCTATTGTGTCAAATGGCTCCTTTTAAAGCGTTATATGGGAGGAAATGTAGAACTCCTCTGTGTTGGTCTGAATTGGGAGAGAACAAGGTTTTGGGACCTCAATTGATAAAGGAAACTGAGGAACAGGTTCGAGTTATTCAAGATCGACTAAAACGAACCTTCGATCGATAAAAGGCTTATGCGGACTTGAGACGAAGAGATATTCAGTATAATGTGGGAGACAAGGTCTTCCTAAAAGTCTCTCCTTGGAAGAAAGAATTCAGATTCGGGAAAAAGGGAAAGCTTAGCTCTCGGTTCATTGGACCTTTTGAGATTATTGAAAGAATTGGCCCGGTGGCCTATCGTCTTGCTCTCCCTAGTGAGTTCGATAAGATACACAATGTTTTCCATGTCTCGATGTTGAGAAAGTACCGATCTGACCCTTCTCATGTTTTGGAACCAGGAGAGTTAGAATTGAATCCCGATTTGTCTTATGAAGAAGAACCGGTCTAGGTTCTCGATCGAGAAGTTAAGAGGCTTCGTAACGAGAATATTCCTTTGGTGAAAGTCCTTTGCGGGAATCACAAGAAGGAAGAAGCTAATTGGGAACCTGAGGACATAATGAAAGCACAATATCTGCATCTGTTCCCTTCAGGTAAATTCGAGGGCGAATTTCTTTTTAAGGAGGGGAGAATTGTAACACCCTAAAATCGGGTTAGTAAAATGAATCGAATAAATTATAAAATTAAATCGAATTACATGTTAATTGTGTTAGATAAAAAGGGACCAAATTGAATTAAATAGAAAATGAGTGGATTACAAGCTAAATTTTCAACTTTCCCCATTTACCCTTGGACATGAAATTGCTTAAAGGTTTAAGTGAGGGGCAAGAATGACATTACACACATTTAATGAAGACGGGGTGGTCATCTTCCTTTCCCCATTTCATCCTATTTCACGTGAAAGACCAAAAGGAAAGAGGGAGAGAGAGAGTCTTGTGAGATAATTGAAAGGAAGCCATGGAAGGATAGCTTAAGAGCTTTGCATGGTTAGAAAATTGGGTTAGAAAGTCAATTCTAACTATATCGGTAAGCTTTTTCTTCTCTAATTAAAATTTATGGGTGTTTAGGATTTTGGATTTATGATGATTTTATGATAGTTTTCATGTTAGATTAAGTTGTTAGAAAGCCTAATCTAAGGTTGCTATTGATTTGGTTTTGTTATTGAAGCATGAACAAATTGGTTAGAAGCTTGGAACTTAGGTTTTTACAAAGTCATATATGTGTTGAATGGTTCGAATATTGGATGAAAAAGGGGCATTATTTGATGAAAATTTTATGGTTGAAATGCTGGAAATTTGTAAGAATAAGGTTGGAGTATGAGTTGGAGCCATGGAATGAAAATTAGTCAAAAATTGCCTAGAAATGCAATTCCGAGTAGCACTTTTGAGAAAATTCCCTAGGTCACGTATGAAGGAGTTAGGAGCTGAAATTTTGCTGTATAATACTCCTATATATCTAGTTTAAGGTAAAATTTATGTAACCTCAATCGGAGTTCATTAGAAAAAGATATAAGTGTTTCCGTAAGGGTTGTCCGAACAGCCCCAAATCTGGACAGGTTTAATTCGAACGAAAACAGGTACTGATAGGGAAATAATTAAAATGTTAGGTTAATTTTTACTTTTAGAGGGTCTTCCTAGCTTTCTAACGATATAAAATAAGCTCGATTAGGGTATGGGAGCTAGGAGATATGATCAATTCTTTATAGGGTAGCAAAGCTGTCCCTAATGAACAAGTGCACATATTTACAATTGTTAAGTCTAAGATCACTTGGATTGAATGATTGAATGTATCCTAACGAATTATTATATGAATATGGCTTACTAGAGAATCCGAGAGAAGACGACAACGAAGAAGAAAGACTCGAATTAGCAAGGAAGAGAGGCAAGGGGATCACCATCTTCAACCCTTGAGAGCTTGGAATCAATAGTGAGTGTGGCAAACCTTAGGGTTAGGACCTAGGGTCCTAACCATCTTTTGTTTATTTGATTTGATATATCATGTAAATGGAATAATTGTATATTTGGTAAAAAGGGGAGGAGGATTAAATGCTAAAGGACTTGTGTGATAACATGTTTGCTTGTTAGATTGTTAGCACTAGATTAATACATATGCATCGCTTGGAAATACCGAGGTAAGTATGGCACGCGGCTATGGATGTCAGGTACGCGAATCATGCATGGACCATGTTATTGGTGATATGATTAATTGTTTGATAGCATGATATGCAAGTTACTTGTGATATGATATAAATGTATTGCTTGATAAACATGCATTGGATACTTACACTTAATGACATGAACTTGGTAAATATGAATTAAATGATCAAACGGGTAATGAAATGTTATTGAGCCTTGGTCGATAGTTGGTCATAGGTAGTACGGCATGCCTAGAGTCTGAGCTCATTGTTTAGTGCTACGACATTCTTGTTTAGTACTTCGGTACTCTTGTTCGGTACTGTGGGTACCGTGATTTGATGGTTAGTCACCAATTGTTAGATACCATGGGTATCTCTTATTAGTACCTTTGTGGTACTCTTGTTAGTGCCTTTGTGTCACTTTTGTTAGTGTCTTCATGACACTCTTCTTGACTCGCTTACCTTGTCTAACTATACCAAGGCATCACACGAAATAAAATTGAAAGATTGAAGTTAAATGTGAAATTATATGTGCATATATTGGCTTATGAAGCATTGAAATTGATTATGATTTGCTATAGAGCATTGAAATGAAATTGTTGCTATGTGTAGCACTTGAATGTAAAATGGTTATTGAACATTGAAAATGGTTATATGGCTATAAGTGGCCCTTGACATGAAATGATCTATGGAAGCATTGAGAAATGGAAATTGACTATTGATACACATGCAACGAATATATATGCTAGCTAATGCATAAGCATTTAGGTTATGAAATTAAATTGTATGCTAGAATTTTATAGACATGAAAAGCATGATGAACGTTATACTTGATGATTGACATCCTTGTGTATTGAATGAATTAATGCCATGAATTGAATTGTTTGCTTACTTGAAGCATGTTATGTTTATTTATTGATTTATGTCTAATATGGTTAGACTAGGGCTGCCTCTCTAAGTACCTCATAAGTACTTACCACCGTTTGTTTCCTCCTTCCCAAAAAAACAGGTAATCGGGCTAAGGAGCTAGATCGAGATCGAACGTGAGCAAGGACACCAAGCAAGCAATGTATGGTATTTTGTACTTTTAGCCAACTCCTAGTTTATGGTGGCATAGTGAGCATGTTTTGTCAAGTTATGCATTTTGAGATTCGATATATACATGGTTTGTAATAATTATTATTTAAGCTTTTGGGTTTGTAAGCCATAAGGCATGATGACTATGATAGGCTAGTTAGTGCCTCTTGGGATTTTGGCCTATGGTTGGTATGTTGGCCTTGAATGCATGCATTTGATAAGTGGGTCAATTATCTTGGTGTTTAGGACATGTGAACCTAGGATAGTATCATGATTGCTTTAGTTGCCATAGTAAATATATGGCAAGAAGATTGTCCTAAGTGTGGAATGGCATGAATATTGGCCTAGTAGTGAGTTGGTCTAATGGATTGAATTAATATGTTAATGTTTGTTGATTTAAACAAGCTACTATGGTCCCTTAAGGTTTAGATATGAATTAAGATCATATAGATGGTTTTATGGTTAGTGTTAAAAAGTATTAGAAACTTAGAAACTTGCCAAATTGGACAGGGGTATCGATACCAATTACATGGGTATCGATACCACCCTTGATAGAAGCAAAATGGCATCAATGCTTGGTTCGGTACCAAGCTTGGCAGTGTACTCCCTGGTTCGATACCAGTATCGAACCAGGCTACCCAACCTTAGTCAATGAGTCAACGAGATAGACCAGTATCGATACCTGGTTCGATACTGGAGCTTCTAGTAACGAAATTGCATCGATACCTGTATCGAACTAGGCTTTTCAGCCTTGGTCAACGGGTCAACATAGTTGACCTGTATCGAACTGGGGTTCGATACCCCTGTTCCGATACCTCCCTATAAGGGGTATCGATACCCCTAGCTATTTTGGTTCAAACTTGAAAAATGAAAATTAGCTTGATCAATAAGATAATTTAATGATGATTAAACGAATAAAATTTGGTTAGACATTTAGATCAAGCTCAATTGAGATTATAATTGATAAATGAATGGAATTTGAGAATCTAAATGGTTAATTGTATAAGTATGGAAAAGTTTTAAATTTGCCTCAAAATCGATAAGTGTTACACGAGATTTGACTCGTGATGGATTACAAATAATTGAAATGTCAACAAAATGAATACAACTTCCGGTCTAATTACAAGTTATAAGTCCGGTCGACGCCCCCGTCTCCTAACCCGGTGCGAGGGTATCACATTTAGTGGTATCAGAGCTTTCGGTTACGTGATTCTCAGACCGAAAGAAATGTGCATGCATCATATAGGATTGAACTATGTCACCTAGGAGTTTTATACCGTACTTGCTTGTGTTCTTGCTTATTTGAATATTTTTGCTATCTTTTTGTAGTATAGTTGATACAAGGTTAGCCTTAGGAGGAGAGAGTCCCGAGGGCTCGTCTAATGAGAATGAAAACATGAGGGTGGAACCGAATCCTCCTCAAGAACAAGAACCACCTCCAGTGGAAGCTGCCCCTGAGTTGGTAGTCCCGGTATTACAAGATGTTCAGAGGGAATGTCTCCTAAGTATAAAGGGGATGTTCGATCAGTTAGTGTCCGATTTGAGACAGAATCGTCCTAATGCTCCTGTTAATGCTACACCAAGTAGGGCCCCTATTGAGAGACTTGCCCGATATCGAGCCAATACTTTTACGGGTGTTAATACGGAAAAGCCCGAGGAACCGGAACAGTGGCTAGAAAGAACCACCCAAATTCTGACTAAACAATTGCAGTGCTCCGACGAGCACAAGCTTAAATGTGCTATCTCGCTTCTAGCTGATGAAGCCTTGAGTTGGTGGGAAACTACAATCTTGACTATTCCCGCTGACTCCATCACTTGGGACTTCTTCGTAGAGGAGTTCAAGAAGAAGTACATTAGTGAGCAGTACCTAGATGAAAGACGAAGACGGTTCTTGTACTTGAAGCAGGCCAATAGGCCTATTGAGCAGTATGTGGTAGATTTTTGTAAGTACTGCAAGTATGGGGCAGAGTACATAAAAACTGAGAAGCAGAAATGCCAAATATTTATCGATGGGCTAAATGATGAAATGAGCCCCATGTTCATAGCTTTGGGAATCACTGACTTCCAAATTTTAGTCAACCGGGCTATTGCTACCGAAGCCAAGATGAAGGCTTCGGAAAAGAGAAAGGGCGGGAACAATAATGACAAGAAACAGAAATGGGAGGATAATCCGGATTGGAATGCAAGAAGAGTCAAGCATCAAAAAGAAGGCTCATCTACCTACCATCATGAGACCAAAGGTCATTATGTGCCGAAACCTCAGTCGACAAATAGACCCGCAACCCCGGTTGCTTTTGTTCATAGCACAAGGAATTCCGGAAAAACTTCGGCTTGTCAGTTCTGTAAGAAGTTTCATGTTAGTCCTTGTCGACTTCAGATGAGATTATGTTATGCATGTGGGGGATCGGACCACTTTGTTAAGGATTTCCCTCAGAATCCTAATAGAGGTACACCTCAGTCTCGTGCCTACCAGAGTCCTCCACCTCAGAACAAAAACAAGGGCCCAGGACAGGCCCATTCTGCGAATCAAAGCAGAGGAAAGGATCGTCAATCAGCCCCTCCTCGTCAAGAATCTCGAGCCCCAGCTAGAATGTACACCATTTGCGGTAGAGGAGAGGAAGAATCTCTCGATGTTATTGCAGGTACCGTTGAGTTAAATTTACGTCCTGCATATGCTTTAGTAGATTTAGGATCCACTCATTCCTTTGTATGTTCTAAAATGCTTGTAAAGGTTAAGATAGAGCCTGAAAATGTCGATAAGGGTCTTGTAGTATCAAACCCAATAGGAGGAATAATGAATGTTAACCTTGTTTGTAAAGATTCCCCGATCACAATTCGGAACATTCCTTTTCGAATTGATCTATTTGTACTACCAGAATGTAAGTTTGACCTAATACTGGGGTTAGACTGGTTGACCAAACATGAAGCTTGGATCGACTGTCAGAATCGAAGATTGTATCTTCGTGGTTTGGGAAAGGAGTCGATCCTCCTAATTGATAAGAAGCCAACTTCGATCTTTGCTGCTATGGGTTTGCAAGATGAATATGATTTCGGTTTGCCGAAAATCCTGGTGGTATCTGAATTTGTTGATGTTTTTTCGAAAGAACTTCCTGGTCTTCCTCCGACCGGAGAAGTTGAGTTTGGGATAGAAGTTCAGCCTAGGACTAATCCGATGTCAATTTCACCTTATAGAATGACACATATTGAGTTGAAAGAGCTTAAGAAGCAACTCCAAGAGCTACAAGATAAGGGATTCATTCGTCCTAGCTCTTCTCCATGGGGTGCTCCTGTTTTGTTCGTAAAGAAGAAAGATGGAACAATGAGGCTTTGTATTAACTACCGAGAATTGAATCGGGTGACCATTAAGAACAAGTACCCTTTGCCTAGGATTGAAGATCTATTTGATCAACTCAAGAATGTTGTGGTATTCTCCCGAATTGATCTTCGATCGGGGTACTACCAGATGAGAGTAAAAGAAGAGGATGTTCCTAAGACGGCTTTCAGAACTTGTTATGGCCATTTTGAATTTTTAGTGATGCCATTTGGGTTAACTAATGCCCCGGCTGCATTCATGGATCTCATGAATCGAATCTTCCAGCCTCATCTTGATAAGTTTGTGGTCGTCTTTATTGATGACATCCTGGTGTATTCTCGGAATAATGAAGAACACGCAGAACACCTTCGAATTGTTTTACAAACTCTCCAGGAACGTCAGTTGTTTGCTAAGTTCTCCAAATGTGAGTTCTAGTTATCGGAAGTATCATTCCTCGGCCATGTCATCTCGGCAGAAGGAATCAAGGTTGATGCTAAGAAAGTGCAAACCATCTTGGATTGGAGACCTCCAAGAAATGTTAGTGAGGTTAGAAGTTTCCTTGGTTTAGCCGGATATTATAGGAGATTTGTTAAGGGATTCTCTATTATTGCCTTGCCCTTAACTAAACTCCTTAGAAAGGATAAATTGTTTGAATGGTCAGAGGACCAACAAAGAAGCTTCGATCAGCTTAAGCAGGCTTTGACCCATGCTCCTGTTCTTGTTCAACCGGAATCCAACAAGGAATTCACTGTGTATAGTGATGCCTCCCGTTCGGGGCTAGGCTGTGTTTTGATGCAAGGAAATAATGTGCTTGCTTATGCATCAAGGCAATTGAAGCCTCATGAATTGAATTACCCTACTCATGACCTCGAGTTAGCGGCTATTGTGTTTGCTCTCAAGATATGGAGGCATTATTTATATGGTGAGAAGTGTTACCTATACACTGATCACAAGAGTCTCAAATATCTTGTAACTCAGAAGGACTTGAAATTGAGACAAAGAAGGTGGATGGAATTGCTAAAAGACTACGACTTTGTCATTGATTATCATCCCGGAAAAGCCAACGTGGTGGCCGATGCCCTTAGTCGTAAACCAATATTGGCCCCAAATTTGATTAATGCTCACTTTCGAGTATATCAGAAGCAAGGATATTTGTCTGAACTCCAAGTTCAGTTTGATCTGATTTCGAGAATCAGAGATCTTTAGCAGTCTGATTCTGAGCTTCAAGCTATTGTATCGAAGCTTGATTCGAAAGCTAATGTCGAACCAAAAGATATTGATGCCAAATATCGATGCCACTTCCCAACAGCCTGGGTGATCGCATACATCTTGCGATGATATGTCGACGTAGGCTGCATCCTAGGACTTAGTTTTTTACTGTAGTTAGCCAGTGGTCGGCCGTCTTGGACCAGAACAACACCAATACCCACGCCGTAAACATTGGTTTCGACCATAAAAACCTAATCAAAGGACTATAATATCAGAACTGGAGTAGTATATAATCGAAGTTTCAAAGGCGGACTGAATTGAAGTTGTCTAGTGAAATAGGACCCCCTTTTTCAACAAGTCGGATAGAGGTGTAGCAATTGTGGCAAAATTGTGTATAAACTGACGATTGTAACTGGCGAGACACAAGAAACTCCAGACTTCCTTCACTGTGGATGGAATCTACCAAGCTTGGATAGCCTAAACCTAAGTTGGATCAACCGCCAAGCCTTGTCGAGACACAATGTTTCCTAAGTATTCAACAGACTCCTGCCCAAATGTACATTTGGATCGTTTGGTGACCAAACCATGTGCTTTTAAAGTCTGAAGAACCAACCGAAGATGCTTCAAATGATCCGACCAGTTGCTTCTAAAGACCAGAATGTCATCCAAAAAAGTGAGGACAAATTTACATTAAAATGTCTTGAAGATTATGTTCATGGTGGCTTGAAAAGTATACGATACATTGGTTAATCCGAAGGGCATAACCACGAATTCGTAACGACCCTTGTGTGTTTGGAATATCGTCTTCAAAATATCCTCGGCTCGAACTCGAATTTGATGGTATCCTGCCAACAAATACAACTTGGAAAAATAACATGTATGACCAAGTTCATCGAAAAGTTCATCAACGATCGGAATAAGGAACTAATCTTTCAATGTAATTGCATTAAGGGCTCGATAGTCGACACAAAATCGCCAAGTTTCATCTTTCTTCTTGACCAAAATCACTGGAGAAGAAAATGGATTGGTGCTTTCTCTGATAATTCTGGTTTCTAGCATGTGTTTCACTTGATTCTCAATTTTGGTTTTCTAAAAATAGAGGTACCGATATTTTCGGAAATTGACTGATGCCTTTACTGATTCAAGGTTGATAACATGATCAGTCGCACGGGCTAGAGGTAAGCCGTGTGTAGAGAGAAATCCCGAGGCAAACTGATGAAGTAATGTTTGTAAATCAGAAGCAGGAGTCTCAAATGTTGTTTCAATTGAGGTCATGACCTAGAGACAAAACAATTCAGCGATCGCGTCGGTTGCAGTGAGACGGCGAAGGGAATGAAGCTGAATATGTTGAGTCACTAAGATTCACCCTTCCAAAGATAACGGACTCCATTAGTCTGAAATTCAAAGGTAAGTGAACGAAAATCCATAGTAAATGGACCAAGAGTTTCTAGCTAGGCGACCCCAAGTACCATTTCGGTCCCTTGCAATGGCAGCACATAGAAATCGGCCTGTATATCTATTCCTTGAACCTTTATCGACAAGTCTCAAAAACAACCTTCGTTCTGTAACTTGGCTCCATTTCCAACTAGCACACTGAAATTAGGTGATGGTTCCACAGGTAATCCCAAGTATTTAGCCACACGGGATTGCAAAAAGTTGTGTGTGCTGTCCCTATCGATAAGAATTTGCACCTTTCAACCCTGAATAATCCCAGTTACATGTAGGGTGATGGGTTTGGAAAATCTCGTCAAACCATTGAATGAAACCAAAGGTTGATCAGTGGTCAGTTGATCGATTAAATTGGACTCTAGAATGTTGGTCTCGGATTTCCCTTCCTCGTCCTCATCCAACATGAAAAGTTGGAGATACTTGCATTTGTTCCCCGGTACATATTTGACATCGCAATAATAACATAACCCTTTCTCACGGCAGATTTGAACCTCGACAGCCGATATTCTTCGTGGAAATGTACTACCCATCGAATCCGCAGGTGGTGAACGTCCAGGCAAAACCTTGGCAGCCTGTGTGAAGCTAGAAGGTGTTGGTAAGAGTGGTGGAAGTTTTGAACCATGAGAACGTCCGAGGTTAGCCGACTTTGTCTCTTGTAATCATGCCAAAGAAACCTCGTCGTGCATGGTCGTAGCCCGATGCCCTAAAACTTTAGTTTTAATTTCAGAACAGAGACCCGATACAAAACATTGCACAAGAAATGATTCTAGAAGATTGGTTTTACGTAGGGACAAATCCTCGAATCGGGAGTGATAATCCTCAATAGTAGATATTTGCATGAGTTTGGTCAATTGACCTTCTAGAGATTCAAGCTCGGTGGTTGCAAAATGTCGTTTAATGGCTTCCACTAAACGATTCAAGCCTGCTAGTTGACGATGTCGTTGCATCCAGAGAAACCATTTCCTGGTTGTTCCCTCCATGCGAAACGAGGCCATCGTAACACGATGATGGACCTTGTTACCGTAAAAATCGAAAAAATCTTGAGCCACCGCCACCCATTCCTTAGGATCCTTGTCGATAAACAATGACAGTTCGACAGACATAAGTTTAGGGGAAAATGGAAAATCATCGTCTCCATGCACCTTAAGCTTTGCCTTACCCCGAGCTACCCCGTGTGTCACTCGATTCTTCCTGTTTCACTGTCGAGATGTGAGATTGACCCAATTGAGCTGAAATGACATCAAGTTGGCACACAACATCCTGGAGAGTCCTTGTATTCTTAGCGGTCATCGATTGAAGTGAGGTGAGGGTCTGATCATATCGTAGCGAAACCTCCTGAAGAGACTTGATAGCGTCTATGTTATTGACCATCGTGGATCAAAAACTCAACGAAAGCACCATATGTTATGGACTATTGCAGAAGAAGAGAGGGAAAGCAAAAAAGAAAGTTTTAGAGAAGAAGATTTATAGATTTTCTTTCATGCCTTTCGGGTTTACATTCACTCATCCTTTATACACGTTATGGTTTAACAAACAAAATCTATTAGGTGAGTTGGCGCCCTTCTCTTCCGGGTTCCTCGACGCACTCCTTGCTCCTGTGTGGGTCCTAAATATTTTATGGTGTCGCTCATTCCTTCCTCCATACATGCCATGTCTTTCTCATCTCTATACTCATCCTCCATTATTGGTTCTTTAACATATGTATGACTAGGATTGACTATTTTTTTCAACAAGTCTTGATCTGATCTGATTAGAGTTAGATTCTTTCTTTTTTTTAATATTTGATAGAATATTTATAGGTTTTATTTTAATTTTTGGGAGAGATTTAGTCTCTCCTTATATTTTTATTAAAATATTATTTTTATATTATATATTCGATATATTTATTAAATTTTTAGATTGACACATATTTAATCAGAATTTTTTAAAATGAAATTAAATTAAGATTTATTCGTGTTGAATTAAATTATAATAAAATTTAAGTCAAATGAAATAAAAATATTTAAATTTTATATCAAACTGAGACGATCAGAAACCAGCATATTACTATGCCTACGTACAAGTAAAAGGTTCTTTTTTATATAAAAAATAAACTATATTAATGTATTAATTTTGAACAGTGAAAATAAAGTTGGTATGCATTTTTACTCACTTCGTTGTGCAATTTTTTCATTAAAATAATAAAAAGTCAATATTTAAGATGTGAGTGATAATATTATTTTAATGAAAAAGTATTTTACACAATGAAGTTGATACTTTTTTTATTCAGAACCAAGAAATAAGCTTATCGGATTTGGTGCGTGAGCGGAAAAGAGCGGCGGCCAGACTCGAATGATAATCACGCAGGTACGGAGGCGTAGTGGCGATAATTTTACAGATTGACGGTGATTAATTGCAGCAGCCGGACTCAGCTAGACTTGAACAAACAAGATTTTTTTATTTTATTTTTTTAAATTGATTAAGATTGATATTTGATCTAATTATTTTAAAAAATAAAATATATACTCTGTTTGTCTCATTTAATACGTTTAATATTGATTTTTTATTTAAATTTTTTTTAAATTTGAATCGTTATAACTCTAAATTTATTATTGATAAAAATATGAAAAAACATATTTTAAAAACCTTTAATCAAGTAATTTTAAAATATATTTTTATAAAATCTAATAAATTAAAATATTTAAAATAACTATGATCAAATTTTTAAAAAAATAATTTTTTAAAAAATAATATTAAACAAATAGAATGAGATAGAGTGACTAATATATATAAAAAATAATTTAAGTTTAAATTTTATTTTACTTAGTTTATAAATATACATTGATTATTTAAAATTGAGAATTTTTATTACTTTCTTTGTATCATTTAAGATGTCGTTTTGGTGTTTTAAAATTGTCACATTTAAGATATCTCATTAAAATATCAATAATTTTTATAAGATATATTTTTCTTCCTTTCCTATCTTTAATTTTTAACAAAATAAAATTTAATTTTTTAATGAAAAAATTGTTCTTTTAATTATTTTATATCATATCTTTTACATAAAATTTTTCATTAAAATTATGTAAAAAATCAATGATGAACACTATAAATAGGACGAATGAAATAATTAAATACACTTGATGTAATGATCCAGATTTCGGATCCGAGAATCAAGTTAACCCGAGAAGTTAGACTTCGACATTTGGACCTCCTGTTGGGCCTCAATTTTGAGTTTTAAATTTTTAGTTGGGTTGGGCTAGAGTGTTGTTGGACCTATAGGATTTTTAAGAGAGGACTTTTGGCTTTTTTTTTAAATGGGAAGACAAAAAGGTTTTGGGTTTAATGTTTTCTGTAAAATGAGGTCATATCCAAAAAGTTTTTTCATCTCATCTTCTTCTTCTAAGAATCAATAAGGAAGTTGTAAAAGGTCCAATCTTTGTTGGTTAATTAAAGAATCTCGTTTCGTGGCTTGAGGATAAATTGTAGAGCATCAAGAGATCTACGAGTAAAGATAAAAATAGTTGATCTTGGTGAAGGTTGTTGAAGTGGTAGGAGACTTAAATCCGGGAATGGGTGTTTGAGAGTTTCTTTCTCAGTTTTTAATTAAGTTCCAACTTATAAAATCTTACCTAGTTAGATCTAATAGCTGGTTTTAATTTTTTTTCTTGTAAAGAAAAAAGTTAGAACCTCATCAAAAGAGCTTTGCATGGAAAAAGCTTTAAGGAAGGGATGAACGCGTTTTTTTTTTCTTTTACTTGATGTTGGTATCTCTCCAACTCCCTTTTTACATCAAGCATCTCATGAGTTTAAGTTGCATTGCTTGTGGTATGTATACTTGATTTGTTTGGTAATTAAAAACCTTTAATGATGAAATTCAAAAATTGATGTTACAAGGCCTAAAATTTATAGTAACACATCTTAAACTTCTTGAATAATGTGTATGAAGAGTTTGAGATTAAAAGGTTAGACTTAAGATAGTATTCTAAGCAATTTTTAGGTACAAACCTGCATTTTCGTGCAGGCGTATCGATAGCGGGTGGTCGCGTATCGATACCCTAAAGAGGAAAGTAAGGTTTGGGATAAAGACGTTTCGGAACACCATACCCATGTTTCGATACCACAAATTCTAGTGGTAAAACATTTCGATACCCCTTGGTAGGAGTATTGATATCCAAAACTCCAGTGGTAAATCGTTTCGGTACCCCATATAGGGCGTATCGAAACAGGTAGGTTTCCTTTAGTCTTTTCGAATGGGTCGTCTTAGCGTATCGATACGCCAAGGAAGCGTTTCGATACTGAGGCGTTTCGATACCCTCTTTGTAAGCGTATCGATATAGGGGTGTTTCGATACCTCATATAGGCGTATCAAAACCCCTGAATAATTTTGTCCAAGTTTTTAAGGGATGAGTTTTTAGGTTCTATAATTTATGATATAGGTTCCTATGGGTTTATTAATCTATAAAATAAATATTAAAACTTGGTTTTCGTGATAATGACTCTGATACAATGATAAATGCTCGAGTCTTGGTCTTCGGTCTGGTTCTGATACAGTTTGGTGTGAAGATCCTAGGTGGATCATAATTGTGTGGTTGAGTCTTTGTGTGATGAAAATTTGGATATCCAAAATAGTATTGCAACACAAAGAAGGTCATCCGATGTAACATTCTAGGTGATGTATTGAGGACTTTTCTGAATGGAGGATCTCGATGCTTTTTGGATGCGGGCTACATTCGAAGATGTTTGATGTAATATTACGAGCATGAAATTTGGAGGATCCTGATGTTGTGTGGATGCGGACCCTGCTCATAGTGTAGGATCTCGATGTTTTGTGGAGGCGGACCTTACTATCTTGTGGTTTGTTTTTTTGTTTGACATGTATATGTTGTGTGCGATAGTATACATCTCATTATGTTATTTGTTTAGGTGATTATGATAGCGCCACCGTATCATGCATGATATTATATGTTTTGCTTTACTTTATTCATGATATAGATGATGCTGGTCGAGTGGCGGTGTACCCATTGAGCTCTTGTAGCTCAGCGTTTCGAAATGTGTTTTCGTGTGTAGGTTAGGTGAAGTTATCTTGAAGAGAACTATTCGAGGTTGGAATTTCAGCATCAACTTAGTGTTAGAGTACAAAATTATTGATATAGTGGGATAGTACTTGTAGAACCCTATGTAATTGTAATTCTTATTTATGATGGGTCGAATATTTTTAAATGATTTGTATTAAATGAAGTTCCAACTATTTTAAACTATTTGGTTATGTTACAATTTGGTTTTGAAATCAATGGTCTATTATGGATTTTATTGGACTTGAATCGATTTTAAATGGACTTGAAGCCAAATTTTTAAAATATGGGTTTGGGGCCGAAGACCCAATGTGTCGAGGGTGTTAGACTTGAGGTAAGGGATGCAATATCTAGGTGTGTTCATATCCGGGTACCCAGTATTTCGTGTACTTGAAATTTCAAGTACCCAAAATTTCTGGGTACCCAAACATCGACCTGTGACTCGTTTTATAAAATTCAGGTACCTGATTTACTTTTTATATATTTTTTTATATATATTTTTTAAATATATAGGAAACACATACAATTTATGATATATATTTTAAACACAAATATTGATTTGAGGTTAGTTTTAAGAGATAAATATTTAGATATATATGTATATATTAAAGTTTATTTATAAAAAAATATATTAATCTCGATCATAATTTCTTTTCGAATCTCAAATTGACAAATTAATATATATATATATTTATGAAAAATTCAAAACTTAAAAATATATAATACAAATATAAAAATAAGTTAAAGATTTAAAATTAATTTTAAGAAAAATAATAAAAAACATAAAATAAAATATAATTTAAAATTTAAAATATATAATTATTAAAATTATTCTGTTGAGTATCTGATTTTAAAAAAAATGACTCTGACCCGGCCCGACTATTTGAGAAAAATACAGATCAGATATCCAATTCAAAAAATTTAAATATGATAATTTTTAATCAGATTGACGGATAGACGATCAAGTAATTCGATCCGTTTTTTTTTAACACCCCCAGCAGAATCAGCTGTTAACCCGTTTCGCAATAGTTTGAATATTGACAACCATTCTGGGCCTGGCTATAGATTTAGAAGCTTAAACCTCCTCGGCACAGAGAAGATGACTCTGCGCTTTAACTTAGCCAAAGAAGCTCCAGTATGCTTAACCTCTCTTAACGTCGACAAATTCCTGAAATCCCAGAAAAATCTCTCTAGAGCTTCACCAAGACTATGGCCCAACGACTCACCAGAACTTCGAGTTCCACCCTCAGAAAACAACCAACATCAGCCGGCTCGCGTTTTAGAAACCCTAGAATCGTGCACCAACTTCAACCAACTCAACCAAATCCACGCTCAACTCCACGTATCTGGCCTCCTCCAACAGCCTCCCGTGGTGAGCCGGCTGATTAGGAAGCTCTGCAGCTATTTAAACTCGGTTTCTCATGCCGTTTTGGTATTTGATTGTATTAGAGAACCTGATACGTTTCTTTGTAATATTCTATTGAATGGTCTTTTGAATTTGGATCCGTTTAGTGCTTTGACTTTTTACTATGAAAAAATGATGGGCAAATTTGTTAAGCATAATGAGTATACTTTTCCATTGTTAGGGAAAATTTGTGCTGAGATTAGGTCCTTGAAAGAAGGGGGAAAGGTTCATGCGCGGGTTTTGAAACTTGGATTCGAGTCTGATTTGTTTGTTAAGAACTCTTTGATTCGTATGTATTCGGTTTGTGGGCAGATAGGGAATGCCCGTGAGGTGTTTGATGATGGGTTTGTATTGGATTTAGTTAGTTGGAACTCGATGCTAGATGGCTATGTGAAGAATGGGCAGGTTGGTATTGCGCGTGAGCTGTTTAATGAGATGTCTGAGAGGGATACTTTCAGTTGGAATATAATCATTACAGGGTATGTGGGTGTTGGGGAAATGGAGGCGGCCAGAGAATTGTTTGAAAAGATGCCGTTTAAGGATGTTGTTTCTTGGAATTGTATGATTGATGGGTATGCAAGGATTGAAAATGTTTCAGAGGCTCGAAATCTTTTTGATCGGATGCCTGAAAGGAATATTGTTTCTTGGAACATCATGCTGGCTTTATATGTTCGGTGTAAGAAGTATGTTGCCCAGGTTCTAATGTTGTTTGATAGGATGATGGAAAAAGGGGAGGTTAGGCCCAACAGTGCTTCTCTTGTTAGTGTCTTGACAGCATGTGCAAATTTGCGGAGGCTGGATAAGGGCTTGTGGGTTCATTCCTATATTGAAAATAACAAGATCAAATGTGATGTATTGCTTTCAACTGCTCTATTGACGATGTATGCAAAATGTGGGGCTATGGATTTGGCAAGAGATGCTTTCGATACCATGCCTGAAAAAAATGTGGTGTCATGGAATTCCATCATTATGGGATATGGTATGCATGGCTATGTTGAGAAAGCCTTAGACATGTTCATTGATATGGATAAGAGAAGTCAAACGCCAAATGCTGCTACCTTTACCAGTTGCTTATCTGCTTGTAAATATGCTGGAAAGGTTTTAGAGGGTTGGTGGTTCTTTGATTTAATGTGCAGGGTTTATGAGATTGAACCCAAGGTGGAGCACTTTGGTTGCATGTTTGATCTACTTGGCAGAGTTGGTTTGATGGAACAATCAAATGGACTTATGAGTAAGGTGCCTGTGGAGTCGGGAGCTGCCCTTTGGAGAGCTCTACTTTCTGCATGTAGGGCCCCCTCTAATTTAGAGCTTGGAAAGATTGTAGCCAAGCGACTAATTGACTTGGAACAGATGGATGTTGGACCCTATGTGTTGTTATCTTACATATATTCTGTGGAAAGGAAGTGGGGTGAAGTAGAAAACATTAGAAAGATCATCAAGGATAGGCAATTGTCAGAAAGACATGCTTCACCACATCGTAAAACCATGATATACTCTATGTTGATGGAGTTGGGCGTTCAGCTGAAACTATCTTCTGGAGATTCTACAGGAGTTTGAGATTTTGGGAGGATGAATAAATAAGAAAAACATGCAAATGAAAGTTGAATAAATTCTTTGGAAAGCCTCTCTTGAAAATGCCACAGTTAGGGAATCGAGCAGAGTTTATATGTATCGCAATTGAATCGGCTTAGAATATTCAACTACTGCTGAGTAGGACAAGGCCACCAGAACATAAAGCTGAAGAGGTGTGTTGATCCACTTCATGTTTCAATATTCATTTACTTTTCTTTTTGGATATATAACTCTATGATGTTGGTTCAATTGTGCTATATATGTCAGAATCTAGTTTGAGAACTCCCCTTCCTTTTTGGTAAGGCCTGATCATCTGTCTCTAATCAGCCTAATGAACAACCTGACCAGCTCCCTCGATTGTCTTTCTGGTGACATGCAGTCTTATTCCGAGCTTATTTTCTGTGCTTCTAAACATCAGAAAGATAAGTCAGTAGACAGTGTATTATTATTGATATTAATTAGGTTTATGATACCTTAGCTATTGGGAACTAATGGAAAATGTATTTATTTATTTATTTATTTATTTATTTTCTTTTGCATACTAAATTAGATCATACCTTGGTTGCACTAAAAACATAAACTAAATTAAAAAATTGTCCGACGAATTTGAATTATTTTAAATTTAAATTAATCTTGAATCGAATTATTTTTATTGTCATTTAATTTAATCTTTTTTAAAGTGTTAAATTTTCACCGAATAGATATGACATTGTATGTATGGTGAAATCAAGTACCTATTTTAGTACTTGCAAAATGGGTAAGTTACTTCTTTTTAAACAACTCGTTTCTAAGCTACCTAATCTGTGAAAATTAATTTTCAATAAAATTATCACTCGACTTATTAATTTAAAAAATATTTAATAAATTAAATATTATAATGAATACTCTTTGATATTTATATTTCAGATTTAATGTAAAGAACATCCTTCGATTTTCTAAAGACGAAAACAAAAATGAAGCTGGTAATTTTCACTTACCATTCTTGCTTGACAATATAGAAATGAAAAAAAAAATTATATATTTTTAATTTAAAAAAAAAATGTATCTTACTTTGATAATGTGCACGCCTTGTGCTTATCACATCATTTATGATTCGAATAATCATGTCCGTTCATCATTAAATAATTATCTAATAACTTGTAAAAAAAGTAATGATTCACTTAAAAAAAATGAGATGAATGAATATAGTTCGAATAAAAAAAGGTTCATTATATATTTTTTTTCCTTTCCCTTGACTATACGAATTTGTTTGCCACGATGACAGTATTGAGTAATTTAGGGTCCGTTTAGTTTTAAAGAATAGAATTCATTTTTTTTTGAAAATGAAAAACCGACGAAGAAAATATATTTGGTTGTAAAACTATAATATGATTTTTAGAAAATGATTTTTTTTAAAAAAAATCTTTTTATTAATTTCATTGAAAATGTTTTAAGAAAGTGGAAAATATGAAAACAAGGTTTTGAATTTTAACTTCGGGTTTAAATTCTTTTTAATGTCATTTTTTAAAAATTTTGTTTTATTCACACGTATTTTATTTATTATCATTATAATAATATTTTTCTAACTAAATTTTATTTTGATTATTTATGATTATTTTTTCATTTCTATTTTGAACATATTTTCACTATTTTCATTTTTGAAAACAATTTTTCATCCCTATGAGCCAAACATGTTTTATAATTTTTAGAAAATTAAATTAAAAATTATTTTTTAAAAACAAAAACTAAAAATAGAAAATATTTTCTAAACCATACGTACCATTAATTTTCTTTACTAAGAACCATGAAATTTTATTAGTTTCCAAAAGGTTAGATTACATAATAATTTATCTTGCCAAGGTTTTTTATTCCTTTCTTTGACACAAAATAATGCCAACCAGTTAAGCAATGAAACTACATATTTGAAGAAAGCCAGGATTTTATTATTTTAGCTGAATGCAAAAAAATAAGTGAAAGACCCTATGAGAAATTATATCATGGGTCAGTCCTACCACGTCATCCATGGGATCGACCAATAAAAACTAACCATCTCATTATTTTTTAATTTTTCAAGTGAAAAATCACTTAGAAAAAAATATGATAGGGAAAGATGGGTAGTTTTTATTGGTCGGTCCCATGGACACGTGGTGAGACTGACTCATGATATAATTTTTCCTAGTGTATATTCCTAGACATTAATTTGAACTCCTGTGTCATATGTCTCTCCACCTTTCCAATTTTGTGGTATGTTGTTAACAGGAACAATCCATGACTCATCTCCATCCTCTCCACTCAGTAACATTCTTAAAAACAAGGGACCACTTGGTGGTGAAGTGGTCGTCCATACTGCTCCATGACTCCTATCCAAGAGCTTGCACACAGAGTTTTGAGTCTGCACATATTGGAGGTATGTATCACATTAGGTAGGTATTATACTGGTTGTTATAGATTTGGACTTCATATACTTAGTTATACAAGTGGATAGGGACAGAACCATACAAGGGATGGGAGGGGCTGTTGCCCCTACCAATTTTTTTGGTATAATAGTATTTTTACCCCTTTAAGTTTAAATGTTTATTAAATAAGGGGCTTTGCCCCTCACCATTTTTAAATTTAAAGGTTTAATGGACTCTTGTCCCTCTCAATATTAAATACTAGCTCTGTCCTGCCAGCGTAGATAGAAAATGAGGTTTTGAAAGTGCATAATACCTCACATAGCTGCACAGCTGTGATATCCTTGTCACCTTGTTGATACCATAGAACAAATGCCAAATAATGAGGGTAGTTGCTGTTATCATCAATCTTAATTGTAATATTTTTATTTGGATAGCTGCATAAAACACTGTATAAAGAGAGGAATGAGATAAGAGATCCATGATTTTGTCCTATCATTATGCAGTATACTCTCTTTTGAGGAAAACAACTGAAATAATAAAAAAACTTTATTCTTCTTCTTGAAATTGCTTCTATTCAGACATGGATCTCATTATAGAGGGATCTTACCGTCTATATTCAATGTCGACCACTCCAAGGGCTAATAGAGATGCAGCTGCAGCTGTTGTCTGAGCCATCCTACCAAAGGCTCGTTGGCTCAGGATAAAGTCGGTGTTGTTACCTGAACCTTGATCAGTTATAACAGCAGTCACACCTATGTCTGAGCAATAGTTGCTGACTGTACACCTCACCTTGCAAAGTAAGAATTTCATTTGCATCATTCAATAGCATGGTTGGTATTATTTGAGTATTATACTTGAAAAATTCCATGACACATGCACCTGCACATTTTTCTTTAATACCTGATAACAAGCACCACATCCAACACCATTGCGGTAAAGGTCAGATGCTGCTGATACATCTCCACCATTTATTGTTGTTGCTCCGAAAGAACCGAAACCGCATGCACCAACTGCATTTGGTTTAGAAAATTAGTGAGGATTTTTGTTAGTGTTATTCACAATACAAAGTATATGCATATTCTCTCTATATCTTACCATCCGTTCCCTGTTGATCAGAGTTTGGGTAGTGGGCTGCTCGTGAATGGGTGAAACAGTTGCTGCATGTTGCTGCCTCTGTCAGAATTTGATTGAAAAGAAAAGTTGTGAAAAGAATCAAAAGGGATTGAAGAAAGAGAGCCATAAATGATTTAATGAGCAAAGATTACAAAGAAAGTTATAAGGTGGTAGTGCATGGAATAGAGGGGACTGCTGCTGAAATTTATAGTGAAGCGAGCAGCCAAAGTATCTTAATTTGGTAAACTTTACCAACTTTGACATTGTGTAAATATTATTGAGTAGAATTCCTCTATCTTTTATCATGTCTACTTTCATGTCTCTTTTGAAAATTTACTAAAAAATTGAATTTTAAACCCTAACTCTTATTTCCTATATCCTAAGCCCTAAACCTTATACCCTAAAAAATACATCATACCCCTAATTCCCTAAACCTTACACCCTAAAAAATATATCCTACCCCTAATTCCCTAAACCCAAACCACAACCCTAACCTAAAACCCTAAATCCTACACCCCAAACCCTTTAATTTAAAGCGGAGGCATGAAAAAGAGGTAAACGATTTGCACCCAATATTACTTAGTGGGTTTCTGTTAGAACGTTGTCTTCTTCGGGGTAAAAATTATTTGTCTCTTTATCATGTCTCTTTTCATGCTTCGTTTTATGTCTTTTATTGAAATTTTTTTAAAAAATAAATTTTAAACTCTAATCTTTATTTTCTATATCCTAAACTTTAAATCATATACCCTTACCCTAATTCCATTAACCATAACCATAACCCTTAACTTTGAACCCTAAACCCTCTAATTTAAAATGGAGACATCAATAAAAACACAATTAAAAGACAGATAATTTACACCCTATCCCGACTATGTTTTTTAAAAAATTAGAATTACTTTTTAGGGATTTTTGTGGAAACAACATCCCGCTTGATTTTTCTATCCTATAAATCACTTTCATTCCCTTATTGAAATATCTTACAAGCATTTAGACAATAGTCATGCAACTGTACTCGATTATAGTGTGAAAGACACTTGTAGTGTATCATAGCCTAGGTTTCCCAGTAGTTTACTTAATTAAAGTTCGCCTTAACCGCCTTTCAGGATGATTTTTTTCCTTGTTTTCAATCTCACTGATATTATCTGACATTAGAAGAAATGTTAAACCATGTAAAATTAATGTAGAAACTTTGTTTGAATCTCTAAACAATCTTTAATGTGCAGATGCAAGCTATTTGAACATGACAGGTTATTGTAGAGAAAGGGGATGAAAGTTGATACGACAAGTACATTGAATGAGAATCATATATCAATTTTTTTCAATCCAAATTTTTTTATATATACCAAAATTTTTATATTTTTTAAAGAAATTCGATATGTACCGAAATCTTTACATTTTTTAAAAAAAAATTAACATATACTAAAAAGTCTTACAACTTTTATAAAAAACGATACAACTATTTTTTTATGATCTTCGTTCTTTAAAACTACCCGTAACGATGGTTTATCAGGATCTACAAAGAAATTAAATTGAGGTGATGATGTGAGCACATCAATACAAGCACAATATGATTCGGAGGTCTTGCCACAAGGACCTATTACTCGTTATAAGGCAAAAAAATTCAGGGAAGTACTTTTCTTTACTTGTGCTTCAATTTCAGATTCATTCGATAATGTTTATGCCTTAGAACATAGGCTTTATAATGTGTTGCATGCTGATATGCGACATATTAGACTATACTACTTATTATATAGGTTTAAGTATGTATATATGCTATTAAGTATGTTTTAAGGTTTGGTTTGATAGTGTTTATTATGTTTCTAACTTATTTATACGTTCTTGTGTGTTTCTGAATAAGTTTACAAGTGTTTCAACCTTGTGTTTTACGAAATGGATTCTTGTACTGTTTTCCAGTATAGGTAAACAGAGGTGTACCAGTGAGTTACGAAATGGATTCTTGTACTGTTTTCCAGTATAGGTAAACAGAGGTGTACCAGTGAGTTACGAAATAGATTCTTGTACTGTTTTCCAATATAGGTAAACAGAGGTGTGCCATTGTAAGAGCAGGCCAAACACAACCCTCTTTTGGAATGATGGACGGCAACAAAGGATAAGGATGAGGGGTTTCTCATTCAAATTCAAACAATTAACACATGTTTAATGTGTTTTATGAGCCCAAACATGTGGCTGATATGAATGGAGCCTAGATGCAAGTTATTAAGCATTTGAATTTAATTTCAGCCAAGTATTCAAATTTGGCCAACTCCTTCATTCTCCTATATATTCTGAAATTTTTGTAAAGACAAGGTTACACATTTTTGAATAAAAATTATATTTGAGAGTTTTCTCTTATTTGGTTCTTTTTAGAACTTTTCTAACATTCAAACTTGTTTTTGATTGTCAAATTCTTGATACTTTGGGTTCCTAGATCTCTATCTAGAGGGTCCAAGTCCTTTTGACGTTAAACAGATTCGATTCGGGTTTGCTCAGTATATTGTGCAGGTTCTTTCGAGTTTAGCGTGTCCAATTCGATCCTTCAACTTTCTTCACCATTGTTGAACGTTCGAGTTGCTGCCATGGATGTTTCTTGAAGCATTCATCTTCCAGTTTGAATATCATTCAAACGTTCAAACTTTTCTATTCTTTATTTTTTTTCTCGTTTTTATTTTTCTTTCCATTGTTTCCTATATTGGTAAACAGTGAAAAATCTTGTTCCAACGTCAACTTTTCTTATCTCTTTCATTTTTCGTTTTATTTTACTTCATTGTTTTCCTATGTAGGTAAACAATGTAAAAATTCTCTTCAAACGCCCAAGTTATTATACTTATTTCCTATATAGGTAATCAGTGTAAACACTTGACTGTTTATGTTTTTCTTTTGCAGAAACTTACTTATAACATTCCTAGATCTGCAACTTACGAAAAAAGTCCGTTTCGACAGGCTACCTCGTATCAGGTGATTTGGTGATTTTCCACTAAACAAGCCCAAGTCAGTCATTTTCCTTGGTGTTTCCATTGGGTGACTATGGGGTTACCTTTCTACGGAGTTTTCTCCATTAACAATATCAAAATTTTAACCTTTAATTTTATTTAAAGAATGTTAAGTTTTTACTTTATATATTAATGATATGATTAGATATTATTGATCACACTTTCGTCAGTAAGTTCATTTCAAACCTTACTTTCATCACAATCATTTGAGAGCTTGATTTTTTATATATCAGGGTTGTGTTAATTCTTTGAAAAATAGACATTTCAACCCGGCATCCAATTAGATGTGCTGACCCCAGAAATTAACAGGGAGTCTGCTGAATTGAGAAGCTGACCGGAGGATTTTTCTTGAAGAGTGGTCGAAGAAATAGCACTTGCACAGCACGCCGACGTGGACTGACATGAAAGAAATACGTTGAACCACATCTTCCGTGACATGGAAACCATTTAGGCTTATGGACCCCCCAGTCAGTGTCTACTTTAATGTACACAACATGGCAAGTTAATTAGCCTCGGCGTTGATAAAAGATTGTAATTAGGCTTTAAGGATTTAGTGATAAATTGTATTTTTTAAAATGTAAGATTTAATGTTTAGGATGTAGAAAATTAGGTTAGAGTTTAAAATTCAATTTTTAAAGATTATTTTAACAGGATACATGGAAAGAGACACATTTAAGAGGCATGAGATTTCTACTCGAAAGATTTTTAGACAATGTTGCAGTTATTACCGAGTAAAATTTCTCTGCCTCTTTATCATGTCTCATTCCATGCCTCCTGTTGAAAATTTCTAAAAAAATTAAATTTTGACTTTAACCCTTATTTTTCTATCTTAAATCTTAAACCTTAAGCCCTAAAAAATATACCATACCTTTAATTCTCTAAACCCTACCCACAATCTCTAACCTTGAACCCTAAACTCCTAATTTAAAATAAAAACATGAAAGAAGACATAAAAAAGAAGTAAAGAATTTGTACCCATTATTGCCATCTATCATAACACATGCGAATGAAGCTATAGGTAACAGTTCTTTAATGATACCGTTTTTTCATATCCCAAGCTCTTTCCTTTCAGAAGAGATATGCATAGTACCGTCTCCTTCCATTGAACAAATTATACACAGTGTTTATATAGAAAGAGTGGTGTGGTAATCTTGTTGGTTAATGGAACTAGCTTGACACTCCCGTAAAAGCGTAACTATACAAATTCCTACGATTTATACAAATTTTAATCCAAATAATAAAAATTTAAGTTATAATATAAAAATTTGAGCAATTATATAAATTCTTACCTGAAGATAAAATCTACACACATTTTTATTCGATTGATAAAAATTGGGTAAACTGATGTCACTTAATTATAGTTAGAGTTATATTTGGTAACTCAATTACTAAAAAATATGTTTGGGTCACTTAATAATGGGTAAAGTTACATTTGGGTCACCCAATTAATAAAGGTTATATTTAGATCACTCAATTATAGGTAAGGTTATATTTAGGTCACCCTTCATGTTAAAAAAAAGTTTATCAATTTTATTAGATTAATTAATGATTTCAAATAAAATACTCTAATGTTAATAAGGATATACAAGTGATTTAGAAGAAAAAATGACCGAATTGATATAATTTTTCAAATATGAAGTGTGACCCAAATGTAACCTTACCTATAATTGAGTGACCCAAATATAACCTTTAATAATTAGGTGACCCAAATGTATCTTTAACCATAAATGAGTGACCCAAATATAACTTTTAATAATTAGATGACTCAAATGTAACTATAACCATAATTGAGTGATATTTGTTGCAGTTTACCCATAATTATATAATATTTTATCAAAATAGTAAAGATTTGTGTATGATTGTATTTTAACCGGACTAAAGTTCTTTATCTTAGCATCTTCCATCGGTACAATGGTTTTCCCCCGTTTCAGTTTCGTGCTATCGTTTGTAGAAAGCTATCAGTCAGTGGAGGCGTGTACTTTGAAAGCAACGACTCAGGAGTACTCAACTCACTTTTTTGTTTTCGTCATCTGATTCCTGCCTTCTGCCTTTTTCTTCTATCATTTTCCAATGAAATATTGATACCTTAACTAAATCATTTGACTTTTGAATATATATATTTATAATTACTTTGGTGTATGAATTTTTCATTTTTATAAATGTAGTATTTTTGTTTTTCTTTAAACATATTTAATACATATATTTGCCAACCATTACATATTTTATGTTTTGTTAGTACCTGCAAATACCCGACATCAAATGTCAAGAAAATAAAACTCCCGATTACAAACCGCAAACAACAACAGTAGTCTACCCCTTCGAACCCTCACATAGGCAAAAAGAAGGGAACAACAGGCGATGAACAAGCAAACTGTGAATGTAACCAGACAAATAATGTTTAGCGATCACGCGTTAATATACGTGATCATTATTTATGACAATACAAATATAAAATGTCAAGTCATAGTCATAGTCATAGTCGGTTTAATGATAATTGTTGGTAATGCTCAAGTGTGATAGAGCATGTAAAGCTATATTAATACCTATCGTGTGTAATATCCTCTTTTTGACCTAGTAGGAATTCGGATTAGAATGTGTTACCAGAGAACTGTTAGTCGATCTGGAACAAGTATCTTTAAATTATTAACCCTTTTCAATCCATTTTAATACCAATCTTATTACCTATATTAGGTTACAAACTTACCAAGCCAATTTTTAACTTAAAATATGGTTTAGGGGTTACGATTCGTGTTTTAGGGACTAATCGATAATTTTTACTAAGTTAGGATCTGATCTAATTCGGACTCCCTATGTAATACAATTTCATTACTTATTCTCTAATCAAATTGTATCTTCATTAATCATTAGTGGTCAAGGGTTTTAACTTTAAATTTCTCATGATTAGTAACTTACCTTATCATTAACAGAAGGTCGTATTAACATGCAATCACTTAGTATCGATACGAACACGATGGAAGGATTATTTAATTAGTTTATCAGGATGGTATCGGTACACAATCACACTGTACCAATAGTTTTATGGAACCATGACTTTAATTATATTGTACAGATACGCAATCATCCTGTATCGGTACACGAGGGTCAACTAAGAGTCTAAGTCAAAGTTTGAGTATGCGTATCGGTACACTCTTAGATCGTACCGATACCCGACCAAAAATTAGATTGCAGAATGTATTTTTTGTATCGGTACACACCACTGTATCAATAAGGATGTTATTTTTTTATGCCTAGTCATACCGATACAGGTCCACTAATATCAGTACAGACAGGCCTATAAAGACAAATTTGATCTGGTTTTTTAGTGTTTTGGCCTACTAAATCAATTCCAAATACAACCAAATTCTATAGGCAACATATAAAATATAAAACTAATAATATGGAACTCTTTAGGATGTTTTGACATCATTTACTAAGAATTCACCTTATAGCTAAAATTTATTTTCTTTAGCCATTTTAAGCAATTTCCAAACATAATATTTAAAATACTTCAACCACCTAGTTATCCAACTATTACAAGCTTGCCTTAAACATCAAAATATAATTATACAAGCTTATGTCACTTTAATAGAAGTTAAAAAACCAAAATGCATACATTGTGGGTGGGAGAGATGACTTGCAACGCAACCAAACAATCGATAATCAGATATCTTTAAGGACCTAAAAATGCATCATAAAATAGAGTGTTAGGCTTGTTTAACTTAGTGGGGGTATTTTAACAATATGCAAAAGAAAATAAATATAGGACTTGTAAGGCATGAACATGTATTCTCATGAAATTTTCAACGACGATGTTTATAATCTCAATTTATTAAGGTTGCACCATATGCATTTATAATATTGTGTATATCTCATTAATCACAATAAAACATATGTTTAGATATTTGTTTTGATATAATAATTAAAAAATAGTTTTGGACAAATTTGAAAAGATTTCAAAAATGATTCTTATGTCCAAACAACTTGAAAAACATATTTAAGAAATTTTTGAGAAATTTTAAAGGTGTTTAAAATGATTTAAAGAAACCAAAGAAATGTTTTTAACTCAAGCGTTTCGATAAACCTCCTAGGTTTTTCGATACCGCTATGCTTTTCAAAGTCAAAATTACACAGTCGTTTTGATACGGCCTTGGACCGTTTTGATACGTTTTGTCACTGTGATTTTTGGTTTCGATACCACAAATACCCGTTTCGATACTCCAGTATCGAAACCTGTTTTAGGTGTTTCGATAAACCTCTAACGGTCTTATAAAAAACCCAACGACTTTACAAACCCCCCAACGACTAGGAGCAATACCGATACGGGCATTGATCATTTCGATTCTAGAGCTTGTAGGCATTTCGATACTTGTTCTTAATTGCAAATAAAACGATTATTTCGTAAAGTGACAGTATCGAAACGACTTTCACGCGTTTCGATACCACTTGCACCAAAAGGAGAAATTGGCTTGGAAATCAGCTCCAAATTATCCCCTACGGTCACCAACGACCATAAGCTCATTCCTAAATGTAAAGTGAAGGCTAGAACACTTGAAAATGGTTGGAGACAACATCCTAGAAAGATGATCAATAGAAATTGAGTCTAAATCTCTATTTTTCTTTTCTCTTGTACATAGTCTTAAGACATTGATTTTATTGTAAATCTTGTATTCTCTAGTGAGCTTAAATTGTGTAATCATCCACCTTTGCGAGGTACTTTATTTACCCAATAAATCCCTTGTAAAAGGAGAGGTTTTAGTTTAACCTTAGAAAAAAACTAGAGTTTGTTCTATCTTAGTCAAGTCTAAAAGATAGGGTTGTAATGATTATCCCTTAAACCGGTAAAAAGGTGGAATTCTTAGTGAATTAGTTGAAATCCTTAGTGGTTTGATAAGGTACTGGATGTAAGACTTGGATTAGAAGTCCGAGCACTCTAAAATCCTTGTGTCACTTGTCCAATTAGTTCGATTTTAGAAAATCCAATTGATCATCTAAAACAATCCTCTTGACGGTAATCGGTAATCGATTTGAGCTTGCGCATCAATCCTAACAATTGGTATCAGATCCTCGCCTCCATCGATTCAGACTAACATCTAGGAGTAACGATCCATCGTTCGTGCTTTGAAGAAGGTCACTCTATCACGTGTCCTCCGCTCTTCAAAGGAGAAAGCTACTTCCAATGGAGAAATATCATGAAACTATTTATCAATTATCATGATTTTGAGGTTTGGGATATTTTTGAAGGTAGCTACACCGAGGATCCTAAAAAGAAAAAAAAAATCAATGGAGTGTCAATGATGCGAAGGCAAAACTAAACATCAAGGCAATGCACATCCTTATTTGTAGTCTTAATGAAGATATCTCAAAGAAAGTCTCCACATGCAAAAGTGACAAAGAAATGTGGGAAAAACTTGAGAGACTCTATGGAAAATAAGAGAAGAAAGATGGAATCCCATCAAGTGCAAACCTCCTCCAACTAACCAAGGTGGAAGATGTTATGGCTCTCGATGAACCCGATGTATCATTTAAATCTAGTGAGCTTAATTCTTACTCTTTTAATAAGTTACAAGATGCCTACGATTAATTATTGTTGGAATTTGAGACCATGAATTCCAAATTTATGAAAATGATTTTAAAACTTGAAATTCAAAATGATTTTCTTTTGAAATCAAAAATCAATTTTGAAAGTCAAAATAAATTTTGAAAAATGATTTAGAGCTTTCAAAACAAAGAATGAAGATTTTCAAAAAGAAAATTTTGATTTAAAAGTTAGGCTTGATAGCTTGACAAAAGAAAAAGAAATCATTTTAAATAATTAATCTTTTCACATAATGACAAATTGCTCACATTGTCATTATCATGGTCATTCCTTACATACTTGTCCTATAAAGAAAAGAAAAACTTATAAGATTAGACTAGTATGGGTTCTTAAGGGAACTAAAGACATTGCAGTTTTAATATAAATGGATCCAAAACAATTTAGATATCAATATCCAAATAAATATCTTTTGTAGGTGTGCTTAGCAATATCAAGCATATCAAAGATCGAAGAATACTCAAGCCACACACATGAAGGAATTAAGTAACCTCTAAGCTTATTGCTTTTATTGTTTATATTTGGTTATCGAATTTTGTTTGTCTTGGATAATTGAATTTCTTGTCCATAATATTTTGATTAAACTAACAACTGAAATTCAATTTCTTCTAAGTGTTATTTTTAGCCTATTTTTTTAATGCAATGAGTAAAGGGCCATTTTTAAACAAAACTTATTTAAAAAATTTTCTATTCAAATTATTTAAATATGTAAATATATTATATAGATAAATTATTTAAATTTAAATTTTTGAAATGATTTTTTTATTACTAGATTTATTTAATGAATTTTCTATTCGAATTTGATCTCACATAATGAATAATTATTTATTTGTAAGCAAAAAATATCGCGTTCAAAAAAATAAAGAATAATTCCTAGTGATGATTATGGTTGGAGGTAGGAAGAAGTCGTTGAAGGTTCTTGTAATAATGTCAAATATAATTTTTTTGAAAGAATTATCAAAGGAGAAATAACACAGTTCAAAGAACATTTGGATGCAAAAAAATATAGCACCATGTTTAAATGTCTTTGTAGAAGATAGAAAAATGTTGCTAGAATATCATAAAGATAAAGCTGTGAGATAGAGGAGGAAAGAAGAATTAAAGGAAAGAATAAGATTAGGACACCATAAAGCTTATGGTGATAATGATGCTGTGGAGGAGGAGTTAACTATTGCAAGACGTAAGAGCATAAGGTCAAAAAATGAATAGGAAGAAAGGCAATGTCAAAGAACAAGAACAAGTTAAGATTCAAGTTTTGAACCCAAAGGAGGTAGTAATTCTGGAACTAAACAATTCCTAAGATCATTCAGTTTTCATAATTTTGAAAGAAGTGAAATGGAACATCAATGGATTAATTTTAACTCTCCTAGAGTTAGATTAGTAAATATAGATCCGATTCTTGAAAGATCAAAAAGTTCAAAGCAACCTAAACTCACTATGAGCTTTTTAAAAAAAATGCAAAAGCAAAGCTTGAAAAAGCAATTTCAAAGTTGATATTACATAAAGATTTACCTACAAGAATTGCAGAGTCATCATTTCTACTGCATGTACTTCAAGTTGCAGCTGAAATTGGAAAATCGATTAGGGTCTTTCTGCTTATGAGGTGACAGGAATATATTTGGATGAAGAGTATAAAAAAAAATAAAAGAATCGATTAATGAGTTTAAGCCTATTTAGAAAGAAAGAAGTGTGTCTATAATATGTGATGGGTTAAAAGGAACTAGAAATTAACATACAATTAATTTCTTAGTCTATTGTCTTATAGGTACCATTTTTAAAATCAATTGACCCTAGTAGTGATATCTCTCGTACCATCGAGTATTATTTTGGCATAATGGATAAAATAATGGATAAAATTGGTGAAGAATTTATTGTTCAAGTTGTTATAGATAATGAAGCAGCAATCAAAGCTGGTGGTAAAATGTTAGTGCAAAAGAAAAGTCACTTGTATTGGTCAGCATGTTCTGCTCATTATTTAGATCTTATTTTTGGAAGAAATCGATAACAAAACAAGTGTGAAAAAGGTTTTAGACCAAACAAAACAAATATCTTTTTTCATATACAATCATACAAGGACGATTGATTACATGAAAAGATATACCAATGATGCAGAACTCTTTCAGTCTAGAATTATTAGATTTGTTACTAATTTCATTAATTTGAAAAGTATTGTTAGAAAAAAAAAACAAGAACTAAAAGAAATGGTGATTTCTTCAATATGAAAAGGTTCCACATATGCAAGAATAACGGCTAGACTAGACATGGTGAAAATAATCGACTTAAATCAATTTTGAAAAAAGACTTCTAATTTCCTAAAGATTCAAGAATCGTTGATTAAGGTGTTAAGGATGTATGATGGTGATGAAAAACCAACTATGAGCTTTATTTATGAAGATATGGATAAAGAAAAATTGATGATTCAAAGATATTGTCGTTATTATAAAAAATATTTGATCGAAGATGGAGTAGACAACTTCATAATAATTTACATTTTGCTAATACGTCTTAAATTTAAATTTTTCTTAAGGCATATTTTTAGATATTTAATATATTTTATTTTATATAGGATATTATTTAAATCCAAAATTTTTGTATGGTGTCAATTCTTCTAATGAAGTACTTTTTGAAACAATGCCTGGGGTCAAAAATGTTAGACATAAAATAAAACCTTCCATGAATGATCAAATTTTGACAATGAACCTGGTATGTATTATATATTTTAATTTTTAAATAAACTTATAAATCATCATTTTATAATCAATACTTTATTTATTTTTAGTTATTGTTATATCAAGATAAAATAGATTCTTTTAGAATATCATTAACTTAAGCTGCAATTTTGAAGATTAGTCCTAGTAAAAATATAATTTTATATTTATAATTTAGTAGATAATGAATATATATATTTATAGATACTTTATAAATTGCATCTTATTATTTATATTTTTGTAACAGAATGATGGATTAATTATGTATATTGCGCACCTAAACTTCAACGCATTGCTTTCAAAGTTTTGAGTCAAACAACTTCATCTTCAAATTGCGAGCGTAATTGAAGTACATTTAGTTTGATACATACAAAGAAGAGAAATATACTCAAACATAAAAAGCTTCAAAAATTAGTTTACGTCCATTATAAAATGAGGTTGAAACTAAGCAAGGCCATCTCAAATATTTTAGGGGCCCCGAGCAGAATTATAAAATAAACCCTTATGAAATGAAAATATATTTTACTTATTTTAATTATTAATTTAAATTTTTACTTGTTATTCATAAAAAAAATTATTTTTTAATGAATGCAATTTTATTCTTTAAATGATTCTTTCCTATTTTCAATAATTTAACATTTATTTTTTTTCAATTATTTAAGACAACAATGAAATCAATGAAAGTATTATTGCTATTTTGATTAATAAAATTTGTGGGGCCCTTATATAAATTTTTTGAGATAATATTATAAAAAAATATTTAAAATTTATGGTTTGAATATATTAAACATAAAACTTATATATTTTTGAGGCCCTAAGAAAATGAGGCCCTGAGTAGTTGCATAGTGTGCTCCTGCTCTTGGTTAGGCCTGAAGCTAAGAAATATGAGAAGAAAAGGTGCACAAGAATTAGAAATGAGTTTTAATCCCATTAACCTTGATAATATTTTTGAAGAAGAAGATCCATTAAGTGCATGGATTGAAGAAAGAGAAGATCCTCTACTTGATAGTGAATGTAATGTTTCATGGTTGCCTGAAGAGGTACTTAATGAAACTGATGAAGAAACTCAAGGTGAAAATATAGATGATATTTCACAAGAAAATAGTTTTCAATTATCAACTTCAAGTGATGATAGTGATGGTGATGATGATAATGATAATGATAATGATCATGGTGACAATAATGAAGTGTGCAAATATCATTTTAATGTTAATCCAGGTTTGTTTGAAACAAGTAAACCTCTTAATTTTTAAAATAGAAGAGATAATGATGATAGAACTCATGAGAGGATGAGAGAATATTTTCATGATTCATTTATAGATTCGTCTTCACATAATTTATCCACTAAAATTAGTGAATCATCTGAAAGTTTTTATTTCTATCAATTGAATGCTTATTATCCATCTTATCATGACCAAAGCTCAAGTTATAGGTTGTTTGGTTATCATTTATCATATCAGATGTTTGCTACCAATGATGCTCATAATGTGATGCCTTTTTCACATGGAATAAAAAATAATCGGAACCAAGGTATTGATGAAACTGAAGATGTTCTAGATCCTCCACGCCGTTCATTTTGGTGGTGAACATAAATTTAAGTTTATATATTTATATACATGTATTTTTTTTCTTTTTAAGTTATGTAAAATAAAATTTCTATATTAAAATATTACATTATTTAGTATGTATGTGTTTTTTAGCATGATATTATTCATATGTTATTCATTAGAATATGATTGTTTTATCTATTATTTAACCTTATACTATTTATATAATCTATATTTTTTAGTAACTTTTAATCTATAAATATAGTTTTATTTTTAAAAATAAATAAAAATAAAAAATAATATATTAATATTATAATATTAAAATATGATTGTAAAATGTATATTTTATGATATTTTAGAATAATTATGATTTTTTGAAATAAATTACGACCGTATCGACGATTTCGCGTTACGTAACATCCGTAGCGCTAGCAACCGCAACCGCAATGCAACTGCAATTTAATACTATATGATTTAGCTTTTAATGAGAGCTATGTATGCTTTTTTTCTATTGCTATGATCATTTTGAAAACTCTAAATCAAATAGAGTTCGAATGAAATTGCACATGAATAAAAAATTGCCCACAAAATAAAATTGCTCCGACAATGAAAATTGCTCGAGCAACTGACAAATGCAATACTATTTTGAAATATTTTTCTTTTATTCCTTTGAATCTCTTCTATTTTCTCTCACACTCACCACAGCCACACTCAACCACACTCATTCACACTCTTGCACACCACCACTTGTGGTTCTCTCTATTTTCTCACACTCTTATCTCTCACATTCACTACTCACTCACACAATCACCACATTTTCTTACTCACTATTAGACAATGCGTTTATATAGACACTAGGTATTATTACATAATAAAACCTAATAAAAATCATAACTCTTGTAACTCCTATAACTCCTATATTAAACTCCATAACTCTCATATTAACTTTTGACATTTCAACTTTGTAACTCCCCATTAACTCTTAAATTTTATGACTCACTAAATAAATCATTTAAGTTTATTTAACAAAACTCCCCCGTAAACTTAAATATTTCTTGCATCCATCATGTCAATCATCTTCTTGCATTTTTTGCAACTTGATCCTGACTCGCTTGTATCCCTTCATAACATGTCTCTTCTTGTACCGTTTAATCTCGCCTTGAACTTCCATCTTTTTCTTGAACGCCCACTTTACACCAATAGGGTGACTTCCTTTCGACAATTCCTTTTGGCAATAGACTGACTTCACATCAATTGCCTTAATTTCCTCGTCCATGGCAATTTGCCATTTCTTGTCTCGTGATGCCTCTTCAAAGCTAATATTTTCAGCATCTGCCAAAAGACATACAAGATGTACCTCACTTGTCGAATCATACAAATCTTGCAGACTTCGCATTTTGGGTTCTCGTGGTTCATCTCCATCATCGGTAGTTTCAGAACTTGTTGGTATGTTTGTTGGTGCCACAACTGATGATTCTCAAACTTCCATTACAATCTCTGTTGAATTATTCCAATCCCACTCACTTGCTTCATTTACTTGTACATCACGACTCACCATCACCTTCTTGATTATCGGATCAAATAGCTTGTACCCTTTTGTCTTCTCATCATACCCAATAAAAATAAACTTTTTACTTTAATCTCCGAGCTTCATTCTTTATTGATCCGGTACATGTGCATACGCCACACTACCAAACACTTTAAGATGAGAAACTGTCGGCTTCTGTCCACTCCATGCTTCTTGTGGTGTTTGATCGTCTAACTTTACATGTGGACACCGATTTTGTATATAAACGGCACATTGCACAGCTTCTGCCCAAAATTGCCTCGGCAATTTCTTGCTCTTTAGCATTGATCGAACCATGTCAAGAATGGTTCGGTTCTTCCTCTCAGCCACACCATTTTGTTGAGGAGAGTATGGTGCGGTTAGAAATCTCCTTATCCCTTGCTCCTCACAATACTCCATGAAAGCCTTCGACGTATACTCGCCACCTCTATCTGATCGTACGGCTTTGATATGTCTTCCAGTTGCCTTCTCCACCATCACTCTGAACTTTTTGAACACCTCAAATGCATCAGATTTTTCTTTCAAAAAATACACCCAGTTTTTTCGTGAGAAATCATCAATAAACGAAATGAAATATCTTTTACTGCTAAAAGATTCGGGAGTGATTGGTCCACATATGTCGGTATGAATCAACTCGAGTGGATGTTTAGCTCGATATTCCGCCTTTTTCTGAAATGATGTTCTCGCTTGCTTGCCAATCACACATTCTTCACAAAATTTGCCATCATAATCCATGTTCGGCAATCCATGCACCATGTTCTTCTTTGCTAACTCCTTTAGACCACCATGATATGGTGACCAAATCGAAGATGCCATAGCAATGTCTTGTCTTCTACATCAACTCGCAAACATTTTTCTCGTATGCTTCTCAAATTTAATTTATACATCCAATTTTTGCCCATTTCAACTCTGGCAATCAGACGCCCTTGCTTATCCTTCAAGAGTAGTACTCGGTCTTTCAAAAATACCGAGTATGCTTTCTCCATGAGTTGCCCAATACTCAAAATATTTGTCTTAAGGTCTGGAACATAATAAACATATTGGATTGACCCTATCATGCCATTGTTTTGTAAGTAGCAAATTGTACCTCGGCCTTTAACTTCAACTTTTGATGCATCACCAAATGACACATGACCACCTTCAATCTTTTGCATCTCTTTGAATAAATACTCATGACCGCACATATGGTTGCTTGCGCCTGAATCGAGGTACCAAATATCATTGTCCATGTTGACTTCATTTTTAGCCATCATTAGAACACCTTCATTCGCTTCATCTTCTAAGGTTATGTTGATTGTCTCTTCCACCTTTTTATATGCTCGACAATCTTTTGCATAATGCCCCACTTTTCCACAATTATAACATTTGTCGGAGTTGCAATCCTTCGCATAATGACCATACTTGTAACACTTGTAGCATTCGATGTTGGAATAATTTAATCTGCCGCCTCTTCCTCAATTGCGTCCTCTTCCACGCCAATTTGGTTGGCTTGTTTGTCCCTTCTCCTTATAATATCCTTCATGACTATCTCTTTGACCACCACGACCATTTCCACGACCTCCACGACCATGTCCTCTATCTCGAAAATTTTGAGAATAGAATACCTTCTCATCTATGATTGACGCCTTAGTTTGAAGTGCTTGCTCAAGTGTATCCTCTTTCTTTTTCTTCTTACGTTGTTCATGTGCCTCAAGTGAACCGGTGAGTTCATCAACTATGAGAGTTTCAAGGTCTTTTAACTCTTCTATCGTGCACACAACATTCTCAAAATTATCGGTTAACGATCTCAAGATCTTCTCCACAATTCTCGCATCAGTTAACGTTTCACCATTATGAATGAGTTGATTTGCCACGGCTTGTACACGGGCAATGTAGTCGGATACACTTTCCGATTCCTTCATCTTCATGCTCTCCAACTCGCTACGAAGAGTTTGGAGACGCACTTGCTTTACTCGACCGGCTCCTTTGAACACCTTTTTTAAAGTGTCGCACGCTTCTTTTGAAGTAGTTGCCCCGACAATCTTCTCAAAGTTTGATTCATCAACGGCTCTGAACATCATGTATAACGCCGCATTGTCCTTCGATCGCGCCTCTTTCAACGCTTTGGTTTGAGCCGCCGTATATCCTGTGATAGCTGTTGGTTCTTCGAACCCTTCTTCGACAACTTCCCATGCATCTTGATATCCAAGAAGAGCTTTCATTTGAATACTCTAGTTTTCATAATTCGATTTTGTCAGACGTGGTAATGACGTCTGACCCATCACATTCGCCATTAGCTCTTATACCAATTTGAAAACTCTAAATCAAATAGAGTTCGAATGAAATTGCCCAGGAATAAAAAGTTTCCCACAAAATGAAATTGCCCCGACAATGAAAATTGCTCGGGCAACTGACAAATGCAATACTATTTTGAAATATTTTCTTTTATTCCTTTGAATCTCTTCTATTTTCTCTCACACTCACCACAGCCACACTCAACCATACTCATTCACACTCTTGCACACCACCACTTGTGGTTCTCTCTATTTTCTCACACTCTTATCTCTCACATTCACTACTCACTCACACAATCACCACATTTTCTTACTCACTATTAGACAATGCGTTTATATAGACACTAGGTATTATTACATAATAAAACCTAATAAAAATCATAACTCTTGTAACTCTTATAACTCCTATATTAAACTCCATAACTCTCATATTAACTTTTGACATTTCAACTTTGTAACTCCCATTAACTCCTAAATTTTATGACTCACTAAATAAATCATTTAAGTTTATTTAACACATTTGACGTTGGCTTCACAGTTAATTTTCCTAGTGTTTTCAATATATAATTACTCATTTTTTCGGGAAACACAATGATAATATTGTTGCTATTCTATTCCCTGATGATATACCAAAGGGCATAAAATTTCTAGAGATACTGATGCAATATTTCATCGACAAAAAAATTAGACACCTTCGATTTCTTTTTCAAACTATTGAAATTTACAATTTGATATATGCCATAATAGTAAATATTGTATTTTTTTTTTCTAGATGAAATAGGTTGGCTTCAGAAAATTTACCACCGATGAAGGGTTTATAAAATTAACGAAATGGATCAAAAGTTGTAGGTTGAAGCGTGCAACCGTTACCAATGCTCCAAAGCAGAATGCTTAACTAATGCGCTCTAAACTTAGCCTTAAGATTTCTTTGATTTTGTTATTGTATGAGGTGATTGTGAGCATGTCAAACCAAATCCAGATCCTTAATTAAAGGCACTTGAAGTACTTAAGGTGTTAAAGGATCACAAATTTATTTGTGAGGTTTTCCTTGTTTTTTCAACCATGGTTTCGACCTAAAGTGTTATGAATTATGAACATGATTTTGATAGTTGTTCTTATTTTTCGATTGTCCAGAACTCTGTACCAAGCATAAAAGCAAGAGTTGAAGGTGGAATACTTATTTTGAGGTTAACTACAAACTACCCTAAAAATTTATTGAGGAAAGCTAATCCTCCTATTCTCATCAAGGATTATGAGGATCCAAAGTTATTAGAGTACTTAGAGGAGCTTGATAAGAGATGAGATTCTAGAAAAAATCCACTCGAATTTCGAAGCAAGTGCGAAGGATTTAGCTTCATTTAAATGATAATAAATTTGATAATTTATATATTCATGTCATTTTTATGTGTATATCATAAAATAATAATTAATGAATATTATTTGTACATGTACTTAATTGATAATAAACTTATGAATACTAAATTGACAAGAGCAATTTGATTAAATGACATGTTTTAATTTTCAAAATTTATCTAAGTTATTTGGTATGTTTTTGAAATATTTTTGCAAGTTACGGTACGGTTTGAATATGTATCGATATAATTTTACACTTAAAATTACAATAAGACATTTTAGTATTGATACAACTCTTAATATCGATGCTATGTCAACTCGGCACTAGTACGATATCTTTGAGTACTAGTATGTGCCGTTTTAAAAAAAATCAATGAGCTATTTTAATACAATATGAGCATCAATACCTGTATAGTATATCCCGTACCGATACTCCTCTATTTGATTATCGATATGCTATGTTTTAGTTAATGACTATTTCTATTTTTAACAAGTATTCAATCAAAACTAAAAGTCTACTTGAACTTCATTATAGAATTTCTTATAAATACTTGAGAGAGCTTTCCTTGTGATACTTATTTGTCAATTGTTTTGAGTATTAGTGAATTTAAATTTTTGCAAATATCTTTCTTTTAAAGGATTTTTTAGTTTGCACATTTGTGTACATTTTAGGGAATGGTTCTGTCGCGTGTCAAAAGTGCGCGTTCAGTGCAAGCGAACACATCGCAAGTAATAAGTGATAAGTATGTTATCGAGTTATCGTCTCCTCAGGGACTGGTATACTTAATATGCTTTCTTCATCTTCTTGCTCTGTAGAAAGATAAAACACAAGTGAGTGGATGTGATTTATTTAAACTAAAATAATTGAATAAAAATAAAGAGTCGAAATATTAGAGAGAGAGATGGGCCAGGATCCAGTTGTATTGTACTGTGGACTTGATTGACTTGTCTTTATCCAATGCAATCGTATATCTCTGCCTCGGCAGCACTGCAGTTTACTGCCTGGGCAGCGATAACGCTGTCTGCCGCGGCAATTCCTTGCTCGTGGGTAGATTTTACCAAAGTTTGGCAAAGTGTCCTTGAATGACTCCGCTTATCCCTAAGTTGAGTGTTGTTGATGACTAGTCCTTGATGATACCTCCCGGCGTGAACCAATTATACTCACCAACCAATCTCACACTTCTTTTAGCCGTTGAAACTCTTAACCTATCCCTAGGCCGAGTTAGTATTTCGCGATTGAAACACCGTACTTACCCCTTTCGTGAATCTAACTCTCCCGAGCTTAGATAAATGGATTACTCACAAACTTCCCACCCGGGCTTGAATACGAGAATAAGGAATAACAAAGGATAAGCAAACCTTGATAATCTTTATTGCATTGAATAAAAGATAAATTACAATCTCCTCTCACAAATACTCCACAACCTTCACCTAAACCCTATGAAGGTTTTAGAACATGATGGAGAGGAAGGAAACAAGAGTAGAAGTCGGCTCTCCCTAGGTATTTTCGATATATCATACATTGGGTGGCTAGGTCTTTATATAGGCTAGACCTAGGGTAAACATTTCCTAAGTAGAATACAACTTGGAGTAGGGAACAAGTCAAGTACATAATAATATTATATTTCCAAGTTTGAATTCGGCTAAGGGGGCTTTCCCGCGTGGTCTTCCTTTGGGCTTTTCCTTGTGCTAGCCAGCTCCGATTCTTGGGCTTCAAGTCCAAACACGTTCCTTAGATTTTTGTCTTTCCATCGCCTATCACTTTGCTTCCAGTCTTCCTGCTGCTGCCTCGGCATCAGGTCCTGCCGCGACAATAGTTTTCCTGCACAGATATGAAAACGCAGTAAAACGTGCCTTTTTCTATAAATATTATCTATTTAAGTATAACTTCTAAATATATCACATTAAGCACATGCATTGGTTCAAGTGGGTGAATATTTGGTGATAAATGCCGATAAAAGGAGTAAAAAGTGATAGTGTGTTGAGAACTTATCACACCCCCAAACTCGAACTATTGCTTGTCCTCAAGCAATGCAAACCATCAATTTGCCGAACTTTACTCTCTCTTGGTCTTACATGTCCATCTATTCTCCCCACCATAGCTAGGCCTATTCTTTGGTCTTAACCATTCGGTTACTCAAGGCATTACCTAGAAACAAACTATAGGAGTTGTGAGTGTGTGTGTTTTTGTGGACAAGTTGATTAAAGGCTTTCTTAGATAAACTCTAAGCTCAAGACAAATAGACATTGGTTAAGTGTTCTCTTCTTTTTCAAACCCCAAATCTTGAGCCGGTTTCGGGCACCTCAAAGACTTGTGTTTTTCTTTTCACTAAAATCCTTCTTTCTTTTTAATATTCCTTGCACATACTAGAGCCAATTTCGGGCACCTCTAGTTACTTTCCAAAAATCTAAGTCTTTATCACCTAAGTTCATTAAAAGAATTCCTATAATCCAACAAGTCCCAAAAGTGTTTAAAGTTTAAAGTTCTTCCTATAGTAAGCTTCTAAGTTTTCATACTTAAGCATCCTAAGGTTAAGCCCTCTTAACAGAACCTAAACATGGTAAGGAGAAAGATTTCTATAGCCTTAAAGAATAAACTAAGGCAATACTGATGATGAACAGTGCAAGAATGTAGGCAGTTAATTCAAGTAAGGCGGGGAGCATAAAAATTAAAGAAATCACTGGAATACTCCCTTTTTGGCAAGGCCGCGACAGTAGATTGCTGCCTTGGCAGTAAATTTGCACCCCCAAATTCAAACCAAGCATTGTCCTCAATGCTTTATATTTGGAAGGAATAAACTGCAAAACAGAATATGAATTATATGCAGCAAGGAAAATTAGTAAAAGTAATGAATATTGAATAAAGGACAAAGAATTTTAGAGCGACTCCGAAGAGCTACTCGTAACAATTTTCCTCCGTGGCCTTGATGCCAAGTGCTTTGTCCTTGGGGAGGGCGATGGTTGCGCCTTTTCTTGCCTCGGCGGCTGGACTCGAGTGGGTAGGGTTCTATGCATTAGGGCTTCTACTTCTCCTCCTTCTTCAACATCCGTCATCTCTTCGGTTATCATCACGTCCGTTCCTCCTCCCATCGCAGTTGCTCTTCCGGTGTGGTGTGTGCTTGGGCCGGCGGCAGTAGAGCCTTGGTGTACATAAGCATCTATCTCGGCGGATAGACTGCCCATGATAATTGGCGATCTTGGTGGAGTGTTGAAAACGACTCTCCGCTTGGATGGCCTTCGGTTGACAGACGAGGCCACGGCAGAGTCTGCCGCCCTAGATGGTCCAACAGCCTGGTATTGGGGCTGAGGGTCCGGATGGAAGAACGGTCGCGGTCCTCCTGGGGCTGGTGTAGTCTCGGTGTAGGGTGCGGCAGTAACGAACATATTGCTTGGGAACTCCGGGAATTGTACGCCTTGGTCTGGGAAGGCGTGCAACATCATCTATGCGAGAGTGCCATTGAAGTCCCGCTGGTACTCCATGTACCGTTGTTGTCGAAGATCCATCGCGGCCATTCGCTGCAAAAGTTCTTGATACAGGTCTGCTGCGGCAGAGGTGTGGGCAGTACCATACATATCTGTCGTGTACTGGGCCCCGGCAGCAGTATCGGCAGTGAACTGCTGCGGTGTTGCCTAGATAGGTTCTGCTTGTATGATCTGCATGACTTTGTGGTAGAATTCCCTGGTCCATCCTCTTCTTGGGGGTGTGTATTCATCCGTTTCTTCAATGGGTACACCTGCAGAAACACATAAACCCGTAATCAAGCAAGGGAAATACAATGGTCCTCGATCTTTCTTACCGCACTCGTGAATTTCCCGTAGGATAATTTCTCCAATATTGATGGTCCTTTTGTTGATGATGGATTGGATAAGCACCAATCTCTTGCGATCCACCGTGCTATTGTGTGATGTTGGGATGAGGCTTCGTTTGACGAAGGTGTTCCACATCTTGGCCTCTGGCTTCAAGCTTTGTCTTGTCACGGATCCTCGATGGGTACCGGTTTCCCATGGAGTGTTCGCGTAACAAAGATCGTCTTTGATAAGTTCATAGTCCTCGGTAGTGATATCTTCCAAGAAGTCAGCATGGAGATCATTGTCCGGGGTGAGGCCGTAGAAATTGTTGATCGTATCGGCATCAAGCTGCACAGGCCTGCCGCGGCAATGAACAAAGAGGGAGTCTTTGATGGGCCCATGAGTGTAGAACTCCCGCACGATTGTGGCGTTGCCTGGGCAGGTTGCAAACAGAATATTTCCCAATTCTGGTACTTTATTCTGTCGAACAAGTAGTGTTCAATGCCGTAATTCTCTTCATCCGCGTGCTGGAACCCTTGTTCTTCCCAAAGTTGCCTCGCGATGAAAGATCAATTGAATCGATCTTCAACGTTGGCTGGGGCGAATCTTTTGTAAGTTGCCATCAAGAAAGAGAAAATTGAGTTCTTGGAGGTTTTCTTGAAGAGAATCTGGAGATTTAAAAGGGATTAGTAGGCAGAGAGTAATTGAGAGAGTGATTGTTAAGAATACTAAAGAAAGCAAGAAAGTAAGAGTGAATAGTTCAAGAGGAAGGAGTTTCTTATATAGGCCTCGACCTTGTGACCGTTGAGATCACTAGCCGTTGTAACCGTTTCCTTCTTCTGCCGTTTCCTTTTCTGCCGCGGCAGGAATCTCGACAGACTAGCCGTTATACTTTTCTGCCCATTGGGACTGTTGCGGCTCTGACACTGTTATATTGCCTCGGCAGAGTTCCTGCTGTGAACTATTTTTCCCTTATCTTTACTTTTTATTCCTGAATAAAAATTTAAACACACAAAAGAAAAATACTGAAAACGAAAATAACTAGAAAAATAAAAAAAACTACTAACCCTAATATAATAAAGAAAAGGAAAAGGGGGAGGTTAGGTTACTGGTGGAGAGCATACGAATGCATCTCCCAAAATTATTTTCTATCTTAGGCCCAAATTTTGTATCGGTTGTGGGCCGCTCCTTAGTGCTGTCTGTCCATCCATCTTGGGCTTGATTTTCTTGCCGAATATTCTGCCGAGCAGACTGCCTAGGCAGGATATCTTATTGTCTATTATGTGGATGGCCTTACATTCCTCTGTATCGTTATACCTTTTTAAGTTGTGGAATGCATTGAGTTTGACTTGTTGGTCATTGACTCGCATAGTCAACTCTCCTTTTTCCACGTCAATCAATGTACGTCCAGTTGCTAGGAAGGGTCTCCCAAGGATGATTGGTGCGTTGTCATCTGCTTCACAATCAAGGACAAGGAAGTCGGCAGGAATAATAAACTTGTCAACTCTTACCAGTATGTCCTCGATTTTGCCTTCAGGTTGCACATAGGATCTATCCGCGAGTTGGAGTATTACTGTTGTAGGCTTTAGCCTTCCAGTTCCAAGCTTTTGGAAGACTGATTTAGGCATGAGGTTTATACTTGCTCCAAGGTCGCATAGGGCCTTTCCTTCATAACTCTTTCCTATCGCACAAGGTTTAGTGAAGCAACCAGGATCTTTTAACTTTGGTGGCATGCGGTTATGCAGCATTGCCATGCATCCCTCGGTGGCAGCCACTGTCTCAAACTCACCTATTCGTTTTCTCTTTGATAACATATCTTTTAAGAACTTGGCATAGTTGGGCATTTGTTCAATGGCCTCAACGAATGGTATGTTGATGTGGACTTGCTTCAAGATATCGAGGAACTTCTTGAACTGTTGATCCTGTTTTTGTTTCTTCAACCTTTGCGGGAAAGGTGGTGGTGGTCTCATCTCGTCCAGGGTTTCTTTAGTTTGGAATCGTATACCTGGCACCACTGGAATTTTCGCTGCCTCGGCAGACTGCTCAAGCACTGCAGTGCTTGCTGCCGGGGCAGTGTTGTCAATCTCGGTTTGCTCAGCCTCTTCTCTTGGTTGATCCGCCGGTTGGGTTCGGTTCTCTGGGATCTTCTCTTTCAACTGTAGACCACTCCTGGTAGTGATTGCCTTACACTGTTCATGGCTTAGTACCTTAGCAACCTCAGTATTGCTAGGTAGGCCTCCTTGTGGTCTAGTGTTTATACATTGAGCAAACTGCCCAACTTGAGTTTCCAGAGTTTTTATGGCCGCTTCTTGATTTTGTAGCCTCATCTCAGTCCTATTCATGAAGGCGTCGGTCCTCTTGATGAAATTACTATTTTCCGCCATGTATGACTCGGTTTTCATCATGAAGGCCTTTAGCGTATTTTCCAATAAATTGACCGGTTGCTGCTGCATCTGCTACTGCGGCATCGGTTGTTGGACTTGCTGCTGTGGCATTGGCTGCTGAAATCCCGGTGGTTGGGTGATTGGGTTTAAGGCATTATTTGGGTTGCTCCATGATAAGTTTGGATGCCTCTTCCATCAGGGTTTGTACGTGTTGGACATCATATTGTTACGGTTGTAGTTCCCAACATACATACCGGTTTCTTGATTCATGCAATCAACAGAACTGTGGTTACCTCCACATAAATCACAACATGAATCAATTACCTTGACCTCACGGGTATTGTTTTGTAATTGTAGGTTTTGCACCATCTTGGTAAGAGAGGCCAATTGTGCTGCCACTGAACTTGATGAATCTAATTCGTTTACCGTGGCTTGGCGTCTTACTCCTCCTCGCCTAGATGTGGGAAACTGGAAGTCATTCCTTGCGAGTTTATTCAAAATTTCAATAGCTTCCTCGGGTGCCTTGTCTAGGAGTGTGCCTTTTGCCGAGGCATCTAACATCATCCTTGTCGGGGAATTCGTGGCGTTGTAAAACATTGTCACTTGTGTCCATAAGGGAAATCCATGCAGCGGACACTTGTGCAATAGCTCTCTGTAGCGTTCCCATGCCTCGTACATTGGTTCGTCTTTAGCCTGTCGGAAAGAAGTAATTTCATTACGAATTCTATCATATAGATTAGTAGGATTAAAGCGAGTAACGAAATCACGGCAAAGTTAACTCCAGGATCCAATAGATCCCGCTGGAATGCTATTCAACCAAGCTTTCGCCCTATCCCTCAGTGAATAGGGGAATAGCTTTAACCGCAAGACATCTTCATGGACTCCTTGGATTTTGAAAGAGTTGCAGATTTCCATGAAAGATTTGAGATGCTGCCTTGCGTCTTCAGTTGCAGACCCACCAAATTGTCCAATTGTATTTAACATGTTGAACATAACAGGTTTAAGTTCAAAATGGGTTGCTTCAATCTTGGGTGTAACGACTCCTGGGTTTAGTCCATTTAAGTCCTCCTCCAAGAAATCTCTGACAGTCAGCTGTCGTGGCCCAGGTGGCGGCGGAAGACCTTCATTGCCGGCAGGTATGTTTTGTCCTGCCTGAACCTCTGTCATGACTCCTCGGATTTGTCTCCTCAACCTTAACCCTGTTCTTTCAATCTCAGGATCTAACTCGTATAAGGGGTTGGTTGGATTGGCCCTGGTCATACACCAAGAAAAACAAAAGTAAAATAAAAATAAAAAGAAACAAGGAAACAAGGAAAACAAAATTTAGTTGTCAGTCCCCGGCAACGGCGCCAAAAACTTGTCGCGTGTCAAAAGTGCGCGTTCAGTGCAAGCGGACACATCGCAAGTAATAAGTGATAAGTATGTTATCGATTTATCGTCTCCTCAGGGACTGGTATACTTAATATGCTTTCTTCATCTTCTTGCTCTGTAGAAAGATAAAAACACAAGTGAGTTGATGTGATTTATTTAAACTAAAATAATTGAATAAAAATAAAGAGTCGAAATATTAGAGAGAGAGATGGGCCAGGATCTAGTTGTATTGTATTGTGGACTTGATTGACTTGTCTTTATCCAATGCAATCGTATATCTCTGCCTCGGCAGCACTGCAGTTTACTGCCTGGGCAGCGATAACGCTGTCTGCCGCGGCAATCCCTTGCTCGTGGGCAGATTTTACCAAAGTTCGGTAAAGTGTCCTTGAATGACTTCGCTTATCCCTAAGTCAAAGTGCTGTTGATGACTAGTCCTTGATGATACCTCCCGACGTGAACCAATTATACTCACCAACCAATCTCACACTTCTTTTAGCTGCTGAAACTCTTAACCTATCCCTAGGCCGAGTTAGTATTTCGCGATTGAAACACCGTACTTACCCCTTTCGTGAATCTAACTCTCCCGAGCTTAGATAAATGGATTACTCACAAACTTCCCTCCCGGGCTTGAATGCGAGAACAAGGAATAACAAAGGATAAGCAAACCTTGATAATCTTTATTGCATTGAATAAAAGACAAATTACAACCTCCTCTCACAAATACTCCATAACCTTCACCTAAACCCTATGAAGGTTTTAGAACATGATGGAGAGGAAGGAAACAAAAGTAGAAGTCGGCTCTCCCTAGGTATTTCCGATATATCATACATTGGGTGGCTAGGTCTTTATATAGGCTAGACCTAGGGCAAACCTTTCCTAAGTAGAATACAACTTGGAGTAGGGAACAAGTCAAGTACATAATAATATTATATTTCCAAGTTTGAATTCGGCTAAGGGGGCTTTCCCGCGTGGTCTTCCTTTTGGCTTTTCCTTGTGCTAGCCAACTCCGATTCTTGGGCTTCAAGTCCAAACACGTTCCTTAGATTTTTGTCTTTCCATCACCTATCACTTTGCTTCCTGTCTTCCTGCTGCTGCCTCGGCATCAGGTCCTGCCTCGGCCTTGTCGCTGCTGCGGCAATGGTTTTCCTGCACAAATATGAAAACGCAGTAAAACGTGCCTTTTTCTATAAATATTATCTATTTAAGTATAACTTCTAAATATATCACATTAAGCACATGCATTGGTTCAAGTGGGTGAATATTTGGTGATAAATGCCGATAAAAGGAGTAAAAAGTGATAGTGTGTTGAGCACTTATCAGGTTCGCTAAACTTTGAGGTATAAATCTAGTTAAAAGTATAAAGTTATATTATTTTTCTAAAAGAAAAGATAAATTAGTAAATTTATGAAATCCTTAGTTTAATAGCTAAGGTAATGAATGTAAACTTCATTGAGAGATTTGAACCACTAAACCCCCCTTTATAATTTCTCTATCTTTTGTAATTTGCTTTCATCATTTTAAAAATGTCAATTTACCCTTCTTGACAAACATTGAAAGATTAATCCACTCAATAATTGGTATCAGTGTTTGACTAAATTAAACGTCTTACGAATCATTGAGAAGATCTAAAGATTATTCAATCAATCATCATGTCATATATGTCCTTTAGTTCTGGAAACTACTTCATAAATGAGTCAATGTTGGGTAAATACTAGACTTATCAACCAATACTAGCATCCAAAGCTTCTACCTAAGTTAAGAGAACCCCAACTTAAAATAGAAATAAAAGGGAAACAAGAAATCCTTCTATAAGGCATGTGTTTTCACTCTAAGCTCTCACCCTAATCCTAGAATAATTGAACATACATTCATAATTGATCATAATAATGTTGGTAATTGAATCATTAGTGGTTGTTCGTGTTTTAAAAGTTCTTTTATTCTCATAATTGAGTTTCTAACCGTTGGAAGTTGTTGGGACTATATTTCTATGATGAATTCTACTTTTGAGTGCTTCAATATCAATACGCGGGTGTGCATATTGATATGCTTCTACTTAAGAAAATAGTCATTGAACGTGCTTCATGCTTAGTGTATCGTTACACCTTGGGGTGTATCTTTATAGTAGATCGGTACGTTACAATTTGTTTCGGTGTACTAGATTAATATAGTTGATCGATACACTTATATGGAAAATAGACGATGAGAGTTCTGAAAACAAAGATCGGTACGTGTACCTGTGTATTGGTATGACCCTTTCTGTATCGGTACATCTAAGCCTGTACCAGTATATGTTTTCAGTTCTAGAAAAATTATTGTAGTTTAATCCCTAAAAAATATCAATATAGGTGTCATTGTATTGATACAAACCTTCAAAAATCTTAAGTTTAGCTATTTAAAAATATTTTATTTCAAAACAATTTAAAAATACCTCAAGCACATTTCAATTGTTTGGAATTAAAATTATTTTTAACATAATAAAATTAACTTAAAATATATTTTTTTATATTCTTTCCCTTAGTAAAAATAAATTTTGAATAAGATAACAAAAATTTGAAGATAGTTAAAGCTCCACTTATTTATTTGAGAATTCAATTTTTCAAAACATTCTTTCCATTTTTTATCAAAAATGATTTAAACTTGGATTGAAATTTTTTTTAAGTCTTATAAGAATATAGAGTTTATAAAATTTTGACAAAATAATTTAAAGATAAAAAATTGGCTTATCCTTACTTAATCATCAATACGAATGCTAGTCCAACAAATATATGATTAACTAGTTGAATTAAAATATATAAATTAAATTAAAAGCAAATAAATTCATCAAATTTTACCATTTGAACCAAAGGTAGGATGTGAAATTTTCATTCTTCAAATGATCTTCCTCGTGTATAGAGTTTTCATGGTTCCTCAACTTGTTTATCAATGCTCAATCACACCTATAAAAAAATTATAAATTTTTTTGTTTCCAAATTGTTTTTGATCCCTAAGTTTTAGTACTATAAACTTTAGTCCTCTTAGGAATCGATTTTTTAATTTCATCCTTTTTAATTGAAGTAGTTAGTCCTTTTGGGACCTAGATACTTCTAAAACAGTTTCTGTTTAAAAATATAAGGACACTAGATTGTCTTGTATAAAAAAAATAATTTTCTAAATTTGATTTTCTTATCAAGATCCTTGAAAATCAAATATTTATCCTTTTTAAGTCATACACCTCTTTCTGATGTTTTTTTTTTAAATTTTCAAGCAAATTTTGTAAATTCAGAAATGAGTAAATTACACAGATAGCCACAATACTATACGATTGGTATCGAACTGGCCAGAATGCTTTAAAAAGCGTCAAATACACCGGTGAACTATTAAAATGGTATCGATATAGCCACCGACCATTAAAAACTAACAAACATGATGACGTGTCACCACCTTATTAGATGACATTATTTATATATTTTTAATTTATTAAATTTATTTTCCCCTCCAATCAGGTGGTGACACATGTCATCACCTAATTAAAGAAGAAAAATAAAAACCGCCACCTTAGCTCACAATAAGAATCAAACCCAGGTTCCCTACAAGGAAGAAAAATAGCATAACCACTTTGCCAAGCACAATCTATTGAAATAAAGTACTAACATTTCCTATACATTTAGTGTCTTCAATAATTGTTTCTTTATTTTAAATATTCGAATAAAAGATTTTGGATATTCAAATAAAAATATTCGAATAAAAATATACGAATATTCAAATAAAACAACTAAATATTTTTAAATACAAATATTTGAATAAAATATATTTGAATTTTAAATTTTCGAATAAAAATATTCGGATATTCGAATAAAAATCATAAATATTTTTATTCAAACATACGAATAAAAATCATAAATATTTTTATTCAAACATACGAATAAAAATCATAAGGATTTAAATATGTATGATTTTTATTCGAATGTTTATTATACGAATATTTATGATAAATATTCGAATATTTATAAAAATATTTGAATATTCTAAAATTTTTTATTTGAATATTTAAAATAAAGAAACATTTATCGCAGATAATAAATGTATAGGAAATGTTAATACTTTATATCAGTAGATTTTGCTTGGCAAAGTGGTTATGTGGTTTGTCATCTTTGTTGGGAACCTGGGTTTGATTCCCATTTTGAGCAAAGTGATGTTGTTTATTTTTCTTCTTTAATTAGGTGATGACCTGATTGGAGGAGAAAATAAATTTAATAAATTAAAAATATATAAATAATATCATCCAATAAGGTGGTGACACATGTCACCACCTTATTAAATAATTATATTATTTTATTATATTAAAATTAAGATTAAATTAAAAAAATGTATGAATGACAAGGAGTAAATGTGTAATTATTCCATTTTATTTTTAACTGCCACGCCATCAGGTCCGTTAGTTTTTAACCGTCGGTGGCTATTTTGATATCATTTTAATAGTTCACCGGTATATTTGACGTTTTTTAAAACATTATGGCCAGTTTGATACCAACCGTATAATATTGTGGCTATCCGTATAATTTACCCTTCAAAAATTTAAGCTCAAAATTTTAGTTTTTTCTTTAAATTCAAAATTATTTTTTAAGAGTAAATCGCTTTTTTAATTTTAATTTTGAAATCAATTTTTTATTTTTAAAAAATAAAACCTTAAATTTAAAAACTAATTCATCAAAGGATTCTTATCTCATCAAAAGAATAAAAATTGGAATAAAATGAGTTAAAATTATCTTACCCTCTTAGAGAGCCATAAAACATGAATTGACTTGCTCATCTTATCCTAAATACACTTAATTCTAAAAAAAATAAACCTATTACTTTAATGTCTCAATCTCGCCCTTTTTAACTCTTTATTTATCACTTGTGCATCGTATGCGCCAGCCACCCATTAGACGTGTGATGCACACGCACCATCATGGTCACCCTTCTTTATCATTGTCATTAGATTAAAAAAACAAAAAATTATCCTCTTAACAATCATTGTATTAAATAGACAAATTGCACCCTTTTTCATCATTTTTAAATAATATGAGCCTTGTAACCCAAGTGGTTAACTAAACAATTGTTGTTTTTAAAGGTTATGAGTTCGTGTACCAATAATACCAGTATAGTGATTGATCGATTATTATCAAATGGTTGAGACCATATTCTAGAATAAATACTACTGTAATCACTATTAACTAATTCAAAAAATTAATGATTGTATGTATTTAAAAATAGAAAATTAATTCTAATAGGACACTTTTAAATATTCTAAAAAAATATATTAATTTTTTCTGGTATAAAAAGAGAGGATTGTTCGCATTCAAAAATATTAAATTATTTAAATTAAAAAATGAGAGTACGAAAACAATTCGAAAAACTCTTATTTTATTTTCATATATTCAAAAAAATATCTAATATAAATAAAAAATAAGGAAAAAAATACATATAGTAATGAAGTTAAAATGAAGAATGTTTCTCTCGTGACGTCCGCTAGCCGACCTAATGATGTTTGAGGGATTCTTTATTAACGATTTGTTTTCACTTGCTCTCTTTGTTGAATTTATTGGGTTCTTTCATTGATTTTCTTTTGTTTTTTTCTTCACTCAATGTCTCGTTCCACGAGTGATTAGAAGCAGATTTTCATGGGTTCTTAGGATCAGTAGCTATATTATGTTTCTCCTGGTTTGCGAGAGGGTTGTAACAGATCGAACTAACACCGCCAGAAAATAATTCAATAGAAATACAAAAATGGGGCTTAGGACTGAGTCTAGAGAGAAAATAGAGAAAATACGACTAAAATTTTTCTTGATATGAATCAGATAGGGTTTCAGTACATAACTTGTTTCTAGCTTCAAAATAATCACTTATTGACTATTACTAAAGACCCCAAAACTCATCGTATTATTAATTCCTCTAAACAAAAAATAAAATAAAACTTAACAGAAATCAAACCATCATAACTACGAAGGTCAACTTATTCCAAAACAACCATTGACAAAGCCCTCCTCTTGAAAACATTCTTGTCCTCAAGATTGAAAATTCGAAAATTGCATATGAAGCTTCTACAAAACCTCTCAGGTTGAATCTTCAAGAAATGAATTTGTCCACTCCACAAGAACTTCAGTGACTGCTTTGTTCCCTTTTCTTTCAATCCTCTTGTCCAAAATTCTCAAAGGCTCCTTACTGATTCCTCTAACAGGACCCATGATGGGTAATTATGTCTAATAGGGTTGATCCCCAATAAATCTCTACAATTGAGAAATATGAAACACTGAGTGCACCTTTAATCCTGAAGGTAGTTTTAGTTCATAAGAAACTTGTCCAACCCAAGCCTCGACTAAATAAGGATCAAACCATCTAGGGGATAACTTATGATTGCTTTTGTGAACTACTGTTTGCTGCCTATATGGTTGAAGTTTCAAGTAATCCCACTCCCCGACCTGATTTGAGCACATCAATGCAAGCACAATATGATCCAGGGGTCTTGCCACAAGGACCTATTACTTGTTCTAAGGCAAAGAAATTCAGGGAAGTATTTTTCCTTACTTGTGCTTCAATTCCAGATTCATTCGATAATGTTTATGCCTTAGACATAGGCTTTATAATGTGTTGCATGCTGATATGTGACATATTAGACTATACTACTTATTATATATGTTTAAGTATGTATATATGCTATTAAGTATGTTTTAAGGTTTGGTTTGATAGTGTTTATTATGTTTCTAACTTATTTATACGTTCTTGTGTGTTTTTGAATAAGTTTACAAGTGTTTCAACCTTGTGTTTTACGAATGGATCCTTGTGTTGTTTTCCAGTATAGGTAAACAGAGGTGTACCAGTGAGTTACGAAATGGATTCTTGTATTGTTTTCCAGTATAGGTAAACAGAGGTGTACCAGTGAGTTACGAAATGGATTCTTGTACTGTTTTCCAATATAGGTAAACAAAGGTGTGCCAGTGTAAGAGCAGGCCAAACACAACCCTCTTTTGGAATGATGGACGGCAACAAAGGATAAGGATGAAGGGTTTCTCATTCAAATTCAAACAATTAACACATGTTTAATGTGTTTTATGAGCCCAAACATGTGGTTGATATGAATGGAGCCTAGATGCAAGTTATTAAGCATTTGAATTTAATTTCAGCCAAGTATTCAAATTCGGCCAACTCCTTCATTCTCCTATATATTCTAAAATTTTTGTAAAGATAAGGTTACACACATTTTTGAATAAAAATTATATTTGAGAGTTTTCTCTTATTTGGTTCTTTTTAGAACTTTTCTGACATTTAAACTTGTTTTTTATTGTCAAATTCTTGATACTTTGGGTTCCTAGATCTCTATCTAGAGGGTCCAAGTCCTTTTGATGTTAACCAGATTCGATTCGGGTTTGCTCAATATATTGTGCAGGTTCTTTCGAGTTTAGCGTGTCCAATTAGATCCAACAACTTTCTTCACCATTGTTGAACGTTCGAGTTGCTGCCATGGATGTTTCTTGAAGCATTCATCTTCCAGTTTGAATATCATTCAAACGTTCAAACTTTTCTGTTCTTTATTTTTTTTCTCGTTTTTATTTTTCTTTCCATTGTTTCCTATATTGGTAAACAGTGAAAAATCCTGTTCCAGCGTCAAATTTTCTTATCTCTTTCATTTTTCGTTTTATTTTACTTCATTGTTTTCCTATGTAGGTAAACAATGTAAAAATTCTCTTCAAACGCCAAGTTATTATACTTATTTCCTATATAGGTAATCAGTGTAAACACTTGATTGTTTATGTTTTTCTTTTGCAGGAACTTGCTTAGAACATTCCTAGATCCGCAACTTACGAAGAAAGTCCGTTTCGACAAGCTACCTCATATCATATGGTATCAGAGCTTAGGTTCGGATTTGTTGTACTTTTTCTACAATTTAGTACAAAAGAAAAATACAAAAAAAATAAATTTCAAAAAATTCAAAAAAAAGTCAAAGTCAAAGTTTGACTAAAAAAATCAAATCAAAGTAAAAAAAATAGAAAAAAAATTCGAAAATAAAAAAAATCAGATTCAAATATTGCAAAGAAATTAAAAAAAAAGAAAGTGTATTCCTATTGTAAAATCAAGATGAATATACAATTTCTTCTACTATGTGATTCGAAGTGCTTGGAAATCAATCGAAACGAATTGTTCTTGTTTGTTCGGTGATAGGAGCGTTGTAAAACACTTCCTTCTAGTAAGAATTACATTTCCATCTTTTTATTTCCTTTTTGTCAATTTCCAGCCCTTTTACTTTTGTTTCTTGTTTTTTTTTCTTTGTTTTATCTTCGTTTTTCCTTATTTGTGTTTCTTGTTAGTAACACATTTGTAACAGGTTTGAAAACGTTGGTTTAGTCCTTTAAAGAACTGAAAATTGAGAAATTGTGAGGGAAAAAGGCACTGAGTGTTGTGAGAACAGAAGGGGAGACAAAAAGAGCCATTCAAGCATTCTCCCGAGTGAAACACGAGCGCTGAGTGTTACATTTTGAGTGCACATTTTTCTTTGGAGTGAAAACCGAGAGGTTTTGTGAGTGTGCAGTGAGGACTTTTATTTTTGTTTTACTTAACTTGTTATTTGTGCTTCTTTGTGTTTTCTTTTGTTTTAATATGACAGGGTCAGATGATCGTAGTCATGGTGGAGACCAGCCACCAGATTTGCAAATGCAGGCTTTTACACGTACTATGCAACGTCTATTAGAGAATGCATTAGAGCCTTTGCATTCTCGTTTGGACAAGATAGATGGGGGTGGTTCCCAATCTGTCCATAATGAGAATCATGATGAAAATGACATTGAACAATCACCACGGATGAATCAACGACCAGGACGTGTAGTTGATGATAATGTTTCTAACATAAAAGTTGCTATACCTCCTTTTTAGGGACGTTCAGATCCAGATGCTTATCTGACATGGGAAAGTAAGGTTGAACACGTTTTCGAGTGTTACAATTACTCGGAACAAAAGAAAGTATGACTAGCAACTTTGTTGTTGACTATGCACTATTGTGGTGGGATCAATTATTGGTTAGTCGACGACGTACGGGTGAAGGACCAGTGAGAACATGGGATGAAATGAAGCGAATCATGCGGAAACGGTTTGTTCCTTCTCACTATCATCGTGATTTATTTCAGAAATTACAAACTTTGAAATAGGGCAATAGGAGTGTCGAGGACTATTTCAAGGAAATGGAGATGTCCATGATGCGTGCGAACATAGTTGAGGATCGTGAAGCAACTATGGCTCGTTTTATGGCAGGTTTGAATTCTGAAATTGCTAACGTTGTTGAATTGTAGCATTATGTCGAATTGGATGACATGGTGCATATGGCGATGAAAATTGAGCGACAACAACGTAGAAAATTTTCTACTCGAGGTAATACTACTCCATTTAAATCTTTTATGAATCCATTGTATACCCCTAACCATGCTAGGAAACAAGCACCACAAGCGCCACTTTGGATTCAAGAACAAGGCGAGTCCAGCAAACCAAAGCCTCCCATTGTTGATAATGGGTGTGGTAAAAAAAAAGTAGTGGTACAAGAACGATCGAGAGATATTCAATGTTTTAAGTGCCTTGGTCGAGGACATGTTGCTAGCCAGTGTCCTAATCGTAGGGTTATGTTGATGCGAGATGATGGAGAGATCGAGTCAGATTCTGAAGAAGAACCACATGAGACCCTTGATGAAGATGATAAAGAAGATGTCCTAGAAGTTGCTGAGACTGGTAAGGTAATGGAAATTATGGTTGTTAAACGTAGTCTAAGTGTGCAACAGGTTCAGGATGAACAACAACGCGAAAATATCTTTCACACGCGATGTAAAGTTCAAGATAAGGTATGTGTTGTGATTATTGATAGCGGTAGTTGTACTAATGTTTCCAGTTCAGTGATGGTTGACAGGTTAGGTCTCAAGACGACAAAACATCCGAATCCTTACAAATTGCAATGGTTGAATGACGGTGGAGAACTTAAAGTAACAAAACAAGTTGTTATACCGTTTTCGGTTGGAAGTTACAAGGACGAGGTCCTTTGTGATGTTGTGTCGATGGATGCTACTCACCTTCTTTTGGGACGCCCTTGACAATATGACAAGAAGGTAATGCATGATGGTTTTACAAATCGATACTCTTTTATGCATGCAGGTAAAAAGATTACTTTGGCTCCTTTGACACCGAGTCAAGTGATGGAAGATCAAGCAAGCTTGAAAAAGAGTAAGGAAGCTGCAAAGGAGAAGAAAAAGATGAATGTTTATGCAAGCAGTCGAGAAATCAGGAAATGTCTTTCCTCTCACCAATCTTTGTTTATTTTAATGTTTAAAGATTATTGTTTATTTACTGACTTTCCTTCTGATTTGCCTGCATCAATTGTTTCCCTTTTGCAGGAATTTAAGGATGTGTTTCCAAAAGAAACACCGAGGGGATTGACACCTCTTCGTGGCATTGAGCACCAGATTGACTTTATCCCAGGTGCTACTATTCCAAATCGACCAGTTTATCAAACTAACCCTGAAGAGACAAAAGAGCTTCAAAGACAAGTGACAGAATTGATGGACAAGGGTTATATTCGAGAGAGTCTGAGTCCATGTGCTGTTCCGGTATTGTTGTGCCGAAGAAAGATGGGTCTTGGAGGATGTGCGTAGATTGTAGAGCTGTGAATCATATTACAATTAAGTATCATCATCCTATTCCCAGACTTGATGATATGTTGGACGAGCTTTGTGGAGCCGTCATCTTCTCCAAAATTGACCTAAAGAGTGGATATCTTCAGATTCGCATGCGAGAAGGCGATGAATGGAAGACAACCTTCAAAACGAAGCTAGATTTGCACGAATGGTTAGTAATGCCTTTTGGCTTAACTAATGCACCTATTACTTTTATGCGATTGATGAATCATGTTCTGCGATCTTTTATTGGAAAGTTTTGTGTTGTATATTTTGATGATATTTTAATTTATAGCAAGACTTTGCAGGATCATGTAGAACATTTGAGAGCTGTTTTGCAGACTTTGCGAGAAGAAATATTGTTTGGTAACATAGAGAAATGTGTGTTTTGTACTAACAAGCTTACATTTCTTGGTTACATTGTTAGTGCACAGGGTGTTGAAGTCGATCCTGAAAAGATAAAGGCAATTCAGGAATGGCCACGACCGACATCAATTACTCAGGTTAGATCTTTTCATGGTTTAGCTAGTTTTTATCGACGGTTTGTTCCTAACTTCAGTTCTATTACCGCACCCTTAACCGGGATTATTAAGAAGAATTCTAACTTCTTATGGGGTAAAGAACAAGAAGATGCCTTTTTGAAAATTAAGGATTGTTTGACAAAGTCACCTGTGTTATCCTTACCTAACTTTGATAAAACTTTTGAAATTGAATGTGATGCTTCTGGAGTTGGTATAGGCTCTATGTTAATGCAGGAAAAGAGGACCATTGCATACTTCAGTGAAAAGCTTAGTGGAGCAACATTAAATTATCCAGCCTACGATAAGGAGATGTATGCACTGATTCGGGCATTGGAGACTTGGCAACATTACTTGTTGCCTAAGGAGTTTGTGATTCACACTGATCATGAGGCTTTACGATATATCACAGGTCAGCATAAATTGAATAAGCGACATGCTAAATGGGTTGAATTTTTGGAGTCTTTTTCTTATGTCATACGTTACAAAAAGGGTAAAGATAATGTCATTGTTGATGCTTTATCACGTAGATATGTGCTTTTGAATTACCTTGATTCACATTTGATTGGATTTGCATATATCCGTGACTTGTATGTTGATGATTCTGATTTTAGAGATAAGTATAATGTTTGTGAGAAAGGTGCAGATGGAAAGTTTTACAGGCATGATGGTTATCTTTTCAAAGAAAATAGGATATGCATTCCATAGGGTTCAATGCGTGATATTCTGATCCGTGAAGCACATGAGGTTGGATTGATGGGTCACTTTGGAGTCACCAAGACGTTACAGACATTGAAAGAACATCTATTTTGGCCTAAGATGCGTAGAGACGTTGAAAGGTACTGTGAACATTGTGTGACATGTAAGAAAGCAAAATCGAAGGTTTCACCACATGGTATGTACTTACCTTTACCTATTCCTAATTCTCCTTGGACTGATATTTCTATGGATTTTGTTTTGGGATTGCCAAGAACTAGGACAGGTAGAGATAGTATTTTTGTTGTGGTTGATAGGTTCTCTAAGATGGCATATTTTATTGCATGCCATAAGACCGATGATGCTGTTAATGTGGCTAACTTGTTCTTTAGAGATGTTGTACGTTTGTATGGTATTCCTAGGTCGATTGTTTCTGACAGGGATGTAAAGTTTTTGAGTCACTTCTGGAGGACTCTTTGGAGCAAATTAGGTACGAAACTCATGTTTTCTACTACTTGCCATCCCCAGACTGATGGACAAACTAAGGTTGTTAACAGAGTTTTATCTACTTTACTTCGTTCCATCATTAAAAAGAATATCAAGACTTGGGAAGATTGTTTGCCACATGTTGAGTTTGCGTATAATCATGTTGTACATTCTGCTACTAAGATGTCACCATTTGAGGTTGTTTATGGTTTTAACCCTATTATGCCTCTAGATTTGTTACCTTTGCCACAGGAACAAGTGACGAACAGGGACGATCAAGCAAAAGCAGAATATGTGAAGAAGTTGCATCAACAGGTGAATGAGAATTTAGAACGAAGGACTCAACAATATGAAAAGCAAGCAAACAAAGGAAGGAAGCGAGTCACCTTCGATGTTGGTGATTGGGTTTGGGTTCATTTTCGAAAAGAACATTTTTCAGCCCAACGACGATCAAAGTTGTTACCAATAGGAGATGGTCCTTTTCAGGTGTTGGCGAAAGTGAACGACAACGCCTACAAGATAGACTTACCGGGCGAGTACACTATAAGTGCCACGTTTAATGTTTCTGATTTAACCCCTTATGATGATTCTGTAGATTTGAGGTCAAATCCTTTTCAAGAAGGGGGGAATGATGTGAGCACATCAATGCAAGCACAATATGATCCGGAGGTCTTGCCACAAGGACCTATTACTCGTTCTAAGGCAAAGAAATTCAGGGAAGTACTTTTCCTTACTTATGCTTCAATTCCAGATTCATTCGATAATGTTTATGCCTTAGAACATAGGCTTTATAATGTGTTGCATGCTGATATGTGACATATTAGACTATACTACTTATTATATATGTTTAAGTATGTATATATGCTATTAAGTATGTTTTAAGGTTTGGTTTGATAGTGTTTATTATGTTTCTAACTTATTTATACGTTCTTGTGTGTTTTTGAATAAGTTTACAAGTGTTTCAACCTTGTGTTTTACGAATGGATCCTTGTGCTGTTTTCCAGTATAGGTAAACAGAGGTGTACTAGTGAGTTACGAAATGGATTCTTGTACTGTTTTCTAGTATAGGTAAACAGAGGTGTACCAGTGAGTTACGAAATGGATTCTTGTACTATTTTCCAATATAGGTAAATAGAGGTGTGCCAGTGTAAGAGCAGGCCAAACACAACCCTCTTTTGGAATGATGGACGGCAACAAAGGATAAGGATGAGGGGTTTCTCATTCAAATTCAAACAATTAACACATGTTTAATGTATTTTATGAGCCCAAACATGTTGCTGATATGAATGGAGCCTAGATGCAAGTTATTAAGCATTTGAATTTAATTTCAGCCAAGTATTCAAATTCGGCCAACTCCTTCATTCTCCTATATATTCTGAAATTTTTGTAAAGACAAGGTTACACACATTTTTGAATAAAAATTATATTTGAGAGTTTTCTCTTATTTGGTTCTTTTTAGAACTTTTCTGACATTCAAACTTGTTTTTTATTGTCAAATTCTTGATACTTTGGGTTCCTAGATCTCTATCTAGAGGGTCCAAGTCCTTTTGACGTTAAACAGATTCGATTCGGGTTTGCTCAGTATATTGTGCAGGTTCTTTCGAGTTTAGCGTGTCCAATTCGATCCAGCAACTTTCTTCACCATTGTTGAACGTTCGAGTTGATGCCATGGATGTTTCTTGAAACATTCATCTTCCAGTTTGAATATCATTCAAACGTTCAAACTTTTCTGTTCTTTATTTTTTTCTCATTTTTATTTTTCTTTCCATTGTTTCCTATATTGGTAAACAGTGAAAAATCCCGTTCCAGCGTCAAATTTTCTTCTCTTTCATTTTTCGTTTTATTTTACTTCATTGTTTTCCTATGTAGGTAAACAATGTAAAAATTCTCTTCAAACGCCCAAGTTATTATACTTATTTCCTATATAGGTAATCAGTGTAAACACTTGACTGTTTATGTTTTTCTTTTGTAGGAACATGCTTACAACATTCATAGATCCGCAATTTACGAAGAAAGTCTGTTTCGACAGGCTACCTCGTATCACGACCTTTAGTTCACTCTTTGTTATATGTTTATCAGCTTGTTGTTTCATTCTTTCTTGTGTCATCAGAAGATGAAATTTAAGCATCTTCAAGACTGCTTCTCTATTTTTCAGTTCACTGTCAACAGATGTCACTTTTGATTTCCCTTCCACATAAGCCATATGAGTATGAGGTTATTGACCATATAGGACTTGGTAGGGTGTTTTCTGTATAGCTGAATGGAATGATATATTGTACCAATACTTAGTCAAGTGCAACCATTTCTGTTATTCTTTGGGCATGTCCCTTTTCATGCACCTCAGGTAATTCTTTAAGCATTTGTTCAACCTCTCGGTCTGGTCATCGATCTCGAGATGATAGACAGTAGAAGAATTGATGGTGATTCCCAAATCTTTTAAAAGCTTTTTCCAGAAGACACTCATAAATATCTTATCCCTGTCACACACAATGTTAATAGGCAATCTATGTAATTTGAAAACATATTCTAAGAAACACCTAATTACATCATTGGGTGTGAACGGATGCTCTAAAGACAAGAAATGCCCATATTTGATAAGCCTATCAACCACTACTAAAATAGTGCCCTCCATAATTGAAGGAAGATCTTCAATAAAATCCATTCCAATGGATTACCATGCAATTTCAGGTATTGGCAAGGGTTATAGCAGACCTTTAGCATGAATCAACTCCTCCTTATTCTTTTGACAGACTTGATATTCTCTCACCTTCTTTTTAACATCTTTTCCCATCCCTTCCGATAGAAGTTATCCATAATTCTTTTGGTTGTAACATAAGAATCAGAGTGTCCGCCAATAGTATTGTCATGGTAAAATTCTAACTGCTCCTTCCTCATTTTAGTATCATTGTCCACCACAATTTTTCCTATTCTAGATAATACCCCTCCATCCCGTTTTTACTTTGCATATTTTGCAGTACCTTTTTGCAGTTCCTTAATAATTTTTTGCAACCTTTCATCTTGATTTCAATTTTCCTTCACCTTCTTCAACATTTTAGTAGACACATGGCAGAGTATTATTGTTTGAAATTTCACCTCATGTGGTCTTCTTAAAAGGCTATCTGTTACCCTATTATTAATTTTTCTTCTTGTAGTTCACCTCAAAATCATACCCCATCATCTTCATAACCCATTTCTACTTTGAAGGAGTAATTTTCGGTTCTTTGTCAAAATATTTAAGCTCTGGTGATCTATCCTCAACTTGAAATGTCTCTCAATTAAATAAGTTAATATTTTTTAACAGACATTAAGACTACCAACATTTCTTTTTCATAAGCCGATAACCTCCGGTGTCTCACTCTTAAACCTTTGCTAAATAAAGCTAAAGGTTTTCTCCCTTGAATCGGAACAACCCCTACTCTAAAGTCAATGATTTCGGTGATGGCTATTCTAAAATGCTTTGAACTTTTGTTTTATCCATGGATATCTTCCCATTGGCTATTAAATATCCCATGTATTCCACTTCTTTGGCCCTAAATTATCACTTATTGAATTTAGCAAACAATTGTTGTTGTCTAAGTATTCCTAGTACCTCTCTCAAATGTTGAATGTGTGTCTCCGCCTATTTTTATATAGGTCGCACCTAAAAAATCGAATATCGCACCTCTCTATTCCTTATTTTACAATTATTTTAATTTGGTTATGATCATTCAAAAATCAAGTTTTAAATTTTATTTTTATTCAATTTGATCCTCATTTAATTAAAATCAGGTTATATATTTTAAAATATTTTCAATTTGATTATAGGGAATTAATTTAGTGTTGGAGAATTGGTTTTAGAGAACTAGTTTAGTGATTTAGGCTTAGGGGATTAGTGTTGGACTTAAAAAATTAAATACATATACATACATTAATTCATAAACAAATTAAATACATATATTAGTATATGTTTAAGTATATATATTATATATACTTAAAGTATATTATAATATATTATATATTAATGTATATTATATATATTATAAGTATATTATATATCTATTAAACTATATTACATACATAGTATATATTAATGTATAGATCTAATATGTATACATATATATATTAAGTATACATATATTAATATATACATCTAATATATATGCATATACATATCATAATAAATATATATATACATATACATATATATTTATATATAAATATACATAAAATATACTCCATTCGTCTCATTTATGATGTTCTTTTTGGATTTTAAAATTTTTCCATTCAAGATGTTTCATTAGAAAAGTCAAAAGATAACAAAATTTATATTTCCTTTTACCCTTTACACATTTAATTTAATAATTATTAAAAAAAATAAAATTCCAAAGATGTTTTTGCCATAAAAACAAAATTGTCATACATATAACATCAAAACTAAATATAAGAGGGATGAATCTACCACGGGCGTCGAACAACAATGAATACTATTGAATACTATTAAATTTTTTTAAAGAAATATAAAATTCAAGGACTTTAGATATAATTAAAATTAAAAATTAAATTTATCAAATTTGTTTATTTTTTATTATATTAAAAATTAGTTTATAATCAAATATACCACATATCATAAATCCTAACAAACTCAATTCTTTTATACTCTTCTTGCTGCTATTGTCTCCATTATTGTTGTCGGTGCTTTTGAACATCATTCCAGCTAATTTGTTTCGTCGACCTTTATCAAGGTCGCTCTGTCGCTTTGTTGTTCTTTTGTATCCATCGTTCTTGCTATGCAAAGGTAATTTTTGGATTTACTATTTGATTTATCTTCGTCCTTGATCGGTTATCCTAACATCATCGACTATCATTGGCCGTCATACGTCCTCCTCCTCCTGTCCCGGCCAACAAATTCTCCATTACTGGTGGTCCTAAATATAAACCCTAATTTTTAAATTTCTCCAATTTCATAAATCTAGTTTTTTTTTAAACAATTTGAGAACCTTATTTACAAACAAATGCTAAATGCATAGATACACAAGTTGTATTTTTATAATAATTCGAGAATCCTAAATTTTTCTAACTTCCTAAACCGATATCATTTGAGTCCTAATCTCCTAGATAGGTTGGCACTTTATTTCCTCAAGTGATAGACAAATGCTAAATGCATAAACAAACATAGGCTATAAAATTTGTATTTGTAGATAAAACTTGATTTTCTTCCCATTCCAGTTCTATTATCAGAATAATTACTTGATATAAATTAGAAAAAGAGCCTTTTTTTGGAAAAAAAAAAGAAAAGAAAAAAAAGCCTTTTTTGTTTAAAATAAAATGGTTGGGATAAAATATTGTTGGACATGTGGTTTAAATATTAGATAAGGGTATAAAATTTTAAAACTTCACAATTGAACCCTCAAACTTACAGAAATTGCAATTAAGCCACTGAAATCAGAATTAGGAATCCCCAATTTCTAGGGTTTGAATTATGGATTTAGGGTTTTTAATTTGGGAGAAAAATTGGGGTGTTACAACTCTCCCCCCTTATAGAAATTTCGTCCTTGAAATTTACCTAAAGCAAAGAGATGCGGATACTGGCTTTGATAACAAATTTGGGCTCCCGCATAGACTCATCATACCCTCGATTATGCTAGAGAACCTTTAACCATCTTAATGGTTTTCCTCCGAAAAAAATTCTGGTCCTGAGCAATGATCTCAACAAGTTCCTCCTCATAACACAGATCTGTTCGGATCTCAAACTCCTCAATTGACAGAACATGAGACGGGATCATCTTGATATCTTCTCAGCACAAAAACATGGAAGCATCATTGATACGCTTAAGCTCTGGCGGTAACTTAAGCTGATAAGCTATAGGTCCAACTCGTCTGATAATACGGTAAGGTCTGATATATCGGGGACTAAGCTTGCCTTTATGGCCAAAACGGAGTACCTTTCTCCACAGAGATACTTTCAGGAAAACCTCATCACTAACCTCAAACTCGAGATCCTTACACCTCAAATCAGCGTATGACTTTTGCCTATCAAAAGCAACCTTAAGCCGATCCCGAATCAACCTAACAGTCTGCTCAGCCTTATGCAAAAGATCTGGTCCTAATAACCGGTGCTCATTAAGTTCAGTTCATCCAATAGGGGTGCGACACTTATGCCCATAGAGAGCCTTATAAGGTGACATCTTAATACTAGCCTGATAACTGTTATTATATGCAAACTCTAAAAGCGTTAAGAAATCCTCCTAACTACCTCTGAAATACAAAATACATGCTCTCAACATATCCTCAAGGATCTGAATCACCCGCTCAGACTGACCATCGGTTTGAGGATGATATGCAGTACTGAAGTTCAACCGAGTACCTAGAGTAGAATGTAGGGAACCCTAGAAATTAGAAGTAAACCTCGGATCCCGATCAGATATAATAGACAGAGGCACTCCATACAACCGAATGATCTCAGAAATATACAACCGGGTCAACCTGAATACCTTTGGATGAAACATGTCTCAAAAACACAACCTCAGAAAGCTAGAACTCACATTTGCTGAACTTTGTATAGAGTTGTTTCTCTCTGAAAGTCTATAACACAATACGGGGATGTTGTTCATGCTCATCCTTAGACTTAGAATAGACCAGGATATCATCTATGAAGACCACCACAAACTAATCCAAATAGGGTCGAATCACCCTATTCATCATATCCATGAATGCCGTAGGGGAATTAGTAAGACCGAAGGGCATTACCAAAAACTCGTAGTGGCCATATCGAGTCTAAAAAGCTGTTTTGAATACATCAGAATCCTTAACCGTGAGTTTGTAATAACCAGATCTTAGGTCTATCTTAGAGAACACAGAAGCTCTTCGGAACTGGTCAAACAGATCATCGATACGGGGGAGAGGGTATTTGTTCTTGATGTTCAACTTCCGGTAGTCAATGCAGAGATGGAGTGACCAATCTTTCTTTTTAACGAACAAAACAGGATCTCCTCATGGAGAAACACTGGGTCGTATAAAACCTTTATCCAGAAGTTCTTGTAACTGAACCTTGAGCTCCTTAAGTTCTTTCGGATCCATCCGGTACAGTTTCATATATACTAGAGTAGTTCCTGATTATAAATCAATATCAAAATCCACTTCTTCCCGTTTAGGAGGTACTCCCGGTAACTCTTCTGGAAAAACATTAGGAAATTCTCTTACAACTCGGATCTTATCCATCCTAGAATTAGATAGTCTCGGATCAAGGATATAAGCAAGATATGTCACATACCCCTCTCTGATCATCTTTTTAGCTTTCAGAGCAAAAATAATTTTAGATAGATATCCTCTACGCTCACCGATAAGAGTTACCTCTCGGTCATCAAAAGTCCTTAGAATGACCCTTTTACGCTCATAATATAACGTAACATAATGTGCTGACAGCCAATCCATCCCGAGTATCAGATCAAACTCCCCAAACGGTAGCTCCATCAGATTAGTAGGAAAGATTTCCCCTTGAACCTTAAGAGGAAAATCTTTATACACTTTGGTAACCTGAACAGGATTACCTACTGGACTGTAAAATGAAACTGAACTACTGGTATCCTCTACAGGAATTTCCAAATATCCAGATATAGAGCTAAAGACATATGAATGTGTCGACCCATTATCTAACAGTGTGAAAAAGAAAATAACATGTATAGAAAAAGTACCAGCGATGACGTCTGGCTCATCTCGGTCCTCATGCCTCCTCGTAGAATAAACCAACCCGGACAGAGATCCCCCTGATCTGGTTGATCCTCTGAACTAACTAGGTCTGCCTCTACCACCGGTACCAGATGCGGCAGATCTACCCTGACCTCTTCCCCCAGCAGGGGGTCTGAATTGAAGCTTGAGACTGCCCCGAAGCATAACCTGGCTGTGGTGACACTAGGCAATCCTTGAGACGATGATCATAAGAACCGCAATGAAAACAGACTCCACTCCTCATATGAAAATCTCTTGAATGCCACTTTTTGCAGAACGAACACTGTGGCAAGGCACGCGTACTAGTGGATCCAACTCTACTAGAGGTCGAAAAACCGGACATAGTCAGTCTAGCTTGTGAAGAACTCTAAGGCTCGAACTCATCTCGTCCCCTCTTTCTGGATTGAAAACCCTGACTGTGCTGTACTGGTGCCACAAGCTGACGTCTAGCTTTGTCTTAACCCTGAGATTCATGTTGAACCCTCAAAAGCTCGTTATGCTCGGCTATTTTGACTCGCCGAGTGATCATCTTATACTCGGTGTCATGGTGAATGGCTACAACAATTTTGATTGGCACCTAGAGTCCTTTCAAAAAGTACTCACACTTCTGTTTCTCGGTCGTAACAAGTCTAGGAGCATACTATAGCAAACGCAGAAACTCTATCTCATAATCATTTACAGTCATGTCGTTCTGTTGCAAGTTCAGAAAATTATCAAGACACTTTTCCAGATACTCAGGCCCCACGTATTTTTCCTCAAAAGCCTAACGGAAAAAATCCTAACTAATCTGATCTGTAACAGTCACTCTCGCCTCAGTCTCCCACCAATTAAGAGTCTCTCCCTAAAGCAAAGATATAGTTATAGTTGCCCTCAATTTCTTGTCTGATGGATATTCCATTTCCATAAACAAACACTGTAGCTTCTTTAGCCAATACTTTTCATCTGCTGGGTCTGTACCGGTCATACCATCGAACATAGTCATGCAAGCAGCCAAAAACTCTATAGAAATGGGTTTCCTGACACCCTCTTTCTGTCGCAGATACCGAAGCAGCTCTCTCTAAATTGTGATAGAATCTAAACCGACAGTCTCACTATCTCCAGAAATATATGGTCCCTCACTCTAGACGGGATGATTAACCTTGGCTTGTTGAGCCTCGGTCTGAATCTCAGGTTAATCCTCCCCCTATGTATTGGGCTAAAATTTGATCCTGTGGCGGGTCCACAAGAGGCGGGACATCACTAGCAGATCCAGCAGAACGACCTCGGCTACGACCTCTCTCGGTCGTTAAACATGAACTCATACGTGGTGGCATAGTAGTATATCTACAGAAAATATACAAAATCCTATATTAGAACCGGTACTTGGAGAATTATTCAAAATATTTCAGAAATATAAAATACATCTCAAATTGAAAATCCGGATTATCAAATAAGTTCACAAAAATCAGTTTCAGATCAAAAATCATTTTGGAACTCAGAGTCCTAGGGTTGAACCTGGCTTTGATACCATTAAATGCAACTCCTAATTTTAACCTAATTACTTGGATTAAAAGTTAGATTTTCTCAATACGAAAACTTCGTTTCCAAGTTAGGTTTTAATAAAATAATATTAAAATTTCTGATAAATTATTGAATCGGAAAACTAAAAATTGACATTTAAAATAATAAAAGGTTCAAACCGTATTTGCAACAACATTCATAATTCTAAGATCCAAATAAAAGTTTAATATAAAAGTCTAAGTCCGTTATACAGAAAGTAATAACCAAATATAATAAAATAATTCAAAATCTGAAACTGTAAAACGTATGATAATAATCTGAATCATGATCCTCCAAGTATTGTACGTAGCCTAAGTCTGAGAATCTGGAACAGAAACTAAAAGGGTGTAAGCTAGGGAGCCTAGTGTGTCTCTAGTGTGCAGATAAACAGAATCACAGAATTAAGCAGATTAGATGATTTAATGTATGCATGAAATGCACCCAACACCGAACACCATCAGAAGAGTAGGTTCCCCTGAACCACTTTAACTCCGTCACACCAACAGAAGTGGAAACTCGACCCGAAGGTGGAGCCATTGAATAGAAGTGAAATCTTAACCCGAAGGTGGAGCCACTGATCAGAAATGATAAAATCACTGAACTTCCCCGTACAATAATCCAGCCAATGCAATGATATGAATAGATATCGAATCAGAATATGTACCTTAAATTCTAACAAGAGACATGCATGATAAACAGGATCAGATATGTAATTTAAATGACAGAGTATGACAATATGATGTATGTACAGAGAATTACATAAATGGTGTAATCAACATGCTTATACAGAATAACAGAATCTGCACACATTGGAAAACAGTAAAGTAGCGGGAGAGACATACCGGAAGCAAAAAGCTCAACGTCGAGAATGACATCTACTAGACTCGGCTCTACCACTAGATCGAGCATGTGTAGAACCTATGAGTAACAAAATAAATTAGACACACTACTATGCCACTAACCCGATAAGTACACAAAACAAAACTAAACCAAAACTCACGTGCGTGTTTCGATGTCTGAGGAACATGAGGTCGTCCATGAGGAGGAGGAGGCAGAAACTCAGGTTCTGAATCTACGTCACCTGAACCAACAGTAACCAATTCAAAATCCGATAAAGATAACTTTCAAATAAAGCATTCGAACTTAAAAGACCTAAACACGAAACTTCGGGTTTAAATTTCGAAAAACAGACAACTCCATTGAACTCAGGATGTTGAAAAACATAGAGTGGGATCGGGTCAAAAAAAGTCAACGCTGACATCTGCATTGGTCAACGTTGACGTCTACATTGGTCAACACTGACGTCAACACTAGTCAATGCTGATGTCGGCAGTGACGTCAACAGTGAAGTTAGCCGAGTCATGGGTCGGGTCAGTCTCGGGTCATAGGTAGGGTCACGGGTCGGTCGGTCGAGTTGTCGGTCGGTTCGGTCAGGTTCAAAATTTTCCAGGAAAATCTGGAAATTCCAGAAAATCCAGAAACCCAGATTTAGATTCTCATTTCCAGATTCGATAAACACTTATTCAATACACTAAACCCCTCAAAAATGATTCAAAAACAACCATTCAATCCAAATCAACAAAACCGAACTGAAATCCTTCCTAAACAATAACCAAATAGAAAAATAAACCCCTTGCCTTGATTCAAAAACACAAATTAAAACCTTCTTCCTCTCAGATTCGGAAACCATATAAAACTAAACTAAACCACTAAACACTCGATCAAAAACAAGATTCAATAACATCTCGTTTAACACCTTATCAGATATGAACAGAAATAAAAAAAAATGACTTGAAAACTTACCAACACACCCAGGACTGAATCGAAAGAATAAGCACGACGGAATAGAGAATTACATGATTGAGGAAGAAAAAAGAAAGAAAAAAGTATCTGATTTGAACAAATAAACCGAAAGGCATTAAAGCCAAAATTGAAACCGAAGCGGGAAAGAAGGAATAGGTGTCGGTTACCAAAAATAATTGGTTTTATTATTAGATAAGGGTCTGAAATTTTAAAACTTCAAAATTGAACCCTCAAACTTATAGAAATTGCAATTAAGCCACTGAAATCAGAATTAGGAATCCCCAATTTCTAGGGTTTGAATTAGGGATTTATTGTTTTTAATTTGGGGGGAAATTGGGGTGTTACAAAAACAACAAATTAAAACCTATAGCATGTTTTGAATAACTTATATTTGAAAAAAATTTATCAATGAGATCGTCTACCAATACTCGTGAAATAGCATACCATTATGAATCGAGGATTTTAATTTAAGGATTAGATTTCGGGTGCGGTTAAGATTCAAAATTTTAAAGATATCAAGCATACATACAGACTACCTCAATGAATGTCGGTGACGACTTAGACTACTGGCAAGTTTAAATCAAAAAATAGGAACCTTACCAGATATGGTGCGTGAAAAAAAATAACATCGGTCAAGATTGAACAATAGTCATGCGGGGACAAAGGTGTGGCATCAATTATCACGCCGACGAATATTGGCTAACAGAAACGACGTTGGCAGCGATGGTTGAAATAGTAAAAGAAAAATATTTAGGGTTTTTAATTGAAGAATTGGCATTGATTTCTATTTGGTCAAATAATTAAAAATAAATAAAAATTTAATATATTAAAAATAATTTAATTAAAATTTTATTTTAAATAATTATTAATTATATAGACTTTGAGATTTTTAATTTTTATTAATTAATTTCATAGTGTTCAGCGTTATTGTTGTTCAACGATGTTCGAAGCCCGTTGTAGAATTTTCCATACAAGAAAAAATCGTTTCATAAAAAGAAGATTCTCTTATTACAGATAATTTACAATTAATACACAAAAACATTTTTATATACTCTTCTAACTTCAACACAACCATCATATTTACTTGAGTTGTATATAACTTAAGTTTACAACAACAAAAAATTAGTAGGACAAAATAAAAAATCACAAAAGTTCAATAGTAGTGCCTAAACTAGAACATTTACTGCACTTAGTGTTCAAGTTGAATCTGCAGAAAAGCTTCTTCAACAATATTTTGATCACAGTAGAGTTGAATAGGAACTTCACTATTTATTTGTAACCTTTGCTTACCCATATGAGACAATCTATAATTATTTGCTCCATTAACCTTCATAATTTCGATCATACATGATTGTAATGTTACGAAAACATTGTTCAAACTTTCAGATGACAACTCATTAAATGACTTTTCTACAGCTCTCACTAATTCATCAATATTTGTAGGAGATTCTTGATGATGATAAAGATTGAATTTTTTTAAAATATCCAATATCCAACACATTTAAATTAGGGTTGTTTGGAGGTTGAAAAATAGCTAAAAATTAAAATCACCCACACTTACAGTTTCTAAGAATTGCTCATCATCGATGTCAATATGAGGCTTTGCATTGTCTTGTTGAATAAAAATTCTCTTGTCACTGAAATTAGGTCATTTAGCTCTAATACCTGATAAAACCTTACCAATCAAGCATGATCTTGTTACAACTTTAGTTACTGATAATATAGGTTTAATCTCTAGGGTTTCAACTTGTTTATTTTTGCTATTTCGTCTTGTCGTTTTTTTTAAATACAAATGAAAATATTCCTATTTTTTCATAAAATATATAATTAAAAATTCATCGAAACGAGTTCGAACCACTGCAGCTAAGAACATCAATTTAGTAATAAACCTTTTGCTTTTGCAACTACGAAAAGGTTCAATCTCATGTGGATGAATATAGTACAATTCATATGTTTTTGATAAATAAAACTACTTTTATGCACTATATTAAACATGTCGATAAACAAAGGATTTGTGGTAAAAATACTTGACTCAAGCATTGATAAGCAAAATTATAATCTGACTTTTTTGTTTGCATCAGTCAAATAAGGCTTTATTGCATTAGTATGTGGTTTGATAAAACCTTTCTTAATTCGACAATAAAAAGTAGACTTCAAAATATTTAAAGCTTTGTCCATTGAACGAATATTCATTCGTCTATGAAGTGGAATTTTTAAAATACAATCCATATCTATAAAAATCCTCTTCTTTGTCCTTCGATGATACGTACTATCAACATCAATCATCATGCCTTGTTTCACAAACCTTTTTACTTGTTTCCACAATCTACTCACAATCTTTGTAGAGAATAAAAACATAGCTGCAATTTGACTAATTGAGCCTTTTGATATTTGTAACTTAACTAACAGATTTTCGATCAAAGCTTGTCGTTGCTCTTTACTTAATTTTTTTTATTTGATTTTTTTTATCATTTGTCGATTCTAAAGAAGACTCCATTGTGGTATTTGTATCTTTAGAATCCATCATTGTAAAAAGAGAATTTTCACAAATATTAATTCAAAGCATGAAAAAGAGAATGAAAGAACAAACAATGGTTTAATATGTCAAGTGGTTTAAATATGGTGAAGAAGATTTTAAATGATCATTTAAATTTTGGTATGAAATTTTTTGTTAAAATTTTGCCAAAAATTTTTATGATAAAAATTTGAAAAAAAAATAGTAAAATTTATCAGTGCACCAATTATCTAATTTGGTTAAAAAAATTATTGTTTTCCGTCATAAGCATTAGTTTGTCATTTTAAGGGGTAATTTTGTCATTTGCATTACTTTATATAACTTGGCATGTGGTCAATTTAGTCTCCTTAAACTATGTGCTTGGTCACAATAATAGACAAAAAATATGGGACAGATGGAGTATATAATATACATACTTATATATTATATTATTGTATAATATATAAGTATACATATACTTAGATACTACATACATACATACATACATACATACATACATAGTATTATACATTCCATATTTTCATATATAATATCATTCTATATATAGTATAAATTTTATATATAGAATATATTTATAAAACTAAAATTGATTTTGATATAACAAATATGTTAAAGGACTAATTTAAAATAAATTTTTAAGTCTCGAAGTCAAAAACTACACTTAAAGTCAAACCCAGAACACCAAAAATATTTTTTTAAGTGTTTTACTCCAGGCGTTTTGACACCACTCACACTAGTATCGATACCAACCTTTGTTTTTCGAAGAATGTTCTTGAGTTTTAATAACCATTTCGAAACACATTCCGATACCGGAATGAATCTGTCAACAACTGTTTCAAACCATGTATCGAAACCATGCTTTAATATTTAAAATATTTTAAATAATGACAAGGCATTTCGATACCAGTTTCGATACCTTTGAAAATCCCCAACGGCTCTCTAAGATTTAAATAATTTTGACCGTTGGAAGTCAGTTAAGCTTTAAATGTTAGGTAACCAATTTCGATACACGTTTCGATACCAAGGGTCACAGTTTAATCCCTGTATCAATACCCGTTTTGATACACCTGTAATAAATGCACAACTTCTCTTTGTACTTTTTGTATTGTTTTGAAACAGGTAGCCCGTGTTTCGATACCATAGGTTATAGAGGTGCATTTATGGTGGGAAGATTAAGCTACAACATCTCTATTTACAATCACATCAACCCCAACGGTTAGAATTCAATGAGGAGGTATAGAATGAAGCATTTCAAGTAGCATCAACGACTATTGAACCTCAAGCAAACATCCAAGCATTTCAATCCAACTCTAAGCACTTCATTGTAAATCTTTGTCTCCCAACTCTTATATTTCAATTCATTTCTTTGTAATTGAGTTTGGGGAGTGTAATTTTGTAATTGGGGCAAATTATTCTTGTGAGAGAAACCAAATTGCTTATCTCTTATCTCTTGTAATCTCTTGTGAAGTTTAAGTCAATTTTGGGTAGAAAATTGGCTTGTTGTAAAGGTTAACCCTTGAACCTTAAAAAGGTAGAATTCATTAGTGAATTGGTTAGAAAATCCTTAGTGGGAGTTAAGATAGTGGATGTAGAGCTTGTTTTTAAAGCTTGAACCACTATAAATCTTGTGTCTCAATTTTTCCAATTTCCACCAAATATTCCCAACAATTTTTTTAATTGTCAATTCACCCCCTCTTAGCCAAATTCATTGTGTAATCAACTCAACAATATTCTATATATAGTATAAATTTCATATTTCCATTTTGACATGTATTAAATTATATTGTATAGATATAAATTATAATGTATTAAAGTACATTAAAATTAAATTTTTCATCGTATGTAATTATTATTAATTTATAATTTTTTCAATTTAGTCCTTACAACTTTATTTTTATTTCAAATTGACTATTATTTATTTTTTCTAATTTAGTTTAGTGTTTTTAATAATATGATATTTTATTTTATTAATGTCTATCCTTTTTTTTACTTTAAAACTTTATTCTTTCAATGTTTATTCTTTATTAACCATTGGATTAAAATCAATAAATAAAAGGTAACCGGTTTCTTAGGTTTTAAACCCAAAAAATAAATTTGATTTTATACCCCTCGATATGCCCTCTCTCGATCCCGATTCTCTCAACCAAACATGACCCTCTCTCGATCCCGATTATCTCAACCAAACATGACTGCTCAGACCGACAAAGAGATCGATCTCCCTCACTGTCGCGTCGTAGTCTCCATTGTCAGTGCCGGAACGTTCCCCGCCACCGTATGAACCAAACCCCTCAACCCACTCGCACCATCGTCGCTCCAATTGACTGAAATCGAAGCATAGAGCTTCGACGAGCATAAGGTTAGGTTACTTCTGTTTTTTTGCGATTCTATCCTCGTCGTCCATTCAAGACGCTGTCACCGTATCTGAGCATCTCGTGTTGAGGCAAGCGAAACCCCCCTTCTATTCGTCTAGCCACCGTCAGAAAAAGGGTCATCAGATTTACATCTCTTCGTCCGATTTCTGGGTAAGTTAGTTAATTAAAGTTGTATTTCAGACTTATTTTTGGTTGTATCGTTTGATAAAAATGTTGGGTTGTTAAAATTTAGAAAAAAGATGCATTTTTATTTATCTTTGATGTACCACTAATGGTGGAATCTATAAATGTTCTTATAGATTTATTTATTTTTTTCTTTCACATATGAAAAAAATGGTGAATAACTTGTTTGCCTGAATCTAATAGAATTTGATCTTCTGTGGCTACAATTATAATTCAAAATTGTTAACTAATTAGAGGATAATAGCGATAACTAATTACATGTGCTATCTAGTTTTACTTGAGTAGCTTTGAATGATGATGTAGGACCTTAGAGATGCTGAACATCGTATCGAGATGTGTAATCTAACCTGCCAAAGTTCCGACTTTATCATGGTTGATCCTTGGGTGGTACTTTTTTCTCTTCCTGTGGATGGTTTTAGAAAGAGAGTTGAATTGTAAGGAATATCTTTTACATTTGCAAAGTACTACTTTCCATTTCAAGTATTTTTATTTTCTAATCATATTCTCTATTTTGAGCAAAACAAAGTTCTTTTCAGCGGTCTCTAATTGTTTTGAATCGAGTCAGGAGCTTCTTGACAGAAGGTGGATTGATACACAAAGGGTATGTGAGCGACAACTTATAAATACATTAGTTTGTCACTTCATACATTTTACAGACACTCACCGATACACATAATTTGATAGCTATACATTATAATCAATATGCAAGAATGTGACGATACTTCATTAAAATAAAATATTAAATTCTGTTTTGAGTGATTTGTCTTCATTATCTATCAAATTAGTTCAACAAAATCAAAATTATTAGTTTCTTTGTATCATATCGGTGTTAAAGGACGATAAAGACATTAAGGTTATATTATTCTGTCTAAATATATAATACGTAGCATACTCTAGCATTTTATGTTAAGGTAACCTCGAATTTTGAATCAAACTTCAGGTTAGAGCTATATGGAAAGATTATGACGTGGTTTACATTCGTTGAGAAGGACAAGATTTGAAAAAAATATCAGTTGTGATGAGATTTAAAAAAAACGGGTTAGTGGATTTTTCAGTTTTTAGATTTTTACATTTTAATTTTTATTTCTTTATAATATGATCACTTTCCATATTTATTTTTATTTTATTTAATATAATTTTTATTTTAATTATTTCATATTTTTTTAATTTATGTATTTATATTATTGTATTTAATTTATTATTATTTTTATCTCATTTTAGCCTTTTATAGATAAGAAAAAAGTTTTTAACGAGACTCGTGATTTAATAAAATAATATATACATACCTAAGGTATATGATGATGATTGTAACCCCTAAAATTAACCTAATTTCTTAAATTACAAGTTAGGGTTTACGTTACTAAACTTTGATTCACAAGTTAGGGTTTTATAAATAAAATAATAATATTCAGACAAATTATTAAATAATTAATAATTTAATATACTGAAAATAAAATTCGACATTTAAAATATCAAGTTCAACCCATAAATAGTAAATAGTCCAAAAACCAAACAATTATTCAATTTTCGGTACATAATTATTAACTGAAATAAATTATAAGTCTGAAATAATAAAACGTACGATATAACAGAAATTCAAATTCAATTGTCCTCCAAGTACCGAGACCTATGACCGGGTATCTGAAACAGAAACTGAAAGGGTGTAAGCTAGGAAGCCTAGTGTGTCTCTAATAAGCAGGTAAACAGTATTACAAAACAGTAAAATGCAGATGTTATGAAGTATGCATGATATGCACCCCAACTCCAAACACCATTAGAAGAGTAGGTTCCCCCTGAACCACTCTAACTCCATCACACCAACAGAAGTGGAACTCGACCCGCAGGTGGAGCCACTGAACAGAAGTGGTATAATACAGAACCACTGATCAGAAGTGAATTAATCACTAACTTCCTCCGTACAAAAATATTCAACCAGATGCAATGTTAAGTGCAGATATACATGACAAATTCAGAATCAGAAATATAATGTCAGGATGATGCATGATCATATGGAGTTCAACAGAAATTTACACACATGGAATAACAGAATTAACGGAATTAACAGAAGAGAACACACGTGTACTAGAAGACTCAACGTCGATACTGACGTCTACTGGACTCGGCTCTACCACTAGAATGAGCAGGAGTATAACCTACGAATAACAATTAACATTAGACACCCTACTATGCCAATATACCGAAAAATACACTAAACAGAAATAAACCGATACTCACGTGCAGGCCCCGAATGCTGATGAACGGGTGGTCGTCCAGGAGGAGGATGAGGTAGGTACTCGGGGTCGGAATCCACGTCACCTGAAGCAAACGGAAACGATTTCAGAAACCACTAAAGATAACTTCCAAATAAGGCATTCGAAAATAAAAGCCCTAAAAACGACACTTCGGGTTTGAATTTCGAAAAACTGACAGCGCCATTGGACTCAGGACGTCGAAAAACATAAAATAGGCTCGGGTCAGAAAAAGTCAACTGCTGACGTCAGCAATGACGTCACCAGGTCAACGCTAACGTCAACAGTGACGTCATCCGGGTCGGGTCATGGGTCGGTTCGGGTTACCCAGAAATTCCCGAGAAAATATGGAATTTCCAGATTTTCCTAGAAAATCTGGAAAATTTACAGAAATTTCCAGGTGCCAAACACGAGTTTTCCAGACAAATACCCCCTTTTTAGGCTCGATTCACTCTCCCTTAAATCCAATTCGATTCAAAACAATACTAAACATCCCCTAAACCTACAACAGATTCGATTAAACTCCCCACAAACTTAAATTCGAATCAACACAAACTACACTCCAACCAAACCACCATCCTCTCAACTCCAGATTCAACCAAACACCAAAACAAGACGAAACATCAATCTAAGCACACTGAACCGAAACAGAAACGAGCAAAAACAGAGACAAAGCTTAAACCCTTACCAAACTTACCACGAAAGGTCTGAATTCCAATCCAAAAACAAGACTCGCAAAAGGTTTCCTCAGATTCGTAGAAAACAGAGAGGCTAGGTATTCGGTTTGATTCAAAGCTAAGATAGGATGACCAAAAACAGATTTTAATCCGGAAATTAAAGGAGAAATTTAATCCCCATTAAGACCGAATCCGTTTTCAGAATAAGGAAGAAAAAGTTACTAAAAACAATTGGTTAAATTACCCCTCAAGGGTCTGAGGTTTCAGAAATTCAAAAGTAGACCTTCAGATTTCCAAAAATTATAGAATAGCCCCTAAATTCAAAATTTCAAATCCCCAAATTTTAGGGTTTTCAATTAGGGATTTAAGTTTTTTTGAATTAGGAGAAAAACAGGGTATTACAATGATGATGATGATGATGATGATGATAATTTATAAACTTATTTATACATGCAAAAAATAATATGAAAAAAAATATGTATGTAGATAGAAAGATAAGAGTCATTTAAATTAGAATCAAAATGTACAATAATATTATAAATAGTGCAATTAAAATTTATACATAAATTCGAAAAATCGAATCAATTCGAACTCGACTCGAACTCGCTAAAACCGACTCGAATTGAAAAAATTCAAAAAAATTTCAAATTGTAAAATATGTTGACTCAACTCGAATAACTCAAAACTTTTTGACTTGACTCGACTCGCTCGAACGCTCACCCCTAGATACATATATTTTATATGATTAGAAAACTTTGTTTAAATTAAAATTTATATATTATAATATTATAAATAGTTAAAATTAATTTTAAATTTTTTATATAATTTTATTTGATTTATATTTTATAAATTTATATTAATTTAAAAATATTTTAAATAAAATTTAAATTATAAAATAAAACTCGTCAATATAAAATATTTTTATTTAATTTAAGTTGACTCGATCAAATATCTACTCTTAAATTTATCATAAAATTAAATCGTATATTTATAATTTTAAAAAGTATACAAATGAAATTTATTTAAATGGTACTAATTAAATAATAAGATTATGGTTCTAATTTTTAGAACATAATACTTTTTTTTTCTTCAAGACGATGAGGTCATTTAATTTTAAATAAAATTCACAATTGATGCGTGACTTGTAACTTTAAAAGATATATAAATTTTTTAATCAGTTACAGTAGTATTGGTTTTAAAGTATATTCTCAATTATTAGATATTGATTGCTCAATAGTGTTGGCATTATTGATGCTCGAATCCGTAACCTTTAAGAATAACAACCGTTCCCGTAATCACTAAAGCAATATGATTCGTACTCCAAACGATATATAAGATTTAACTTGTTTCTTCTTTCAGTTCGATTTTGATATTTGTTTATTTTTCTTAACCAAACCTTAATCATAACTTAGAAAACAACATAAAAACTCTAATCTTAATATTCAAAAGGCTTAATACCTAAATAAGTGCCCAAATTATGTTTGTAGGTCAATTTTGATGCCTAAATTATTTTTAGCTCTAAATAGGTACCTAAAGTTTCAATTGTGCTCATTTTAAGTGCCTAACCATCAACTAACATTGTTTTATCAATTTTTAATTTTATATATTTATTTAATTTAATTTTAATTTAATTTTTAAAAAAAATTAAAAGTCGTAAATTTTTATAAAATTCTCAAATCTCTAACTCCAAACCAAAACCTCCAAATTATCATCAATTATTGTATCCTCGAAGATTACCACTATCATCGTTGGATTATCACGGTCGTTTTCCCTAACCACCTATCGCTGGTAGTTGGTGGTAGATGTGTCGATAGGTTTCTTAATGTCAAAAGAAACCAAAATCGTGAAAATAAAGTCGTCGATATACCTACCGTCAGTTATAGACAATGGTTGGTTGGGAGAAACGATCATAGTTGTCCGACAACGGTAACGATAATCTCCGATGAGGTAGTAAACGGTGACAACGATGATAATTTGAAGATTTGGGTTTAAGGTTAAGGATCAATGAATGTTTTGTAAAAATTTCAAATTAGAAATGAAAATTTAATTTTATTTAAAAAATAATTAAAAAATTAAAAATTAAAACTCGACACTTGTCACATTTTTATTGGTAGATAATTTTTTTATTAATAATTAAGCACTTAAAATGACTTAAATTGAAACTTTAGACACTTATTTAAAATTAAAAATAATTTAAACAAGTGATTCAAGTATAGTTTAAACTGTTAAGAATATTTTATTTATGGTGAATATCCATGTATTATAGGAAGTTTTAATGGGCTTTATTATTAGGGTTTAATACCCATTGGAATTAGGGTTTCCATCCATACCTATAAATATAGACTTTTTGAGAAAGCTTTGTACACATCTCAACTTGGAGAATACAATAAAATTTCTCCCTTTGTCTCTCTCTCTCTCTCTTTTGTCTATTTTCTTCTTGCTCTTTATTTTATTTACAACACGTTATCAACATGAGTTTGCTCAAAAGATTTTATTTCAAGTCTCTTTAAAGATTTACCTGATATGTTTTTTTTTCTTTTCTTTTCTTCATCTTATATATTTTAATTTATAAAATAATATATGATGATGATGATTATATTTTTTTTTGTATATACTTGTTTTTGTCTAATGTTATTATGTGTTTATTTTATGCCATTAATATTTTTTTTTGTTTTGATAATTTAATCCGAGTATATTGGCTGGACATCCCGTTCTACGAGGCTACTGGTCTCAAAGGAGGTTCTTTTATTAATGGACCTTTTGGACTGGTTTAACAACGCCGCGTATGAGGATTAAATCTTTGTTTGTTTGTATATATATATATATATATTTAAGATATAGTTGATCTAATTTTTTCATTTGTCTTTTGTAGTATATCAATAGAAAATATTGCAAAAATTGAGTTTGCGGCTCTTGATATTTCCGGAAAGAATTATTTATCCTGGATCCTAGATGCCGAAATACATCTAGATGCAAATGACCTGGGAAATACTATTAAAGAGGGGAATGCAGAATCTGCTCAAAGTAAGGCCAGAGCCATGATACTTCTTCGTCACCTCCATGAGGGGTTGAAATTTGAATATTTAACGGTGAAAGATCCTCTTAATCTTTGGAATAATCTAAAGGAACGATATGACCACCAGAAAACCGTTATTTTGCCTAAAGCTCGATATGATTGGTTGCATCTAAGATTTCAAGATTTTAAATCAGTAAGCGAGTATAACTCTGCTATGTTTCAAATTACTTCACAATTGAAGTTATGTGGTCAAAATATTATTGATGAGGATATGTTAGAAAAAAACATACTCCACTTTTCATGCCAATAATGTTGTCCTTCAGACACAATATCGTGAAAAAAACTTTAAGAAATATTCTGAGTTAATTTCTTGCCTTCTTGTGGCTGAGCAAAATAATGAGTTGCTCATGAAAAATCATGAATATCGCCCAACAGGCTCCGCTCCATTCCCTGAAGCGAATGTGACATTATATAGCGGAAAAAATAAAGGCTATACCAATAATCGTGGTCATAGTTATGGGCGTGGGCGTGGTCATAGCCATAGTCGAGGACATAGGCGAGGTGGTCGTTTTAAAAACAGCTATACCCACCGCAAGTGGAATAATAAGGATGACAATGGTGCAAAAGATCAATCCAAGAAAGAGGAATCAACGTGTCATCGATGTGGCAGCACAAATCATTGGGCCCGTGCTTGCCGTACTCCAAAACATCTTGTGGACCTTTACCAACAATCAATAAGTGGTAAAGGAAAAATAATTGAAACAAATTTTGTTTATATCGATGACAAGGATGATTATGGCCTTCACAAAGATGATTATGGCATTTCCGGTAGTGGTCAGGATAATTATGGCAATACAAACATAGAAGTTGATTTTCTCATATCCCCTAAGAGAAATATTTGATGCCTTTTAATTAATTTCATATTTACTTTATGTTATTAAGAAGATGTTTTATTTTATCATGTATTTTTTTCAAGAATAAAATTTATGTTTACTTTATTAAAATCATTGATGTTATTTATTTATTTATTTATTTCGAATATTATTGTAACATTTATTTATTTATTCTTTGAAGAATATGATTACGTCATAAATACAATCTGTAAAATATGGTGACGACTTATGCTTAGCAGACAGTGCCAGTACTCATACAATGCTTAAGCATAAGAAATTCTTTTCCCATTTAATAATGCAAGGGGATATCCGGAAGTGCTAATATCATAGAAGGTTCCGGAAAAACGCATATGTTATTGCCAAATGGAACTTTATTCCATATTCAAGATGCGCTATACTCTCCAAAGTCGGAACAAAACTTATTAAGTTTTAAAGATATTCGCAAAAATGGATATCATATTGAGAGTATTAGTCAATGAGATGCTGAATATCTCTATATTACGAGTATAACTCAAGGCAATAAAAAAGTGCTAGAAAAATTACATGCACTGTCATCTGGATTGTACTACACAAGAATTAGTGCAATTGAAGCACATGCTATTGTAAACTATAAGTTTACTGATAACTTTATTATTTGGCACGACCGGTTAGGCCATCCTGGTTCGATTATGATGCGAAGAATTATTGAGAATTCATGTGGTCACTCATTGAAGAACCAAGAGATTCTTCAAAGTAATGTCTTTTTATGTGATGCTTGCTCTCAAGGCAAATTAATTACTCGACCATCACCAGCTAAAATAGATTATGAATCTATTAACTTTGTGGAACGGAGACAAGGTGATATATGTGGGCCCATACACCCTTCTTGTGGACCATTTAGATATTTTATAGTTTTAATTGATGTATCGACTAGATGGTCAAATGTATCATTGTTATCGACCCGCAATTTGGCATTTGCGAGGTTACTTGCTCAATTAATTAAACTACGGGCATATTTTCCAGATTCTCCTATAAAGACAATTCGTCTTGATAATGCTGGTGAATTTACTTCTAAGGCTTTTGATGATTTTTACATGTCGATTGGAATTAGTGTTGAACATCCTCTAGCTCATGTTCATACACAAAATGGTCTTGTAGAATCATTTATTAAACGACTTCAATTAATTGCAAGACCGTTATTGATGAAGTCCAAACTACCAATTTCTGCTTGGGGGCATGCCATTTTATATGCGGCACCACTGATTCGCATCAGGCCAGTAAGTTATCATAATTTCTCCCCATTACAAATGGTTTTTGGTCAAGAACCAAATATTTCCCATCTTAGAATTTTTGGATGTGCGGTTTATGTTCCGATTGCTCCACCACAACGCACAAAGATGGGTCCTCAAAGGAGATTGGGGATATATGTCGGATTTGAATCCCCCTCGATAATTAAATATCTTGAGCCTTTGATAGAGAATTTATTTACAGCTCGATTTGCCGATTGTCATTTTAATGAATATGTTTTCCGACATTAGGGGGAGAAAATAAACAGTTGGAAAACGAAATAAGTTGGAATGAATTATCGTTATCTCACTTTGATCCACGTACCCAACAATGTGATCTAGAAGTTCAAAGGATAATTCATTTGCAAAACTTAGCAAATCAATTGCCAGATGCTTTTGTTGACCCTAAAAGAGTGACTAAGTCACATATTCCAACTGTGAATGCTCCTGTTGAAATTGATGTCCTAGAAGGACAAACTCTAGTTGCTAACGAGTCAAACGCACGCTTGAAGCGTGGTAGACTAGTAGGTTCCAAAGATAAGATTCCTTGAAAAAGAAAAGGAGCTATATCCTATGATGGTCCAATTATGGAATCCACGAATCATGAAATATCTCGAGAAGAGATTAAAAGGTCTCTAGAAGAGACATTAGACATGATTGAGGTACTTGATAATGATGAAATCTCTATAAATTATGTCATGTCTAGTAACAAATGGAACCGAAATAAAACTGACGTTGATAATACTTTTGCATGCAATATAGCACTAGAGATTTTGGATGATAATGTGAATCATGAACCATTGTCAATTGGAAAATATAAGCAAAGAGATGATTGGCCAAAATTGAAAGAGATAATTGAAGCGGAACTCAAATCTCTTTCAAAAAGAAAAGTATTTGGGCCTGTAGTTCGTACACCAAAAGGTGTAAAACCAGTAGGGTATAAATGGGTCTTTGTGAGAAAGAGAAATAAAAAAGGGGAAATTGCGAGATATAAAGCTCGTTTGGTTGCATAAGGATTTTCACAAAGACCTAGAATTGATTATGAAGAAACATATTCCCCAGTGGTGGATGCAACCACTTTTTGATTTTTGATTAGTCTGGCAGTAAAAGAAAGACTTTATTTTCGCTTAATGGATGTTGTTACAGCCTATCTATATGGGCCTCTTGATAATGATATTTATATGAAACTTTCGGAAGGATTTAAACTGCCTGAAGCAGTTAATTTAGGTTCTCGAGAACATTATTCAATTAAATTGAATAGATCTCTTTATGGATTAAAACAACCTGGGCGCATGTGGTATAATCGCCTCAGTGAATACTTATTAGCGGAAGGCTATAAGAATGATCTAATTTCCCCATGCATTTTTATTAAGAGGTTTAGCTCCGGATTCGTCATTATTGTCGTGTATGTTGATGATTTGAATATCATTGGAACTCCTGAAGAGATCTCTTTAACAGTGGAATATTTAAAGAAAAAATTTTAAATGAAAGATCTCAGAAAATCAAGATTCTGTCTTGGATTACATATTGAGCACTTAAAGGATGGAATCCTTGTGCATCAATCAACATACATAGAAAAAATGCTAAAGAGGTTTTACATGTATAACGCACATCCGTTGAGCACCCCCATGGTTGCTAGGTCACTTGATGTCAACAAAGATCCATTCCGTCCTCGAGAAAAGGATGAGGACATTCTTGGTCCAGAAATTCCATACTTAAGTGCTATTGGTGCTTTGATGTATCTTTCTAGTCATACACGACCTGATATATCATTCGCTGTCAATTTGTTGGCAAGATTTAGATCATGTCCAACCCGAAGACACTGGAATAGGGTTAAACATATATTTTGTTATCTTCAAGGTACGAAAGACGTGGGATTATTTTTCCCTAATATAGCCAAAACAGAATTGGTCGGTTTTGCGGATGCATGATACTTATCTGATCCTCATAATGCTCGATCAAAGACTAGTTATGTATTTACATACGATGGTACAACAATTTCTTGGCGTTCAATGAAACAAACTATTACTGCCACTTTTTCTAATTATGCTGAGATTTTGGCTATCCATGTGGCTAATCGTGAATGTGTGTGGTTAAGGTCTGTAACTCAACATGTTCGAGAAAATTGTGGTTTACTCTCTCGAAAAATTTCTCTAACAGTCTTATATAAGGATAATACAGCATGTATCTCCCAACTTAAGGAAGGATACATAAAAGGTGATCGAACAAAACACATCTCACCAAAATTCTTCTTCACTCATGATCTACAAAAGAATGGAAATATTGATGTGCAACAAATTCATTCATGTGATAATTTGGCAGACCTATTTACTAAGGCGCTCCCTACTGCTCTATTTGAGAAGTTAACATAAAATATTGGATTGCGTCGTGTCAGAGGTCTTGTTTGATGCGTTTATGAGGGGGAGTAAAACACGTGTTGTACTCTTTTCCTTATCCATGGTTTTGTCCCATTGGGTTTTCCTAGAAAAGGTTTTTAATGAGGCAACATATTTTGTGTATTAAAGATATGTGTACTCTTTTTCCTTCACTCAGCATTTTTTTTTCACAGGGTTTTATCTTATTAAGGTTTTAACGAGGCACAATATCTTTATGGATATTCAAGGGGGAGTGTTAAGAATATTTTATTTATGGTGAATATCCATATATTATAGGAAGTTTTAATGGGCTTTATTATTAGGGTTTAATACCCATTGAAATTAAGGTTTCTATCCATGCCTATAAATATAGACTTTTGGAGAAAGTTTTGTACACAACTCAACTTGGAGAATACAATAAAATCTCTGCCTTTGTCTCTCTCTTTTGTCTATTTTCTTCTTGTTATTTATTTTATTTACAACATAAACACCTATTTAGATATTAAGCTTATTCAAAACAACCTTTCGGCATTGAAAAATTTCTTCTATGGATTCTCTATTCGAGACGGCCTTGCAACCTGACCCAGGCACCGACGCTTACACCTTCCTTGAATTTAACAACCAAGGTGATTCCGATTTCGAGTACACGGACTTCCGTGACTCGATTCGATCATGGCCAACACCCTCTGACGCACACTCCGCCGAACGATTCGGCTCCGACAACCACTCAGGCACTGCCGCTTCCTCTCCCTCTAACGCTTCGAAAGGCGTTGTCCGTGCCTCAACGAGCAATATCCATAGCAATAGTGAGACCGTTGTTGATGTGTTAGTGACGGGAATTAGTGGATTCACTTTTGAGGAGACGGTTGGGGATGGGGATGGCGGGTATGACTACGGAAAAGGGGATTTCTCTGAGCACGCTTGTCTGTATTATGGGGATTCGAACCCGGCTTGCGTGGTTCGCTGTAACATTCCTTCGTGTAGAAAGTGGTTTTGTAATTCAAGAGAGCATACGTCAGGCTCGCATAGTGTTAATCATCTCGTAAGTTTTCTTATTTCATTCATTATTTTAAAACACCGATTAGGCCTGAGTGAGAGTGACATTGGTTTAGATTCGCATACTTGGGATCTAGGTTGAAATACAGAAGGCATATGTTAGGGGAGAGAATGCTTTAGGTAGGAACGGTTCTTTTATTTTAAGTTGATAACTTGGAATTTTGTGTAGCTTAAAAATATGTGATTCATACATGGTAGAGCTGTTTATGATACTTTTCAAATGGCTACATTTCATACTAGGTTTATAGGTGAAGTTTTGAAAGTTTTAACTAGGTTATTCTGCTAAAACTTTTGCCTCGGTTATGAAGTGCAAGCTTTTTGATCAAATGTATTGTGAATAAGAACATAAAATTACGGCATCATTCAGTGCCTTCCTCTTGTAGTCTATTTTGACATAGAAATAAGAGACTTTCGTTGTATTCAGGTTGAAAGTAGTTTTATATCTCTAATCCTTTGAGATTGTTAGGAAATTATTACATATAGTACTAAACTCTAGAGGATGATATGTGCATGAACTTTTTTTCCACCTTAAATGAAGGAGTTTGCTTATAAGATGATTAAAAGTCCGATTTTAATCTAAATCTTTTCAGATGTGTAAAGTCATGTTCAAGTATGAAAAGTACATAATTCTGTGATTTGAGTTTTCAGTTTTTGAAAGAATGGGATAGTAGAAGGTATAAGAAGTCGGGTACCAAGTTTAGATATCGCAAGATGTTCTTTTGTTCATGTTGGAATTATAACATTGATTATTATTTTCCTTGGCTATCAGAATCGATTTTGTTTAGTTTTCTTTGTGCATGCCGATGACCACTGTTGATTATTGAGAATTTTAAGTGTACCTTGCTTCTTTTTTATGTTAAGAGTCATATCTTCTTGTAGCTAGATAGCCTCTCATAGTCTGTTGGTTTTGTTCCGTTCCATCTATTAGTTTTGGAGGTGTCATCTATTTTTTGTTTTGTCTTTTCTCATCTTGTTTATGAACCTAGAATTGACAACATAAACTGCAATCTAATAGTTTACTTTTATGTGAACAAAGAACAATTGTTTGCTGCTTGCATTATACTAAGGATGCTGTAGGAATATTGGATTAACACAATTGGGACAAAATCGAATGTTTGTGACGAAGTTTTCAATATACACCTTGTCCGTTCCAGCTCTTGTACATTCCGAGTATGCGGTATTGGCCCTACCAGAAGGAGATAATGATCTTAATGGTCGATTGAGAGTGTGGTCAGATGTTCATTGTACAATTCGGCTTTGTGGAAGTGTTGCAAAAACATTATTGATTATTATCGTGAATAGCAATGGTCTAGGTGCGAACTCTCCTTCTTGTTTAGAGCACTACATTGTTGAAGAACGGACAATAACTAGATGGAACCCAGAACAAAGTCAAGAAGATTAGGGTGGTTTACAGAATCAAACAAAGGGATGTATAATTTAGAATATTGTTTTCTGTCTTAGCCTATACTTTACTTGTTCAAGAGCTTTTGCTGTTACTTGTATCTTCATGCCAACATATTTTATTCTATGCAAAAGAAAATATGAAATGGACAATCATTATTTGACTTATGCAGGAGACTGATTTCCAGTTTGTGAAATGAGAATCAAGATCGCTTGTTTTACATGGTACTTAAAGTTTCAGGATTATATAATTTCTTGAAATAGATTACACATGGCAAATCAGGAAAAGTAGTTTTTTTTATTACATTTTTTAAAGGGTTTTGTGGATCTTTAAATTTGATTTATTGAATTGAACAGAAATCTAAGAAAATTTGACAAAAAAAAAATCCAAAATCGGAACTATAAATTTTTTATAGTGGTCAGAATTGACCAAAGACTTGAAATATATTACACATGACCGAACACTCCAAAATCGGAACTAAATTGATTTACCGGATATTAACATGAATACGTTAACTTGAATTTGATTCGAAACTTAAAATAAACTTAATCAAAACTAACTTAAATTTTAGTTGAATCAAAGTAGACCAAAACCAAACATTAAAAGATGAGACTCAAGTGTGACATAACTCACCGAAAAGCAAAATATAAGGGCTTTGTAAAATTATACATGGGTATAAAAACTGACTCGATTTAAAAATTCAAGTAAATTAACTGATCCCTTATTGATTTGACCCAAAATAAAATTAAACTAAACTCTAACCAAAATTGAATCGAAAGCAATCAGATCCGAATTAACTCGAATTAAAATAGGCTCGATGGATGGACTGTTTATAGTTCTGCTTCTTATCATCCCTTTTTAAACCTAAATCACTAACTACTAGCTTGTCTAGTAGACAAGTAGAAAGGATGTTGTGTGTTCGGTCTGTTATTGACACTAATTCATTTTGTTTGCAGGAATCGATAGGATCATCAGATTCTGTATTTTCTAAGTTATTGGCATTATATAACGGAGGATTGCATGGTAGTTGACATAAAAGTGTTTGTCCTTGAGTCTGATGTTCTCTGATCTACCCATCAGTATTTTCATGAATGATAGATGAATTTATTTTTAACATATCAACAACATCAGAAAGAACTACTATCCAATTGCATCCTACTGATTCTTCAATCTGCTTAACTTTTTATATTTTACACAAATCTATTTCTTGAGGTTGTTTCTTTTCTCATCCATCACTATTTTATTAAAAATGAGATCTCTCTTCACTTGTCACTCCCACACTTGTATTTTTCAGTATCTCGACACAAGACTTAAAGTTATCATAACTATTGCAAACTTTATTCAGGGATCTTGAAAATTCTGTTGCTAAAATCAGTTGGTCATTAAGTAGATCATTGCTAGTTCCTTTGGACGAACAATCATTCTTGAGACATCCCAGATGTTCATCAAAAAAGTTAGATTGTTCATAAGCTTTTAGAGCTTCCTCACTAGCATTAGATTCATGACCACTTTGCTTTAGAGTTTAAAGGTGACAACACATGATGCTTGGAACAAACCTCAATTAAAACACTTATTAATTTTACATTTCAAGTCCCTTTCTATTCAAGTATCTCTTAGGCTTATCAAACAATTCCTAAACTTACTAATTTTACATTCCAAATCCTTTTAATTCAAGTATCTATTAGGCTTATCAAAACAACCCCTAAACTTACTAATTTCACATTTTAAGTCCCTTTCTATTCAAGTATCTTTTAGGCTTATTAAAACAACCCTAAAACTTATTAATTTCATATTCCAAGTCCTTTTAATTCAAATATCTATTAGACTTATCCAAATAACTCCTAAACTATTAGTTTCACATTTTAAATCCTATAATATTTTTATACAAGATCTATTTTTAAACGGTCCACATTATCATATAATCATACTTATCAATCTAATGTGACATATAACATTTAGGATATTTAAAAGGGTCCACAATTCATATTATTTTTAATATTCATGTCATGTAACATAAACCAAATAAGGACAATACGAAATAATTCACCAAGTCATGTAGATTCATATCACGACCTGAGTTTTGGGACTCGGATTCGGGTTAATCCGAGGTTGTAGGCCTCATGTTTGGGCTTTGAGAACTTTATTGGGCTTAGAGTAAGTTGGGTTTAGTTGGGCTTGAGTGGATGGCACCTTGGGGGTATTTTGGTAACTTAATAAAGGTAAAAGGGGGAGAAGGGGGTTGTTTTTCTGCATGTTGCAAAGGGACTGATATCACCCCACTTTATTTCATTCAACCTCTTTCTCTCAGCCAACTTCCTCCCAATTTGCCATCATCAAAGGTAGAATCTTGAGGTTTGGGTTTGCTTATCTCGTTTTAAAGTAGGAGAGGCTTTTGTTCAACTTTGGGAGATCTTCCTAACAAGGTAAGTTTGGTTTAAAATGGTGGAGGTAAGGTTTTAGTGGGTTTTGAGTTAAGAACGAGAATTGGTTCTTGGGAGAGCTTTAGATGGTTATGAGCTCGCTTTTAGCTCTTTAGAATCAGTTTAGTTAGTTTAGTAACTTGTTGGTAACTTATCTTGTAGTGAGGGAGCAAGGTGAGCCATCTTCAAGCTTGGGCAAGGAGAAAATCTAAGGTTGTTGTGGTTGTTCTTCAGCTCGTTTTGGAAGGTTGGTAGACTTCCAAATCCTTTGCGTTTTCATGTACATCATTATTTTAGCATGCTTGATTGATTATGTGATGGTTTGGCTAGAATAGAGCCTTTACATGCTTTAATGATGTCTTGATTTATAGTTGGTTAAATTAAGTAAAATTAATTAGAAAATCACTTAAACTACTTCCATAATGAATAGGAACAATTTGGGATCGATTGAGTTAAGTTTGGTTAAGGTTATCAAGAATTTTAAGTTGCAGACCTGCATTTCGTGTAGGGGGTATCAATACCATAAAGAGGAAAATATGTTGTTAAATGCAGGCGGATCGGAATGTCTTGCCCGTGTTTCGGAACGACACATTATAGTAGCATTTTGGATTCGATATCCCATTTGGGGTGTATCAAAACAGGGGTATCGGAACGCAAAGGAGTACTAAAAAACAAACTTTTGTTGACATGTTGACTATTGATAACCATACCAACACACAAAGCAACTCCATAACCGAGCTTTTTGACAAATGAATCAGAACACTTGTTTGCATTCCATATCTTGACCAAGCTGATCCCATCTCTAACCGGATCAGCAAACAGACAGTCAACAAGACTGCCTGGTAGCTGGGTACGGAAAATAGAACCATCTAGAAGGACTAATTTCTTCAAGAGCTTAAAGTTATTTTTAAGCTTATCGCTAACATAAATAGCACATCCACCAATAACACGAGCAACAGTATGATAATCTACAGCTGGTTTGATCCCACCCCAATAGCCAGCCAAAGCATGCCACACATAGACATTCTCAATGTTATGATGCTGCTTGGCTTCATCTACAACATATTTTAGGCCAGAGACCTGTTCATTGTTTTGGTCATTCTTTTGGAGCTTTGTATTTTCTTTAATATCGGATAACCTGCTCGCAAACTGTGCCCCTTCTTGTACAAGGCAATCACTATCCTTGGGCTTACTTTCAATCTGCTACCAACTATCATCTATGATAAAAAATCAAGGTGGAGTCCCTCCCTTTGATAGACTTTTAAGGCCTTCTGTAACACACTCTACAGTGACATCGGTATAGAAAACATCCCATGTGCACCAGACAAACCAATCAAGAAATAAAAATAACTTCTTCTTCTCTAGATGATGTAAAGTTTGCATGTGTTTCTCTATAGCCTTTATAGCCTGGTTGATAACTTCAATTGGATTGGTCCCAACATGCATGTAGACAAGGAAAAGGGCTGGGTTTGTTTCAATAGTGTTATCACCACTCTCAACGCATATCTCAAGCTTATTCTTGTCATTGCCTTGAAGAACAACGCGGAACTAGCCTTCAAGGAGTGAAAGGAAAATAATGTAGATTATTGGAGCATTAGGATCATCTTCTTTCTTGCTCTCTACCAGCATGAATTGAGTCTCCAAAAGGACCTCTTTACCACATGATCTCATTCTCTGAATCATCCACCATAGTTTGAATTGAAAACAACACAAGAATCGAAGACCCTCTAAAACACCAATAGAAAATACATGAAGGCTTTTGTTGTCCGAAACAGTAGCACCAATGAAAGCACCATCAACAATTAAGACATTTTCCCCTCGATCCCATGGAAATTTCACCAAATGAACAAATTCTAAAGTAATGGTGATAAATGTAGTAACATTTTGAATTGATATCTGGTTCTGCAAGCTCTTAGTCAATTCACCACATCCCTCTAAAATCAGTTAAACCTAACTAAAAATAATTTGAATAAAATGAGTTATAGAATAAAATGTTAGACACTTAATTGACCCGAAAAATAATTTGAATACCTAACTAAAAAGGTATAATTTTACCACATATATGACGTTTAAACCTTTTTCCTTCTCCGTATATTTTTTTGCATAAACTAAAATCATCGTCAGTAATATTCTTAATTATTTTATATCTAATTGTTAATTAAAAGAGCATTAGGTAGTATGAAACTATTAATAAAAATATTTGTGTGAATTTTTTCCTCACAAACGTACTTATTTAAGTTTTAAAACATAAATTCTAATTTTTTGAATTTTAAAATCATAAAATTAAACCTCAAATTAAACATATAATCTTTAAAATAAAAATATTTATATAAACTAAAATTTATACACATAACATATCAAATATTTTTATAATAATCTTAGAAAATTTAATATGTTATTCTAATTAAATATTTGTTATCTCTTACTACCATTTTCTCTTCATTAAAGTACAAAACACCACAGCTTTTTTAAACTTTATTTAATTGATGATTGTATTAATTTTGATGTAGTTCGTCAATCGTCATACGTTTTTATAGAACGTTTATTGTTTTTTATACATTTTTTATTTTATTTTATTTTATTTTTTGGTTTAATTATTTTTATTTTATATATTTTAGGGGTAAATTTGACTTCATGACTATCAAAATCACACTTATTTGTGATTTTGTTTATCTTCCCTACTCCGAATCATCGGATTGAGTTTTGATACGCGATTTGTGTTGTGGATAATTTCTTACAACACTCGGCTCTAGTTTGCGGTTCTTGATGGTCTTTCAATAGTTCAATCCGTTTTTGTAGTTCGTTTATCGATACCGTCAAATTTGTTCGAATTTATTTCTTGTTTGATTTTTTTGATTGAGTTTTTTTTTTACCTCTTTCATGTATCATCCTTCTATGATCTAAACCAACTAATTTTTTGTATCAATATTATAAAAATATCCAAATTAAATATTTAATTTATGATGTTAATTATAAATTTTTATATTAATTTTGGATCTTTTATCTTTTACTAAAACTAACCATTTCTATTCAAAAATAATAATAGTTTGTGTTGGGTAAGTTCAACCCCAACTTAAAATTCCCCGGTTACCTGAATCCTGCATAGATTAAACCTCTGCATAAATGAAATCATATTCTTATTCTCATATACAAAGAATGCAGACTTAATAACATATATAAATGGCTGCTCTATTGCACTAATTTCAGTTTTTTTCTGTTTGAGAAAATGACATCCTACAAAATCTTAACTTTTCCACCTTTGTTCTTAATCTTGTTGCTCGTTGCTGTTAATGGAGATTTTGATGACTTATCTCCTGCTCTATCTCCTTTCTATGGTACTTGAGTGTGTCGGATATGAATACGTGTGCATATTTAGTTTTTCTATAAGTTATTTTATATTTGAATATGTATCGAATATGAACGTTGACACCGAGTAAAGTTCCTGGTAATTAATCAAAATCTAGCATCTCATGCACATTTTTTTTTGTTTCTCTTTGATGATAAATAGAGACCTTGTGTGATTATGTTGAATTTGGAAGGGGATCATGCAGACCAGACAGAAAATACCCTTTGAGCAACACTTTTGAATGTAATCCGGGTTGGACAAGAACTCACGACGGCAGAGATGACGATGAAGACGACCTTAGGTATCTACCATGCATGATTCCCAACTGTAAAGAACTTTTTCTTCTTGTGTTTGCTTACATCATTAAAGATTAGTATTCAATTTCATAAAGTTTGATTAAGCATGTTTCTGGCTTTTTTATTGCAGGCGCTCTTGATTACTCGTCAGCCAGTGGAGAAGGAACCTGCAACCAAACAGATACATACAAGCATGTACGAATGCAGACCAGGGTTCTTGAATCTTCTCAACAGAACATACTTTCCTTGTTACAGTCAATGTACGAACTCAAACTCAACTTCAGTAATCATATTGTTGAATTTCAATGAATAACAACAACAAACATAAAAAAACTGATCCAGCTCCTGGTTTTCTTGATTTCTAAGTTACACTCATATTCGATTGCTCCCGCCTAGGGATTACGGTCGGAGATCAGGAAGCAACACCAAATGATGGAAAAGGTGAAGTAACTGTGAAAACTTTCTTACAAGTTCATTTATGTCTACATTTGTTCTGTTTCAGACTCTGATATCTTATTGTTGTATATCTTGTTTTTAGCAGCCAACATATTCCTTCCAGGGAAGCTTCATTGGGTGGATATTTTGGTGATGTCCATGGCTATGGTTCTATGGAAGTAGGTTTAGGTTCAGCAGTATATTAGACCCTCGACACCGGTCTTTACTGTCATCACTGAGAGTCGATTATACCTTTGATTTTCGATGTTTTATGTCGATTTGATTATTCTGCTTGATTTTTTGAGATATATATAGATATGCATGTATATATTCATTTATGTATAATAAGTTAGACCTGGTGAGGGATGTTGCTTTATACTTGTTATGAAGGAGAATCAGGTGAAGACAATGACCAACAACAACAACAAAAAAGATAATGGTTACACCTCAGATCGATGAGAAGATGCTTGGAGAAACCAGCTCAACAACTGAAAACCATGAAATCCGAAGAAATTTGCGACAAAGGAGAATGCCAATGTCTCTAACAGATTTTATAGTTGGTTAATTCTAATTGTTGAATTATGAGTATAAATAATTGAAAATGCGTGGAAGATATCATGTATTTGCTGAACTTTAAATTTTCTTATCAATTTATCATCTATTCTCTTCTTCTTATTCTTCTCAAATAGTTTTCATAACAAACTGGTGCTTTCATTGAGATCCAAGTATGGTGAACAACACAAACGCCATTAAAACTCTGCAAGACACCACTATACATCATGAACAAATCTTATCTTCGTTACAAAATCATGCTGAGGATCAAAAGCGAATTTGGCAAGATGTGATGCATAAGTTGACCTCTTTGACATCTCAAATGGAGCATGAAGCGAAACCCAACCATAACAGTGGTGATGCGGGGGAAGCTGGGCTTAATAGAGGCAAGGCCAAGGGAAAAAAGAGGGAGATGATGCTTTCCCTTTTCCCCATAACCTCTATTTATTGATTTATCTTTGTTTAACGGGCAAGATCCTTATGAATGGTTGGCATCAGCTCAAGACTTCTTTGAAATTTTATGGAACTGATTACCATCATTGTGTAACGATGGCATCATTTCGAATGGAAGGGGTGGCCAAGAAGTGGTTTTGTTGGATGTAACGCCAACGCCAGCTAGTTTATTGGGATCATTTGGTTGATTCAATCAAGAAGAGATTCACATTCATAGAGATTGAATCCATGGAAGGTCAGTTAACCAAGTTGATACAGACGAATATTGTTGAAGAATATCAAAGTTGGTTTGAAGACATTGCATTGACGATGAATAATCTTTTAGAGGAGTTTTTAATTCAATGCTTTATTTTAGGTCTTCGTCCTAATCTTAAAAATGATGTTCTCATCCATAGACCTAGGTTAATGCATGACATGATGACTCTAGCAATATTATAAAAAGCAAAGAACAATGATACAAAGAAGTTATTGGGTCGAGAATTGGGGTCCAAAATGCCCTTATTATTGCCGACACCCACCAGTAATGTTAATGGCCCTAAGGGCATGCCTAGAAGACCCCCTCCCTTAACCTTTGGCGCTAATCCACAAAACATTCAATCTCATCGAATTTCAGCAGCAGAAGCACATGTATTCCGAGAGAAGGGATTATGTTATTATTGTGATGAGAAGTATGTGTTGGTTCATAAGTGCAAGGATCCCCAATTTCTTGCTTGATGATTCTATATGTGAAGAGAAGAACGTGATTAGAAGAGAAGTTCTAGATGAGGAAAAAGGCATCAGTGCTGAGGAAGAAACAACAAAAGGAGAACCTTTCGTTATTCTCTTTCATTACCCTTGTAGGATGCTATACTCTAAATACGCTTAAACTAAAGGGACTGATTCAAGGTCAAGAAGTTCAAATTCTCATTGACGACGAAAGCACACACAACTTCATATAATCCTGATTCATAAAATTTTTGGGGTTAAAGACGACATCTACGTTTGAGGAGTGAGGAATGTGTCCGGAACCTTCAGGTGAGAGTTCAAGAATTCACTTTAACGACTGATTTTTACATTTTGCCATTGAAAGGGACTGAGGTTTGTTTAGGGGTAGCATGAATACTACTTTGGGGCCTATAACCATGGATTATGCAAAGCTCACCTTCAAGTTTCATTCAGAATGGAGGGAACACCGATGGCAAGGAGAAGTAAGCTCGGTTCCTCAACCAATTAAGTACCAATTGTTGAGACGAATGATTCATACAAAGTTGGTTGCAGAGTTTTATAGATTACAACTTGATATGGGAATCGAGTTAGTAGAAGTTCTTGTGCATAAAGAGGTACAACTATTATTAAAGGAATTTGAGGATGTGTTTGTCCCTCCTAAAGGATTACTACTATTAAGGGATACTGATCATCCAATCCATTTGGAGCCAGGGGCAAAACCGGTGAACGTTCACCCTTATCGATACCCCTATTTTCAAAAAGAGGAAACTAAACGTCAAGTTAACAAAATGTTAGAAAATCAGATCATCTAAAGGAGTAAAAGTCCATTTTCATCCCATTTGTGTTGGTAAAAGATGAAAGTTAGCGATTTTGTTTGGGTTACCGGGCTTTAAAAGCAATCACGATTAAAGATAAATTTCCAATTCCTACTGCTGCAGAATTGTTTGATGAATTAGGGAGTGCTCAGTTCTTCTCAAAGTTGGATTTGTTAACGGGATATCATCAGATCAGAGTACGCTTGAGGGATGAACACAAGACGACCTTTTGAACACATGAGGGCCAATAGGAATTCCTTGTAATGTCATTCAGCTTAACGAATGCACCATCCAATTTTCAGGTGACCATGAATCAGATTTTTCAATCGTATTTCAATGATGTGTATTGATTTTTCTGAATTATATTTTAGTATTTAGCAAAAATTTGAATGCACACTTGAAACATTTGAGGACAGTCTTGCAAATACTAAGAAAAAATGGTCTAGTAGCAAAAAAATCTAAGTGCACATTCGGACAAAAATTTGTAAAGTACTTAGGACATGTGGTGACACGGCAAGGATTGACGGTGGATCCGAACAAAGTGGCAGCAATCCAATGTTGGCCAATAACTAAAAATGTCAAAGAGGTGAGGGGATTCCTAGGATTAGGAGGGTATTACCGGTAATTCATAAAATTATTTGCATCCATAGCTGCACCATTATCAAATTTATTAAAGAAGAATGACCGATTCAATTGGGGGCAATCAGCCCAAGAAGCTTTTGAAGATTTTAAGGTTAGATTATGTTTCGCACTTGTTCTTGCATTACCTTGTTTTGAAAAAGAATTTATGATTGAGGCAGACGTATCTGGCATAGGAATTGATGCAATATTGTTGCAAGAGCAACCCCCACTAGCATATTTCAGTCAAAATCTAAGTGGATGAATGCAAAGGGCTTCTACTTACCACCGTGAGATGTTCGCTATTACCCAAGTTGTGAGCCGATGGAGATAATATTTCTTGGTTCAAAAATTTCGTATTATCATAGATAAAAAATCATTGAGAGAATTGGCCCAACATACAATTCAAACTCCCAAACAACAACGTTGGCTTTCTAAGTTAATAGGCTATGATTTTGATATTCAATATCGAACAGGAAAGTTGAATATAGTTGCTGGTGCACTTTCTCGAGAGTCTTCGACTATGTTTATGGCTTTGTCCAAGACTACCATGGGCATTCTTGAGGACATCAAACGAGCTAACGAGGTTGATAGTGAACTACAAGCTTTGGAAATCAAAATTCGTGAAGGAATTTTACCGGACTCAGACTACAAAATACAAGAGGGGCTGGTGTTGTACAAGGAAAGAATAATGATTCCAAATGAGAATGTGTTGAAATTTTTATTATTGAGGGAATTCCACAGCTCGGTTATAGGGGGTCATGCAGGAATTCTTAGAACTTGACATCGTTTATCCGTCAATTTATATTAGAAAGGAATGAAAACTGATGTGAAAAAGTTTATTAGAGAGTATCAAACTTGTGAAAGAATGAAGGCAGAACATTTAACATCTGTTGGATTATTGCAACCCTTACCAATTCTGGAACAAGTATTTAAGGATATCTCTCATGTCTTCATTAATGGGTTGCCGAAATCAAATGGTAAGGAAACTATATTGGTTGTAGTAGATCGTTGATCAGTGCTCAACTCACTATCACTTTTTACTCCTTTTATGGGCTTTAATCACCAAATATACACCCAACCGGACCAATGCATATACTCAATGTGATATATTTAGAAGTTATGCTTATAGAGTTAATATTTACAGAAAAGGCACGTTTTACTGCATTTTTATATCTGTGCAGGAGAACAAGTGCTGTGGCAACAACATGGCCGAGGTAGGACCTGATGCCGAGGCAGCAACAGCAAGACAGGAAGCAAGACTGTAGGCGATTGGAAGATAAAAATCCAAGGGACGTGTCTGGACTTAAAGCCCATGGATCGGAGCTGGCTAGCACGAGGAAAAGCCCAAGGCAAGACCACGCGGGAAAGCCCCTTAGCCGAATTAAACTTGGAAATATTTTAATTATGTACTTGACTTGTTCCCTACTCCAAGTTGTATTCTACTTAGGAAAGGTTTGCCCTAGGTCTAGCCTATATAAAGACCTAGCCACCCAATGTATGATATATCGGAAATACCTAGGGAGAGCCGACTTCTACTTTTGTTTCCTTCCTCTCCATCATGTTCTAAAACCTTCATAGGGTTTAGGTGAAGGTTATGGAGTATTTGTGAGAGGAGGTTGTAATTTGTCTTTTATTCAATGCAATAAAGATTATCAAGGTTTACTCATCCTTTGTTATTCCTTGTTCTCGCATTCAAGCTCGGGAGAGAAGTTTGTGAGTAATCCATTTATCTAAGCTCGGGAGAGTTAGATTCACGAAAGGGGTAAGTACGGTGTTTTAATCGCGAAATACTAACTCGGCCTAGGGATAGGTTAAAAGTTTTAGTGGCTAAAAGAAGTGTGAGATTGGTTGGTGAGTATAATTGGTTCACGTCGGGAGGTAACATCAAGGACTAGTCATCAACATCACTCTGACTTAGGGATAAGCGGAGTCATTCAAGGACACTTTGCCGAACTTTGGTAAGGTCTACCCACGAGCAAGGGATTGTCGCGACAGACAAGTATCGTCGCTGCCAAGGTAGTAAACTGTAGTGCTGCCGAGGCAGTGATATACAATTGCATTGGACAGAGACAAGTCAATCAAATCCACAATACAACGCAACTGGATCCTAACCCATCTCTCTCTATTATTAATTCTCTTTACTTTGCTTAATTGTTTTAGTTTAGTTAAACCAAACTCAATCACTTGTGCTTTATTTTACTTCTTTCTACAGAACAAGAAGACAAAGAAGACATATTAAGTCTATCAGTCCCTGTGGAGACGATAATCCGATAATTACTTATCACTTATTACTTTCGATGTGTCCACTTGCACTAAACGCGCACTTTTGACACGCGACAAGTTTTTGGCGCCGTTGCCGGGGACTGGCAACTAAATTTTGTTTTCTTTATTTTCTTGTTTCTTTTTATATTTATTTTTATTTTACTTTTGTTTTTCTTGGTGTATGACCAGGGCCAACCCAACCAACCCTTTGTACGAGTTAGATCCAGAGATCGAACGAACAAGGCAAAGGTTGAGGAGACAGATCCAAGAAGCCATGACAAATCACCCGGCAGGACAAAACTTACCTGCCGACAATGGAGGACTTCCGCCGCCACCTGGGCCGCGGCAGCTCACTGTCAGAGACTTTCTGGAAAAGGACTTAAATGGATTAAACCCAGGAGTTGTTACACCGGAGATAGAAGCAGCCCACTTTGAGCTTAAACCTGTTATGTTCAATATGCTTAACACTATTGGACAATTTGGTGGGTCTGCAACTGAAGACGCAAGGCAACACCTTAAGTCCTTCATGGAAATTTGCAACTCTTTCAAAATCCAAGGAGTCCATGAAGATGTCTTGCGATTGAAGCTATTCCCTATTCACTGAGGGATAGGGCGAAAGCTTGGTTGAATAGCATTCTAGCAGGATCTATTGGATCTTGGAGTGAACTCTACCGTGATTTTATTACTCGTTTTAATCCCACTAATTTATATGATAGAATTCGTAATGAAATCACTTCTTTTCGACACGCAGATGACGAACCAATGTACGAGGCATGAGAGCGCTACAGGAAGCTATTGCACAAGTGTCCTTTGCATGGATTTCCCCTATGGACACAAGTGTCTATGTTCTATAATGCCACGAATGCCCCGACAAGGATGATGTTAGATGCCTCGGCGAACGGAACACTCCTTGATAAAGCACCTGAGGAAGCTATTGAGATATTGAACAAACTCGCGAAGAATGATTTTTCAATTTCCTACATCTAGGCGAGGAGGAGTAAGACGCCAAGCCACGGTAAATGAATTAGACACATCAAGTTCAGTGGCAGCACAATTGGCTTCTCTTACCAAGATGGTGCAAAACCTGCAATTACAACAAAATACCCGTGAGATCAAGGTAATTGATTCTTATTGTGACTTATGTGGAGGTAACCACAGTTCCTCTGATTGCATGAATCAAGAAACCGGTATGTATGTTGGGAACTACAACCGCAACAATATGATGTCCAACACATACAATCCCTCATGGAAGAGGCATCCAAACCTATCATGGAGCAACACTAACAATGCCTTAAACCCAATCACCCAACCTTCAGGATTTCAGCAACCGATGCCACAACTGCCAAAGCAGTAGGCCCAACAGTCAATGCCGCCGCTGCAGATGCAGCTGCAACCGGTAAGTTCATTGGAGAATACACTTAAAGCCTTTATGATAAAAACAGAGTCATACATGGCAGAGAACAGCAATTTCATCAAAAGGACAGACGCTTTTATGAATAGAACTGAGATGAGGTTGAAAAATCAAGAGGCGGCAATTAAAACACTAGAAACTCAGGTTGGGCAGTTTGCTCAAAACATAAACACTATACCACAAGGAGGACTACCTAGCAATACTGAAGTTGCTAAGGTAATGGGCCATGAACAGTGTAAAGCAATCACTACTAGGAGTGGTCTACAGCTGAAGGAAAAGATCCCAGAGAGCCAAACTCAATCAGCAGATCAAGCAAAAGAAGAGGCTGAGCAAACTGATACTGATAACATTACCCCGGTAGAGAGCACAACAGCTCCTAAACAGCCTGCCGAGACAGTAACAACCCAGTGGTGCCAGGTATTAAATTCCAAACTAATGAAATTCTGGATGAGATGAGACCACCACCACCTTTTCCACAAAGGTTGAAAAAGCAAAGGCAGGACCAGCAATTCAAGAAGTTCCTCAATATTCTAAAGCAAGTCCACATTAACATACCATTCGTAGAGGTAATTAAACAAATGCCTAACTATGCCAAGTTCTTAAAGGACATGGTGTCAAAGAGGAAACGAATAGGTGACTTCGAAACAGTGGCTGCTACCGAGGGATGTATGGCAATGCTGCACAATCGCATGCCACCGAAATTAAAAGATCCTGGTTGCTTTATCATACCTTGTGCAATAGGTAAAAATTATGAAGGAAAGGCCCTATGCGACCTTGGAGCAAGCATAAATCTAATGTCCAAATCAGTCTTTCAAAAGCTTGGAATTGGACGGGCAAAACCTACAACAGTCATGCTCCAACTAGAGGATCGATCCTATGTGCAACCTGAAGGCAAAATCGAGGACATACTGGTAAGAGTTGATAAGTTTATTTTTCCTGGTGATTTTCTTGTCCTTGATTGTGAAGTAGATGATAATGCACCGATCATCCTTGGGAGACCTTTCCTTACAACTGGACGTACCCTAATTGACGTGGAAAAAGGAGAGTTGACAATGCGGGTCAATGACCAACAAGTCAAACTCAATGCATTCCACAACTTAAAAAAATATGACGATCCAGAGGAGTGCAAGGCCATTCACACAGGAGGTACCAAAATTTCCTGCCTTGGCAGAATGCTCGACAGATTGATTGGTAAAAAGATTAAGCCCAAGGTGGATGGACACACAGCAAAAGAGAGTGGCCCACAACCGATTTACAATTCGGGCCAACGAGAGAGAATCAACTTGGGAGACACATTTGCATGCTCTCCACCAGTAACATGATCTCCTCTCTTTTCTTTATTAATATATTAGGAGTAGTTTAGTTTATTTTTATTTTTTCGAATTTATTATTGCTTTAAGTATTTTTCTTTTGTGTTTTTAATTTTTATTTAGGATAATAAGCAAGAATAAAGGAGAAATAGTTCACAGCAGGAACTCTACCGAGGCAGAGAAACAGTGTCAGGGCCGCAACAGTCTCAACGGGCAGAACAGTGTAACGGCTAGTCTGCCGAGATTCCTGCCGCGGAAGAAAAGGAAACGACAGTAAAGAGTAACAGCTACAAAACGGCTAGTGGCTTCAAACGGTCACAAGGCCGAGGCCTATATAAGAAAATCCTTCCTCTTGAACTATTCACTCTTACTTTCTTGTTTTCTTTAGCATTCTTAACAATCTCCCTCTCACATTACTCTCTGCCTACTCACATTCTTCGTGAAATTCCAGATTCTTTTCAAGAAATACTCCAAGAAATCACATCTCTCACAAATCTTGATGGCCACCTACAAGCGATTTGCCCCAGCCAACGTTGAAGATCGTTTCAACCGATCTTTCCTCGCCCGACAATTGTGGGAAGAACAAGGTTTCCAGCATGCGGACGATGAAAACTACGGCATTGAACATTACCTCTTCGACAGAATAAAGTATCAAGAATGGGAAATTTTCTATCTTCAACCTGCCCAGGCGAATGCTACGATCGTGCGGGAGTTCTATGTGCACGAGCCCAACAAAGATTCCCTTTTCGTTCACTGCTGCGGCAGGCCAGTCCAATTAGATGCCGAGACAATCAACAATTTCTACGGCCTTACTCCAAACAGTGATGTCCACGCAGAATTCATGGAAGACATCACTGCCGAGGACTACGAACTAATCAAAGATGATCTTTGTTACGTAAATACTCCATGGGAAACTGGTACCCATAGAGGATCCGTAACAAGACAAAGCTTAAAGCCCGAGGCCAAGATGTGGAATACCTTTGTTAAGCGACGCCTCATCCCCACCTCCCACAACAGCACGGTGTACCGCAAGCGATTGGTGCTTATCCAATCAATCATCAACAAGAGGATCATCAATGTTGGAGAGATCATCCTACGGGAAATTCACGAGTGCGGTAAGAAAGATAGGGGACCATTGTATTTCCCATGTTTGATCACGGGTTTGTGTGTTGCCGCAGGTGTGCCAATCGAGGATACAGACGAATACACTCCCCCACGGCGAGGATGGACCAGAGACTTTTGTCACAAAGTCATGCAGATCACGCAGGCGGATCCAGTCCAAGCAACGCCCCAGCAGTTCACTGCTGATACTGTTGTCGGGGCCCAGTACACGGTAGACATGCAGACACTGCCCACACCTCTACCGTAGCAGACCCATACTAGGAGATCTTGCAAAGGATGGCAGCAATGGACCTCAGGAAACAGAGGTACATGGAGTACCAAAGAGATTTCAACGGCACATTAGCCTAGATGCTGCTGCACGCTTTTCCGGACCAAGGAGCGCAATTTCTAGATTTCCCCAACAATATGTTCGTCACAGCCGCCCTTTACACCGAGACTTCACCAGCTCCGGGAGGATCAAGGTCGTTCTTCCATGCGGACCCTCAGCCCCAATACCAGGCTGCCGGCCCATCCAGGGCAGTAGATTCTACCGCGGCATCGTCTGCCAGCAGAAGACCATCCAAACGGAGGGCAGTTTTCAGCACTCCACCCCGATCCCCAATCATTATGGGCAATCTATCAGCTGAGATAGATGTCTATGTGCACCAAAGCTCCACCGCCGCCGGACCAAGTACACACCACACCGGAGGAGCCACAACAATGGGAGGTGGAACGAACATCAATCTAACTGAAGAGATGGCCGACGTGGAAGAAGGAGAAGAGGTGGAGGCCCCAATGCAACGGATACCACCCACGAGAGTCCAACCGCCCCGGCAAGCGAAAGCTCAGCCATCGCCCTCACCAAGGACAGAGCAATCGGTAGCAAGGCCGAGGAGAAAAATTATTACAAGCAACTCTTCGGAGTCGCTTTAAAATTTTTGTTCTTAATTCAATATTAATTGCTTTTGCTGTTTCTATATGCTGGTTATTTCATAATTGTGTTGCCCGTTTATTTCTTCAAAAATAAAGCATTGAGGACAATGCTTGGTTTGAGTTTGGGGGTGCAGATTCACAGCCAAGATAGCAATCTACTGCCGAGGCCTTGCCAAAAAGGGAGTATTCTAGTGATTTTTTTATTATTTTCATGCTCCCCACCTTACTTGAATTAACTGCCTACACTTTGGCACTGCTTATCATCAGTATTGCCTTAGTTTACTCTTTAAGGCTATAGAAATCTTTCTCCTTACCATAATTAGGTTCTGTTAAGAAGGTCCAACCTTAGGATACTTAAGGATGAAAACTTAGAAGCTTACTATAGAAAGAATTTTAAACACTTTTTGGACTTGTTGGATTATAGGAATTCTTTTAATGAACTTAGGTGATAAAGAATTAGATTTTTGGAAAGTAACTAGAGGTGCTTATCACCGGCTCTAGAAAGTCTCTTCTTCATGCTAGAGGTGCCCGAAATTGGCTCTAGTATGCTTTAAGGAATAGCAAAAAGAAAGAAGGAATTAGTGAAAAGAAAAACACAAATCCTTGAGGTGCCCAAAATTGGCTCAAGAATTGGTGGTTGAGAAAAGAACAGAACACTTAACCAAATTCTACTTGTCTTGAACTTAGAGTTTGTCTAAGAAAGCCTTTAATCAAACTTGTCCATAAAAACACACACACTCACAATTCTTATAGTTTGTTTCTAGGTAAACCCTTGGGTAGCCGAAAGGTTAAGAATAAAGAATAGGTCTAGCTATGATGGGGAGAATAGATGGAAATGTAAGACCAAGAGAGAGTAGAGTTCGGCAAATTGATGGTTTTCATTGCTTGAGGACAAGCAATAGTTCGAGTTTGGGGGTGTGATCAGTGCTCAACTCACTATCACTTTTTACTCCTTTTATGGGCTTTAATCACCAAATATACACCCAATCGGACCAATGCATATACTCAATTTGATATATTTAGAAGTTATGCTTATAGAGTTAATATTTATAGAAAAGGCACATTTTACTGCATTTTTATATCTGTGCAGGAGAACCAGTGCTGCGGCAGCGACATGGCCGAGGAAGGACCTGATGCCGAGGCAGTAGCAGAAAGACAGGAAGCAATACTGTAGGCGATTGGAAGATAAAAATCCAAGGGACGTGTCTGGACTTAAAGCCCATGGATCAGAGCTGGCTAGCACGAGGAAAAGCCCAAGGCAAGACCACGCGGGAAAGCCCCTTAGCCGAATTAAACTTGGAAATATTTTAATTATTTACTTGACTTGTTCCCTACTCCAAGTTGTATTCTACTTAGGAAAGGTTTGCCCTAGGTCTGGCCTATATAAAGACCTAGCCATCCAATGTACAAAATACGGAATACCTAGGGAGAGAGAGCTGAATTCTATACTTGTCTTCTTTCTCTCCATCATGTTCTAAACCTTCTTAGGGATTAGGTGAAGGTTGTTTAGTATATGTGAGAGGAGATTGTACTTTGTCTTTGTTTCAATGCAATAAAATTATCAAGGTTTTCTTATCCTTTGTTATTCCTTGTTCTCGCATTCAAGCTCGGGAGAGAAGTTTGTGAGTAACCCATTTATCTAAGCTCGGGAGAGTTAGATTCACGAAAGGGGTAAGTATGATGTTTCAATCGCGAAATACTAACTCGGCGTAGGGATAGGTTAAGAGTTTCATCGGCTAAAAGAAATGTGAGATTGGTTGGTAAGTATAATTGGTTCACGTCGGGAGGTATCATCAAGGACTAGTCATCAACAGTACTTTGACTTAGGGATAAGTGGAGTCATTCAAGGACACTTTGTCGAACTTTGGTAAGGTCTACCCACGAGCAAGGGATTGCCGCGATAGACAAGTATCGTCGCTGCCAAGGCAGTAAACTGAAGTGCTGTCGAGGCAGTGATATACAATTGCATTGGACAGAGACAAGTCAATCAAATCCACAATACAACGCAACTGGATCCTAACCCATCTCTCTCTATTATTAATTCTCTTTACTTTGCTTAATTGTTTTAGTTTAGTTAAACCAAACTCATTCACTTATGCTTTATTTTACTTCTTTCTACAGAACAAGAAGATAAAGAAGACATATTAAGTCTACCAGTCCCTGTGGAGACGATAATTCGATAATTACTTATCACTTATTACTTTCGATGTGTCCACTTGCACTAAACGCGCACTTTTGACACGCGACAAGTACCGTAATCGTATGTCAGCTCTGTCAACGGAGGAATGTGTTTCTTAGTGAAGAAAGTGATTTGGACAAAAGCTTCATTATTTTTTTTTCGTACGTGATGAGTTTCTTTGGACAAAATCTTTACTTGTGTTAGAACTTCCCTCTCCCGCTGACTCGGTTTCATGACTCCACTTGAAGGATTCATTGGCTCGATTTGTATGAAAAACATAAATGTTGTTTCCCTATCCTCCCCTACCTTAACTTCTCTATCCACGAATCTTGGACTTTGAAAAGCCTATCGTATACATAAACCTTGGATGTTTGATTGATAACATCCTTGAAACCTCGAATGACTCTTACTTCATTAGCTCGATACAAGGTCCTTTCCAAAGCAAGATTACCCCTCACAGGCTTCTGATCAGATGGTTCTTGTAATACTCGAATTTCGTTTGAGTTAATATTACTATAAATAAGGAAAAAATAAATATATAATAAAAAATAATAAGAAATAAGAAATCAAAGATTTTCGATTACCATGAAGAAGAGGAGTTAGAGGCAGTTATCAATTGAATAATGGTTACAAAAATAATGGGGGGGAAATGATTACAGAAGGGGAGAAAAGGGACGAGAAAATCCTCTTCAACTCCTTGGAAGCTCTAAGCTATTAGAGAAGGTTGTCGGAAACGGGATCGGAGACCGGAAAACATCGCTGAATAGCCAGTGGATCATCGGAGTTACTATACTGGAGGTAATTAATATTAATTTTAAAACTTATTTTCATATTTGTTTTCTGTAAATAGGAAAAGAAATCTAGTTAGGAAACATAGGGTGTTCTCTTTGGATCATAAACCATATTGCTTTGGTTTCTGTTGAGTTTTGAAGGAGGTTTGGAATTTGTTCATGTTTGAAATAAGAGAAAGTGAAGATTAAAGTGTGAACCTGAGGAAGTTGGGAAGATCCGATCGGATCTGGGCTTAGGTTAGGAAGTAGTTTTGGTGGATTTAGGTTTAGGTTGGGAGAATTCGGGTGGATTCAAACAAATTCGGATAGTTTTAAGGGAAGTTATGATGTTCTCGAAGGAATTTGATGTTCCTATGGTTTAATCGGTGAAAATGGGTTTCTTTAAGTATTTTCGGGGTGATTTAGGGGTTTCTAGGGTTTTCGGTGAGCTTACCGATGCCAGAAATGATTACCGATGAAAGGACATGGTAAACGTAGCGAAATCGATGACGATTCGCGATCGGAAGTGGTCACCAAAAAACTCATCGGAGTGTGGTCGGCGGCCGGTGTTTCAGATCTAGCGGCGGAGTGATGGATTTCTGATGGTCTTGTTCTTTGTGTTCTTCGCAAAAAGGTAGAACACGCATGAACATCCATAGGAAAAACATGGTTTTATCCATTTGAGGGTGTTTTTTGGGTTTGAGGTGTTTAAGTTGAGAGAATTTTAGAGTAGGTGAGTCGACCGAGTTGAGGAGGGAGAGAAATGGGTGAGTCAACTTGGATTGAAGGGTTTTACCTAGGGGCAAAATGTGGTCGTTTTTCTTGTAGAAGACCCATGTGTTTTGGTCCGAGTCGATCCGGATCCGCGTATATTAGAGAATGAGGAAAATTCTCTTTCTGGTCCCTATAGGCTTGATGTGTTTTTTAATTTATTCATTAAACCCTTTAATTCGAGCCTGAATGTAACACCCAAAAATTGGTCATAGAAGTTTAGTAAACCAATTTCGTCGGTTTAGCCTAGTTCAAGATTAAATTCTTAAAAATTGTTTTTAATGAAAATAAATTATGGAAAATATCAAAAATTCTTAATTGACTTATATTTGACTTAGGTCAACTCAATTTCAAAAATTGACCCTTGAATCCCTAAGATTTTGAAATTAGTGACTATTTTGTAAAAATTGAAAACTTAAGGACAATTTTATAAATTAAGTCAAAACTTTGAATCTTTAAGGGGCTTTGATCCAATCGTAATCCTAGTTGATCTAAACCTTCCAAGAGCCTATATAAATAACCTTTAATCACTTGTTTTAACCTAAGAAATCAAAATCCCTAATTTTGATCCAAAACTCAAAAATTCACTTTTTAAAAATAATCATTCTTTAAATTTCAGTTTCTTCCTCTCCAAGGCAGACTCTTCATAATATTTTCAAGGTAAATATATATTATTTTTAATAAAATTTCTTTGGTTTGCTTTTTTTATATTTTTCTTCTTCTTCAAAATCTCTTCGTTTTTCTTCGGTTTTACTTAAAAAACTCTATTTTTGCATCAAGCTTTAAACCCTTGTCCAAGATTTTGGTTTCTTCCTTCCCGATACATATTCTTCATCATATTTTCAAAGGTAAAAACCAATCTTTTCAATAAAAATTCGTTTGATTAATTCTTTATATTTTTCTTCATCAAAATCTCTTTGTTTTTCTATGTGTTTTCTTATTTTTAAACCTTGAAAGGGGTTGGATCAATTTTGGAGGTGAGAATCATTAAAACCTATGAAATATAAGAAATTAATGAAATTCCCAAGTTCTTGGTTGATTGAAACAATCTTTAAAGTGTTGAATCAATAAAATTGGTTTTCTTGATTTTCGTTCAAGGGTTTTACATGGCTGTTTTTGATACCTAAATACATGAATCTTGAATTTTTTAGATATAATTAAGATGAATTTTAAGTATCTAATCCCGTACATAAGGTTTAGGGTGTGTTTGGAGAGGTTTTTGTTGAGTTTCGGTTAAGTTTTATGGTCTTTTTAAGGGTTGCCATGTATTGGTCCGACTTTAGGGATGTTTCAGTGTGTTATAATGCACTAAACCGTCTAGTTTTGATGCTTGAATTTTTTCAAGAGTTAGAGTAACAAGTTTGAAGGAGATCGGAAAGCCGAATCGTGTTTTCGGGTGACTTATCGAGCAAGTTTTGATAATTGGTGATTGGATTATGAGAGCTGTCGATTTGACAATGTTTTAAATGTGTTTTCAAAGTTTTGTGGGTGTAGGGAAGGTTTGAAAAACCTCCCTATACTCGGAAGTAAGTTTAAAGTATCGCTTTTTTAAAGGTTCTCGTATTATGCCTCATTTTTACTATTTGGTTTAGTCATGCTTGTGTTATACCTATGCATATGTGATTATGCATGTGTTTCAATTCTCATGTGATGTTTTTTTAAAAAAAATTATATACATATGATGCTCCGACGATTTTTTTTGAAAATAGGAGAAAAGTGGTTTTTACCGGTTTATGCATTTGATGCATGCATTAGTGGGATGCATGTGTTTACATATTGTTTTAACTGGAAAACTTAAGCATTGTTTTTTTTTGTTGGATATTAAATATGATGGTAACGTGGATAAGTTGATCGATCAATAGGACGAATAGTGCACTCTTCATTTATAAAATTCGTATACGTGTATTAAATTCCTTGAGTAATGCATTAGAGGTTAGCCTAGTGCTGTGTGATATAATAGTCACCTTATCACATTCGGGTATGACAAACTATCCCGGACACTAAGTTAGGATTTCTGTGGTTGTGATAGTCAATCACGAGCGTGTTTGGTGGTACGATGCCTTCATATGAGTCCGTTTATCCTAACGGTTAGAAGTGAGTATAACTGGTTCACTAATATTCCAACATGAGAAAAACACAACTGTGAGTTATCTGTTGATTTTATGCAACTTGAGATTACATGTGATTTGCTTATTAAGCATGTGTTTTCAAAAAGGTATTTGAAAAGTTTTTGTGTCTTGTGAGCCATGGTACACTTGTTGATTTTCAAAAGGTGGTATTGTTTGCCACGATTGAATGTTTTTATAAAGAGCATGACTTTGTTTTTAAACTTGATTTTGGTATATTATGGGCTACATTGCTAGTTTTTTTTTTAAATAAGTTTTTATTCACTCACTAAGTTTATGCTTACCCTCTCATTTACCTTGCAATGTAGAGTATTTAATGTGGAGGCAGCAAACAGAAGCAAGGATCCAGGTAACTACCAAGTGAAAGCTCAAGTATGTTTTTATAGCATTAGTAGTAGTGAGAGAGCAATGGGGATGGGATGTTATATTGAGAATAGTGTTTATACTTTCAATGGCTAGAATGATTATCTATGTTGATGTTAGTTTTGTGACTTGGATTTGAATTACCTATTAGTATATATGCAGTTATAATAAAGTTATATTAGAATTTGATTCTTGTTATCCTTATATGTGATTTTGAGTGTTGTTGATGTTGAAGCATACTTTTAGGAGTTGAATACATTGTTGCTGACTAGGTTGAATTGCATCTAGCTAATATGCCATGATATGTGCTTAAGTTTTCTTAGGTGAATTTGCATATAGAGAATGTCTTGAAGCCTTTGGAGGCTTGAAATCTAGAAAATCTACAGTTATACTTTGAAACTTTACGTTTTAGTCCTTAAACATTGAGCATGTAATTAAATAACTTGTGGATACTATTTTAAGCTGAAATTTGAGACTTAATCATGTAATGGACTTAATTAAGGATTGTAACCTTAATTTTATTTTTTGATCATAAATTTTTGAAAAATTAAAATTAGGTCCCTATAACTTGTTCGGGTAAATTAGGACTCGTCTCTTATCGGTTTCCGCTGCAATTGAACTCAGTTCTTGCATGAACATGTAGAATCTAATTAAATCATCTAGATAAGATAAAAAGAAAAAAATTAGAGTTCTTTATAGGGGCGAGTCTCCGGATTAGCCTTAGTATTTCCCGTGTAACTCGTTTGAGTGGGGTGGTGTCTAGACCGGGTGGATGGGGTTACACTGAATTTCCAAATTTCATTCAATTATGTCCCTCTTTCGCACCTAATTTGACCTCTTGTCTTTTAATTAATGTATTCAATTGCTTAATTTATTTATATACTTGCATGTTTTAAAATCCATATAGAATACTTGTTTAGGAAGTCATCTAATTTACACCTAGTTAATTAAATTAGAGCCTTTTTAGGATTATTTACTTTAATTAATTAAATAATACTAAATAAGAAGATAATTGTAGTAAAGATGACATATTAAATTATATACCTTGGATACACTAAGTGGTCAGTGTTTTGACAAACTATGATGTTGACCAAGAGTGTACTTTAGTATCGTATTCGATGTGTCATCTAAACCTAGAAAAGTGTTAAATAATTTAAGGTTAGAATTAAAAAAAAAATTAATTAGGTAAATAATTAGAATCAAAAATAGCGTTATTGATTTTTCTAAGTGTCTAGAGGTAGTGTCCAATTGTTTGGATGTTATCATAATATACTTGGAAAATTAATAATTTAATAGGACTTTAATTATTTATTTAATGGAGCCTAATAGGTTAGAACTTAAAATTAGAAAGATAATAACCTATTATGCATTCAAACCTTTTGGAGCAGAGTTTATATTTCTTTAAATACGAGTTAAGGTTTCATATCATATGGCAATGACGAACTAAATTTATATTATTATTTGAAATGCCAAAATGCCACGTGTAATTAATAAGGTACCGATCTCAGGCGCTCGTAAGGGTCGTCCTTGCGCATAACCGGCTCTCGAACCCAAACATTTTTGAAAAGAATCTCTAATTTGTTTTATGGTATCCGACCTACCTAAGTGACCGATGGCGATCCCAAGTCATTTTAAAATTAATAAGACACGTTTTTAATAACATCCCGATTTTCATAATTAATAATTAAAAGCAATCAAATTCGATTTTCAAAATTCAATCCTCAGGTCATTTTTACACCCTCGTTTTAAAATGGTCGTGACAACTTGGCAACTCTACTAGGTAAATTTTTTGAGAGTCAGGCCTTAATAATTAATTATATGCGACGTTTGATATTTTGAGTAATAATATAATTTTCTTCAATAGATTTTCGAATGGATTTTTCGACGGAGGAGGGTAGTTTTTTTTTCTTTTGTGTGATATATATGTCATTCATGCATAAGCTCTCTACCTTGACTTTTACCTTTTAGTGGAAGATAAATAGATAGACATATAGACAGACAAAATCCGATGTGATGCTCTCCAACTCCGAGTTTTGGATTTATAACTGCTTCCGGTATACTAACCTTGCGCGTCGTGAGGCCCACGCCTCCATTTTAAGGGACCTATACTACCGAATTGATGTCTTACTGTTGCATTAGACGGTAACGACATTTCAGGAACCCATTTTCTAGATCTGAACCCACATGTGTAGAGTGGAAACCTACCCCATTTAGAGACAAACAAGGACCATAAGATAAGGCGGTAAGCTATCGAAATGCCGCCAAATTAGGGTTTGTTTGATTAAATTGTTCTCTGGTTATTTTTTATTGCTTGATTTAAATTTTTCTTTGGTTATTGCAATATAAAATGTTCTCTGATTTTTTTTGTAACTTAAATTGTTTTTATATCAATTTATTTTTTTTAGATTATTAATTCAGCATACTAACACTTTTTTTGTGGTGTGTGTGAGTTTTGCATCATATAACATGCATTAGAGGTATCGATTCAAGAGTTAGTCGAATAGGCAGTGGTCATAAATTGAAGTATTTGATAGACAAGTGGAAGACAACATGCTGGGATGAACCATGTTCGAGAAGACGCAGTACGAGATCAAAGTTAATGTTCAAGGAGACCAAAAACCAATAATACAAGGATGTTTCATAAGACTTCAAGCAGGGTGCATGTATGCCAAAATTAAAGGTAATTACGGAATTCTTGGATGATAACGTGAAGAGTCATCTTTGATAAAGTTTCTTAGTTGTTAGAAGATGGTTACGGCACCAACAATGGGAAAATATGAGATTTTTCTACATCGTTCCAGTAAGTGAAAAGAATTAGACTTATATTGGATTCAACAATTGTTCAAGGTTCAAATCGGGTTTAGGGGCACGGTTAGAGATAAACAAGATGTGAGAGTTAAAAGGCGTAGAAAGCGGATATATATATTGGATAAATTAGGGGCATCCTAGGTCTATTGTTGATAAATGAAGACTTAGATAGAAAAGAGAATCGCGAGCCTAAGATCGATGTTCACTTTCACGAATGAGGAAAGTTACTAAAGGAGGAAGTTGAGAAATAAATGAGGAAATCATTAAGTAGGACACGATGTGCAAAAAATTAGTTTGCGAGTTTTGAACCAATGCTTCAAGTGAAGGATAACATGTTGAAAGTCAGAGACCAAGGTTATGCAAAATGGAGCTGGTGATCAATTTCAGAACCAAGTAAAAGAAATATAGGATATGTGTAGATTTTGCTTCCGTAAACAAATTTCATAGACATACTAGAACGATTATCAAATCAGGATGAATGAGGTTATCAACCAAGAAGCTCGAGCCAGTTGTCTTCCATCAACAAATTTACTTCTCCTTGTATTCAATCTTTTGGTTAGATGACTGTTGCCTAATGACTAGCTCTTGAAATCGATATCTCTTGTATTCATACATTGCATCATTTAAATATTGCATTTTTTAGGAGAATATAAAATAAAAAAAGACATTGAATTTTGTTTTAAATATTGCTTTTTAAGTTGCATTGCATTTTGACATGAATAAGTTAAAAATATGTTAAGAATAAGAAATTCCATAAAGTTGTTGAAGACCGTTTGGGTAACATGGAAAAAGATCGACCGGTCTCAAAACCAAGACACTAGTTTTCACATTGCTTGGAGTCAAGAAGATCGAGAAGTAAAGTCATCCAGATAAAATGCAGATACGAGAGATTGGAATGGAAATTCATCTCATACAAGGGTTTAGTTTAAAAGGTTTTCTTGCAAAAAAAAGTAGAAAAAGAGAAAAAGAAAAGAAAAAAAATACATAAACAAAAAAGAAGAAAAGAGAAAAGACTATCAAATCCAATTCAAAATAGTTGGGGCATCTACAGAAAGTTCAGAAGATCAGAGTTTGAGCTATGAAAGCAATAATAAAGTGTTCGATTATGATGCCGATAATTTGAAAAGACATCGGGTTAGCTGACACGCAGATCTTAACAAAACTGAGAAGTGACAGAATATCCCCTAAAATGGTGAATACTTGAGCCAAGATGAAGATTGAAGCTTCCTCGAAGTGAAACTAATTGCAAGGGAAGCAGAATACCAAATTTGAGACAGAAAATTCCAGAGTACAAATGCTAACAGGTTCCCGAAGATGTAAAAATGGAAGTCAACAATTGAATGAGAATAGTTCCAAGCCCATCTGCTTGTAGATATGTTCCTAACGATGATTACGTGCACGAGTTTTGAAAAAAGGAAATCAAGAAGCAGATCGATATTGAAGTTCTGACATTAGAGCTAGTCTAATCTGAAGATAAAAAGGTGGAGATTCTCAGTTTAAGGAAAAAATATTTATCAGATGCCATAGTGTTGGTTCTAAGTTCAAAGACCTGGGTATTGGTTCACCATAAACGATATAAGTGGGTCAAATTGTGTTGAGTCATGAAATTATTAGTGTCATTCTGAAGATGAAAAACAAGAAGGGGCAACCAAAGGAAAAGTTACATTGATGCTTCAAAAATCGAGAATTCAATATTGAAACAAAAGCAAGAAAGAGAAAAGTTGATAAAAGAAGTGTGGTAGCTAAAACTCACACTGGTTTCTCTTGGTAGATGATAAACAATCAAATTACAGGGGATCTGTTTGCATGTTTAGGACCATTGCGAAGTAATTCCCTGAATCATCCCAATTAATTTTTCCTGCGAGCATTAGGGTCCTTTTTAAGGGAGGCTATTTCAATTTATCTGTCTATAATGCTTGTTTCATATATATTATTCTCAATGGGTAAACATTTCATATTCTTTGATTCTTTGCTATGAGTTAATTTTTTATGGCTCATACATATATGTATATATCATCACTGACATCTTTCTTTCAGGTCTTGAATATTAATTATAAGAGTAACGTTAGATCAAATTCAGAGATCAACTTCACTAATGTGACTCGTTTCTACTTTATTTAGGCCAAAGTGAAAACATTTATGAGTGTTCAGAAATCACGGGAAAATCCCAAATTCAAATTTTGAGTGAATTTCCTCTCAAGCATTGTTGATTAAGATCTTTGAATAAAGTGATAAACTAAAACATCATCCAACTGAAGGTTGATTTTCTTCAAAATTATCCAAGTATGAGATGATCTTTGGCATTCCTTGATCTCCCTTCTCAAAGAAAGAAAATAAGAAAATATCATTTGTTGTCCCCTTTAAGCTTGATATTATTTTTCTTTCGATTCTACCCAAACCAAGAATCACACCTACATTGGAGGCAAAGAGGATGAAAATGTGTTCAAAAGTGAAGGACATTTGGGATGACATGAGAATAAGGGGAATGAAATAAAGTGAAGTACGAAACCAAGAAAAACAAGATGAGTGAGGAGGAATATTCTAAATCAACACGGAAAATGAAAAAAGAGAGTAGAAGTTTATTTTTGAGAAGTTAAGTTCAAATTGTTGACATGAAAGTTGAAGCAAACGGAAAAAGAAAAACTGAAAAGAAAGTTCTATGAGATATTTTGCTGAGATGTGCCTTTGTCAAAAGAAATGCTGAAAATGAAATGAACTCTAGAGTGAAAACCCAAAAAAGGGCAGTCTAGAGTGATCCGCAAGAAGAAAGAAGAAAGAGAAAATAAAAGTATTTTATCAAAGCATGTTCGGATCAGTATGACAATGATTCTTGGTTTTATCACCCTCCAATAATTATTTGAGCCTATATATCCTTTCTTTGATAGTCATGAGCCATAGCTCATATTACAAGCCATAAAAGACCATTTTGACTATATGCGGGTGTTGAAACAAGGAAAGTTAGTCTTCAGAATACATCCTGCCTATCAAGGTTAACCTTTCTTCAAAGGTTTCTAGTATTCTAATGCTTGATCGTGATCAGAAAAGAGGGAAGAATTGGGTATGGTAAGTTGGTGAGGCAAAGAGCGCCACCTTAACATGATAGAATTAGGAAATTAGGAATGTTTCTCCTAGAAGTTTAATAAATTAGAAAAGGGTCACATTTGAGTTGATCTTTGCAAATTGGTTCGAAGGCTTTGTTTCACCTGGTATTCAAACACCTAATTTTAAATTTTCTTGTTTGCTATGACTATCAAATTATTCAATGTTCTCAAAATTAGTAAAATAATATCTTGATCCTTCCCTTATCGTTTTAACAAGTATCTTGCAAATAAATTGATTAGATACAAGAAAAGCAAAGGATTTCATGGGAATTACTATGATGTACTAATCCTTTAAGTGCAGGCAGAACAAGAGGTGACCTCGGTACTTGATTTATGATGAAAAGTATGACAAGGAACAAATAGAGCTCCGAATTCCAAAATATCTTAGCAAGAGTCGCAAAGATGATACTAGTAAAATTGGGGCAAAGAGAGAATGTCGACCATCATTTGGGGAAAATACAACAAGATTGTGTCAAATGAAGGAATAATTACTTTTGAGACCCCACAAGACAAGGAAGCTCTAAGGGCGTGAATGTGAGAATGAGTAAACAAGACAATTATGCTCAATTTCAAGTGGGGCAATGTTACAAAAGAATGTTAGAAGAATATACCATATGATGATGAAAAATTCGAAAGTTGAAACAATAGAAGTTATGAATTCCTTCAGAGTAAAGAATAATTTTTCCCTATAATAGATATTCCCTAGTGTTCAAATATCGAAAATACAAGAGCAAAGATCATATGTTGAAGACAAGAACAAGTTTCATTGAGATCGTGGTAGACTTAATTTGTTGTAAAAAAAGAAAAAAAATCAAAGTGAAAACCTGAAAGAGCACTTTGAGAAAAGAAAAATTTAAAACGAAAACCTGAAAAACGCTTTAGAGCAAAAATAGCAGAGACCCTGAAGACTGAAACTAAGTGTGGGATGAATTACCATAATTTTCAAAGGAGATATGTCAGGATATAAAACATGAAATTCTAAGAACTCCTTGAAGCTGAAAATTTACCCAAGTGGTCTTCATTTAACATTCATGCATCATATAGTTAGGCATCCATAGGATAGAAACATACTAACTCGTGCATTCAAAGCATTTTTGATTAATTCTAACAGAAATTTACAAGATCAATAAAGAAATAATCTAGATCATAACAAGCAAAGACTTCGTAGGAAGAAAATTTGAGAAAAAATATTTGAGAAGGTCATTAGGGACCAGTACAAATTTTTGATTGAAAAGAAATATTTCAACAAGGAAAATGAAGTTAAGAAAGATTTTTCACTTGAAGATGCGTGTTTCAACAAGAAGCTTTGCTTACCAAATGGTCAAGGAAATTTAAATGAGAATAACCTCAGGTTCTATGATTTGTTTCAAGAAATTAGAATGAGAAGAACAAATTCAAACTTTGGATAAGTCCAAATGAGAAGAACAACTCCTAATTTCATTGTTAAATTTTTCGGGTCATTATTAAGACCTTCGGGCAAATATCTTTAAAAATGATGAGAACTATTCAAGGATTATCAAAATAAGATGATGAGGTGTAAAAAAAGAAAAGAATAAAAAAAGAAAGAAAAAGAAAAGAAAATGAGAAAAGGAAAAAGAAATAACAAAAATAAAGGATTTGTGATGTAGGGAAATCAACCTTTAGTAGGATCAATCAAGTTAAACCAATAATGTGTTCAGACGAAAATGTTCAGGCTTGAACAGAAAAGCGATAACGATAAAGATCTCAACGCTAAATGAGAAGACAAATTCTTTTAATTTAGTAAATGTTGAATTTGTATTAATTGATGACTTTTTTTCTCTTTTTTTTGTAGAGAAAGGTGTAAGATAAAGAGTTTCAAGATCAGTCTCAGGTCTTAGAGGATGAAAAGTCAAATGGATTCTTCGATGATTCAAGATTCAATAAGAAAGATTCCAAGAAAAAGAATTCAAGCAATCAATCAACAACAACAATTCTAGATTTCATGGGATGTGAGGAATTTCTAATGAGAAGAACAACCTCAAGTTCCATGACATGTTATTTGTCTAAAGAAATTCAAATGAGATGAACAACTTCAGACCCCTAGAGAATTTCTAATGAGAAGAACAACTCCAGATTGTAATAGATGTTAGGAATTTCTAATTAGAAGAACAACCTCTTATACCATGAATAGTGATTTTTCTAAAGAATTTCTAATGAGAAGAACATATTTAGAGCCTGGAGAGTTTCGTAATAAGAAGAAAATTTTCATATTTTATAGGATCCGAGGAACTTAAAATGAAAAGAACAGCCTCGAATACCATGAATAGTGCTTTGTCTAAAGAATTTCTAATGAGAAGAACAACTTCAGACCCTAAAGAATTTCGTAATAAGAAGAACAACTCCAGATTCCCAGTAATTAGGAAATTCAAATGAGAAGAACAACCTCGAGTTCCATGAAATGTAATTTGTTTGAAGAAGTTCCAATGAGAAGAACAACTTCAGAACCTGAAGAATTTCTAATGAGAAGAACAACTTTAGAGTAAAATGTTCAAATGAGAAGAACACCAGCATTTGCAGCGGAATATGAAGAATTTTTAATGAGAAGAACAACTTCGAGTTCTGCAATTCAATAGAAGTGTGAATAATTTTCAATGAGAAGAATAGCTTCAAGCTTCGATAGCGTAGAATGGTGGCAAGGAAGTTCAGACGAAATTCATGTCTTTTCAGTCTTTGTTCTTCTTCTGTTCCACAACATTGAGCAAAGAGTGGCAACTGTAATGCCCGAATTTCGTTAGGGTTAATACTACTATAAATAAGGCCAAAATAAATATATAATAAAAAATAAAAATAAGTAAATAAATAAAAAATCAAAGATTTTCGGTTACCATGAAGGGAGTTAGAGGCAGTTATCAATTGAATAATAGTTACAAAAATAATGGGGGGAAATGATTACAGAGGGGGAGAAAAGGGACAAGAAAATCCTCTTCAATTTCATGGAGGCTCGAAGCTATCAGAGAAGGTCGCTAGAAACAGGATCAAAGACCGGAGAACATCGCCGAATAGCCAGTGAATCGCCAAAGTTACTACACTAGATGTAATAATAATTTAAAACCTTCTTTTCATATTAGTTTTTTGTAAATAGGGGAAGAAATCTATTTAGGAAACATAGGGTTTTCTCTTTAGATCATAAACTATGTTGCTTTAGTTTCGGTTGAGTTTTGAAGGAAGTTTAGAATTTATTCATGTCTAAAATAAGAGAAAGTTCAGATTAAAGTGTGATCCTGGGGAAGTTGGAAAGATCCGATCGGATCTAGGTTTAGGTTAGGAAGTAGTTTTGGTGGATTTAGGTTTAGGTTGGAGAATTCGGGTGGAGTCAAACGAATTTGGGTAGTTTTAAGGGAAGTTATGATGTTTTCGAAGGAATTTGATGTTTTCTATGGTTTAATCGATGAAAATGAGTTTCTTTAAGTGTTTTCGAAGTGATTTAGGTGTTTCTAAGGTTTCCGGTTCCAAAAATGATTATCGATGAAAGGAAGATGGTAAACAGAGTAAAATCGATGATGGTTGGCGGTCAGAAGTGATCATCGAAAAACTCATCGAATTTTGGTCGGTGGCCGGTGTTTCAGATCTAGAGGCAGTGTGTAGGGTGTCTGATGATCGTGTTCTTCGTGTTCTTTGTGAACATGAAGAACACGCATGAACATTCATTGAAAAAACATGGTTTTGATCCATTTTGATGGTGTTTTTGGGTTTGAGGTGTTTGAGTTGAGAGAATTTTGAAGTGGGTGAGTCGACCAAATTGAGGAGGAAGAGAAATGGCCGAGTCAACTCGGATTGAAGGGTTTTACCTAGAGGCAAAACACGGTCGTTTTACTCGTAGAAGACCCGTGTGTTTTAGTCTGGGTCGATCCGGATCCGCGTATATTAGAGAAATGAGGAAAATTCTCTCTGTAGTCCCTATAGGCTTGATGTGTTTTTTAATTTAGTTATTAAACCCTTTAATTCGAGCCTGAATTTCCAAATTTCATTCAATTAGGTCCCTATTTCGCACCTAATTTGACCCCTAGTCTTTTAATTAATTTATTTAATTGCTTAATATATTTATATACTTGCATGTTTTAAAATTCATATAGAATACTTGTTTAGGAAGTTACCTAGTTCACACCTAGTTAATTAAATTAGAGCCTTTTTAGGGTTAGTCACTTTAATTAAATAATACTACTAAATATGGAGATAATTGTAGTAAAGATGGCATGTTTAAATATATACCTCGAATACACTAAGTGGTTAGTGTTTTGACGAACCATGATGTTGACCAAGAGTGTACTTTGGTATCATATTCGATGTGTCATCTGAACCTAGAAAATGTTAAGTAATTTAAGGTTAGAATTAAAAATTAATTATATAAATAACTAGAACCGCAAATAGCGTTATTGATTTTTCTAAGTGTCCAGATGGTAGTGTCCAATTGTTTGGATGATATCACAATATACTTGAAAAATTAATAATTTAATAGGATTTTAATTATTTAATTAATGGAGACTAATAAGTGAGAACTTAAAATTGACAAGATAATATCATGTCATGTATTCAAACCTTCTAGGTAGAGTTTATATTTCTTTAAATACGAGTTAATGTTTCCTATCATAGGACGTCTTATTCAAGCTCGTATTTATAAGAAATATATTTTTTATCCAAAAGGATATCCTTATTCGAATGATAATCATATGAAAATGATGAACTAAATTTATATTATTATTCGAAATGCCAAAATATCAGGTGTAATTAATTAGGTACTGATCTTAAGCGCTCGTAAGAGTCGTTCATACGCGTAACCGACTCCCGAACCCAAACTTTTTAAAAAAAGAATCTCTGGTTTGTTTTATGGTGTCTGGCCTACCTAAGTAATAGATGACGACTCTAAGTCATTTTAAAACTAATAACACACGTTTTTAATAACTCCTCAATTTTCATAATTAATAATTAAAAGCAATCAAATTCGATTTTCAAAATTCAATCGTCAAGCTATTTTTACACCCTCTGTTGCTTGGTAAACTCCTTGAGTTTAAGTGCTAATGTGTGATTGATTTGCGTGCAAGTATACACATTGAACAAGTAATGAAGTGTGTGAGTGAGATCGTTCCCACGAGGATTGGGTAGGTTATTTCAAAAATAGTTAACTTACACAAAAGATAAAATAATCCTTTGTATGAACATATGCTAAAACAATTCTGCAATTGTCACCAAAATGCTTTAGCAAAATAAAAGTGTCACAAGTAATGTTGGAGCGAAGTGAAGAGTGTCACCAAAATACAGTAGAATCAAACTGATAATGGAGTGATAGATAAAGTTGCACAAACACAACACATATAAGATATTCAAGCTTAAGACAAGCTAGGCTTGCTATGGTAATGATTTTACTGTTCTCCTGAAAACTTATTGTTCCACGGGTTTAATAAGTGCTCGACAGAGTTTACTAAAAATGTCTCCACTATCCCTAGTCAGAAGGCCTAACACTCAAAAATGCTAAGGCATTACCTCCCGGTCTCAACCCTAACACATCAAATGTCGATAAAATGTTAACCCTTTTAGTCGTTGAAACTCTCCCTTATCCCTAAGGTGAGTTAGGATTCTACTCCCACAGTATCCCCATTGTTCAAGTTGGTCTAGCTCTGTATATATCTAGATCTAAGCTTCCCGAACCCCTTAGCTATGGCTATCTCCCGATGCTCTTACAAACCAAGGTTTAGATGAAAAAGGTGTTAGCTTTCTTGAACAAAACACTAAAATAAACACTAGAAAGAGTAAATATTCATTTAAACAAAATAAAGATCATCCAAAACAAGCCTTAGCCATACTAAGTTAGTTCATGGCTAGGTAAGGTAAACTCTTCAACTTGCATCGTTTGAAATACATTTTCAATGGTACGAAAAGAGGTAAAGCAAAGTGAAGAGGAAGGAAGTTCCGAAAGCATGTACCGTGAAGCTTTCCTAGCTTATTGCTCCTCTCGAAGACGTGCAAATCCCTTGCTCGAAGATCTCCAACAATGGTGGTTTGGCTTGAGGATGAAAATGAAGGAAAGTGGCCTCCTTTGTAGTTTCTTCTTCCTCGTGCTCTCTTAAAGTTTGCTCCTTTTTGTGGCTCTTTTAGCTATTATTTTTGCTCTTCTCTTTCTCATTTGTTGAAGGAGGCTCGCCCTTGTATTTATAGGAGGCTTCTAGGGTTTTGTGCCCTAATGGTGCAAGGGAATATTCCCTGACATTTACTGTAGAAAATTGCAGCAAAATGCAGGTCTGCAGGTGCGGTGCAACGTCTGCAGAGGAGGTGCAACTGGCATGGAAAAACGCGTGAGGATAGTAGGCTGCAGGTGTGTCCTTTCTGTTGTGCTATTTTGTCTGCCCACAATGCTACAGCAACATGAAGAAGTCCGATCCAACACTAAAAAGAATATGTTGTAGCATCTCTTCCAATCTTTCAACTTTGCCCCAGCAATCTGCACATCACCACCAACAAAATACTCTTCAAGGCAACATCTTTAAAATTAAAAGAGAAAATGAAATAAAAACCTAATCTAAATGCAAATGCACATGAAATGCAACTAAATGCAATGCAAATAAACTTGAAATCAAACAAAACCTTAAGTGAAAGGGTATAGATTATACGCTTTTTAGAGCGTTACACACCCCCAACTTAAGATATTGCTTGTCCTCAAGCAATGACATATAAAAATGCTATGGCATTACTTTTAATCTTTGACAGCAGTTTAAGCAGAACATCAATCCTCAGAATAAATATGTTGTAGCAATCTACATGATATTGAGAAGTTCAAGAACTTAAACTTAGACATGATGCCTTGCAAGTGTGTGCGGGGTTGTATCCAGCCTATGCTTAACAGTTAGAAAAATTCAAAGTTCCCTTATTCACTATACCCTAGTTCTTAAGATTACTCCCATGCTACTTTTTTTTAAACTAGTTTGAAGGGTGTCAGCTCATCACAACTACCGTCATTAACTCTAGGTGAGTATGGAGCAAACATCTCACCCCCAAGCTAGTAGGTAGAGTGATGGAGGCTAGACAGACCTGCTTTTATGATGAAGCATTCGTCCTTCCACTTTTTGTCAGATTGAAGTATTTAAGATGTCGAACCCACAGGGATTGGCTTTACTTACGCAATTTATTCTTCCTGCGCAATGGAAAATTAAAGACACAAATAATTGAGTTGGATTATAACTAGGAAAACTAATTAAAGCAATAAAGATAAATGATCAAGAAATCAAGGATGGAAAAGTGGGGCAGGTTAGAGTGCTTCGTAGTGTGGGTTCAATTGACTTGTTTCTGTCTCATGCAATTGTACATCACTGCCTCGGCAGTACTGCAGATTACTGTCTTGGCAACAACGATACTTGTTCGCTGCGGTAATCCCTTGCTCTTGGGTGGACTTTATCAACGTTCGGCAAAGTGTCCTTTGATGACTCCGCTTATCCCTAAGTCGAAGTACTGTTGGTGATCAATCCTTGATGATACCTCCCGGCGTGAATCAATTATAATCATCAACCAATCCCACACTTCTTTTAGCCGCTGAAACTCTTAACCTATCCCTAGGCCGAGTTAGTATTTCGCGATTGAAATACCGTACTTATCCCTTTCGTGAATCTAACTCTCCCGAGTCTAGATAAATATATTACTTACAAACTTCTCTCCCGAGCTTGAATGTAAGAACAAAGAATGGCAAAGGATAAGCAAACCTTGATATTTTATTGCATGAAACAAGAAAGCAAAGTACAATTTTCTTCCACAACTACTCCACAATCTAATCTAAACCACAAGGGGACGATGGAGGAGTTTAGGGTTTTTCTATGAAACTTGATTTCGAGATATCTCCTCTCTACATAGGCTATGGTTTATATAGGCTTGGCCTAGGGCAAACCTTTCCAAAGTTGGAATACAACTTGGAGTAAAACACAAGTTAAGTACATAAATAAAAGATATTTATTTTATTTCCTAGTTTTATTTCTATAAGGATTCTTTTTCCCCGTGGCCTTTGACATTGATTTTCCGTGTGTTCCTCAACTCTGATTTCTCTGTTGCTTGTATTAAAACGTCCACCTTATTTTTCTCCTCAAATCGCCTATCATATCAACATTTATGTTCCAGGTGCTGTCGCGGCCTCCAATGCTGCCGCGGCCTTCAATTGCTGCTGAGGCCTTCAAGTGCTGCCGAGGCGGGTACTAATCTATATTCTAGCTTTGGTTTCCAGCATCCATCATGCAATCTGGTATTACCTATGTGGTAGTTTCCTTTCTAAGAGAAGAAACCATTAACCGTACCTGTTTTATGCCAAATAATAGATAAATTCATGAATTAAGTATTGGGATGCTGAAATATGGAAAATACGCGGAATTATCCATTATTGCCATTAAATCTGTCTTTATTAGTATTCATCGAATGGGAAAATGATATAAAAGATGAGGACTTTTAGGTACTCATCATAGAGTCATCCCGTAAAAACTTTCATTCGCTCATATGTTGTAGCATCATTTATTTATGTTCAGAGTTAAGCTAACTTTTGCATAGAGGAGCGTCCTTGTACAGTTTTATGCTAAAGCATTTATTCTTATCTCTTCTCTTTTATTTATTTATTTACTTATAGCAAAAAGGAGTTTTCTTTCTTTTCGAACTAAGGCATAGATTCTAAGTTCTCTTGAAAATTTCTACCACTTAAGCATAGGAAACATACAATCGTGTCAATTAAAATTCCAAAGCATCAAGTCCTAATTTAGTTCTATTCTTTCTCAATATTTTTTACGATTCAGTTCAAAAGCATTAAAATTCTCATCATCGGAAATCATTTATTCTAAACTAAAAGTTGTCTCAAATTGAATCTAATGCTGTAGCAAATTTACATGTATGCAGAATGAAATGAAAATGCTATAGCAAAGACTTTGCTACCCCCAAACTTGAGGTTAGCATTATCCTCAATGTGACTAATGAAATGATATGAAGAAAAGAAAAAGAAAAAGTAAAGATGCTTACTTCTTTACGGGCTTGGTTTTCCTTGTTGCCATGTGCTTAAGTCTCTTCGTAGGCTGCTCCGGTGGTGATGGGTTAGTTTGAGTGATTTCAGCTTCGGGTTGGTCTTATGGGTCCTCGTCCTCGCGAACTGCTATAGCATCGGGGGTTCTATCCTCCTCCACACCAAATGAAGCGTGTCGTCCAGTAGTACGCTTCACCTTTCGGCGTGGGATGGGGGAGTCAAATGGATCGGCAGTAGGGACCTCTACTCTAGGTGAGTTAAGGTCAAACTCTTCACTGCTTACTTGTATTATCTGGGCCCAAGGGGTCTGCGATTCAGTGGCAGGTCCCTTGCCCTTGTCCTTGGTTGGTGCCGAAGGACCGGCCGGGACCTGGTGGGATGTTGTAGTAGATGCGGCAAGGGATTGTGCTATTGCTGGTTCAATAGGGGTGTGTTCTTGTTCTAGCTGGGCTGTGATGTATTCGTGCAGTGGTGAAGTTTGTTGATGTTGCTGTTGCGACGGTGGACTATGCTGAGGAGGAATTGGCTCGACTCATCTTGGTGAAAGATATGAGTTGGGAAGTCGGGTAAGTTGTAGCCACCATTAGACAGTAATTCTCAGAGGTTCAACTGGAGGACCAAATCCCTTTTCTACACATAGTTCATGTATGTCATGAACTTGCCGTATAGGTCTGCCAGTTGCAGTTGCATCCCTTCTACAGTAGCAGGCAATGTGTTGAGATTTGCTGTGGCATTTTTTGGTCTAGTAGAAGGCTCTCCAGATATCGGAGCATTTTCTTCCCTGCCCATTAATTCAGGAATATTTTCAAAGCAATTCCTTGTCTCCCCTTTACCTTGTAATCTTCATCGTTCTCGAACACTCTCTGTTTCCTACAGAGTGTTGTGATTAGGTAAGGGAAAACAAGAGGGTTTTTCTTCCTTTTCAGTGCAGCGTGTGCCTATTCCAGAATAATCTTTCCCACATTGATTGTCCGCTTTTTCAAGATTGAATCCAAGAGTTGCAACCGTGCGAGATTCACTATGGCGATGTGGCTAGTTGGCATGAGGTTCTACTTTATGAAGTACATCCAAATCTTTCCCTCCGGCTTCAAGGAAGTGCGGTCAACGTTGTGTTCGCCTAGTCCTAATCCGTTCCGTCGATCCAGAGATTCTTCAGAAGAAAATCTGGGTTCTGCCCCAGCATGGAAGCGACAAAGATCGAGTGCTCATCTTCGTTACCCACTCCATAGAATTCGTTGATATGCTTGGCAGTAAAGGGGATGACATCTCCTCTAACATAGACTGGTTACTGCCTCGGTCTTGTAAAGTGGGCGTAGAACTCCTTTACCAGCGACACATTTATGGCTTTTTCATCCTTCTTAGCACCGAAGTGGCGGGAGAAGGTCTCCCACTTTTGGTGCTTCATGATAGAAGCGACTTGTTCTGACAGTTTTTGAAAGGTTGATGTGTCATAGATGAAGCCCTTCTCTTGATGTACTGTTCTTCCTTTGATCTTTTGGAATCGGTCCTTCGCTTCTTCATTTTCGAACTTTCGTATCTCGATAGGTCTCGCTTGGGCAACAGTCCTTGAAGACTCTGGTGTATTCTTGCAGCGTATCATTGTTGTGGAATTTTTTTCTTGGAGAGGTTGTGGGAAGTTTTTGAGGAGGAAGATGATTTTTGGGGAGAAGGGAGGACGGTTATGTGACTTTTTTAGACAGGGAAGGGTAAAAATTAAAAGTAATGATGGGTGTGTAAGAGATTGGATGGCTAGGGTTGTAGGGAAGGTAAAAAGGTGTGATGGGGGGTTAATTTGATGGTGAGTGGGAGAGAGAAAAAGATTTTATAATTAATGAAAAAGTAAATAGGTGAAAAAGGGGTTTGAATTGTAACCAAACTCTTCCCATTCTCTTTGGAATTCAACCCGATACATTCTCAAGGGCCTCTCTTCTTCCTTCTTTTTGGCCCATATTGAATAATTCTAAAAGTCTTTCCCTCCAAAACTCCAGTCGTATAGTCTGTCCTCCTGTTCACACAGTACTGCCTCTGCACACTGCGCGTCTAATGGTGCACAGCTCCTTGCGAGCGCACAGTAGTCTGAAAATATACCTTCAAAAACGACGTGTTGAATAGGGGCAAAAGAAATATAAAAGTAAAATAAAAATAAAGTTAGCTACATTTTATTCAAATTAAAATGCTAAAGCAAATAAAAGTTAAGGATAGAAATGCTCAGGTATTTTGCAGACTGAGGTCGTCCTTGTCACGCACAATTGGAGCTCCATTATAAAACTTTAGCCTTTGACCATTGACCTTGAAGATTCGGTCTCCACTCAGTGTTTTTATCTCCACAGCTCCATAAGGATAAACCTTATGGATCAAGAATGGTCCAGACCATCTAGACTTTAACTTTCATGGGAAAAGTTTAAGTCTCGAGTTGTAGAGTAACACTTGTTGCCCTTCTGAGAAATGTTGTGGCAAAAAATGTTTATAGTGCCACCTCTTTGTCTTTTCTTTATAAATCCTTGCATTCTCATAGGCATTGGATCGAAACTCGTCCATTTCATTTAGCTCCAAAAGTCGCTTTTCTCCAGCTAGCTTAAAATCCAAATTGAACTTTTTAATGGCCCAATAAGCTTTGTGCTCGAGCTCCAAGGGAAGATAACAGGCTTTCCCATAAACCAAATAGAATGGGGTCATCCCTAAAGGAGTCTTGTAAGTTGTCCTATACGCCCATAAAGCTTCATCTAGATTGGGAGACCAGTCTTTCCTCTTTTTGTTGACTGTCTTCTCTAAAATTTGCTTGATTTCTCTATTGGAGATTTCAGCTTAGCCATTAGTCTGCGGGTGATATGCTGTAGCAATTTTGTGCCTGACTCCATAGCGTTGCAATGCCTTAGCAATGAGCTTGTTATCGAAGTGGGTTCCTTCATCACTGATTATGGCTCTAGGGACACCAAATCTTGTGAATATATTCTTGTGCAGGAACTCCAAAACTGTCTTTGAGTTATTGCGGGGTGTAGTCACTGCTTCAACCCATTTACTCACATAGTCTACTGCCAGCAAGATATATAAATCATCATAGGATGATGGAAGGGGTCCCATGAAATCAATTCCCCAAACATCGAAAAGCTTGATCTCAAGAATATTTTGCAACGACATTTCATTCCTCCTCGAGATGTTACCGGTTCTTTGACATCTATCACATGCCTTGTAAAATGCTTTGGCATCCTTGAAGACTGAGGGCCATTAGAATCCAGATTGAAGGACCTTTGCAACAGTCCTTGATCCACCAAAATACCCACCACACGATGCTGCATGGTAATGGAACATAATATATTTTTGCTCTTCTTCCGGCATACATCGTTGAAGCAATTGGTCAGCACATTGCTTAAACAAATATGGCTCATCCCAATAGAAAATTTTTGCATCATGCTTGAATTTCTTTCGACCCTGGCTAGATAAATCAGGAGGCAAAATACCACTAACAAGAAAATTAACTATATCTGCATACCAAGGTAATATTGTAGCATATAAAATTTTCTCATCAGGGAAAATTTCTTCTATCTCAAAATCCTCTCCTAATTTTTTTTGATTTTCTAGCCTAGATAGATGGTCTGCAACTTGATTTTCAGTACCTTTTCTATCCTTTATTTCAATATCAAATTCCTGTAGCAAAAGTATCCACCTAATAAGTCTAGACTTAGCATCTTTCTTAGTCACTAGGTATTTGATGGCAGAATAATTTGTGTGCACTATCACCCTAGTTCCTATAAGATATGCTCTAAACTTATCAAAGGCAAATACTACAGCAAGTAACTCTTTCTCAGGGGTAGTGTAATTAATTTGTGCATCATTTAGAGTTCTACTTGCATAGTAAATAACATGGAAGAGTTTACCTCGTCTTTGACCTAGTGTTGCGCCCACTGTGTAGTCACTTGCGTCACATCAACTCGAATGGCTCAATCCAATCGAGTGGTATTACTATTGGAGTTGAGGTAAGTCTCTTCTTCAATTCATCAAAAGTGTTGTGGCAATTTTCATCAAAGACAAAGGTTGGTTTTGTTGTAGCAAATTACAGAGTAGTTTAGAGATCTTCGAGAAGTCTTTGATGAACCTCCTGTAGAAGCCAACATGTCCCAAAAAGATTCTAATTCCCTTGAATTTTGTTGGAGGTGGTAGCTTCTCTATCAACTCAACTTTTGCTTTGTCAACTTTAAATCCTTTGTTTGAAATTTTGTGCCCCAAAATCGTACCTTCGGTTACCATAAAATTGCACTTTTCCCAATTTAGTACACGGTCGGCTTCTTCACAGCATTTCACTACCTTGGCCAGGTTGCCTAGGCATTTTTCAAATGTTTCTTTGAACACAGAGAAATCGTCCATGAATACCTCCAAAAATTCTTCAACCATGTCTGAAAAAATTGCTAACATGCAACGTTGAAAAGTTGTTGGAGCATTACATAACCCAAATGGCATTCTTCAAAAAGCATAAGTTCTATAAGGGCAAGTGAAAGTTGTTTTCTCCTTGTCCTCTAGTGCTATAGCAATTTGTTTGTACCCAGAATATCCATCAAGTAAGCAATAATAAGCCTTTCCCGCCAATCGATCCAGCATTTGATCGATAAAAGAAAGGGGGAAATGGTCTTTCTTTGTTGCTTTGTTCAGCTTCCTATACTCCACACAAATGCGCCAGCCTGTGACTGTCCTTGTCGGGAGCAATTTGTGCCTCTCTTCTTGAATATTGCCTTGGACATCAGATTCAAACTCGAACCGAGGTCGTATAGTGCTCTGCCCACAAAATTGTCTCCTATCGAGCATGGAATGATGAAGTTGCTAGAACCTTGCCTCTTCATGGGAAGCTCAGTCCTCCCAGAATAAAACTCAGACGCTATAGCAACTGTTTCAAAATTCTCAGCTTTTCTTTTTTTGTAACAATGTCTTTCAAAAACTTTGCATATGAAGGCATTTGATCAATAGCATCTAAAAATGAAATATTTAGATGAAATTGGTCTAGAATACTTACAAATTTTTGAAATTGGAGATCCTCTTTGTGTTGCTTTAATCGTTGAGGGAATGGTGGTGGGGGTCTTACGTCCTCCAAAGGTTGCGATGGTACTGCTTCTTTTGTTGTTGCTGCTGCAAGCTTCTCCCCAAATGCCTCAGTATTTAATTTTTCTCCAGTTTCTTTTTGGTCTGATTTTTCTACTTGTTTCTCAGCTTCTTTTTGCTCTTGAATGGGGGTTTCTTCTTTCTCCTTTCTTTTGAACTGCTCCCTAGTGTTAATTTGTCTTCCACTCCTCAAGGTAAGGACCATGGTATCGATACTGGTATCGATGCTATTATGCCACTGGAGGACCCGGTATCGAACCATGGTTCGATACCCCTGCCCACAAAGCCTATTTTCACTCATGGGTATCGATACCGGTAGCCCCGTGTATCAATACCCCTACACGAAATACAGGTCTGCACTTAGAAATTCCAAGGATTCATTCCCAATCTTGATCAAATCAATCCTAAAATGTTCCTACACATTATTAGGAGTGTTTAGGATAATTTAACACCATTTTCAAGTCATTTAGCACATAAATCCGAATTTCACCATTAATGGGTTCAAAGCTCAACACAAGCATTCAAGCACAAAATCTACATGTCATACATACTAAGATGATGTGAATGGTAAAGAGATGAGTTGGGAGTACCAACCTTAAGCAACAGCAACCAAAACGAGCTCCCCTCTCCTTCAAGCTTTCTCCTTGCCTTTCCTTTGAGATGGAGCTTCCTCTTCTTTCTCTATAAGAAGAGGTTAAACAAGCAATTAGGCATTGCTTGGTGATGTTTTTAACTCTAAGAAAACATCAAGAACTATAGAACAACCCCCTTAAAACACTCATTCCCGGATTACACACTCACCCATTCTTCTTCGCCAACCCAAACAACTCTTACCTTGTTTTGTAGATCACAAACAACACTACCACTTACCCTCTAACCTCTAAACGTGATTTTCACTCAAACTCTAAAAGTTAGCACCTTTCACTTTGAGATTTGAAGGAGAAAAGATGAAGAACAAGAGGAAAAAGGGGTGGTGACTTCACCACTCTGATTTTCTCTGTAGAAAATCAACCTCCCCCCCCCCTCTCTTTGTCCTTAACCAAAGAAAGACCAAAAACCCCTTACCATAACCTTTCAAACCCAACAACACTTAAGACCAAACAAGCTAAAGGCCCAAAACCTCACAACACGGGCCCAAAACCGAAGCCCAAACCCATCGAGTTAAAGCGACACTCGGATCCGAAATCTGGGTCGTTACAACTCTCCCCTCATTAAAGAAAATTTCGTCCTCGAAATTTACCTGTCAGGAAGAGATGAGGATACTGAGCTCTCATGTCCTTCTCCGCTTCCCACGTTTCTTCTTCGATTCCATGGTTTTTCCACAAAACCTTTACCAATGGTATACACTTGTTCCGAATCTCTTTCACTCCTCTATCCAAGATTCCTATAGGCCTTTCCTCATAAGTCAAATCCGCATTGACTTCGATTTCCTCAAGTTGAACCACATGCATAGGATCGGAACGATAACGCCTCAAATAGACACGTGGAACACATCGTGTATACGTGCCAACTCTGGAGGTAAAGCTAGCCGATAAGCTACCGGTCCAACCCTCTGAAGAACCTCATAAGGTCCGATGTACCTTGGACTTAACTTTCCTTTACGACCAAACCGGATGATCCCTTTCTACGGAGATACCTTGAGAAACACTTTTTCACCAAGCTCATACTCGATATGCTTATGCTTCTTATCCGCATAAGCTTTTTGTCTGTCAAAAGCTGCTTGTAACCTCTCTTTGATGATCTGAACCTTATCTTCGGTTTCCTTAACAAGCTCTGAACCCACTATCTTCCTCTCATTAAGCTCTGTCCAACACAAGGGTGTCCTACACCTACGCCCATACAAGGCCTCAAAAGGAGCCATCTTGATGCTTGACTGATAGCTGTCGTTGTAAGCAAACTCTACCAACGGTAACTGATCTTCCTAACTCCGAGCAAAGTCCACAACACAACACCGAAGCATATCCTCCAAGATCTGGATAACTCTCTTAGACTGTCCATCGGTCTGAGGATGAAAAGCTGTAATGAAGTGCAACTTGGTATCTAAAGCCTCGTGGATAGACCTCCACAACCTTGCTTTGAACCTCGGATCCCTATCCAATATGATCGATGTGGGTACACCATGCAACCTCACTATCTCCTTTATGTACAACTGAGCCGACTTTTCCAAACTGTAGTCCATCCTTACCGATAAGAAGTGAGCCGACTTGGTCAACCAGTCAACTATAACCCATATAGCATCATGTTTCCTCAACGTCATCGGCAACCCGGTGACGAAGTCCATGGTCATCGATCCCACTTCTACTGTGGAATCTGGATAGGCTGAAGCAAACCTGAAGGAACCTGATGTTCAGCTTTCACTTGCTGACATGCTAGACACCTAGTCATAGACTCTGACACATCTCTTTTCATGCATGGCCACCAAAAGAAAGGACGAAGATCCTGATACGTCTTGTTACTACCCGGATGAATAGAAAACGGACTACGATGAGCTTCTCTCAAGATACGATCCCTTAAATCCTCTAAAGCTGGTACGCACAACCGACCTTGAAAGTACAAGAATCCACCATCTCGTACCTCAAAGTCTAACGACTCACCCCTTTAAATAACCTCTAATTGAGCAACCAACTCCTCGTCTAACACTTGTGCTCTTTTTATCTCCTAAAAAAGCGTGGGCTCCACACGCAACTCTGCCAAAAGACCACCGTCACCGGTTATCCTCAACCGAGCAAACAAAGCTCTCAAGTCCGACACGGACTTCCTACTCAAGGCATCAGCGACCACATTCGCCTTGTCGGGATGATACTCTATGACACAGTCATAGTCCTTCAACAACTCTATCCACTGACGTTGTCTCAGATTCAACTCTTTCTGGGTAAGCAGATACTTTAAACTCTTGTGATCGGTGTAGATGTAGCATTTCTCCCGTAGAGATAATGCCTCCGTATCTTTAAAGCGAAGATAACTGTCGCTAGCTCAAGATCATGTGTAGGATAGTTCCTTTCATGGGGTTTCAACTACCTCGAGGCGTAAGCAACCACCTTACCCTCTTGCACAAGCACACACCCTAGCCCATTCAAGGAAGCATCACTAAACACCACATAATCTTTTCCCGGTTCCGGTTGCGTCAGAACCAGTGCCTATGTAAGGTAAGCCTTAAGCTACTCAAAACTTTGTTGTCTCCTTTCGTTCCATACAAACGGAACACCTTTCTGAAGCAACTTGGTCAAAGGTGCCGCTATGATCGAAAAACCCTTAACAAACCTCCTATAGTATCCGGCAACCCAAGAAAGCTACAGACATCCGATACATTCCTTGGTGGTATCCATTCCACCACCGCTTGGATTTTCTAAGGATCTACCCGGATTCCATCCGCTGCAACTATGTGGCCAAGAAACGCCACCTCTGACAACCAGAAATCACACTTACTAAACTTGGCGTATAAACGCCTATCTCTCAACACCTGAAGAACAACCCTTAGGTGGTAGTCATGTTCCTCCTCCGAGCGTGAATACACCAAGATGTCATCGATGAACACAACTACTAACTGATTTAGATACGGTTGAAAGATTCGATTCATCAAGTCCATAAAAGCTGCAGGTGCATTCGTGAGCCCAAATGGCATCACTAAGAACTCATAGTGCCCGTACCGCATCCTGAAAGCGGTTTTTTTGACATCCTCTTCCACCACTTTCAACTGATAGTACCCTGATATCAGATCGATCTTAGAAAACACATGGGCACCTCTCTGTCGCGTGTCAAAAGTGCGCGTTTAGTGCAAGTGGACACATCGCAAGTAATAAGTGATAAGTATTTATCGAGTTATCGTCTCTTCAGGGACCGGTATACTTAATATGCTTTCTTTATCTTCTTGCTCTGTAGAAAATAAAAAACACAAGTGAATGGGTGTGATTTATTAAACTAAGGTAATTGAATAAAAATAAAAGAGTCGAAATATTAGAGAGAGAGATGGGCCAGGATCCAGTTGTATTGTATTGTGGACTTGATTGACTTGTCTTTATCCAATGCAATCGTATATCTCTACCTCGGCAGCACTGCAGTTTACTGCCTGGGCAGCGATAACGTTGTCTGCCGCGGCAATCCCTTGCTCGTGGGCAGACCTTACCAAAGTTCGGCAAAGTGTCCTTGAATGACTCCGCTTATCCCTAAGTCAGAGTGCTGTTGATGACTAGTCCTTGATGATACCTCCCAGTGTGAACCAATTATACTCACCAACCAATCTCACACTTCTTTTAGCCGCTGAAACTCTTAACCTATCCCTAGGCCGAGTTAGTATTTCGCGATTGAAACACCGTACTTACCCCTTTCGTGAATCTAACTCTCCCGAGCTTAGATAAATGGATTACTCACAAACTTCCCTCCCGGGCTTGAATGCAAGAACAAGGAATAACAAAGGATAAGCAAACCTTGATAATTCTTATTGCATTGAATGAAAGATAAAGTACAATCTCCTCTCACAAATACTCCACAACCTTCACCTAAACCCTATGAAGGTTTTAGAACATGATGGAGAGGAAAGAAACAAGAGTATAAGTCGGCTCTCCCTAGGTATTTACGATCTTTGATACATTGGGTGGCTAGGTCTTTATATAGGCTAGACCTAGGGCAAACCTTTTCTAAGTAGAATACAACTTGGAGTAGGGAGCAAGTCAAGTACGTAATAATAATATATTTCCAAGTTTGAATTCGGCTAAGGGGGCTTTCCCGCGTGGTCTTCCTTTGGGCTTTTTCTTGTGCTAGCCAGCTCCGATTCATGGGCTTCAAGTCCAGACACGTTCCTTGGATTTTTGTCTTTCCATCGCCTATCACTTTGCTTCCTGTCTTCCTGCTGCTGCCTCGGCATCAGGTCCTGCCTCGGCCTTGTCTCTGCCGCGGCACTGGTTCTCCTGCACAGATATGAAAACGCAGTAAAGCGTGCCTTTTTCTATAATTATTATCTATTTAAGTATAACTTCTAAATATATCACATTAAGCACATGCATTGGTTCAAATGGGTGAATATTTGGTGATAAATGCCGATAAAAGGAGTATAAGGTGATAGTGTGTTGAGCACTTATCACACCCCAAACTCGAACTATTGCTTGTCCTCAAGCAATGCAAACCATCAATTTGCCGAACTCTATTCTCTCTCGGTCTTACATGTCCATCTATTCTCCCCACCATAACTAGGCCTAACTTTTAAGCCTTAACCATTCGGCTACCTAAGAATTTACCTAGAAACAAACTATAGGATTCGTGAGTGTGTGCGTTTTTGTGGACAAGTTGATTAAAGGCTTTCTTAGATAAACTCTAAGTTCAAGACAAATAGACATTGGTTAAGTCTTCTCTTCTTTTCCAAACCCCAAATCTTGAGCCGGTTTCGGGCACCTCAAAGACTTGTGTTTTTCTTTTCACTAAAAACTTTTTTGTCTTTTCTTTTTGATATTCCTTAATACATACTAGAGCCAATTTCGGGCACCTCTAGTATGAAGAAGAGATTTTCTAGAGCCGGTGGTAGGCACCTCTAGTTACTTTTCCAAAAATCTAAGTCTTTATCACCTAAGTTCATTAAAAGAATTCCTATAATCCACAAGTCCCAAAAGTGTTTAAAATTCTTCCTATAGTAAGCTTCTAAGTTTTCATCCTTAAGCATCCTTAGGTTAAGCCCTCTTAACAGAACCTAAACATGGTAAGGAGAAAGATTTCTATAGCCTTTAAGAATAAACTAAGGCAATACTGATGATGAGCAGTGCAAGAGTGTAGGCAGTTAATTCAAGTAAGGCGGGGAGCATAAAAATAAAAAAAATCACTGGAATACTCCCTTTTTGGCAAGGCCACGGCAGTAGATTGCTGCCTTGGCAGTGAATCTACACCCCCAAACTCAAACCAAGCATTATCCTCAATGCTTTTATATTTGGAAGGAATAAGCGGCAAAACAGAATATGAATTATATGCAGCAATGAAAGATAGTAAATGCAATTGAATATAGAAATAAAGGACAAAGAATTTTAGAGCGACTCCGAATAGCTGCTCGTAACAATTTTTCTTCGTTGCCTAGATGTCATGTGCTTTGTCCTTGGGGAGGGCGATGGTTGCGCCTTTGCTTGCCTCGGCGGCTGGACTCGAGTGGGTGGGGTCCTATGCATTGGGGCTTTTACTTCTTCTCCTTCTTCAACATCCGCCATCTCTTCGGTTATCATCACGTCCGTTCCTCCTCCCATTGCAGTGGCTCCTCCAGTGTGGTGTGTGCTTGGGTCGGTGGCAATAGAGCCTTGGTGTACATAAGCATCTACCTCGGCGGATTGACTGCCCATGATAATTGGCGATCTTGGTGGAGTGCTGAAAACGGCTCTCCGCTTGGATGGCCTTTGGCTGACAGATGAGGCCGCGGCAGAATCTGCTGGCCTAGATGGTCCAGCAGCCTGGTATTGGCGCTGAAGGTCCGGATGGAAGAACGGTCGCGGTCCTCCTAGGGCTGGTGTAGTCTCGGTGTAGGGTGCGGCAGTAACGAACATATTGTTTGGGAACTCCAGGAATTTGACGCCTTGGTCCGGGAATGCGTGCATCATCATTTGGGCAAGTGTTCCATTGAAGTCCCGTTGGTACTCCATGTACCGTTGTTGTCGAAGATCCATCGCGGCAATGCGCTGCAAGATTTCTTGATACGGGTCTGCTGCGGTAGAGGTGTGGGCAGTACCAGGCATATCTGCCGTATACTGGGCCCCGGCAGTAGTATCGGCAGTGAACTACTGCGGTGTTGCCTGGACAGGTTCTGCTTGTGTGATCTGCATGACTTTGTGACAGAATTCCCTGGTCCATCCTCTTCTTGGGGGTGTGTATTCATCGGTTTCTTCAATGGGTACACCTGCACAAACACATAAACCCGTAATCAAGCAAGGGAAATACAATGGTCCTCGATCTTTCTTACCACACTCTTGAATCTCCCGTAGGATAATTTCTCCAACGTTGATGGTCCTTTTGTTGATGATGGATTAGATAAGCATCAATCTCTTGCGATCCACCGTGCTATTATGTGATGTTGGGATGAGGCGTCGTTTGACGAAGGTGTTCCACATCTTGGCCTCCGGCTTTAAACTTTGTCTTGTTACGGAACCCCGATGGATACCGGTTTCCCATGGAGTGTTCGCGTAACAAAGATCGTCTTTGATAAGTTTATAGTCCTCGGCAGTGATATCTTCCAAGAAGTCAGCATGGAGATCACTGTCCGGTGTGAGGCCGTAGAAGCTGTTGATCGTCTCGGCATCAAGTTGTATAGGCCTGCCGCGACAATGAACAAAGAGGGAGTCTTTGCTGGGCCCATTAGCGTAGAACTCCCGCACGATTGTGGCGTTTGCCTGGGTAGGTTGCAAATAGAATATTTCCCATTTATGGTACTTTATTCTGTCGAACAAGTAGTGTTCGATACCATAATTCTCTTCGTCCGCGTGCTGGAACCCTTGTTCTTCCCATAGTTGCCTTGCGATGAAAGATCGATTGAATCGTTCTTCAACGTTGGCTGGGGCGAATCTTTTGTAAGTTGCCATCAAGAAAGAGAAAATTGAGTTCTTGGAGGTTTTCTTGAAGAGAAACTGGAGAATTAGAAGGGATTAGTAGGCAGAGAGTAATTTGAGAGAGGGATTGTTAAGAATACTAAAGAAAGCAAGAAAGTAAGAGTGAATAGTTCAAGAGGAAGGAGTGTCTTATATAGGCCTCGGCCTTGTGACCGTTGAGATCACTAGCCGTTGTAACCGTTTCCTTCTGCTGCCGTTTCCTTTTCTGCCGCGGTAGGAATCTTGGCAGACTAGCTGTTACACTTTTCTGCCCGTTGGAACTGCTGCGGCTCTGACACTGTTGTATTGCCTCGGCAGAGTTCCTGCTGTGAACTATTTTTCCCTTATCTTTGCTTTTTATTCCTAAATAAAAATTTAAACACACAAAAGAAAAATACTAAAAACGAAAATAATTAGAAAAATAAAAATAAACTACTAACCCTAATATAATAAAGAAAAGAAAAAGGGAGAGGTTAGGTTACTGGTGGAGAGCATGCGAATGCATCTCCCAAAATTATTTTCTCCCTTAGGCCCAAATTGTGTATCGGTTGTGGGCCGCTCCTTAGTGTTGTCTGTCCATCCATCTTGGGCTTGATTTTCTTACCGAATATCCTACCGAGCAGACTGCCCAGGCAGGATATCTTATTGTCTACTATGCGGATGGCCTTGCATTCCTCTGGATCGTCATACCTCTTTAAGTTGTGGAATGCGTTGAGTTTGACTTGTTGGTCATTGACCCGCATAGTCAACTCTCCTTTTTCCACGTCAATCAATGTACGTCCAGTTGCTAGGAAGGGTCTCCCAAGGATAATCGGTGCGTTGTCATCTGCTTCACAATCAAGGACAAGGAAGTCAGCAGGAAAAATAAACTTGTCAACTCTTACCAGTATGTCCTCGATTTTTCCTTCAGGTTGAACATAGGATCTATCCGCGAGTTGGAGCATCACTGTTGTAGGCTTCGGCCTTCCAATTCCAAGCTTTTGGAAGACTGATTTAGGCATGAGGTTTATACTTGCTCCAAGGTCGCACAAGGCCTTTCCTTCATAACTCTTTCCTATCGCACAAGGTATAGCGAAGCAACCAGGATCTTTTAACTTTGGTGGCATGCGGTTATGCAGTATTGCCATGCATCCCTCGGTGGCAGCCACTGTATCAAACTCACCTATTCGTTTTCTCTTTGATACCATATCCTTTAAGAACTTGGCATAGTTGGGCATTTGTTCAATGGCCTCAATGAATGGTATGTTGATATGGACTTGCTTCAGGATATCGAGGAACTTCTTGAACTGTTGATCCTGTTTTTGTTTCTTCAACCTTTGCGGGAAAGGTAGTGGTGGTCTCATCTCGTCCAGGGTTTCTTTAGTTTGGAATCGTATACCTGGCACCACTGGAATTTTTGCTGCCTCGGCAGACTGCTCAGGCGCTGCAGTGCTTGCTGTCGGGGCAGTGTTGTCAGTCTCGGTTTGCTCAGCCTCTTCTCTTGATTGATCCGCCGGTTGGGTTCGATTCTCTGGGATCTTCTCTTTCAACTGTAGACCACTCCTGGTAGTGATTGCCTTGCATTGTTCATGGCTTAGTACCTTAGCAACCTCAGTATTGCTAGGTAGGCCTCCTTGTGGTCTAGTGTTTATACATTGAGCAAACTGTCCAACCTGAGTTTCCAGAGTTTTTATGGCCGCTTCTTGATTTTGTAGCCTCGTCTCAGTCCTATTCATGAAGGCGTCGGTCCTCTTGATGAAATTACTATTTTCTGCCATGTATGACTCAGTTTTCATCATGAAGGCCTTTAGCGTGTTTTCCAATGAATTAACCGGTTGCTGCTGCATCTACGGCGGCGGCATCGGTTGTTGGACTTGCTGCTGCAGCATTGGTTGCTGAAATCCCGGTGGTTGGGTGATTGGGTTTAAGGCATTATTTGGGTTGCTCCATGATAAGTTTGGATGCCTCTTCCATGAGGGGTTGTATGTGTTGGACATCACATTGTTACGGTTGTAGTTCCCAACATACATACCGGTTTCTTGATTCATGCAATCAACAGAATTGTGGTTACCTCCACATAAATCACAACATAAATCAATTACCTTGACCTCACGGGTATTGTTTTGTAATTGTAGGTTTTGCACCATCTTGGTAAGAGAGGCCAATTGTGTTGCCACTGAACTTGATGAATCTAATTCGTTTACCGTGGCTTGGCATCTTACTCCTCCTCGCCTAGATGTGGGAAACTGGAAGTCATTCCTCGCGAGTTTATTCAAAATTTCAATAGCTTCCTCGGGTGCCTTGTCCAGGAGTGTGCCGTTTGCCGAGGCATCTAACATCATCCTTGTCGGGGCATTTGTGGCGTTGTAAAACATTGTCACTTGTGTCCATAAGGGAAATCCATGCAGCGGACACTTGTGCAATAGCTCTCTATAGCGTTCCCATGCCTCGTACATTGGTTCGTCTTCAGCCTGTCGGAAAGAAGTAATTTCATTACGAATTCTATCATATAGATTAGTAGGATTAAAGCGAGTAATGAAATCACGGCAAAGTTCACTCCAGGATCCAATAGATCCCGCTGGAATGCTATTTAACCAAGCTTTCGCCCTATCCCTCAGTGAATAGGGGAATAGCTTTAATCGCAAGACATCTTCATGGACTCCTTGGATTTTGAAAGAATTGCAGATTTCCATGAAAGATTTGAGATGCTGCCTTGCGTCTTCAGTTGCAAACCCACCAAATTGTCCAATTGAATTTAACATGTTGAACATAACAGGTTTAAGTTCAAAATGGGTTGCTTCAATCTCGGGTGTAACGACTCCTGGGTTTAGTCCATTTAAGTCCTCCTCCAAGAAATCTCTGACAGTCAGCTGTCGCGGCCCAGGTGGCGGCGGTAGACCTTCATTGCCAGCAGGTATGTTTTGTCCTGCCTGAACCTCTGCCATGACTCCTCAGATTTGTCTCCTCAACCTTAACCCTGTTTTTTCAATCTCAGGATCTAACTCGTATAAGGGGTTGGTTGGATTGGCCTTGGTCATACACCAAGAAAAACAAAAGTAAAATAAAAATAACAAGAAACAAGAAAATAAGGAAAACAAAATTTAGTTGCTAGTCCCTGGCAACGGCGCCAAAAACTTGTCGCGTGTCAAAAGTGCGCATTTAGTGCAAGTGGACACATCGCAAGTAATAAGTGATAAGTATTTATCGAGTTATCGTCTCCTCAGGGACCGGTATACTTAATATGCTTTCTTTATCTTCTTGCTCTGTAGAAAAATAAAAAACACAAGTGAATGGGTGTGATTTATTAAACTAAGGTAATTGAATAAAAATAAAAGAGTCGAAATATTAGAGAGAGAGATGGGCCAAGATCCAGTTGTATTGTATTGTGGACTTGATTGACTTGTCTTTATCCAATGCAATCGTATATCTCTGCCTCGGTAGCACTGCAGTTTACTGCCTGGGCAGCGATAACGTTGTCTGCCGCGGCAATCCCTTGCTCGTGGGCAGACCTTACCAAAGTTCGGCAAAGTGTCCTTGAATGACTCTGGTTATCCCTAAGTCAGAGTGCTGTTGATGACTAGTCCTTGATGATACCTCCCGGCGTGAACCAATTATACTCACCAACCAATCTCACACTTCTTTTAGCCGCTGAAACTCTTAACCTATCCCTAGGCCGAGTTAGTATTTCGCGATTGAAACACCGTACTTACCCCTTTCGTGAATCTAACTCTCCCGAGCTTAGATAAATGGATTACTCACAAACATCCCTCCCGGGCTTGAATGCAAGAACAAGGAATAACAAAGGATAAGCAAACCTTGACAATTCTTATTGCATTGAATGAAAGATAAAGTACAGTCTCCTCTCACAAATACTCCACAACCTTCACCTAAACCTATGAAGGTTTTAGAACATGATGGAGAGGAAAGAAACAAGAGTAGAAGTCGGCTCTCCCTAGGTATTTTCCATCTTTGATACATTGGGTGGCTAGGTCTTTATATAGGCTAGACCTAGGGCAAACCTTTCCTAAGTAGAATACAACTTGGAGTAGGGAGCAAGTCAAGTACATAATAATAATATATTTCCAAGTTTGAATTCGGCTAAGGGGGCTTTCCCGCGTGGTCTTCCTTTGGGCTTTTCCTTGTGCTAGCCAGCTCCGATTCATGGGCTTCAAGTCCAGACATGTTCCTTGGATTTTTGTCTTTCCATCGCCTATCACTTTGCTTCTTGTCTTCCTGCTGTTGCCTCGGCATCAGGTCCTACCTCAGCCTTGTCTCTGCCGCGGCACTGGTTCTCCTGCACAGATATGAAAACGCAGTAAAACGTGTCTTTTTCTATAATTATTATCTATTTAAGTATAACTTCTAAATATATCACATTAAGCACATGCATTGGTTCAAGTGGGTGAATATTTGGTGATAAATGCCGATAAAAGGAGTATAAAGTGATAGTGTGTTGAGCACTTATCACTCTCAACTGATCAAATAGGTCATCGATCCTAGGCAAAGGGTAACGGTTCTTGATCGTGACCTTGTTGAGCTGACGGTAGTCGATGCACATCCTCATCGATCTGTCCTTCTTCACAACAAAATCGGTGTTCCCCACGGTGACACACTCGGTTTGATAAAACCTCAAGCAACTCCTAGATCTTTTGCTTCAACTCTCTCATCTCCGCCGGTGCCATACGATACGGTGATATGGACACCAGTGCCGTACCTAGAAACACCTCTATCCGGAACTCTAACTCACGGTCAGTAGGTAAACCAGGCAACTCCTCGAGAAACATGTTGGGGTACTTACAAACTGTCCTCAAACTCTCTAAGGTTGGACCCACAACACTCACATCCACCATGTGAGCTAAGAAAGCCTCACAACCCTGCCGGATCAACCTCTGAGCTGACAAAGCTGACACAACATTCGCTAAACACGGGTTTCTCTCACCCCTCACAACAAGCTTAGAACCATCAACTGCATGAAGCTTCAAACTCTTAGATTGGCACCCCAAACTTGCGTCGTGTTTGAACAACCAATCCATACCAAGGATTGCGTCGAACTCTTGAAAAGGTAACACCATAAGATCATCCGGGAAGATAGACCTTGCACCTCGATCAGACACCTCCGATAAACCTTATCCACCCACACATCTAACCCCAACGGACTGGTCACACGAACTCCTACCTCAAGATCCTCCGCTGGTAACCTTCACTATTGCGATATCCCACTACGGATATACGAGTGGGTAGATCCCGAGTCCACAAGAGCAACTATAGAGACAGAAAACAAATTGAATGTACCTGAGATCACATTTGTCGCGACACAGTCCTCTTATGCCCTCACCGCATACTGTCTCGCTGGTGCTCTAGCAGTGGACTGAAAGGTGCCTCCTGATGCATGGCTAGCTCCGCCACGTGAGAACCCACGACCTCTCTGATCCTAAAACACGATCCTCTGAGCCTGACCTGGTGGTGATGTCACAACCTCTAGGCAGTCCCTCACAAGATGATCTGAAGATCCACACTGAAAACAAGCTCTAGAATTGCCCCAACACTCTCCTCGGTGAGTCCGACCACAACGTCTACAAGTCTGAACACTGACACTCCTCTGTAAACTCTCTGGACCCCCAACAGAAGATAACACAGACTGCCTCCTACGTCCCACTGACTCTGATATCTGGTTCGACCTTGAACCCTGATTTGCTGCTCCTCTACTCTGATTCCAACAGCTCATACTCCTACCGGAGTGATACTGAGAGTTACCCGTATGACTCAGACTAGCTCCACCGGTGACTCCCTGGCCAACAGACGACCCATAGGTCAAACCCTAAACCTGCTCCAACGACTTGGCACTAGCAGCCAACTCAGAAAACACCTTAGGCGGTGCAGCAGTGAGATAAGTCTGGATCTCCTTCCTCATACCTCTCAAGAACCTCTTACATGTCATCTTCTCCGTAGCAACAAGCTTTGGAGCATACAAGCTCAACTAGAGGAACTCCTGCTCATAAGCAAAGATCGAATGGTTCCCTTGAACAAGATGGGTATACCGCTCCCTTAGGGTGTCGATGTGAGTCTCACCCACATACTTGCTCTCAAACTCCTCAAGAAAGTCCTCCCACTTAGGACGATGAGGATATCAACCTTGCTCCACCGTCTCCCACCACTCTCTCGCGTTGCCCTTTAGAAGCGACAACACACACGACAACTTGTCCTCTGACCTCAGTCTCATCTGTCTCATTATCCACCTTGTGTCATGCAGCCACTGATCAGCCTGTACGGGATTGTCCTATCCCGTACCAAAGAAGTCCACAGAACCCTGTCTTCGCACCCTCTCAACCGGTGCCTCACGAGGCGTAGAAGATGGCCTCGGTATAGCTCTCACTATCCTGCGCAGAGTCCGGTTCAACTGAGCAAAGTAGTCGGCCCCTTGACCAACTGCATCATCCGATGACACCTCCTCATCGGGCTCATACTCATAGTCGGAGTCTCCTTCACGAGAACCCCGGGTTTCCTCCTGATCTCTCATACGTCTCGACATACTTAATCACTTCTACACGAACAACAACAACAAACAAGAGTACACCATCAAAATTCCAGCTTTAAAGAAAGTACGATATCGACTCGTGGGCATGTACTTGTCTAACACCTATATAACACACTAGACTCCCCTGGGTACTTCCTAGAACCGACTCAACCTAAGCTCTGATACCACTAAATATAACACCCCGACCCGGATGTCACATTGGGCCTCCGGCCCAAAATCTATATTTCAAATTTCTTTCGAAAGTCCAACAAATAAAATTCAATTCAAGTCCAAAATACTATTCATAAAATCCATTTAAGTTAAAACGTAAGCCCAAAATAATATAAAGTAATCGGAGCTCCAAATATTACAAATCATTTAAAACATTCGACCCAAATAATAAATAGAGTTACAAAATACATATAGGGTTCGACTAAGCACTAGCCCACTATATCTAATACATGTACTTTGACAATAAAGTCGATGCTGAAATCCAAACCTCGATGGTGCTCCATAGAAACCAGCTTCACCTAACCTACGCACGAAAACACATTTCGAACGCTGAGCTACAAAAGCTTAGTGGGTACGCCGAACTAGGCCCATAATCATGCATATCATAAGCAGTAAAGCAAAGCATATAAATATCGTGCATGATATGATGGTCTAACATGCTTGCCTATCACATGGCATAAACAATGTATAATATCGCACACACCATATACATGTCACATCACAAAATAACACACAAGAGTGAGGCCTGCGTCCACACAGCATCGGGATCCTACACTCAGGATTGAGGCCGCCCTTAAATCCTATGCCCGGAATGTTACATCGGACATCTTCAAACGAGGCCGCCTAACGTTCGGAAAGGGATGGAGGCCGCCCAACCAATCCCATGCTCGGAATGTTACATCGAACATCTTCGAGTGAGGCCTCCCAAGACTCGGAATAAAAGTCATCAATACATCACCCGGTATGTTACATCGGATGGCCTTGAACGTGTTGCAACACTTTTGGATATCCGTATTTCCATCAAACAAGGACTCGATACACACAAATGATCCACCTAGGATCCTCACATCAAAACATATCAAGACTTAATATGATTTAGTCATTTGGGGTTTATTATCATCAAACTCGTATTAACAATTCGTTTCCTCATTTATAGGTTTCATTAGGACTCTTAATTCCCTTATCGAACCTCAAATAATACCAAACTTATCAAGTTCTCGTAGGGGTATCTATACCCTTATGTGGGGTATCGAACCACCCTGCCTCGATACCCACCCAAAGAAGGCATCAAAACATGGGTATTGATACCAGTATCGATACCCTTTGACCATTTTTAAAGTCAACGAAAGAGGACCCTCCAGATTCGATACTGGTATCGATGCTATTATGCTACTGGAGGACCCGGTATCGAACCATGGTTCGATACCCCTGCCCACATAGCCTATTTTCACTCATGGGTATCGATAGCGGTAGCCCGTGTATCGATACCCCTGCACGAAATGCAGGTCTGCACTTAGAAATTCCAAGGATTCATTCCCAATCTTGATCAAATCAATCTTAAAGTGTTCCTACACATTATTAGGAGTGTTTAAGATAATTTAACATCATTTTCAAGTCATTTAGCACATAAATCCGAATTTCACCATTAATGGGTTCAAAGCTCAACACAAGCATTCAAGCACAAAATCTACATGTCATACATACTACCATGATGTGAATGATAAAGAGATGAGTTGGGAGTACCAACCTTAAGCAACAGCAACCAAAACGAGCTCCCCTCCCCTTCAAGCTTTCTCCTTGCCTTTCCTTTGAGATAGAGCTTCCTCTTCTTTCTCTACAAGAAGGAGGATAAACAAGCAATTAGGCATTGCTTGATGATGTTTTTAACTCTAAGAAAACATCAAGAAGTACAGACCAACCCCCTTAAAACACTCATTCCCGGATTACACACTCACCCCTTCTTCTTTACCAACCCAAACAACTCTTACCTTGTTTTGTAGATCACAAACAACACTACCGCTTACCCTCCAACCTCTAAACGTGATTTTCACTCAAACTCTAAAAGTTAGCACCTTTCACTTTGAGATTTGATGGAGAAAAGATGAAGAACAAGAGGAAAAAGGGGTGGTGACTTCACCACTATGATTTTCTCTGCGGAAAATCAACCTCTCCCCCTTCTCTTTGTCCTCAACCAAAGAAAGACCAAAAAGCCCCTTACCATAACCTTTCAAACACAACAACACTTAAGCCCAAACAAGCTAAAGGCCCAACAAGGCCCAAAACCTCACAATACGGGCCCAAAACCGAAGCCCAAACCTATCGGGTTAAACCGACACTCGGATCCAAAATCCGGGACGTTACAAACCTCTTTTAAAATTAAATTTTTAAGTTGTGTTGCTAATTTTTGGGAAATATTTTAAAAATGGGGAATCTCCCTTTTTGGTTTAAAATGAATTTTTTTTGAAAAAAATGTTGAAATCGTCGTCGGTCATTATAGTAGGTCGAACACCATAAAAACAAAACTAAAGATTCTTTGGTTTTTGGAGTTGGTTACGTGTGTAGAAGAGTTAGTAACCCTATCACGCCCAAAGATCGGTAACAAGTATATATGTTGCTTTTAATAAATAAAAATCTTTAAAACTTTAATCGAATTCAATTAATTAATATAAATCTTAATTAAATGAGTCTTTTCAATTTAGTGGATCTGAATTAATTAATCTTTTAATTAATAAGGGTGACTATACATTGGACCATAATGCACACCATATACATTAGTATAATACGATATAATAATGCACACCATATACATAAAAAGAGAAGGAAAATGTTTATAATACATATTTAATGTGCTACTATATATTAATTATTACACAAGCATATTCGTAAAATTAGAACAATAAATTAAATAAACCCAAACATAAACAGATAAATAAACAAGAGATTGATAATTAAAAAAATAAAGTGCAAGGACAGAAATTAAACATGCATTTAGGACTTAAATTAAAATCATCCAACATTAGAAGAATAAAAAGGGGTTTTACCACTAAAAATTAGATCAAATTAAAATAAACATGAGTTTTTAAGGATTAAACCGGGTATTAAACCATTTAAAATATGATAAGTTAAAAACTTTAACAAAATTAGAAGACCTTGGAAGCTATTTTAAAAGGTAAAGTGGCCAAAAATTAACTCAAAGATGATAATATTAAAAACTAATAAACCATTTTAAATCTTTTAAAAAGTACTTCCTTTATTCTATTTAAAAAATCTAATATTGATTTTTTAAAATAAAAAATTTTAAACTTTAACCGTAACTTGTACCTTAAAAACCTTACCCAAATCTAAAATTAACCTACTTTCTTTGCTCGGTCCGAAATACCAGTTTCGATTTTCTCCTTTGTCGGTTTACCACGACGGTCTGAAAAATACGGGTTATTATCGGACGAGAAGGCTTCGAACAATCGTTTTTTAAAAGAACAACCTTACCCAAATCTAAAATTAACCTACTTTCTTTGCTCGGTCCGAAATACCAGTTTCGATTTTCTCCTTTGTCGGTTTACCACGACGGTCTGAAAAATACGGGTTATTATCGGACGATAAGGCTTCGAACAGTCGTGGGCTCTCAATTCTCAAAGATAAAAGATCCAAATATTCTTCTTTTTTTAATATACATGCAAGTACAAGAGAATACCTCAAAAAAGGCTTTCTTTTTATATTATTTTTTTCTGAAGAATGCCCGAATGGGTTTATAATGTAGTGATGGGTTTCTTTTATATCCGGTAAAATTATATAATATTTTCAATAAAAATAAATAAAGAAAAAATCTATTAGTTGTTCGATTGTAGTTTTGGCCGAATTCATATTCGTCACTGGGGTGAATATTCAATCGAGTTGAGTTAAAAATTTTGAGTTATTCAAGTTGATGAGTCCTATTTTATAACTCAAACTTTATTTGAAATTTTTTCGATTTGAGTCAAATCTAGTTTAAGAAATTCCAGTCGAGTTTTCGAGTTTTTATAAATATTTAATTGTTATTATTTATTATATTATATTATGATTTGATTCTAATTTAAACGACTTTCTCTAATCATATAAGATATATATATTTCTTCGTAATTCTTTCATATGTAGCAATATTTTTCTATATTTTTATATATCAATGTATATATCATAAAAAATTGAGGGACTTATCTTAAACTTAAAAATAAATCCTTTAATTATTAAAAATTTTGAGTTATTCTAATTTTTATTTCATAACTCAAACGTTATTTGAAATTTTTTTGAGTCGAGTTGATAAAATTTTAAACCGAGTCGAATTCTTAGATTTTTTCGAGTCGAGTTGCTCACCCCAATCACTATTATTGTTTATTTTTCTTGAAATACGATTTTACCTCTGAAAATTTTAGTATTTTGTATACACGTGTCCTTTCTGACATTTTGTTTTTCTTGTAATTGCATGTGACGTGCATGAAAACGAGGGAGACCAGTTGTGGCTAATATTTGGGTACTTTTATTTAGTACTTCGGTACTTCTGTTTGGTACTTTGAGTACCTTTGATTGGTGGTTAGTTATCATTTGTTAGATACCGTGGGTATCTTTTGTTAGTGTATTTGTGGTATTTTTGACAGTGCCTTCGTGGTACTTCTGTTGACTCGCTTACTTGGTCTAACTATACCCAGGCATTATATGAAACTAATTCGAAAAGTTAAGGCTTAAAATGTGAAAGCCATTTGTAAATGTATTGCTTTTGAAGCATTTAAACTTGGACACGGATTTGTTATTGAGCATTTGAATATGAATTTGCTATTGAGCATTTGAATATGAATTGCTTTTGAGCATTTGGAGTGAATATGTGGCTATAAGTAGCCTTTGATATGATTTTGAATATGAAAGCTTTGAAATATGAAAATTAGCTAATGAGACATATGTACCTAAATAATGCTAGCTTGCACTTGAGCATATAGTTTTGTGAACTTAGATTGTATGCTAGAGGCATAATAAGCATGACAAGCATGATAAGTATGATATATGATAAGCATGTTAATTGGTGATTGATACTCTTTGTACAATGGTTGAATTGTTACTATGAACATGATTGATTGCTTACTTGGAGCATGTTACTTGTTATTTGATTAATGTCTAAAATGGTTAGACTTAGGTCTGCCTCACTAAGAACTTAGCAAGTACTTACTACTCGTTTGTTTCCTCCTTCCCAAAACAACAGGTTAACGAACCGAGGATCTAGATTGAGTTTGATCGAGGGTAAGGACACTAAGCAAGTCAAGTATGGTGTTTTATAACTTTTGTTAACTCCTAGCTTATGGTGGCATAGTGTTCATGCTTAGAATAACTTATGCATTTTGAGAGTTGATATATGGTTTGTACATATTGTTATTTGAGCTTTTGGTTTATAAGCCTTAAAGCATGGTGATCATGTTAGGCTAGTCTTATATTTTTTGAGTTTGGCTTATGGTTTGTATAAGTGAGACTTTGTGATATGCATGTGGTATGTAAGTAATTGTCTTGGCATGATAAAAATGAAACTAAGTAGGATAACATGTGAACTTTAAGGCTATGACATGGTTATGATAATTGTCATGGTGAAAGTACATGGCATAAGGGTTAACTTGAATATTGAATGGTCATTTGGTTAGAAATAATAGAATTGGTATGCTTAAACATGTCTAAGACTATCCCATGGAGTCTAGAAATGGTTTGAGGTTAGATAGAGGTCTTTTGAATAGTGTCTAAATGACTTAGAAACTTAGCACCTGCAAAATCGTGCAGGGGTATCGATACCATTTCCATGCGTATCGATACCCCCTTGAAAATCTTAAAGCATGAAAGGTAGGAGTTTTGGAACTCCTGATCCTGGTTTCGATACCTAAATTTACAGTAACAAATTGTATCGGAACCCTTTTGGGGGGTTTTCGATACAAACATTTGCAGTAGCATTTGGTTTCGATACCACCTTATGGGGTATCGATACCACTAACCCTTTTTGGTTCGAATCTTTTGAGATTAAAGTTTAGGAGTCTCTCACCTTGATTTAGAGGTTCCTTAAGTTAGATAAAAGTTTAGAATGGACCCCAAATTCTAGTTAAAGGTCAATTCGGAATAATAAGTGAATTAAATTTGATGAACGAATTTGTAATTGGAAAAAGATTTAAATTGATCCTGATATTCGATATATGTATCTCATGAGAATAATTTGTAAAGTCCTTAAATGCAATGGTTTGAAATGTAATACATAAGATTGACTTGAAATGTTATACAAGTAATTGAAATACCTTATAAACGAATATATGTTCGGTTTGTTACAAGTTTGTATGTCCAGTCGACACTCCCATCTCCTAACCCGAAGCGAGGGTACCACAATGATATAATTATAATAATATTAATAGTGAATAAGTAACATATAGTAATCATATTGTATAATAATATTTTTGGATTTTATATTAACAAATGATAATTATATTTAAATAATTATAATATTAATTAATAATGATAAATAAAGTCCGTTATTTTCAATAATAACAAGAACTAAAATCGAGTTAATATCCTAGATAAAATTAATGATTATAATATGACATGAATATAAAAGTTAAAACTTTAATTTAATTCAAACTTAACAAATAATTTATATTGAATAAGTTAGTATTAAGCATTAATTATCTAATAAAATTTTAAACTTAGTAGTGTCAAATAAATATTTAAACTTAATCTTTCCTTTTTTATATATATTTTAAAATGATTATTTTAACACTTTAAATTGATTAAAAAAATTAATTATTTACATTTATCGTCCCTTAATATTATACATTTATCAACACTTTAAAATCATTAAATCATAGACATTCTCAATTATATGTCATGTAAATAATAAGTCATGTCAATATCAGTTCAGATTAACAAGTAAAGTTCGAAACAAATTGAATCAATTAACAAGGGTAAAATCGTACTTTGGGTCAATTCAATAGGGTAATGTCGATTACCTATTAGGTCAATCTTGGGTTCGAGTTCGTTTCAATCGGATTTGAATTAAATTTTGAGTTCACAACAATATATTCAATTCGAATTTGGATCGTTCTCAGTTGAATACAAATCGAATTCAATTATTATAGTAACATGTCCAACTCGTGTTTGAGTCAATAACAATTGATTACAGATCGATTTTAAATTATCATACCTTCGAATCAAACTAAATTCTAACTCAAACTAATTTTACTCGGGTTTTTAAATAAATCAACATTTTACTTCTTTACTCCCTTCCTTTCTATATAAATTCCATAACTCCGCTCTTTTATTATGCAAGGACTCAAATAAGTCGGGTGTACTACCCCAACCTGTAACTGATTTTCCACCTCTGTTACTTCATGTTCCAACTTTGAAATGCCTTTACCTAACATTCTTCTTGATTTATTTAAGAGACCAAATTGTAAATTTTATCAGAAAATTTACAAAAACATTAAACACCATTGAATATCATTAAATTAATTAATAAAAATTAAAATTCTAAAGACTTAACATACAATAATAAAAACGTGATAGATTTAATATATAATTATTAATGGTAAGTTCAATTCTTAAATTTTTAAATTTTTATTAATTAATTTAATAATGTTCAACGATTTTTAACTAGTAATGTTCAGCAATGTTCGACATTCGTTTTTCGACTCATCCAAATTTTAAGTCGTAATAAATTTTAATAATTTTACCCCTTACGTCCAATTCCCTTTTTCAATGTATTTTTTAAATTAATAATATCTTAATATAATATCTTTAATTTAAATAATATCAAAAAATACAAACTATTCTAAATTTATCAATATAAATAATGAATAATGAAATTGGACGTTGAAATTGAATCTGGCAAAGAAGTTGAAATTGAACTAAGTTTTTACCAAAATAACACGCTAATGTAAAATTAGTCCTATAAAATATTATTCTAGTAACTAGGATTAACTAAATTTTTGCATTGGCCAACAACCAGAACCAGTTTATAATGTTTGGTTTAGGATTCAGAGATTATGATGAAATGTCAAGTTGCCTACTTTCATTAGAATCATCACATCTCATCCTTGGTTTATAAGAAAATATTGTGTTTGTGTATAGGTTCATCTTATTTACATAGATCTTATACATTTTATAAATTTTACACGAAAAAAACACGACAACAACAACAATCAGAAAGAATCGAATGCAAGCCTCGGAAGCACACACATGTTAAGAAAAAGATAGAAGAAATACGTACCAGCAATTTCGGCAGGAAGATTCGAAACCGATGTATAGAAGCCATATTTGCAAAGGTTTGCTGGTCCATGACAGTTGAGCTTTTATTAACATGTCTAGGATACTCTATTGCCAAAGGCAGTAGCAGCTGAACAAATAACTGGATCTTTGTATTATCTATGACAAGAGACTAGACCAAACAATTCGCTCAGTTACATGTGGCTTTTGAGGAGCTTTGTCATAATTTTGTGTTGTCTCCATGGGGATCCACCATCAAAGGCGTGCTCCAACACATCTTCCATTCGCTTAGCCAGCAGTATCTGGAAAAATAGCATACAGGGTGTTGAAAAGGGGAATACGGATCGTCATTCGGCTTTAAGTACCAAAAAGGTATACTAAAATTCAATTCAACGGTGATACTGATAAGTAAAGTGATCAATTGTTTCGACTGCCTTGTTTATATGTTAACAGATTTACTTTGAAGCAGTCCTTGGTATCAATGGAGAAAAGGTTCTCACTGAAGCAAGCACTCAATTTGTTCCAAGGTATCATCAAGATTCTCTATTACAGTATCGATAAAAAAAACTCGTACAAAAAGAACAAACTTGAATTACATATTAAGATGCTGATTAACGACAGAAAAGTGCAGATACATTAATGTAATATGTTTCAAATAAATGGAAAAGTTACCTCTAGAGAAGAGAGCACAGATGCAGGTACTTCAGCCAAGTCCTTCAGATTTCTCTCTGGTAGAATAACTCTCTTGATACCATGACGATGTGCTGCTAGTATCTACCCCATTAACATATAAGAAGGAAGTTGAAAATAATGGGAAGCAAATGCATTGCCAGTCAGTCGTTTGTTATTGCACATTCTTAACAAAAAGATTAGATTTGGCCAAAGATGAGGAGATTATTATTGATAAACACGTTATTCTCTCTCTTGAAGAAACAAAACTAAAACTAGAACTTGATAGACTAGTGCATGAAATAAACGCACCTTATCCTTGATACCACCGACAGGTAACACAAGACCCCTCAACGTCATTTCTCCAGTCATTGCAGTATCTGCTCTCACACATTTCTGAGTAAACAAAGAAACCAATGCTGTTACAAGGGTCACACCGGCTGATGGTCCATCCTTCGGTACAGCTCCAGCTGGAAAATGTATATGGATATCTCTACCCTGCAGCAGATTAGTGTCCCCAGCAGCTGCCAACTTGAGATCTGCCGCCCTGGCTCTTACCTGAAAAATAGGAATCACATTAAAATAAAACCCTTAAAAGAATATAGATTTTTAAATTATTATGTTTGGGTTATTGTGCAATCACAACCACATAAGAAACTAACGCAAAATTAATGGCAAAGAACAGATGAGAGAAAATCAACAACAGCTTTCATATGATGTCTGTTTATGGAATCAAGAAAAAGTAAACTTTCAAAGCATTCTGGTTGTGTTGAGGGATTAGGTCGCAATTTGTACATAACAGTCATGAACATAAGCCAATAGATTTTATATACCCATAACAGCAGTAATTTAGGTAGCAACCTCTAAATCACCTGCAGCATTCATGTTGATGAATTTTAAATCAGATAAATGTAATATGTGATCCAGAAAAACATACCCATGTCAATGCTATTTGTGCGGATTCTTTAATAACATCACCAAGTTGCCCGGTAAGATGTAATTCACCATTTCCAACCATTGCAGTAGCCTCCACAAACTGAACCTCTCCTCCAAAAGTGGTCCAAACAAGCCCAACAGATACTCCCGGAGTGGCAACACGATCTGCAGCTTCTTGGTCATCAAACCTAGGAGGCTGCATTAGAGGGTATAACCATCCTTAAGATTGTGAAAGAATACAAACTCAACCTACTGTCAGCATAATCTTACTCAAGTCTTTGGACCACATCATACATGAAGAGTTTTATGCCAAAGTAGCAGGAAAGGAAAAACTCAAAACCAAAAATATTTTTTGAACACATTAAGATGGAAGAAAAAGTGAATATCATGATAAAAAAGTTCATATGAGGAACCAATACCCCCAATACTTTTTCCAGCATAGCCTCATCAACAACCAAAAGAGAGGAAATTTGGAATGTATTTGATATCTCATGATTATTTACACCCATTGGAAGGACTTCCATTTCCATCTCAGCTCCCTCAGCAAGCCTATTATCCAGCAGTGGAGAAGATAGTTTTTGAACATCTTTGCTAACTGAGACAGCCTGTTCTTGCTCAGCAACTTTTACAGCAGCAGCACGAGCCAAGGCAGACAAGTTCCTCTCGAGATTCCGGACACCAGCTTCCCTGGTGTACCTCTGAATGACAAGTTTAACCATGGCCTACCACGATAAAAATGCATTAAGATAAGCTTACCCAATATAACTTGTTGGACTGCAAAGAAATAAATAAGATGAATGTACATTACATTTAACTAAATGCTTATATTCTGATAAAGCTAGCTTTTCTATCTTGATCTTAGTGACAACTCAATCTAAATTCTAAACAAAAGAGTTAAAGAAATAGATAACACTGCATTTTGATAGATGATGAAAATGAAAGAGCATAAACATCTCCCACAGAGATAATATTATATGGACTATGGTGACCTTAGCCTTCAAAATAAGATGGCAAGGACGTTCATACTTGATGTTAGTCTTTGTAATCGTTTATTCAACCTGAGGTCATAGGGATGCAAAGACCAGCTGACAGGTTTTTAAAAATATTTCAATGCTCAAAGGGAGCCATGACAACAGATTTAATGAACTTAAGAGTGATAAGGCACCCAATGTTATCAAGTACAGAAGCACAAGCCTCAAAAGAAAAGATAGATACGTGAGAAATACCTCTGGAATTTGAAGGTACTCAGAACTCAATCCATGCTGATCCAAGACTCGTGGAATTAAATGTTGCATAGCTATTTTGAGCTTTTCTTCTGCTGTATATCCAGGCAGCTCAATGACTTCCATCCTGTCCAAGAGTGGAGGAGGAATAGGCTGCGCCCGATTTGCAGTAGCCACAAAAATCACCTTTGAAAGGTCATATGGCACATTCAAATAGCTATTCAACCTCAGTTAAAGACCACAAACTCAGCTTACTCATGAAATGGTTTTAGCCATGGAGATGCAAATACACATGTAAAATTAATGACAATGTCACAATCCAAAAAAAAGTAAATGAATGAATGTTAAATAAACCTTCAAGTAAAACAACAAAGCATTTTATTTGAGGATTTACTAATAAAGGATCAATAAAGTTAATGTTGGTTTGTGCAAGCCAAAGTTCACCATGATAATCTAGGCATAGAGGACAGTCGGATACTGATCATTGAAAGATTTATTCTGCTCCGGATCGAGAACCTCTAGTAGAGCTGAAGCTGGATCACCACGCACATCAGAACCTGTCTTGTCAATCTCATCCAATAGCATGACTGGGTTGCAAACACCTACTCTCTAGAAGCCATACAAAACATAATAACAATAAGACCAATAATCATTGACATATAATATAAATCCAAAGATGATGATGAGAATCTTTAATTCATGGGGAATTCAGTTCTCCAAATTTAGATTTTCACCCTAAGATAAATTTAATACTGCAATCGACAAACTTAAATTGTCGTTCAGTTATAAATGACATTTTCAGGTTTAATGTATTACATGTTGCCACATACTTGACACGGTAATGCACAGGATTACTATACCAACAGTAAGGTATAGAAAGCTGCTGTGGAGCACACCATAAAAGCTGAATACGTCAAAATCTAGCATATTTAAGAGTGTAAAATGACCATTGATCAAATAAAAACAGCTTATGCAATTGAAGAGGCAATACAGTCTAAATATCATTTAATGAGAAAATAGAACAATTAACATTTCTCAAGATAAATAAACTGCTAAATAGTGTCTCGCTGAAACAAATCTAGACCTGAAATGAATAGTCTTAGTCAGTTCACAGTTTAGGGTGAACAGAATTCTGTAACCAGTACACAATATAGCAGAACACGAAACCTAGAATCACATTATAATCCAAGACATCCATTTTACCTTTAGCCCATCAATAAGACGCCCAGGCATACTTCCAATATATGTTCTCCTATGCCCGCGAATATCAGCCTCATCCTTGACACCACCCAAAGATATGCGTACAAATTTTCTTCCCAAAGCAGCAGCAATCGATGATGCTAATGACGTTTTACCAACACCCGGTGGGCCAACAAAGCACAGAACTGGACCCCTTGCATCTGGCTTAAGCTGAGTGCAATAATTCAAACCAAATGAACATATATAGAACCAAAAGTCACAGAAACAATAATATAGATAATTGATTAACCTTCCGAACAGCTAGATATTCGATTATCCGTTGCTTGACCTTGACTAAACCATAATGATCACTGTCCAGACGGTCTTTTGCAGCCTTCAGGTCCAGTTCCTGTTTTTCACTGGGCTTCTGCCAAGGTAAATCAGCAAGAAGCTCCAAGTAGACTCGTGAACTATTGTATCCAGGTTGTTGCGGTTGCATTTTCTTAAGCCTCCTGAAATGAGAATAATAGAAAACCTTGTTCAAAATCATATCCAATTTAAATAGAGTACAAGAAGTTTGGATCACATAACTTCTACAAGAATACAAGAGAAAACAAGGAAAGGAAATGATACGGTCACCAACACATTAAACATTGAAATATGCCTCCATGGATATAGAAAGCTACTGTTTTGATTTGAGATATTCTTAGAAGAATCACAAAATTTGCTATTTACACTTTTCTCTCAAATTATTTTACCTCAATTCCCTCTGTGCATGCTTCCATATATTTGAAGGCATCCCGGCACTCTGCATCTTTCTTTCCAAGGCAACTAAATCATCCTCATCCTCATCATTGTCTCCAAGCTCCTCTTTTATAGCCCTCATCTGGAATATATTTCAAATGTCAAATGAATGAGCATGAAAAACTTAGAAAATAACAAATATACGTGCCAAAAAAAAAGAACTAAAGTTTTTCCAGCAGCAAATATAGCTCCAAATATTAGACATGAGAAACCACCAAAAATATATCTTTACAGGTGGACCATTTCCACCCTTACTTATTCTATACAAATGGCTAGAAAATAACAAACCAGAAATTACTAATTTATACATAACTGCAAAAATCCTGTAGCACCCTTTACTTTCCACTCCCTAAAAACTTCAGTTGAGGAAACCTAACCTGTTGTCGCAAAAGAAACTCCTTCTGTGATTTTGACAATTGCCCTTCAACCTTTTGTGTAATCTTCTCAGCTACACGTATAGACTGCAAAAATAATATATTAAACTGGAGAAAGTCAAGAAGAAGAATTAAATTGACAATGTTAACCATTAGTAAATAGCTTGCCTGCAAATGCCTGTCAACTAACTCGGTAGCTTTTGAAAGCCTTACTTTAGGGTCAACAGAATCCAACATAGAGAGCTGCTCTTCAAGACTAATCTCAAAGCTAGCAACAAATATATCAGCCAAATTGTGAAGAGGAAGTGTCTCCAAAAGAACTTTTATCCTTCCACCAGTTTTTTGTTTCTACAAGCAGAACAAGAACATGAATTATCACTAGAATATAAAACAAGAACATAGCCAAGTTTTCAAACACGAGAACTAACAATCTTTATGAGCTTCATGACATAGGTCATAGCTAATTATAAGTAAAAGAATAGTCTAAATAATCTACCTGCTCAAGAACAGAAATAAGCTCCATTGCAGTTGCTTTGAACTGGCGAGACAATGTTACAAATTCTGGATCTTGCTCAACTTGCTCCATCTCTAAGAAAAATTAAAGGTTTGAATAAACTTATAAAAGACAACTAAGGGCTAAATAACATCACCATTCCAATGTTATTGGAAAAAAAAACAGCTGGTGACTGGAAAATCAGCAGAATATTGTCTAGCATAATAAAATGGTTGCATCCAAAGTTAATTCTAGCCAAAGACCATAGTCCATGATATTTCCTTTGGTACTAGTAGAGACTGCAAGTCTTGTGATACTAACTTATTATATTTTTAATATTAAGCAACAGAAAGAACACTATACTTATATGTTAGTGATTCTGCTTACAGAAGAAAGAACGTGATACCAACTTACCGGCCTTAGTCATCTCGAGTGGAGATATCTTTGCAGTGTAGTAAGGCCCTCGTGTGCTAAGTTCCTCTACATTGAATCTGCATAAACCTTCAAGGACCACAATGTATGTGATCCTCCCACTCGGTTTCTCCACTCCTCTTGAAAGATGCAAAGCACGTGCAGCAACACCCCTGGGATATATGTAGGTATCATGAGCAAGGTATTGAAGATTCACATAAGAAAAATATAGACAGGCTTAATGCAACAATATCTGAAAGCGAGTTGATTGATTGAAAGTACCTTTTATGCCAATGTATAACTTCAGGGTGGCTTTTCCAATCAACCTTGTAAGCATCTGATGTGCTAATATGAACTTTTGAGCTCCGCTCTCCGGATTCAGTTCCTACACCTAAAATAACGTTTAAATCTTTTTTAGAAAACCATACACAATCTTCTTGTTGGCAAAACAAGTCCACAAACAACAACCTTGAGATAACACAGAATCCATTGAAGTCATCTCAGCAGCATCTCGAACAGGAAGAATCCCAATTAATCCTTTCTCTTCTCGCTGCCACAATTCTTGCTCCACCAATTTCACACTGAAATGGTCAAACTACTTTATTATCTAATAACAAATAACAATCTGATCCGCAATTGTACCAGCTCCATTGTCATTATTCAGATTAAATAAACAGAACATCACATAAAACCCAACGTTTGAAAAATGATCACTCAATTACAATTCAGTAAATAACTTGAATTTCCATGAACTGATAGTGAGGAGTTAAAAATAAGTTCCAATTAGAAGACTCGAAAACTTTAAAAGATGCGTTAGTTTAACGGGAAAAAATAAAGCAGATGAAAATAAAGCCTGGTAATACTATGGCACATAACAAGTCAATGAACGCTCAAAAAAACTATTTTTTTTCTCATTTTCAAGAAAGAGAGAAGCACAGAAACGATCCTAATTCCAAATTTTGAATCAATATAAAAATCCCCCATTTTCGATTTCCATGGAAACAAACAAGAGAAAGATGAATCGGCAGTTGTTAATAAAGTTTAGTCAAAAATCCAAATGAAAACAGGGGAGGAGAAGGAAACCTGGTCTGTGAAGTGCAGCGAATCCGAATAAAGGCGCCAGGCAATAAAACTTTGTTTCGGAATGGAAGAATCGCTAAACGACCCGGCAGCTCCACCGATTCCGCCATTTTTTAAAGCCTTCGTTTTCTCAGAGGACAAATAGAATAAAAAGAAACCAGAAGGAAAGAGAGACTACCAAATTGTTCATCTTGATATTTAAATAGGAAAAAAAAAAAAACATTAAAAAGATGGTAATGAACCAGGTAAAAACAGCTAATATATATGGTTAAAGTATTAAAATGGTAACTAAACTTTATTTAAAATTTTAAAATGGTAATTAAACTTTCAAAACTTATAAAATGATAATTAAACTTTATATTTTGATATATAATAGTAATCTATTTTTTATAAAAATTTATATAATAATATATTTAATTATTTATATTTATATATTTAATGAATTTAATCCTAATTTAAAAATAGGATGAGTCTACCACGTGCGTCTAACATTGCTGAACACCACTAATGATGAACACCGCTGAACACTATTAAATTAATTAATAAAAATTAAAAATTTCAAGAACTAAACATATAATTTTAAATTATTTAAAATAAATTTTGAATAAATTATATATATTATATTTTAATGTTTTAAAATAATTTATTTAAATTATTTTTAATTTAAAAATAAAAAATATTAAATCTAAAATCTGAAACCCTAAACTCAACTAAAAATATAAAACGTTAAATCTTAAAATCCAAAACCCTAAATCATAAACTTTAAACTCTAAAATAATAAAACCATAAAATACTAAACAACAAAAAAATACCATAACCTAAATCATAAATAGAAAATTTAAATCTCTAAAAAGTATAAACCCTAAACTTAAACTCTAAAATTAGTTTAAGACTTATTAGATATAGGGGTTTTGGATATTTTAGGGTTTAAGGTTTAGGGTTTAAATTTAGTGTTTATGGTTTAGTATTTTTAGAGTTTTTGATTTTAGGATTTAGATTTAGGATTTTGAGATTTTATATTTTAGGGTTTAAATTTAGTGTTTAGTGTTTAATATTTTTAGGGGTTTTGATTTTAGGTTTTAGATTTAGGGTTTTAAGATTTTATATTTTAGGGTTTAGAGTTTAATGTTTAGTGATTTAAGTTTTAGATTTTGGTTTTAGGGTTTAGAGTTTAGGATTTTTTATTTTTAAAATTAATTTAAATTATTATTTTATTTAATTATTTAAAAAATAAAATAATATATAAAATAATTTAATAAAAAAATTATTTTAAATAATTTATAATTATATTTTGAGTCCTTAAAACTTTTAATCTTTATTAATTAGTTTAATAATGTTCAGCGGTGTTCATCGTTAATAATGTTTAGCGGTATTCGACGCCCGTCGTAGAATTTTCCTTAAAAATATCACTAAATTTAACTCTTATTAAGCTCTTAACAACAAATATCAATCTTAATTTCTACTCATATCTTATTAAGTCACCATGAAGATGATGTATTGAGTTTACGGCTTCCTTTCTTTAATGCTTTTGAAACATATCCTAACCATTGCACATGGGCTTATAGTGTTTCTAATAAGAAAATATATAATTATTAAATGAATTATACCAGCTTATTAATCTTGGAACCAAATATAAAAAAAAAAGTCTACGATCGTTAAAACGATCATTATTTAAAGGTAAAATTACTGATTTGAACCGATAATTGCATAAATAATGGTAGGATTCGAAATCATGTCAATTATGATCGATAACGGTCGTAATTTAACGGTTAATGATTAAGAGCGACAATAACGGTGCATTATTCTCGTTATTTCAAAAATTCCTCAAAAAATAAGAATCATCAATCAAATTTTATCCCAAAAATTCAAAAATTCAAAAAAAATATAAATAAATTTATTATATTTATATTTATTATGATTTATAATATATTGTAAGAGTTTACAAAAAATCATGACCACAAATATTTTTAAAATCCCTGCTTGGAACCAGTATCATAGCTTGACATTGCAAATTATGTACAATATTTCACAAAAAGGAACTAATGTTGATATTTGATTTGGACTATGAATAATGCTTGAATCCCACATTCACTTTATATTTATAGGCGACACGGAGCATTTCAATCAATTTAAAATTTATTTGAATTTTAAATGTGTAACTGATTAGATTTGATATCAAATTTAATTAAATATCCAATATTTGATTGGATATTATATGTTATTAGATTTAAAATTTAAATCATATTTTATCTAATTTTTGAACGAATTTACCCCTATTTTCAACCTATAAATTTCTCCTTTTATTTTTTACATCATCAGCGAGAAAAGCATTTGGATTCCTTTTTGAGATTTGAAAGCTTCTTTGTTGAGTTCGATTATTTTATTTCACTAGAGTTCTACCTGTGTAAACAGATCAGTCAAGCATATCAATAGATTATCTTCAATATCAACATTGGTTTTATAATTTGGATAATATTCGAGCAGTGGTTCACGGGATGGGACACAAAAATAAAGTGCCTAACAAAATAAGAAAAAGAATTGAAACATGATTGAAGTTGATAAGCATTGTTGCTGAAAATTTTAAATACAAACATATAACACTCAACAAGATATCATAAAACTATTATGATAACCAAGGATCTCAAAGTATCATATCACAGATAACAAATGAAACGGTTATGGGTAGGGATTTAAAAAATATTCGCAGTCGTGTTTTCGTTCGCATCGCATTTATTACGGACATAACGATTGTTATTGTAGTATTTGCAGGAGTTGTGGTTGTGAATTTTTTTTAGAACGCACACAACTTATTGTAAATCATGATATATATATATATATAATCCCCTTGACTCGGGTTAGGAGGAAGGAGTATTATTACTACATTTAGCTTGTTATTTTATTACAAACATGTCAATTTTCGAGTTCATTTAAAACTTTTATCTTATAACTTATTTTATTGTCTATCTTTTAGTTATCAATATCATATAAGCATATAAACTTATTTAGGCAAGTGACTCTATTTGATCTAGCATATTATTGGAATCCTACATATCATGTAATTATATTAATCAATCAATTCAAGATAAATTCAACAAGTTCATGTCATGAAACAAGCCTATCATTCGAATCATATCCCATTTAAGAACTATTTTCTTTCACTTAAGCAAATCTTATAATCATGCAATAATCGAGATAATAAGTTATCACTTAGGCCTTACTTAAGATACAAACGAACAAATTTGATATTTCTTATGATTTAAACAATTTAAATGGTCATTCTTAGAAAACAACATATTTGACATGTTTCGATACATTTAACCATGCAAACAAATAAACACATAGCAAATTCTTCAACCATGACATAATGCATATTAAATAGATACCTATTAAATTAATTATCATTCTTTCCTATCAAACCATTCGATATTAAGCAAGCATATCACTAATCTTATATAGATCTAACACATAATTTCAATAACATCCTAATCACTAACAATCAAATGACAAGTCATAACAATCATATTAACATGATAGATGGATAGATAGATAGATATACAAACCATGTACCAACATAGAATTTTATACAAGCCATATGAAAGTGTCAAAATGCATGATGACTAAGATATATACACAAGTTAACCACCACTAAGAGATCACAAAATAACAAAAATCATATATGTTTGTGCTTGTGATGCTTCCTTGCTTAATCTTAACTCTGGAGCAAGCTAACGATCGATATAACATGGAATTTTGGGGAAGAAAAAAAGAGAGTGATAAGTACTTAAAGTACTTAGTGAGGCAATTAGCTTATTAACTTAGTTTCATTTCTATTTAAAGTAAGCTACCCTATTTCAATTCATTACATCACTTCAATAAGGATCTTTTCATTTCAAGTATGCTAGACAAGTTCATAATTTTCCAACAAATAGTTCATCTACTCACTATAAAATAACATCATATATATCGTTTAAATTCCAATCCAAATCATATACACATAACAAGATAATATGTATATTCAATTACATTTAAACAAGGCATGTAATCACATTTGATGTTAACATACTAAGCAAGTTATATAATCTAATAATTTCCAACATGATAATCATTCATTTACCTTTAAATTACATCATATGCAACATATACTTATCAATCCAAAACAAGGGTACATGTATGATAGCATATAACACTAATTATACTTGTCATTTTCATTTCTATTTCAAGCATGTGAACACATCAAGGGACTCAATAATTTCCAGCATGTATATGTAAAACCAAAATTGATTTTGATATAACAATTATGTATAAGGACTATTTTGTAATAATTTTTTAAATCCCTAAGTCAAACTTTTTATTTCAAGTCAAACTAAGAACTCTGAAATAAATTTTCTAAATGTTTTGATACGAGAGTATCGATACCTTTTGAACCGGTATCGATACCGATCTGCATTTTTAAAGCATTGTTCTTGAAACTAAGAACATGTATCGAAACATGGTTCGATACCAATACCTTACTACCAATGCTTGTTTCGAATCACGTATCGAACCACTTCGAGTATTTTAATTATTTTTAAAATCATTTAAAATTATGACTCATGGTATCGGATACCCCCTTTAATTCCCAACGGCTATTTTAGCATTTAATGAGTTGACCGTTGGTGGCAGTTAAATCTTTAAAAGATGGTTGAGATGTTTCGAAACATGGTTCGATATCGACCATTACAGTGTACTAATGGCATCGATACCTGGTTCGATACGCCCCCTATTAAATGCACAATGTCTCTTTCTTTTTATAGGCTGTTTCGAAACAGGTTCTTCGTGTTTCGATACCGGTGTCTGCAAAAGTGCATTTATGGTGGGAAGATGAGGTCCCAACAACCACAACGGTTAGAAATCAATGAGGAGGTATAAAATGAAGCAATTCAAGCAACATTAACGATTATTGAACCTCAAGCAACATCCAAGCAATTAAATCCAACTCCCAAGCACTTTCATTGAAAATCTTGACTCTCATCTCTTGTACTTCAATTTGAATCTTTGTAATTGAGTTTGGGGAGAGTGATTCTGTATTTGGGGAATATATTTCTTGTGAGATAATTCATTTAGCCCATTCTTATCTCTTGTATTTCTTTGTTAGGTCCAAGTCAATTTTGGGTAGAAAATTGGCTTGATTGTAAAGGTTATCCCTTGAACCTAGAAAAAGGTTGAATTCATAGTGAATTGGTTTCAAAATCCTTAGTGGGAGCTAAGCTAGTGGATGTAGAGCTTGTTCGAAGCTTGAACCACTATAAATCTCTTGTTCTTCAAATTTTCATTTTTACCGAAAATTTTCAATGATAAATTTTTAATTGCCAATTCACCCCCCTCTTGGCCAACTATCAAGATCAATCAACTCAACAATTGGTATCAGAGCTAGATCTTTGAAGGGATTCACCTCCACCAAATAAGATCCAAAGATTGTTGATCACTTTTTCAAGTCAAGTCAAATGGCCTCCACCTCCGGAACATGGAATGAATCTCACTCCACCACCAAACCTCCATTCTTCAACGGTGACAACTACCCGTATTGGAAGAATAGAATGAGTATCTTCATCAACTCCAACGATTATATCCTTTGGGATATATCCCTCAATTCTAATGAAGATGGAAGAAGATAGACAAGTACCGAAGAAGAGGAACGAGATGACCGATGAAGAGCGTAGAAGGATGTCTACAAACGACAAAGCTCTATATATTCTCTTTTGTGCTCTTGGTCCCGACATCTACTCAAAGATGTCATCTTGCACAAGTGTTAAAGAAGTATGAGACTCTTTGGAGACTACATATGAGGGCACCAATGATGTCAAAGAGACTAAGATAGGTCTTCTCAATCTTAGCAATGAGAACTTCAAGATGGAGCCGGATGAATATGTCACCAAGATGTTTGATCGGTTTTCCGTCATTGTGAATGGTCTCAAGAGCTTTGGTGAGATCATACCGGAAGATAAGCTTGTGAGGAAGCTCATCTACTCTTTTCCTGAGTCTTGGGATAGCAAGAGAACGGCTATCATAGAAGCAAAAGACCTCAAGACTCTCAAGCTTGATGCTCTTATGGGATCTCTTCTCACCCATGAGATCATGAAGAAAGGAAGAGAAAATTAAAAGAAGAAGGAAGAAGTGAAGCTAGAGAAAAGAGAAGTTGAAAAGAAAAAGCAAGGAATTACTCTCAAGACTTCATCCTTACAAGAAGAGGTGGATACAAGTGAAGAAGAAGAGCTAGAAGAATTGGCTATGGTGGCAAAAAAATTCACTAGGCTCATGAGATCTAATCGGAATAGGAGATTCCAAAGAAAGAAGGAATTCAAAGGAAAGGGCAAAAAAGATGAGAAAGACCAAATCATTTGCTATGAGTGCAAGAAGCCCGGTCACATTAGGACCAATTACCCACAATACAAAAGGAAGGGTTTTGAGAAGAGGAAGAAACAAAAGGCTCACGTTGCCACATGGAGTGATGATGAGTCAACATCCGATGAGGACAATGAAGTAGCCAATTTATGTCTCATGGCTCTTGATGAGCCCAAGGTAACCCTTGAACCCTTTTGCAATGATCTTACATATCATGAATTATATGATGCTTATGATTAATTGAAAGATGTTTATGATGAGTTGGTTTTGAAGTTCAAAGAATCAATTTTGAAAAGCAAGAAAACCATTTCCGATTTAGAAAAGAAAAATGATTCTTTGAAAAAAACGATTTTAGATTTGGAAGAAAAGGTTGTTACTTTAAATGATGATTTAAAGTTCTTTCAAAACGAAAATGTGGATTTAAACAACCTTATTTCTAGCTTGAGTGAGAATCACCATAAAGTGGTGAATGAGCTCAAAGAACAAATTAAAGTGGTTGGTAATTCAACTTTTGAAAAATGAAGCTCTTCAAAACCCAACCATGTGAAAAAGAATTTTTATGGCCACAAACAAAGAGGTTTTCAAAGGCATACTAGATATAGAAAAATTAGGAGTGTGTGGGTTCCTAAGGAACTCATTGTTTCTAATAATATTAAAGCCATTGCATCTTGGATTCCTAAGGGAACCAAGCTTTTGGGAACTAACTCTCATGGACCCAAAATAATTTGGGTACCAAAAGTAAAAAACTAAATCTTTGTTTGTAGGTTGAGCATTGCTTAAAGGCCAAAGCTTCAAGTGAAAACATGTGATACCTTGATAGTGGATGCTCAAGGCATATGATCGGAGACAAGGGACGATTTAAGGAGTTAGAGCTCAAAAGTGGTGGAGTAGTGACTTTTGGTGACAACTCCAAAGGCCAAATTGAGGGTATTGACTCTATTGGTAATCACTCCTCTATTCTTATTGAAAATATCTTACTTGTTAATGGTCTAAAGCATAATTTGTTGAGCATTAATCAATTATTTGATAAAGGGTTCTATGTTTATTTTGATAAAAGTGGTTGCAAAATAATAGACATAGAATCTAATAAAACAATGCTCATAGATCATCGCAAAGGAAATATTTATATGGTGCATCTAGATGACATAAATCTATTTCATGCATGCTTGGTAACTAGTGATGAAAATGATGCTTGGTTATGGCATAGGAAACTAGGACATGCTAGCATAAGTGTTTTAGAGAAACTAGCCTCCCAAAATCTAGTTAGAGGTTTACCTAAGCTCAAGTTCTCCTTAGATAAAACTTGTGATGCATGTGCTAAGGGTAAACAAAAGAGAGTTTCTTTTAAGTCCATTAATGATGTTTCAACTAGTAAAGTATTACAATTGATCCATATGGATCTTTTTGGACCTATTAGGACAACTAGCTTGGGTAGGAAATCATATGCATTTGTTATTGTTGATGATTACTCTAGATATACTTGGATTCTATTTTTAAGTGCCAAAGATGAAGCCTTAGAAAAATTCATCACATTTTCAAATATTTCTCAAAATGATCTTGATTAAAGAATTTCTCATATTAGAAGTGATCATAGTACCGAATTTCAAAATTTAGGTTTTGAGAATTTTTGTAATGAAAATGGGATTAGCCACAATTTTTTGGCTCCTCGCACTCCTCAATAAAATGGGGTAGTTGAGAGGAAAAATATAACTTTAGAAGAAATGGCTAGGACCATGTTTTGTGAAAACAATTTACCTAAGTATTTTTAGGCAGAAGCCACAAACACCTCTTGTTACATTATTAATCAAATAATGATTAGGCCAATTTTGAAAAAGACTCCTTATGAGATTTTAAAATCCAAAAAGCCTAACATTAGCTATTTTCACCCTTTTGGGTGCAAGTGTTTTGTTTTAAACAATGAAAAAGATAATTTAGGTAAATTTGATGCAAAAAGTGATAAAGCTATTTTTCTTGGTTATTCTCAACATTCAAAGGCTTATCGTGTTTTTAACAAAAGAACCTTAGTTGTAGAAGAGTCTACACATGTGGTTTTCGATGATAACCTTCTTCCTAGGAAGGATTCTTGTGATGATGATGATGTAGGAATCATTGAAACCATTGATGATGGACAAGCATCAAAGGTGGATGAGGTTCCAACCAATGAGGAAACACAAGATCCTCCAATAGAAGCTTTAGGAGATGTAACGCTTGAAGAAAGGGAGGTGAGCTACCCAAGGGAGTTCAACTATGTCAAAAGTGGTGAAATCTTGGGTGATCCATCCAAGGGGGTAACTACTCATTCTTCTCTTAGATTAATGAACCATATTACTTTTATCTCATGCATAGAGCCTAAAAATATCAATGAAGCTTTAGATGATGATTTTTGGATATTGGCTATGCAAGAAGAGTTAAACCAATTTGAGAGAAGTAATGTATGGACATTAGTTGATAGGCCTAGTAATAAGTCTACTATAGGAACTAAATGGGTTTTTAGGAACAAACTAGATGAGAGTGGTAACATTGTAAGAAATAAAGCTAGATTAGTTGCTCAAGGTTACACTCAAGAAGAGGGAATAGATTTCGATGAAACTTATGCATCCGTAGCTAGAATGGAAGCTATTAGGATGTTATTTGCATTTGCATGTTATCATGATTTCAAGCTTTTTCAAATGGATGTCAAAAGTGCCTTTTTAAATGGTTTTATAAATGAAGAAGTGTATGTTGAACAACCACCGGGTTTTGAGGATCCAAAATTTCCAAACCATGTGCTTAAATTAAAAAAAGCTTTATATGGTTTGAAACAAGCTCCTATAGCTTGGTATGAAAGACTTTTAAATTTTTTTTAATTGAAAAAGGTTTTGAAAAAGGAAAGGTGGACACTACACTTTTTATAAAAAGGTTTAAAAATGACATCTTAGTAGTTCAAATTTATGTTGATAATATTATTTTTGGATCTATTAATGAATGTTATTGTCAAGAGTTTTCTAAGCTAATGCAATGTGAATTCGAGATGAGCGTGATGGGGGAGCTCTCATTCTTTTTGGGACTCCAAATCAAGCAAACGAAGGATGGCACCTTCATCAATCAAGCTAAATACATCAAGGATATTCTCAAGAAGTTTGACTTGGAGAATGTGAAACCTCAAGCCACTCCTATGAGCTCATCAACTAAGCTTGACAAAGATGAAAGAGGTAAGTGTGTTGATTCTAAATTGTATAGATCAATGATAGTATCTTTGCTTTACCTTACCGCAAGTAGACCGGATATTATGTTTAGTGTTTGCTTGTGTGCTAGGTTTCAAGCTAGCCCTAGAGAATCACACTTAGTAGCCATTAAGAGAATTTTTAGGTACCTTAGAGACACACCTTGTTTAGGTCTTTGGTATCCTAAAGCTTCTTCCTTTAGTCTTCATGCTTATTCGGATGCGGATTATGGAAGTTGTAAGATAGATAGGAAAAATTCTTCCGGAACATGTCAATTCCTAGGTAGTATGCTCATATCTTGGTTCTCTAAGAAATAAAATAGTGTAGCTTTATCTACCACCGAAGCGGAGTACATATCTTTAGGGAGTTGTTGTGCTCAAGTCCTTTGGATGAAGCAATAACTTTTAGATTATGGCATTAAGGTAGAAACTATACCTCTAAAATGTGATAATACAAGTGCCATATGTCTTACTAAGAACCCCATTCAACACTCTAGAACCAAACATATAGAAATTAAACATCACTTCATTAGAGATAATGTGTCTAAAAATGATGTTGTTTTAGAGTTTGTTGACACCTTAAATCAATTAGCGGACATCTTTACTAAACCTTTAGACAAAGAGCGTTATTAGACACTTAGGAGAGAGTTAGGTCTAACTAGCCTATCTTGACCTCTTATGTCTTATTTTTTATGCAAAATTTGCTTGAATCTTGATTGAAATCATGTCTATGTTGTTTTGCATCTTATTGCTTCTATGCATGTTGCTAGGGGGAGTATGAACTTGTTTATGTACTATAATCATGTCATAACATCATTTGCATGCTTCTAGGGACTTTAGAGACTCATTTCTAGTACTTTAGAAGCCTAAAATGCAAAGCTCGCTAAGCGGTATCGATACAGCTAGCACCTGTTTCGATACCTGTTCATCGTGTTCATTTGGGTAGTTTCTGGGAAGAACTGGTATCGATATCAGGTTCGATACCAGGGTTTCGGTACTAGCATCGAAACAGGCTGTTTCGATACCTGTTCCAATACACGTGGCAGCAGATTGCTTTAAAACACCCCAAACCTAATTTTAATCAAATTAAAACTTACCCAAACAAACGCTCTGAAACCCTAGCCGACCTTCCCTATATATTCCTTTCAAATCCATCAATTTTCACCACAAATTCAACGTTTTTCTTTGGGGATTCTATTCAACACATCAAAGTCAAGATCATATCAACAATTGGTGCTTCAAAAACCAAAAATTCTTCATAATCCATAATCAAAGTAATTTTCGAAAAACCTTATTTTCGTTGATTTTTAGAATGTTAAAAATTAGATTTTAAATGAATTATTGATGCTTATTGTATGGGTTTTCATAATCCTACAATTTTTTTCAAAATCAATTTTTTTCATTCGAATATAAATTAATTTTGTCGTATTTTTTTCACTGGTTTTTCAAGCAATTTTCAAAATTCACAAATACCTTGAATTATAGATTAATAGGATTGAATTAGGTTGATAGAGCATACATGTTTTTATATACCTAATCTTAAAATTGTTTTTTAATCCTAGATCATGGCACCAAAGAAACGTTCTCGAACCGAGGCCGGAAGTACGTCATCTTCTCGTGCTTCCCGAGTGAACTTACCCGTGGTTTTCGAAAAAATTTTGGATGGACCCGGTAGGATTGACAACTTCAACACATTCCGCAATTACACGCTCAAGAAGGAGCAGTGTGTGGATGTGGATTTCATGACCCTCTACAAGTTTCCTTTCCGCTATTGTGACCAAATCGTTGATTGGAAGTTCTTGCCCTTTCTCACCCACTTCAGCAAGTTCTATTCAACCCTTGTTCTTATTTTTTATGCTAATGCTAAGTGCATTCTCTCGAAAGATAGGAGCAAAGTGGTTGCGATAGAATCCTATCTCATGGGTCGAACTTTTCGAATCGATGTTGGCACCTTTGTCGATGCCTTTAGTCTTGAAGATGTGGGCATTGATGATGAAGACTCCCTTGGTTATTTCACCGGTTCAGTTATATCTCTTGACGTCCACGATCGGTTCTTGCACCTCATTATCTCTTGGTGGATTCGTCCATCAAACGGTAAGTACTCCCAGATCCGTCAAGTAGATAATTTTTGGCTAAAGTGCTTTCCTGAAGCTCGACGCCCAAATCTAGCTCAAATTGTCTTCTCGGACATTGTGTGGCATATCAACAACCGTGCCACTCCTTTTTTCAAATCATTTCCTTATGCTTGTGTGCTAAGTTCTATCTTTATGCATTTGGGAATTGATTGCTCCTACGATAAGGTGGAATCGGTCAAAGAACCCATAGGCGAGACTTCTTTCAACCGTTCTCAGTTTCAGTATGTCTCTAATGGTGAATGGGTTAGAGGTGCTCCTCCTCCCCCTCCTCTCGTTGATCCGGAGCCTCTCCAACAAGTTGCACCAAACGCCGAGCTTATGGCTTTTCTCACTTCGAGGTTTGACAGTTTGGATGCTCGGTTTGACACCTTGGATGGAAGGTTTGATTCCATGACCACTCAATTCAATTCTCGTTTCGATTCCATGGATACGAGATTGACGGGTTTGGAAAATCAAAGCACTTCCATGAGGATCTCAATTGAAGCTCTTCGGTATATGCAAACCTCTTCCAATAAAGATAGAGATGACAATGAGGAAGAAGATGATGAGGATGGTGAGGATGATGATAATATGGGCGATGAGTGATCTTAGCCTTTTTCTATCGTTGCTTTGCTATGGCTTTCTTTAGGTCTAGTTATGTTTTTCTTTAGCATTATGTTGCATTTCATTTCATATTAGAACAATATGTATCTATGTTATTTCTTTTATGCTTTAAACTCTTTGTTGGATTTGGATATTTTATGCTATGGATTCTATTTTATTTAATGCTATGCTTGTTATAAATTGTGCCTTATATTGATTTTGATCTAACAAAAAGGGGGAGAAATATCTTGTTTTTAAGTTAAGGAACCATCTTTAAAATTTAAAGTTATGCACCTATTAAGGGGGAGTCCTTTTAAATGTTTTTTTTTCAAAGTTTTGGAACCTAAAATTGTGATTTTAAACTTAAAAATTTATAATGGTTTTGTTATATCAAAAAGGGGAGATTGTAAGACCAAAATTGATTTTGATATAACAATTATGTATAAAGACTATTTTGTAATAAATTTTTAAGTTCCTAAGTCAAACTTTTGTTTTGAAGTCAAACCAAGAACTTTGAAATAAATTTTCTAAGTGTTTCGATACGAGAGTATCGATACCTTTTGAACCGGTATCGATATCGATCTGTATTTTTAAAAGCATTGTTCTTGAAACTAAGAAAAGGTATCAAAACATGGTTCGATACCAATACCTTACTGCCAATGTCTGTTTCGAACCACGTATCGAACCACTTCGACTATTTTAATTATTTTTAAAATCATTTAAAATTATGACTTATGGTATCGATACCAGTATCGATACCCCCTTTAATTCCCAACGACTATTTTAGCATTTAATGAGTTGACCGTTGGTGGCAGTTAAATCTTTAAAAGATGGTTGAGATGTTTCGAAACATGGTTCGATACCGACCATTACAGTGTACTAATGGCATCGATACCTGGTTCGATACACCCCCTATTAAATGCACAATGTCTCTTTCTTTTTATAGGCTGTTTCGAAACAGATTCTTCGTGTTTCGATACCGGTGTCTACAGAAGTGCATTTATGGTGGGAAGATGAGGTCCTAACATCTTTATTTCAAGTCCCAACAACCACAATGGTTAAAAATCAATGAGGAGGTATAAAATGAAGCAATTCAAGCAACATTAACGATTATTGAACCTCAAGCAACATCCAAACAATTAAATCCAACTCCCAAGCACTTTCATTGAAAATCTTGACTCCCATCTCTTGTACTTCAATTTGATTCTTTGTAATTGAGTTTGGGGAGAGTGATTCTGTATTTGGGGCATATATTTCTTGTGAGAGAATTCATTTAGCCCATTCTTATCTCTTGTATTTCTTTGTGAGGTCCAAGTCAATTTTTGGTAGAAAATTGGCTTGATTGTAAAGGTTATCCCTTGAACCTAGAAAAAGGTTGAATTCATAGTGAATAGGTTTCAAAATCCTTAGTGGGAGCTAAGGTAGTGGATGTAGAGCTTATTCGAAGCTTGAACCACTATAAATCTCTTGTTCTTCAAATTTTTATTTTTACCGAAAATTTTCACCGACAAATTTTTAATTGCCAATTCACCACCCTCTTGGCCAACTATCAAGATCGATCATCTCAACAGTATATTATTAAAATACATTTCAACATTCAAATATTTTTTAGTTCTTTTAATCATGTTATACCTTGGAATTAGTAGGTCAAGGTAAATGAGTCATGTGTTATGGTGCCAAGCACCGGATCGTGTTAAGGTTTCCTTTACACCACATGTTAAAGTACATAAAGTATTATCATGATAAGGTGTCAGCTACACTAGAATATAAGGTAAACAAAGTACCACTCATATAACCATATCAAATGAGTTATAAACTGTAGGCATATCTTACTACCTAAATATACATATAAAATTAGTTTCACGGCAACAACATACCATAATCTTAATTCAAGTTACAAGCTTCATATCATTCTCAAACATATCATGTTATTAAGCAGGCAATTCAATTTTACAGTCAATACAAACAACTTCACTAAAACAATCTCATGTCAATTTATGTAGCATGCTTAATCTATTTGTGTTATAACAATCCACTCTTCCTCTTATTACCTCAATTACTAATAGGAATTAAGTCCATTTCACGCATAATTTATCAAACAATTTGTAATATCCGAATTTCGTCCAGGTACTCAATAATAAATAAGGCCAAATTAAATATTAAATATAAATATAATAAATAAATAACATTATATATAAAATAAATAAAAATTTTTTAAAAAGAAGAAGGGATAGAGTTAGAGTTGGTTATAGAGAGGGAGTTATAAATGATTTATGATTTTAAAAAAGAGAAAAAGGGGGCATTGAGGACGATAGGGGGAACGGCACTGGAATTCAAAAAAGAAACTGAAGAACAAAACAATCGGAGGTGGGATTTCAGTTTGAGGAGTATTATTGGAGAGTAGTAAAGCACGTTGGAGGTAAGTCTCACACTCTCCCTTTCTTGTTCCTTGGTGTTAATTTTGTGCTGGAATTATCATGTAAAAAGAAATGTTTTGTTAATTCTTTGTGTTCATGAGTGAAAAGGGTTTTTCAGTGAATGTTTAGGAAGCTTTCGGTAAGTCAGATTTAGAAATTGGGGTAGATGAAGTGGTTTCTCATGAATTCGGGTAGAATAGGTTGATGCTTGGGGTAAAATTGAGTGATTAAGAGTTAGTTTTGATGATTAGATATAAAAAAGATGAATTTTCGGTGAGTTTCAAGGATTTTTAAGGTTTCCAGCGAGTTCGCCGGTAATGGAAACTATCACCAGTGTCGGAAACGGTGTCGGAAAGGTGGTAGGAGTCTCGGAGACGGTGGCCGGAAAACTTGTTGTTGCGGTGGTTGGTGGTGGCGACATGGATTTGACGGCGGAGCGTATGGTGTTGAGAGGTCGTGTTCTTCATATTCATGAAGAACATGAAGAACATTCAAGATGTTCTTGATAAAATAGGGGGTTTTGATCCATTTGAGTGAGTGTTTTATGGGTTTTAGGTGTTAGGTTGAGAGGATTTCTGAGAGTGAGTCGGAACACCGAGTTGAAGGGATGAGCGTTTTGAACGAGTCAACTCGGAAGGTGGGTTTTATACCCTCCCAAAACGGCACCGTTTTGCCTAAGGAGGACCCACACATTTTGATCTGAGTCATCCCGGATCCGCGCATATCCGTATAAACAGGAAAATTGCTCCCGCAGTCCCCTTAACTTTGAAATGTATTTCATTCTGGTCCTTTTTTTCCAAATTAAGGACAGAAACGTTAATTTTCACTCAACTTAACCCTTAATTGAACTTAAATCGAACCCTAAATTCAAAATTTCATCAGAAGTAGACATTAATTAAGATTAATTTATTTTTTAAAAGATTAGAATCAATTTAATTAGATACTTAATTGAATTCAATTAAAGTTTTCTAAGTTTAAAATTAATTTAATCTTTAATTAAGTCTAATTGGCCCCTAAAATCGAACATTTGTCAATTTAATCCTTGCCTTTTATTTATGCCATGTAATTCCCCTTGTTAATTTAATTTTCCCACATGTTGTAATTCGAGCTTTTATCTCTTTAATAAAAGTAACTTAGCTCTTTTGTCATCTTTATTGCTCTTTTTAAATTGTTTTATTTAATTGCTTTATTTATTTATTTGTTTTGCTTACATGTTTTAAAAGCATATAGTTTATTTTTGTTTAGGGATCATTTAATTTACACTTAGATAATAAATAGAGCCTTTTTTAGGGTTAGACACTATAATTAATAATTAATTTTAAATAGTGAGATAATTGTAGTAACGAAGACATTTTAATCATATATCTCGGATACACTAAGTGGTCAGTATTTTGACGTAACATTATGTTGGCCAATAGTGTACTTTGGTATCGTATTCGACGTGTCATCGAAACATAAAAAATGGTAAATAAGTTAGGATTAGAATTAAATAAAATCAATTAAGTGAACAACTAGAAGCATCAATATTAATTGTTAATTTATTCGGTGTCTAGATGGTAGTGTCCAATCGTTCGGATGTTATCATAATACACTTGGTAAATTAATAATTTAATAGGGATTAAATATTTAACTAATGGAGCCTCGTAGGTTAACTTAAAATGAACAAGATAATAACCGGTCATGCATTTAAAACGTTTTGGGGAAAAATTTATATTTCTTTAAGTACGAGTTAAGGTTTCCTATCTAGAGGACGTCTTATTAAAATTCTTATTTAAAAGAAATATATTTTCTTATCCAAAAGAATATTCTCATTCGAACGATATTTATTTGACAATGACGGGGTTAAATTAATATTATTATTTGGAATACCAAAATGCCACGTGTAATTAATAAGGTACTGATCTCGGGCGCTCGTAAGGGTCGTCCTTACGCGTAACCGACTCCCGAACCCAAATGTTTTCTAAAAGAATCTCTGGTTTATTTTATGGTGTCCAATCTACCAAAGTGGCCAGTGGCAACTCCAAATCATTTTCAAATTAAATGTTTTAACACCACTTTGATTTTCAATATTTTTCAATTCATTTTCTAAAATTTAATTAATAGGTTTTTTTAATAAAATATGGTTTTCATAATTAACACTTAAAAGCAATAAATTCGATTTTCCAAAATTAACTCGCCAGACTATTTTTCACACATTTCGGTTTTAAAATGGTCGCAACAGCTTGGCGACTCCGCTGGGGACTATTTTTTAGGGTCAGACCTAATTATTAATTACACGTGGTATTTTGGTATTTTGAATATTGATATTAATAGAATTCATCATTGTCAAATGAATATCATTCAGATTAGGGTAGTATTTTCATTTGTGTGATATATCTGTCATTCATGCATAAGCTCTCGACCCGAGCTTTTACCCTTTGAGTGAGATTTAGATATTATCCGACGTGATGCTATCCAGCTCCGAGTTTCGGATTTATGTCTACTTCTGGTATATTAACCTTATGTGTCGTGAGGTATTCACATACGTTGTAAGGGACTATACTACCGAATCGATGTCTTATCGTCGCAGTAGGCGGTAACGACAGTTCGGGAAACCAGAGTCTAGATCTGAACCCACATGTGTAGAGTAGAAACCTACCCCTATTAGAGCCAGACAGGGACCATAAGATAAGGCGGTATGCTGCCGAAATGCCGCCAAATTAGGATTTCTTTGTTTAACTGCTCTTTGGTTATTTTTGTATAATATGATCTCTGGTTATTTTTTATGCAACATAAATTGTTCTCTGGTTATTTTTTGTAAGTTAATTTATTTTTGTTCAGATTATTAATTTACTATACTAACACCTTTTTGTGGTGTGTGTGTGAGTTCATATAGCATGCATTAGAGATATTGATTCATGAGTTAGTTGTATAGACAATAATCATAAACTAAAGGGTTTGATATATAAGTGGAAGACAACATGTCGGTCTGGATCATATTCGAGAAGATTCAGTACAAGATCGGAGTTAATGTTCGAGGAGATCGAGTACCAGTAATATAAGGGTGTTTCAGAAGACTTCAAGCATGGTATATGTCTGCCAAAATTAAGGTTAATTTGAGAATTTTTGTACGATAACACAAATAGTCATTCTTGACGAGGTTTCTTAGTTTACTGTCAGGAGAATAGTTACAATACCCATAATAGAAAAATATGAGGTTTTGCTACACCGTTCCAGTAGGTGAAAAGAGTTAGGCTTATATTGAGTTCAACCATTGTTCAAGCTTCAAGTTGAGTTTGGAGGCAAACGTAGAGATAAACAACATCTGAGAGTTAAAAGGCGTAGAAAGCAAAAATATGCTGAATAAATTAGGGACATCCTAGGGTTATTGTTGATGAATGAAGACTTAGAGACGAAAAGAGAATTGTGAGCTCAAGATCAAGGTTTAGATGTCATGAATGATAGAAATTACCGAAAGATGAAGCTAAGAAATAAAATGATAGAATCAGGAAGTACGATACAACATGTGGAAAATCGGTTTGCAAGTTTTGAACCAGCACTTCAAGTGAAGGACAACACATCAAAAGCCGAGCCGAGAAAGTTACCTAAATGATGCAGAGGTAGAATCGAGGATTAACTTCAGAACAGTTACAGAAAATGTCAGGTATGTAGATTTTTGTTTGATAAAGTTGAAGACTAGTCAATAGATTTTTCATCGACATACCAATACAGTTGTCGAATCAGACTGAACGGAGTGATCAACCAAGAAGCTCGAGCCAGCTATCTCTATCAGCAAGTTGACTTCTCCTAGTATTCGTTCTTTTGGTTAGATGAGTGTTGTCTTAATGACTAGCTCTTGAAATCAATATCTCTTGCATTCATGCATTGTAGAGTAGATTTGCATTTAAGTTCTTGTACAAAATTGTGTTATTTTATTTATTTTATTTATTCATAATATTATTTCATCATTTTGACATGCTGATGTTTTTACATCACATCGCATAAAGGTATTGGTTCAAAAGTGATTATTGAGTTAGAAGGCAATCATAACAGCTAAAGGGATTCATAGGTTGTGTAATAACCATTTTTGTCCGGGGATTGAACGAACCCCAAACTAAACCCCTAAACTAAAATCCATAACCCTAAACCAAAACCTTTTAAACCATATATTTATAATAAATAAAACATAAATTAAAATTCAAAAAATATTATTAATCCAAAATAAAAAAAATATTATACATATTAAATAAATATCCGTTTACATTACGACCCCAAATCTTAACCAAATCTGCCTAGCCCCCATTACAACTTACACCATTAAAACCCATTACCCTTGCACATTATCACCAGCCCACATTACCTAAGCCCTTTAGCTAACCTAGACCCATTACAACAATTAAACCCAAACCCGGTTAACCCAATACAATTAAGCCAAAGCCCAGCAATTAAATCTGTCAGCCCACAATTGAATCCAATAACCCATATCCACCAATCTGGTAACCCGGATGCCCATTAAACCGGATACTGACCCGAGACTCTTCAGTTGCCCCAATCGACCATTTCTCTCTTTGGGACTTTTGGATTTCTGGAAATTCCGGAAACTGCTGGAAATGGGTGTTCATCTGCCAGCCACCTAAGCGACACATCAACTCCACATGGACTCCACGTCGGCGCCACGCAAGCAACAGTGCCATGACAACAATCTCTCATCTGCAACCAGCCAAAAATGGAGAAGAGATGGTCCCCCCATTTTGCATATCCGAACGAGAACGTCCCTTCTCTCGTACGAATGCCCACCAGCTCACAAAGAAACAAAATCAAAGCCAAACGTCAATGTAAAAGGGCTATAAAAGCCACAACAAATCAGTGTAACCCTAGACGGGACTTTTGCCAAGAATCAATACAAACATAAATTTTTAGAGTAGTCTTTCTTATTGTCTCGAATATAATAAAAGCAGAAAGATTTAGGGTTTATTTTTCGGAGTCGATAGCCGGTTTACCGTCGCCGGTTCGTCCCCTCTGTCCCTTTTTCATCTTCCTTTTCACTGATTTTTTAAAGCATGTTTTCAAAACTCAATTTTTAAAGAAGGGAAATCATGTATTTTTGTTTCCATATTTCAAAAAATAAAATAGGATGAAGCTTTCGAGCTTACCTTATAGATCAGAATAAGACCATCATGTTGCGGTTGTTGGAGAACGCCGATAATGTCTGATGAGGTTGCGCCGCCGAAGACCGGCGTAATACCGGAGGGTTGTGGTTTCAAATCCAGAATTTTTTTACTCTCTTTTCTTTCAGTTTAAAATCATAAACGAAACAAATAAAGGGGTTTTGCTTTCTTTTGCCGTTTCTTCCCTTTGTTAACTTTAAATTTCTATTTAATTTTCCTCAAAATTTGGGTTTTATTTTAATACTTTTATGTCGTTTTTCCCTTTCTTTTACTTATTTATTTATTTTTTAATTATTTAAAAAATTGTGCCTTTTTGTTTACCTATGCTATGTTGATTTTCGGGCTGCCAACCATTTAATGTTTTATTTGTTTATTATTTAATTAACCTTTTTTTCTCTTCTGACCGTTTAGTTTCTTTGTACATGTATAATAACTTAGAAATACTATATTATATTCTTTATATTATATTCATTATATGTCATTTTTATCTTATTTATATAATGTATATACGATTACTTTATAATATTATAGTGTTATACGTGCATATACTATTGTTATGTTTTTTTTATTTTATAAATTATCATTTTATTTTGTTACCCATGTGATATATTTCATTATATGTATATATTATATCATTTAAGCATGTTCGTATTTTCTATATTGTGTATATATTGTTTTTGTTCCTTTATACATATCATTTTTGCTTTATTTATGTACACACCACACGTGCACTTATTTTTATTTATTGCGTGAACTCTTTTAATTCATGCGTATATATACATCACTGCACATTACATATTATATAGCTTTTTATATATAGTTCATATGTAATATATAGTGGGTAATATTTAGTATATATTTATTTGTTGAATCTACTTTACGGTGACCCGCAACGGGGAATGATCCGTATTATTAATAGCCCGTTTCATATAACATCTAACACCTAACATCTAACATTTATTTTTCGCAATTTAAATTTTTCGTATTTACTTTCACGTATTTAATTTACGCAATTTTATTTCCTTGCAATTTATTTTTTCGTATCTAACATCTAACATTTAATTTCTCGCATTTAATTTCTTGCACATATACTTGTTGTAATTTACTTTGAGCACTTTTAAATTCTTGTATTTATTTGGATATTTGGACCATTTATTCAATATTCTACACACCCCATTAATTAATGAACCTAATAATTACGTCTTTATTCGGTCGTAACGGGCCCGCCCTCAAACGTAGTGTTGGCAGTGTGAGCGTTTACCTTCGAGTAAAGACACTGTAAAATTAAAATAAATTCGAATCTTTAAACAAACCATAATTTAAATGTCACTTTAAAACGAAAAATCCAAAATTAATTAAGCGGTTATTTTGTAAAGGTGCCAATTTTTGGGTGATTTTTAACGCTAATACCGTTTTAAATCGTAACCGACTCTCGAACCCAAATCATTTCGAATCTCTAGTTTTTTGGTGTCCGGTCTACCAAAAGTGACCGATGGCGACTCTAACCCGTTTTTTAATCCAATTTTTAAAAACCTTTTTCTAACATTTCCTAATTTCTGAAAATTCTCCTTTTTAATCAAAATTCCAATTCCCTTTTTAGGCTTTTTAAACCCTAAATCCCTAATTCTTCAAATTAAACCCTAATTTCAAAACTCCAATTTTTTAACCTAATTTCTAATTTTCAAATTAGTACCTTTTTATCACACTTAAGAATTTTTTAAAAAAAGGTCGCTACAGGTTGAAGACGAGATTGTAATTACGAGTTAGAGCTCGAGAAGAATGGACAGTGTACCTGGGGATTACTCGTCAGACTCTAGAGATGTTGAAATGCAAGAGCTGAAAAGACAGATGAGTGAGTTGAAAACCATGATGATGGAAATGACTAAAGAAAAGGGGCATATGAAAAAGAAAGAAGAGCTGAAAGAGAATCAGTACACGTACAAATCAGCACTTATAATTTGCATAAACAAGCCGACCGAAGACGTACCATATCCAAAACTTGAGAAAGTCACAACGGTCCATGAAAAATCAAAAAATGAAAGGAGTGTTCAGCCCGATAAAGTCAGTCGATCATCTAGAGCATAGTTCAGGTTCTAAGATCCCTTTTTCTAGATTCTAGAAGACGGAAAGTCGCAAAAATCGCTTTGACTCAATTCCCATTTCATATGAAGAACTATATCCTCAATTGCTAAAAGCTCGGTTAATAACTCCATATTTCATCTCACCATTACAACCTCCGTACCCGAAATGGTATGATGCAAACGCTTACTGTGAATTTCACAATGGAATACAGAGACACTCAATTGAAAATTACATGGCTTTGAAACGTAAAGTTCAGGATCTGTTGAAATGCGGGAAATGAAAGTTTGAAGAAAAGAATCAACCTAGTTCAGGGGGTAGACATGAAGTCCGAGATGAAAGCATTAAAAAGAAGCAATACCAATCCGAGTATAAGGTTCATGTAATTAGGTTTATGCAAGAGAGAGATGAATTTGAATTAGAATTACAAACCTTACGATCAGACTACCAAAATCTCACTAAGGATGTTCAGAAGGAATGCTTAGAAAGCGAAGAAAAACAACGTGTCCAGCTACAAGGCCTAAGGGTAAAGTTACAAGAAAAAGATGTTGACATAAAGACTGTTGTTATTCAAGCACGAGAAATGGCTCAACAAATAGCAAGTTTAGCGGATGTGACGACAGAATTGAGTCAGAACATCAATCTGACAATAGATCACAGTGAGAAGCTAGTAGGGTTTTTAGAAGAAGTTAAGAAATTAGGGGTTAGGACTCGCAAAAACTTGTAGTGTTTGATATTGGATGTAATTAATCTTTTTATCTGAAATGAAAGTTGTTCTACGATAATCACTCTTGGGATCAATATTTTATTGCATTCATGCATATGTTTATTTCATATTTAATATCATAACATTATTAAGTACAATTTTCAAAACTCATCAATTGAAATTAAACTTTGTTGCTCAAAAAATAATATGATTTTCTGAAAACATGTCATGTCTGAAGGTTTTCATCTTAACGAAAAGGTGTTTTCTTTGAAATTCAAAAAGCACATATATATTTCTCTTAACCCTTGTAAGTCTTTGGATACTGAAAGCAGCAATAAAGTGTTCGATCATGGTGTCGACAAATTGCGAAGACTTTAAGCATTTGTTCACCCTAAACGATGCCAAACAAGGGGCAACCAAAAGAAAAGTTACATTAATGCTTCAAAAGCTGAGAACTCAACTCCGAATCGAAAATAAAGAGTAAAACTTGACAGTAGAGATGTGGTGATAGAAATTCACTTCGTTTTATCTTGATGAAAGATAGACAATCAAATCACATGGGTCTGTCTGCATTTTTGGACCGTTACAGAGTAATACCCTGAATCATCCCAATTACTTTTGCCCGCGAGAATTGGGGGTCCTTTGTAAGGGAAGCTATTTTAATTTATTTGTCTATGATGCTTATTTCATATATATTTTTCTCAAGTGGCAAACATTTCGTATTCTTTGATTCTTTAATTCTTTGATTCTTTGTTACGGGTTAATTTTTGATCGCCCATACATATATATATATATATATATATATATCATCACTGACATCTTTCTTCAGGTCTTGAATATCAATTGCAGGATTGACCTTAAACCAGATTCATAGATCAATTTTATTAATGTGACTCATTTATACTTCTTTTAGGCCAAAAAGAAAACATTAATGAGTGATCAGGAATTACGGGAAAATCCCAGATAAATTTTGAGTGAATTGCCTCTCAAGCATTGTTGACTAAGGTCTTTGAATGAAGTGATAACCCAAAACTTCATCCAACTGAAAGCTGTTTTTTTTTCAAAAATATCCAAGTATGAGATGATCTTTGGTATTCCTTAATCTCCCTTTTCAAAAGAAAGAAAATAAGAAAAAGTATCATTTGTTATCCCCTTTGAGCCTAATGTTATTTTTCTTTCAATTCAACCCAAACTAAGGATCACCCCTACACTGGGGGCAAAATGGATGAAAATATGTTCAAAAGTTAAATATGTTTGGTTGTGATGCCTTGAGAATTAGTGACAAGAAATTAAAGTGAAATGCAATCAAGAAAGACATGGTGACTAAAGATGAATACCTCTGAATCATGTTGAGAAAGAAAAATAAATGAAAAAAGAAAAATGTTTGAAAAGTCAAGATACAATTGTTAACACACAGTTGAAAAATCATATGTGAGGTATTTCACTCAGTCGTGTTTTCATCCAAAAGGAAAAATGGAAGATTGACTTCAAAAGAAGTGGTGAAAAGGAAATGACCTCTAGGGTGAAAACCCAAAAAGTACAGTCTAGAGTGATCTATAAAAAAGAGAAAAGTATTTCATCGGAGCATATTCAGATCAGTGCGACAATGATCCTTGGTTTTATCACCCTTGAATAATTATTTGAGCCTATATATCCTTTCTTTGATAGCCATGAACCATAGCCCACATTACAAGCCACAAAAGACCATTTTGACCATATACGGATATTGGAACAAGGCGAATTAGTCTTCAGAATACGTCTCGCCTATCAGGGTTTACCTTTCTTCAAAGATTTTCAGTCTTCTAATGCTTGATCGAGATCAAAAAAGAGGGAAAGATTGGGTATTGTTAGTTAGTGAGGCGTAGAGCGCCACCTAAACGGGGTAGAATTAGAAAAATGGGAATGTTTCTCCTTGAAGTCTAATAAATCGGAAAAAGGGTCACATTGAAGTTGATCTTTACAAATTGGTTCGAAGGCTTTATTGCACTTGGTATTCAAAGGCCTAATTTTATATTTTTTTTGTTTGCCATGACAATTTAATTTTTTCAAATTTCTCAAAATTAGTAAAATAATATTTTAAGCCTTTTGCTTATTGTTCTAACAAGCAATCTTGCAAATAAATTGATTAGATACAAGAAAAGCAAAGGATTTCATGGGAATTGTTATGATGTACTAATCCTTTAAGTGCAGGCGGAACAGAAGGTGACCTCAGCACTTGATTAATAATGAGAAGTATGATGAAGAACAAATAAAGCTTTGAATGTTAAAATATTCAAACAACGAAGATAGAGCAAGTAAACATGGGGCAATCACGTACAGACTATAATCCTTGCCGAGATTCATGGTGATAATGGTGAATATTAGTCCAACTTGATGGAAGTTCAGGGACTGGAAGATACGGTATCTGCTCGCCTTAAATGATGAAAGTGGGGCAAACTCGACATTATAAAAGATCAGCAAAGTATTATTGCATGTAAGATTTCAGGTCAGGATGAACAAAGGAGGTGCAGAGTTCAGAATATTTATTAAATGGAGGGTTGAGGATACGTTTAAAGAAATGATAGCACGTGAAATGTTGGGCAAAATCCTAGCTGATTGGGAAAAACAATGATGTTAATATCAATATGAGAAATAGAGCTCAAAAAGATCAGACAGAGTATAAATTTTTTGATGTGAGATGTTGTCATGATAGAAAAAGGATCAATGAAGAGAATGAAGAAGACCAGAGTACATTCAAGTGTTCCTCAATGACCACGGTTCATGTATCATATAGTTGGGAATTCATAGGGTCAACCATGCTAACTTATGCATTCAAAACATTTTTTGGTTTGTTTTTAACAGGAATTTGTAAGATCAACAAAAAAGCAATCTAGATCACGACAAACAAAGATTTTAGAGAAAGAAAATTTGGGAATAAACATTTCAGAAGATCAACAGAGACCAGTATAGATTTCTATTTGAGAAGAAAGATTTCAACAAAGAAGATGAAGTTAAACAAGATTGTCCGCTTAAAGATGCGGTTTTCAACAAAAATCTTTGTTTACCAGATGTTCGAGGAAATTCAAATGAGAAGAACAACTTCGGATTCTATGATTTTTTTGAAGGAATTCAAATGAAAAGAACAACTTCAAACTTTGGAGAAGTTCAGATGAGTAGAACAACTCCAGATTCAACATGAAGAGACAACATCATATTTCATGACTTGATACTGGTCTGAAAAATTTCGTAATAAGAAGAACAGCTTCAGACTCTTCAGTGGAGGTGGAGAATTTTGTAATAAGAAGAACAACTCCAAATTCCATTGTTAAATCCTCTGGGTCATCAGTAAGTTCTCCGGGCATGATGTTAAATCCTCCGGGTCAGTATTAAGTCCTCTGGGCATGATGTTAAGTCCTTCGGGCCGTCACCTTCGGGAGTGATGATATCGTTTTGCACAATCAAGGAGAAAATTCGATCTTAGATCCTCCGGGCATGATGCTAAGTCATTCGATCAGATATCTTTGAAATGGGAGAACTTTTCAAGGATTATCAAAATAAACTGTTGATGTGTTAGAAATAAAAAGAGAAAGAAAAGAATGAAAAAGAAAAAATATATGGAAAAAAGAGATAAAATAGAAAAAAATAATAACAAAAATTAAAGATTTGTGTTTTATGCTTTAGTAGGATCAATCAAATTAAACCAGCAATGGGTTCAGACGAGGAAATGTTTAGGCTTGAGCATAGAAGCGATGACGATGATAAATGAAAAGATAAAGTCTTTCAATTTAATCCATGTTGAATTTGTATTAATTGATGACTTCTCTTTTTGCAGACAAAGGATTAAAGAATCAATGAAAAAGAAACCAAGCAATAATAATAGCTCAAAAATGGCAGCATGTTCAGCGTGAGTCCCCTTTATTCAAACAGAAAATGGTAGCATATCCAGCGTGAGTCCCCTCTATTCAAACAGAAAATGGCAGCATGTTCAGCGTGAGTCCCCTTTATTCAAACAGAAAATGGCAGCATGTTCAGCGTAAGTCCCCTCTATTCAAACAGAAAATGGCAGCATGTTCAGCATGAGTCCCCTCTATTCAAACAGAAAATGGCAGCATGTTCAGCGTGGGTCCCCTCTATTCAAACAGAAAATGGCAGTATGTTCAGCGTGAGTCCTCTTTATTCAAATAGAAAATGGCAGCATGTTCAGCGTGAGTCCCCTCTTTTCAAACAGAAAATGGCAACATGTTCAGCGTGAGTCCTCTTTATTCAAACAGAAATGGCAGCATGTTCATCGTGAGTCCCCTCTATTCAAATAGAAATGGAAGCATGTTCATCGTGAGTCCTCTCTATTCAAAAAGAAATGGCAACATGTTCAGTGTGATTCCCGTATATTCAAACAGAAATTGGCAGCCCTCTCGTCGTGAGTCCCTTTATTCAAACAAATTCAGTTTCAAGCTTCGTTAGCGTAACAGTGGCCAAGAAGCCTAGATGAAATTCTTGTCTTTTCAGTCTTTTCTCGTCTCCTGTTCCACAACATTGAGCAAAGAGGTGTAGTTGTAATACTCGAATTTTGTCCAGGTACTCAATAATAAATAAGGCCAAAGTAAATATTACATATAAATATAATAAATAAATAACATTATATATAAAATAAATAAATAAAATTTTGAAAAAGAAGAAGGGATAGAGTTAGAGTTGGTTATAGAGAGAGACAGTTATAAACAGTTTATGATTTTAAAAAAGAGAAAAAGAGGGCATTGAGGACGATAGGGGGAACGACACTGGAATTCAAAATAGAAACTGAAGAACAAAACAATCGGAGGTAGGATTTCAGTTTGAGGAGTATCATTAGAGAGTAGTAAAGCACGTTGGAAGTAAGTCTCACACTCTCCTTTTCTTGTTCCTTGGTGTTAATTTTGTGCTGGAATTATCATGTAAAAAGAAATGTTTTGTTAATTCTTTGTGTTCATGAGTGAAAGGGTTTTTCCAGTGAATGTTTAGGAAGCTTTCGGTAAGTCAGATTTAGAAATTGGGGTAGATGAAGTGGTTTCTCATGAATCCGGGTAGAATAGGTTGATGCTTGGGGTAAAATTGAGTGATTAAGAGTTAGTTTTGATGATTAGATATAAAAAAGATGAATTTTCGGTGAGTTTCAAGGATTTTTAAGGTTTCCAGCGAGTTCGCCGGTAATGGAAACTATCACCAGTGTCGGAAACGGTGTCGGAAAGGTGGTAGGAGTCTCGGAGACGGTGGCCGGAAAACTTGTTGTTGCGGTGGTTGGTGGTGGCGACATGGATTTGACGGCGGAGCGTATGGTGTTGAGAGGTCGTGTTCTTCATATTCATGAAGAACATGAAGAACATTCAAGATGTTCTTGATAAAATAGGGGGTTTTGATCCATTTGAGTGAGTGTTTTATGGGTTTTAGGTGTTAGGTTGAGAGGATTTCTGAGAGTGAGTCGGAACACCGAGTTGAAGGGATGAGCGTTTTGAACGAGTCAACTCGGAAGGTGGGTTTTATACCCTCCCAAAACGACACCGTTTTGCCTTAGGAGGACTCGCGCGTTTTGATCTGGGTCAACCCGGATTCGCACATATCCGTATAAACGGGAAAATTGCTCCCGCAGTCCCCTTAACATTGAAATGTATTTCATTCTGGTCCTTTTTTCCAAATTAAGGACACAAATGTTAATTTTCACTCAACTTAACCCTTAATTGAACTTAAATCGAACCCTAAATTCAAAATTTCATCAGAAGTAGACATTAATTAAGATTAATTTATTTTTGTTAAAAGCTTAGAATTAATTTAATTAGATACTTAATTGAATTTAATTAAAGTTTTCTAAGTTTAAAATTAATTTAATCTTTAATTAAGTCTAATTGACCCCTAAAATCGAACATTTGTCAATTTAATCCTTGCCTTTTATTTATGCCATGTAATTCCCCTTGTTAATTTAATTTTTCCACATGTTGTAATTCGAACTCTTATCTCTTTAATAAAAGTAACTTAGCTCTTTTGTCATCTTTATTGCTCTTTTTAAATTGTTTTATTTAATTCTTTATATATTTATTTATTTATTTATTTATTTGTTTTGCTTACAAGTTTTAAAAGCATATAGTTTATTTTTGTTTAGGGATCATTTAATTTACACTTAGATAATAAATAGAGCCTTTTTAGGGTTAGACACTATAATTAATAATTAATTTTAAATAGGAAGATAATTGTAGTAACGATGACATTTTAATCATATATCTCGGATACACTAAGTGGTCAATGTTTTGACGTAACATTATGTTGGCCAATAGTGTATTTTGGTATCGTATTCGACGTGTCATCGAAACATAGAAAATGGTAAATAAGTTAGGATTAGAATTAAATAAAATCAATTAAGTGAACAACTAGAAGCATCAATAGTAATTGTTAATTTATTCGGTGTCTAGATGGTAGTGTCCGATCATTCGGATGTTATCATAATACACTTGGTAAATTAATAATTTAATAGGGATTAAATATTTAACTAATGGAGCCTCGTAGGTTAACTTAAAATGAACAAGATAATAACCGGACATGCATTTAAAACCTTTTGGGGCAGAATTTATATTTCTTTAAATACGAGTTAAGGTTTCCTATCTAGAGGACGTCTTATTAAAATTCGTATTTAAAAGAAATATATTTTCTTATCCAAAAGGATATTCTCATTCGAACGATATTTATTTGACAATGACGGGTTAAATTAATATTATTATTCGGAATATCAAAATGCCACGTGTAATTAATAAGGTACCGATCTCGGGCGCTCGTAAGGGTCGTCCTTACGCGTAATCGACTTCTGAACCCAAATGTTTTCTAAAAGAATGTCTGGTTTATTTTATGGTGTCTGGTCTACCAAAGTGTCCGGTGACGACTACAAATCATTTTCAAATTAAATCTTTTAACACCACTTTGATTTTCAATATTTTTCAATTCATTTTCTAAAATTTAATTAATAGGCTTTTTTTTAATAAAATATGGTTTTCATAATTAACACTTAAAAGCAATAAATTCGATTTTTCAAAATTAACTCGCTAGACTATTTTTCACACAGTTCGGTTTTAAAATGATCGCGACACAATTAAGTAAACATGTTGTTGATTAGGAGATAAGTCTTATAACTAATTAAAAGTTATATTCACAACAAATCCAAGCAAGCAATCAAGGGTTATGAATAGCTACTCTTGTTTCTCCCTTTGACAAGTTCAAGCATTCTCTCCATTTAACTATTCACCTCCTTAGGGTCCCTAACAATTCATATCCAAGCATATAACAAACATTAGAATTCATTTAAACTAAGTAATCCATAAGTTTTAAGTGCATTACAATACAACAATAAAATTGTTTTAGCCAAGCAGTGTGCAATGTTCACTAAATCAAGCATAACTTTTAATCTATCTATTAAAATTTTGATTATTTTATACCGTTTTAAAGGTAATAAAATATTCTTTAAATCTATATAAACCATGCATTTTAGTTCTTAACCAATAAATATAGTTTTTTACTTTTTTACAGGGTATTCCAATTTTAAAACAATTTAAAATATCTAACTATTTTTAAATTTTAGCTCATAACTCTAAATCTACTTATGTTTTCTCTCAACCAAAATAAACATATGAAAATCTCATTTATTAAAATGTCAGCTTAAAATTCTTTATACACAAGTTTTAGTGGATTTTCAAAGTTGTTGTAACATTATTTTTATCAATTCTATCACCATTTTTACTTGTCCAATACTTATACTCAATAATAAATTCAATTTTCAGTAAGTTTTTTTCTATAATTTATTTTTTAAATGTGTATGTTTCTCAAGTTATTAATTCATTCTATAGTGTACAAGTGTTAATTATCATAATTACCAATGCATATTCTAGTTTTCTATCAATTCACATTCAATTTCCTGCATAGTCTTTATTCAAATTAAGCACCATTTCATTGTCAATATTTTTTTTTCTGTATCTAGATTAATTTTATTCAATTAAACCCTTATAATTTACTATTTCCTACAAAACAGTCCCTAAATATATATAGTGTTTAATTTCTCACCAATTCAATAGCATACTTAAATTTATTGTAAGACAGTCCATTCCAATATATTATAAGCATTTTATTCACCATGTCTTTAAATTTTAAAGTCTAATTTTCAGTCTCCCAACATTTTAATTCATTATAATTTAGCCCCTAATTACATGAATTCAAGCAATCACATACAATCTTAAAGTTTTAGCATCTAACTTTCATTTCTTAGCAAACATTCGATCTAAATACAATATTCTTAATATTATTTAAGTCATGTAAATAAGATATCTACAAGAATTTCTCAATTTTAAACTCAATTCTAAGAAGAATACATTTTACCTTTCTCTCAAGTTTCTTAGACTAAATTTTCTGACTTGATTTCTTCAATTTTCATCTCCTAGATCACCATGCAAGCAAGAATTTTTTTTATTTTTTATTTTATCTCTAAATTTTTTTTGTAAACTTGATGGGAAGAAGATGAATAGTATTTTCTCTTACTTTGGTTAGTCTATTTTTACCTAATTTCCCACTAATTTTTCATGAATTAAAATTCCATAAATTTTAATTATTATGGACGGCTACAAGGCGTGCTTGCCATGTGCAATATCCGCTTACATTTCTTGATTTTGCGTACAAACACTTAATTTTTAATTGGTTATATTTTGGTCCTTTATAATTTTGTCACTCATTTTTTAATTTTTTTTTATTTAAGCTACTAATTTCAAGATTTCTTTAAGCTTTAATGAAATTGATTTCATATCTAACTACTAGGCTAGGAATTGGGATATTACATATAATAAATTTATTTATGACTTTTTTTTTTTAATTTGAACTTTTAAGTATATAATCTTAATTGATGATTCTTATTTTTTGGGGAGTTTTTGAAATAACGGTACAATAGCGGGAATAACAAATTGTATTCTACTGTTAACCGTTAAATTGTAGTCATTATCAATCGTTATTGGTGTGATTTTGAATCATACCGTTATTTATATTATTTACGGTTTTATCAGTAACGTTGTCATTAAATAACAATCGTTATAATAATCGAGTACCATTTTTTAATCCCTCGTAGACTAAAGATTCAGGTATTGAAAATTTGTAGTTGTATTCACTCAGAAATAATTGTTCAGACAATTCAATGATGGGTGATCCAAGTAAAACCTATCAATCTAGCATGAAACTTCAGTATCTAATAGCTATCAAACTAGCATAAGCTAACCTAATCAATAAATTTCAGAACACTTACCTTTACAACAATCAACCAGCTAAATAAATAAGGACTAAGTTGCACAGATACGGATAGGAGTAGGGAACGGATACAAGGATAGAAAACAACAATTTTCAAAATTACAGGGTACGGGTATAAAAAATAAAAAGTTATATATATAATCATTAAAATTTATAATATAATAAGGATTAAAATTATAGTTATATTAAAAAAATTATAATTGTAATAATTTAAATTAACTTATAATTTTTTTAAATTATTTTTTAACACTTAGATTAAAAGATTACTAAAAATAAATGACTAAATTAAACGAATATTTAAAATTATTTGCTAAGTCATATTTTACAATTTAAACCTTATTTGAAATATTTTAGAAACAAGTTTATAAAATTCGAATCGAGTTTTTGTATAAATTTAATTGTATATATATATATATATATATGTATATAGAGTTAGGTAAAACGGTGCACATATTGATTCTAATTTTAATGAATTTATATATGAAGATATGAAATACATATATATTTTTTATATTTACATATGTGATACATAATATATCATGTAGAGTTGACATACTTAACTCGAATATGAAAATTGATAAGTTAATTATTAAAAATTTTGAGTCATTTGAATTTTTATTCCATAACTTAAGCTTTATTTTTTTTAAGTTTTAATTGATTTTGAGCTTTAATTTAATATGATTCAAAGAAAATAAAGATTTTATTTTTTTTATTTTTTATTTTTTAAGTAAATTTATTTGGGGACGTCAACGTGGACGTCACTAATAAATATTGACCGTCCATATTAAAGTTTGATCATCCCCGATAAAATTGGTCCGTCCCTGAAACGTACCCATGTCATCCCTATATCGGGGACGGGAACGGCCTCAAGGGAGGCATCGCCGTGCTTCATAAAATAAGGGAACAAGCGATATTAAAAATATTAGGGTAAACTACATAAATACTCACCATATTAGGGTAAATTCATTTAAAATGTACAATCTAGTATTCAAGGTTTAGGGTTTAGGGTTTGAATTTAGAGTTTATAATTTAGGTTTAGAGTGTAGGACTTTTAAATCCTAAACCTTAATTAGTAAACCTTAAATGAATTTTATTATAATTTAAAGTATTTAAATAAATTTAGGATTTAAAGTTTAGGGTTTAGGATTTAAAAATCTTATTTTATTAATTAAAATTTTTTAATTTATTATATAATAATTTAATTATCATTTTAAATTAAAATTAAAAATTAAATATTAGATTATATATGTGAATGTAAAAGAAAAAGATAAAAGAATAATAAATATATAATGTTGATGGTGTTAAACTTATTATTGTTGATCTTTGTTTGGTGGTTAAGTCTTTGAGCTTTTCATTCTAAATGCTCAGGTTCAAATCCCCTCAAAAAGTATGGGTTTTTGCAATTTTTCTTATTTTTATTATAATAAAATTAGGACTAAATTAAAAAAATATATGAAAAATAAAGAATAAATATATAATTATTTTATTTTATTTTTAACTGTCACGTCATCAGTCCGTTAATTTTTAACGGGTGATGATTATATTGATACCATTTTAATAGTTGACTAGTAGATTTGACGCTTTTTAAAAAATAATGATCATTTCGATACCAACCCATAGTAAGATGATTATTTATGTAGTTTACCCAAAATATTAAATTGGAGCATGTATAATGAAATCTAAATTACAAAACAACAATGATGAATAACCTAATCATATTTTAGCTTTTTATGCAAGTTGCGTGGCTTGGAATGTAGTAGCATAGCTTTGGAATTTTACTTGAAGGACCAAACTGAAAGAATATATAAATAACGAGAGCTAAATTTAATAATTTTTGAATTAAGATTAAATTAATTAAATACAAAATCATAAAAAATTAAATATGTTTTTTACAAAATTTCATAACAGATAAATTAAGTATTTAATAGTGTTTATGTCATGAGTGGTGGCCTAGCTGCATCAGCAAAACCGGTGGGATCAAATGCACAAAAGACTGAACAACCTGAACCAGAGAATGTTGACGTGACTCGCAGGAGTACCAGAGAAAAGAATATGCCTAAAGCCTTAACGGATTTTGTCTTATACTAAATGGCTATGATTTTGAGATTCGTTATCGGCCTAAATTCAGTGGCATATGCATTATCTAGGGCGACTAATCCCTCACTCATGACTCTCTCTCAAGTTACTTTTGGAGTATTGGAGGATATACGCATAGCTATGTATGCTGACAATAAGTTAAGGGGTATACAAGAACAATTGGCTAAGGATAACAGTGAATATCCAGGGTATTTTGTAACAAATGGCATCCTATTTTTGAAAGGACGGATTGTGGTTCCTCAAGAAAGTGCATTGCGATCACGTATACTCCGTGAGTTCCATCAGTCTCCGGTGGGTGGACACGCAGGGTTTCTTCGAACATTTCATCGCATCTCGGCAAACTTTTATTAGCGACATATGAGGCGAGATGTTCGTCGTTTTATAAATGAATGCCAGATTTGCCAGCGTATGAAGTCGGATAGCTTAGCACCAGCTGGGTTGCTTCAACCACTCAATATTCCAAATCAAGTTTTTGAAGATATTGCGCTGGATTTTATTACAGGGTTACCACAATCTAACGGCAAGGAGGTTATTCTTGTGGTGGTCGATCGTTTGACCAAATATGATCATTTTTTTGCATTACCACGGCATTTTGATGCAGAATATGTGGTGAAAGTCATGGTACAAGGAGTGATTAAACTGCATGGAATCCCTCGCTCGATGGTAAGTGATCGCGATAGAATTTTTGTAAGCACCATGTGGAGGGAGATAGCTCGGTTGCAAGGAACTGAAATGTGTATGGGCTCAGCTTACCACCCTCAAACTGATGGACAAACCGAAGCTTTGAATCGGTGTTTGGAAATGTATTTGAGATGTTTAACTGCCAACGAACCAAACCAGTGGGAAAAGTTTCTTGCTTGGGCTGAGTATTGGTACAACACCTCCTACCAAGTCTCAGCTGGAATGACCCCTTTCAAGGCATTGTATGGTCGTGACCCTCCCACCATGGTGAACTACTTAGAAGGCAACACTTCTAATGATCAAGTGGCCAAGCAATTGCTAGAAAGAGATGCAATCTTGCGTGAATTGAAGGATAATCTTACTCGGGCTCAAACAAGGATGAAGAACCAAGCCGATAAACATCGTCGTGAAGTCGAGTTCAAAGAAGGATCGTGTGTATTTGTTCGGTTACAACCATATCGCCAATTGTCTTTAAGGTTGAGGCATCATCAAAAGTTGAGCGCACGTTTTTTTGGTCCTTATCGCATCATAAACTGAGTCGGCCCTGTGGCGTATAAGCTCGAGCTTCCCCACTCCACCCGTATTCATCTTGTTTTTCAAGTCTCACAGTTAAAGGAGTGCGAAGGACAACCATTGGAACAGGTCACTCCGTTACCTTTGATATCTACTGCCGAACCTGAACGTACAAGTACAACTATCGGGTTAAACCTTGAGGACAAGGTTCTTAGAAATGGAGGGGATAATGTCATGAGTGGTGGCCTAGCTGCATCAGCAAAACCGGTGGGATCAAATGCACAAAAGACTGAACAACCTGAACCAAAGAATGTTGGCGTGACTCGCAGGAGTACCAGAGAAAAGAATATGCCTAAAGCCTCAACGGATTTTGTCTTATACTAAGGGCTAGCTAAATATAAATAATTTGTTTGTGTGTAAAAAGGGATCATGTGAAAACCATTGAAAAACTTCCTTCTGAATCTATAATATTTCTTCTTCTATCTCTTCTTAAAATTTCCTGGTTAGATTTAAATCTAACAGTTTAACGACTACGTTACCATTTTGCATCAAAAATATAAAGTTTAATTGTTATTAACTTTTGAAAGTTGATTATCAGTTTAGATTTTTAAACAAAGTTTAGATACTATTTTTTTTACTTTGCCTTTTTAATCTTCATCGGGTAAATTATAAACACAAGCCATTCTATTATTGATAAATTTACAAATGGTTCATCGTACTTTAAAAGATCACAATTAAGTCATTCAATTAATCCATTATAACAATCAAGTTGTGTCGTTTAATGCGAATGTTAAAAAGGTTTCATTAAAAAACATTTTTAATTTTATTGAGTAAATTACACCACATATCACTTTATAACTTTTGAGACATAGATCATCTGACGGTGGACGACGTAAGATATTTAAAAAATTTGAACGTTTTATGATGATTTTATAACTTTTGAGAGAGAATTTTAAAAATTTAAACTGATGAATTAGACAAGGAGATTAAAATAAATGTTATAATAAAATTTGGAATTCACGGTTAAATTTTATATTGTTACAATCAATTAATTTAGTAATTAATATAAATTTTTAAAATCATAAATATTACATGATAAAATATTCCACATCAAACCATTGTTTGCAATAGCATAAAAACCATATTACTACAATTGATTAATTAAATGATTCGATTATAGTTTTTGAAATATGATTACTCATTCTTAATTTTTTTTATTTAGTTACAGTGGTTACAATTGTATTTGTTCTAGAGTATATCATTAGATATTGATCGCTCAATCACTATATTAATATTATTGGTGCTTAAATTCGTAACATTTAAGAACAATAATCATTTATTTAATAATTAAGGATAAATGATTTGGTAAATTTACTAATAATTAACGTTTGGTGTAATTTATCTTTTCTTGGGTCAAACGTATTAGGTCGTAGGGATTGAATTCACATTTAATGTGAATTAAAACATTATTTAATAAAAATGTTCATCATTATTAAAGGAGCTTAATTCACATTTTGCTCTTAATACGAAAAAATATATTATAAATTATTACTATTACGTTATTTACGACATTAATCAATTAAATATTTTTATTTTATTATTTTTATATCAAGTGAATCTTTAATTAATAAAAATTATTTAAATTTTAATTTATAATAAATATCAGTGAAGATTCATTTGATAAAAAATAAGATAAAAAATTAATCAAATAAATATATTTAATTGATTAATCTTATAGATGACATGATAAGAATCACTCATGATATTATACGAGTTTTTTTAACTTAGTACCTAAAATTTTTAGGTCAGATCAACATTTATACAGAACTTGATATCTAATATTTAAAGTATTATCCAAATTATTTCGATAATATAAAATATTGTAAACAACTAAAATCTTGACATGCGACACTTTGACCATATCATTATATGCCAACTAGGGATGACAATAGATCGGATTTGGATCGGACTTTATAAAGTTTAAGTCCAACCCAATTAATAATTGGACTTTCAAAGAAATCCAAGTCCGAATCTAAATCCATTTACATAAATCCAAATCCAATCCAATAAAATATCTAAAATTCAAATCCAAAAGTCCAAATCCAATTATTTTTAGAGTAATAACTTAAATAAATATCTTTAAATAAAAAAATACATGTTTTATCAAACAAATATTTTAAATTTATAGCACAAACAAATCTCAACAAATATTATAATCCAATATAAAACAAATTAAAGTAACAACTCAAAATTTTTAAATATAAAAATTTTAAATATTTTTATTCGGGTTTATATATGGATCGGATTCATATCGGATATGGATTCAGATTGAATTCGGATCGGATCTTGGCAATATCCATATCCGATCCACCTCCTATTAGGACTCGGACATTATTTTTAGATTCGGATTCAGACTTTTTTTAATCAGATTGGATCGAATTTTTTTTCTTCAGATCGAATCGGATTCGGATCGAATTTGAATTATATTACCATCCCTATGCCCAACTTTAATAAAAATCTTAAATGACATGCAAACTCTCATGGCTTTTCTTTTTATTTATTTTATTCCTTATTTTTTAATCATAAGTTGACCTTTTATTTATTTTTTAATTTTTATTATTAATAATATTATTTTATTTAAATTTAATAAAATATTATTATATCTCCTAGACACCCTCTCCTCTCCATTATCTTGTCCATTTCAAATTTGATAAATTCAACGGAGTTTAACAATGTCTACACTTGATCTTTTTATGTCGCACTGATTTCAATATTTTCGTAAAATTGAATTGAAAGCAATAAATTTATAAGACATCTTTAAATAAAAACAAATTTATAAGTACTAATTTGAGAAAAATATGTATTCTATAAGGGCAGAAAATATATTAAGCCTAAAAAAGTAAAGGTTTTTATTTATCATTGTTCCATAGGTTAGCATAGGCTTTTTGTCATGACTTGAATATTTGAGTTCAGGATATTGGTACAGGTATATGCTAAAACGATTCTATTCAGAATATTGAACTTTCTAAGATCATCAAACTTAACTCAGAATATTAGAGAATTAGCTCAAAACAAAGTTCCTACTAATTAATGTGATTAAATATGTTTTGTTATCTTGAAATCAAGGGATTTTGGTTGATCTTAGTTGTTAATGTTAATCGATCTAGGTTATTGATTGTGTAATAACCCAACTATAAATAGAGTTTCTCACCTATTTTGTATCATCTTATTCCATCTATTCTCACTTTGAAAGAGTAACATAGCTCTAAGCATTTATTATTATTATATTCTCTTTTTGTTATCTTTGTTCTTGTTATCTCTCTTGGAGGTTAGAATAGTCACATTGGTGTTTAAGTTTCCATATCCATCGAAACCTTGAGGGCTTATCCGAGTTTTTGATAAGCTTAAGTTCGCACAAGGAATAATTTAAAGCTTACTTAAATGCATAACTGGACACGAAGCGTCTAAAGTCACACGCCCTACAGACCAAAACTCTATGGGTGTGACACTTTAGTTTTAATATTTAAATCATACATTTCATTTATAAATATACTTCTTAACGGAATATCAATTTTGATATTTTTTTAAAGTATTTTTTAAAAGTTTGTACTTAAATTTAGTGAGAAAAAATTGATTTGACTTGTGTTGATAAAATGATCGTCTGAGATGGAAGATAAGGATGATTCAGGTGGTGAAGGAGCATTTTAAAGAGGAGATAAAGGAGATTATTATATGGTTCTCAAATATCTAGTTCTATTTTGGGAGCTTTAGTTCTTGATGAGATTTTTAGAGTTTAGGCGTGTGTTTAGCTTCGCGATACTGTGTAGTTAACTAGTGAGCTAGGCAAAGTTGTTTAGCTTAGCGTATCGATACCCTTGGAAGGCGTATCGATACCCTAGAGAGAAAACAAGGGTGAGGATGGCAGGCGTTTCGAAACGCCTTGCATGTGTTTTGATACCAAATCTCTAGTGGCAAATCGTTTCGATACCTCCATGGGGGCGTATTAAAACTCGGGGCGTATCGATACTCCATGTAGGCGTTTTGATACGGAGGGGTTTTTCCTTTGGGTTTTGCAAGCTATTTGGCTTAACGTATTTATAAGCGAAGGAGACGTATCGATACTGTGTGTTTCGATACTCTAGATAGGTGTATTGATATGGGTATGTTCTCTTGGCCTTAAGACATCGCCTCAGTGTATCGAAACGCAAAGGAAGTGTTTTGATACTGTTCATTTCGATACCGTCCTCTAGGCATATCGATATCCATGGGCATTCTGCCCAATTTTTTAAGGGTTGAGTTTGGGGTTCCACAATTTATGCTACGGGTTCTTATAGGTTAATTGAGTCATGAAATGAATTACAAGACTGATAAACTAAGTTTATTATCCCAATATGTGAATTTATGACTAATGGCTCAGTAGTTGCTAGATGACTTTATAGTATAATGTTTACCTAAGGATCCGTGGTGGATCAGACAATAATGCATGGTAGTTGGGGTCCTTGTTGTGTGCTAATGGGACACCAATGTTTTTTAGATGCTTTGTCTAATGAGTTAACCTCAAAAGGAACATGTAAATGAACTAGTGACCCTAGGTTATCTAATCTTAATCATGAGAGATGTCTTGGTTATTAGTTAAGTTATATGCTTAACATAAATTGATGATGAGTGTGTATGTTCTCGGGGAGCATAAGTTACTTGTATGGTTTGGTAAGGAAAATCCGAATATCCTAGAGTTCGTACATGGGCATTTACTTAAGGGGACATGTACTTTGGGCTGTGTGAGAGAGTAAGTCTGACGTGTCCACGATCTATATGATATAGATGCGGTTCGAACCTATTTGTGGCTATGTTGATCCAGATAAGAAATATAACTTGATGGGCTGTGTGAGCATCATGCAACTTGAAGGGCTATGTGAACACGAGTAACCTGATAGGCTATGTGACCTCATGGATGAACTACTTGTGTCTATTTTGATCCAAGTATGTCCCGGACGTATCTGTGGCTATGTTGATCTAGATATGGTTCAACCCGAGACGGCTATGTGAGCACGAGTATAGTAGGGCTACGTTTGGCCAATAGTTATGGATGTTATATGCATGTGCATGTTATGTTATTAGTAATTATTGACCTTATTACCCTAAAGTTGTTTTAGTAGGGTAAGTTACTTGTAACTCGATAGAGTTGTGTGATCTCGAGTAACTCGATGGACTATGTGATATCAAGTAGATAGGTCTTATGTGGCTTTTGACCTTTTATATGTTAATCTTTTGGGATAAATAATTTGAGAACTCCAACTAAGGTATAATAGGAGATGAACCTTAGTTTAGAAGCTTTTTTGTGCACTCTTGACTATCTTATATTGCATTCTCGTTTTATGATATTCATGAATTGCAGTAGAGTAGAATTGTACCACTGAGCTTGTTAGGCGTGCAGAATTGTGGTTTTTCCTTGGCGTAGGTGACAAGTAGCGTTGGAGGATCACATCGAGGAGGATTTTCCAGCATTGGAGCCGTGAAAGAGTACAATACTTGATCTTTAGTTTGGATTTAATGTATTCATAAGAACTTACCTCATATTGAGTTTGTATCTGTACTTTGGATTTCATTTTAAGTCAGATAAAGTATTTTGAAAATGAGCTCATATTTTGTAAACAATTTATTCTATTTTATTTTGTTCTAAGTGGATTTATGAAATGTGATGTTTTGAGAATTTGGACACATGTTTTTAAAATAATTTTGATGGTTCGGGTTTTGGGTGACCCGAGTGTGACACTTGATTTGGATCGGAATCGGGGTGTTACACATCATTTGGGATGATAAAAGAGACCTTCAAGCATCATGTAGAGACTAATGTTTCTATTGTAACAACAATATGATCTTCAGATTGTCTCAAAGCTAAAATTCTCATATTTGGGTAAACAAACATTTGTGAGTTCAATTGTCAATGTATGCTCAATTGTAATAGGAATTGAGTGAGAGCTTAGATTGCAAACATTCACCTTGTTAGAAAGATTACAAATTTGCTTAAGTTTTTCTCTATTTGAGAGGTTTCCCAAAGTTCAAGTTGTGAACTTTTGATGCTAGATTCGGGGATAGAATCTAGGTTGTAAGGTTAACCCTTTGTCCTCAAAATGTAGAAATTCTTAGTGAATTTGGGAAATGCTTAGTGGTGAGCTAAGTTAATGAATGTAGGTGCTTGTTTGAAGGCCAAATAATTCACCTAAATTACAATCTCTCCATCACTTGGCAAAGCTTAATCGGTTGTGCATCGAGCCTAACAAAATCTTAATGTTTATGAGGTTTTGAGTGGGTTTTTGTAAACCTGATGGTTTAGGCATGTTAATGGAAGGTTTTTTGAAGCATCTTGTATATGTTTATGTGTTATTTTCTTGGGAGTTGGGTAGGGATTGTGGTGAGGGCTTAGGAGTCCTTGAATTCTTTCACCTTTTGCCAAGTTGTAGTATTTGATATGTCGAACCCACAGAGACTGGGTTACCTATGCTGCACAATAATTCTGCACTTTGAAATTAAAACCCCCCGTAATTTTTGGTGATGAATGATTTAATTGAAAATAAAAAGAAAATTAAATAATTATTGAGAATAACAGTAAAATAAGTAAGGCTAGGTAATTTGCTTTGTAGAGGGAAATCCAGTTATACTTATTATCCAATTATTAACGCATGTGGTTGAACTACCGTCGTGGCGAGTCGTAGGAAGGATCACCTTAGTTGCCTCGGCGGGGTTATGCCTTGTCGAAAACTCAACATTCCATAGTTCTGAAGGATGTAATGTCGTTTCTCAACTTGTCTGTCATATTTGTGTAGCTAAAACGGGAAAGGAAGCTGCGGCACAATTCTGTCAATGAGTTAAGAGATCCCAACTGGAGGTTGTTTAACCATGATTTCTCCCTATCTCTCATTGAATAGGAGAATAATTTTAATTTAAGTACATCGGTAGAGACTCTTGATAGCTTGAAAGAGTAACAAATTTCTAAAAAGGATTTAAGATGTTGCCGAGCATCTTCATTAGCCGAACCTTTGAATTTTCCTAAAGTATTTATCATATTGAACATAATCGGTTTTAACTCAAAGTGTTCCGCATCGATATTTGGCATGACCACAACATGTGTCAGCCCATCTAAATCCTCCTCTAAGTAGTCTCGAACAATTCTAACATGTTCATGTCGAGGGAGATTATTGGGGTTGACTACTGTAAAAGCAGCAGGATTTAATGCCTTGACGGAATTCATGCCAACGTTGTTCCCCTGCTGGCCAAGTGTTTGATTCATCCTCTCTCGTATACTATGTCGGAGACTTCTTGCTGTTTGCTCGATTTCAGGATCAAAAAGATAATCGTCTGCTGAAGGATTAGCCCTGGTCATACAACAGAACAACCCATATTATATCGAATTTAAAAACTAAAAACTAAAAGAAAAGAAAAAGAAAAAGGTGCAAAAATAATATGCGGAAAGGTTGGAACGTCAGTCCACGACAACGACTACAAACTTGGTGAGAGCTTTGGATTCCTTGAATTCTTTCATGTTTTTCCAAATTGTAGTATTTGAGATGTCGAAACCACAGTAATTGGGTTACCTACGCTGCACAATAATTCTGCACTTTGAAATTAAAAACACAAGTAATTTTTGGTGATGAATAATTTAATTGAAAATAAAAAGAAAACTTAATAATTATTGAGAATAACAGTGAAATAAGTAAGGCTAAGTAATTTTCTTTGTAGAGGGGAACCCAGTTGCACTTATTATCCAGTTATTAACGCATGTGGTTGAACTGCCGTCGCAGCGGGTCGCACGAAGGGTCACTTTATCTACCTCGGTGGGGTTATGCCTTGTCGACAATTCTACTTTTCATAGTTCGACAGAGCATACAAAATTGTCTCCTCCTTATCCCTAATCTCGAAGAACTATTGAAACTTATGTCTTGATAATACCTCCCGAAGTGAATCAAGGATGAGTAACAACCAATTGTATGCTTCCTTGAAGTCGCTGAAACCCTTGCGGATTAGTCAATGCCCATGAGCAAAGACTGTATTCTCTCGTTTTGTGAGCCTAACTCTCCCGATATTAGACAAATAGATTTTTCTTCACAAACTTATCTTTCGAGCTCATGAGTAAAGAAGAGTAAAATAAAAGAATACATGTTCGTATTAAATTACAACTCTTTATTCTATTTTCTAATTTAACTCCTTAAATTCCACATTTGACTTTGACCATGTCTTGACTCTATTTCTTCACTTCTGTTTTGTCTCGCATTATGTCCACTAGAATCAACATTTTATTCTCTATCTATCGAGCACCAGTTGTCATCTTTCCTCTATTGCTGCAACGGTCAATGTGCTGCCGTGGCGGGTGCTTCTCTGAATTTCAGCTTCAGTTTCCAGTATCCATTCTACTATTTGGTATTACCTGCATGGTTATTTCCTGTCTAAGAAAGAAAACAATTAACCATATTTTTTATACCAAATAATAGATGAAATAATAAATTAAGTTCATGAATATTGGAATATGAAAAATATGTAGAATTGTCCTTAATTTTCATTAAATTTTTCAATTATTAGCAATAATCGAATGGGAAAATGATATAAAAATTAGGACTTTTATGCACTTATCAGCTTGAAGTTGAGTTGGTAAGGTTGATATTTCAGTGTTGTTTCAGTGTTGTTAAGAGGGTTATGGTATAGCTAAGTGTTGTGAAATGTTTGTATGAGGTTATTTGCGCAAGACTACATTAATTCCTCTGTTTTATTGGTTGAAAAGCAGGGGACATCATTGATTTTGATCCGTGAACATCGATAGTGACGTTAAAGGCTTTGGGAAGGAGGCAAAACATAGTCGGTGAGTGGACGATGAATTTTATGCACATATTTGCTTAATTTCAGAGGTTTAGGAGTATAAGTTTGGTGTGAGAAGCCAACCTATGCTCGGAAGTAAGTTGAAAGCTCGAAAGTAAGTTTGTAATACCCCAAAAATTATTCCTAATTTAGAACCCTAATTTTGAAATCTCTAAATAAAAATCCTAATTTTTATATTCCCAATTTTTGAAACCCTAATTTATTTGAGTTTTTTTAATTGATTTTCTAAATTTAAAGGAAAATTTTTGAGATAAGATTATAAGTTTTAAAAATTTTAAATGTGAATTTAAAGATTAAAAGTTAAAAGTGATTTGATGACTTTTGGATAACTAATTTGCTTTTAAATTGAATTTTATTTTTACTGAGATTAATTATTATTTTTTATTAATAGTTTATCTACAATCAATCTTTTTATTGAAAATATTATTTTATTTTAATTATTGTTTTATCAAAACTCTTTGTTTAATATTATATATATTATTTAAAGTTACTTTCGAAGAAGGAAAATCCTTTTAAGATTCTATAATCTTTTTTTTTTATTATTTTTATTAACTTTTTTATGGTTTAATAGAATTCTAATTCAAGTTGTAATCAATTATTTTTCTCTATAAATACATATTATGATCAAAGAGAAAACCCTACATTATTTTCTACTATCAAGATTCTCTAAAGCCTTTTGTTCTCACTCTTTATTTCTGTTCGAGTTCAAAACCATGTTATTCAGTAATTTGAGTCGCTTTGGCTAAGGTGTGTTCTCTTTCTGGTGCTATATTTGTTTGTTGTTTTTTTTTTAAAAAAATATATTTTTCTGTGACATGCTTAATATTTTATGTTATGAGAAATATTTGTGTTTTGTTGGCATGTCTAATTTTTGTATTGTGTCTTTGATTGCATATTTGTGTTTCCGTGTCATTGTGATTTAAGAAATATATAAAACCTTTCGGATTTTGAGATCTTATACTTTTATGAGTAATTATGATATTAAACCCTGTAAAATTATGTTTTCGGATAAATTATGATTTAGGATTAAGACTGAGATTAGATAAATTATAACATTATTCATACAACTTGTTTTGTATTGTTTCCTAAAGTATTACTCTTGAAAAATAATTTTATAAACTATATTTTGTTGTTTTGTCTACCTTAGAGATACATTAAGTTCTTTAGGTTACTCCATCTTAGTTTCCTCTTACAAATCTTTGAACTTTAGATAATGTGGTACCTGAAGAATCTCATACTTTATCTGGTTATTTTATTATTCATTGTAAAACTAACTTTTAGTTATTCAAATTATTATTACTATTTTAGAAACTTTAATATATCTGGGAATTAAGGTTATTTTCAGTATACATAAATATTTTTCTTACATTCGGATATTTTATTTGAACCATCAGACTATAATGTTAATTTTAATAAGTTTATGAGATAATTTATTTTAGGAATTTTAACTCTTCTTAAATTACCAATTTTTAGTTATAATTTTAACTTTTGTTTTGATAAATTATTAAGTAATTAAATATTTTACAATTATTATAAAATAATATAAATTAAATTGGTTTTGAGGGTAAAGTTTTTAACGTTAACTTCCTAGATTTAATCTATTTCTTATTGTGTTAAATGTGTATTTCTTTTTGTGCTATTGTTAAATGAATTTAAATATGTGTTTTCTTCTTGTGTTAAATGTGTTTTCTTTTCTTGCGTTAAATGTGTGTTCCTTTCTGTGCTATTGTCAAATGAATTAAAATGTGTGTTTTCTTCTTACGTTAAAGATGTGCTTCTTCATTTCCTTTTGTTAAATGAATTTAAATGTGTGTTCCCTTCCAGTGCTAGATTTGTGTTTTGTGATTAACTGTTTATTGTGATACTATGATCATGAGATTCCTTGTGATACTATGATCAGATTATCTGAATTGTGTGTTTCGTATTCTATACGATTATATGTGCTGAGACATTTGAGATCATTAACATTGATTGCATTACATGTGCATGGGGTGAATTTTACGGAGGAAGGTGGTTTTACCACAACTGTGTTTGGCAAAACAAGGGGTGAGGGGTTCTGGGGAACTACCTCCACTATGACCGATTGGCTTTGCCACCACTGTGATTGGCGTTTGGAGTATGGGACTACATTCTCTGTGACCTTGCATTCAACAGATTATCGGAATTGTGTGCCTCGTATATTATATGAATATCTGTGATGAAACTTTTGTGATATTGACTGCATAATCATGTAAATGGGAGGGATTATACGGAGGAAGGTGGTCTTACCACAACCGTGTTTGAAGAAATAAGGGGTGAGGGGTTCTGGGGAACTACCTCCGCTATGACCGGTTGGCTTTGCCACCACTGTGATTGGCGTTTGGAGTATGGGATTACATGCTTTGTGACATTGAATTAATCACTCATTGTGTTATTTACTGTGAATATATATATTATGCCTGTGATTGTGAACTGAGTGATATCGTGATGTTTGTCTGCACTTTAGAGACACACTGGGCTTTATACCTCATTCTTTTAGTTTATTTTTTTTTTCAGATATCTGGCCCTAGAAGTTGGTACTCGGAGATCTCACTCGGATACAGTTTATTACCATTTCTAGTACGTTTATTTACAAACTTTTTTTGGGGATTATTAGGAATTGAGATGTATTTAAACCTCATGCATAGAATCAGTTATTAAACCTATTAATTTTATATCAAAATATTTACTTTTAACTGTAATTTTATCTTTTGGTTTACAAATTTGGTTTTAAATCACTTTTTACAATTACTTGACATAAAAATTTTAAAAGCAACATTTTTAACCTGTCGTGCTCCATAAGTTAAAAATAAGGGGTTACAAAGTTGAAGGCTCAAAATTCCCTTTATCGGCTTGATATCCCATGGTTTATGTATTGTCATGCTCATACTTGATTAATTGTGCATTCATTGTTTTCAATTGACTTTATAATTAGTTAATGAATTGAAATATCTCATGAGGACAATGGTTTTTGAAATGCCTTTGTAGCATTAGATATTTCTATCACATCCGTAAAAGGGGTAGTGCCATCACGGCCGAGGTGAAACATAATGATAGGGGTAGTTCTATCATGTTTTCTTGATGGGGTAGAGACATTAAGTACTTGTATATCCGAACATATGTATTTCTTCTGTATGGATAGGGGTAGTGCCATTCAATGTCACTTGTAAGTCAAGATATGTGTTTATTTCATGTGTCATGGTTTGAAATATGCCTATGAGATTTTGAACATGATTATATTTTGTATATGGTTTTGTACATGAGATTGGTTAAGCCTTTCCCTTGATGAGTGTCGCGTGTCAAAAGTGCGCGTTCAGTGTAAGTGGACACATCGCAAGTAATAAGTGATAAGTATATTATCGAGTTATCGTCTCCTCAGGGACCGGTATACTTAATATGCTTTCTTCACCTCCTTGTTCTGTGGAAAGATAAAACACAAGTGAGTTGGTTTGATTTATCTAAACTAAAATAATAGTAAAAGATTGAAATAGTAGAGAGAGATGGTCCAGGATCCAGTTGCGTTGTATTGTGAAATTGATTGACTTGTCTCCGTCCAATGAAATCGTATATCACTGCCTCGGCAGCACTGCAGTTTACTGCCTGGGCAGCGATAACACTGTTTGCCGCGACAATCCCTTGCTCGTGGGCAGACTTTACCAAAGTTCGGCAAAGTGTCCTTGAATGGCTCCGCTTATCCCTAAGTCAGAGTACTATTGATGACTAGTCCTTGATGATACCTCCCGGCGTGAACCAATTATACTCACCAACCAATCTCACACTTATTTTAGCCGCTGAAACTATTAACCTATCCCTAGGCCGAGTTAGTATTTCGCGATTGAAACACTGTACTTAGCCCTTTCGTGAATCTAACTCTCCCGAGCTTAGATAAATGGATTATCATAATATCCTCTCCCGAGCTCAATTGTGAAACAAGGAATAACAAAGGATAAGCAAACCTTGATAATATTTATTGCATTGAATGAAAGACAAAGTACAATCTCCTCTCACAAATACTCTACAACCTTCACCTAATCCCTAAGAAGGTTTAGAACATGATGGAGAGGAAAGAAACAAGAGTAGAAGTCGGCTCTCTCCTTAGGTATTTCGTGTTTTGTACATTGGGTAGCTAGGTCTTTATATATGCTAGACCTAGGGCAAACCTTTCCTAAGTAGAATACAACTTGGAGTAGGGAACAAGTCAAGTACATAATAATAATATATTTCCAAGTTTATATTCGGCTAAGGGGCTTTCCCGCATGGTCTTTCTTTGGGCTTTTCTTTGTGCTAGCCAGCTCCGATTCATGGGCTCCAAGTCTAGACACGTTCCTTGGATTTTTGTCTTTCCATCGCCTATAATCTTGCTTCCTGTCTTTCTGTTGCTGCCTCGGCATCAGGTCCTGCCTCGGCCTTGTCTCTGCCGCGACACTGGTTTTCCTGCACAGATATGAAAACGCAGTAAAACGTGTCTTTTTCTGTGAATATTATCTATATGAGTATACTTCTAAATATATCATATTGAGTGCATGCATTGGTCCAAGTGGGTGTATATTTGGTAATTAATGCCCATAAAAGGAGTAAAAAATGATAGTGTGTTGAGCACTTATCACACCCCCAAACTCGAACTATTGCTTGTCCTCAAGCAATGCAAACCATCAATTTGCCGAACTTTACTCTCTCTTGGTCTTACATGTCCATCTATTCTCCCCACCATAGCTAGGCCTATTCTTTGGTCTTAACCATTCGGTTACTCAAGGCATTACCTAGAAACAAACTATAGGAGTTGTGAGTGTGTGTGTTTTTGTGGACAAGTTGATTAAAGGCTTTCTTAGATAAACTCTAAGCTCAAGACAAATAGACATTGGTTAAGTGTTCTCTTCTTTTTCAAACCCCAAATCTTGAGCCGGTTTCGGGCACCTCAAAGACTTGTGTTTTTCTTTTCACTAAAATCCTTCTTTCTTTTTAATATTCCTTGCACATAATAGAGCCAATTTCGGGTACCTCTAGCATGAAGAAGAGACTTTCTAGAGCCGGTGGTAGGCACCTCTAGTTACTTTCCAAAAATCTAAGTCTTTATCACCTAAGTTCATTAAAAGAATTCCTATAATCCAACAAGTCCCAAAAGTGTTTAAAGTTTAAAGTTCTTCCTATAGTAAGCTTCTAAGTTTTCATCCTTAAGCATCCTAAGATTAAGCCCTCTTAACAGAACCTAAACATGGTAAGGAGAAAGATTTCTATAGCCTTAAAAAATAAACTAAGGCAATACTGATGATGGGCAGTGCAAGAGTGTAAGCATTTAATTCAAGTAAGGTGGGGAGCATAAAAATTAAAAAAAAATCACTGGAATACTCCCTTTTTGGCAAGGCCGCGACAGTAGATTGCTGCCTTGGCAGTGAATCTGCACCCCCAAACTCAAACCAAGCATTGTCCTCAATGCTTTATTTTTGAAGAAGTAAGCGGCAAAACAAAATATGAATATAAAACAGTAAGGAAAAACAGTAAAAGCAATTAATATTGAATTAAGGACAAAGAAATTTAAGGCGACTCTGAAGAGCTGCTTGTAACAATTTTCCTCCGTGGCCTTGATGCCAAATGCTTTATCCTTGGGGATGGCGATGGTTGCGCCTTTGCTTGCCTCGGCGGCTGGACTCGAGTGGGTGGGATCTTTTGCATCAGGGCTTCTACTTCTTCTCCTTCTTCAACATCTGCCATCTCTTCGGTTATCATCACGTCCGTTCCTCCTCCCATCGCAGTAGCTCCTCCGGTGTGGTGTGTGCTTGGGCCGGCGGCAGTGGAACTTTGGTGTACATATGCATCTATCTCGGCGGATAGATTGCCCATGATAATTGGCGATCTGGGTGGAGTGTTGAAGACGGCCCTCCGTTTGGATGGCCTTCGGCTGACAGATGAGGCCGCGGCAGAATCTGCCGCCCTAGATGGGCCGACAGCCTGGTATTGGGGCTGAGGGTCCGGATGGAAGAATGGTCGTGGTCCTCCCGGGGCTGGTGTAGTCTCGGTATAAGGTGCAGCGGTGACGAACATGTTGCTTGGGAACTCCGGGAATTGTACGCCTTGGTCCGGAAAGGTGTGCAGCATCATCTGTGCGAGAGTGCCATTGAAGTCCCGTTGGTACTCCATGTACCGTTGTTGTCGAATATCCATTGCGGCCATTCGCTGCAAGATTTCTTGGTATGGGTCTGCTGCGGCAGAGGTATGGGCAGTACCAGGCATGTCTACCGTGTACTGGACCCCGACAGCAGTATCGGCAGTGAACTGCTGCGGTGTTGCCTGGACAGGTTCGGCTTGCGTGATTTGCATGACTTTCTGGCAGAAGTCCCTGGTCCATCCTCGTCTTGGGGGCATATATTCATCCATTTCTTCAATGGGTACACCTGCAGAAACACATAAACCCGTAATCAAGCAAGGGAAATACAATGGTCCTCTATCTTTCTTACCGCACTCATGAATTTCCCGTAGGATGATTTCTCCAACGTTGATGGTCCTCTTGTTGATGATGGATTAGATAAGCACCAATCTCTTGCGATCCACCTTGCTGTTGTGTGATGTTGGGATGAGGCGTCGTTTGACGAAGGTGTTCCACATCTTAGCCTCCGGCTTCAAGCTTTGTCTTGTTACGGATCCTTGATGGGTATCGGTTTCCCATGGGGTGTTTCCGTAACAAAGATCGTCCTTGATGAGTTCATAGCCCTCAACAGTGATCTCTTCCAAGAATTCGGCATGGATATCACTGTCTGGGGTGAGGCCGTAGAAGTTGTTGATCGTCTCGGCATCGAGCTGGACCGGCCTGCCACGACAGGGAACGAATAGGGAGTCTTTGCTGGGCCCATGAGCGTAGAACTCCCGCACGATCATGGCGTTCGCCTGGGCGGGTTGCAGGCAGAAAATTTCCCAATTCTAGTACTTAATTCTGTCGTATAGGTAGTGCTCAATGCCGTAATTTTCTTCGTCCGCATGTTGGAAGCCTTGTTCTTCCCAAAGTTGCCTAGCGATGAAAGATCGGTTGAATCGATCTTCAATGTTGGCTGGGGCGAATCTTTTGTATGTAGCCATCAAGATAGAGAGATATGCGTTCTTGGAGTTTTTTCTTGAATAGAATCTGGAGATTGTAGAAGGCAGAGAGTAATTGAGAGAGAGATTGTTAAGAATACTAAAGAAAACAAGAAAGTAAGAGTGAATAGTTCAAGAGGAAGGAGTTTCTTATATAGGCCTTGGCCTTGTGACCGTTGAGATCACTAGCCGTTTGTAACCGTTTCCTTTTTCTGCCGTTTCCTTTTTCTACCGCGGCAGGAATCTCGGCAGACTAGCCGTTACACTATTCTGCCCGTTGGGACTGCTGCGACCCTGACACTGTTTTATTGCCTCGGCAGAGTTCCTGCTGTGAACTATTTTTCTCTTATCTTTGCTTTTTATTCCTAAATAAAACACACAAAAGAAAAATACTGAAAACGAAAATAATTAGAAAAATAAAAATAAACTACTAATCCTAATATACTATTTAAAGAAAAGGGAGAGGTTAGGTTACTGGTGGAGAGCATGCAAATGCATCTTCCAGAATTATTTTCTCCCTTAGGTCCAATTTATGAATCGGTTGTGGGTCACTCCTTTGTGTTGTCTGTGCATCCATCTTGGGCTTGATTTTCTTGCCAAATATTCTGCCAAGCAGACTGCGCAGGCAGGATATCTTATTGTCTACTGTGTGGATGGCCTTGCATTCCTCTGGATCATCATACTTCTTTAAGTTGTTGAATGCGTTGAGTTTGACTTGTTAGTATTGACTCGCATAGTCAACTCTCCTTTTCCACATCAATTAATGTGCGTCCAATTGCTAGAAAGGGTCTCCCAAGGATGATCGGTGCATTGCCATCTGCTTCACAAACAAGGACAAGGAAGTCGGCAGGAAAAATAAACTTGTCAACTCTTACCAGTATGTCCCCGATTTTGCCTTCGGGTTGCACATAAGATCTATCCGCGAGTTGGAGCATCACTGTTGTAGGCGTCGGCCTTCCAATTCCAAGCTTTTGGAAGACTGATTTAGGCATAAGGTTTATGCTTGCTCCAAGGTCGCATAAGGCCTTTCCTTCATAACTCTTTCCAATCGCACAAGGTATAGTGAAACAACCAGGATCTTTTAACTTTGGTGGCATGCGGTTATGCAACATTGCATGCATCCCTCGGTAGCAGACACTGTCTCAAACTCACCTATTCGTTTTCTCTTTGACACCATGTCCTTTAGGAACTTGGCATAGTTCGGCATCTGTTCAATAGCTTCAATGAACGGTATATTGATGTGGACTTGCTTCAAGATGTCGAGGAACTTCTTGAATTGTTGATCCTGTTTTTGCTTTTTCAACCTTTGCGGGAAAGGTGGTGGTGGTCTCATTTCATCCAGGGTTTCTTTAGTTGAAAGTTTTATACCTGGCACTACTAGAATTGTTGCTGCCTCGGCAGGATGCTCAGGCACTGCAGTGCTTGTTGCCGGGGCAGTGTTATCAGCTTCAATTTGCTCAGCCTCTTCTCTTGCTTGATCTGCTGATTGGGTTTGGCTCTCTGGGATCTTCTCCTTCAGCTGTAGACCACTCCTAGTAGTGATTGCTTTACACTGTTCATGGTTTATTACCTTAGCAACCTCAGTATTGCTAGGTAGGCCTCCTTGTGGTCTAGTGTTTATGCATTGAGCAAACTGCCCAACCTGAGTTTCCAACGTTTTTATGGCCGCTTCTTGATTTTGCAACCTCATCTCAGTCCTATTCATGAAGGCATCTGTCCTCTTGATGAAATTACTATTTTCCGCCATGTATGACTCAGTTTTCATCATAAAGGCCTTTAGCGTGTTTTCCAATGAACTTACCGGTTGCTGCTGCATCTGCTGCTGCGGCATCGGCTGCTGAAATCCTGATGGTTGGGTGATTGGGTTTAAGGCATTGTTTAGGTTACTCCATGATAGGTTCGGATGCCTCTTCCATGAGGGGTTGTATGTGTTGGACATCACATTGTTGCGATTATAGTTCCCAACATACATACCAGTTTCTTGATTCATGCAGTTAGCGGAATTGTGGTTTTCTCCACACAAGTCACAGTATGAATCAATTACCTTGACCTCACGGGTATTGTGTTGTAACTGTAGGTTTTGCACCATCTTGGTAAGAGAGGCCAATTGTGCTGCCACTGAACTTGATGAATCTAATTCATGTACCGTGGCTTGGCGTCTTACTTCTCCTCGCCTAAATGTAGGAAACTGAAAGTCATTCTTTGCGGGTTTGTTTAATATTTCAATAGCTTCCTCAGGTGCTTTATCCAGGAGTGTTCGGTTTGCCGAGGCATCTAACATCATCCTTGTCGGGGCATTCGTGGCATTGTAAAATATTGTCACTTTTGTCCATAAGGGAAATCCATGTAGCGGACACTTGTGCAATAGCTCTCTGTAGCGTTCCCATGCCTCGTACATTGGTTCGTCTTCAGCCTGTCGAAAAGAAGTAATTTCATTACGGATTCTATCATATAGATTAGTAGGATTAAAGCAAGTAATGAAATCACGACAAAGTTCACTCCAGGATCCAATAGATCCTGCTGGAATGCTATTTAACCAAGCTTTCGCGCTATCCATCAGTGAATAGGGGAATAGCTTTAATCGCAAGACATCTTCATGGACTCCTTGGATTTTAAAAGAGTTGCAGATTTCCATGAAGGATTTGAGGTGCTGCCTTGCGTCTTCAGTTGCAGACCCACCAAATTGTCCAATTGTATTTAACATATTGAACATAACGGGTTTGAGTTCAAAATGGGCTACTTCAATTTCCGGTGTAACGACTCCTGGGTTTAATCCGTTTAAGTCCTCTTCCAAGAAGTCCCTGACAGTAAGCTACCGCGGCCCAGGTGGCGGCGGAAGTCCTGCATTGCCAGCAAGTAAGTTTTTTCCTGCAGGGTGATCTGCCATGGCTCCTTGGATCTGTCCCCTCAACCTTTGCCTTGTTCTTTCGATCTCTAGATCTAATTCGTACAAGGGGTTGGTTGGATTGGCCCTGGTCATACACCAAGAAAAACACAAGTAAAATAAAAATAAAAATAAACAAGAAAATAAAGAAAACAAAATTTAGTTTCCAGTCCCCGGCAACGGAGCCAAAAACTTGTCGCGTGTCAAAAGTGCACGTTCAGTGCAAGTGGACACATCACAAGTAATAAGTGATAAGTATATTATCGAGTTATCGTCTCCTCAGGGACCGGTATACTTAATATGCTTTCTTCACCTCCTTGTTCTGTGGAAAGATAAAAACACGAGTTGATTTGATTTATCTAAACTAAAATAACTAAGATAACAGTAAAAGATTGAAATTATAGAGAGAGATTGGCTATGATCCAGTTGCGTTGTATTGTGGAATTGATTGACTTGTCTCCGTCCAATGCAATCGTATATCACTGCCTCGGCAGCACTGCAGTTTACTGCCTAGGCAACGATAACACTGTCTGCCGCGACAATCCCTTGCTCGTGGGCAGACTTTACCAATGTTCGGCAAAGTGTCCTTGAATGACTCCGCTTATCCCTAAGTCAGAGTACTGTTGATGACTAGTCCTTGATGATACCTCCCGGCGTGAACCAATTATACTCACCAATCAATCTCACACTTCTTTTAGCCGCTGAAACTCTTAACCTATCTCTAGGCCGAGTTAGTATTTCGCGATTGAAACACCGTACTTATCCCTTTCGTGAATCTAACTCTCCCGAGCTTAGATAAATAGATGATCACAATATCCTCTCCCGAGCTCAATTGTGAAACAAGGAATAACAAAGGATAAGCAAACCTTGATAATCTTTATTGCATTGAATGAAAGACAAAGTACAATCTCCTCTCACAAATACTCTACAACCTTCACCTAATCCCTAAAAAGGTTTAGAACATGATGGAGAGGAAAGAAACAAGAGTAGAAGTCGGCTCTCTCCCTAGGTATTTCGTGTTTTGTACATTGGGTGGCTAGGTCTTTATATAGGCTAGACCTAGGGCAAACCTTTCCTAAGTAGAATACAACTTGGAGTAGGGAACAAGTCAAGTACATAATAATAATATATTTCCAAGTTTATATTCGGCTAAGGGGCTTTCCCGCATGGTCTTCCTTTGGGCTTTTCCTTGTGCTAGCCAGCTCCGATTCATGGGCTCCAAGTCTAGACACGTTCCTTGGATTTTTGTCTTTCCATCGCCTATAATCTTGCTTCCTGTCTTTCTGTTGCTGCCTCGGCATCAGGTCCTGCCTCGGCCTTGTCTCTGCCGCGACACTGGTTTTCCTACACAGATATGAAAACGTAGTAAAACGTGCCTTTTTCTGTAAATATTATCTATATGAGTATACTTCTAAATATATCACATTGAGTGCATGCATTGGTACAAGTGGGTGTATATTTGGTAATTAATGCCCATAAAAGGAGTAAAAAGTGATAGTGTGTTGAGCACTTATCAATGAGCATGTAAGATTTGTGATAGAGTGCATTGAGATGCATTTGATTTAATGGCACATGATGAGATTTTTGTTTCTTTGAGAGCATGAGAATTTAAAAGTATGAGATTCAATAAGCATGACATGAGAAAAGGATTTAATGACATATGTTTTATTGGTTGCATTGTGTGTGTTTTGAGTATTCCCTCACTAAGCTTATAGGTTACGCTCCTTTATTTGTCATACAATGCATAGTAGTCCTTTGATGAGTTAACACACAATCGGCAAGAAGGAATCCATGCTTATACAATCAAGGTTTGGCCTCAAGCATTGGTACTTTCTTAGTAGTAAAACTGGCAATGGGTAGACACTTTTCTTTATAGCTTTAATATTATTGGTTGATGTTGGATTTGGATTTTTAAATGACCATTATAATGCTTTGGTTAATTTGGATTGATAGTTTGATTTTAGGTATATAGATGACATATGTTACTTATAGGTGTATGATGATTGCTCATGTTGAATTTCTATGTTGAGGTAAAATATAGGTTGAAATACATTTAGTAGTTATACTTGCCTTGTTTATGAGTGATGCCAATTTGATGGGTAATTGAGGTTGATTAGGTGCCTAATGGTATTTGGTTAATGTTAAGGTTGTTTAGAATGTGAATTGGTATGTTTAAAATCATTTTTAAATGTATCTTAACCTGGGTTATCGAAGTAGGGCCTGTTGTTTCGATATACGGGCTTCTCCCAAGGCGAAGTGGAAAAACAATGGTTAAGCGTTCTGATACGCTTAGCCCATGTACCAAAACGGGTAAGCATATTTTGGAAGGTGTCTCAATACACAGGATTGACATATTGAAATAAGATTTCACAGTGGATAAACGTTTCGATATAGGGCCCTATCAGTATCGAACGCCTTTCTATTAAGTTAGTTAGACGCTCGAAATGGAGTTTTATTTTTTCACATTTTAGTCCATAAATCTTGTTTATACAATTAAATGATTTATGAGTATCATTTTGAATTGAAATTTCACTTGTGAGCATGTAATGAACTTAATTTCAAGATGATAATATTAATTTATATTTTAGTTCTTGAATTCATAGAAAATTACAAATGGGTCCTTTTTGTTGTATTTATGCAATCGATGCTTGTTTTATGATCCGTTTCGAATGCGAATTTGTTATCTAAACGCATGCACATGTAGGAACTCTAAATCTTCTTGACGAGATAAAAGAAAAAAATAGGGTTGTTTATCAGTGCAAATTCTCCAAAATTTGTATCGATATTTGATAAGTGCTCAACTCACTATCACTTTTTACACCTTTCATGGACAATAATCAATAAATCTGCACCCACTTGGACCAATGCATGAGCTTAATGTGGGATAATTAGATATTCTGCTTTGGAAGCATATAAAGATGATATTTGTAGAAAAGGCGAGTTTTATTGTACTTTTGTGTCTGTGCAGGAAAAACTATTGCCATGACAACAACCGAGGCCGAGGTAGCAAGGACAAGTAACGATACTGTAGGCGACTTGAAAAGAAAAATAAGCTGGACGTTTCTGTACAAGCAGCGCATGAATCGGAGCTGGGTTGCACATTGAAAGCCCAATTCAAAGGCCACGCGGAAAAGAATCCTAGTTGGAGTAAACTTGGAAATATTTTATTTATGGACTTGACTTGTGTCCTACTCCAAGTTATACTCCTACTTAGGAAAGGTTTGCCCTAGACCAAGCCTATATAAGACCTAGCCGTCCAAGAGGAGAAGGAGAGGAGAGTTTTCGGCACAAAGCTTATCATCATAGAGAGAGCCGACTCTACCTTAGATTTTAGATTTCTTTTTATTATGTTCTAAGTTTCTTTAGGATTAGGTGAAGGTTGTAAAGTATTAGTGAGAAGAGATTGACTTTTGTTTCTTGTTTTAATGCAATAAAATATCAAGGTTTGCTTATTCTTCGCCATTCTTTGTTCTTGCATCCAAGCTCGAGAGAGAAGTTTGCAAGTAATCCATTTATCTAATATCGAGAGAGTTAGATTCACGAAAGGAATAGGTACGGTGTTTCAATCGGGAAACACTAACTCGACCACTTCTTTAATCTGTGTTTCAATTGAATCCACTAATACAACACAACTAGATCCTGACCACTTCTTTAATCTGTTTATCTTTTCTTTATTTAGTTTTCTTTATTTAGTATTCATCAACCCCAATCTTACTTGTGTTTTTTATTTTATTCCTTTTTAGAGTAAGAAGACAAAAGAAGGCATATTAAGTAGACCAATCCATGTAGAGACGATATCTGATATACTTATCACTTTATTACTTGCGACGTGTTCACTTGCAACTAATTGCGCACTTTTGACACGCAACAAGTTTTTGGCGTCGTTGTCGGGAATTGACAACTAAATTTTGTTTTCTTTATTTTCTTGCTTTTTATTTTTATTTTACTTTGGTTTCTCTTGGTGTATGACCAGGGCCAACCCAACCAACCCTTTGTACGAACTAGATCCCGAGATCGAACGTACACGGCAAAGTTTGAGAAGACAAATCCAAGGAGCTATGGCAGATCATCAAGCAAGACAAAACTTACCTGCCGGCAATGGAGGTCTTCCGCCGCCACCATGGCCGCGACAGCTTACTATTCAAGACTTCTTAGAGGAGGATTTGAATGGATTAAATCCAGGAGTCGTTACACCAGAGATCGAAGCAGCCCACTTTGAGCTAAAACCTGTCAGGTTCAATATGCTCAACACTATTGGACAGTTTGGTGGGTCTATGACTGAAGATGCCAGGCAGCACCTCAAGTCATTCATGGAGATATGCAATTCTTTCAAAATCCAAGGAGTCCATGAAGATGTCTTGAGATTGAAATTATCCCCTTATTCACTGAGGGATAGGGCAAAGACCTGGTTAAATAGCATTCCAGCAGGATCTATTGGATCTTCGAGTGAACTCTGTCGTGATTTCATTACACATTTTAATCCTACTAATTTATATGATCGTATACGTAATGAAATTACTTCTTTTCGATAGGCAGATGATGAACCAATGTATGAGGCATGGGAGCGCTATAGGGAGCTACTGCACAAGTGTCCTTTACATGGATTTCTCTTGTGGACACAAGTAACCATGTTTTATAATGAAACCAATGCCCCAACCAGGATGATGTTAGACGCATCTGCCAATGGAACACTCCTTGATAAAGCACCTGAGGAAGCTATTGAAATCTTGAACAAAATCGCCAAGAACGATTTTCAATTCCATACATCAAGGCGAGGAGGTGTAAGACGCCAGTCCACAGTGAATGAGTTAGAAACATCAAATTCAGTGGCAACACAATTGACCTCTCTTACCAAGATGGTGCAGAACATGCAGCTATAGCAAAATACCCATGAGGTTAAGGCCATTGATTCTTTTTGCAATTTATGTGGAGGTAACCACAATTCTTCTGAATGTATGAAGACTCAAGAATCCAGCCTGTATGTTGAAAACTATAACCGAAACAATATGATGTCCAACACCTACAACCCCTCATGGAAGAGGCATCCACATTTTTCATGGAGTAATCCTAACAATGCCTTGAATCCAATTACTTAACCCCTAAGTTTCCAACAACCAATGCAACATCTGCCGCAGCAGCCGGTCCAGCAACCATTGTCACAGCAGCAGATGCATCAGCAGCAGCCTGTAAATTCACTGGAAAATTCTCTGAAAGCCTTTATGATGAAAACTGAAACATACATGGCAGAGAATAGCAATTTCATCAAAAGAACAGATGCATTCATAAATAGAAATGAGATGAGGTTGTAGAACCAAGAGGCAGCAATAAAGGCACTAGAAACTCAGGTTGGGCAGTTTGCCCAAAACATAAATACTAGACCACAGGGAGGATTACCTAGCAATACTGAAGTTGCTAAGATAATGGACCATGAAAAGTGCAAAGCAATCACTACTAGAAGTGGTCTACAACTGAAGGAAAAAGTAGGAAACCCAGTAGACAAAGTTCTACCAGAAGAACAAGAAAAAGAGGACTCGGATGCTGAACAACCGGATCATGTCACAGCAGAAAGCACTGCCCCAGCAGAGCACTTGACCAGCTGTCGAGACAGATCAAAACTAGTGGTGCCAGGTATTAAATTCCAAACTAATGTAACCTTGGAAGAGATGAGACCACCACCACCGTTCCCACAAAGATTGAAAAAGCAAAAACAGGATCATCAATTCAAAAAATTCTTAGACATTTTAAAGCAAGTCCACATCAACTTGCCATTTGTAGAGGCAATTGAACAAATGCCCAACTATGCTAAATTCTTTAAAGATATTGTGTCTAAGAGAAAGAGGCTTGGTGAGTTCGAAACAGTGGCTGCTACTAAAGCATGCATGGCAATGTTGCACAATCGCGTGCCACCCAAATTAAAGGATCCTGGATGCTTTATCATACCTTGTGTGATAGGTAACCATTATGAAGGAAAGACCCTATGCGACCTTGGAGCAAGCATAAACCTAATGCCCAAATCAGTCTTCCAAAAGCTTGGCATAGGAAGAGCAAAACCCATAACAGTGATGCTCCAACTTGCAGATAGATCATATGTGCAACCTGAAGGAAAGATCGAGGACATACTGGTAGAGTTGATAAATTTATTTTTCCCGCTAACTTCCTTATCCTTGATTGTGAAGCAGATGACAATGCACCGATCATCTTGGGGAGACCTTTTCTTGCCACTGGACGCACACTCATAGATGTGGAAAAAGGAGAGTTGACAATAAGGGTTAATGACCAACAAGTCAAACTCAATGCCTTCCACAATTTGAAAAGATATGACGATGCAGAAGAATGCAAAGTCTTTCATACCACAGATGCAGGCACCAAGATATCCTATTTCAGCAGCAACTGCCTCGGCAGCAAGCTTGGCAAAATATTGGGCAAGAAGATTAAGCCAGAAACGGAAGAAACCAATAAGAAAACACATTGTCCAGACATATTCAGTCCAAATAGACAAAACCACATGGTGCAGTAAAGACCAAATCGAAGAGGGATAGGCATGAGTTCAAGGAGAATGGCCAACATTTGAAACATCATTCTGGCATACAAGAAATAATCATCTTAGGAGATGCATTTGCATGCACTCCACCAGTGACATAATCTCTTTCCTTTAATTTTTATATTATTAGGATTAGTTTAGTTTAGAGTTAAAATTTTTATTATATTTCTTTAATTATTTTTCTTGTTTATGTTTAATTTTTAGGACAATAAGCAAAGAATAAAGGAGAAGTAGTTCAACGCAGGAAAAGTGCTGCTGGGGCGGAAAACAGTGTCAAAAGCTGTAGCAGTCCCAACGGGTAGAACAGTGTAATGGCTAGTCTGTCGAAATTCCTGCCCCGGTAGTAAAGGCAAACGGCAGTAAAGGCTAACAGCTACAAAACGGCTAATGGTTTAAACGGCTACAAGGTTGAGGCCTATATAAGCACTTCCTTCCTCTTGAACTATTCACTCTTGCATTCTTGATTTTTCTTTAGATTTACTTGCTAATCTCTTTCTCACAATACTTTCTATCTATTTCCAAGATTTCTTAGAATTTTTAGAACTTTTCCAAGAAACTCTCGAAGATCCTCAAATCTTCACCATTCATACATGGCTACATACAACAGATTCGCCCCTGCCGCTGTGGAAGAACGTTTCAACAGATCTTTCATTGCTCGGCAGCTATAGGAAGAACAAGGATTCTAACACTCCGATGAGGAAAATTACGGCATTGAGCATTATTTGTTCGACAAGATCAAGTATCAAGATTGGGAGATCTTTTGCCTACAACCTGCGCAGGCCAATGCCACCATCGTACGGGAATTTTATGCGCACGGGCCGAGAAAGGACTCTCTTTATGTCCATTGTCGAGGCAGGCTTGTCAAACTTGATGCCGAGACAATCAACCTATTCTACGGCCTTACACCTGAACGTGATGATCATGCTGAATTCATGGAGGACATCACCAACGAGGATTATGAGCTGATAAAAGACGACCTTTGCTACGAGAATACTCATTAGGAAACCGGTGCCCATAGAGGATCGGTAGCAAGACAAAATCTTAAGCCCGAGGCCAAGCTTTGGAATACCTTTGTCAAAAGACGCCTCATCCCAACCATCCACAATAGCACGGTGGATCGAAGGAGATTGGTTCTCATTCAATCATCAACGAACGGAACATCAATGTTGAAGAAATAATTTTAAAGGAGATATACGAATGCGGTAAGAAAGATAGAGGACCTATATTTTCCTTGTTTAATCACTGATATTTGTACTACTGTAACCCTCTTAGCCCGGCCTGGATGGAACCGGCACTAACGGGTCACACGGGAAATATCGAACTAAATCCGTTAAGGTCCAATTCGGTAAACAACCCTGAAACCAATATGTTTTTTTTTCTAGATGCATAATTAAGTTCCTATGTGTGTCTAGGTCATGCGTAACGAAAAACGGAAACATTCGATTCACGATTGATCTATTCAATTTGCATATCAGTACACAAGGATCAAAACGCAAATAATTCTTAATTCCAACAATAAACCGGTAATGCAATCTACCATAGTTCAATTATACATGCATAGCATACTCATAACAAAGTTCAGATCAAACGGACCATTATTGCATCGTCAATTTCATGTTTCATACAATAGGGACCTAATTGTAAAGCTCACAATACTATAGGGACTAAAACCAACATTAATTTACTAATGTGAATTCAAGTTAACACCATGCATCTTGGTGATATTACAACTCTCAATATTATTCATTGCATCTATATTCGATCGTGGAAAGACACCTGACCCTAAACATGATTTTTTTTCCATACTTACATGTCATTTTTGGGTCTCGGTATCGATACCTAAGGTCTTGGTATCAGTACCCTATCGTGGAGCTAGCCTCCTTGCACTTCGAAGGCTATTGGTATCGATACCCCCATAGGTGGTATCGATACTCCAGCGTCCAGTGGAGTAATTGCATCGAACCATGGTTCGAACCACCCCAAATTAAGCCTTAGGGTATCGATACTGGTATCGATACCCCCTGTGCACTTTGACAAATTTGAACATTCTAAGTTATTCCACCCAATCAAACATAACCATTAATCACCCTTAACTATGTGCATAATTTCCTAAGCATAAAGAACAATGTAGAGCATTCATTTACCACATCAAAGACCCCAAACATTCTATAGGCATGCTTCCTAAAATAAGATTTAAAATCAAAAATGTTCATGCATGTACATTCTTCAACAATCCAAGCAACACCATAGTCAATCAATTAATAATCCAAAACATTATAGGTCTTATTACAACATTAACCCAAGCAAAACTCACACACTTCACATGGGTTTGATTTACACATTGCCAAGCCCCGAATTATTTACCAAAACATACCAAAAATTGAGATAACCTTCCCCTTGGTTCCCTTGCTCCGAACGTAGCCTCGAATGTCACTATTTGTCTGCAAAGATGAGAGGAGAGATTAAGCAAAACATGCTTAGTGAGGAAGCTCTAACATGATCATCAATGCATCAATTTAAAACCATAATTAAAACCATAACTTGTAATGCCTTTCTAAAACCAAACATGCTTAACAATCATGTTCATGTTCAATACTAAAAACCTTCCTTGAGTATGCATGGCATTATCAATTCATTTCACAAATGATGCGCAATGTTCCAAATATTTTCATGTTTGTATATTGGCTTCCTAGTGATCACTTAATGTGAACCTTAAATTCACCGAATACACGGATCCATTGATTAGAGACCTTTAGTCTCGTCATGACACAAAGTCACCATTGACATGACACGAAGTCACCATTGACATGACACGAAGTCACCATTATCAAGCTCTACCACGCAAGGTTGGACACATAGTCACCCTTGTTACGTGTAGGCATTTTCCCTTTATTTTCATAATATTTATAGTGCACTCAATCCTAATGACATGTCATTTGTATTCGAATCTAAAGTAGTGTCACTAAGCCAATATCAAGTCCAAGTATGCATGCTAATCTGCTGCTCATAATGCATCCATAATGTGTTCAACAAATGAACCAATAGTCATGCCCAATGGCACCATCATATGTAAGGCAAATAACCATATCATATTCCACTTCATTTTTCATGTTTTCATAAACCATGGATGTCTTTATAAACCATGCATTTCCAGCAATTAACACATGCATGCATCATTTCAAAATCAAATATATGCAATTCCAAAATCATATTGAATCATTGTTCACATATATGCCATTACCGAAAATAACCGAAAATCGAGGTAATGCATCAACATCATTTAAAACACTTACTCTTGAACTATGGAAAGTTTTCACACTATTCCATAGCCCCCAAAACAGAATCGAATCTTTGCGAAACACTTTAAAACTCGAAATCACTCACCGGCAAGCGAAACGAGCCATCGCCGATGCTCCGATGGCAACGCCTACGCACCAGCCACTTATGCACCTTCTTGCACTACCTCTACAACATTAAAAGTAGAGCATATTCACATTACAACATGCTCAAAACAGCAGCCACATTTAACCCTCACAAAACTATCGAAAACCTTGCCGAAAAGACCGAAAACTAAGCCGAAACGCATCCGAAACACATCAGCCCAAAACCTAATGAATCTAACATCTAATCCACCTCAATTATGAACCAAAAAACACTTACAAACCATCCTTATACCTCCAACAACATTAGAACACTTAAAACAACCCCTAAAACAACCGAAAACCACCTTAAAACAACACCGATTGCATTATTCCGGGATTAAATTAATGTGCCATCAATTCAACACTTAATTAATCATTTAATTGACATAATATCATAATTAAATCAATCTAATTACAGCATTAATTGGGATCTAAAAAGATTTCACAAAACTCATAAATCTTGAATTAGAGACACAAAATTAAATATCAACTGTTAATGGGCAAGCCAATACTTGGGAATTTCAATAAACAACCTTAGAAAAAAGAGTAGAAATCAGAATTTTACCTTAGAGATTTGCTCCACCAAAAAGATGAGAAAACCTTCCTTGATTTCCTTGAAAATGATGTTGATTTTGCAAAAATTGATGAGTAGGTTTTGTAGAGAATGAAAGGATGAGTAAAATGAAATAAATCTTGTAGAAAATGATGAAGAAATCAGCAAGTAATTGAAGAAATTTGGAGAAGAATATGGAGAGAAAATGAGAGAAAAGATGGGAAAATGGGAAGTTACAAAAGAAAATAAAGTTGTCATCTAAAATAAAACAATTTAAAAACAATTTTGGTGGATAAATCATTAATTAAAAATAAATTGGGTTTATGGCCCTCTAAGGATTCTAAGTATGGCTTGCTTTCCAATTTAGTCACCAAAAATCCTAATTGCCAAAAATTACTAATTATATCCCCAAAAATTACTATTTAGTCACTTGAACAAAAATTAGCCTAATGAAAAATCAAATTAAAATTCAAATAATATTCCCTTAACTTTAAAACACCTTTTTAATATTTTTAGAACCATTTCACAAAATTATTACTTATCCAATTAAAATATTATTATTTTAATTTTTCTCGGAATAACGAACCCTAGGAATCCGATTCGACCTGAATCGAATTTCCCCAACTTACACTTCAACTACTAACCCCAAAACCGGGATGTTACAACTACTGCAGGTATACCAATGGTAGAAACGGATGAATTCACAGCCTATAGACGAGGGTGGACTAGAGACTTCTGCCACAAAATCATGCAGATCACACAAGTAGAGCCAGTCCAGGCAACCCCTCAGCAGTTCACTACTGACACAACTGTCGGGGCCCAATACACGACAGACATGCCTGACACTGCCCACACCATTTCCGCAGCAGACCCATACCAGGATATACTTTAAAGGATGACAGGTATAGATCTTCGGCAGCAACGATACATGAAGTATCAACGGGACTTCAACAGCACACTTGCCCAAATGATGCTCCACAACTTTCCCGGCCAAGGGGTATAGTTTCCCGAGTTTCCTCCAAACATGTTTGTCACAACTGCACCCTACACCGAGACGACTCCAGCTCCAGGACCACGACCATTTTTCCCCACTGGCCCACAACAACAATTTCATGCTACTGGCCCATCTAGGGCAGCAGACTTTGTCGCAGCAGCATCTGCCAGCAGACGACCATCCAAGAGGAGAGTAGTCTTCAGCACTCCACCAAGATCCCCCATCATCATGGGCAGTCTATCAGCAGAGATAGATGCCTACGTACATCAGAGCTTAAGCGCTTTCGGGCCAAGCATTCACCATGCCAGGGCAGACACAACAAATGAAGGCGGGACAGACATCATGGTCATCGAGGAAATTGTCGACGAGGAAGAAGGAGAAGAAGTGGATGCTCCACTGCAATGGACACCACCAACAAGAGTCCAACCACCGAGATAAGTGAAAACTCAACCATCTCCATCGTCCAAAGTCAAACAGTCAGCGGCTAGGCCACGAAAAATAATTATCTCCAGCAGCTCCTCTGACTCTCTTTAAATTTTACATATTCATGCTACCCTAATATATATTCTTTTTTTACTTGTCTTGTTTTCTTCTTTATATCCTGTTGTGTGCTATTTATAAGCATTGAGGACAATGCTTGGTTCGAGTTTGGGGGTGTAGATCCACTGCCGAGGCAATCTACAACCGCAGCCTAGCCATGAAAGGAAGTATTTAAGTGTTTCCTCAAATATTTTTTATGTCCACCATCTTACTTGAATTGTTGTTTATGCTCTTGCACTGCTTTTCATCAGTATTGCCTTAGTTTATTCTTTAAGGCTATAGAAATCTTTCTCCTTACCATGGTTAGGTCTTGTTAAGAAGGTTTAACCTTAGGATACTTAAGGAAGAAGACTTAGAAGCTTACTATAAGATAAATTTTAAAAACACTTTTGGGACTTGTTGGATTATAGGAATTCTTTTAATGAACTTAAGTGATAAAGACTTAGATTCTTGGGAAAGTGACTAGAGGTGCCTATCACCGGATCTAGGAGTTACTCTTCTTCATGCTGGAGGTGCCCGAAATTGGCTCTAGTATGCTAAAAAGAATATCAAAAGAAAGAAGGACGTATCGATGAGAAAACACAATCCTTGAGGTGCCCGAAATTGGCTAAAGAAATTGTTGTTTTAAGAAGAGAACACTAAACCCAAATCTACTTGTCTTGAACTTAGTGTTTGTCTAAGAAAGCCTTTAATCAAACTTGTCCACAAAAACGCACACACTCACTAATTCTTATAGTTTGTTTCTAGGTAAACCCTTGGGTAGCCGAAAGGTTAAGGCTTAAGAATAGGCATAGTTATGGTGGGGAGAATAGATGGAAACATAAGACCAAAAGAGAGTAAGGTTTGGCAAATTGATGGTTTGCATTGCTTGAGGACAAGTAATAGTTCGAGTTTGCGGGTGTGATAAGTGCTCAACTCACTATCACTTTTTACACCTTTCATGGACAATAATCACTAAATCTGCACCCACTTGGACCAATGCATATGCTTAATGTGGGATAATTAGATATTCTACTTTGGAAGCATATAAAGAAGATATTTATAGAAAATGCGAGTTTTACTGTACTTTTGTGTTTGTGCAGGAAAAACTATTGCCACGGCAGCAACCAAGGCCGAGGCAGGACCTGATGCCGAGGCAGCAAAGACAAGTAACGATATTGTAGGCGACTTGAAAAGAAAAATAAGCTGGACGTTTCTGTACAAGCAGCGCATGAATCAGAGCTGGGTAGCACATGGAAAGCCCAAGTCAAAGGCCACGCGAAAAAGAATCCTAGTTGGAGTAAACTTGGAAATATTTTATTTATGGACTTGACTTGTGTCCTACTCCAAGTTATACTCCTACTTAGGAAAGGTTTGCCCTAGACCAAGCCTATATAAGACCTAGCCGTCCAAGAGGAGAAGGAGAGGAGAGTTTTCGGCACAAAGCTTATCATCATAGAGAGAGCCGACTCCACCTTAGATTTTAGATTTCTTTTTATTATGTTCTAAGTTTCTTTAGGATTAGGTGAAGGTTGTAGAGTATTAGTGAGAAGAGATTGACTTTTGTTTCTTGTTTTAATGCAATAAAATATCAAGGTTTGTTTATTCTTCTCCATTCTTTGTTCTTGCATCCAAGCTCGAGAGAGAAGTTTGCAAGTAATCCATTTATCTAATATCGAGAGAGTTAGATTCACGAAAGGAATAAGTACGGTGTTTCAATCGGGAAACACTAACTCGGCCTAGAGATAGGTTAAGAGTTTCAGCGGCTAAGAGAAGTATGGGATTGGTTGGTGATTACAATTGATTCACGCCGAGAGGTATCATCAAGGACTGGTCATCAACAGTACTTCGACTTAGAGATAAGCGGAGTCATAAAAGGATACTTTGCCGAACTTTGATAAAGTCTACCCAAGAGCAAGATATTGTCGTGGCGGACTAGCATCATCGTTGTCGAGGCAGTAATCTGCAGTACTGCTGAGGCAGTGTTTTGCGATTGCATTGGACAGAGACAAGTCAATTAAATCCACTAATACAACACAACTAGATCTTGGCCACTTCTTTAATCTGTTTATCTTTTCTTTATTTAGTTTTCTTTATTTAGTATTCATCAACCCCAATCTTACTTGTGTTTTTATTTTATTCCTTTTATGAGCAAGAAGACAAAAGAAGGCATATTAAGTAGACCAATCCCTGTGAAGACGATATCTGATATACTTATCACTTTATTACTTGCGACGTGTTCACTTGCACTAATTACGCACTTTTGACACGCAACAGTATTCTCGTATAGCTCGTTTGAGTCAGGTTTCATCTAGACTGGATCGAGGGGTTACATAAACAATCCAAGAGTGAGGCCTAATGTCTCCCAACACTAGGAGACCCACCTTACCCAGAATCTCACATCAAACTGCTCAAAATCTCACATCGAGCTAATATACTTAAAATATTGTATCGAGTCTTCACTCGAAATCTCACATAGAGTGGGGCTCAGAATTTCACATCAAGCAAAGTTATCAATCGAAATCTCACATCGGATTGCCTTTAATAGATCACCCAGAATCTCACATCGGATGGTCTTCATTGTTTCGTGACACTTACTGGGTATCCGGATCCCACCATACAAACACTCGAACCACACAATGATCCACCAAGGATCCCTAGACCATACTATTATAAACCATCACCAAGACCAACCGTACGAGGCAATATCATCTTATCATCAATTAAAACACCAATTTCAATTTTTATTATTCAGTTTATAGCTTAACTCACCCTTAAGATCCATTACCATAAATTATTGAACACTCAAACTCAAACCTTAAAAACTTAGACAAATTGCTCTACATATACCGATATGTACCCGTTGCATACTGATACCACTCTTTCGTACCAATACCTTACATCAATACTCATATATTGAGTATTGATCCCAAGCTCGTACCGATACACCCTTTGGCGTACAGATACCAAAAGTAGTCATTGGAATTTGAATTAGTGCACCCGTACTGGTACTTCCCATGGTTGTACCGATACCCCTAAGGAGAATTGCCCATCTTAACAGAGGGGCGTACCTATACTTAAGCCCGAATATCGATACTTACACCCAGAAAATACGACCTATATTCGAAAATCCTCCATTTTGACCCTAAATGCAAACCTATCAATCTAAGAACGCTCTTACATGTTATTGAGAGTATTTAGGTAAGTTTCTAATCATTTTTAAATGTTCATATAATAATTCATCATTGATGAACTCTAAGATCTAACCTCAACCAAAATCACCATAAAACAATCAAACATGCAAATAAGGATGATACAAATGAAAACACGAGATTTGTAAGTGTACTAACCTCAAACTAAGTTTTTAAAACCTCTCCGTCAAGACTTTAAGCTAGCCCAACTTGAAGATGAATCACCAAGCTCTTTCACTACAAAGGAATTTACCAAGAGGTTTCTATCCTATTTATATGATTTAGTGGAGTTGAAAACGAACTCTAACCATTCTAAAACTTCCCACAAAATTTATTCTCGTTTCTCCCTAAAACCTTCATCAAAAGCCCAACCTCTATCATTTTTAACCATACACGCCTTATTAGATAGATCTTCAACAACTAAACAGTCTTCCCTCTAACAACAAAACGAGATTTCACACTCCAAATATCAAAACCTTACCTTTGATAATGGGGTTTGAAAATGATGATGGTGGGAAAAACGAGAGACAAAGCAACAACATATAACCACAAAAAATCTCTACATAATGTAGAGAAATAACTCCATCCCCTTCTCTTTTTTCCAACATTAGGTAATTACGAAAATACCCTTTGATATTCTCTCAAAGCCAAGCCCAAACCAAGATCTCAAGCCCAACAATATTTTCAAGGCCCAAACACGAAGACCATGCCTCGGGTTAATTGAACATTTGAGTTCCGAACCCTAGGTGTGATATACCTCTTATTCTATATCAATCCGTTTCTTTGTGTACTGATACACCTTGTATTACTAATAGATAGTTTTTATTTAACCATGTGTCAATACGAGTCTTTGAGTACCGATATTCATAGATATCAGACAATATTTATTATAGAAAAACTCTCCTAAGCTACAATATTCAAAATTTCGACTACTCAAATGGTTAAAAATCAATGAAAAAGTATAAAATTAAATCTTTAAAACTTTTTTAATAACAAAACAAAAATTCTAAAGTATTCTAGTAATATCCAAAATTACAAGAGCTTCATTTCTATATTTTTCTTGTATATACTTGTGAGTGTTTCTTTGTATTTTTATTTGTCAAGTGTATTGGGTTTTATTAAGCTTAATTTTTCAGTCACCTTCCTTTTGAGAGATTTTTTAATTTGCTTCTTTGTACTAAATTTTATTAAATGGTTTACTAAAATTTAGGCTATAAGTCTATTTTAAAGCATAAGATTATTATTTTTCCTAAAAAGAAATATAAACGAGTGAATTTATAAAATCTTTATTATGATAGTTAATATATTGATACAATTTTTTTTTGTATTTTTAGTTGTTAAGTACATTGGGGTTTTAGTGAGCTTAGTTTTCTGTAAACGGGTGCAAATCATTTGTCTCTTTCTCATGCATCCTTTTTTGTCTCCATTTTAAATGGTTTATGGTGCAGGGTTTAGGGTTCAAGGTTAGGGGTTGTAGTTAAGGTTTAGGAAATTAGGGATATGGTGTATTTTTTAGGGATAGAGAGTAGGGTTTAGGATATAGAAAATAAGGTTTAGGGTTTAAAATTTAATTTTTTAGAAATTTTCAATAAGAAGCATAGAATGATATATGATAAAGAGGCAGAGGATTTCCACTCTCTATAAACACTTTATTTTTTAGATGCTTTTTAGTTTGCTTATTTGTATCAAAATTTTGGAAAGGGTTTACTACACTTTGATGTATAGACCTAGTTGAAAGCGTAAAGTTGTCTCCTATAAAAGAAAAGAGCAAATTAGTGAATTTATGAAACTTTTAGTATGATAGTTAATATATCGAATATAATTTTTTGTATTTTCATTTATCAAGCATATTGCGGGGTTTATTGAGTTTAACTTTAGCAAATACCTTCCTTTTGAGAGATTTCTTACTTTGCTTATTAGTAGCAAATTTTATTACAGGGGTCACTAGATTGCGGTATAAATCTAGTTAAAAGTATAAGATTATCTTTCTCAATTAAAGAAGGACAAAATAATATATTTGTAAAATTTATAATGAGATAGCTAAGATAGTTGTGCAAATCACATAAAAGGAATTGAACCAACGTAAATATTTTTGTAATTTTCTATTCTTTGGATTTTCCTCTTATTATTTTTTTAAATTGTCTATTCATCCCTTCTTGACCAACATCGATTAATTAATCCACTCAATATAAAGTTATAACTTAGAATTTAAAGTTTGTAGTTTAAAATTTTAAGGTTATAAATTTAATTTTTACACTTTATAGTTTAAAGAGGAAGTTATGTTTAATTTGGAGGAAAACTACTAAGGTGTTCACTATCCTTGTTTTTTTAGTCACTAAACTAATTTTTTCATTAAAAATGCCCCTCACTTTATTTATATATATATATATATATTATTTTTGTCACTAATTGTTAAACAATTAACGAAAATAAAGACGTGACTTGGTTTAATAACATTTTTAATCCCCAAAACTTATATATTTTATAAGTTAGATCCTAGTTCAACATAACTGATCAAATTTAATGTTTCAGGCTTATTCGTGGTATTCATAAGCAGTATTGTACGTGTTTAGGACATTTTTAAGTATCTTTCTTTTATATGTATTTTTAAAAAAAAAAAAAATCTCTAGATATATGTATTTTCTATTGCTAGATTGTTTGAGCACAAAATATAAAATCAAAAGAGAATGTTAAGATGCATCAGAATTTGGGATGTTGGAGTGGAGGAGAGAGCAGCAAAGGAAGAAGAAAGATATAAGAAATCGAGAGGATTTAGTACAAATATTTAAAATATTATTATTTTTTTATGAATTGTTTCGAATTAAGATCTAATTAATAAAATATATAAGTTTTGAGATTAAAATTGTTATTAAATCAAATTTATTAAATTTAATAAAGTCTTTCGAATTAAGATCTAATTACACTAATAGTTGGATGTTTGTGTGATGGAGGAATCTCCGATCAGGTTGGCAAAGCTTGATTCCACGTTTGTGTCAGAAGATCAACAAGTATCGAAGAAGGATAAGAATCTTGATAAGGAGAACCAAGATCCGAATATGTCTGTGAATATGGATATTAGTGATGCTGCAATTATTTCTCACGCAATGATCAACCGTGATAGAGATGTGGAAAATTTTGTACCAGAAATGGCGAAGGTTTTATATGCCTCTATGACAGCGAAAAGCACCAAATCGAGTGGGAAGGGTATTGATGGTTCGAGATTTAATCTCGAGGATGTTATGGTTCTTGATGATGATTGTATCGTTGAAGATTCGGGATTATATCCTACAATAAAATTCTCTAATAGAGTTCATGATCAGATAGATCGTAGTATGCAGAAATCGCTAATAGTTTATTTGCTTGGGCGACCAATCGGTTATAATACTCTCTTGGCGCGTATCAATGCTCTGTGGAAACCTGTGGGGGATATTCAATTGGTGGATTTGGAGAATAACTACTTCTTGGTTCGTTTTGCGAGTGAAAGAGATTATGCACATGTTATGACGGATGGCTCATGGACAATCTATGGAAGTTACTTAACTATTCAACCATTGAGTAGAAACTTTTCAACGACGGAGAAACATCCTTCGCATGTCGTTTTGTGGGTGAGATTACCTGGTCTTCCGTATAGGTATTACTACAAGGCTTTGATAATTTTGTTCAAAAGTTGGAATATGAAGGTCTCAGCCAGATTTGTTTTGGTCGTGGTATGTAAGGGCATTCAAAAGAGGTGTGTGGGATTTCGAGTGTACCTTCTACTGGACCCGCTCAGGTGGAGATGAATCAAGATCATGTAGCGATTGGTGAAGTATCAGGTGAAGAGTTGTATGGTCCTTGGATGGTAGGAACATGAGACTTAATAATGTCAATAGGTAAAATAAGCAAGTTGGGGTGGTACAGGGTTCGAGTTTTGCAGCTATTGAGGAGGAAGGTAATCGGGAAAAGTTAGAGACAAGGATTAGTTTGGGTGTTAAGCATGATAATGTGAATAATAATCTTGTGATTGAAGAACTAAATACAAATACGTTTTCTAGTCAAAGAGTACAATCAAACGAGGCAATCAATAAATCTAAGTATAAGGCATCGAATGCGGAGGATAAGGTTACAAAGGATGGAGTATCCCTTTCTAACCCTAAAGGAGCGACTGTAGTGCCTATGGAGGAAGGGAGAGATGCGACCATCCTTACACGGAGTGTGAAGCAAGGAAAAGAAACACATAACTCAATTACCATTGTCGAACCTGGTTTTCCTTCTAGTAGTCTGGGTAGTAAGAAAGCTGGTACATCTCGTAGTAGGTCTATTGGTACCGGATAGGATATTAATAGAAGAGAAATTCAAATTTGCAAGCAATCTGATAATCGATTTAATAATCGTAATACAACTATTGCCTTGGTGAAATGTTTATCGGACCAGTTAGATGAACTTGATACTGGGGACAGGAGGATGAAGGATAATATACAATTGAACCCTGTGCGTGGTCCTCTTCCATGTGTTTCTCTTGCTGTAGGGAATCAAATGAGAGATGATTCTAGTGACGTTGTTGAGGACAGGTTTGCTCGGACTTCGACCGAGTAGTATGTTTTATAATGAGTTTTGGTTCTCTTTATTTCTTTTTAATGAAGTTTATGTTTTGGAATTGTCGGGGCGCAGCTAGCCCATCTTTCCGTAGGATTTTCAAATCGTTAATTCATGATAATCACATTGATGTTGTGTCTCTTTTTGAACTTCGGGTGTGTGATAGTACTGTTGATAGAGTTATATCTTGGTTTGGTTTTCCGCATTCATTCCGTATTGAAGCTCATGGTTTTAGTGGCGGAATTTGGAGACTTTGGAAGGATAAGGTGCAGGTGGAGATTTTACATGTGTCTAATCAGTTTGTTAATGGTAGAGCTTTCTTTGATGCTAAACATGGTTGGATAAATTTTACAGCTGTGTATGCTAGTCCTCAATGTTCAAAGAGGAAGCATCTATGGGAACAATTACGTGAATTAGATCCTGGGAGTGATTGTCCGTGGGTTTTAGGCGGTGATTTTAATGTGATTATGGAACCTAATGAAAGATCGGGAGGTACTTTGACAAATCAGGGTAATTGCCGAAGATTCTTTGATTTTTTTCATAGTATGGATCTGATGGATTTGGGTTTTAAAGGACCGTCTTTCACATGGTCAAGGGAAAATCTCCAACAACGTCTTGATCCGTGCCTTGCGAATTCAGCCTGGATAATGATGTTTTCGAATTCCCAATTAACTCATCTAGACCGAATTGGATCTGATCATCGACCTCTCCTTCTTCAACCTAATGTTCCGAGGCAAAGTAATCCTAATTGCCCTTTTCGTTTCATAGCGGCTTGGCAAGATCATGCAGATTTTCAAGATTTCTTACGCTCGTGTTGGGATGATGATCGTCCGATTGAGGAAAACATAAGTTACTTTAAACCTGAAGTGATGATTTGGAATAATGATGTCTTTGGTCATATCACTAGAAAGAAAAACGGTTGATAGCTAGACTAAGGGGTATTGATTGGGAATTGCAGAGGGCTTCTAATAATTATCTTATCAAATTAAAAGATAAATTGTAGGTTGAGTTTATGGCTATTTTGGAACAGGAAAAGAGTTTTTGGCAATAAAAAATGAGGGTTCAATGGGTCGTGTATGGAGATCGGAATACCAAATTTTTTCATGCGTCAACCTTAGCACGTCGACGAGCTAATAGGATCACTACGTTAAAGCGACCAGATGGGAGTTGGTGCATTGAGGAGGCTGAGCTACTAATTATGGTTCGTGACTTCTATTGTATCCTTTTTACATCAGAAGGCTCGTCTGCATCTAATTTTGGTGTGAAAGGAAGGTTTAAACCATTGACAAATACTAAGAAAGGGAACCTGATTTCGTCAGTGACTTGTGACGAAGTAAAGAATGCACTCTTTGATATGGGTAGTCTAAAGGCGTCAGGTGTAGATGGGTTACAAGCTGGGTTTTATCAGAAAAATTAGAGCATTGTTTGGGATTCAGTTTGTGTCTGTATTAAACGAATCTTTAGGGAAGGGGTGATCCCACAAGATTTGAATCGAACACTCATATTTTTATTACCAAAAGTGGTTGCGCCAGAATAGGTTACTCAATTTAGACCAATAAGCCTTTGCGCCGTTCTTTACAAAACTGTTACAAAGGTTATTGTCAATCGCTTGAAACCTTTTTACCTGCATGGATTTCTGAAAATTAGACGAGTTTTGTTCCAGGTAGAGCAATCACGGACAACATTATTATTACGCAGGATATTATACACTCAATGAGGAGAAAAACAAGAAAAAAAAAGGTTGGATGGCTATCAAAATTGATCTAGAGAAAGCATATGATCGACTTGACTGGGAGTTTATTAACGATACTCTTCTAGATGTGGGTATTCCGGATCAGTTACGTAATCTTATAATGTAGTGTGTTACCTCTATTTCTTCGCAGGTTTTGTGGAATGGTTCATAGACGGATTACTTTAAACTATCTCGTGGCATCCGACAAGGTGATCCTTTATCGCCTTACTTGTTTGTTTTATGCATGGGAGATTGAAACCTTTTCGAACCTCTAAAAACAATCCAAGAATTTTACATTTGTTTTTTGTTGATGATATGTTTATTTTTGCGGAGGCTTCAGTTGAACAGTGTGAGGTTATTCGTAATGTACTTGATAAGTTTTATAGGGCTTCGGGTCACAAGGTTAGCATGGTTAAAACAACTATGTTCTTTTCTAAAAATGTTTCGTTACCCATACGCGCTCAAATTAGTGATGGTCTTGGTTTTCAAGTTGTCGATAAATTTGGGTAAATACTTGGGGGTACCTCTTCTTCACAATCACGTGACATCAGCATCTTATGACTATTTAGTACGAATGGTGCAGAATAAATTATCTGGGTGGACAGCTAAAAATCTTTCTCTTGTAGGGCGTATCACTTTATCAAAAGCAGTTATTACGGCTCTCCCAATATATACAATGCAATCAACAGTGCTACCTAAAAAAACATGTACGGAGTTAGAACGTCTAATCAAACGCTTTATTTGGGGTATTTCTCTAGAGGATAAAGGTATTAATCTTGTTCGATGGGAGGAGGTGTGTAAACCCATAAACCAAGGGGGACTTGGTTTTAAAATTTTGAGTACTCAAAATGAGGCTTTTTTTTTATGAAGCTTGCTTTTTATTTGGTGTCAAAGAAAAATGTTTTATTGGTTCGTTTTCTTTGAGCTAAATATAAATGTCATACTTTGGTTCCAGAAAAAATTTCTAATTCTAATTGCTCACGTCTGTGGAATGGTTATTCCACGAACTTTTGGTATGATCGTTGATTATCCGGAACTGATCCTCTAATTACTTATGTGCCATCAAATTTGATACATTTGGTGAGAAATACTAATGTTGCAGGGATGTCAGATATTATTAAAAATTGAAAGTGGGAGAATTTCCAACATTTATTACCTATGGAAATTTTGCTTCGAATTGCAGCAACCAAAGGCCCTGTGGCGTTGACAAGAGGTACCGTTGATCTTAATTTCTCTATCAAGTCTATTAATTTGTTTCGATGTGGACCAAATGTGCCGAATGATGATATAATTTGGAAAGTTATTCATAGTTATCGTGGCCTATAAAGAGTGAAAATCTTTCTTTGGTTAGTGTACAAGTAAAAAATTATGACGAATGAACAAAAAGTTCGTCGACATTTTGCAACCAATGATAAATATCCTATTTGTACTACGGAAGTGGAGAACATACACCATTTGTTTCGTGGTTGTCCAAGAACAACAGTAATTTGGGTTGTTTTTATTCAAGCATCGCATTTAAATATTTTCTTAAATATGGCTTTTGATTGACTCTTGATGAATCTTTCAAAAACTCCAAATTTTGTGAAGGTTAAAGATGATTGGGACGTCTTGTTCGGGTCGATTCTTTGGTGTATTTAGTTGGACAGAAATGGACTGATTTTTCCTAACGAGTCTTTTCAGAATTGCTCAATTCTTGCGAGGAGTAAAAAATTTCATTTGTTATGTTGTGAAGCACGAGATTTTGCGAAATTGGGGCAACCAGTATCTGGTGCTAACTCGCAAATGCAGAGTTCTTGTTGTTCCCTTCTAGTAGGGTGGTATAAGCTCAACACGGATGGTAGTCGTAACGTTATTACTAGTAATGCGTCTTGCGGTGGAGTTGTTTGAAATGGGAGCGGTGACTGGATTATGGAGTTCTACAAGTATGTTGGCATATGTACATCACAATTAGATTTTTTTATAACATTTTAGGTTAATTTTTTATAGTTTTTTTGACAAGTTTCGATACTTACAAAATAAGTTTTGATACTTTATTTTTTTTATAACATTTTAAGTTTTTTGACAAGTATCAATACTTACAAAAGATGTATCGAGACTTGTCAAAAAATACGAAAAAAATCAATCTAAAATGTTATAAAAAATTTAACATTTTAAGTTTTTAGACAAGTAAAACTTATCGTTTTTTAACAGCATCCTAGACCTGTAGTACATTAGACTAGCTCGTAATATAGTAACACCATAAAACCGAACAACCCATTTAAAGAAGGCAAATAAAAGCATAAAATTAATGAGTCTTCCGAATGGACCATCTGTGAAGTAATACTCTCCAACTGATGAGGAACTTAGAAAGGTGGACGATCCTCTTCTGGTGTTTGAGGTGGTGCAGGTTTCCAACCTGGTTTTTCGTCCCAATACATGTTGTAATATACATGTCCAGGAGTGTGGTTCTCAACGCAGCACCATATACCTACGTATCGCTTCATGCGGTTCCGGAATTTCTCCTCTCTTGCCTGATCGTACATAAACATTCAGCATATTAATACACGTCGATTCGAATGTGTAAAGTTAATATCGGAAAATGGGATGTCGCAGCTTGACAAGAAGACTTGCCTTATCGGTGAAACCGAGAAAAGCATTTTGCATCGAAGAGAATTGAATGACTTTGACATTCTTGAATGAAGAGAACACTGTTTTGAACTGCCAGTTACACATGTGGTTCGGTTAAGACATTGGTACTAGCATGATCACTAAGAGTAAAATTACTGATACAGGTTTCATGAAAATTCAAGCAGGAAGTGAAGAATTGGACATACCGTTTCTTCGGTGCTGTTTTTCGGGAATCTTAAAAGACCTGGTCGAGTTGTGTTACTTGATGCATGGCAATCTTCAGTTCCTTCTTGACAAAGTTGAACATCAAGCCATGAATCTTTTACCTGAAACGACATTGACAGTTAAAGTTTCCGGGAGATCGTCCGAAAGAAACGATTTAATCTATACCACTAATATTTGTTTACTTGTTGGGGTAATAATGGATTGTTGAGAAAAGAATACTCTCTGATGCTAATTGCAGAACCAAACTCCTCTTCTGGAAAGTCTTTCAACATGGCATTTACCTACAATAGTTAAAGTTATATTCCCCAGAATTAGAATGTCTAATTAAAGATAAAAGCATCCACAAAATCAATACGAGAAAAAAACAATTGCTGCAACACAAGAACGATTCTTACCGGGCAGAAACAAGAAAAATATCAAATGATTCCTACAATCAACTACAATTTACCTCAAAAACATGATCCAAAGGGCAGAGAAATGGTTGTCTGGTCATTGAACCCTCCAGAACTCCAGGATGTGAAAACCAGAGCCGATCAAGCCTGCACCATAACGGAGGCATAACCTGAAATTGACATAGTGAGAAGGAAAAAAGATGATTACATAACCTTATCCAAAAGCAATACCACGAATCTACATTGGGAATAAATTAGTTAACTTTCCCCACACAATATGATACCACGTTGCACTGTTGCACAACATATTTCACTGGCTCTGTAATAAGATGATTTCGCAATTTATAGATAGATGTTTTACCTTTTACTTTGCTACCGCTATGCACAAGAAATTCATGTTAAAGCTCACACTTTTAAGGGTGTAAGCCAAGATTCTTATAAGAACTAAATTAATCTCTTAGTTCAGTTTCCATCACAAAGAAATTATATTCACAACACTTATTGGAACAGAAAATGAAAACTCTTAAAGATAATCGTGTTAACTGATTGCAGAATACGCACCAGTGTACGATTCAACAATGAAGCAATAGCAAATGCCGATCTTATTTGTTTAATCTGAATAATCATCAAAAAGAAAAATTATGAGAATAAATACGGAGATTAAAACAGCAGAGACTTATTCTACTAAATTAATGCACACATACTTGGTAATTAATAAGAGTGAAATGTGATTCTAGATTATGCTCCCCATCTAGTAACAGGCTCTTTGGAATAGAAGGTTTAAAAGACAAGAATCCTCCTGCATAATTCCTTCAATAAGTTATCTGGAAGCATAAAACATGATGTGAATGATCATTAAAGCAAGTATCAATATCTAAAATTCAATTGACTTTGATATTCCTTGCTAGATGAATTGATAGCCCCTTTGTTAATGATAAAAGTTAAAAAATGTGTTTCATTAATTTCACAACAAAACTTAAGTTTCCTTGATATATTTGTTGGATCATAGAACCATACTTAATCAGAAAACAAAATACAATTTTGTTGTGTTTGTTTGCACTTTAGAGACACACTAAGCTCTTTAGCTTATACCCTCTAGTTTTCTTTCAAATTCTCAAATTGATTAGGCAACTTGGTACTTGGTGCAACTCATATTTTATTCAGATATTTTAACATCAGTATGAACTCTAATTCAAACTTTCAAATTATTATTTTATGTTTTGGGACATATATCTAATCAGACATTGGGATTATTAAACTTGAGATTTATTAGGTGCATGCATTTATGAATTTATTTTCATATATTTTTTTGATTATTGGAACAATGTTTAAAAGATTGAGTTTATAATATTTGAAATATAAAATGAGTTTTACTTATTTGTCAAGTAACTTGATTATAAAATCATTTAAACTTAAAATATGTTACTTGAGGGGAAAGTTTTCTAACTTGACTTCCAAGATTCATGTAACACCCCGTTTTCAGTCCCAAATTTAAAACCTAATTTCAGCTAAATCCTTAAATCGAAACCTTAGGATTTGGGGATTTTCAATTAATCTTTAATTGAGTTTCAAGGACCAATCCGTAATTTCTAAAAGTTTAAGGGTTTGGTCAAAATATTACAAAAATCAAAACCCTTGTAGTGTAATTGTACCATTTTTTTATGGTAACTGTTTCTTCCCCGATATTCCGTTCTTGCTTTAATTCTGGCCTTAATTCAAATCGGTTCCTTTTTCCTCTTTCAGTTTTATTTTTGTTTTGTTTTGTAAATCGAGGCATTTTCTTTGTTCTCCTTTGAATCTCTTTGCTTTTCAAATCCGGTGTGTGGTTGGTAAGTTCAAACTCTCGTTTTTATCCTCTTTTCTTTTGTCTTGGTTCCGTTTTAGGAGGGTTTATTTTGGATTGTATTTGTTCGATTTAATTTAAGGGGGGATTGTTTTTATAGTTGGTTCGGCTAAAGTGTTGATTTCTGTGCTTTGGTTTGAACCCAATAGGAAGAAGGTTAAATCGAATTTGGAAAATCTAGAACCAATCGATCTGGGAATTTTTTTGGGTTTTTCCAAATTTTCCCGAGAAAATTTTGGGAACTTGTTCGACCCGACCCGTGACCCGAGACCGACCCAACCCGAACCTTGCTGACATCACTACTAACGTCATCTGCTGACGTTAGCGTTGATCAATGCTGACGTCAATGTTGACTTTTTTTGACCCGGTCTCACTTTATGTTTTTCGACGTCCTGAGTTCAATAGCGTTGTCTGTTTTTCGAAATTTGAACCCGAAGCATCGTTTTTAGAGCTTTTTAGTTCGAGTTCTTTTATCAAAGGTTATCTTTACTGAAATCTGAAACTGGTTTATCAATTGGTTCAGGTGACATGGATTCAAACCCCGAGCATCTACCTCCTCCTCCTGGACGACCTCCTGTTCATCAGACTTCAGGACACGCACGTGAGTTATCTGTTTATTCTGTTTCCTGTGTTTACTTCTGTTTAGTGGCATAGTAGTGTATCTTACCCTGTGTTACTCGTAGGTTCTACGCATGTTAGACCTAGTGATAGGACTGAGCCTAGTAGACGTAACTATCGACGTTAAGTGATTTGTTTCAAGTGTGTCTCTCCCGATATTTTACATTACTTCTGTGTGCAGATTCTGTGATCTCTGTGAAAATATAAATATTGATTGTATTGCTTTTATGACTTCTGAATTTCAACTGAACATTATTATGCTCTAAGTTACATCTGTTTTGGAAACTATAAAAATTTTGATTCAGTTATTTCTGAAACTATTATGCATGTCTTCTGTTAATTCTCAGGCAGGAATTCAGTCTCTGTTAACTGTTCATGTCATTGCATCGGTTGGATAATGTGTACGGGGAAGTTCAGTGATATCACCTATGGGTGAGTATCACTTCTGATCAGTGACTCTACCTTTGGGTCGAGTATCCAGTTCTGTTTAGTGGCTCAACCTTCGGGTCGAGTAACCACTTCTGTTTAGTGGCTCCACCGACCGATCAAGTTCCACTTCTGTTGGTGTGATAGAGTTAGAGTGGTTCAGGGGAATCTTCTCTTCTGATGGTGTTCGGTGTTGGGTGCATATCATATCATACATACATTACATCTCATGTTTTGTTCTGTTCTAAAATATGTTATTTTGTTATAAAATATGCTATTCTGTTCTGTGTTATGCTTTTTTGTACTGTAAATATATTTACCCGCACACTAGAGACACACTATGATTCCTATCTTACACCCTCTTAGTTTCTGTTTCAGATTCTCAGACCTAGGCTATGGTACTTGGAGGAACTTGTTTTTTAGAACTTCGTATGTTTTACAGACTTCAGTTTAATAATTTTTATTTCGGATATTTAGTATTTTTGTAATGAATTACGGACTTTAGACATTTAATCAATTTTCAAAACTATTTAAGTTTATTATAATCTTGCGTTGAACCTTCAGTTATTTAAATGCTAAGTTTTCAGTATTTTTCGTTATTACTAATTTTATAATTTATCAGAATTTAAAATTATTTCATTAAAACCCTAACTTGCAGAACAAGTTTTGTTAGCGTAAATCCTAAGTTTTAATCTAAGAAATTAGGTTAAATTTAGGGGTTACAATTCAACCCAAGAAATTAGGTTGAATTTATGGTGTTACATACCCACATACTATATGTTTGATGCCATAATCCATTTAAGATATGGCTCCTTCACCTCTACATGAATGAAAAAAACTTGCAAAAATTTTAGCATGTTCATGTCAGAACAATAAATATATATGAAGCTTGGCAGGAAGCAGAAACTGTTTTAAACTGCATTTTGGGGAGATAATATGGATCCTGAAATCAAATCTATGGAAATACTTGATACTTCATAGTTGGCATTTGGCAAAGAACATTTTTGATCATAATATAACTCACAACATCACATCTGGAAAATAAAAGGCACAAAATTACCTGGTGCATCATAGTATTCTGGTGGATCATAGAAAACCATAGCCTCCCGCAGTCGATGGCGCTTCCCTTCAGTACCAGCATATTGGAACGTGGTGTGCAATGCATATGGCTCCAGCCGAAGTTGTTCATACATGGCCTGCCAAAAGCATTAGGCTAAGACAAACTTGTTGTACAACATATGCTGCTATTTACTAACTGGTACAAGAAACATAACTAAAAGCACAAGGGTTTAAACATGTAAAGGCATATAAGTGGAGAAACCGGAATTTCAACAACCATCGATAAAATAAAAACAAGAGACTATATCAAAATCATGATGAACTAGCATATGGACCCTACCTGAACAAAATAAGTGTGTCCACTACAAAATATACTTTCCGGTAGAATTCCCAACTTGAGATTTCCATCAAAAGCATAAAAAATTCCACTATCATCATCAACGGCTGGCCCTGTTTGCTTGCGTACAAGTTCATTAAATCCATTCTGATCCCATATCTTATCATCAGATAAAAGCATATCTTTCCATTCTTTTGCCAGTTTTATCGCGGGCTCAGTTGGTCGCCAGTGGAAAATTCCTATATTGTATGCAGCACCAACTGTTCAAGGAAAAGAAAGAAACCAATTGACGTGAGTCACAAGAACGAGTTGAAAGAAGCAAATGATAAATGCGTAAGTTAATCGTGCCATAAAACACAAGTGTAGAAAACAAATGAAAAAATAAACAGGCTTAAAGCTGTAATATGAACTAGGCAGTCGCTGCACCATAAATGAAGAGCTTAAAACTTACAACATAGAAGGCAAAATTAATCTAAGGGTAACATAGGACATGCTAAATTTAAAATACCACATCAGAACCCACACTCTCTTCCCCTTCTCTTATAAAAAAAGTAGGGCAGGTATCCACTAACAATAGCACTATGGTCACAACTTGAAAACAAGATCAGTAGATGCAAAGGAAATGCTTTCAGAACATCTTTTACCTTGTTTCCAATCAGCCAATCGGTCATCAACAACTGTTGGCACAACTTGGTCACTAGAAGTTAGAATGTCAGCATCAGGGTACCGGGCAAGATATGGAAGTGGATTCTGGGAAAGGAACATGGCATATGAAGTATGGTTTTAATGTATATCTTCAGAAGTGGCCATAAAGGATAAAGCGGTAAAATATGATGAAAATGATGGCATCAAAGAAAGAAGCATTACACAAGTCAAAAAGAGATACATACTAAGTGAATAATATATATGAAATTTTAAGGAGTGCAACCCCAGGAAAAGCTAGTATTTATCAATAAAATTTTAGTTCTTATAGCATCAAATAAATCATTATTGTTCCATGGTATAATAGCATTCTATTAAAATAGAACTTATCCAGTTCAGGGAAATGAGAAGTGAAACAATTAAACTATAGCTTAGTATCATGTTAATGACAAAAAATGCTTGATCTGGGAAGGAAGAGGAGTACCTTGAGCCACACCATGTCTGTATCACACATCAATAGCTCGTAACCAAAAGGAAGTATAGCATTTATAAGTAAAACTTTCTCTCTTCCCATTTTATGAAATGTAGGAGAGCCCCAACCAACATCTATTGTGCTCATATGGCTGCCCATATCAAAGACTGGAACACCTTTCCAATACAAAGCCTCCAACAGTTTGGTGTCCAAAGCACCTAAATCACAATGATTCCAATTCATTGTCCACTTTAAGAACAGTTTCTTCTTATGTAACTGATAGAATATTTAACAACTTACCAACAAGAAAATTAGAAACACCAAGATCCGCCAAGTGTTTAACCCAAGTTAGGATAAAATCCATAAAGGCAAAGTTACCAAAGGTGACTATAATGACATTATCTTTCGCCCTTTCTCCCACCAGTTCTTTTGTTAGTCTAAAGGACTTCAAAGGTGGCATTTTCGAAGTACTAGGAGGAACCTCCAAAATAGGTCTCAATTGGTTGCTACCAGGTTGTGATGCTTTTCCAGTTGGTTGAGAAATGTTGTTGCTTGAATGAGATACACCATCTGTCATACAAGTTGAGGAAATGCTAAGAGTGCGGTTGATGCAGTTTAGAAGAACATTAAAACAGGCATCAAAGAAAATCTTCAAAAACAACCGAATTGACATTTGACTAGGGGGTGATCAAATAGTTAATTATACCGAATTAATGGAATAATCAGACCCATTAAACCAAAAAATTTCGATTTGTAAGACTTTTTAAATAATAAACTACATGTATATGTTTAAGTAGAATCTAAATATGAAATTAAATGCATAAATATGAAACAACTCAATTCATTTATTTAATTACTTGCATATAAATGTTTAATTTAAAAACGGTAATTTGCATCTTACAAACAAATCCTAAAAACTAAACCGATGAGAGATCCACTATCAACCTAGAGACTAAGGATGCTAGAATCCCGGCACGAGAATGTAATACTTCTCTGGTTAATAAAAAAAAACCTGAATCGATCAGATGGATACCTTACTACATTTGGGCAAAACTTTGCAACATAATTACCAAAAAAAGCTAAGGGAAGAAAAGGTCTAACATACAGAAAAAAAGAAAAAAAAGTCAAATTAACAAAAACCCATGCAATGCTTCACTTTGACATGAATCGAATAACTAAGATAAACAATATATGCTCAATCATTTGTTGAAAAGCGTAAGCTTTATTAAAGAAAGAAAAAGCAGCGTACCTTTGTTGAGAGGAGGAGAGGAAAGCCAAGAAGTAGAGATGGACTGAGTAGTGGAAGCGGACGGAGAGTAAATGGCGGAAAACACATAAAACGAAGACGCCACTATCCCCACCACGACGGTGGCGTATATCGTCACAAACAGTGGTTTGGAAGCGGCAGCTTCTTGAACGGCGTTTCTCCATCCCCCCATCTCAGCTGTGGCTGCTTCAGCTTGATCTGTTTTGCCGCTGAATTTTTGAGGATGGGATTCTAATTGCTAAGCCAGATTGATTCCATGAATATTTTAGATCAAATTTAATAGCTGTAGCCTGTAGGCTTGTAGCTTGTCCTGAAGGAGCCTAATTTTAGTCAACATTGCAGAGCTTTGTCTTTATTCTATTAGACTATCTATCACAAATTAGTCACTACCTTCATTTTAAAACCATGTTCTCTTTATAAAATATAACAACTCCGCAGGGTAGTCATGTGACAGTTGACATCACCGATTTAAATGGTGATTTAGAAATAATATCTGGCGGGGCGGAGCGGATAGGTTTTTAGTCACTTTAAACTTAGCCCATATATTAATCTTTAAATCTAATCATGCCTTGTTCCAAATAAAATATTAATTTATTTAATTCAATATATTATCTCATAAATTCGATTATGATCCAACTTGAAAATTGAAAAAATAATCTTCGTTAATAATAAATGTTAGATTCGATCAATCTTCCATCACAATCACAAATTATTATTTTTATGTGACTTTAAATTTATATAAAAATAAAACAAAACAAAACAAATTTTAATTTACCGATTGTTAATGTAGATGTTTAAAAGAATAAACTTGAATTATTGAAAAATAAAATTAAATATATTAAAATTGGAATAATATCTAATAAAATTTTATGATAAAAACAAACCCAAAAAATAAAATAAAAAATAACTTAAAACTTATGAAAGTATTAGTGATATTTTTATAACTATAATAAAATATATATAAGTAAATAAAAGTATATCAGGATGCGATAGGGATTTTAAATATATACCCGAACCCGCCTCAATTTGATTTAATATTTTTAAACCTCGTCTCACACTGATCTGATTTTAAAAATTAAAGAAAAAATCTTGATCGAATCGGACCGAAACTTCTCAGATCGAATTAAGGACATATAATTTTGTTATACCTATTTAAATCTTGGTTTGACATTATTAATGTAATAAAAATCGAATAGACACGACATAGTTATCAATTTTGTCTTCGAATCATACACAATACATTTGTTTTGCATTGCAAAATTATAGGTTGAAGGAGTAAAGCAGCGTATCGGTTTAAAATGTTACAAATTTTAGAAGAATTAAATCACAATTTGATCATTTTTAAAGGTCAAAAAAATAATTTTACCATAAACACAAAAAACGCACTTTAAAAACATGAATCGAGAAATCACCACCAGAAATAAATAAAAAAATTGTGTTTTAATTTTAAAACGTGGAAACAACCAACAAATGAATTGGACCACGAAAACGACGTCGGCGACTTCACTTTCCCTCTCTTCCCGGCTGAAATGTCGATCACCGGCGGTGACGGAGCTCGGAGAGAACAGCATGCTATCTGAAGAATTAGAATTAGTAACAGCTTCTCTTGACAACTTCCTAAAATTTTATTAAAAGCGTATTTAGGTTTGAAGCTCAACCAACTAAAATCACGATAAAGTTTTAAGCAGATATTTAAATTTGAATCTGCAATTATTATCGAGATTTTAAGGTTTTGATACTATTTAAAATTATTAATATAAAAAATAATAATCGTAATTCATCCTCTATTATTCATAAATATGATAAAATACCACGAGAATTAATATAATTACAATCACAATTTAAATCCATAATTCTAAGAAAAAAAACCCTAGAACAGACAAAATTAATTTTTTTTGTTCATAGCATTTTTGCTTTTTAATTTATAATATATATGATAAACTATATATGGCTATTGAAGTCTGTATAAGTTATTTTTTTAGTAGGTTTAACTCAAAAATAAGTGTTTAAATAATATACTTTTTTAAGTAAATGTCTAATATTTTTGTGGTTAAAATATATATTTAAAGTTTTATTTCGTTAGTGATATTGTTAAAAAATTGGCTTAACTCATAAATAAGTGCTCAAACTATACACTTTTTCTGACTTAAGTATCTAATGTTTTTTTATTAAAATAAGTGCATAAAATTTTATTCTGTTAATGTTTTAAATTAACACTGTTAAAAAATTATCTCCCTATTATAATTTACATGTGTTTATTTTAATTGGTTATAAATATACTAAAAATGATTTTGAAAAAATCTTAAATTTTTTAAAAAAGTCTAAAATCTCTAAACCTGATATCTCAAAATTAACACAAATATCGTCCTCAATAGTCTCATTGGATCTCGTTGTTGTTTGTCACCGCTCGTTTCTCCCAACTATCCATCTATGATAATCAGTAAAAGATATTGTAATCGGACTTTGAGCGACTAAAGTCTTTCTTGTTCGTCGTTCAACGTCTGATTGAAATCCCTCCTATCGATTATCAATGATGGGTAGTTAAAAAAAAAATTCGGCGATGACCTAAAACAATGACAAAGACGAGGCCTGACAAGGCTATCAACGGCGATCGTGACACCAATTTTGATTTTAAGGTTTAGGGATTTCAAATATTTAGGGACTATTTTGTAAATTTTAAAATTTTAAAATATTATTTTAATTATTTTGTTTTATTTATTTTATTTTTAAAATGAAAAACAAAAGTTGCATATCATTTTATTATTAAATGATAATTTTTTAATGATATTATCTTGAAATACTAAAAAATAAAATTTTAAATACTCATTTTAATTAAAAATACATTAAACATCTGTATAAAATATATATATAATTTAAATACTTATATCCTATTAACTTTTTTACAATTAAATGAAGTTCGCAAAGAAAACAACCTAACTTTACGCAATGGTGAAAAATAAAGTAACTCATCCGTTACTTAAAATAACGGTGTTTTGACGTGGTAGGCAGCAAACATGGTCCCCTCCTCTGCCACGAGTGGTCCCTTTTCTAACATTCGCAACAAGGGATGTAAAATGTAGATCCCATCCGAAAATTCGACTGAAATTTGTTTAAGTTAGAATTTGGCTTGATTCGAGGATGTAATGATTTGAATCTGATTTGTATTTGACTGTTGTTGATCCGAACTTGATTTGGACTTGTTACTGTTATAATCGAACTCGACCTACATTCGATTGAGAATGACTTGAATCTGATTTAAACCTGTTATTATGGAATCGAGATCAAACTTGCATATGATTGAAACGAACCCGAACCCAAGTCTGACCTAGCAGATAACCGATATTACCCGGCTAAATTAACCCGGGATTTGATTTTATACGACCTGTTTTGAACCCGACCTGATAATTGACTCGACTTATTTTGAACCCGACCTATTATTGATATGAACTAATATTTACAAGACTTGATATTTACATGAATTTGATGAATTTAAATTATTGATATATATAATTAGGTTTAAAAAATTAAAATTAAGCATTAATTTAGTGAATTAATTTAGAGATTAATATTTGAATTTAGTATTATATATTTAATTTAATTTACTTAATTATTATTTTATTTAGTTTACTTACTTTTAATTATAATTTTAAATTAATATTTTATTAAATATTTTAATTTTTAAATTTAAATTAATATTTAAATTATTGTTATTATAATAAATATAATATTAATTATAATATATTTAATTAAAATATTAATGTTATAATGTGTACAATTACATGTTTATATTCATATCAAAATTTTGTGTATCATTATATTTTATCAAATATTATTATATATTATAATAATAATAATAATAATAATAATAATAATAATAATAATAATAATAGTATATTCAAATTAAATTAACTTATTAAACTTAACATTTAATTAAGCTAAATTAACATCTATAAAGCATAAAATAAGAATATAATTAAAATAATTCTAAAATTAAATATAATTTTTTTATCAAATTAATCTAAATTATGATTCAATTGAATTAAACCAACACAATTGATAAAAAAAAGATAATTATTAAAGAAAAAGGGAAAAGACAAAATTTTAGAGGAAAATAAGTCACCCATTTTTAAATTTTGAATTAAGTCACTTTTAATATAAAATTTTTGGAGGAACTAAAAATAAATTTTGATTATTATATAAAAAAGAAAAAACAAAATTTTAGAATAATTTATAATATATAATAAATTTTGAAGGAACATTATTATTATTATTATTATTATTATTATTATTATTATTATTATTATTATTTATATATATATTAAAATATACATTAAAATATATATTATTACTATATACTAAAATATATATTGAAAGAATTTTAATATACTAAAGTATATATTATATGCATATAATATGGCGAAATTGGGTGAATATTATATTTGATTTTTTTTATTCTAAAATCTATTATACTCCCTAAAATATTTAAGAATCTATGGCATTTTAAACAATGGTACTAAATTGAGTTTAGAATATTTTTCATCCGACCTCATGGAGAATAAAATTAATAAAAAAATTTGAAGTCCCCTAACTTACAATCCAACTTCAAGACTAAAATATAAAAAAAAATTGAAGTCTCCTTGATTGCCTTCCTACTTCAAGACTTTAATTTTTTTTAATTGTTTTAATCCATGAAGTCGGAATGAAATCTTTCGTATTTCAATTTTTTATTATTTTTTTATTGTTCATTAAAGCAAGTTAGTATAGGGTTACAATTAAGAATCAATTTTTTCATTGTTTTAATCCATGAAGTCAGAATGAAATCTTTCAAACTTTAAGAATATATTTTTTATTATTTCTTTTATGAGGTCGGATTGAAATCTTTCCGATTTCAAATTATTTTTTTTGTTTTTTTTGAAGTCGGATTAAAATCTCTAAGACCTTAAAAATCACTGTTCAAAATACAATAGATTCTTAAATATTTTGAAAACTTCAATAGAATTTAAAATAAAAAAATCAGATACAATATTGGGTCAAGTTCGCCTATTATAATATATATACTTTAATATATATATATATTAAAATATGTACATTAAAGTATACCTATTAATGTATATATTAAAGTATATACTTTAATTTATACATATTTAAGTATACATTAAAATATACATATACATACATATATATTAAAGTATGTATATATATATTTATATATATATTAATACATATATTAAAGTATATACATATATATATATACATATATAATATATTAAAATATTATATACATATATATTTTTTTTAATTTAGTTTAGTGATTTTAATGTCATGATATTTTTATTTATCTTCGAAGACCGAAATTTACCTTTATTATTTTTTAATTTTTGTAATTTAGTCCAATTTTTAAGATATGAATCATTTGATGATATTTTTGTTTAGTCTAGTGTGTAATATTTATTTTTAATATGATTCATGGTAGTGAAAGACATTTCACATTAAATAAGTAATTCGAAATGAATGATCAACCTAAAGTATATCGATTATTTGTACCAAACTCAAACTTAATAATTAATATGAATTAAAAATCTGAATTACCTCGACGTGAAATAAAACTGACTTGAAATAAATCCGACCTAAAATGAACCCGAATTGAAATAGACCTGAACTAAATAGACTCGAACTATCTAAAAATAATTATAAACTCACCTAAATACTCCCAATAACGTGTAGAACTGTTTCTTGATCGATAGCTTTGGTACCGTTGCTCAGGCTTGGGTATCGATACTCCCCTCTAGTAATCTGGGCAGTTCCTCTTAAGGGTATCATTACGACCATGGGGTATACCATTAAGGGTTCGATAATTTAATTTTTAGTGACCACTTTTGGCATCGATACGCCAAGGGGTGTATCGGTATGAGGTTGGGACCAATACTCAATATATGAGTATCGATATTGGGTATTGGTACGTTAGGTAAGCGTATTGATATGACTTGTTGGGTAAATTGCATCGAGTGCAGTTTTGGTATCAATACGCGTGTGTGGATCAGTACGTAGAGAAGGGTATCGATACTGAATAGGTTTGTATCGGTACGGGTAGAACAATCTATCCACGTTTTTAAGGTTTGAGTTTGAGGAATCAATAATTTATGCTATGGGTTTCTAAAGGTTAATTAAGCTATAAAACGAATAATAAAACTTGAAACTGGTATTTATGATGGAGATATGTTGTCTATGCCTTGTATGATTGATTTTTGGTTGGTTGTGGTATAGAGTGATCTAGTGATCCTAGATGGATCATCTTGTGTGGTTTAAGTCTTTGTATGTTTAAGTGATTAAGGTAGCGCCAAAGCTTTATACCATATTGTAATATCTCATCTAGTATGTGCATAGTTATGATTCACTTGAAGCACAATCGATAGGTTGTGTATCCACTGAGCTTTTGTAGCTCAATATTTCGTAGTTTATTTTCGTGCGTAGGTAAGTAGAAGGACGAACGTGGCGGAGCACCGTCATCGCGAAACTTCATCATTGACCGGTTGGCAGACTACAATTGCTAGATTTAATGGGCTATGTATTTTTAGGATCCCTTATTGTAATTATAACTTTATTTATTTAATTAATATTGGTCAAATATTTTGTTAAATCATATTGAGAGCACCTAACTATTTTAGATTGTTAAGCTAATTTTGATATTTAATATTGATTTTAATTATAAGTCATGATTGATGCTATAAATTGGATTTGACTTGAAATGTGAAATTTTTTATGAAAATGGGTTGGGCTTGTAGCCCAAGTGAGTCATCTGGGTTTGGGGTGTTACATAAAGACTTCCAGAAGATGTCCTTACCCTAAATTGAGATAAGGAAACAATACTCCTCCAATGATTTTCTGAAATTGAGTTGCTCATTAGTCGAATCTACTCACTCCTTTAATGATTTTTCATAATCAAATCATTTACCTACTCCCCGATATTGTCCCAAGGTCGATCCATTTATTCATCTTATAATTTTTCGAAGTCGATCACTTCTTTACTTATTTTCATGATTGATAAGTGTGCAAAAGTCCTATATTTTATATAATTTATTTATTTAATTATTATTGGTAATTAATAGATTTAATGAAAATATTGAATAATTCTACATATTTTCTATATTTTAATATTCAAGTACAAAAAATACTATTTTTATATATTATTTGGTAGAAAACGGGTATGGTTATAGTTCTTTTTCTTATACAGGAAATAAACTTATCGATAATACTAGATACCATCGATAGATGTTGGATGCAAAAGAATGCAGATAAGGATCAATCGTAGAGAAACACCTGCCAAGGCAGCAATTTGGTTGTCGCGGCAACAAAGTAAATATAATGTACGGTGTGCGATATATAGAGAGAGAGTAAAGAGCCGAATCCAGTGAAACCAGTTAGAGAAGAAACAGAGCCAAGGAAAGCAAGTCGAGCCATGGTCAAAGCTACGAGAGGTCAAAGATTCCAAGCGGAACAAAATTAGGAAATAAAATAAAGATCTTGTATTTAATATAAAGTTGTATTTTATTCCTATTAGAACTCCTATCACTTATGGGAAGCTTTGACCTAGGTTTGGCCTATATAAGCCAACCCTTAGACCTAGGAGAAGTAAGTCGTCTCTCCCGGTTAGAATCTTAGCCACCGTCACCCTCACTATGTTCTAAACTCTTCCTAAGTAATAGGTTAATTGTGAAGTAGTTGTTGAAGAAGGTTGTAACTTTATTCAATTATAATTAATGCAACTTTAGATTTTATAGTTTATTCACTCTTAGTTCATACTCTTTCTTCATACGAGCCCAAAAGATAAGTTTACGAGGAAAAACTATTTGTCTAGAATAAGGATAGTTAGGCTCACGAAACGAGTGAATACGGTCTTTACTCTTGGACATTGGCTAATCCGGCTTTGAGATAAGCTAAATAGGATTTCAGCGACTAAAAGGAAGCATATTATCGGTTGTTGTTAGCCCTTGATTCACGCCGGAAGGTATCATTAAGATGTGGCCTTCAGTAGTACTCTGAATTATGGATAAGGAGGAGGCAATTACGGATTCTCTGTCGAACTATGAGTTGTTGAATTGTTGACAAGGCATAACCCGCCAAGGCAGCTAAGGCGAACCTTCAACGACCCGCCAAGGCGACACTTCAATCCTTTGCATTAATAAGAGGAGATTTTGTGCAACTTGATTCCATAATACAAAGCAATCAACCAAGCCTTTCCATTTCATCTTGATTTTTATCAATTATTTAGTTATTTTGTTATTTTAAGTTAATCATACTTCCAATCAAACCACTTATGTTTTTATTTTTCTTAGTACAGGAAAGATACATTGCATGGGCATCCAATCCCTATGGATTCAACATCTAAAATATTATAATTTGTCAAAGGCTTACGCTTGCATCGTTAAGGTTTACGACTTCCTACTCGCACCAAGTTTTGGCACCGTTGTTGGGGACTAGCGTTCCAACCTTCCAACATATTAATCTTGCACCCTATTTGTTTTTGTTTACTTTTATTTTTCTTTTTAGTTATTTTATTCTATTTTCTATATAATCTAGGTTGTGTTGTTGTATGACCAAGTCAAATCTATTAGCTGACGAATATCCCTTTGACCCAGAAATCAAGCGCACTGCAAGAAGTATTCGACAAAGATTAAGAGAAAGGATGAATCAAGCACCTGGCTAGCAAGGGAATAACACTGGCATGAATGTCGTCATGGCAGACAATGCGGTTGCATATGCAGTAGTCGATCCAGCCGATCTTCCAACACCTGAACGCATAAGAACAGTTCACAATTATCTTGAAGAAGATCTAGATGGGCTAACACCTGCAATTGTCATGCCAAATATTGACGTTGAACATTTTGAACTTAAACCGGTAATGTTTAATATGATTAATACACTTGAGATATTAGGAGGATTACCCAATGAGGATGGTCGACAACATCTTAAATCCTTCCTGGAAATATACAATTCTTTCAAGCTACCAGAAGTATCCATCGATGTTCTAAAGCTCAAGTTGTTTTCCTATTCACTGAGGGATAGGGAAAAATCATAGTTAAACAATCTACAACGAGGATAACTCAATTCATGGACATGATTGTGTTGAAGTTTTGCTCGCTTTAGCTACAAAAACATGATGAATAAACTGAGGAACGAGATTACATCGTTTAGGCAAGAGGACGAAGAATCCATGTATGAGGCATGAGAAAGATATCGAGAACTTTATCGTAAATTCCCGATGCATGAATTTCCCGAATGGACTTAAGTGTCAATCTTCTACAATGTAGTAAATACACCAACGAGGATGATGCTTGATGCCTCGGAAAATAATACTCTTCTAAACCACTCGTCACATGAGAGTTTGGAAATTTTGGACCGACTCACCAAGAATATTTATTAGCATCCTACAACAAGGAGAGGAGCAACAAGGCGAGGAGTGACAAATCTGGACTCTTAAAATTAAATTTTGGCTCAACTATTAAAACTAACAAAACATTGTCAAGGATTTGCAAAAGCGTAATAACGTTCGAGAAGTTAAGGTAACGCCCTTTTCTGTGAATTATATGGCGAAAATCATGACTCAAGTGAGTGCCCTTAGAATCGGGAATCCAGCTTCTATGTTGGAAATTTCAACCAAAATAACATTTCCAATACATACAATCTAGCATTGAGGAAGCACCCAAAATTTTCATGGAGCAATTCCAACAATGCGCTCAACACGCAACAACAGAATGTGCAAACCACAAGATTCCAACAAAATAACATACCAACCCAACAAAAGTTGCCACAACAGGCAATGTCGCAGCAACAACTGACTGGTTTATGAACCCTCTAAAATACGTTGAACATGTTCATGACTCAAACTAGTGTCTATATATATAATATGAATAAATTCATTCAACGAGCCGATACCTTTGTGGACAGAGCAGAGATGCGTATGCAGAACAATGAAGCTGCTCTGAAAACATTAGAAATCATGGTAGGACAAATTGCACAATATATGAACAACCAACTTGTGGGAGGACTACCAAGCGATAATGAAGTTGTTAGAACAGTTTCGCATGAGCAATGCAAAGCCATAATAACCAGAAGCGGATTAAAATTAAAAGACCCTAAACTACCTGCCAAAGCAGTGGGTTAGAAATTTGAGACAATAAACTCCAAGGACGTAAACGTAAAGAAATCTAAGGAGGAAATACAAGCAGAAACAAATGCCAAGGATGATGCCAAAGTAGATGATGCCGAAGCAGAACCACAAATTCGATTTTAATGTTCCAAAAAGGTTAAAGATTTGAGGTTATCACCATTATTCCTACAAAGGTAAATCTAAAAAAGTAGGAATACCAGTTTAAAGAGTTTTTGGTCATCCTGAAACAGGTACACATCAATATACCTTTAGTGGAGTCTATCAAACAAATGCCTAATTATGCCAAATTCCTTAAAGATATCATCTTAAAGAGAAAAAAGATTGAGGAATTTGAAACTTTCGTCGCAACAGAGGGATGTGTGACAATGCTACATAATCGAGCCACAACAAAGAGAAAAGACACTGTTAGTCTTATGATACCATGTTCTATAAGGGGATCAATATATGGGCAAGGCGTTATGCGACTTAGGTGTTCGGGAGAGACGACTTACTTCTCATAGGTCTAAGGGTTGACTTATGTAGGCTAAGACTAGTTCAAAGCTTCCCATAAGTGATAGGAGTTCTAATAGGAATAAAATACAACTTTATATTAAATACAAGATCTTTATTTTATTTCTTAATTTTGCTCCTCTTGGAATCTTTGACTTATCGTAGCTTTGACCATGGCTCGATTTTCTTTCCTTAGCTCTATTTCTTCTGTGTCTGGGTTCACTGTATTCGACTCTTTACTCTCTATCTATCGCATATCGTACATCATCTTTACTTTGCTGCCGCGATAACCAAATTGCTGCCTTGGCGGGTGTTTTTATGCGATTGATCCTTATATGCATCCAGCATCTATCGATGGTATCTGGTATCATCGGTAGGTTTATTTCTTTATAAGAAAGAAAACTATAATCATACACATTTTCTACCAAATAATATTTAAAAATAGTATTTTAGTACTTGGATGCTAAAATATAGAAAATATGTAGAATTATCTAGTATTACCATTAAATCTATTAATTACCAGTAATAATTGAGTGGATAAATGATATAAAATATTTGAATTTTGCACACTTGTCACTACCCCAAACTCAAACTATTGTTTGTCCTCAAGTAATGCAAGTATAATTTAAATTAGAACTTTCATAGTAATATGATTACCTGTCTACTGCGATAGAGCTCCCTTCTTGGCTCGACCCTTCTAGGTTCTAGGATTTCCTCAGAACTGGGCTACGAGTGTTTGTAAGTGTGTATGTAGCTATAGAAAAGCTGATTTTCTAAGTTCTAATCCTTTTTTTGGCTTAAGACTCCCGACTTAGATTTTTCTAATTTCCCCTTTTTCGTATTTTGTATATATATATATATATATGTGACTATATATTTATACTGCTTGAGCCGGTTTGGGTCACTTTAAGTGTTAAACTACTCCTACTAGATCCAATTTCGAGAACCTCTAATAAGTTGGAAAATAGTTAAGCTTTAGAGCTTATAATGGGCACCTCTAGCTAAAATCTAAAATCTAAGTCTTTATTGCTTTCCAAAAAAAGAACTTCTAAAATCAACTAAGTCCAACAATGTTTGTGTTTATCAGGCTCACAGTCTAATCCTACGTATTATTCCTATGATACCTTCCTGAATTCAAGTCTTGTGAAGGGTAAACTTTGTTACGGCAACTGGATTGCATATTACTACCATGGTAGTGTTCTATAAAATTTATAAACTTAAAATAAATTGCACAAATAAGTATAATTAACAAAAATCAAGGCAATTATCGATAATATAACAGATATTTTCATACATTGCAGTTTTTTAATTACAAGTACAAAATATGGAAATATTTTATATCATTTCTCCACTCAATTATTGTTGGTAATTAATAGATTTAATGACAATACTGGATAATTTTTTATATTTTGACATCCAGGCATTTAATTGTTATGTTATTATATTATTTGGTATAAAGCGAGTACGATTATAGTTTTCTTTCTTAGACAGGAAATAAACCTACTGATGATGTCAAATACCATCAATAGATGCTGGAAGCAGAAAATACAAAAAAGGATCAATTGTAGATCCAAAAAGAGAAAAATTAGAAAATAAAATGAAGATTTGTATTTTATTCATTTTAGAACTCTTACTAAAAATGAGAGACTTTGACCTAGGCTTGGACTATATAATCTAACCCTTAGACCTAGGAAAGACAAGTCAACTTCCATCGAATAAACCCTTAGCTGCCGACAAAACGTTATGTTCTAATTCTTCCGCAAGACATAGGTTAATTGTGGAGTAGTTGTGGAAAAAATTATAATTTGATTTGATTCTTATTAATGTAAATCCAAGAGTCATAGTTTATTCTCCCTTGGTTCATACTCTTCTTTTCATACGAGCTCGGAAGATAAGTTTGCGAGGAAAACCCTATTTGTCTAGACTAGGGATAGTTAGGCTCATGAAATGAGAGAATACAGTCTTTACTCATGGGAATTAACTAATCCGACTTAGAGATAAGCCAATCAGGATTTTAGCGACTAAAAGGAAGCATATCATCGGTTGTTGTTCGCCCTTGATTCACACCGGGAGGTATCATCAAGACGTGACCAACAATAGTACTCCAATTTTGGGATAAGGAGGAGGCAAATTAAAGATGCTCTGTCGAATTATAAACTGTTGAATTATGGACAAGGCATAACTCGCCGAGGCAGTTGCGACGAACCTTCAACGACTCGCCGAGGTGGTTGTTCAACCTTATGCATTAATAAAAGGAGAATATCTTGCAATTGGATTCCACACTACGAAGCAGTCGACCTAGCCTTTTCATTCTTATATCGATTTTAATCAATTAATTAGTTTATTTTTATTATTTAGATTAATTATTCTCCAAACAAATTACTTGTGTTCTTACTTTTATTAGTGCATGATCTATTTGCTACGTCGGTATCCAGTCCCTGTGAGATCGATTTCTTAAATATTATAACTTGGAAATAGGTGGATGCTTATCGTATAAAAGCATAGAACCTCCTAGCCGTCACCAATAGATAATAGAAAATCTAAACCGAAAAATAAGAGAAAATAAAAAAATAGAAAAAGAAAAGAAAAATAAGAAAATTCTACCGCACTAGATTTGTGGAGATTCGAAAGAATCATCGGAGTTGTTGTTGATGACCAGCTTTTGGCGGCTCCGTGGTGGCGGTTTTTCTTCTCTTAGCGAGCTAGCAACAAGCTTCTTAGACGATTACGGGGGTTGGACTCGTAAGGTGTGGGTTGTTGCTCGACCTCCTCATCGGAGTCGATTTTGATTGAGGTTGTGGCAGATGCTTTCCTCTTGCTACTTGATCGTATTTCTTCCATGAATTCTTTCACTTACCTTAGCGGAGACTCAAGATCTTCTGAAGAGTTGCTTCAATCAAATAGATTGGAGCCTTCAGGTGTGGCTCCTCTATTGGTGGAGTCCATCTTCATAAATTAAACCACTAAGGCTAAGAATGGTTCTTTTGCTTTGGTGGCAGCATGTGAAGTTTGTAGAGGAATTATTGCAGATGCGGATGCCGACTTGCTAGGCCTTTTCACTGCTGAAGGCGATTGTGGCATGGATAGGTCGTCCGTAAATTGGGGGAAAACGATTGAATAGTTCGGGAATTTCTTCTTAATGTTTGAGATGACTGCTGTGTTGAAATCCTGGACATATCCCATGAAGGCTAATTATCTTCTCTCTATGCACTGTAATAGTTGTAAGATGCTTACTACTACTGTAGTTGATGCTTGTTCTACTGCCCTAGTAGGTTCTGCTAATGCGGTAGGGGCGATAAAAACTTGAGGAACAACATCCTTAACTTGCATCCGTTTCATGTAAATTTCCATCGTCCACCCCTTTCGTGTCGATGTATATAAGTCTGTGGGAAGCATTGACACTCTCTCTAGGCGAGCAAGACTCGTAATTAAACAAAGGAAGTAAAGTATACCTCGGTCCTTGGCCGCACAATCGAATATTTGTTCACTAATGATGCAATCGACATTGATTCGTGTGTTGTGGATGATTGAGTGGATGAGAGCTAGTATGTATCGATCAACCGTTTGATTGTGAGAATTTAGCAACAAGCACCTTTGGATGAAAGTGTTCTAGAGCTTGGCCTCTGATCGGAGATCTCGGCGGCTGATAGAGCCACGATGCTTGCTAGTGTTCTATTATTCCCCCGGCATGCAAAGTTCTGCCTTCAACATCTTGAAGTCAGCGGTAACGATAGCGGCGACGAAGGTAACATGCTCATCTTTTTAGATATAGAGGGCAAAATAGGCATTAATGGTAATGTCTGCCACTATTATCGCCCCGACCTGAAGACATGTGTATGAGTTGTTTGGTTGAGATCAGTGGGAATGAAACTCACGTATTCAGACTATGTTGGCTGGCTCCGGTTGTTTTACGAATTTTTGCCATCGCTAGAAGTTTATTTTGGAGAGGATAAAGGCTTTGATGCCAAGATCGTCAACATCAGTGTAGAAGAAGCCTTGCTTCTCACATATTTGTCTACCCTAGATGTTGTGCTGGTAGTCTTTCTCGACTATTGGGGTTGCGAATTGTCTGTATTCTGGAGCGGTTGTAATGGTAGGGATTTGTTTTCGGTTTGGCATGGTTTTGTTGTGACTAGAATTTCAAGAAGAAGAAAAGATAAAAAATTCGAAGGGAAATGAAAAATGATAATCGAGTTGATGAAAAATGGGTTTTATTGCCGAGTTAGCGTACACGCGACATTTTTCCAGTTGGCAGGCACTAACACGGGACTTGAGGCTGAAATTTGAACCTGGGCGGGAGAAATCTCGCCTGATTTTTCGCGATCATGTCTTTTGGGGCAGATAATAGGCCTCTCTTTGGACCGATTATCAATTCATCATACATCTTATTTATTGGACCTAAAAATAAAAATATAGAATTATACAAATTAATAAAAGATAAAACAAAACTACTAGAAAATAAATGCAGAAAATAAATCTAAGTCCTAAAACATAAAAATAAAATATGGAATATTAAGGAAATTAGGTTACTAAAGGAGTGCAATTAATTGTCTCTCTTGGAGTAACCATCTTCCTTTTTTTCGGATGGGCTATTGATGATTCTGTTGATGTGTCCTCATCCGGAGGTTTCTTTCTCGTTTGTTTTTAGACAACATTATCTACTAGTACTAATTCCTTGATCATAGGGTCTGTGCTGCCTCTGCGGAGGTTGCCTATACAGGTCTTATGAAACGAGTGAATACGATCTTTGCACTTGAGCATTGGCTAATCCGACTTAAAAATAAGCGAAGCAAGATTTCAATGACTAAAAAGAAGCATATCATCGGTTGTTGTTCGCCCTTGATTCACTCCGGGAGGTATCATCAAGACATGGCCTTCAATAGTACTTCAAGTTGGGGATAAGATGGAGGCAACTACGAATGCTCTATCGAACTATGATTTGTTGAACTGTCGACAAGGCATAACCCATTGAGGTAGCTAAGGCGACCCTTCAGCGACCCGCCGAGGCGACCCTTCAACCCTTTGCATTAATAAGAGGAGAATATTGTGCAACTGGATTCCATAATACAAAGCAATCAACCTAAACTTTCAATCTCATCTTGATTTTAATCAATTATTTAGTTATTTTATCATTTTAAGTTAATCATACTTTCAATCAAACTACTTGTGTTTTTATCTTAGTGTAGGAAAGATATGCTGAGTGAGCATCCAGTCCCTGCGTGTTCGACATCTAAAATATTAAAACTTGGCAAAGGTGTACGCTTGCATTTTTAAGGTGTAAGACTTCCTACTTGCACCAATAATAGCCTTCTAGGGTTGAGCCCTTCACTCAACAAATATTATCTCCCTACATGATTGCGGTCCTCACCTCCCAAAAAAAGCTTTTCTCAAGGAAATTTGAGAATTATTACCCAACAAAGTTGTAGAGTTCTTTCTCAAGGAAGCCTTGGGCACCTACCTAATAGAAATATTTTGTCCAAAAAGGATCATTCTCAAGTCATGACACCACCACTAAATTTATCTTCACTCAACTACGACCAAACCAATAAGGATGAACCACCATGACTCTATCAATTAATACCTTCGAAAGTGATATTTGATATATCCCCAAAGAATGTCAAGATCTCCACTAAAACACAATATCAAAACTCTTCTACTCTAACATATCATTACTCCAAAATTGATGGATTAGCGAGGTTTAAACTCATATCACTTTATGACACTCGATTATGGGGACATGTGTTGTACCTCCATCAAACATCTTTGGAAGATCCTACCTCCATAGACAATATCATTGTCCCCATGCCTCGCTCCGACCTAAAACACTTGAAACCCCTTCTCCAAACTCATATTTCTCTAGAATCTCTTTCACTTAACCACTACGCTAACATAAGATAACCATTACGTTCGACTAAGTTCGCAGCTTGATAGTCAAGCTACCACTTGTCAGTCCATCAATAACTATTAATAGATCTGGCACAGTCTCATCAAACATCACTCTATCTATAGACCTAGGAAAATATAAATACCTTTAAATTTTTTTTTGAAAGAATATAAATACCTTTAAGATCATAGACAAAGGGGACGCTTTCACAACTCTCTACAAGGGTTACCATCGCCTATTCTACATCACCCACTCTTCTCCTTCCAATGGCACTGACTATCGACTCTACACTATTTGTGGTTTTTGGCATCCAATCAACTATGTGTGAACTGACTAACCCAACTTTCTAATTATAGTCTGTTGTGACTCGACTCTTCCCACAACGAGTGAATCAACCATTGTCATCTCTGAATTTTTCTTTGATTTCCACCTCCACCTCCACCCCACCCTTTACTTAATGTCGTCTGAAATCAACATCAATAATATCTAATAATTTGGAACTTTATTTTAATAGGCGACAATCTACATGCAGATCATATACATCCCAGATCATAGTAAATGTAAATATTTTATCGAATTCAACTCCTGAGACATTCGCATAATGCTCCTTGTCTGAAGTCAATATCTTTTATCGTTTGCCAAGATCATTCTCTTTCGGTTTAATCGAGTAATTATGTTAGAGATTGCAACCCGAATTTTCCGGAGAGGTTCCCAAAGTTATAATTATATCTGTCATACATACGCTGCATCAATACATTGTTTCCAACTGGACACAGCAGCGGGGAAAACAAAGTTCCCGAACTCGACAATCGAACGAACTAGTTTAGAGGAACTATCTATATAAGGATATGCATGCAGAAAGTAGTATACAGTAATTCAAATCATTATTCTCCGTTTCTTTAACCAATATGAAGAGAAGTACTAAGCAGCTGCCAAAAATGGATGTCATTTGTTTAGTTACTCTTGTTTCCATGTTTATTGTTCCTTTAACAGTTGCTGAGAAAGTGGAAGTTTTGCCCGTGAGCAAAGAGAATGGGCAAAGCAGCTTCTCAACATACATTGTTCATCTTAGGAAACCTGAAGGAGTCTTTGCACAAGCAATGGCCTACGATGGTTGGTATAAATCGTTCCTTCCGGTTGCCATCTCCGGTCTGCAAACTCGGATGGTTCATTCATATCGAAATGTGGTTACAGGATTTTCTGCAAAGCTAACAGCTGAGGAAGCAGAAGCAATGAAAAGAAAGGATGGGGTCATATCTGTTAGGCCTGAAAGAGTATATTTTTTACAAACAACACACAGTCCTAATTTCCTGGGGTTGCAACAGAATCTTGGATTTTGGAACCAATCAGGCTATGGTAACGGAGTCATAATTGGCGTTTTAGACACCGGAGTAACCCCAGGTCACCCTTCATTCAGTGACGAAGGAATGCCGCCGCCACCAGCGAGATGGAAGGGGAAATGTGAATTTGAAGGGGGATGCAATAACAAGCTGATTGGTGCAAGAAGTTTTGTGGAAGGTGAGATAGGGAAACCGACTGATGAGGATGGTCACGGCACTCACACATCAAGCACAGCTGGTGGAAATTTCGTGAATGGTGCAAATGTTTTTGGAAATGCCAATGGTACAGCTGTTGGCATGGCACCTTAGCTCACTTGGCAGTGTATAGAGTATGTGGAGCAAACTGTTCTGAAAGTGCAATATTGGCTGCAATGGACTCTGCTATTGAGGATGGAGTGGATGTCCTCTCACTCTCATTAGGTGGTGGTTCAGTTCCCTTCTATATGGACTCGATTGCTTTGGGTGCATTTACAGCTATTCAGAAGGGTATATTTGTGAGCTGTTCTGCTGGAAATGACGGTCCTTCTTACGGTTCCTTATCAAACGAAGCTCCATGGATTCTTACCGTTGGAGCAAGCACCATTGATAGGAGCATAGCAGCGGTAGCGAAGCTTGGGAATGGTTTAACTTTCGATGGTGAATCCCTTTATCAGCCTAAAGATTTCCCTTCAACGTTACTGACTCTTGTGTATTCAGGGGCAAACGGTGATGCATCATCGGCATTTTGCGCCCCTGGATCATTGAAGCATGTTGATCTCAAAGGAAAAGTGGTTTTGTGTGAACGAGGTGGTGATATAGCAAGAATTGACAAAGGCCAAGAAGTGAAAAACAATGGTGGCGCTGCCATGATCCTCATGAATGATGAACTTAACGGCTTCAGTACCATAGCGGATCCTCACGTACTTCCTGCAACCCATGTGAGTTACAAGGCGGGTTTGAGCATCAAAGAGTACATAAACTCAACAACAAACCCAACTGCCACAATCATGTTCAAAGGTACAGTACTTGGAAAGCTATCGGCTCCCGAAGTCACTTCTTTCTCCTCAAGGGGACCAAATATGCAGAGCTCTGGGATCTTGAAACCAGATATCATTGGCCCTGGTGTGAGCATTTTAGCTGCATGGCCAGTTTCAGTGGAAAACAAAACAAATACGAACTCAACATTTAACATGATTTCTGGCACTTCAATGTCCTGCCCACATCTCAGTGGAATTGCTGCTTTACTCAAAAGCTCCCATCCAGAATGGTCTCCAGCTGCTATCAAATCTGCAATCATGACCACAGCTAGCTTAATTAACCTCGGAAGGAACCCTATTGTTGACCAAAGAAACATTACTGCTGACATCTTTGCTACCGGTGCAGGTCATGTTAACCCATCGAAAGCAAACGACCCCGGTCTCATCTATGATATTCAACCAGATCATTACATCCCTTATTTATGTGGCTTGAATTACACCAACGAGGAGGTAGGAACCATAGTTCAACGAAGGGTGTATTGCTCCAATGAACCAAAAATAGCTGAAGCTGAGCTAAACTATCCTTCATTTTCTATAACATTAGCGAACTCTGCTGGTTATCAGAAATACACGAGAACAGTGACAAATGTTGGGCCAGCCAGCTCAACTTACACCTATCAAGTGTTTGCGCCAACAGGGGTGGATGTTAGTGTTAGACCCAAAAAAATTGTTTTTACAGAAGTGAACCAGAAGCAAACTTACTCGGTTACATTTAGCAGACAAAACAACACCAGCGGCATACTATTTTCCCAAGGACTTCTCAAGTGGGTTTCTGTTCAACACGAGGTGACAAGTCCCATTGTTGCCTTATTTGAATAAGAGACTAGTTCGAGGACCAGCGAGAAACTGAAACAATCCCATTGTTTTTCTTCAATAAGTGTTAAAAAGTGAAATAGCAGAACCTACAGTGACAATCTTATCCTCAGGAGAATCTACATCTCCATCTGTTTCTTCCCCCTGGCATTCTGAAACTTGCCATTGTTGGTCCAAGTGTGAATATTCTAGCAGCATAGCCATTTCCTCTTGACAATAGCATAAACTAAAAATCCACTTTCAAGTTTATATCACACATCAATGCCATTCCCTCATCTCAGTGTCATTGCAGTGCAGCCTTGCTCAAGAGCTTTCATCCTAGGGAGTTTCTAATGTGAGGCACCCTGTGCGGTTAAAATAAGATGGCTCCCGATACAAATTTTTGCCCAATGCATAATCCAACCTAAATTCTTACCTGGATTTAGGTTGTAATATAATTTTTTACTCACTTGATAAGAATTTCAGTTCTATATATCAACAGACAAAAATCAGTCAGTATATGATCCAAAAGTCATTATAGATAAAGAAAAAGATTTCGATAGACAAAGTTGTCAGTAAAAGCTAATCGGTATAGATCTATAGCGAAGAAAACATGTTGGGGGTGCATCGGTATTACGGATGGCAACGGGTCGGGCCGGGTAGGATTTTGGCCGCCGCGACTCCGATCTGATTTAATAATCTTTAAACTCGATCCCGACCCGATCTAGGTTAAAATATTAATTTATCCGCCCCGGTCCTACTCGATATATTATTTCTTAAACTCAACCCCAACTTGACCTGACCCGACCTGAAAAATTAAAAAAAAAAATCTTCATCAACGATAAAAGTTAGATTCGATCAATCCTTTATCACAATCATAAATTATGGATTTTAAGTAACTTAAAATATATGTAAAAAAATAAAATATATTATAATTTAAATTATTCACATGTTAAATTACATATTTAAAAGAAGAAAAACCTTGAATCATCGACTAACAGAATCGAATATATTAAAATTCAAACAACATCTAATAATTTTTTATTATAAGAGAAAACTTCAAAACTATAAAAATTACTTAAAACCCATAAAAATATTTATGTATAATGATATTTTTTTTATAAATATATTAAAATATGTAAAAATATACCGGGGCGAGGCAGATAATTTTAAACAAATACTCGAACCTGACCTGATCCGACTTAATGATTTTTAAGTCTTGTCCCATCACGTCCCGACTTAATGATTTTTAAGTCCTATCCCGTCCTCCGCGATCCCCAAAATTTAAAAAGAAAAAATCGACCGGGTCAAGTCGGGACATACTAAATTAGGTCAGGAACGGATATTTTTGTCATTCCTAATCGGTAAAAGTATAGTTTCCCCGACAAATTAGTGTATCTATTCCAACATACATCTTCCATCAGTTTATATGTACCATATAATTGATAAGTTTGTATCGATAGTACATCTATCGCTATAAGGTTTACCTTTACCGACAGTTTTATTTGTCGATATATATTTAATTGATATTTATTTTTTATTTTAAATATTAATAATTTATTAATGTTATTATTATTTTTATTTAATATTATTTTTTATTTCAAAAATTAAATTATTAATACTATTGTAATGTTTTTTTAATTTCCAAATAAAAAAAATATGTAATACATGTTCACTAAAACGTGTAGGAGTCTATTACAAGCAAAAACAATGTGCAAACATTTGTGTTTCGTAATATCGTACATAAAAAAACTAGAAAAGTTTTGATTTTCTCATACCGTAAAGCTTCCCTCTTTGTGTTCCCCTTCCCATTTAAGGACCTACATCACCTCCAGTTGAGTATAAGTAAAAATGGAAAACAAATGAGTTATACAAAACAAGACAGTACGAGGCTATTGACATGCAATCAATTCAAGCAAATCATAGTTATAACTAGGGATGTAAAAAGAGTTACTCGGATGAGTTTCAGGTCGGATATTATCAGGTCGGGTAAAATCGGATACATGTCATTTCAGGTTGATTTGATGTTTTGACTCGATTCGGGTCGGGTGCAAGTCCATTTCAGGTCAGGTCCATTTCAGGTCAGGTCCATTTCAAGTCGGGTCTATTTCAGGTCGAGTTCATTTCAGGTCGAGTTCAAACGGTTCGGGTCCAAATCAGATAATTGACAGGTAGATTTCAGGTCGGGTAGATTTCAGGTCGGGTTCATTTCAGTTCGGTTGCATTTCAGGTCGGGTTCATTTCAAGTCGGTTTTATTTCAGGTCGAATTAATTCGGGTTTTAAATTCATATTAATTGAAATTATTAAGTTTGAGTTTGGTACAAATACGTAATTAAGTAAATAACTGATAGACTTTGGGTTGAATGGTTGATCATTCATTTCGAATTAATTATTTAATATCTAACGTCTTTAACTAGTATAAATCCCATTAAAAATAAATATTACGCACTAGACTAGACAAAAATATCATCAAATGATTCATATCTTAAAAATTGAGTTAAATTATAAAAAAATAAAAATTAATAAGGAATAAACGTTTTAAATTAAAAAGGATAAACATTATTAAAATAAATTATCATCTTATTAAAAACACTAAACTAAATTAGAAAAATAAATAGTAGTAAGGACTAAATTCGATGAAATTTTTAATTTTAATGTACTTTAATATATTATAATTTATACCTATACAATATAGTTTAATAAATTTCAAAAATAAAAATATAAAATTTATACTATATATGGAATATATTTTATATATAGAATTTATACAATATATAAAATAATACTATATACGACAATATAAAACGTATAATACTATATATATAAAAATATATAATATGTATGTTTATATATATATATATATATAATATATATGCATGTAAATATATGTATATTTATATATTATATAGTATACATTAATATATATATATATATGTAGTATATATTGTATGTATACTTATGTATAAGTATGTGTATATATATATATATTAATATATGTATATAATATACATTAATATATGTATACTTATTACTTATATATATACGTATATACTAGATGTATGTATTAATATATGTATATAATATATATTAATACATGTATACATTAATATATACTATAGTCTATATTATATATTAGATGTATATATGTATATAATATATATTATATATATAATATAGTTTAATACATTATAATATACTTTAATATATATATTTAAATGTATACTAATATATGTATTTAATTTGTTTATGAATTAATGTATGTATATGTATTTAATTAATGTATGTATATTATTAATTCTTTAAGTCCAAATCACTAAACTAGTTCTCTGAGACCAATTCTCTAATCACTAAACTAATTTACTATGACCAAATTGAAATAATTTTAAATTATATAACCTGATTTTAATTAAATAAGGACCAAATCGAATAAAAAATAAAATTTAAAACTTAATTTTTGAGTGATCATAATCAAATTGAAATAATTATAAAATAAGGTGTAGAACGACACGATATTCAATTTTTAGGCGCGACCTATATAAAAATATGCAAAATTTTTTACCCGACCTAGAGTAATGTCAAATGAATGTCTAAATCTAATATCTCTTTTTTATATTTTTAATTAATTATATTTAATCAAAGTTTATTATATGTTGTAATAATAATAATTCAAAATTTAATATATATATGTATATTATTTCCCAACAAAAATTTTGTTTTCCCTCTTTTTTTATATAATAATCAAAATTTATTTCTAAATCCCTCCAAAATTTTGGGTAACTTATATCCCTCCAAAATTTTTACACTAAAAGTAAATTAATCTCAAACTTAAAAAATGAATGACTTATTTCCCACCAAAATTTTATCTTTTTACTCTTTTTTATCATTTGTCTTTTTTATCAATTATTTTGATTTAATTTAATTGAGTCATAATTTAGATTAATTTAATAAAAAAATATTTTTTAATAATGTTTGTAATTTATGTTTTTATATTTTAATTTAGCTTAATTAATTTTAAGTTTAATACGTTAATTTAACTTAATTAAATATGTAATATTAAATTTAAATATTAATCCCTAAATTAATTCTCATGTCTAATTCTATTTTTTAAGCTTAATTATATTTATCAATACTTTAAATTCATCAAATTATAAATATACTTAATTATATGTCATATAAATATTAAGTCTTGTTAATATGAGTTCATATCAATAACAGGTTGGGTTCAAAACAAGTCGGGTCATTTATAAGGTCAGGTTCAAAATTGGTCGAGTAAAATCAGGTCTCGGGTCGATTGAATCGGGTAATATCGGTTATCTGCCAGGTTAGACTTGGGTTCGGGTTTGTTTCAGTTGGATACAGGTCGAGTTTCGGGTCCACAGTAACAGGTTGAAATCGGGTTCGAGTCATTCTCGATCAGATACAGTTCGGGTTCGGTTGATACAGTAACAGGTCCAACTCGGGTTCAGGTCAACAACAGTCAGATACAAATCGGGTTCGGGTCATTACATCCTAGGGTCAAACCAGGTTTTGACTCAAACAGGTTTCAGTTGGGTTTTCAGGTCGGGTCAACTTTTTACATCCCTAATTTCTTGTAAACATTTGTTGCAACCTCTTTTTAAGTGGTTCAATGTTTCTTTCTTTAAAAAACTAAAATAATAAAGTCGTTATTAATCTTTTTAAATGGTGTGATTGAATAATCTAAAAATGGGTCATTTTAATAAAATCATTTTGTTTTATTAAAACAAAAATTTAGTCTACAAAACACACAAAAATGGTTTCGAGAATCGATTATGTGTGAGGAAGGGTTAACACCCCGCATCGCCCAAAATTAGTATCTAACTGATTACAAAATGTTTTAATGTTGGAATTTATAAGTTCATATAAAATTTAAGTTATTGTTCATTTATGAATTTGATTTCATTTTAACAGTCTCATCGCCAGGAGAGTAAACTTCAATCACCACCAGCACTTCTTGCACTAACTCGTTACCTCCCTTTGGTAAAACACCGTATTAATTAATTTTAACTTTTTTAATCAAGTAAGCAAAGAAGTTGGGTGTATTTGAAACTTTTATTATTCTAAGCTAATTATCCTAAGAGAAATATCTAAATGAATTTTAGTTATTGAGCTTAAAGTATAATTAAGTGTATCTTATGATTCTAAAGTGAAGAAAATTTTAATTAAGTTTAAAGGCTCTAAATTAACTATTAGGCTTGAAGGTGTTCAATGGACAACCGATAAAATTTGCCAAGTGATGAAGAATTGATAATTTTGTTGATTTGTGGTGGGAGAAAAAATTAAACAATTTTATAAAACTAAAATTGATTTTGATATAACAATTATGTTAAAGGACTTATTTTGTAATAAATTTTTAAGTTACAAAGTCAAAATTAAGTTTCAAGTCAAACCAAGAACTTTGAAATAAATTTTCTAAGTGTTTTTTGGATGAGAGTATCGATACCTTTCAAACCGGTATCGATACTGATCTGCATTTTTAAAGTATTATTCTTGAAACTAAGAACAGGTATCGAAGCATGGTTCGATACCAATACCTTACTGCCAATGCCTGTTTCGAACCAAGTATCGAACCACTTCGAATGTTTTAATTATTTTAAAATCATTTAAAATTATGACTCATGGTATCGATACCAGTATCGATACCCCCTTTAATTTCCCAACGACTATTTTAGCATTTAATGAGTTGACCGTTGGTGATAGTTAAAACTTTAAAATATGGTTAAGCTGTTTCGAAACATGGTTCGATACCGACCATTACAGTGTAGTAATGGTATCGAAATATGGTTCGATACACCCCTATTAAATGCACAACGTCTCTTTCTTTTTATAGGCTGTTTCGAAACAGGTTCTTCGTGTTTCGATACCCTTTGCTGCAGAGTGCATTTATTGTGGGAAAATGAAACTCTAACGTCTCTATTTACTTTCCCAACAACCACAATGGTTAGAAATCAATGAGGAGGTATAAAATGAAGCAATTCAAGCAACATTAACAACTATTGAACCTCAAGCATCATCCAAGCACAAAAATCCAACTCCAAAGCTTTCATTGAAAATCTTGAACTCCCAACTCGTATATTTCAATTTGTATTCTTGTAATTGAGTTTGGAGAGAGTTTGTTTGTAATTGGGGCAATCTTTTATCTTTGAGAGATTACATATTTTCCTTTCCTTCACTTTTTATTCTTGTGAGGTTGAATCAATTCTTAGGTAGAAGAATTGATTCGAATTGTAACAATTATCTCTTAAACCGAGAAAAAGGTTGAATTCTTAGTGAATTGGTTTCAAAATCCTTAGTGGGAGCTAAGGTAGTGGGTGTAGAGCTTGTTCCGAAGCTTGAACCACTATAAATCTTGTGTTCTTCATTTTTCCATTTTTCACCGAAAAATCTTCCACCAAAAATTTTAATTGCCAATTCACCCCCTTTTGGCCATTTTCATAGATCGATCAATTCAACAATTGGTATCAGAGCTTGATCTTTGAAGGGATTCACATCAACCAAATAAGATCCTAGGAGTGTTGATCATATCTACAAGTCAAATCCAATGGCCTCTACTTTAGAATTTGGAACGAGTCTCACTCAATCACCAAGCCTCCCTTCTTCAATGGTGACAACTATCCATATTGGAAGAATAGAATGAGGTTGTTCATCAATTCCAACGATTATGTCGTTTAGGATATAATTGAAGATGGCCCCTCAATTCCAATGAAGTTAGAAGGAGATAGGCAAGTACCGAAGAAGAAGAACGAGATGACTGACGAAGAGCAAAGAAGGATGTCTACTAACGACAAAGCTCTACACATTCTCTTTTGTGCTCTTGGTCCTGATATCTACTCCAAGATGTCATCTTGCACAAGTGCCAAAGAAGTATGGGACTCTTTGGAGACTACTTATAAGGGCACCAATGATGTCAAGGAGACTAAGATTAGTCTTCTCAATCTTAGCTATGAGAACTTCAAGATGTAGACATTTGAAGATGTCACCAAGATGTTTGATCAGTTTTCCGTCATTGTGAATAGTCTCAAGGGCTTTGGTGAGATTATACCGGAGGATAAGCTCGTGAGGAAACTAATCTAATCTCTTCCCGAGTTTTGGGATAGCAAGAGAACGACTATCATAGAAGCAAAAGACATCAAGACTCTCAAGCTTGATGCTCTTATAGGATCTCTTCTCACCCATGATATCATGAAAAAAAGGAAGAGAAGATAAAAAGAAGAAGGAAGAAGTGAAGCTAGAGAAAAGAGAACTTGAAAAGAAGAAGCAAGGAATTGCACTTAAGCTTCACAAGAGGAAGTAGACACTAGTGAAGAGGATGAACTTGAAGAATTGGCTATGGTAGCCAAAAGATTCACTAGACTTATGAGGGCAAACCGGAATAGGAGATTCCAAAGAAAGAAGGAATTTAAATCAAAGGGCAAAAAAGATGAGAAGGATCAAATCATTTGCTATGAATGCAAGAAGCCCATTCACATTAGGACTGATTGCCCACAATTCAAAAGGAAGGGTTTTAAGAAGAAGAAGAAGCAAAAGGCTCATGTTGCCACATGGAGTGATGAGGAGTCATCATCCAATGAGGACAATGAAGTAGCCAACCTTTGTCTCATGGCTCTTGATGAGCCCAAGGTAACCCTTGAATCATCTTGCAATGATCTTTCTTATGATGAATTATATGATGCATATGATGAATTGCAAGATGTTTATGATGAGTTGGTTTTGAAATTTAAGGAATCGGTTTTGAAAAACAAGAAAATTATTTCCGATTTAGAAGAGAAAAATGATTATTTGACTAAAACAATTTTGGATTTTGAAGAAAAGGTTGTCACTTTAAATGATGATTTAAAGTTCTTTCAAAATGAAAATGTGGATTTAAACAACCTTATTTTAAGCTTGAGTGAGAATCACCATCAAGTGGTGAATGAGCTCAAAGAACAAATCAAAGTGGTTGGTAGTTCAACTTTTGAAAAAAGCTCTTAAAAAACCATGTGAAAAATAATTTTTATGGCCACAAACAAAGAGGTTTTCAAAGGCATACTAGTCATAGAAAGATTAGGAGTGTATGGGTTCCTAAGGAACTTATTATTTCTAATAATGTTCATGCCATTGCATCTTGGATTCCTAAGGGAACCAAGCTTTTGGGAACTAACTCTCATGGACCCAAAATGATTTGGGTACCAAAAATCAAAAACTAAATCTTTGTTTGTAGGTTGAGCATTGCTTCAAGGCCAAAACTTCAAGCCAAAACATGTGGTACCTTGATAGTGGATGCTCAAGGCATATGACCGGTGAAAAGGTACTATTTAAAGAGTTAGAGCTCAAAAGTGGTGAAGTAGTGACTTTTGGTGACAACTCCAAAGACCAAATTGAGGGTATTGGCTCTATTGGTAATCACTCCTCTATTCTCATTGAAAATTTCTTGCTTGTTAATGGTCTTAAGCATAATTTGTTGAGCATTAGTCAATTATGTGATAAAGGATTCTATCTGTCTTTTGATAAATATGATTGTAAAATAATAGACATAGAATCTAATAAAACAATGCTCATAGGTCATCGCATAGGAAATATCTATATGGTGCATCTACATGACATTACCTATCTCATGCATGCTTAGTTGCTAGTGATGAAAATGATGCTTGGTTATGGCATAGGAAACTAGGACATGCTAGCATAAGTGTTTTAGAGAAACTAGCCTCCCAAAATCTAGTTAGAGGTGTACCTAAGCTCAAGTTTTCCTTAGATAAAATTTGTGATGCATGTGCTAAGGGTAAACAAAAGAGAGTTTCTTTTAAATCCATTAATGATGTTTCTACTAGTAGAGTTTTACAATTGATTCATATGGATATTTTTGGGCCTATTAGAACTACTTGTTTGGGTGGAAAATCATATGCATTTGTTATTGTTGATGATTACTCTAGATACACTTGGGTTCTATTTTTGAGTATTAAAGATGAAGCTTTAGAAAAATTCATCACATTTTCAAATATTTCTCAAAATGATCTTGATCAAAGAATTTCTCATATTAGAAGTGATCATGGAACCGAATTTCAAAAATTTAGGTTTTGAGAATTTTTGTAAAGAAAATGAGATTACCCATAATTTTTTGGCTCCTCGCACTCCTCAACAAAATGGGGTAGTTGAGAGGAAAAATAGAACTTTAGAAGAAATGGCTAGGACCATGCTTTGTGAAAATAATTTACCTAAGTATTTTTGGGCGGAAGCCACAAACACTTCTTGTTATATTGTAAATTGTGTAATGATTAGACCAATTTTAAAGAAAACTCCTTATGAGATTTTAAAATCCAAAAAGCCTAACATTAGCTATTTTCACCCTTTTGGGTGCAAGTGTTTTGTTTTAAATAATGGAAAAGATAGTTCAGGTAAATTTGATGCAAAAAGTGATGAAGCTATTTTTCTTGGATATTCTCAAAATTCAGAGTTTTTAACAAAAGAACCTTAGTTGTAGAAGAATCTGTACATGTGGTTTTCGATGATAACCTCCTTCTTAGGAAGGATTCTTGTGATGATGATGATGTAGGAATCATTCAAACCATTGATGATGAACAAACATCAAAGGTGGATGGGGTTCCAACCAATGAGGAAACACAAGATCCTCCAATAAAAGCTTTAGGAGATGTAAAGCTTGAAGAAACAGAAGTGAGCTACCCAAGGGAGTTCAACTATGTAAAAAGTGGTGAAATCTTGGGTGATCCATCCAAGGGGGTAACTACTCGTTCTTCTCCTAGATTAATAAACCATATTGCATTTATCTCATGCATAGAGCCTAAGAATATCAATGAAGCTTTAGATGATTTTTGGATATTGGCTATGCAAGAAGAGTTAAATTAATTTGAGAGAAGTAATGTATGGACATTAGTTGATAGGCCTAGTAACAAATCCACTATAGGAACTAAATGGGTCTTTAGAAACAAACTAGATAAGAGTGGTAACATTGTGAGAAATAAAGGTAGATTAGTTGCTCAAGGTTACACTCAAGAAGAGGGAATAGATTTTGATGAAACTTATGCACCGTAGCTAGAATGGAAGCTATTAGGATGTTACTTGCATTTGCATGTTATCATGATTTCAAGCTTTTTCAAATGGATGTCAAAAGTGATTTTTTAAATGATTTTATAAATAAAGAAGTGTATTTTGAATAACCACCGGGTTTTGAGGATCCAAAATTTCCAAACCATGTGTTTAAATTAACAAAAGCTTTATATGGTTTGAAACAAGCTCCTAGAGCTTGGTATGAAAGACTTTCAAATTTCTTAATTGAAAAAGGCTTTGAAAAATGAAAGGGGACACTACACTTTTTATAAAAAGGTTTAAAAATGACATCTTAGTAGTTCAAATTTATGTTGATGATATTATTTTTGGATCTACTAATGAATGTTATTGTCAAGAATTTTCTATGCTAATGCAAGGTGAATTTGAGATGAGAATGATGGGGGAGCTCTCATTCTTTTTGGGAATCCAAATCAAGCAAAGGAAGGATGACACCTTCATCAATCAAGCTAAATACATCAAGGATATGCTCAAGAAGTTTGGCTTGGAAAATGTGAAACCTCAAGCCACTCCCATGAGCTCATCTACTAAGCTTGACAAGGATGAAGGAGGTAAGTGTGTTGAATCTAAATTGTATAGATCAATGATAGGATCTTTGCTTTACCGTACCGCAAGTAGACCGGATATTATGTTTAGTGTTTGATTGTTTGCTAGGTTTCAAACTAGTCCTAGAGAATTACACTTAGTAGCCATTAAGAGAATTTTTAGGTACCTTAGAGACACACCTTGTTTAGGCCTTTGGTATCCTAAAGACTCTACCTTTAATCTACATGCTTATTCGGATGCGGATTATGTAGGTTGTAAGATAGATAGGAAAAGTACTTCCGGAACATGTCAATTCCTAGGTAGTATGCTCATATCTTGGTTCTCTAAGAAATAAAATAGTGTAGCTTTATCTACCACCGAAGTAGAGTACATATCCTTAGGGAGTTGTTGTGCTCAAGTCCTTTGGATGAAGCAATAACTCTTAGATAATGACATTAAGGTAGAAACTATACCTCTAAAAGGTGATAATACTAGTGCCATATGTCTTACTAAGAACCCCATTCAACACTCTAGAACCAAACACATAGAAATTAGACATCACTTTATAGAGATCATGTGTCTAAAAATGATGTTTTTTTAGAGTTTGTTGACACCTTAAACCAATTAACGGATATCTTTACTAAAACTTTAGACAAAGAGCGTTTTTGGAAACTTAGGAGAGAGTTAGGTCTAACTAGCCTATCTTGACCTCTTATGTGTTATTTTTTTATGCAAAATTTGCTTGAATCTTGATTGAAATCATGCCTATGTTGTTTTGCATCTTATTGCTTCTATGCATGTTGCTAGGGGGAGTATGAACTTGTTTATGTCATAACATCATTTGCATGCTTCTAGGGACTTTAGAGACTCATTTCTAGTACTTTAGAAGCCTAAAATGCAAAGCTCAGCTAAGTGGTATCGATACAGATAGCACCTGTTTTGATACCTGTTCATCGTGATCATTTGGGTAGTTTCTAGGAAGAACTGGTATCGATACCAGGTTCGATACTAGAGTTTCGATACTAGCATCGAAACAGGCTGTTTCGATACTTGTTTCAAAACACGCGGTGGCAGATTGCTTTAAAACACCCTAAACCTAATTTTAATCAAATTAAAACATATCCTAAATTCTCTCTCAAACCCTAGCCGCGTATACCCTATAAATTCCTCTCAAATCCATCATTTTTCACCACAAATTCAACGTTTTCTTTGGGGATTCTATTCCACACATCAAAGCCTAGATCATATCAATAATTGGTGCTCAAATAACCACAAATTCCTCCTAATCCATAATTAAGGTAATTTTCGAAAAACCTTATTTTCGTTGATTTTTAGAATGTTAAAAAATTAGATTTTGAATGTTTTAATTGATGCTTATTGTATGGGTTTTCGTAATCCTACAATTTTTTTTAAATCAAAATTTTTTCATTCGAATATAAATTATTTTTACCGTATTAGTTTTTCACTATTTTTCAAATAATTTTTCAAAATTCTCAAATACCTTGAATTATAGATTAATAGGATTGAATTAGGTTGACAGAGCATACATGTTTTTGTATACCTAATCTTAAATTGTTTTTAATCCTAGATCATGGCACCAAAGAAATGTTCTCGCACCGAGGCCGAAAGTTCGTCATCTTCTCGTGCTTCAAGAGTGAATTTGCTAGTGGTTTTCGACAAAAGTTTGAATGGTCCCGATTGGATTGACAACTTCAATACTTTCCGCAACTATACGCTTAAGAAGGAGCAGTGTGTGGATGTGGATTTCATGACTTCTTACAAGTTTTCATTCCGCTACTACGACCAAATTGTTGATTGGAAATTCTTGCCCTTTATCACCCACTTCGGGAAGTTTTATCCAACCCTTGTTCTTATTTTTTATGCTAATGCTACGTGCATTCTCTCGAAAGATAGGAGCAAAGTGGTTGCGATTGAATCTTATCTCATGGGCCGAACTTTTCGAATCGATGTCGGCACCTTTCTCGATGCCTTCGGTCTTGAAGATGTGGGTATTGATGATGAAGACTCTCTTGGTGCTTTCACCGGTTCGTTTATATCTCTTGACATCCATGATCGGTTCTTACATCTCATTATCTCTTGGTGGATTCGTCCATCAAAAGGTAAGTACTCTCGGATTCGTCAAGTAGACAATTTTTGGCTAAAGTGCTTTCGTGAAGCTCGACAACCTAACCTAGCCTAAATTATCTTCTCCGATATTGTGTGGTATATCAACAACCGTCCCACTCCCCTTCTCAAATCATTTCCCTATGCTTGTGTGCTAAGCTCTATCTTTGTGCATTTGGGAATTGATTGTTCCTACGACAAGGTGGAATCGGTCAAAGAACTAATTGGCGAGATGTATCTCAACCGTTCCCATTTTCAGTATGCCTCTCATGGTGAATGGGTTTGTGGTGCTTCTCCTTTTTCTCCTCCCGTTGATCCGGAGCCTCTCCAACAAGTTGCTCCGAACGCCGAGCTTATGGCTTTTCTCACTTCGAGATTTGACAGTTTGGATGCTCGTTTTGAAACCTTGGATGGAAGGTTTGATTCCTTGACCACTCAATTCAATTCTCGTTTCTATGCCATGGAAACGAGGTTGACGGGTTTGGAAAACCAAAACACTTCCTAGCGGATCTCCATTGAAGCTCATCGATATATGCAAACCTCTTTCAATAAAGATGGAGATGACAATGAGGAAGATGATGAGGATGGTGGTGATGGTGGTGATGATAATGATATGGGCGATGAGTGATCTTAGCTTTTATCTTTGCTTTGCTATGGCTTTCTTTAGGTCTAGTTATGTTTTTCTTTAGCATTATGTTGCATTTCATTTCATATTAGAACAATATGCACCTATGTTATTTCTTTTATGCTTTGAACTATTATGTTGGATTTTGGATATGTTTGTTTAATGATATTTGCTTATTTGATATAATGCTTGCTTTCATATTCTTTATGCCTTTGTATGCAACAAAATTCAAAAATCTAATAATAATAATAATAATAAATATTTAAAATTAAAAAAAAATCAAAAATATAAAAATTCAAATAAATCTAGAATAATCTTAAAATCTAAAAGTAAATATTTAAAAAAAATAAAAATATATCAAAAATATCAAAAAAATTCAAATAAATCTAGAATGGATAATCTAAAAAATTTTTGAAAAAAAATAAATTTTAATAAATTAAAAAATTCGAAAATTAAAAAAATAAATAAAAAAATCTAGAATAATCTTTAAATAATTTAAAAAAAAATAAAAATATTCAAAAATATTCTTCTTCTCCAAGTAAAATCCTAACCAACTCCTATTTTTAGAATTTAAACCCTCCTAAAACCCTAGTTTCTAAGTTATAAATACCCCTCAATCCCTTTAGAAAAATCACACAACATAGAAGCAACAACAAGCAAAGCAAATATAGAAGGGAAAATTCAAGAGAAAAAGCTCTCAAGTTTGAAGCAGTGGAAGGGTTCGAAAAGCGACCAGGTTTAATATTTCCTTGGGGCAATTTAATCCAACGACAAATTTTCGAGTTTGAAAGAGGTAAAAAGAATCAAATCTTCATTTATCTTTATCTATTTATTTATTTTCGTATATAAATTAATTATTCTTCCTTTAATTAATTTTAATCGATAGTATTATAAAAATTTTGGGTATTAAAAACCGATATGAAAGAAAGCGTGCGTCAGTGGAAAGGAAATTCAATTTCATATTTTGATTTCACAGCTGCAGTTTGGCAGGAGAAATTGGAGAAATCACTTTATAAGTCCTCCGAAATTTAGATGCTTAAATTTATGCTCTTTAGTTTTGGTTTTATTTTATATTAGTCCTTTATATTATAATTCATCTTAATTAGATTCTTATTCATGAAATTATTTAATTATTGAACCAATAAATTTTTTTAGATTTAATTTAATAATTAGTTGGTTTTATTAATTTAATTAATTTGTGAATTAGATTATAATTATATTTTATTAGAATAAAAAAAATAGATTATACATAATTCTTTTTTATATAATTTGATTTCTTTGATTTATTTTAATTTAATTTTATATTTGAATTATTTTTAGTATATGCTTATTTATCTTCTTCAATTCTATTATTATTTTTATTTAGTTAATTTTTATATAATAGTGCTATTAACCACCTTTCAAGTTTGGTATACAACACGACCCCTTTTAGGTACTAATTATGGGCGTTGTGGGGGTGCTATAACCTTCCCCACACGTAACCGATTCCCGAACCCGATGATAAATGCAGACAAGTTTTATAGGTTTTTCAGTTGTACCTATTTAAAACGATTGATGGCGACTCCAATTATTGACGAGATTTTGAAGGCCCCTTGATAATTGACTGATAACTTTTGTTCTAAGCAAACTCCACAAGTAGTAACTGGTCTTCCCAGCTTCGAGCAAATTCCACTACACAATATCTAAGCATATCATTCAAGATCTGGATGACTCCTTTAGATTGTCCATCGGTTTAAGGATGAAAAGTTGTATTGAAGTGCAACTTGGTATCCAAAGCCTTATGGATAGACTTCCACGACCTTATCGTGAACCTTAGATCTTTATTCGATATGATCGATGAAAGTACACCATGCAACCTTACGATTTCTTTTATGTACAGTTGAACCAATTTTTCCAAACTGAATTTCCTCCTTATCGGTAAGATGTGAGCGGGCTTAGTCAATCGATCAACAATGAATCAAACAACATCATGCTTTCTTAACGTCATCGATAAATCGGTGATAAAATCTATGGTCACACGATCTCAATTCCATTATGGAATCTGGATAGGCTGAAGCAAACCGATAAAACCCGATGTTCCGCTTTCACAAGCTGACACGCCAAACACCTTGGTACAAACTTAGAAACATATCTTTTCATGCAGGGACACCAAAAGAAGGGACGACGATCTTCGTACATTTTATTACGGCCTGGATAAACATAAAACAGGCTATGGTGAGATTCTCTTAGGGTACAATCTCTCAGATCCTATAAGGTAGGGACACACAAACGACCTTGAAGTACAGGAATTCACCATCCCATACCTTAAAGTCTGACACTTCTCATCTCTGACAAGCCTATGAGCTACTAACTCCTCATCCAATGCTTTTGCCCTTTTATCCCTTGAACTAGTATAGGTTCCACACGCAACTCTACCAATAGACCTCCATCCTCGGTCATCCTCAAGCGAGCAAACATGTCTCTCAAGTTCGCCATGGACTTTCTACTAAAAACATTGACGACCATATTCGCCTTGTAGGGGTAATACTCTATGACACAGTCATAGTCTTTTAGCAACTCTATCCAACACCGTTGTCTCAGATTCAACTCTTTCTAGGTGAGTAGGTACTTCAAACTCTTGTGATCCGTGTAAACATAACATTTCTCCTCATAGAGATAATGCCTTTATATCTTCAACACAAAGATAACCATCGCAAGATCAAGATCATGTGTGAGATAGTTCCTTTCATGGGGTTTCAACTGTCTAGATGCATAAGCAACCACCTTACCCTCTTGTATGAGCACACAACCCAACCTATTCAAGGAAGCATTGTTAAACACTACATAATCTTTCCCCAGTTTTAGTTGTGTTAAGACCGATGCCTCCGTAAGGTAAGCCTTAAGCTACTCAAAACTTTGTTGTCTTATCTCCTTCCATACCAATTGAACTCCTTTCTAAAGCAACTTGGTCAATGGTTCTGCTATGATTGAGAAGTCTTTAACAAAAATCCTATAGTATCCTGCAAGTAAAAGAAAGCTACGAACTTTCGACATTCTTGGTGGTTTCCATTCCACCAAAGCTTAGATTTTTTGAGGATCCACATGGATGCCATTTTCTGCAACTATATGACCAAGAAACGCCACCTCTGAAAACTAGAACTCAGACTTACTGAACTTAGCGTAGAGACGCCTATCCCTCAAAACCTGAAGATCCACTCTTAGATTATAGTCATGCTCTTCCTCTATGCGTGAATACACCAAGATGTCATCGATGAACACAACCACGAACTGATCCAAGTACGGCTAAAAGATCTGGTTCATCAATTCCATAAAAGCTATAAGTGCATTATTAAGCCCAAAAAGGCATCACCAAGAACTCATAATCCCCGTACCGCGTCCTAAAAGAATTCTTTTGGACATCCTCTTCTAATATCTTCAACTAGTAGTATCCCGAACTCAAGTTGATCTTAGAGAACACATGCGCATCCCTTAAATGATCAAACAAGTCGCTAGTCCTTGGCAAAGTATAACGGTTCTTAATCATGAATTTATTGAGCTAATGATAGTCGATGCACATCCGCATTGACCTATCATTCTTCTTAACAAACAACACCGGTGTTCCCCATGGCGAAATACTCGACCAAATAAAACCTCCCTCAAGCAACTCCTAGATCTATTGTTTTAACTCTTTCATCTCCGTCGGTGCCATATGATAAAGTGTTATGGACAGTAATTTCATACATGGAATCACCTCTATATGAAACTCTGACTCACGGTTAGGAGGTAAACCTAGAAAATCCTCTGGAAACACATTGGCAAACTCACAGACTGTCTTCAAACTCTCCAACTCCAGGCTCTCGACCCTTACATCCACCACGTGAGTTAAGAAAGGCTCACAACCTTGGTGGATTAACCGTTGAGCTAATAAGGTTGAACCCACATTCGGTCCACATGGGTTCCTCCCTCTCCTCATAAAAAGCTTAGAATCATTTGTAGCACGAAGCTTCGACTCTCTTTGACCAACACCTAAGACTTAAGTCGTGTTCGAATAACCAATACATTCCTAGGATTGCATCAAACTCTTGCACATAACGAAGACCGATCTGTTCCCTTACACAAGACAAGTGAACAGATCCCTAAAGATAATAATTTGGGTCCAACCAACATACTTCTTCTCAACATAATTCTATTCTTAAACAAACAAACAAGGTCACACCATCAAATTTTTAGCTTTTAAATGAGTACGACTTCGACTCATGAGCATGCACTTACTTGACACCTATATATCACACTAGACTTCTTTAAAGCCCAAAAATTAGGCTTAGAAGTTTAGTGTCCAGTTTAGAGGTCCAGTGAACCGGTTTAGTCATTTTGGCCTAGCTCGGGATTAAATTCTTAAAAAATAATTTTTTGTTAAAATTAAAATATGAAAAAATATTCTAAAATTATTATTTGACATATATTTTACTTAGTTAAAATAATTTTAGAAAATTGACCCTTGAACCCTTAAGTTTTTGAAATTAGTGACTATTTTATAAAAATTGAAAACTTGAGGATAATTTTATAAACTAAGCTAAAACTTTGAATCTTTAAGGGAATTTGATCCAATTTTAATCCTAGTTGATCTAAGCCTTCAAAGGGCCTATTTTAATAACTCATAACCCATAATTTTAATTAAATAACCCAAATAACTTAATACTAATCCTAAAAACATTTTTTACATCGAAACATAAAACCTATTTTCTTAGAATTTCGACTTCTCCTCTCTTAGAAATCAAATCCATCATCTATTCAAAGTTAAACATCAATGTTTTCAATAAAAATTCGTTTGATTAATTCTTTATATTTTTCTTCTTCAAAATCTCTTAATTTTTCTTCGGTTTTACTTACTTTTAAACCTTGGAAGGGGCTTGAACAATTTTTGAGGTGAGAATCATTCAAAACTCTGAAACCTAAAGTTCTTCAATGAAATTCCTAATTTCTTGGCTGGTTGCATCAATCTTTAAAGTTCCGAATCAATAAAATCGGTTTTCTTGATAAAAATTCCATTATTTTCTTGATTTTCGTTCAAGGGTTTTACATGGTGTTTTTTATGTCTAAATACATGAATATTGAAGTTTTTAGATTTAATTAAGATGAATTTTAAGTATCTAATCACGTACATAAGGTTTAGGTGGTGTTTGGAGAGGTTTGCTAACTAACTCGGACACTAAGGTGATTATTGGAATGTTGGAACTAAACCTCCATGTAACCTCGTTCAAAGGACCGAGTGAGAGTCTGTTTATACCAACGATTAACGGTAGACTAATCGGATCACTATACCAATATGGCTTGAAAAGCAAGTGTTTTTACTTTACAATAAGAATTACATGTGTTGTGAATTGTGCACAAGAGTTTTGATTTAAGAATTTCTATGAGTAGCATATAAGAATTTTTTTTTGCTTATTAAGCATGTGTTTCAAAAAGGGATTTTGAAAATTTTTTGTGGCTTGTGAGCCATGGATACTTGCTGATTTTCTAAAGATGGCCTTGTTAGCCATGAATGTTTTACAAAGAGCACGACTTAGTTTTTAAAGTGATTTAGAATGGTTTAATATGGGATGCATTGCAAGGAGTTTTTATACTTGTTTTTATTCACTCAATAATCTTATACTTACTCTCTTTTTTAGCTTGCAATGTAGAGTAAATAATGTCGAGGCAAGAAAAAGAAAGCAAGGATCCAGGTAATCGTCAAGTGAAAGCTCAAGTATGTCTTTATAACATTAGTAGTAGTGAGAGAACAATGGGGATGGATTACCATGTTAATAATATTGCTATGTTAATGAGACTTGTAGTAGTTGTATGCTTATACATGTTTGATGATTGTTAATGTTGATGTTCCCTGAATGATAGCTTTATGAACCTTATCTTGAAATTAGGTTGTGATGCCTTTAGTCGGGATGTTATATGCTAAGCATTATAAATTGGGTTTTGAATTACCTACTAGAACATGTAATTGACTATAAGATATTGAATTAAAGTATTTTGAGGTTTGATTCATGAATCTACTATGCGTGGTTATGAAATATGGTTGATGTGAGTATGTCAATGAAAGTTGGTGTTATGCTTTTATTAACTAGGTTGAATTACATCTAGTAAGTATGCTAGGTTATGTGCTTAATTCCCCTAAGGTATATAAATGCATCTAGAGAATGTTTGAACACTTTGAGGCATGAAATCTGGAAATCAATAGCTTTTTGGGCAGAGTGTTTGACACACCTTCATAGAGTATCGATATGCTGGCATAAACGCGAAGGAAATTTGGGAAATTTAGCCTGAGTATCGATACCACATGAACTTTTATCAAAATGGTAATATGAAAACAAGCAAGCATATCGATACGCTTAACCTGGGTTTTGATACCTATTTTGATAGTGTTGAATCGTATCGAAATATGGTCTTGGCTATATCGAAACACGGGTTTATTACACATGTCATCGAGCGAGAGATGACCCCAATATCGATACGCTAGATAGACGTTCTAATACCATTCTTTATAGTGGAAAGTGTTATCAAAAAGGGACCTAGGGTATAGATAATCCTAGTCGTTAAGTTAGTTAAAGGCTAAAATAAAGTTTAGATTCTTTACATTTTAGTCCCTAAACTTTGAGCATGCAATTCATTGAGCTATAAATATTATTTTAAGCTAAAATTTAACATGTAAGAATATAATGAACTTAATTAAATATTGGTAAAATTAATTTCATAATTATTACTTTAGGTTTTTGAAAATTACATTTTTTCCCTGAAGCATGTTTGTACGTTTTAGGACTCGTTCCTTATCTGTTTCCGCTGCAATTGAATGTAATCTATGCATAAATATGTAGGATCAAAATAAAGCATCTTGATAAGATAAAAAAGAAAAAATTTTAGGATAGTTTATTGGGTCGAGTCTCCAGATTAGCCTTGGTATTCCCCGTGTAGCTCGTTTGTGTCGAGTTTTGTCTAGACTGGATTGAAGGGGTTACATTTGTTGGTATAGATCTTAGGTTTATGAAACCTATCGGTATTTTTTGTTCGATTGATATGTTGTAATGTTTATTTATGTTTAATATTGCCTATGCATGGTGAGTGTTTGAAAATGTTATGTTATTGTGTGCGATGCACGGTGTTTGCTATATGTGATTGATTTATGTTGTGGCATAGTATTTAGGGCCTTTTTTGACAAGCACAATGTGTGCAAGCATGATTGGATCTTGTTAAATTGTTATGAAATTAGTTATATGGAGATATAAACATGACCATGAGTTTCCTGACTAAGTGAATTGAATATTATATGACATGGAATACTTTTTTAGTTTTAATGTTGTCTTACATATGAAATTTATAAAAGAAAATATTCTTAGATTTTAGGTGTTGCATACATTTTTATCAGTTGGTTTTAAAAATGATTTATAATTCGAACATCTCATGAGATTTTTGGTTTTTGATATGTCATGTAGCATAAAAAACTAGTTTAAATTTGTATTGGTTAATGCATGAAATTTTGGGATGGCTTTATATGATTCTTAATGCATGTTGTGGAAAATACACTTGTTGCGTGGTTATATATTCTTGATGCTAATCAAAGTTGTTGATTGTGCTATGTGATATTTGAGTATGTATTGTTGGAGGTTATTTTGGGGTACCCATTGCTCTGACTACTACTTGAAAATTGTTTTATATTATACTTGAGCTATTTGGAACTTGCTTCGTGCTGGCCTCTCAAGTTTTATAAAATGTTTTTTGCATGTTAAAATTGTTTTTCTTTTTTATTGTGCTTGATATAGGAACAAAAAAACTAAAACTTGGTAATAGAAGCGTTGCTGAAATCAGAAAGTGTAGAAAGATTTGTTTTTTGGTGTTGTGATATCCGATCTTGTGTCGACTGGGTCCTCGATCGTGTTTAAGTGTTAGGTGGTTTTGAATTAGTTTGGTTTGAGAATCTATTGTGTAGTAGCTCGAGTTACCTTTTTGGTTCAAAAGTAATCTTAGATAAGTTTTGGTTAGCTAGGCTTGGAGTTGCGGATAGTTGAAACTAGGTTGATTGCCTTGGGTTTGTTTCCAGAAGAGGTTAGTTGTTAGTGAGGTGAAAGGATGGGTTTTGTGAGGTATGTTTGGAGGGAGTTTGGTTTGTTTAATAGGTGTTGTGCTTGTGTTTTATGGAAGTACCACTTGGTATTTTCTATTTGGTATGGTTTAGAAAGTGGTTAGGTTTTTTGAAAGAAAAGAATAAACTGGAAAAGAAGTTTAGGTGTTGAGGGATGCGTAACGGACTTGTATGGGTCTTGAAAGGTTATGGTTGTGCCGTTTGGCTTAGCTTTTTATGTTGTTTTCTTAAAGAGTTGTGGATACCTTGGGTATGGTCAGATTGTTGGGGAGTTTTCGGATATAATCCTTTGATACCTTTATATTGAGGAGTTATATGACGGGGATCACTGGTTGGTTTGAAAACTTTATTAATCAATCTTTTGGTCTTGCCTTATCTTTTGGAGGTGTTACGAGGGTTCGTGTTTTTTTAGCTTTCTGTTTACGGTTGGTGTGTTTGTTCATGGGTTTTAGTTGTGGTGCCGTTTCCTTTTACGTTTGGAGGCACGTGGTTGTGATACATGTTGCTAAGTTAGAATGGTAGTCTTTTTCTATGCATCTGGAAGTAAGAAGTTGTGTCAGGAGTTTGAAAGTGGTTGTTGTTTAATGAACTTGTTTTGAGATATGGTTCAATTGAGAGTGAATGTATTTTTGTTGGTATGTTGAGCTTGAGAGCCATTGTTGTTTGAGAATGTTGTTTTCGTCAAAGGTGCTATAGTAAAGGTGTGGGAACAGATTTCTATGAGTTTTTGACATGGTTACTGGGCAGTTAAGAGAGAGTTTTTCCTTGAGAACGGTTGGATCTGTTGCTTATGTGTGCACGGTTTTCTAGGTGTTTTATGCTCTTTCTATTAAGTTGGTTGAGTGGTATGTTTTAATGTGGTGAGGTTTTTGAGATGGATGTTAGGTTTTTTGTTGAGTTTTGGGAGTTCTCTCGCTAACAGGCATGTGGCCGGTATAAGTGGGTTATCCAGTTCTTCTAAGGTATGTTGACATGTGGTGACATGAATCTTGGGGTTCTTAGTGAAGGTATTAGCATTGGTAGAGTTCCTTATAGCCATGTTTAGTAATCTTGTGTCTGAGTGGTACCGTTTAAGGTTTCTGTTTGTGGAAGTTCTTATGTGATGTTATGTTGAGTGAGTCTTGGTAGGAAGTTTTGGTTGTTTCCTTACGTGTTAGAATATGCTTGAGAAAGTTAAGTTTGTTAGTAGAAGTTGGAAGCTTTGACAGTTTGCTGAGAGTCGGCTACCAACCTTGAGTAAGGAGAGGATAGGCTGTCAGAAAAAGAAAAGAGGTTTTTGGTTTAAGGATGCAATGAGTGTTGAGACAAACCATGGTGTTTTTGGTGTACCATTGTTTTGTGTATCATTTCAAGTTGTGATGTCAGGTGGTGTTAGAATAAGACTGAATCTTGTCTTTATGAGTTGTATGTTGAGATCTTGACTTTTGGTAACAAAGGTCCTTGTGATAACATCGTCATGTGGGTTCGAGTGTTTTAGTGGTATCATGGTGTTGGGAAAGTCAAATGGGAATGAAAGGAAGTTGTGAGGGAGCAGTTTCCTTACCTCTTTCCACGGTGAGAATTTCGAGGATGAAATTTCTTAAGTGGGGGAGAGTTGTAATTCCCCAAAATTAGTCCAAGAAGTTTAGTGGCCGGTTTAAAGGTCTAATGAAACAGTTTAGTCGTTTTAGCCTAGTTCGGGATTAAATTCTTAAAAATCAGTTTTTTGGTAAAATTAAAATATGAAAAAATATTCTAAAATTCTTATTTGACATATATTTTACTTGTCGAGCATGTTTCAGTAAAATTGGTGAGTGGATTATGAGAGTTGCCTATTCGGCAGGATTTTAAATGTGTTTTCAAAGGTTTGAGGGTATAGGTAAGGCATAAAAAACCTCCCTATACTCGTAAGTAAGTTCAAAGTATTGCTCTCTTAAAGGTTCCCATATTATGCCTTGTTTTTACTATGTGTTAGTCATGCTCATAATATGTTGTGCATATGTGAATATGCATGTGTTTTTAATGCTCATGAGATTGATTTTACAAAGGTTTTTATATAGTTATGATGCTCCCAAAATTTTGTTTTGAAAATATGAGAGAAGTGTTTTTAATGGTTTTTGAAATTGATGCATTATTGATGAATGAAATAATGGGATGTATGTTGTTAAAATATTGCTATTAACTTAAAACTTAAGCATTGGTTTTGTTTTTTTATTGGATTATTATGTGATGGTTAAGAGGGATAATTTGATCGATCAATTGGATGGTAATGCACTAAATATATAAAATGCATACGTGTGAAATTCCTTAGTGATGCATTAAGGGGAGCTAATATTGCGCGATATAAGGGACTTTATCGCATTCGGGTTTGTTAACTAACCCATAAACTAAAGTGATTATTGGCATGGTAGAACTAGACCTCCATGTAACCTCGTTCAAGGGACTGAGTGAGAGTCCGTTTATCCCAACGATTAGCGTTAGACTAATCGGATCACTAATACTAATATGGCTTGAAAAGCAAGTGTTTTTACTTTGCAATAAGAATTTCATGTGTTGTGAATTGTTCACAAGAGTTTTAATTTAAGAATTGCTATAAGTACCATATAAGACTTGTGTTTTACTTATTAAGTATGTGTTTCAAAAAGGTATTTTGAAAAGGTTTTGTGGCTTGTGAGCCATGGCCACTTCCTGATTTTCTAAACATGGACTTTTTAGCCTTGAATGTTTTACAAAGAGCATGACTTGATTTTTAAAGTGATTTAAAATGGTTTAATATGGGTTGTATCGGAAGGAATTTTCATACTTGTTTTTATTCACTCACTAAGCTTATTCTTACCCTCTCTTTTAACTTGCAATGCAGAGTACATAATGTCGAGGCAACAAAAAAGAAGCAAGGATCTAGGTAATCGCCAAGTGAAAGCTCAAGTATGTCTTTATAACATTATTAGTAGTGAGAGAACAATGCGGATGGGTTACCAAGTTAATAATATTGCTATGTTAATGAGACTTGTAGTACTTGTATGCTTATACATGTTTGATGATTGTTAATGTTGATGTTCCTTGAATGATAGCTTTACGAACCTTATCCTGAAATTAGGTTGTGATGCCTTTAGTTGGGATGTTATATGCTATGCATTATAACTTGGATTTTGAATTACCTACCAGAACATGTAATTGACTATTAAGACATTGAATTAAAGTATTTTGAGGTTTGATTCATGAATCTACTATGTGTGGTTATGAAATATGGTTGATGTGAGTATGTCAATAAAAGTTGGTGTTATGTTTTTATTAACTAGGTTGAATTGCATCTAAAAAGTATGCTAACTTATGTTCTAATGCCCTTTTGGTATATAAATGTATCTAGAGAATGTTTGAACAATTAGAGGCTTGAAATCTGCAAATCTTCAGATTTTTGGGCAGAGGGTTGCGATACACCTTCATAGGGTATCGATACGCAAGCATAAACACGAAGGAAATTTGGAAATTTAGCTTGGGTGTCGATACGACATGAAACTGTATCAAAGCGATAATATGAAAATAAGCAGGCGTATTGATACGCTTGACCTGGGTTTCAATACATATTTTGACAGTGCTAAATCGTATCGAAATATGGTCTGGGTTGTATCAAAACTCGGGTTTGTTACGCAGGGTATCGAGCGAGAGATGGCCGAGTATCGATATGCTAGGTAGACATTCTGATACCATTCTTTACAGAGGCAAGTGGTATCGAAACAGGACCTAGGGGTATCGATACCCATAGTCGTTAAGTTAGTTAAATGATGAAATTAAGTTTAGATTCTTACTGTTTTAGTACCTAAACTTTGACCATGCCATTAATTGAGTTGTAGATATTATTTTAATCTAAAATTTGACATGCAATAATGTAATGAACTTAATTAAATAATGGTAAAATTAATTTAATAATAGTCTTTTGTTATTGGAAAATTATATTTTGGTCCTTGAAGCATGTTTGTATGTTTTAGGACTCGTTCCTTATCTGTTTCCACTAAAATTGAATATAATCTATGAATAAACTTGTAGGATCAAAATAAAGCATCTAGATAAGATAAAAAGAAAAAAAATTAGGGTCGTTTATCGGAACGAGTCTCCGTATTAGCCCTGGTATTCACCGTGTAGCTCGTTTGAGTTGGATTTTGTCTAGATCGAGTCAAGGGGGTTACAACTTCCTCGGGGAATTCCTAGAACCGATTATACCTAAGCTCTGATACCACTAATTGTAACACCCTTAACCCGGTGTCACAATAGGCCTCCTGCCCAAAACCCGTATTTCAAAATTTTTCAAATCGAAAGCCCCAAAACAATAGTTTCAAGTCTCAAAACAACATATGTCCACTAAATTTAAAACCATGTTATAATCAACAAATACAAGCGTAAAGGAACTCCATAATAAAAATCCGTTTAAAATATTCGACTCGAGACAATTTAAATAAGAGTTACAATTACATATAGGGTCCTACAAGTATATGCCCCATCACATCTAGTAAAAGTACTCGGACTATAAGTCGATGATGAAACCAACCACGATGATGCTACTCCGATCCAAAGCTTTCCTTAACCTACGCACAAAAACACATTTCAAAACGCTGAGCTACAGAACCTCAGTGGGTACTCTACCAACCGGTTCACATCTTACATAACATGAATAAGCATATGAGGCATGAAATGATGACATGGAATGAGTACGATGGCGCTACCATATCCTTCTAAACACAAGATATCATGCATGTATAAATATCTGCAAATAGAATAAGCATGTCAAGATAAGTCCACACAGCATCTCAAGTCCTCTTTATCTCATGTATATATACATTATATATATAGGGTGTACGTATCACCTCGTAATAGTATAGTAGTAGGGGACCCATCAGCACTAAGCAAGGTTCGTGACATACCACTCCACATAATATCCGCCAAGGAACCCATCAACACTAAGCAAGGTCCCAGCTTGCCTTTCGCATAGTATAACATTGGTAACCCATCAACACTAAGAAAGGTTACCAGCTTATCTTTCAAATAATATTTTACTCTAGTAACTCATCCGCACCAAGCAAGGTTTCTAGGTTATCGTATCTCTAATAATAATATATTCTAGGCAACGCATCAACACTAAGCAAGGTTCCTAGTAAATCATGTAACTCCCTCGACCCGGTTTAGACGCCACCTAACTCGAACGATCTACACGGGGAATACCAAGGATAATCTGGACACTTTACCCGATAAACGACCCTATTTTATTTATTTATTTATTTTACTTATCTAAATGCTTTAATTAGAACCTATGTGTTCATGCAAGGACTGAGATCAATTGCAGCGAAAATTAATGAGAAACGAGTCATGTAATCACCAGAATTCGTCCGGGGAGTCGCCACCAATCGTTTTTAACGGTGCGATTAGAACACTAAAATTTGCGCCTACGAACTAGAGTTGAGTCCGGGAGTCTGTTACGCGTAGGGAAGGGCGAGCACCCCTACAACGCCCGAAATCGGTACCTACGGATTACAAAATATTTTATACGATTGAAAATACGAACTCGGTATTAAATCTATAAAAAAAACGGTTAGCAAATAATTAATAATAATAAAATACGAAAATGATAATTTTTGAAAATAACCAGGGGTAATCCGCAAAAACAAAAAACATTTGGGGTTAAAATAAAAATAATTAGGGTAAAATTGAATGAAACTAAAAATATAATGCTTAATTGAACAAAACCAGTGACTAAAATGGAACCAGATGCAAACTGGAGGGCCAAAGCAAGGATACGCTGGGAATGCAGGGAGTAGACGCGTAATTTCCCCTTCTTCTCGGGTTAAGCGCGGGTCCGGTTCAATTAAACGGGTTCAGTCTCGGGTGCCCATCAACCAAATGGCGCCGTTTTGGGCCTTGCATACCAGCACCAAAACGGTGCCGTTTTGGATCTAATATAAACACCCATCCCTTAATTTTTTTTGCCATGATTCATTTGTCTTCTTCCTCTTCAAATCAAATAAAAATAGAGCCTTAAGGGCTCTCTGGAAGCTCGGCCGCCGCGCCTTCACCGGCCACCAACACGGCCGCCGGCCGCCATGCCGGTGGCCGGAACCAATAAAAAAATACTTTCCGGCTCTCCTCGACGTGGGAAACACAGATCTAGCCTTGGTTTTTCGAGAACAGGCCTCTATCAACGTAGATCTGAGAGGTAAGATTCGAACCACTAAAATATTTTTTACCTTATTTTTTTTTGCCGATTTGAACCCTATTTGCTCTTTTTTTTCCTCCTTATTTTCCTTTTTGTGTTTCGACTATTGGATGTGTTTTTGCCTTGGATTTTGCTTCGAATAGAAATTTTTTTGATTGATTTTCGGCCTCCGGTTTCTAACCGGTTACATGCATGTTCGAAGGGGTATTTATACCCGTGATTTTACATACATTTTTATCAGAAAAAATTGGAATTTTATCCTATTTCTTAGATCTGATAATTAGGTCTAATAATTTCTACTTCCTTTGTAGGTCGAATAGACATCAGGGCGGTGGGTCTGGACCTTCATGTGGTTGGGGCGGTGGCCGGCCTTCTCGGCAAATCAGAGGGCGCGTGACCACCACGCGCGATTCAAATAGCCGCGCATGGCGGCCACGCGCGGACAGTTGGCAGTAGGGAGATGAAGGGGCGGCCGGCTTGGTTAGGGTTTGGTTGGATAATTAGGGTTAGTTAGGTGAATATTAGATTGGGTTTAATTTTGGTATTGGGTTATCTATTGGGCTTGAGGTTATTTAAGTTATTGATTTAATATTTGTAATGGGTCTGGAAATTATAATATGGGTTTTGTAATGGGTTATTACAGCTGCCCCTCTTTGCTTATTGTTGTGTAACGACAATAGAGCAAAGATAAAGAATAACCCATTTACTCTGGCATGGTTTAGTGGTTCTTCTTTGGTCAGGTAAGGGCTCTTTTGGTATGGTTGGGGTTTTTCGGTAAGGTTTTAGTTTCCGGTGACCACCACCTTTTCTTCTGGAACTTCAACTTGATCTACTCCACCGCCCTTGTTGACAAAACCTTCAAAATTTGAGGATCTGTTGGAGAAGACGGCACAAAACTTGACCTGATGATATTATCATTTCTGTCGAAGACTTGACCTGGCTGCAACACTGTCGGAGAAGCATGGTCTGGTACGAACACTGATGTCTGATCTAGCTTCACCACTAAGGAAGCGAGATCTAACAAGGAGTTCTGATGCGCGATTAAGCTGCAACACTGACAAAGCGCAATCTATCTGGTTCATCTGCAACACTGACGCTGAGATTAGGAACAACATTCGATCTGCTTGCAACACTGCCGGAGAAGCGAGACTTGATGACGAATTCTGTCATTCTTAAGCTGCAACACTGACGAAGAAGCATGGTTTGTCTGATCCATCTACAACACTGCCGTGAGATGAGAAGTGTCACTTGATCCACTTACAACACTGCCGGAGAAGCGAGATCTGACAGCGAGTTCTGTCACTCTATTTAGCTGCCACACTGATGAAGAAGCGTGATCTATCTGATCCATCTATAACACTGCCGTCTAGATGGGAAACACCTTTTTGATCCACTTCCAACACTGCCGAAGAAGCGAGATCTGAGGACGTTAAGTTCTGACACTCAATTTAGTTGCAACACTGACAAAGCATGATCTAACGGAGTTCTAATGCTGCTACACTAACGAAGAAGCACCATTTGAGAACGAGTTTGCACGCCGCTACACTGACGAAGAAGCGTGATCCTTACTAGTAGCTGTTTACTTTGGGCTAATTGTATTATTTCTTTGAGTACAATTGGTATCAAACGTGAGATTGAAATTTTTCAAAGGATTTATTTCCTTTAACCATTTTTGAAAATGGGTTTTAAAGGACATTTGAATTGTCCTCTTTCATGCATTTTTCCCAAATGCACAGGGATCAACGAATTTGACCTGCCTTTACCGGTGGTCGTTTGCCCCGGGCTAGTTGTACCATTCTCCTGGGTACAATCAATTGGTACCAATCCTGAGACTGGATTTATTCAAACAAATTGATTTCCTTTGACCATTCGTGAAAATGGATTTTGATGGACATTCGAATAGTCCTTCTTAATGCATTTTTCTCAAATGCACAGGGATCAACGGATTTGACTCGCCTTTACCGATGGCCGTTTGCCCCGGGCTAGTTGTACCATTCCCCTGGGTACAATTAGTTGGTACCAATCCTGAGATTGGATTTATTCAAAGGGATCGATTTCCTTTGACCATTTGTGAAAATGGGTTTAATGGACATTCGAATAGTCCTCATCGATTGGTTCTACTTTTTACCAAGTGATTCATCTACTGAGTAGAAAAAGGCAACCGTAACGGTTAAGGATCCTTACCTGTACTTCTTGATACAGGGTAGTGATTGTCGCGTGTCAAAAGTGCGCGTTTAGTGCAAGTGGACACATCGCAAGTAATAAGTGATAAGTATATTATCGAGTTATCGTCTCCTCAGGGACCGGTATACTTAATATGCTTTCTTCACCTTCTTGTTCTGTAGAAAAAGTAAAAACACAAGTGAGTTGATTTGATTTATCTAAACTAAAATAACTAAAATAAAAATAAAGGATTGAAATAGTAGAGAGAGATGGGCTAGGATCCAGTTGTGTCGTATTGTGGAATTGATTGACTTGTCTTTGTCCAATGCAATTGTATATCACTGCCTCGGCAGCACTGCAGTTTACTGCCTGGGCAGTGACAATACTGTCTGCCGCGGCAATCCCTTGCTCGTGGGCAGACTTTTACCAAAGTTCGGCAAAGTGTCCTTGGATGACTCCGCTTATCCCTAAGTCAGAGTGCTGTTAATGACTAGTCCTTGATGATACCTCCCGGCGTGAACCAATTATACTCACCAACCAATCTCACACTTCTTTTAGACGCTGAAACTCTTAACCTATGCCTAGGTCGAGTTAGTATTTCGCAATTGAAACACCGTACTTACCCCTTTCGTGAATCTAACTCTCCCGAGCTTAGATAAATGGATGATTCACAATATCCTCTCCCGAGCTCAATTGTGAAAACAAAGAATAACAAAGGATAAGCAAACCTTGATAATCTTTATTGCATTGAATGAAAGAAAAAGTACAATCTCCTCTCACAAATACTCTACAACCTTCACCTAATCCCTAAGAAGGTTTAGAACATGATGGGGAGGAAAAAAACAAGAGTAGAAGTCGGCTCTCTCCCTAGGTATTTCGTGTCTAATACATTGGGTGGCTAGGTCCTTATATAGGCTAGACCTAGGGCAAACCTTTCCTAAGTAGAATACAACTTGGAGTAGGGAACAAGTCAAGTACATAATAATAATATATTTCCAAGTTTATATTCGGCTAAGGGGCTTTCCCGCGTGGTCTTCCTTTGGGCTTTTCCTTGTGCTAGCCAGCTCCGATTCATGGGCTTCAAGTCCAGACACGTTCCTTGGATTTTTGTCTTTCCATCGCCTATAATCTTGCTTCCTGTCTTTCTGCTGCTGCCTCGGCATCAGGTCCTGCCTCGGTCTTGTCTCTGCCGCGGCACTGGTTCTCCTGCATAGATATGAAAATGCAATAAAATGTGCCTTTTTCTGTAAATATTATCTATATGAGTATAACTTCTAAATATATCACATTGAGTGCATGCATTGGCCCGAGTGGGTGTATATTTGGTAATTAATACCCATAAAAGGAGTAAAAAGTGATAGTGTGTTGAGCACTTATCACACCACCAAACTCGAACTATTGCTTGTCCTCAAGCAATGCAAACCATCAATTTGCCTAACTTTACTCTCTCTTGGTCTTACATGTCCATCTATTCTCCCCACCATAACTAGGCCTATCTTTAAGCCTTAACCATTTGGTTACCCATGGGTTTACCTAGAAACAAACTATAGGAATTGTGAGTGTGTGTGTTTTTGTGGACAAGTTGATTAAAGGCTTTCTTAGATAAACTCTAAGTTCAAGACAAATAGACATTGGTTAAGTGTTCTCTTCTTTTTGAAACCCCAAATCTTGAGCCGGTTTCGGGCACCTCAAAGACTTGTGTTTTTCTTTTCACTAAAATCCTTCTTTCTTTTTAATATTCCTTAACACATACTAGAGCCAATTTCGGGCACCTCTAGCATGAAGAAGAGACTTTCTAGAGCCGGTGGTAGGCACCTCTAGTTACTTTCCAAAAATCTAAGTCTTTATCACCTAAGTTCATTAAACGAATTCCTATAATCCAACAAGTCCCAAAAGTGTTTGATGTTTAAAGTTCTTCCTATAGTAAGCTTCTAAGTTTTCATCCTTAAGCATCCTAAGGTTAAGTCCTCTTAACAGAACCTAAACATGGTAAGGAGAAAGATTTCTAAAGCCTTAAAGAATAAACTAAGGCAATACTGATGATGAGCAGTGCAAAAGTGTAAGCAGATAATTCAAGTAAGGCGGGGAGCATAAAAATTAAAAGAAAAAATATCACTAGAATACTCCTTTTTTGGCAAGGCCGCGGCAGTGAATCTGCACCCCCAAACTCAAACAAAGCATTGTCCTCAATGCTTTATATTTTGAAGGAATAAACAGCAAAATAGAATATGAATTATGCGCAGCAAGTAAAAACAGTAAAAGCAATTAATATTGAATGAATGGACAAAGAAATTTAAAGCGACTCCGAAGAGCTGCTTGTAACAATTTCCTCCGTGGCCTTGATGCCAAATGCTTTGTCCTTGGTGAGGGCGATGGTTGCGCCTTTGCTTGCCTCGGCGGCTGGACTCGAGTGGGTGGTGTCTTTTGCATCGGGGCTTCTACTTCCTCTCCTTCTTCGACATCCGCCATCTCTTCTGTTATCATCACGTCCGTTCCTCCTCCCATCGCAGTTGCTCCTCCGTTGTGGTGTGTGCTTGGGTCGGCGACAGTGGAAGTTTGGTGCACATATGCATCTATCTCGACGGATAGACTGCCCATGATAATTGGCGATCTGGGTGGAGTGCTGAAAACAACCCTCCGCTTGGATGACCTTCTGCTGACAGACGAGGCCGCGGCAGAGTCTGCCGCCCTAGCTGGGCCGGTAGCCTGCTATTGGGGCTGAGGGTCCGAATGGAAGAATGGTCGTGGTCCTCCCGGGGCTGGTGTAGTCTCGGTGTAGGGTGCGGCGGTAACGAACATGTTGCTTGGGAACTCCGGGAATTGTACTCCTTGGTCCGGGAAGGCGTGCAGTGTCGCGTGTCGAAAGTGCGCGTTCACTGCAAGCGGACACATCGCAAGTAATAAGTGATAAGTATGTTATCGACTTATCGTCTCCTCAGGGACCGATATACTTAATATGTTTCCTTCATCTTCTTGCTCTGTAGAAAGATAAAAACACAAGTGAGTTGATGTGATTTATTTAAACTAAAATAATTGAATAAAAATAAAGAGTCGAAATATTAGAGAGAGAGATGGGCCAAGATCCAGTTGTACTGTATTGTGGACTTGATTGACTTGTCTTTATCCAATGCAATCGTATATCTCTGCCTCGGCAGCACTGCAGTTTACTGCCTGGGTAGCGATAACGGTGTCTGCCGCGACAATCCCTTGCTCGTGGGCAGACTTTACCAAAGTTCGGCAAAGTGTCCTTGAATGACTCCGCTTATCCCTAAGTCAGAGTGTTGTTGATGACTAGTCCTTGATGATACCTCCCGGCATGAACCAATTATACTCACCAACCAATCTCACACTTCTTTTAGCCGCTGAAACTCTTAACCTATCCCTAGGCCAAGTTAGTATTTCGCGATTGAAACACCGTACTTACCCTTTTCGTGAATCTAACTCTCCCGAGCTTAGATAAATGGATTACTCACAAACTTCCCTCCCGGGCTTGAATGCGAGAACAAGGAATAACAAAGGATAAGCAAACCTTGATAATCTTTATTGCATTGAATAAAAGACAAATTACAATCTCCTCTCACAAATATTCCACAACCTTCACCTAAACCCTATGAAGGTTTTAGAACATGATGGAGAGGAAGGAAACAAGAGTAGAAGTCGGCTCTCCCTAGGTATTTCGATATCTCACACATTGGGTGGCTAGGTCTTTATATAGGCTAGACCTAGGGAAAACCTTTCCTAAGTAGAATACAACTTGGAGTAGGGAACAAGTCAAGTACATAATAATATTATATTTCCAAGTTTGAATTCGGCTAAGGGGGCTTTCCCGCGTGGTCTTCCTTTGGGCTTTTCCTTGTGCTAGCCAGCTCCGATTCTTGGGCTTCAAGTCCAAACACGTTCCTTAGATTTTTGTCTTTCCATCGCCTATCACTTTGCTTCCTGTCTTCCTGCTGCTGTCTCGGCATCAGGTCCTGCCTCGGCATCAGGTCCTGCCTCGACCTTGTCGCTGTCGCGGCAGTGGTTTTTCTGCACAGATATGAAAATGCAGTAAAACGTGCCTTTTTCTATAAATATTATCTATTTAAGTATAACTTCTAAATATATCACATTAAGCACATGCATTGGTTCAAGTGGGTGAATATTTGGTGATAAATGCCGATAAAAGGAGTAAAAAGTGATAGTGTGTTGAGCACTTATCACACCCCCAAACTCGAACTATTGCTTGTCCTCAAGCAATGCAAACCATCAATTTGCCAAACTCTTCTCTCTCTTGGTCTTACATGTCTATCTATTCTCCCCACCATAGCTAGGCCTATCTTTAAGCCTTAACCATTCGGCTACCTAAGAATTTACCTAGAAACAAACTATAGGATTTGTGAGTGTGTGCATTTTTGTGGACAAGTTGATTAAAGGCTTTCTTAGATAAACTCTAAGTTCAAGACAAATAGACATTGGGTTAAGTGTTCTCTTCTTTTTCAAACCCCAAATCTTGAGCCGGTTTCGGGCACCTCAAAGACTTGTGTTTTTCTTTTCACTAAAAACCTTTTTGTCTTTTCTTTTTAATATTCCTTAATACAATCTAGAGCCAATTTCGGGCACCTCTAGCATGAAGAAGAGATTTTCTAGAGCCGGTGGTAGGCACCTCTAGTTACTTTTCCAAAAATCTATGTCTTTATCACCTAAGTTCATTAAAAGAATTCCTATAAGTCCCAAAAGTGTTTAAAGTTCTTCCTATAGTAAGCTTCTAAGTTTTCATCCTTAAGCATCCTAAGGTTAAGTCCTCTTAATAGAACCTGAACATGGTAAGGAGAAAGATTTCTAAAGCCTTAAAGAATAAACTAAGGCAATATTGATGATGAGTAGTGCAAGAGTGTAGGCAGTTAATTCAAGTAAGGCGGGGAGCATAAAAATTAAAGAAATCACTGGAATACTCCCTTTTTGGCAAGGCCGCAATAGTAGATTGCTGCCTTGGCAGTGAATCTGCACCCCCAAACTCAAACCAAGCATTGTCCTCAATGCTTTATATTTGGAAGGAATAAACGGCAAAACAGAATATGAATTATATGCAGCAAGGAAAAATAATAAAAGCAATGAATATTGAACAAAGGACAAAGAATTTTAGAGCGACTTCGAAGAGCTGATCGTAACAATTTTCCTCCGTGGCCTTGATGCCAAGTGCTTTGTCCTTGGGGAGGGAGATGGTTGCGCCTTTGCTTGCCTCGGCGGCTGTACTCGAGTGGGTGGGGTTCTATGCATTGGGGCTTCTACTTCTTCTCCTTCTTCAGCATCCGCCATCTCTTCAGTTATCATCACGTGTGTTCCTCCTCCCATCGCAGTTGCTTCTCCTGTGTGGTGTGTGCTTGGGCCGGCGGCAGTAGAGCCTTAGTGTACATAAGCATCTATCTCGGCGGATAGACTGCCCATGATAATTGGCGATCTTGGTGGAGTGCTGAAAACGGCTCTCCGCTTGGATGGCCTTCGGCTGACAGACGAGGCCACGGCAGAGTCTACTGCCCTAGATGGTCCAGCAGCCTGGTATTGGGGCTGAGGGTCCGGATGGAAGAACGGTCGCGGTCCTCCTAGGGCGAGTGTAGTCTCGGTGTAGGGTGCGACAGTAACGAACATATTGCTTGGAACTCCGGGAATTGTACGCCTTGGTCCGGGAAGGCGTGCAACATCATCTGTGCGAGAGTGCCATTGAAGTCCCGTTGGTACTCCATGTACCATTGTTGTCGAAGATCCATCGCGGCCATTCGCTACAAGATTTCTTGATACGGGTCTACTGCGGCAGAGGTGTGGGCAGTACCAGGCATATCTGTCGTGTACTGGGACCCGGCAGCAGTATCGGCAGTGAACTGCTGCGGTGTTGCCTGGACAGGTTCTGCTTGTGTGATCTGCATGACTTTGTGGCAGAATTCCCTGGTCCATCCTCTTCTTGGGGGTGTGTATTCATCCGTTTCTTCAATGGGTACACCTGCAGAAACACATAAACCCGTAATCAAGCAAGGGAAATACAATGGTCCTCGATCTTTCTTACCACACTCGTGAATTTCCCATAGGATAATTTCTCCAATGTTGATGGCCCTTTTGTTGATGATGGATTGGATAAGCACCAATCTCTTGCGATCCACCGTGCTATTGTGTGATGTTGGGATGAGGCGTCGTTTGACGAAGGTGTTCCACATCTTGGCCTCTGGCTTCAAGCTTTGTCTTGTCACGGATCCTCGATGGGTACCGGTTTCCCATGGAGTGTTCGCGTAACAAAGATCGTCTTTGATAAGTTCATAGTCCTCGGCAGTGATATCTTCCAAGAAGTCAGCATGGAGATCACTGTCCGGGGTGAGGCCGTAGAAGTTGTTGATCGTATCGGCATCAAGCTGCACTGGCCTGCCGCGACAGTGAAAAAAGAGGGAGTCTTTGCTGGGCCCATGAGCGTAGAAATCCCGCACGATCATGGTGTTCGCTTGGGCGGGTTACAGGCAGAAAATTTCCCAATTTTGGTATTTAATTCTATAATATAGGTAGTGCTCAATGCTGTAATTTTCTTCGTCTGCATGTTGGAAGCCTTGTTCTTCCCAAAGTTGCCTAGCGATGAAAGATCGGTTGAATCGATCTTCAACGTTGACTGGGGCGAATCTTTTGTATGTAGCCATCAAGATAGAGATATGTGCGTTCTTGGAGGTTTTTCTTGAAGAGAATCTGGAGATTGTAGAAGGCAGAGAGTAATTGAGAGAGAGATTGTTAAGAATACTAAAGAAAGCAAGAAAGTAAGAGTGAATAGTTCAAGAGGAAGGAGTTTCTTATATAGGCCTCGGCCTTGTGACCGTTGAGATCACTAGCCGTTTGTAACCGTTTCCTTTTTCTGTCGCGGCAGGAATCTCGGCAGACTAGCCGTTACACTATTCTGCCCGTTGGGACCGCTGCGTCCCTGACACTGTTTTATTACCTCGGTAGAGTTCCTGCTGTGAACTATTTTTCCCTTATTCTTGCTTATTATTCTAACCTAAAAAGATAAGCATCAATAAAGAAACATCCAAATAATGAGAAGATAATTATTCCTAAATACCATAAAGAGAATTCATGAGAAAAATAAAAGAGAAAATTAATATAAAATAAGAATATAAAGAAAACTTATGGAGGGTCGTTTCCGATATTTCTTATAGTCCATCTGCACCCTCCATCGAGTGATAATTCTACTCAAGAAGATATGGGCTAATGCGGTTACGGATACTCCTATTTGTGCTATCATGGTGGAGGTGTCTTCCGTTTGTGTTCTTTTGTAGTCCATACCTATCCTCCAACTTGATATTGTTTCTGAAGGCAAAAATAATTCATTAGAAAAAATTATATCAACATCCAACCATTTAATTACCTCCTTGTTGTTAACTTCCATCATAGTTGGATATAGCCTTCTTTGTCGTGGCAATTGTTGTGATAGCCAATTGCCGTAGCAATCTTTTGCCAAAATTCGGTGTAAGTCAAGTGAAGAATCATCTTTCTTGAAGTCTTCAAGAATCAACCCACATTGTTTCTTATGCTTCTCAGTAATCTCCATCAGTAGAGACTTTGGCTTGGAACTAATATTAGATGGAATGACCACATAAATATCTAAACAATCATATCCTATTTGTGATGGCTTCAAATCGTGTAACGTTGATTCCTCGGAAGGTACTTGCAATGGAAGAGATGATTTTTTAAAGAATTCAAAAGGTTTATTTGTTACCATCTCATATTCCATTATCACGGCATTGCCATCTTGTTGATCAAGCATGTCATCGTGTAACTGCCCCGACAGTTGTGAGTGAGAGTAATCCTCAGCTTCCTTTTTCAGCATCATTGCTGCCGTAACATCCTGGGAATCAGACTCTTCAGAATTTTCTAGAGCATTACTCTCATCGGCCTCGTTGAGTGGTATCGTGACATTGCCCTGTTCAGGCTTCTCTACCGCGGCAATTATTTCGAGAGACTCATCCAATGTTTGACAATCTTTCTTATCAACATGTTCTAGACTCAGAGGTTCCGAAATTTCCTCTTTGTCCTCTAGTGTTGGGATTTCAGTATCCCTAAGGATTGATTGTTGGGTCATGTTATCCATGGCATATATGAATCTCTGCAATTGATCGTCTGAATCCTTCAAGGGTGTATCCAATCTAGCTATATGTGCATCCAATAACCTTGATTGCTCTGTCATTAATTCTTCAATTCTAGCCATTGACGCTTTCAATGTTTCCTCCAATGAATTTGGATACTCTTGATAAGAATTACATTGCCATGACTTATCTGCAACATTAACAAAATTTTCATGGTAAAAATTTTGAGCGTTTTGATCATACCTTGAAGAATTTTGTTGTTGGTTCCATCTATGGTCCTCTATGTAGCCATATGTTCCAGTACTATACGAGCAATTGCTAACCAAATGATCATCTCCACAATTAAAACAAAAATTTTCCCAGGCATAAACTTGTTGGGTTGCTCTTGGTTGGCATAGATAATCATCATTTAATCTAGGAAATTCTTGATTGGCTCGATTCATTTCTTCAAACATCAACTCTCGAATAGATTTCTTTCTTTCTCCTTGCATCTTGAAAATCCTTCAACTTGAAACACACCTATAATTTTTTTAAAAAAAGAAAATATGTTAGTAAAAATAACTAAAAACAAGAAAATAAAGAAAACAAAATTTAGTTGCCAGTCCCCGGCAACGGAGCCAAAAACTTGTTGCGTGTCAAAAGTGCGCGTTCAGTGCAAGCGAACACATCGCAAGTAATAAGTGATAAGTATGTTATCGAGTTATCGTCTCCTCAGGGACCGGTATACTTAATATGCTTCCTTCATCTTCTTGCTCTGTAGAAAAATAAAAACACAAGTGAGTTGATGTGATTTATTTAAACTAAAATAATTGAATAAAAATAAAGAGTCGAAATGTTAGAGAGAGAGATGGGCCAAGATCCAATTGTATTGTATTGTGGACTTGATTGACTTGTCTTTATCCAATGTAATCGTATATCTCTGCCTCGGCAGCACTGCAGTTTACTGCCTGGGCAGCGATAACGCTGTCTGCCGCGACAATCCCTTGCTCGTGGGCAGACTTTACCAAAGTTCGGCAAAGTGTCCTTGAATGACTCCGCTTATCCCTAAGTCAGAGTGTTGTTGATGACTAGTCCTTGATGATACCTCCCGGCGTGAACCAATTATACTCACCAACCAACCTCACACTTCTTTTAGCCGCTGAAACTCTTAACCTATCCCTAGGCCAAGTTAGTATTTCGCGATTGAAACACCGTACTTACCCTTTTCGTGAATCTAACTCTCCCGAGCTTAGATAAATGGATTACTCACAAACTTCCCTCTCGGGCTTGAATGCGAGAACAAGGAATAACAAAGGATAAGCAAACCTTGATAATCTTTATTGCATTGAATAAAAGACAAATTACAATCTCCTCTCACAAATACTCCACAACCTTCACCTAAACCCTATGAAGGTTTTAGAACATGACGGAGAGGAAGGAAACAAGAGTAGAAGTCGGCTCTCCCTAGGTATTTCGATATCTCATACATTGGGTGGCTAGGTCCTTATATAGGCTAGACCTAGGGAAAACCTTTCCTAAGTAGAATACAACTTGGAGTAGGGAACAAGTCAAGTACATAATAATATTATATTTCCAAGTTTGAATTCGGCTAAGGGGGCTTTCCCGCGTGGTCTTCCTTTGGGCTTTTCCTTGTGCTAGCCAGCTCCGATTCTTGGGCTTCAAGTCCAAACACGTTCCTTAAATTTTTGTCTTTCCATCGCCTATCACTTTGCTTCCTGTCTTCCTGCTGCTGCCTCGGCATCAGGTCCTGCCTCGGCTTTGTCGCTGCCACGATAATGGTTTTCCTGCACATATATGAAAACGCAGTAAAACGTGCCTTTTTCTATAAATATTATCTATTTAAGTATAACTTCTAAATATATCACATTAAGCACATGCATTGGTTCAAGTGGGTGAATATTTGGTGATAAATGCCGATAAAAGGAGTAAAAACTGATAGTGTGTTGAGCACTTATCATGCAGCGTCATCTGGGCTAAAGTGCCATTGAAGTCCCGTTGGTACTCCATGTACCGTTGTTGTCGAAGATCCATTGCGGCCATTCGCTGCAAGATTTCTTGGTATGGGTCTGCTGCGACAGAGGTGTGGGCAGTACCAGGCATGTCTGCCGTGTATTGGGCCCCGGCAGCAGTATCCGCAATAAACTGCTACGACGTTGCCTGGACAGGTTCTGCTTGTGTGATCTGCATGACTTTGTGGCAGAAGTCCCTGGTCCATCCTCGTCGTGAGGGCGTGTATTCGTCCGTTTCTTCAATGGGTACACCTGCAGAAACACAAAAACCCGTAATCAAGCAAGGAAAATACAATGGTCCTTTATCTTTCTTACCGCACTCGTGAATTTCCTAGAGGATGATCTCTCCAACGTTGATGGTCCTCTTGTTGATGATGGATTGGATAAGCGCCAATCTCTTGCGATCCATCGTGCTATTGTGTGATGTTGGGATGAGTCGTCGTTTGATGAAGGTGTTCCACATCTTGGCCTCCGGCTTCAAGCTTTGTCTTGTTACAGATCCACGATGGGTATCGGTTTCCCATGGGGTATTCCCGTAACAAAGATCGTCTTTGATGAGTTCATAGTCCTCGGCGGTGATATCTTCCTAGAATTCGGCGTGGATATCACTCTCTGGGGTGAGGCCGTAGAAATTATTGATCGTGTCGGCATCGAGCTGGATTGGCCTGCCGCAGCAGTGAACAAATAGGGAGTCTTTGCTGGGCCCATGAGCGTAGAACTCCCGCACGATCGTGGCGTTCGCCTGGGCAGGTTGTAGACAGAAAATTTCCCAATTCTGGTACTTAATTTTGTCATAGAGGTAGTGTTCAATGTCGTAGTTCTCTTCGTCCGCATGTTGGAAACCTTGCTCTTCCCAAAGTTTCCTAGCGATGAAAGATCGGTTGAATCGATCTTCAACGTTGGCTGGGGCGAATCTTTTGTATGCTGCCATCAAGATTGAGAGATATGAGTTCTTGGAGGTGTTTCTTGAAGAGAATCTAGAGAGTTTACAAGAATTAGAAGGCAAAGAGTAATTGAGAGAGAGATTGTTATGAATACTAAAGAAAACAAGAAAGTAAGAGTGAATAGTTCAAGAGGAATGAGTTTCTTATATAGGCCTCGGCCTTGTGACTGTTGAGACCATTAGCCGTTTTGTAACCGTTTCCTTTTTCTGCCGTTTCCTTTTTCTACCGCGGCAGGAATTTTGGCAGACTAGCCGTTACACTGTTCTGCCCGTTGGGACTGCTGTGGCCCTGACACTGTTTTATTGCCTCGGCAGAGTTCCTGCTGTGAACTATTTTTCCCTTATTCTTGCTTTTTATTCCTAAATAAAACACACAAAAGAAAAATACTGAAAGCGAAAATAATTAGAAAAAAATAAAAATAAACTACTAACCCTAATATAATAATAAAAAAGGGGAGAGGTCATGTTACTGGTGGAGAGCATGCAAATGCATCTCCCAAAATTATTCTCTCCCTTAGGCCCAAATTGTGAATCGGTTGTGGGCCACTTCTTTGTGTTGTTTGTTCATCCATCTTGGTCTTGATTTTCTTACCGAACATTTTGCCGAACAAACTGCCCAGGCAGGAGATCTTGTTATCTATTGTGTGGATGGCCTTGCATTCCTCTGGATCATCATGCTTCTTCAAGTTGTGGAATGCGTTGAGTTTGACTTGTTGGTCATTGACCCGCATAGTCAACTCTCTTTTTTCCACGTCAATTAATGTGCGTCCAGTTGCTAGAAAGGGTCTCCCAAGGATGATCGGTGCATTGTCATCTTCTTCACAATCAAGGACAAGGAAGTCGGCATGAAAAATAAACTTGTCAACTCTTACCAGTATGTCCTCGATTTTGCCTTCAGGTTGCACATAGGATCGATCCGCGAGTTGGAGCATCACTGTTGTAGGCTTCGGCCTTCCAATTCCAAGCTTTTGGAAGACTGATCTAGGCATGAGGTTTATGCTTGCTCCAAGGTCGCATAGGGCCTTTCCTTCATAACTCTTTCCTATCGCACAAGGTATAGTGAAGCAACCAGGATCTTTTAACTTTGGTGGTAGGCGGTTATGCAGCATTGCCATGCATCCCTCGGTAGCAGCCACTGTCTCAAGCTCACCTATTCGTTTTCTCTTTGACACCATGTCTTTTAGGAACTTGGCATAGTTGGGCATTTGTTCAATAGCTTCAACGAACGGTATGTTGATGTTGACTTGCTTCAAGATGTCGAGGAACTTCTTGAATTGTTGATCCTGTTTTTTCTTTTTCAACCTTTGCGGGAAAGGTGGTGGTGGTCTTATCTCCTCCAGGGTTTCTTTAGTTTGAAGTCTTATACCTGGCATCACTGGAATTGTTCCTGCCTCGGCAGGCTGCTCAGGCGCTGCAGTGCTCTCTGTCGGGGCAGTGTTGTCAGTTTCAGTTTGCTCAGCCTCTTCTCTTGCTTGATCTGCTGATTGAGTTTGGCTCTCTGGGATCTTCTCCTTCAGCTGTAGACCACTCCTAGTAGTGATTGCCTTACACTGTTCATGGCTTATTACCTTAGCAACTTCATTATTGTTAGGTAGGCCTCCTTGTGGTCTAGTGTTTATGCATTGAGCAAACTGCCCAACCTAAGTTTCCAGCATTTTTATGGCCGCTTCTTGATTTTGCAGCCGTATCTCAGTCCTATTCATGAAGGCATCTGACCTCTTGATGAAATTACTATTTTCTGCCATGTATGACTCAGTTTTCATCATGAAGGCCTTTAGCGTGTTTTCCAATGAACTTACCGGTTGCTGCTGCATCTGCTGCGGTGGCATTGGCTGTTGGACTTGCTGCTGCGGCATCGGCTGCTGAAATCCCGAAGGTTGAGTGATTGGGTTTAAGGCATTGTTTGGGTTGCTCCATGATAGGTTTGGATGCCTCTTCCATGAGGGGTTGTATGTGTTGGACATCACATTGTTACGGTTGTAGTTCCCAACATACATACCAGTTTCTTGATTCATGCAGTCAGAGGAACTGTGGTTACCTCTACATAAGTCACAGTATGAATCAATTACCCTGACCTCACAGGTATTGTGTTGTAACTGTAGGGTTTGCACCATCTTGGTAAGAGAGGCCAATTTTGCTGCCATTGAACTTGATGAATCTAATTCATTTAACGTGGCTTGGCGTCTTACTCCTCCTCGCTTAGATGTAGGAAACTGAAAGTCATTCTTTGCGAGTTTATTCAATATTTCAATAGCTTCCTCAGGTGCTTTGTCCAGGAGTGTTCCGTTTGCCGAGGCATCTAACATCATCCTTGTCGGGGCATTCGTGGCATTGTAAAACATTGTCACTTGTGTCCATAAGGGAAATCCATGCAGTGGACACTTGTGCAATGGCTCTCTGTAGCGTTCCCATACCTCGTACATTGGTTCGTCTTCAGCCTGTCGAAAAGAAGTAATTTCATTACGGATCCTATCATATAGATTAGTAGGATTAAAACGAGTAATGAAATCACGGCAAAGTTCACTCCAGGATCCAATAGATCCTGCTGGAATGCTATTTAACCAAGCTTTTGCCCTATCCCTCAGTGAATAGGGAATAGCTTTAATCGCAAGACATCTTCATGGACTCCTTGGATTTTGAAAGAGTTGCAGATTTCCATGAAGGATTTGAGATGCTGCCTTGCGTCTTCAGTTGCAGACCCACCAAATTGTCCAATTGTATTTAACATATTGAACATAACGGGTTTGAGTTCAAAATGGGCTGTTTCAATCTTTGGTGTAACGACTCCTGGGTTTAATCCGTTTAAGTCCTCTTCCAGGAAGTCCCTGACAGTGAGCTGCCGCGGCCCAGGTGGCGGCGGAAGTACTCCATTGCCGGCAGTTAAGTTTTGTCCTACCGGATGTTCTGCCATGGCTCCTTGGATCTGTCTCCTCAACCTTTGCCTTGTTCTTTCGATCTCTGGATCTAATTTGTACAAGGGGTTGGTTGGATTGGCCCTGGTCATACACCAAGAAAAACAAAAGTAAAATAAAAATAAAAATAAACAAGAAAATAAAGAAAACAAAATTTACTTGCCAGTCCCCGACAACGGTGCCAAAAACTTGTCGCGTGTCAAAAGTGTGCGTTTAGTGCAAGTGGACACATCGCAAGTAATAAGTGATAAGTATATTATCGAGTTATCGTCTCCTCAGGGACCGGTATACTTAATATGCTTTCTTCACCTTCTTGTTCTGTAGAAAAAGTAAAAACACAAGTGAGTTGATTTGATTTATCTAAACTAAAATAGCTAAAATAAAAATAAAGGATTGAAATAGCAGAGAGAGATAGACTAGGATCCAGTTGTGTCGTATTATGGAATTGATTGACTTGTCTTTGTCCAATGCAATCGTATATCACTGCCTCGGCAGCACTGCAGTTTACTGCCTGGGCAGCGACAATACTGTCTGCCGCGGAAATCCCTTGCTCGTGGGCAGACTTTTACCAAAGTTCGGCAAAGTGTCCTTGGATGACTCCACTTATCCCTAAGTCAGAGTGCTGTTGATGACTAGTCCTTGATGATACCTCCCGGCGTGAACCAATTATACTCACCAACCAATCTCACACTTCTTTTAGCCGCTGAAACTATTAACCTATCCCTAGGTCGAGTTAGTATTTCGCGATTGAAACACCATACTTACCCCTTTCATAAATCTAACTCTCCCGAGCTTAGATAAATGGATGATTCACAATATCCTCTCCCGATCTCAATTGTGAAAACAAAGAATAACAAAGGATAAGCAAACCTTGATAACTTTATTGCATTGAATGAAAGAAAAAGTACAATCTCCTCTCACAAATACTCTACAACCTTCACCTAATCCCTAAGAAGGTTTAGAACATGATGGGGAGGAAAGAAACAAGAGTAGAAGTCGGCTCTCTCCCTAGGTATTTCGTGTCTAATACATTGGGTGGCTAGGTCCTTATATAGGCTAGACCTAGGGCAAACTTTTCCTAAGTAGAATACAACTTGGAGTATGGAACAAGTCAAGTACATAATAATAATATATTTCCAAGTTTATATTCGGCTAAGGGGCTTTCCCGCGTGGTCTTCCTTTGGGCTTTTCCTTGTGCTAGCCAGCTCCGATTCATGGGCTTCAAGTCCAGACACGTTCCTTGGATTTTTGTCTTTCCATCGCCTATAATCTTGCTTCCTGTCTTTCTGATGCTGCCTCGGCCTTGTCTCTGTCGCGGCACTGGTTCTCCTGCATAGATATGAAAATGCAGTAAAACGTGCCTTTTTCTGTAAATATTATCTATATGAGTATAACTTCTAAATATATCACATTGAGTGCATGCATTGGTCCGAGTGGGTGTATATTTTGTAATTAATACCCATAAAAGGAGTAAAAAGTGATAGTGTGTTGAGCACTTATCAGTGATCTGAGACAAGGTCGCATTTCCCTGTTGAAGTGTTGTAACAGTAGGAGTATGTTTTCTGTTCCACTACTTGTTGCATTGGTAAGGTCTGCAATTCTTGTGCAAACGATTTTAAAATGTGGAGGGTTAGTATGTATTTTATGATTCTAACCTAATATGCTTGATACATGCATGCATGCCCCTAGCATGAGATGCAAGATGCATATGTCAATGATCTTTCGCAGAAATTGCTTGATCAACTGTTGATTGGTTGTTGACACTTTGATAGTTGTGTCTCTGTCACCAGACGAGATTATCTGATTCCAGTCTGTTTGGATGATATACATTCTGTTTTCATAGCGTCGCTTAACAAGGTATGCCTTTCTATGTCAGGTTGCTTCTAGTTCCTGTGCTTTTAGAAAATTTCAGATTCAATATATGAACACCAAAAATTTGATACTTTTTATTAACAAAAGTTTCGTAGACAACAAAAGGTAATTACTGATAACAGTAAAATATAAACAGACAAAATTTTGATGCCCCAGATATCTGCCTATTCAGCATTTCAGAGCTATCTTGGCGGAGTATCTTCATGTGTCTAGGGGTCTTCAGGCAAAGTACTTCTTGACTGAGTCTGAGTTCACTGGGTTGGCTAGATCTTTGCCATCCATTTCTGTCAGGATTAATGCTCCTCCTGAGAAGGCTTTCTTTACTACGTACGGTCCTTCCCAATTCGGCATCCATTTGCCTCGGAAGTCTTTCTGTATAGGGAGAATCTTCTTCAGAACTAGATCCCCTTCTCGAAAAATTCGTGGGCGAACCTTCTTATTAAAAGCTCTCATCATCCGTTTCTGGTACATTTGCCAATGTCGGATAGCCCTTAACCTTTTTTCCTCGATTAAGGCGAGCTGGTCATGTCTGGTTTGAACCCACTCTGCCTCATCTAGCTTTAGCTCAGACAGAACTTTTAAAGAAGGTATTTCGACTTCCATAGGTAAAACTGCTTCCATCCCATAGACTAAGGAAAAAGGAGTTGCCCCAGAAGAAGTTCTGGCTAATGTTCTGTATGCAAACAGGGCAAACGGTAGCTTCTCATGCCAGTCTCGATAAGTTTCTACCATTTTCCCCATAATCCTCTTGATGTTTTTGTTGGCCGCTTCCACTGCTCCATTCATTTGCGGACGGTACGACGAAGAATTATGATGTCGTATATTGTATTGCTTGCAGACTTCCGCTATAGTCTTGTTGTTCAGATTCAACGCATTATCAGATATAATGCTTTCTGGCATTCCGTATCGGCATATGATTTCCTTCTTGAGGAATATGCTTACTGCTACTTTGGTGACATTCGCGTAAGTGGCTGCTTCTACCCACATAGTGAAATAGTCGATGATGACAAATATGAATCGATGACCATTGGAAGCCTTTGGTGAAATAGGCCCAATGACGTCCATGCCCCACATGGAAAAAAGGCCAAGGGGATGTCATCACATGCAGCGGTGATGGAGGAACGTGAATCTTGTCCGCATATATTTGACACTTGTGACATTTCTTAGCATACTCAACGTTGTCACTCTCCATTGTGGGCCAATAGTATCTGAACCTCATGATTTGTCTTGCCATGGTGAACCCGTTAGCATGGGTTCCACAAACACCCTCATGTACTTCTTCAAGGATCATCTTGGCTTCGGTGGAATTCACACATCGTAGCAATATCTGGTCTTTTCTCCTTTTGTGTAATACCTTGCCATCTAGGACGTAGTCGATTGCCAGTCTTCGCAAAATCCCTTTCTCATTTTCTGAAGCTCCTTTTGGATACTCACGATTCTTTATGTATTGTAAGATATCGTGGTACCAAGGACATTCATTGTTTCCGTCCTCTTCAACATTATAGCAGTAGGCTGGAGAGTCGTATATGCTCATTTGTATCGGCCTCAAATCTGATGGTTGATTCACTTGAATCAATGATGACAATGTTGCCAAAGCGTCTGCCATTTGGTTGTCCTTTCGTGGCAGATAGTGGAAGGTTATTTCATAGAATGGCTTGATCAGGTCAAGGACCAAATTTCGATACTCCATCAACTTGGGGTCTCGGGTACCCCATTCTCCTCGAAGCTGATAAATCACAAGCATTGAGTCTCCGTATACCTTCAATTGTTTAATCCTTCGATCGATGGCCGCTCGGATTCCCATGATGCATGCTTCATACTCTGCTACGTTGTTGGTGCAGTCGAAGTCAAGCTTACTGGCGAAGGGGTAACAGTCACCTTCTGGGGATACTAGTACTGTCCCAATTCCCTTACCTGTGGCATTGGAAGCACCGTCAAAATTTAAATTCCAGTGTTCGTCACTTGCGACATCTCCCTCAACACACATCAAATCTTCGTTGGGGAAGTCAAAATTTAGAGGTTCATAGTCCTCTAAAGCCCGACTAGCAAGGAAGTCTACTATGGCGCTCCCTTTTATGGCCTTTTGATTGACATATACGATGTCAAATTCAGACAATAAGATCTGCCATCTAGCCATTCTACCTGTCAGCGCGGTTGACTCCATCAAATATTTGAGAGGGTCGAGCTTTGAGATCAGCCACGTTGTATGATACAACATGTATTGTCTCAGTCTTTTTGTTGTCCAGACTAAAGCGCAACAGGCTTTTTCGACTGGTGACTACCTTACTTCGTAATCTGTAAATTTCTTGCTGAGGTAGTAGATCGCTTTTTCTTTTCTGCCCGAGTCATCGTGTTGGCCTAACACACATCCCATGGATTTCTCGAAGACCGTTAAATATAGAATTAACGGTCTATTCGGCATCGATGGCACCAAAACTGGCGGGTTTGTCAAATAATATTTAACCTTGTCGAAATCTTCCTGACACTCGTCGTCCCATTCGCCAAGATTATGCTTTTTTAAGAGTCGGAAGATAGGATCACATCTTTCAGTCAGTTGTGAAATGAACCGAGCAATGTAATTCAACCTTCCTAGGAAACCTCTCACTTGTTTCTGAGTGTGTGTAGGTGATAGCTCCTTAATGGCTTTGACTTTGTCAGGGTCAACCTCGATGCCCTTTTTGCTGACTATGAAGCCCAACAGTTTTCTTGAGGCAACTCCGAATGTGCATTTGGCAGGATTCAATTTCAATTGAAAATTTCTTAATTTCAATAAAAGTTTTCTTAAGACTCTTATATGCTCGTCTTCGGTCCGCGACTTAGCGATCATGTCATCAACGTAGACTTCGATTTCTTTGTGCATCATGTCATGAAACAGGGCCACCATAGCTCGTTGGTACGTTGCCCCAGCATTCTTAAGTTCGAAGGGCATTACCTTATAACAGAAGGTTCCCCATTGTGTCACAAATGTTGTTTTGTGCATATCATCAGGGTACATTTTGATTTGATTGTACCTTGAAAAACCATCCATAAAGGAGAACAGAGAATGTTTTGTTGTATTATCGACTATAGTGTCGATGTGAGGTAACGGGAAATTATCTTTCGGACTGGCTCTGTTCAAGTCTCTGTAGTCGACACACATGCGGACTTTTCCATCCTTCTTGGGCACTGGTACTATGTTAGCTACCCATTCTGAGTATTTTATTTCTTGGAGGAATCCAGCATTATATTGCTTCTTCACTTCTTCTTTTATTTTCAGCAATACATCAGGTCTCATTCTTCATAGTTTTTGCTGAACCGGTTTGTAGTCTTCTCTTATGGGAAGCTTATGTACCACGATGTTTGTGCTTAAACCAGGCATGTCCTAGTAGGACCAAGCGAAGACATCCTTGAACTCTTGAAGCAGATTGATCAAGTCTTGTCTAGTTTCGGCTGTAATACACATGCCGATTTTAACTTCCTTGCTTTCTTCATTATTTCCCAGACTCACAATTTCTACAGACTCCTTATGCGGTTTGATTTGTTTTTCTTCTTGTTCTATCAGTCTCAACAAGTCAGGAGGCAGCTCGTAGTCTTGGTCATCATCAGGTTCTGTAGACTCCCCTAGACACACCTCCTTTTCGAAGATAAGCTCTGAATCAACTTCAGTGTCATTTGATAGTTCGATATCTGGGGACCTGAAATAAAATCTTATTTGAACACACTCATTAAGCATTTGAAATTTAGTTGAAATTCAATTGTAAAAAACGAAAAACAATGGCCAAAAGCTTTACAGCCAAAAGTTTTATTTTATTATAAACATAGTAGATTTGAGCCCTTTTACAAAAATATTCTTGTTACTCTCGGGCTAGAGCAACAATAATGTTTTGAACATTACTCTGAAAACTTCCTAAAAACCATAGGTAACTCTTATGCGGTCCAATTGTTCAGAGTAGCTCCTGGTGTAGATGGCATGATTCTACCAGGGTACATTTCTGCGTTTCTCTCCTCGGCGCTAGCATTAATATCTAATTTCCCCATCAATTTCCTTATCTCGGCGTCTTCTGCTTCTGGATACATAATTCCTCCAAAGACGAAACTCTGGGACAATGGAGGAAATGTCATAGGTTCCTAGCTAACCTCCTTTCCTTGCAAACGAGCTTTTCTACTTTCTTGTTTTTTCAGAATTTCTTTTCTCATCAGATCCGCAGTTGGCTTGTATCCCAAGCCAAAGCGGTCTTGTTTGTTGATGACGGCGGGTGCTTTAGCACGACCTTGTAGGCGTCTTCCGATCCCTCTACCCACTCGAGCTCTTCGCCCCAGGATCAGTTTAACTCCCATTCTCGTGGTTCTGGATAATTTCGGTGTGGGGATTTTATTTCCTTCGGCAACAAAAGTGGCGCTAACAAACTCAAATGATCGAAAAGAACATTCGAGTGCCTTCTCATTGGCTTCCAGATAAGGTGCATCACTTGTGATAAAGGCTATAATGTCCTCTTCAGCATTGATTGTAACCAATCTTCCATCAAAGATGAATTTTACTTTCTGATGCAACGACAATGGTACGGCCCCTGAAGAGTGGATCCATGGCCTTCCCAGTAGACAATTATAACTGGGCTTGATGTCCATTATTATAAAATCGACGTTATAAGTATTAGGTCCCACTTGTAGTGGTATATCCATTCTTCCCACTACATTTCACTCTGTCCCGTCGAAAGCGCATACAATGGTGCTACAGGCCTTCATATGGGTATTGTCTATCGGAAGTCTATTCAATGTGTTCAATGACATTACGTTTAAGGCGGATCCATTGTCTATCAGCACTCCTAGCAAAGTATATCCTTTGCAGCGAGTAGTGATGTGTAAAGCCTTGGTAGATCCCATTCCCCCTGAAGGGATCTCATCATCATTGAAGTGAATGAAGTTGTTGGCGTTCAAATTGTTCACCAGTCTGTCAAGCTTATTCACTGATATATCATTAGGAACAAAAGTCTCATTGAGCACCTTCAGTAGTGCATTTCGGTGAGCCTCTAAACTAAGCAGTAAGGTAAGTATGGATATACGAGCAGGTAACCTTCGGAGATGCTCAACAACGTTATATTCACTGTGCTTTAAAAACTTTAAGAATTCTTTCATTTCGTCCTCCTTCACCGGCTCATTGATTGGCGATTCAGGTTCCTGAAAAGCATTTCCTGGCGGTTCTACAATCGGAGCCTTCCCTTTCAGGTCTTTGTTTCCTTTATAGCCATATTGGGCTCCACTTCTCGTATGGAACGTCACATCGTTTACCGACTCTGACGTAGCTTTCAGCGGGTCCTCGTGATGAGTGATTTGACAATCGTACTTTCACGGGACTCTCTTTGGATCATGAAAAGGGAAAGGTTGGGGTGCCTGAACAGACAATCTAGCTTTCGCAGCTTTGCTTACTTCTGATTTTTTGGGTTCTGAAATTACCAAGAACGGGACCTTTTTGGCATTGTTTGGCTCCGAAGCACAAACCTCCGTCACTCCAGATACTTGCTCTTCAAAGAATTCAATCTCTTTATTGTTGATCAATTCTTGCACTAAAGCTTTGAACTCTGTGCAATCTCCTATCATATGGTCCATCGTATTATGATAGGGACAAGATTGGCTAAGGTCTTCTATACCTCCAGATGCTGGTGGTATCATGCCTCTGGCAACTAACATTTTCCATACCCATTTTAGTGGAGATCTCTCTTCCTCCACTCTGTATTTGGTCCTCCTGTTGCTTTGATCTACAATCGCGTTCACCCCGGGATCTGCATGATTAGGTAACGGATTGCCTGTCTCAGCGGTTCCTGCAAGATCATCAAACCGCATCACTCCTATCTGCATAAGCTTTTCAATAAGCTTCTTGAAACCGATGCAATCTTCAATCGAATGCCCTACTGCTCCAACATGATACTCGCAATGAGTATTCGGGTTGTACCACTTCGGATATGGTGGCTGTATCGGTTTCATATAGAAGGGCGACACGACGTGCGCATTGTATAGGTTTTTGAAAAGTTCACCATAGGATATTGGAATAGGCGTGAATTCTCTTTCCGTCTTTTGGTTCTGATTTTATTTTAGTTTCTGCATGCTCGATGATGCGGCCTTGGGTTGCCATGTTGATGCCTTGGAATAACTGATGTTATGAACGCCGGTATCTCCACCTTCATTCTTCTTCTTCTTGTAGTAGGGTTTCTTTGACGACTCCTCGTCCTCGAGCTTTCCGCTGCGAATGGCTTGTTCAATCATCTCTCCGTTCATTATAATGTCCGAGAAATCCTTTGTTGCTCCTCCCAAAATCCTACCAAGGAAGGGCTTTTTCAACGTCCCTACGAAGAGCATTACTGTCTCCTTCTCCGATAGTGGTGGTTGGACTTGTGCGGCTACGTCCCTCCAGCGTTGCGCATACTGTCGGAAACTTTCATCATGCCTCTTTTCCATATTCTAAAGAGTAACCCGATCAGGAGTTATATCAATCACATGGCTATATTGACGTACAAAGGCCTGGGCCAAGTCTTTCCAAGAGCTAATTCTTGAGCGGCTTAACTGATTATACCATCTTGCCGCAGAGCCTATTAGGCTGTCTTGAAAGCAATGTATTAACAAAGGATCAGTGTCAATGTACCCGTTGATGCGCTTGACGTACATAGTCAAATGAGCCTCAGGGCAGGTAGTCCCGTTGTATTTCTCGAAATCTGGTATTTTGAATTCCGGGGGCAATACGAGATCAGGTACTAAGCTTAGTTCCGTAGCCTCCATTCTGGGGAACTGGTCGACATTTTCCATTGCTTTAAACTTTTCTTCCAACTGTTTGCATCTATCCTCGAGTTCCTTCGGTAACTCGACTCTAGCTTTCTCTATTTCATTGAAATCGGGTACTGTGTAATCGTTGGGATTATGGATTACCAACCCTCCTTGAAGATGAGTTTCAGTCTGACTGGTCTGCCCTTTGGGAATTTCAACTGATCCTTGGGCGGGGAGAGGACTTTCCGAATTATCGGCTATTGCGCCTTGTTCCTTAGCGATTCCTTTCATTTTCTCCGGCTCTTTTTCTGCTAACAACTGCGCAATCTTGTCGAGCAGTTCATCCTGGGTTTGAGAAATGTGAGTACGCGTATCTTGTTGTGCTTTATCCAACTTGTTTTCCATGTCTCTCTTCATTTCCTCATAAGCTTGTTCGGTTTTGGCTAGTCTTTCTTCCATTCTTTTGGATCTAAATCGGGTAAAATGTGTTTGTTGGATTTGATCAGGTTCCAGTATTACTGCATTGATAGTATCCTGGAATATTAGGATCATGATAATAAAAATAAATGTGATAATGCATGAATGCAACTATAATGATAGAATGTTTATGCAAACCGATACATTATATTAACATTGCAAAACATTTTACAAAAAGGTGTTGATCTTGATACAACTTTGAAAAGGAAGCTCGTTCTAGAACAAGGCTTTCTATATACAAGGCGGGCCGCGCTTTACATATACTACTTGGCCTTTATTCCCAAAACCTTGATCTTTTTTAAGAGTGATGCGAGCTTCCTGCCCTTGTTTGATTCTGCTTCAAATTGCAGGCTAAGAACTTCAGCCTGGACTGCTAACGTCTGTAAGTGTTCGGCTAGCTCCCGAATTTGTACTAAGGCCTCTGACATTGTACGGTCTCTGTTTTGGACCTGTTCTCGCGTTTCGTTAACCCGAGCCTTCCATTGATGTTCATCCCACTGACGTAGCTCTTCCATGTAATTCAATTGTGCTCTGCAAGCCTGCATAGCTGCCTCTATTTCTCTGATTTGTCTTTTCAGACTCTCATTTTCCTCTCGGCTTACTTCCAGTTGAGCTACCGAACTCTGGTGATAATTTTGTAGATTTTCCTCTAGATCGATGATCCGACCTCTTAAGCCAGCATTTTCAGTCCTAACACGAGCCAATTCTTCTTGATCAAGAGCCTGTTGACTCTGTGCCTCATTAAATTTGCTTTCCCAATACCGTGCCTTTCTTTTCTCTTCACGGATTTCAAGCTTACAGTCTACAAAAGAACTCCTGAGGTCTGCATACTTCGTCGACTCTCGAAGCTTTTTATATCCTCCCTGTAGGTCACTCAGGTCCTCATCCGCTCTACTTTTGCCCTTTTTTAGTCTCTGCATTTCTTGCTCCTTAGACTGAATACCAAACTCTAGTTGGTTTTTCTCATTTTCCAATCTCGATAACCTCATCTCCATGTTAATGTATTTTCCCTCAAAGTCCTGCCTGACAATCTCCATGTCGGAAGGATTTACTCGGAGTTGCTCCTCTAACGGTATACTGACTTCCGAGTCTCGAATCGGTACCTCATCGTCGATTCTCCGGTTCCTCCATCGGCGATACTCCGGAGTAACTCTAGGTTTCTCGTCAAACGGTTCCATTTTCAAAGGGTACTTCCATGCCTTCGCGACGGTAGCAATGGCCCTTTTGTAGTCCCTTCCCTTATAGGGGAAGTCACACGTGGCCAACCCTCTTGTTGTTGGGATAAATTGTCTCGACCTGTACTGGCGGGAGACCATCAATGGTGCGTATTCTATTGCCCCCCATATACCAAGTAAGGGGACCCAGTCATAACCTTCACAGCTGTACGTGATTTCATGAGGAAAGAACCAACTAGCCTTCCACACGATATCTCCCTCTCGTAAGTTGTGTAGAATGACTTTCCACTGGTCATATGGGATATTCTCGGGTCTTTGGGTATGTGCCAAATCCCTTATCGGTGAATAATGGTCGAAGCAAGCCCGATACGAGGACCTTTCCGGCTTCCTTCTACAAGCGGTAAGTGATCGGAAAGTCTCGGCGAGGGTGTCGGGAACCAGAGTGATACCTTTGTCGAGATAGTCAAACAATTCCATAACAGCGTCATCTATATACCCGAGTAACTTGGGAAAAACGACTAACCCGTAGATGGCCAGTGCAAACATTTTAACCTGCTTTTCACACTTAGTCTCCGTTTGAATTAAATCCCGAATATCCCTCCAGGCGATGCATTTGGTTTCACCCTTCTCCTTGATTCGAGACTTCGCCCATTGCTCATTTTTTCGGTCAATTTTAATAATCTTTTCTGGAAAGCAGGCGAATCAGGTGGTTTAAAATACACCTTATCTGACTGGAATCTCGGACATTGGATTAGGGCAGTATACTCTTCCACCGTTGGTGTGATATCAACATCTCCCATCGTAAAACAACTATACGAGGGATTCCAGAATTGGGCCAAGGCTCGAAATAGCGCTTTGTCGATGCTAACGTCGAGCAAGTATGGCGGGTCTCCGTAATTGGCGTAGAATAGACTTTTAGTGTCATCGTCCCACTGATCCCATATATATTTCAACTCTTGTAACTGATTTTGCGTCGAGGCAATTCGTGTAAAATCACTGAGGTTTGTCTTTTCACCTTCCGTTATGCTATCTCCCTTCTGATATTGGGTTTCCTCTGACCATCGTCGGATTCGGAGGTTGGCTTCCACCTTGTCTAGAAAACGGTTCTCCATGGCTGAGCCTTTCTAACAATTGTCTTGTTATCAATACCTTTTTATTTTATTTTAAAAAAATGTCCACGAAAAACAAGGAACGAAACAGGATAAACAAGTATCATTAGTGTCAGATCCAATAAATAATGAACAAAATAAATATGATGCATGTTAATGAATAATGACATGATAAATAAATAACAGAAATAATAAACGATGAATAAATAGCGGAAATTAAAGGTATAAATAAAGAAACCCCCTGCTCTCTCTCTTTCTAAAACGAAAAACCTATTGGGTGACCCTCTAAATAGGCAGAGGTCCGGCATGACGGCTCTAAAGGCGGGCTTCTAGGGCTCATTATATGTGGTTCGGTTCTAACAGGTACCCGAACGAAATTTATTATCCTACAAAGGATAATAAATACGATTCAGGGGGATACGTTTCTCTAAGTCTATGCGGAGACGTAGGTCTTACGAAGACAAAGGGAAAAATATCCCGAAAGCAATTCACCATCCTACACAGAGGCGAAACCTCACGAAGGAGTGGTTTCATGCTCCCACTTAATCGGACAGAACCCGGGTTGAGGGTTCGTGAAATGAAGGACTTGAAAAAGATTTTTAAAAAACATTAATAAAATATTTTAAATAAATAAATAAATAAAATAAATAAATAAAATATTATAAAATTAACCGAATTTATATTTTTGATTGTTAAATAAAATATAACCGATGTTGCGGCTCGACTCGCAAAAATAATTCCCCAGCGGAGTCACCAGCTGTAATAACCGGAATTCGTCCGGGGAGTCGCCACCAATCGTTTTTAACGGTGCGATTGGAACACCAAAATTTGCGCCTACGAACCAGAGTTGAGTCCGGGAGTCTGTTACGCGTAGGGAAGGGCGAACACCCCTACAACGCCCGAAATCGGCACCTACCGGTTACAAAATATTTTATATAATTGAAAATACGAACTCGGTATTAAATCTGTAAAAAAAACGGTTAGCAAATAATTAATAATAATAATAATATATGAAAATGATCATTTTTGAAAAAAACCAGGGGCTAATCCGCAAAAACAGAAAATATTTGGGGTTAAAATAAAAATAATTAGGGTAAAATTGAATGAAACTAAAAATATAATGCTTAATTGAATAAAACCAATGACTAAAATGGAACCAAACGCAAACTGGAGGGCCAAAGCAAGGATACGCTGGGAATGCAGGGAGCAGACGCGTAATTTCCCCTTCTTCTCGGGTTAAGCGCGGGTCCGGGTCAATTAAACGGGTTCAGTCTCGGGTGCCCATCAACCAAATGGCGCCGTTTTGGGCCTTGCATACCGGCACCAAAACGGTGCCGTTTTGGATCTAATATAAACACCCATCCCTTAATTTTTTTTTGCCATGATTCATTTGTCTTCTTCCTCTTCAAATCAAAGAAAAATAGAGCCTTAAGGGCTCTCTGGAAGCTCGGCCGTCGCGCCTTCACCGGCCACCATAAACGGCCGCCGGCCGCCGTGTCGGTGGCCGGAACCAATAAAAAAAACTTTTCGGCTCTCCTCGACGTGGGTAACACAGATCTAGCCTTGGTTTTTGGAGAACAGGCCTCTATCAACGTAGATCTGAGAGGTAAGATTCGAACCACTAAAATTTTTTTTACCTTATTTTTTTTTGCCGATTTGAACCCTATTTGCTCTCTTTTTTCCTCCTTATTTTCCGTTTTGTGTTTCGACTATTGGATGTGTTTTTGCCCTGGATTTTGCTTCGAATAGAAATTTTTTTGATTGATTTTCGGCCTCCGGTTTCTAACCGGTTACATGCATGTTCGAAGGGGTATTTATACCCATGATTTTACATACATTTTTATCAGAAAAAATAGGAATTTTATCCTATTTCTTAGATCTGATAATTAGATCTAATAATTTCTACTTCCTTTGCAGGTTGAATAGACATCAGGGCGGTGGGTCTGGACCTTCACGTGGCTGGGGCGGTGGCCGGCCTTCTCGGTAAATCAGAGGGCGCGTGACCACTATGCGCGATTCAAATAGCCGCGCGTGGCGGCCACACACGGACAGTTGGCAGCAGGGAGATGAAGGGGCGGCTGGCTTGGTTAGGGTTTGGTTGGATAATTAGGGTTAGTTAGGTGAATATTAGATTGGGTTTAATTTTGGTATTGGGTTGTCTGTTGGGCTTGAGGTTATTTAAGTTATTGGATTTAATATTTGTAATGGGTCTAGAAATTATAATATGGGCTTTGTAATGGGTTATTACAAGTCCTAACAAGGTCGAACGAGTTTTAGGGACTTAATTATAATTTCCCAGAAGTTTGTATTCGAACAATGATTACTAGATGTTTTTGGGACTAAAACGTAAGAATTCAATAATACTGATTAGCTAGGGTTTCGAAACGCTCTTCCCCTTTATTGATACGGAGGTAAACAACAAAGGTGTATCGATACAGGTATTAAGTGTTCCGAAACTCCTTCGATAACTTAGAAGGTTGCCCGCGCGACAAGCCCGTGTTTCGATACGCTTGAAGGACTGTTCCGATACCATTATGCTATTGTAAGGGTTGGTATCGAAGCCTATATCGATACCTACTGAGATTAAAGCTACTGTTTCGAAACCAGTTCACATGGTTTCGATACCCAGACTTAATTTTCCAAAAAACCATCATATTTTTGCCTAGGTATCGATACCCTATGAGCATGTATCGAAACCTCTGCCCAGAAAAGTGCAGATTTCACAAGTTACATGCCTTAGCTAAAAATTTAAGGTTCTCTAGATGAATATAAGACCCTATAAGCATAAACCACACTTCAAACAACATTCCTAGATGTAAAGTCACCTAGACACAAAGGCAAAGTACATATATCTTATGCATAAATCAATATCATAAACTTGACAACACATACTTCAAAAAGTCTTAACAATTATCATAAAACTCAATATTAAAATAGTTCAATATCATAGGTTCCAAAAAAAGAATTCCAAACTCAATAATCCTCTAATCCATTGCTCTCAACTACTTAGGTTCATAACTTAAGAAAGTGCATACTTGAGCTAAAGAAAATACTAAAATCATGGCTCATAAGTGATAAGTGCTCAACACACTATCACTTTTTACTCCTTTTATGGGCATTAATCATCAAATATACACCCACTCGGACCAATGCATGTGCTTAATGTGATATATTTAGAAGTTATACTCATATAGATACTATTTACAGAAAAAGGCACATTTTACTGCATTTTCATATCTGTGCAGGAGAACCAGTGCAGCGGCAGGGACAAGGCCGAGGCAGCAGCAGAATGACAGGAAGCAAGACTATAGGCGATGGAAAGATAAAAATCCAAGGAACGTGGCTGGACTTGAAGCCCATGGATCGGAGCTGGCTAGCACAAGGAAAAACCCAAAGGAAGACCACGCGGGAAAGCCTCCTTAGCCGAAGCAAACTTGGAAATATATTTAAATATGTACTTGACTTGTTCCCTACTCCAAGTTGTATTCTACTTAGGAAAGGTTTGCCCTAGGTCTAGCCTATATAAGGACCTAGCCACCCAATGTACAATACACGGAATACCTAGGGAGAGAGCCGATTTCTATTCTTGTTTCTTTCCTCTCCACTATGTTCTAAACCTTCTTAGGGATTAGGTGAAGTTTGTCGAGTATTTGTGAGAGGAGATTGTACTTTGTATTTGATTTAATGCAATAAAGTTATCAAGGTTTGCTTATCCATCGTTATTCTTTGTTTTCACAATTGAGCTCAGGAGAGGATATTGTGAATCATCCATTTATCTAAGCTCGGGAGAGTTAGATTCACGAAAGGGGTAAGTACGGTGTTTCAATCGCGAAATACTAACTCGGCCTAGGGATAGGTTAAGAGTTTCAGCGGCTAAAAGAAGTGTGAGATTGGTTGGTGAGTATAATTGGTTCACGCCGGGAGGTATCATCAAGGACTAGTCATCAACAGCACTCTGACTTAGGGATAAGCGGAGTCATCCAAGGACACTTTGCCGAACCTTGGTAAAGTCTGCCCACGAGCAAGGGATTGCCGCGGCAGACAGTATTGTCGCTGCCAAGGCAGTAAACTGCAGTGCTGCCGAGACAGTGATATACGATTGCATTGGACAGAGACAAGTCAATCAATTCCACAATACGATGCAATTGGATCCTAGCCCATCTCTCTCTACTATTTCAACTTTTTATTCTTATTTAGTTATTTTAGTTTAGATAAATCAAATCAACTCACTTGTGTTCTTTACTTTTTCTACAGAACAAGAAGGTGAAGAAAGCATATTAAGTATACCGGTCCCTGAGGAGACGTTAACTCGATAAAATGCTTATCACTTATTACTTGCGATGTGTCCACTTGCACTAAACGCGCACTTTTGACACGCGACAAGTTTTTGGCGCCGTTGCCGGGGACTGGCAACTAAATTTTGTTTTCCTTATTTTCTTGTTTATTTTTATTTTTATTTTACTCTTGTTTGTTTTGGTGTATGACCAGGGCCAATCCAACCAACCCCTTGTACGAATTAGATCTAGAGATCGAAAGAACAAGGCAAAGGTTGAGGAGACAGATCCAAGGAGCCATGGCAGAACACCCGGCAGGACAAAATTTACCTGCCGGCAATGGAGGACTTCCGCCGCCACCTGGGCCGCGGCAGCTCACTGTCATGGACTTCCTAGAAGAGGACTTAAACGGATTAAACCCAGGAGTCGTTACACCGGAGATTGAAGCAGCCCATTTTGAACTAAAACCCGTTATGTTCAATATGTTAAATTCAATTGGACAATTTGGTGGGTCTACAACTGAAGACGCAAGGCAGCACCTCAAGTCCTTCATGGAAATCTGAAACTCTTTCAAAATCCAAGGAGTCCATGAAGATGTCTTGCGATTAAAGTTATTCCCCTATTCACTGAGGGATAGGGCGAAAGCGTGGTTAAATAGCATTCCAGCAGGATCTATTGGATCTTGGAGTGAACTTTGCCGTGATTTCATTACTCGTTTTAATCCTACTAATCTATATGATAGGATCCGTAATGAAATTACTTCTTTTCGACAAGCAGAAGACGAATCAATGTACGAGGCATGGGAACGCTACAGGGAGCTATTGCACAAGTGTCCTTTGCATGGATTTCCCCTATGGACACAAGTGACAATGTTTTACAATGCCAAGAATGCCCCGACAAGGATGATGTTAGATGCCTCGGCAAACGGAACACTCTTGGATAAAGCACCTAAGGAAGCTATTGAATTATTAAATGAACTCGCAAAGAATGACTTTCAGTTTCCTACATCTAGGCGAGGAGGAGTAAGACGCCAAGCCACGGTAAATGAATTAGATTCACCAAGTTCAGTGGCAGCACAATTGGCCTCTCTTACCAAGATGGTGCAAAACCTGCAGTTACATACCCGTGAGGTCAAGGTAATTGATTCATATTGTGACCTATGTGGAGGTAACCACAGTTCCTCTGATTGTATGAATCAAGAAACTGGTATGTATGTTGGGAACTACAACCGCAACAATGTGATGTCCAACACATACAACCCCTCATGGAAGAGGCATCCAAACCTATCATGGAGTAACCCTACCAATGCCTTAAATCCAATCACCCAACCTTCAGGATTTCAGCAACCAATGCCGCAGCAGCAAGCCCAACAACCGATGCCGCAGCAACAGATGCAGCAACAACCGGTAAGTTCATTGGAGAACACGCTAAAGGCCTTCGTGATGAAAACTGAGTCATACATGGCAGAGAATAGCAATTTCATCAAGAGGACAGATGCCTTCATGAATAGGACTGAGATACGGCTGCAAAATCAAGAAGCGGCCATAAAAACGCTGGAAACTCAGGTTCGGCAGTTTGCTCAATGCATAAACACTAGACCACAAGGAGGCCTACCTAGCAATACTAAAGTTGCTAAGGTAATGAGCCATGAGCAATGCAAGGCAATCACTACTAAGAGTGGTCTAAAGCTAAAGGAAAAGATCCCAGAGAGCCAAATTCAATCAGCGGATCAAGCAAGAGAAGAGGCCGAGCAAACTGAATCTGACAACACTGTCCCGGCAGAGAACACTGCAGCTCCTGAGCAGCCTGCCGAGGCAGCAACAACTCTAGTGGTGCCAAGTATAAAATTTCAAACTAAAGAAACCCTAGATGAGATGAGACCACCACCACCTTTCCCACAAAGTTTAAAAAAGCAAAAACAGGACCAACAATTCAAGAAGTTCCTCGACATCTTGAAGCAAGTCCACATCAACATACCTTTCGTTGAAGCTATTGAACAAATGTCGAACTATGCCAAATTCCTAAAGGACATGGTGTCAAAAAGGAAATGAATAGGTGAGTTTGAGACAGTGGCTGCTACCGAGGGATGCATGGCAATGCTGCATAACCGCATGCCACCAAAGTTAAAGGATCCTGGCTGCTTTACCATCCCTTGTGCGATAGGTAAGATCTATGAAGGTAAGACCCTATGCGACCTTGGAGCCAGCATAAACCTCATGCCTAAATCCGTCTTTAAAAAGCTGGAAATTGGAAGGCCGAAACCTACAACAGTGATGCTCCAACTAGCGGATAGATCCTATGTGCAACCTGAAGGCAAAATCGAGGACATACTGGTAAGAGTAGACAAGTTTATTTTTCCTGCTGACTTTCTTGTCCTTGATTGTGAAGCAGATGACAATGCACCGATCATCCTTGGGAGACCCTTCCTTACAACTGGACGAACCTTAATTGATGTGGAAAAAGGAGAGTTGACAATGCGGGTCAATGACCAACACGTCAAACTCAACGCATTCCACAACTTAAAGAAGTATGAGGATCCAGAGGAGTGCAAGGCCATCCACACAATAGACACCAAAATATCTTGCCTGGGCAGTCTACTCGACAAGATATTCGGCAAAAAGATTAAGCCCAAGGTGGATGAAAACACAACAAAAAGGAGTGGCCCACAACCGACTCACAATTCGGGCCAAAAGGAGAAAATAATTTTGGGAGATGCATTTGCATGCTCTCCACCAGTAACATGACCTCTCTCCTTTTCTTTATTATTATATTAGGGTTAATAGTTTATTTTTATTTTTTTCTAATTATTTTTGCTTTAAGTATTTTCTCTTTCCGTGTGTTTTATTTTTCTTAGGTTAATAAGCAAGAATAAGGGAAAAGTAGTTCACAGCAGGAACTCTGCCGAGGCAATAAAACAGTGTCAGGGCCGCAGCATTCCCAACGGGCAGAACAGTGTAACGGCTAGTCTGCCGAGATTCCTGCCGCGATAGAAAAAGAAAACGGTAGAAAAAAGAAACGGTTACAAACGGCTAGTGGCTTCAATGGTCACAAGGCCGAGGCCTATATAAGAAACTCCTTCCTCTTGAACTATTCACTCTTGCTTTCTTGTTTTCTTTAGTATTCATAACAATCTCTCTCTCACATTACTCTCTGCCCACTAATTCTTGTAAAATCTCCAGATTCTCTTCAAGAAAAACCTCCAAGAACTCACATCTCTCTATCTTGATGGCAACATATAAAAGATTCGCCCCAACCAATGTTGAAGATCGATTCAACCGATCTTTCATCCCTAGGCAACTCTAGGAAGAGCAAGGTTTCCAGCATGCGGACGAAGAGAACTACGACATTGAGCACTACCTATATGACAGAATTAAGTACTAGAGTTGGGAAATTTTCTGCCTGCAACCTGCCCAGGCAAACGCCACGATCGTGCGGGAGTTCTACGCTCATGGGCCCAGCAAAGACTCCTTCTTTGTTCACTGCCGCGGTAGGCCTGTCCAGCTCGATGCCGAGATGATCAATAATTTCTACGGCCTCACCCCTGACAGTGACATTCATGCCGAATTCTTGGAAGAAATCACTACCGAGGACTATGAACTCATTAAAGACGATCTTTGTTACGGGAACAACCCATGGGAAACTGGTACCCATAGAGGATCCGTAACAAGACAAAGCCTAAAGCCGGAGGCCAAGATGTGGAATACCTTCGTCAAATGACGCCTCATCCCAACATCACACAATAGCACGGTGGATCGCAAGAGATTGGTGCTTATCCAATCCATCATCAACAAGAGGACCATCAATGTTGGCGAGATTATCCTAAGGGAAATTCACGAGTGCGGTAAGAAAGATAGGGGACTATTGTATTTCCCTTTCTTGATTACGGGTTTATGTGTTTTTACAGGTGTACCCATCGAAGAAACAGATGAATACACGCCCCCACGACGAGGATGGACCAGGGATTTCTGTCACAAAGTCATGCAGATCACTCAAGCAGAGCCTGTCCAAGCAACGCCGCAGCAGTTCACTGCCGATACTGCTGCCGGGGCCCAGTACACGGCAGACATGCCTGGAACTGCCCACACCTCTGCCACAACAGACCCGTACCAAGAGATCTTGCAACGGATGACAGCAATGGACCTTAGACAACAACGGTACATGGAGTACCAAAGGGATTTCAATGGCACCCTAGCCTAGATGATGATGCACGCCTTCCCAGACCAAGGAGTACAATTCCCGAAGTTTCCCAACAACATGTTCGTTACAGCCGCCCCTTACACCGAGACTACACCATCCCCTGGAGGACCAAGGTCGTTCTTCCATGCGGACCCTCAGCCCCAATACCAGGCTGCCGGCCCATCTAAGGCAGCAGATTCTGCCGCGGCCTCGTCTGTCAGCAGAAGGCCACCCAAGCGAAGGGCCGTTTTCAGCGCACCACCCAGATCACCAATTATCATGGGCAGTCTATCCGCCGAGATAGATGCCTATGTGCACCAAAGCTCCATTGCCGCCGGCCCAAGTACACACCACACCGGAGGAGCCACGGCAATGGGAGGAGGAACAGACGTGATGCTAACCGAAGAGATGGTTGATGTAGAAGAAGGAGAAGAGGTAGAAGCCCCGATGCAAAGGACACTGATAAGTGCTCAACACACTATCACTTTTTACTCCTTTTATCGACATTTATCACCAAATATTTACCCACTTGAACCAATGCATGTGCTTAATGTGATATATTTAGAAGTTATACTTAAATAGATAATATTTATAGAAAAAGGCACGTTTTACTGCGTTTTCATATCTGTGTAGGAAAACCATTGCCGCGGCAGCGACAAGGCCGAGGCAGGACCTGATGCCGAGGCAGCAGCAGGAAGACAGGAAGCAAAGTGATAGGCGATGGAAAGACAAAAATCTAAGGAACGTGTTTGGACTTGAAGCCCAAGAATCGGAGCTGGCTAGCACAAGGAAAAGCCCAAAGGAAGACCACGCGGGAAAGCCCCCTTAGCCGAATTCAAACTTGGAAATATAATATTATTATGTACTTGACTTGTTCCCTACTCCAAGTTGTATTCTACTTAGGAAAGGTTTGCCCTAGGTCTAGCCTATATAAAGACCTAGCCACCCAATGTATGAGATATCGAAATACCTAAGGAGAGCCCACTTCTACTCTTGTTTCCTTCCTCTCCATCATGTTCTAAAACCTTCATAGGGTTTAGGTGAAGGTTGTGGAGTATTTGTGAGAGGAGATTGTAATTTGTCTTTTATTCAATGCAATAAAGATTATCAAGGTTTGCTTATCCTTTGTTATTCCTTGTTCTCGTATTCAAGCCCGGGAGGGAAGTTTGTGAGTAATCCATTTATCTAAGCTCGAGAGAGTTAGATTCACGAAAGGGGTAAGTACGGTGTTTCAATCGCGAAATACTAACTCGGCCTAGGGATAGGTTAAGAGTTTCAGCGGCTAAAAGAAGTGTGAGATTGGTTGGTGAGTATAATTGGTTCACGCCAGGAGGTATCATCAAGGACTAGTCATCAACAGCACTCTGACTTAGGGATAAGCGGAGTCATTCAAGGACACTTTGCCGAACTTTGGTAAAGTCTGCCCACGAGCAAGGGATTGCCACGGCAGACAGCGTTATCGCTTCCCAGGCAGTAAACTGTAGTGCTGCCAAGGTAGAGATATACGATTGCATTGGATAAAGACAAGTCAATCAAGTCCACAATACAATACAACTGGATCCTGACCCATCTCTTTCTCTAATATTTCGACTCTTTATTTTTATTCAATTATTTTAGTTTAAATAAATCACATCAACTCACTTGTGTTTTTATCTTTCTACAGAGCAAGAAGATGAAGGAAGCATATTAAGTATACCAGTCCCTGAGGAGACGATAACTCGATAACATATTTATCACTTATTACTTGCGATGTGTCCGCTTGCACTGAACGCGCACTTTTAACACGCGACAAGTTTTTGGCGCCGTTGCCGGGGACTGACAACTAAATTTTGTTTTCCTTGTTTTCTTGTTTCTTTTTATTTTTATTTTACTTTTGTTTTTCTTGGTGTATGACCAGGGCCAATCCAACCAACCCCTTATACGAGTTAGATCCTGAGATTGAAAGAACAGGGTTAAGGTTGAGGAGACAAATCCGAGGAGTCATGGCAGAGGTTCAGGCAGGACAAAACATACCTGCCGACAATGAAGGTCTTCTGCCGCCACCTGGGCTGCGGCAGCTGACTGTTAGAGATTTCTTGGAGGAGGACTTAAATGGACTAAACTCAGGAGTCGTTACACCCGAGATTGAAGCAACCCATTTTGAACTTAAACCTGTTATGTTCAACATGTTAAATACAATTGGACAATTTGGTGGGTCTGCAACTGAAGACGCAAGGCAGCATCTCAAATCTTTCATGGAAATCTGCAACTCTTTCAAAATCCAAGGAGTCCATGAAGATGTCTTGCGGTTAAATCTATTCCCCTATTCACTAAGGGATAGGGCGAAGGCTTGGTTGAATAGCATTCCAGCGGGATCTATTGGATCCTGGAGTGAACTTTGCCGTGATTTCATTACTCGCTTTAATCCTACTAATCTATTTGATAGAATTCGTAATGAAATTACTTCTTTCCGACAGGCTAAAGACGAACCAATGTACGAGGCATGGGAACGCTACAGAGAGCTATTGCACAAGTGTCCGCTGCATAGATTTCCCTTATGGACACAAGTGACAATGTTTTACAACGCCACGAATTCCCCGACAAGGATGATGTTAGATTCCTCGGCAAATGGCACACTCCTGGACAAGGCACCCGAGGAAGCTATTGAAATTTTGAATAAACTCGCAAGGAATGACTTCCAGTTTCCCACATCTAGGCAAGGAGGAGTAAGACGCCAAGCCACGGTAAACGAATTAGATTCATCAAGTTCAGTTGGCAGCACAATTGGCGTCTCTTACCAAGATGGTGCAAAACCTACAATTACAAAACAATACCCGTGAGGTCAAGGTAATTGATTCATGTTGTGATTTATGTGGAGGTAACCACAGTTCTGTTGATTGCATGAATCAAGAAACCGGTATGTATGTTGGGAACTACAACCATAACAATATGGTGTCCAACACGTACAACCCCTCATGGAAGAGGCATCCAAACTTATCATGGCGCAACCCAAATAATGCTTTAAACCCAATCACCCAACCATCGGGATTTCAGCAGCCAATGCCGCAGTAGCAAGTCCAACAACCGATGCAGCAGCAACCGGTCAATTCGTTGGAAAACACGCTAAAGGCCTTCATGATGAAAACCGAGTCATACATGGCAGAAAATAGTAATTTCATCAAGAGGACTGACGCCTTCATGAATAGGACTGAGATGAGGCTACAAAATCAAGAAGCGGCCATAAAAATTCTGAAAACTCAGGTTGGGCAGTTTGCTCAATGTATAAACACTAGACCACAAGGAGGCCTACCTAGCAATACTGAGGTTGCTAAGGTACTAAGCCATGAACAGTGTAAGGCAATCACTATCAGGAGTGGTCTACAGTTGAAAGAGAAGATCCCAGAGAACCGAACTCAACCGGCGGATCAACCAAGAGAAGAGGTTGAGCAAACCGAGACTGACAACACTACCCCGACAGCAAGCACTACAGCGCCTGAGCAAGCTGCCAAGGCAGCAAAAATTCCAGTGGTGCCAGGTATACGATTCCAAACTAAAGAAACCCTGGAAGAGTTGAGACCACCACCACCTTTCCCGCAAAGGTTGAAAAAACAAAAACAGGATCAACAGTTCAAGAAGTTCCTCGATATCTTGAAGCAAGTCCACATCAACATACCATTCGTTGACGCCATTGAACAAATGCCCAACTATGCCAAGTTCTTAAAAGATATGGTATCAAAGAGAAAACGAATAGGTGAGTTTGAGACAGTGGCTGCCACCGAGGGATGCATGGCAATGCTGCATAACCGCATGCCACCAAAGTTAAAAGATCATGGTTGCTTCACTATACCTTGTGCGATAGGAAAGAGTTATGAAGGAAAGGCCCTATGCGACCTTGGAGCAAGTATAAACCTCATGCCTAAATCAGTCTTCCAAAAGCTTGGAATTGGAAGGCCAAAGCCTACAACAGTAATGCTCCAACTCGCGGATAGATCCTATGTGCAACCTGAAGGCAAAATCGAGGACATACTTGTAAGAGTTGACAAGTTTATTTTTCCTATCGACTTCCTTGTCCTTGATTGTAAAGCAGATGACAACGCACCGATTATCCTTGGGAGACCCTTCCTAGCAACTGGACGCACGTTAATTGACATGGAAAAGGGAGAATTAACCATGAGAATCAATGATCAGGAAATCAAATTAAATGTGTGTCAACTGATGAAAAGACACGACGAATTAGAGGAAGAATGTCAACTACTGAATGAACCAGATGGTAATTACACAATCCCTTGTCTGAGCAACAATTGCCTCGGCAGTGATCTTCATGACATACCCCAGGGTTGCCTCGGCAGTAATTTGGATGATTGTTACAGTCGTTCTTTAAACAGTGCTGAGACAACTGAGAAGGAGGAAGCAAACTGGACAGCACATCTTCCAGGTAAGTACTTTGAACCATTAAAGTATAAAGAGAAAAATGAACAATCTGGTAATAAAGAACCATTTGTCCCAGAACTAAAACCCTTACCAGAAAAACTAAAATATGCTTATCTGGGAGATAACCATACGATATCGGTAATCATATCTTCTAAGTTGTTGCCAGAACAGGAACAGACTTTAATAGCAATGCTGCGGTAGCACAAAAAGGCAATCGGATGGTCAATTGATGATTTGAAGGGAATAAGTCCAGCAGTGTGCATGCACAAAATCCTCCTGGAAGAAGACCATAAGCCCACTGTAAAAGCTCAAAGGAGACTTAACCAGGCTATGAAGGAGGTAGTACGTAAGGAAATTATCAAATGGCTTGATGCAGGAATTATTTATCCCATTTCTGACAGTGCATGGGTAAGCCCGGTGCAATGTGTACCTAAGAAAGGTGGTATGACTGTTATAACCAACGAGAACAACGAACTAATACCAACCAGGACTGTGATCGGTTGGAGAGTTTGTATGGATTATCGCAAGTTGAATAAAGCAACAAAGAAGGATCACTTCCCCTTACCTTTCATTGATGAAATGCTGGATAGACTTGCTGGTAAACCTTATTACTGTTTTCTTGATGGGTATTCAGGATATAATCAGATTGCCATTGATCCAGAAGATCAGGCAAAAACTACGTTCACTTGTCCATACGACACTTATGCATTTCGAAGGATGTCGTTCGGCCTTTGCAATGCCCCGACAACATTCTAGAGATGTATGATGGCAATTTTTTTTGACATGATCGAGGACTTTTTGGAGATAGTTATGGATGATTTTTCAGTCTTTGGAGACAACTTTGATCACTGCCTCGGCAATCTGGAAAAAGTGCTGCAAAGATGTGAGGAATCCAACCTAGTCTTAAATTGGGAAAAATGCCATTTTATGGTGAATGAAGGCATTGTGTTAGGTCACAAAATATCATCAAAAGGAATAGAAGTGGATAAGGCCAAGATAGACGTGATAAAGAATTTACCTCCACCAAATTCTGTGAAAGGAGTTCGAAGCTTCTTGGGACATGCAGGGTTCTATAGACGGTTTATTTCTAATTTTTCCAAAATTTCTAAACCTCTTTGCAACTTGCTTGAACAAGATAGGAAATTCGAGTTCAATAAAGAATGCACTGACGCATTCGAGACTCTCAAGGAGAAGCTAATCACTGCACCAATAGTTATCCCACCGGATTGGTCGTTGCCATTTGAATTAAAGTGTGATGCTAGTGATCATGCTGTCGGGGCAGCACTCGGGCAGAGGAAGAATAATCTGTTTCATGTGATCTACTATGCCAGCAAAACGCTCAATGATGCCCAGATTAACTACACCACAACTAAAAAAGAATTACTGGCAGTAGTGTTTGCCTTTGATAAGTTTCTATCATATCTCATCGGAACAAGGGTCATTGTCCACACGGATCATTCAGCAATTAAGTACCTTTTCTCAAAGAAGGATGTCAAGCCCAGACTGATTAGATGGATCCTTCTTTTACAAGAATTCGACGTTGAAATCAAAGATCGCAAGGGTACAGAAAACCAAGTGGCTGATCATCTTTCTAGATTAGAGAACAAAGACAATACTGACTCACTTGACGATATACAAGATGAATTTCCAGATGAACAAATACTGCAAATTGTTACTACTGCAAAAGATACTACCGAGATAGAGGCCATCGCAGTATACAACCGCGCTACCGCGGTATTGACTGAATACATATCTGCAACATTAATAGAAGGCCTTGCCGCCGTAACATCCACCCCCTGGTATGCTGATATTGTTAATTATCTTGTTAGTGGTATTATTCCTTATAACCTCAATCATAACGAAAAGAAGAGATTTCAGCACAATGCAAAACATTATTACTGGGACGACCCTCTTCTGTTCAAGCATTGTGCAGATCAGGTTATAAGAAGATGTGTGCCAGAAGAAGAACAAAAAGCAGTACTCCAGCACTGCCATGACTCACCTTGCGGTGGGCATTTTGGAGGAAATAGGACAGCAGCAAAGGTGTTGCAATCCGACCTATACTGGCCCACACTTTATAAAGATGCCCATGACTACTACAAGAACTGTGATCGCTGCCAACGCACAGGCAACATTTCAAGACGACATGAGATGCCTTTACGACCCATACTGGAAGTAGAACTGTTCAATGTTTGGGGAATAGATTTCATGGGACCTTTTCCATCTTCTCAAGGAAACCTTTATATCTTAGTGGCCGTGGATTACGTATCAAAGTGGGTCGAAGCAATCGCCACACCGCACAATGATTCTAAAACAGTTCAAAGATTTCTCAAGAAAAACATTTTTACAAGGTTTGGAATCCCTAGAGCAATCATAAGTGACGAAGGGAAACACTTCGATAACAGACTGATTGTCGCGGCCTTAAAGAAACTAGGCATCACCCACAAGCTCGCGACGACATATCATCCACAAACAAATGGGCAAGCCGAGATATCCAATAAGGAACTAAAACAGATCCTTGAGAAGGTGGTAAATCCATCTAGAAAGGATTGGTCCTATCGTCTCAATGATGCTTTATGGGCTCACAGGACAGCATTCAAAACTCTATTAGGAACATCACCATATAAGCTTGTGTTTGGGAAAGCCTGTCATTTGCCTGTCGAAATCGAGCACAAAGCATACTGGGCAGTCAAAAATTTAAATATGGATTGGGAAAAAGCCGGACAGAAAAGACTACTAGATCTCAATGAGATAGAAGAGTTTCGGACAACAGCCTATGAGAATGCTAAAATCTACAAAGAGAAAACAAAGAAATGGCATGACAGAAGGTTACTGCCGAGGCAGTTCCTGTCGGGGTAGCAGGTTCTCCTTTTCAACTCTAGACTTAAACTGTTTCCAGGAAAACTCAAATCTAGATGGTCAGGACCATTTGAAGTTGTTCGAGTTTTTCCCCATGGAGCTGTAACGATCAAATCACTAACAGATGACCATGAATTCAAAGTAAATGACCAACGCTTGAAACATTATTCTGGACCACAGGACATAAAAACCATGGAGACCATCACTTTGGAAGATGCCCTAGCACGCCCTCCTTTAACGAATTAATGCTGCAACTTCCGATCTTTTATTTTCTGCAATTTATAGGAATAATTTTAGTTTAGGACTTTTAATATCTACTGGTTGTTTTCTTTTGTTTTTAGTAGGAGAAGGAGAAGAAGGAGAAGCCCCAATGCATAGAACCCCACCCACTCGAGTCCAGCCACCGAGGCAAGCAAAGGCGCAACCATCGCCCTCCCCAAGGACAAAGCACTTGGCATCTAGGCAACGGAGGAAAATTGTTATGAGCAGCTCTTCGGACTCGCTCTAAAATTCTTTGTCCTTTATTCAATATTCATTGCTTTTACTATTTTTCCTTGCTGCATATAATTCATATTCTGTTTTGCCGTTTATTCCTTCTAAATATAAAGCATTGAGGATAATGCTTGGTTTGAGTTTGGGGGCCCAGTACACGACAGACATGTCTGGAACTGCCCACACCTCTGCCACAGCAGACCCGTACCAAGAGATTTTGCAACGGATGACAGCAATGGACCTTAGACAACAACGGTACATGGAGTACCAAAGGGATTTCAATGGCACCCTAGCCCAGATGATGATGCACGCCTTCCCGGACCAAGGAGTACAATTCCCGGAGTTTCCCAGCAACATGTTCGTTACAGCCGCCCCTTACACCGAGACTACACCATCCCCTGGAGGACCAAGTTCGTTCTTCCATGCGGACCCTCAGCCCCAATACCAGGCTGCCGGCCCATCTAGGGTAGCAGATTCTGCCGCGGCCTCGTCTGTCAGCAGAAGGCCATCCAAGCGAAGGGTCGTTTTCAGCGCACCACCCAGATCACCAATTATCATGGGCAGTCTATCCGCCGAGATAGATGCCTATGTGCACCAAAGCTCCATTGCCGCCGGCCCAAGTACACACCACACCGGAGGAGCCACGGCAATGGGAGGAGGAACAGACGTGATGCTAACCGAAGAGATGGTTGATGTAGAAGAAGGAGAGGAGGTAGAAGCCCCGATGCAAAGGACACTGATAAGTGCTCAACACACTATCACTTTTTACTCCTTTTATCAGCATTTATCACCAAATATTTACCCACTTGAACCAATGCATGTGCTTAATGTGATATATTTAGAAGTTATACTTAAATAGATAATATTTATAGAAAAAGGCACGTTTTACTGCGTTTTCATATCTGTGCAGGAAAACCATTGCCGCGACAGCGACAAGGCCGAGGCAGGACCTGATGCTGAGGCAGCAGCAGGAAGACAGGAAGCAAAGTGATAGGCGATGGAAAGACAAAAATCTAAGGAACGTGTTTGGACTTGAAGCCTAAGAATCGGAGCTGGCTAGCACAAGGAAAAGCCCAAAGGAAGACCACGCGGGAAAGCCCCCTTAGCCGAATTCAAACTTGGAAATATAATATTATTATGTACTTGACTTGTTCCCTACTCCAAGTTGTATTCTACTTAGGAAAGGTTTGCCCTAGGTCTAGCCTATATAAAGACCTAGCCACCTAATGTATGAGATATCGAAATACCTAAGGAGAGCCGACTTCTACTCTTGTTTCCTTCCTCTCCATCATGTTCTAAAACCTTCATAGGGTTTAGGTGAAGGTTGTGGAGTATTTGTGAGAGGAGATTGTAATTTGTCTTTTATTCAATGCAATAAAGATTATCAAGGTTTGCTTATCCTTTGTTATTCCTTGTTCTCGCATTCAAGCCCGGGAGGGAAGTTTGTGAGTAATCCATTTATCTAAGCTCGGGAGAGTTATATTCACGAAAGGGGTAAGTACGGTGTTTCAATCGTGAAATACTAACTCGGCCTAGGGATAGGTTAAGAGTTTCAGCGGCTAAAAGAAGTGTGAGATTGGTTGGTGAGTATAATTGGTTCACGCCGGGAGGTATCATCAAGGACTAGTCATCAACAACACTCTGACTTAGGGATAAGCGGAGTCATTCGAGGACACTTTGCCGAACTTTGGTAAAGTCTGCCCACGAGCAAGGGATTGCCGCGGCAGACAGCGTTATCGCTGCCCAGGCAATAAACTGCAGTGCTGCCGAGGTAGAGATATACGATTGCATTGGATAAAGACAAGCCAATCAAGTCCACAATACAATACAACTGGATCCTGGCCCATCTCTCTCTCTAATATTTCGACTCTTTATTTTTATTCAATTATTTTAGTTTAAATAAATCACATCAACTCACTTGTGTTTTTATCTTTCTACAGAGCAAGAAGATGAAGGAAGCATATTAAGTATACCAGTCCCTGAGGAGACGATAACTCGATAACATACTTATCACTTATTACTTGCGATGTGTCCGCTTGCACTGAACGCGCACTTTTGACACGCGACAGACACCACCCACTCGAGTCCAACCGCCCCGGAAAGCAAAGACGCAACATCGCCTTCACCAAGGACAAAGCATTTGGCATCTAGGCCAAGAAGGAAAATTGTTACAAGCAGCTCTTCGGAGTCGCTTTAAAATTCTTTGACCTTTATTCAAATATTAATTGCTTTTACTATTTTTACTTGCTGCTTATGATTCATATTTTGTTTTGCCGCATATCTCTTCAATTATAAAGCATTGAGGACAATGCTTGGTTTGAGTTTGGGGGTGCAGATTCACTGCCAAGGCAGCAATCTACTGCCACGGCCTTACCATAAAGGGAGTATTCCAGTGATTTTTTTTAAATTTGTATACTCCCCGCCTTACTTGAATTAACTGCCTACACTTTTGCACTGCTCATCATCAGTATTGCCTTAGTTTATTCTTTAAGGCTATAGAAATCTTTCTCCTTACCATGTTTAGGTTCTGTCAAGAGGGCTTAACCTTAGGATGCTTAAGGCTGAAAACTTAGAAGCTCACTATAGGAAGAACTTTAAACATTTTTGGGACTTGTGTGATTATAGGAATTCTTTTAATAAACTTAGGTGATAAAGACTTAGATTTTTGGAAAGTAACTAGAGGTGCCTACCACCGGCTCTAGAAAGTCTCTTCTTCATGCTAGAGGTGCCCGAAATTGGCTCTAGTATATTTTAAGGAATATTAAAAAGAAAGAAGGAATTTAGTGAAAAGAAAAACACAAGTCTTTGAGGTGCCCGAAACCGGCTCAAGATTTGGGGTTTGAAAAAGAAGAGAACACTTAACCAATATCTATTTGTATTGGACTTAGAGTTTATCTAAGAAAGCCTTTAATCAACTTGTCCACAAAAACGCACACACTCACAATTCTTATAGTTTGTTTCTAGGTAAACCCTTAGGTAACCGAATGGTTAAGGCTTAAGAATAGGCCTAGTTATGGTGGGGAGAATAGATGGACATGTAAGACCAAGAGAGAGTAGAGTTCGGCAAATTGATGGTTTGCATTGCTTGAGGACAAGCAATAGTTCGAGTTTGGGGGTGTGATAAGTGCTCAACACACTATCACTTTTTACTCCTTTTATGGGAATTAATCATCAAATATAGACCCACTCGGACCAATGCATGTGCTTAATGTGATATATTTAGAAGTTATAATCATATAGATACTATTTACAGAAAAAGGCACATTTTACTGCATTTTCATATCTGTGCAGGAGAACCAGTGCCTCGGCAGGGACAAGGTCGAGCCAGGACCTGATGCCGAGGCAGCAGCAGAAAGACAGGAAGTAAGACTATAGGCGATGGAAAGATAAAAATCCAAGGAACGTGTCTGGACTTGAAGCCCATGGATCGAAGCTGGCTAGCACAAGGAAAAACCCAAAGGAAGACCACGCGGGAAAGCCTCCTTAGCCGAAGCAAACTTGGAAATATATTTAATTATGTACTTGACTTGTTCCCTACTCCAAGTTGTATTCTACTTAGGAAAGGTTTGCCCTAGGTCTAGCCTATATAAGGACCTAGCCACCCAATGTACAATACACGAAATACCTAGGGAGAGAGCCGATTTCTATTCTTGTTTCTTTCCTCTCCATCATGTTTTAAACCTTCTTAGGGATTAGGTGAAGGTTGTCGAGTATTTGTGAGAGGAGATTGTACTTTGTCTTTGATTCAATGCAATAAAGTTATCAAGGTTTGCTTATCCTTTGTTATTCCTTGTTTTCACAATTGAGCTCGGGAGAGGATATTGTGAATCATCCATTTATCTAAGCTCGGGAGAGTTAGATTCACAAAAGGGGTAAGTACGGTGTTCAATCGCGAAATACGAACTCGGCCTAGGGATAGGTTAAGAGTTTCAGCGGCTAAAAGAAGTGTGAGATTGGTTGATGGATATAATTGATTCACGCCGGGAGGTATCATCAAGGACTAGTCATCAACAGCACTCTGACTTAGGGATAAGCGGAGTCATCCAAGGACACTTTGTCGAACCTTGGTAAAGTCTGCCCAAGAGCAAGGGATTGCCGCGACAGACAATATTGTCGCTGCCAAGGCAGTAAACTGCAGTGCTGCCGAGACAGTGATATAAGATTGCATTGGACAGAGACAAGTCAATCAATTCCACAATACGACGCAACTGGATCCTAGCCCATCTCTCTCTACTATTTCAACTTTTTATTCTTATTTAGTTATTTTAGTTTCGATAAATCAAATCAATTCACTTGTGTTCTTTACTTTTTCTATAGAATAAGAAGGTGAAGAAAGCATATTAAGTATACCGGTCCCTGAGGAGACGATAACTCGATAAAATACTTATCACTTATTACTTGCGATGTGTCCACTTGCACTAAACGCGCACTTTTGACACGCGACAATAAGCCAACATAAAGTACCGGTAAAATCCCTTTTAAAAGATATCTCATGCTTTCAAAGCAAAACAAGGCTATCTTGTTATTCACCTAGCAAAGCCTAATTCCACATAGCACTTGCAATTTAAAATAGAAAACGTAAATTATATTGAGGCTAGTGATCCGATTTGTACTACTCCAAATCGTTAGGATAAACGGGCAACCGCATGTTAGTACTACTCTTAGAGCATGCACATGTTGTTACTACTCTCAACATGAATTATCTCACCTTGGTGTCCCGTGACAGTACTACTCTCATCAACCCGTATGTGACAATACTACTCCCATCACATAACATTAGACTAAAAGCCAAAATGCAACACACAAGGAATTTAAACATGTACAACTTTTGTATATTTGTAGTGCACTCTAGACCCTATTGATCGATCAACTTATCCCATAAGGTTCATCACTTATTAGACAATATATTATCAAAAACCAATGCTCAAACTTAATTCAAAACTGAATTAAACACATGCTTCCCAATATTTCAAGTTTCGAAACATAAACCGATAAAATCACCTTCAACTCAATTTTCAAGTAAAAATCATGGTAGCATCAACTGTATGTCAAAACCATTATAAATCAGCAACATGAGCATTAAATCATCATGCATAAACATCTATGCAAAATCAACATTAAGCATGACAAAGTTCATGGTAAAAGCATAGAGTAATATGAGAACCCTTTTGCGAAAACTTAAAATTTACTTACTTCCGAGTATAGGGAGGTTTTCACACCTTCACTAGACTCCAAAATCTCTGGAAAAAAAATTTAAAACACTATTGAAGCAGCAACTCTCATAAACCACTCACCTATAACCGTTACTTGCTCGCCAAGCCATTGAAACGAACCAGAACACCTTCAAACGTGATCTCCTAACTATTGCCCTGTTTCAAGCATCAAAACCAAGGGGTTGAATTCTTCTAAACACACAAAAGAAACCCTCAATTCGGATCCCTACACATCAGCCCTTAAAACCTATCAGAACCTAAACCGAAAACTTTATGAAACACACCAGACTTCACCTAAGCCTATATTCCGGGATTAGGAATATTAAAAAAACTTTGTAAACATATTAAAACATTCAAAATAATCCATTTAGGATCCAAAAACAGTGGGTGAAAACCCATGAACGAAAATTGGATTTTTTAACCGAAAAAACGATTTTTATGAAAATAAAGGATTAAAACGATTTCTCCAAGCCAATAACTTGGGAATTTCAGTAAAGAAATTTATTGTTCTAGAGTTTGAAGAAATCTCACCTCCAAAACTGATTCAATTACTTTCCGGGTTTTAAAATGAGAAAACTATGAGAAAACAAGAAAAATTAAAGAAGAAAAGTTGGGATAATTATTGTAAACGATTTTAATTGAAAAAGAATGATTTTTTACCTTTAAAACTTGATGAACGGCTGCCTCCAATGAGGGAAAAATAAAATTAGAAAATATGTTATATTTAGGTTAACTAAAAAAACGTTTTAAGAGTTTAAAATTGGGTTTAATTAAGTTATTTAATTTAAAATAGATTTTGGGTTTAATTAATTAAAAATTGGAAAGCCTAGACCAGCTAGGATTATAATTGGATCAAAGCCCCTTAAAGATTCAAAGTTTTGTCTTGTTTTATAAAATTGTCCTCAAAGTTTCAAATTTTACAAAATGGTCACTAATTTCAAAATCTTAGGTTTCAAGAGTCAATTTTCAAAATTGATTTGAACAAAGTCAAATATATGTTATTTAAGGATTTTAGAATATTTTTCCTCAATTTATTTTAATTAAAAACTAATTTTTAAGTATTTTATCTCGAACTAGGCTAAACCGGCCCACTAACTCCTAAGCCCAAACTTGGGGCGTTACAAATCACATAACTCATGTGTATCACACCAAACCCTTAATGGTTTCATATAACGATTTATACCACTAGATTACAAATCATTATCTGATTTTCACGTAAACGAGGTTAAAAGTCAATTTCTCGGTTTTAATATTCATTTTATTGCTCAGTTAACCCATAGGAACCCATATTATTAATTATGGAACCCCTAAACTCAACCCTTAAAAACTTGGGCAAAATTGCCTAAGGGTATCGAAACGCTTCCCTTATGTTTTGATATGTTGAGGCGATGTCTTAAGACCAAGAGAACATACACATATTGATGCACCTATCTAGATTACCGAAACAAACAGTATCCATATGCCTTCTTTGTGTATCGATACGCTAAGCTAAACACCTTAGAAAAACACAAGAAAAATTATTGCGTGTCAAAAGTGCGCAATTGGTGCAAGTGGACACATCGCAAGTAATAAAATGATTAGTATAATTGAGTATCATCTCCACAGGTATTGGTATACTTAATATGCCTCCTTCGTCTTCTTGCTCTGTAAAATAAAATAAAATAAAGACACAGGTAATTTGGGTTTGATGAAACTAAACAAATTGAAATAAAGAAAACTAAGAATAAAGAAGATGAGATATGATTAAGAGAGAGGGCAGGATCCAGTTGCGTTGTATTGTGAACTTAATTGACTTGTCTCTGTCCAATGTAATTTTACATCACTGCCTCGGTAGTACTGTAGATTATTGCCTTGACAGCGACGATACTTGTCCGCCGCGGCAATCCCTTGCTCGTGGGTGGACTTTACCAAAGTTCGGCAAAGTGTCCTTGAATGACTCCGCTTATCCCTAAGTCGAAGTATTGTTGATGACTAGTCCTTGATGATACCTCCCGGCGTGAATCAATTATACCCACCAACCAATCTCACACTTCTTTTAGCCGCTGAAACTCTTAACCTATCCCTAGGTCGAGTTAGTATTTCGCGATTGAAACACCGTACTTATCCCTTTCGTGAATCTAACTCTCCCGAGTCTAGATAAATAGATTACTTACAAACTTCTCTCCCGAGCTTGAATGAAAGAACAAAGAATGGCAAAGGATATGCAAACCTTGATAGTTTTATTGCATTGAAACAAAGAACAAAGTACAATCTCCTCTCACAAATACTCGACAACCTTCACCTAAACCCTAAGAAAACTTAGAACATAATTTGAGAGAAAGAAAACATTGAGTCTTAGGGTGAACTCTCTAAGAATCGGCTCTCCCTATTCCCTTAGACGGCTAGGTCTTATATAGGCTTGGCCTAGGGCAAACCTTTCCTAAGTAGAATATAACTTGGAGTAGGGAACAAGTCATGTACATAAATAAAATATTTCCAAGTTTATTTCAACTAAGAGGCTTTCCCTCGTGGCCTTGTCTTGGGATTTTCCTCGTGCTCACCAGCTTCGATTCATGTGTTGCATGTCCAGAAACGTCCCTTGGATTTTTCTCTTCCAATCACCTACAATATTGCTTTCTGTCTTTTTGCTGCTGCCTCAACATCAGGTCCTACCTCAGCCATGTTGCTACCGCGGTAATAGTTTATCATGCATAGATGTAAAAATGTAGTAGAACTTGCCTTTTCTGTAAATATCATCTTTATAAGCATAACTTCTAAATATATCACATTAAGTATATGCATTGGTCCGAGTGGTTGTAAATTTAGTGATTAATGCCCATAAAAGGTGTAAAAAGTGATAGTGATTTGAGCACTTATCACACCACCAAACTCGAACTATTGCTTGTCCTCAAGCAATGCAGACCATCAATTTGCCAAACTCTATACTCTCTTGGTCTTATGTTTCCATCTATTCTCCCCACCATAACTATTCCTATTCTTTAGACTTAACCTTTCGGCCACCTAAGGGTTTACCTAGAAACAAACTATAAGATTTGGTGAGTGTGTGCGTTTTTGTGGACAAGTTTGATTAAAGGCTTTCTTAGATAAACTCTAAGTTCAAGACAAATAGATTTTGGTTAAGTGTTCTCTTCTTTTTCTAAACCACCAATTCTTGAGCCAATTTCGGGCACCTCAAGTATTGTGTTTTTCTCATCACTAATTCCTTCTTTCTTTTTGATATTCCTTGTAGCATACTAGAGCCAATTTTGGGCACCTCTAGCATGAAGAAGAGTAATTCCTAGAGCCAGTGATAGGCACCTCTAGTCACTTGGCCAAAAATCTATGTCTTTATCACCTAAGTTCATTAAAAGAATTCTTATAATCCAACAAGTCCCAAAAGTGTTTTTTAAAATTTATCTTATAGTAAGCTTCTAAGTTTTCATCCTTGAGTATCCTAAGGTTAAATCTTCTTAGCAGGACCTAACCATGGTAAGGAGAAAGATTTCTATAGCCTTAAAGAATAAACTAAGGCAATACTGATGATGGGCAGTGCAAAAGTATAGGCAATTGATTCAAGTAAGGCGGTGAGCATAAAAAAATTTTAAAAAAAATTCACTTAAATACTCATTTTTCTTGGCAAGGCCTCCGCAATAGATTGCCTCGGCAGTAGATTGCTTTCTGGTTGGGTTGTCTTTTGTAATGGAGCGTTCACTTTGTTTCTATGATTATTGGCAAAAACAAAATATGATCAACAAGAAAGTATTAAATAACCTAAAATAAAAGCGAAATTAAAACTATTCCTAAAAATAGCTATAGAAATGGACGATCGAGGCATTAAGTCTCAATAGGAGTACGTGCATAGTCTTTATGTCATGTGGCCTAGAATAGTGCTTCAAACGTTGGCCATCCACTTTGAATTCATGCCCATCCTTTGGTGATTTGATCGTTATTGCTCCATGTGGGTAAACTCGAACAACTTCAAATGGCCCTGACCATCTGGATTTGAGTTTTCCTGGAAACAGTTTGAGCCTGGAGTTGAAAAGGAGAACGTGTTGCCCCAACAGGAACTGCCTAGGCAGTAACTTACGGTCATGCCATCTTTTAGTTTTCTCTTTATAGATCTTGGCATTCTCGTAGGCTGTTGTTCGGAATTCTTCTATCTCATTAAGGTCTAGCAGTCTTTTCTGGCCAGCTTTTTCCCAATCCATGTTTAAACTCTTTACTGCCCAATAGGCTTTATGCTCAATTTCTATAGGTAAGTGGCAAACTTTCCCAAAAACAAGCCTATATGGAGATGTTCCCAATAGGGTTTTGAATGTTGTCCTATAGGCCCATAGAGCATCGTCTAGACGATAAGACCAATCCTTTCGAGATGGATTTACCATCTTTTCAAGGATCTGTTTTAATTCCTTGTTTGATATTTCAGCTTGCCCATTTGTCTGTGGGTGGTAGGCCGTAGCAAGTCTGTGGGTGATGCTGAGTTTCTTTAGTGCCGCGGCAATGAGTCTATTATCAAAGTGTTTACCTTCATCACTTATTATTGCTCTAGGGATACCAAATCTTGTAAAAATATTTTTCTTGAGAAATTTTTGAACTGTCTTGGAATCATTGTGAGGTGTGGCAATTGCTTCGACCCACTTTGATACGTAATCCACTGCTACTAAGATATAGAGGTTGCCTTGGGATGATGGGAATGGTCCCATGAAATCTATGCCCCAAACATCAAACAGTTATACTTCCAATATGGGTTGTAATGGCATCTCATGCCGTCTTGATATATTGCCCGTGCATTGGCATCGGTCACAGTTTTTGTAATAGTCGTAGGCATCTTTGTAGAGTGTGGGCCAATAGAGGCCTAATTGGAGCACTTTTGTTGTTGTTCTATTTCCTCCAAAATGCCCACCGCAAGGTGAATCATGACATTGCTGGAGTACTGCTTTCTGTTCTTCTTCTGGGACACATCTTCTTATAACCTGATCTACACAACGTTTAAACAGAAGAGGGTCATCCCAGAAATAATGCTTTGTATTATGCTGAAACCTCTTCTTTTCGTTATAGTTAAGGTTATAAGGGATAATACCACTAGCTAAATAATTAACAAGATCTGCATACCAGGGGATGGTTGTTACTGTAGCAAGGTCTTCTGTTAATGTTGCGGAGATGTATTCAGATAATGCCTCGGCGGCACAGTTGTATGCTGCCGTGGTCTCTGTCTCGGCAGTGTCCCTTGCAGTTGTCGCAATATGCAATATTTGTTCATTTGGGAATGCATCTTATATCTCTTTAGGTGAGTTGTTATTTCCTTTGTTCTCCAATCTGGAGAGGTGATCGGCTACCTGATTTTCTATACCTCTTCTATCTTTGATTTCCACATCAAATTCTTGTAAAAGAAGGATCCATCTAATCAGTCTAGGCTTGGCATCCTTCTTTGAGAATAGGTACTTAATTATCGAATGGTCAGTATGGACAGTAACCTTTGTTCCGATAAGATATGATCGGAATTTATCAAAAGCAAATACTACTGCTAGTAATTCTTTTTCTGTTGTGGTGTAATTGATTTGGGTATCATTAATCGTTTTACTAGCATAGTAGATCACATGGAACAGGTTGTTCTTTCTCTGCCCAAGTGCTGCCCCGACAACATGATCGCTAGCGTCACACATCAATTCAAATGGCAAGGACCAATCTAGTGGGATCACTATCGGTGTAGTGATTAGCTTCTCCTTGAGAGCTTCGAATGCTTCAGTGCATTCCTCATTGAATTCGAATTTCCTATCTTGTTCAAGCAAGTTGCAAAGAGGTTTAGAAATTTTTGAAAAATTAGAAATAAACCTTCTATAAAAACCTGCATGGCCCAAGAAGCTTCGAACTCCTTTCACAGAAATTGGTGGAGGCAAATTCTTTATCACATCAATCTTGGCTTTATCAACTTCGATTCCTTGTGATGATATTTTATGGCCCAATACTATGCCTTCATTCACCATAAAGTGGCATTTTCCCCAGTTTAGGACTAAATTTGATTCCTCACATCTTTGCAGCATTTTTTCTAGATTGTCGAGGCATTGATTAAAGCTATCTCCAAAGACTGAAAAATCATCCATGAATATCTACAGGAAGTCCTCTATCATGTTAGGAAAAATTGCCTTCATGCATCTCTGAAAGGTTGTCGGGGCATTGCAAAGGCCGAACGACATTCTTCTAAATGCATATGTCCCATATGGGCAGGTGAAAGTGGTCTTTGCCTGGTCTTCTGGAGCAATAGCAATCTGATTGTATCCTGAATAAGCATCAAGAAAACAGTAATAAGGCTTACCAGCAATTCTATCAAGCATTTCATCAATGAAGGGTAAAGGGAAGTGATCCTTCTTTGTTGCCTTATTCAACTTGCGATAATCCATACAAACCCTCCAACCGGTCACATTCTTGGTTGGGATTAGCTCGTTGTTCTCGTTGGTTATGACAGTCATACCACCTTTCTTAGGTACACATTGTACCGGGCTTACCCATGCACTGTCAGAGATAGGATAGATAATTCCTGCATCAAGCCACTTGATTATTTCCTTACGTACTACCTCCTTCATAGCGTGGTTAAGTCTCCTTTGGGCCTCAACAGTGGGTTTATGGTCTTCCTCTAAAAGGATTTTATGCATACATACTGCTGGGCTAATTCCCTTCAAATTATCAATTGACCACCCAATTGCCTTTTTGTGCTGCCGCAGCATCTCTATCAGGGTTTGTTCCTATTCTGGTAGCAACTTAGAGGAAATAATTACAGGCATTGTGTGGTTTTCTCCCAAATAAGCATATTTTAGTTTTTCCGATAAGGGTTTTAATTCTGTGACCAGTGGTTCTTCACTTACAGATTTATCATTCTTACCTGGATAATCTAAAGGTCCGAAGCACTTACCTAGAAGGTGTGTTGTCCAGTTAGCTTCTTCATTCTCTGTTGTTTCAACATTGTCCAAAGTTCTGCTGTAACAGTCATCTGTATCACTGTCGAGGCATACCTGTGATGTGTCGTTAAGTTTACCGCCGAGGCAGTGGTTGCTGAGACAAGGTATTATGCTAACTTCATCTGTATTATCCAGCATCTGACATTCTTCTTCCGGCTCATCATGTCTTTTCATAATTTGAAACACATTTAGACTGACTTGTTGATCATTAATTCTCATTGTTAACTCTCCTTTTTCTACATCAATTAGTGTTCGTCCAGTGACAAGGAAAGGTCTCCCCAAGATGATCGGTGCATTATCATCTGCTTCACAATCAAGGACAAGAAAATCAGCGGGAAAAATAAATTTTTCAACTCTTACCAGTATGTCCTCGATTTTGCCTTCGGGTTGCACGTAAGATCGATCTGCAAGTTGGAGCATCACTCTTGTAGGTTTTGCCCTTCCTATTCCAAGCTTTTGAAAGACAGATTTGGGCATTAGATTGATGCTTGCTCCAAGGTCGCATAGGGCCTTACCTTCATAATTATTACCTATCGCACAAGGTATGATAAAGCATCCAGGATCCTTCAATTTTGGTGGCATGCGATTGTGTAGCATTGCCATGCATCCTTCGGTAGCAGCCACTGTATCAAACTCACCTAGTCTTTTTCTCTTAGACACAATGTCCTTCAAGAATTTAACATAAATAGGCATTTGTTCAATTGCCTCTACGAATGGTAAGTTGATGTGGACTTGCTTTAAAATATCAAGAAATTTCTTGAATTGATGGTCCTGTTGTTGCTTCTTCAACCTTTGTGGGAAGGGTGGTGGTGGTCTCATCTCATCCAAGGTTTCTTTAGTTTGGAACTTAATAACTGGCACCACTGGGATTGTTGCTGTCTCGGCAGATTGTTCAGGAACTACTGCGTTCTCTGCTGGGGCAGTGTTATCATGATCAGTTTGTTCAGTATCCAAGTCACCTTTTGCTGGTTCTGTTGATGGAATTTGGCCTGCTGGAATCTTTTCCTTCACCTGTAGACCACTCCTAGTAGTGATTGTTTTACACTGTTCATGGCCTATTACCTTAGCAACTTCAGTATTGCTAGGTAGTTCTCCTTGTGGCCTAGTATTTATATTTTGCGCAAACTGACCAACCTGAGTTTCCAATGCCTTAATTGCTGCCTCTTGGTTTTGCAACCTCATCTCAGTCCTATTTATAAACGCATTTGTTCTTTTGATGAAGTTGCTATTCTCTATCATGTATGACTCAGTTTTCGTCATAAATGCTTTCAGAGAATTTTCCAAGGAACTTACAGATTACTGCGGCATCGGCTGCTGGACCTGCGGCGGCGGCAGATGTTGCAGTGGTTGTTGGAATCTTGAGGGTTGGGTGGTTGGGTTTAAGGCATTGTTAGGATTACTCCATAATAAGTTTGGATGCCTCTTCCATTAAGGGTTGTATGTGTTGGACATCACATTGGTTCGGTTATAGTTTCCAACATACATGACGGCTTCTTGATTCATACAATCAGAAGAATTGTGGTTACCTCCACATAAATCACAAAAAGAATCAATCACCTTAACCTCACGGGTATTTTGTTGTAGTTGCAAATTTTGCACCATCTTAGTAAGAGAGGCCAATTGTGTTGCCACTGAATTTGATGTGTCTAACTCATTCACCGTGGCTTGGCGTCTTACTCCTCCTCGCCTAGATGTAGGGAATTGAAAATCATTGTTTGCGAGTTTGTTCTATAGCTCAATAGCTTCCTCAGGTGCTTTGTCAAGGAGTGTTCCGTTTGCCGAGGCATCTAACATCATCCTTGTCGGGGCATTCGTGGCATTATAGAACATGGTGACTTGTGTCCATAGGGGAAATTCATGCAAAGGACACTTGTGCAATAACTCTCTGTAGCGCTCTCATGCCTTGTATATAGGTTCGTCATCTGCTTGTCGAAAAGAAGTGATTTCATTACGAATTCGATCGTATAAATTTGTAGGATTAAAACGTGTAATGAAATCTCAGAATAATTCACTCCAAGATCCTATAGATCCTGTTGGAATGCTATTTAACCAGGCTTTGTCCCTATCCCTCAGTGAATAGGGGAATAATTTTAATCTCAAGATATCTTCATGGACCCCTTGGATTTTGAAAGAATTGCTTATCTCCATGAATGACTTGAGGTGCTGCTTGGCATCTTCAGTCATAGACCCACCAAACTGTCCAATAATGTTGAGCATATTGAACATGAAAGGTTTTAGCTCAAAGTGGGCTGCTTCTATTTCCGGTGTAACGAGTCCTGGATTTAATCCGTTTAAATCCCCTTCCAGGTAGTCTCTGACAGTGAGCTGCCGCGGCCCTGGTGGCGGCAAAAGACCTCCATTGCCGGCAGGTAAGTTTTGTCCTGTCGGATAATCTGCCATAGCTCCTTGGATTTGTTTCTTCAACCTTTGCTGTGTACGTTCGATCTCTGGGTCTAACTCGTACAAAGGGTTGGTTGGGTTGGCCCTGGTCATACACCAAGAAAAACAACAAAGTAAAATAAAAATTAAAAACTAAAAAGCAAGAAAATAAAGAAAACAAAATTTAGTGGTCAATCCCCGGCAACGACGCCAAAAACTTGTTGCGTGTCAAAAGTGCGCAATTGGTGCAAGTGGACACATCGCAAGTAATAAAGTGATTAGTATAATCGAGTATCGTCTCCACAAGTATTGGTATACTTAATATGCCTCCTTCGTCTTCTTGCTCTGTAAAATAAAATAAAGACACAGGTAATTCGGGTTTGATGAAACTAAACAAATTGAAATAAAGAAAACTAAGAATAAAGAAGATGAGATCTGATTAAGAGAGAGGGCAGGATCCAGTTGCGTTGTATTGTGGACTTGATTGACTTGTCTCTATCCAATGCAATTGTACATCACTGCCTCGGTAGTACTGCAGATTATTGCCTTGACAGCGATGATACTTGTCCGCCGCGGCAATCCCTTGCTCGTGGGTGGACTTTACCAAAGTTCGGCAAATTGTCCTTGAATGACTCTGCTTATCCCTAAGTCGAAGTACTGTTGATGACTGGTCCTTGATGATACCTCCCGACGTGAATCAATTATACCCACCAACCAATCTCACACTTCTTTTAGCCGTTGAAACTCTTAACCTATCCCTAGGTCGAGTTAGTATTTCGCGATTGAAACACCGTACTTATCCCTTTCGTGAATCTAACTCTCCCGAGTCTAGATAAATAGATTACTTACAAACTTCTCTCCCGAGCTTGAATGAAAGAACAAAGAATGGCAAAGGATAAGCAAACCTTGATAGTTTTATTGCATTGAAACAAAGAACAAAGTACAATCTCCTCTCACAAATACTCGACAACCTTCACCTAAACCCTAAGAAAACTTAGAACATAATTTGAGAGAAAGAAAACATTGAGTCTTAGGGTGAACTCTCTAAGAATCGGCTCTCCATATTCCCTTAGACAGCTAGGTCTTATATAGGCTTGGCCTAGGGCAAACCTTTCCTAATTAGAATATAACTTGGAGTAGGGAACAAGCCATTTACATAAATAAAATATTTCCAAGTTTATTTCAACTAAGAGGCTTTCCCGCGTGGCCTTTTCTTGGGCTTTTCCTCGTGCTCACCAGCTCCGATTCATGTGCTGCATGTCCAAAAACGTCCCTTGGATTTTTCTCTTCCAATCGCCTACAGTATTGCTTTCTGTCTTTCTGCTGCTACCTCAGTATCAGGTCCTGCCTCGGCAATAGTTTATCTTGTACAGATGTAAAAATACAGTAAAACTTGCCTTTTTTGTAAATATCATCTTTATAAGCATAACTTCTAAATATATCACATTAAGTATATGCATTGGTCCGAGTGGGTGTAAATTTAGTGATTAATGCCCATAAAAGGTATAAAAAGTGATAGTGATTTGAGCACTTATCAAAAATCTCCGCCGTATCGATATGACTACATGGAGTATCGATATGCGACCTTGTTTCGATACGCCTCCAAGAAGGTATCGAAATAATTTGACACTAGAAGATTTGGTATCGATACAAGAGCTGGGAGTTCTAAAACTCCTGCCTTTCTCGCCTTAGTAAACTCTTTAGGATATCGATAAGCCTACCAAGGGAATCAACACCCCTACACGAAAATGTAGATTTGCACTTTCAAAAAGTTTAGAACTCTACCCAAACCTTTGATATTAATCCTCAAATCATTCCTACACACCAATGGGATGACTTTAAGCAAGTTTACATCTTAAAAAAAGGTTCATCAATAGTTCATGAATCCACCATTAGAGGGTTCTCAAGCATTCTAACACTCAAACAAGTTATCTTACATGTAATATATGACATATCTATGAAATGCAGGATGTTTGAGAGTATAAGTACCAAACTTATGCAAAATAACAGCAACCCGAACACTTCCTCCTTTTCAAGCTTTTTCTTTTCCTAAGCTTCTTGAGGCTTCACCAACCTCTTTCTTCTTTCAAAAACCTTTATTCTTCACCAAACTTTGCAACCTTCACCTTGATTTATAGATCTCCTTGAGCTCTAAAATTTTCTCTCCAACACAAAAACATGCTTCTCAACAAAAACTCTAAATATTAAAACTTTTTCTATGTCTTTTTCTTGCTGCAAAGATGAGGAAGAAGAGAAGAAAAGAGAGAAAAGAACAAGATCATCCTCTGCAGCAAATAAACCCCAAACCCCTCTTCCTTCTCATCTCATTTTGGCATTTACCAAAATGCCTCACTAAACAAGGCCCAACTCATAGCCCAACTCAACCACTAAAGCCCAAGGCCCAAAACCAGCCCAAACACCGGAGCCCAACTCTTCGGGTTAACCCGACACTCGGATCTGAATCCGGGTCGTGACACTCACTTTCTATTATGTAGGAATATTGAGAACAACATACTTTTTGGTTCTATACCTCCAAAGTTGCTCAATATTCCTAGCAGTTGTTTATCAGATTTTGGAGGGAATGAAAAAAAATGGCATGAAATTTGCGAAAATTTAAATTTTTTAAAAAATTAAATTTAAATTTTGATGGAAAATATATAATCCTTCAAAAACATAAAATATGTAATATACTCATTTTGCGACAGATTTTAAATATTCTGTTAAAAAAATTTTGACGGATTTTTATCACAAAGTTTCTGATGGATTACTGCATTCCGTCAGAAATGTTATTTTCGATCAACATTTTGCTGACCACTCTCTTCTATCAGAAATTCCGTCACTAAAATCAAATTCCCTTGTAAATTCCATCAGAATTCAGTCATTATTTTGTACTGACAGTACGAGGAGGAGTTGGAGTTTGTATCAACTTTATAGAGCCATGGAATATAATTTGGTTGGTTTTTCACAAAAAGTTTGAATAATGCATGATGTTGGTGTAGGTAGTTGTGTATTTAGTTGAGAAAATTGGAACAATTGATTTATATTGATTTTCCGCCACTGAAGAGTAAAAAGAAATCGTAAAGAAGGTTCTGACAGGGATTTTAAAAGCTTTTTTGGTCGCATCCCATTTATCAAGATTGTGGACATAATAGTTGTTTTCGCAGTCGCTGTAGGAGTTACGATCGTGAATCTTTTTAAAAATCGCACAACTTATTATGAGAGTTTTTTGAAATAACAATACAATAACGGTATAATAATGAAAATAATAGTCGTTGTTACCATTATCGATCGTTATCCGTTAAATAACAATCGTTATTGACTGTTATTAGTATGAATTTAAATCTCACCGTTATATTTACGAATACGGTTTCGGATAACGATGTTACCATTAAATAACGATAGTTATAACGATAACGTGCCATTTTTTAAATCCCTGGACAATAGTCATAGTTGTGAGTGAACAAGTTTAAACTTCTCGTGAGTTGCATATCTAACTTTGCCTTTCTTTTCCTCCTCTCTCTATCTTTACCCATGAAACTTCCTATGAGTTGCATATCGGTTTTGGATTCTTCGAGGTTTAACTTACGGTTTTATTCAAATTCTTTTTCTTTAAAAAATATCCATACACTTTCGGAATTTAGTAATTTTTTAGACTTAACCGTTAAAAAGATCTCTAAATTATATTTTTCTCAATTAAGTATTTAAATTATTTTTTGAACCAAATAGGTGTCCAATATTTTATTCTGTGACACTTTTAAGGTTATTCGTTAATTCTCACCATTAAAAGGACACATGTCCTCTTCTGAAAATTCCAAAATTATATTATAAATAAATAAAATTACTTAATTTATAAAAACTCTCTAAATTTTTATTATTTCTCAAAACAAACCCAAATTTCAAAATCTCTAACTCCCTCAAATCTAAATCCTGATTTAGGTTAATTTTTCACTGATTGTCATGTTGTCGTCCACCACATCAGTCACCAGAATTTCATGACCATTTTCCCCACCATTCTTCGTCGAAAATCGATCAAAAATATGCGAAACTTCAAAATTATCAAATGATTCCTACGAACGATTTACGACGAACAGTGGTAGGACAAACGACGAACGACATGTGGGTTGACACTACATTTAATCATAGACAACGTCAACAAGAGTGGCCAGATTTTATTTTGTTTTATTAATTTTATTTTTGGATATAATTTTTGGAATTTTTAGGTGATGGAACGTGTCCTTTAATGGTGAAAATTAACGGAGAACCTTAAATGAGTTACGAAATAAAATGTTAGGCACCTACTTGGCCTAAAAAATAGTTTAGACACCTAACTGAAAAAAAAAAAATATTGTTTGGACACCTATTTAACGTTCTAACATATTTTTTACTAGTATTTAAATTTGAAAAACCTCAAATATTATTAAATTAAAATATTTTAAATGGGACAAAAATCAATCTCAACATATATATAATTCCATCTTTAGGCGGTATTATTACCGGAGTAGAGTAACGACGAATGGCTAAAGGAGGATAATGAATACTTACGGTGTGTTTGGTTCATTATTAGGAGGTAATAATCTTTTTTTTTTTAAATTTGCATTCTCATATTTGGTTTTAGAGCATTCCTATCGAGAGATATTATTTTTTCCCATTAACCGCTCCTTTTCCCTCAAATGGTGGAAATATTATTCCCTTAACACTGTTACGTATTATAGAATTCTCTCTCTTTTAGACAATTTTACACTTGTGATAATGAATTATGTTTATATTGATTTTTATCACATTTTTAATACGTGACTAATTATTTATGGTATAAATCTATTAAATATTTTTATTTAATATTATTTTAATATATAAATAATATTTCATGTATTTAAATAATGTTATAATATTTAATAATATATTTTTATTAATATTGCATTTATGATATTTTAAGGTTATAAAATGATTGTATGTTGCTTGCGATTGAATGTGTTAAGAAATGATGTTATTAATTTTATTATATGATTTATAAGATATTTTTTATCTTGAAAAATCTAGTAGATTCATTTATTTTTATCATTTTTATTATTTTATATTTATTTTATCATTTAATTAAATATTTTTAATAAATGATCCAGTTTAATAAAAAATTAAAAATATAAACTTATTAAAAATTTAATATTTTATTGTTAAAAAATAAAGGTATATAAATATATATATTTTTTTAAAAATAGTTTAATAAATTATTTATATTATAATATTTTTCAAATTTTAGATACTGTTACGAATATAGGTGTATAAATTTTTATGTAAATATTTTTAATTTAATAATTAAAATCTAACCTGTTAAAAATATATATTATAAGGATAAATTGATAAATATTACTTTCAATTAATCTTATATTCTCCCATCAAACATTAAAATCTTATATTCCTATTCAAATAAATCAAACAAAGTAATGTAACATTTCAGTAATATGTCAAATAATGTTATTTTTTTGGTAATCTTATTTTTAAACATAATCTTATATTTTGTGAACCAAACCTCTTAAGGGATGTTTGGTTCACGGAAAAGATTATTACTAGGGGTAATAATCTTTTTCGGAATCTTATTTCCATGTTTGGTTTGTCTTTATTCCCATCAACCTGGAAAAAATTATTACCAATAATAGCTTTTTTTGACAACATTCCGGGAATGTGATTCCCACCCTTCCCATAGGTATTTGTCAATTCCCATCACCTTGGATAAATTTACCCTTGAAATAATGATTTTTCTTAATTTAGATCCTTTCTAACATATTTAAATGACATAAATTTATTAAATAATTTTATTTTATATTATTTTAATATTAAAATAGTTTTATACATATTTTAAAAAATATTTTAATATTTAAATAAAATAAAAAAATTATAACTATAAAAATATTTGATAAAATATTTAAATAAAGACATTAGATTGACATTGTTAGTTGCTTTTATATAAAGACATTTTTTAGCGATAAAAAATTAATTCAAATTTAGGTTTCTTATTTTGATGCAAGATTCCGAATTTCAAGTTTATAAAAATGAAACTAATATAATTCATTTAAGTTTACTTGAATTTGATTTCACAATAAATGAGTTAAAACTCAAAATTATAAAATTAACTTATTTTGGATTGCAAAAAATAATTATGGACACTTGTTAGAAAAACTCGATCATTATTAATAAAATAATATTTTTTTATAAAAATATATAATCTTAGGATGAGTTTTTAACCGTAAATTATTTTCTAATGATTTATGTATTTATTTTAATCACTAAAAAATTAATTAAATTTCTTATTATATATTGCGATAAAAATAAATATAATGTATATATTTATATAATAGTTTGTTAAATATTATTTAAGATATTAATTACATTTATAATAGTTTAAATATAATATTTTTGTAAAATTTAGCTTTTGGAACAAAAATAATTGTATGATTTTTAATATAAATATTTTTAATTTAATATTAAAAGTTTAAATAATTAAAAATAAAATATCATAAGGATAATCTGGTAAAATTTACCTTTAAGTAATCTTATATAAAATAGAAAGGAAATTGTAATATGAAAATTCAATAAAATTCATTAAAGGATACAATTAATCTTCAATTAATTACATTCTAACATTCGTCTTTTTCTTCTTTCTTCTAAAATTTTTAAAGCTTAAACAAAGTAAGAATTTTTAAACCTAAAGCAAAGTAAAATTTGGTAAAGGCCAAAGCAACAATGTTTTCTTTCTTCGTTCATTATCTTTTTACCCAGAATTCTTTTATAAAGAAAAATGTATTTCTTACATAGTTATTTATTTCTATAGGAGAATATTATTTTTTGTTATCTCATTGATTCATGGAAAAAAATACGTACATATATACAACTAACAAGAAAAAACTTAAGTTTTATTTTGTGTTGCGTTTGGAGGGTCATATCAACTTTTCAATCTAAAATTTTTCAAAAACAAACAAAAGAATTTAAAAGTTTTGTCTCCAAACTTTGGTTTGCCCACCATTTTTGTACCCAAACTATAGTTAGTTTATCAAAAGCTGAATTTTTGAGTTTTTACAAAACGTTGATTTATCTACAAGAAAAAAATAAGGTCTAAATATGAAAAATCACAAAGAATTAACCTATGAATCCTCAAACATAAAGTTAATAGTTATATTACTTTAAATGAGACTAAAAATCCTCTAACATAAAGCTAATAAATATATTACTTCAAATGAGTCAGGAAAGGACTACATTGTTTACAGTGATGCATCGTTGAATGGTTTAGGGTGTGTTCTTATGCAAGATGGAAAAGTGATTGCCTATGCTTCAAGGCAACTTAAGACGCATGAGCAGAACTACCCTACTCATGATCTAGAGCTTGTCGTAGTCATCTTTGCTTTGAAGATATGGAGGCATTATATCTATGGGGAGAAATGATACATCTATACGGGCCATAAGAGCCTGAAGTATCTGCTTACTCAAAAGGACTTGAACTTGAGACAGCGTCGTTGGATAGAGCTTCTAAAGGACTATGACTGCGTGATCGAGTACCATTCGGATAAAGCAAACGTGGTGGCGGATGCTTTGAGTAGGAAGCCCATGGCGGACTTGAGGGATATGTTTGCTTGTTTGAGGTTGACGGATGATGGTGTTCTTTTGGCCGAGCTTCGAGTGGAACCAACGTTAGTATAGGAGATAAAGAGGACCCAAGTGTTGGATAAGGACTTAGTAGCTCACATAGGGTTTACGTTATTAAAACTTGTTTCGCAAGTTAGGGTTGATATGAATTAAATATAAAAGTTTTGATAAATTATTAAATAATTAATAATTAAAAATACCTAAAAGCTTAACATATAATTAAACAGAATTTCAACCCATAAATTTTATAAATGTTAACTGTTCTGAAATTCGAATTAAAAATCCAAAGTCCAAAGTTCATTAAATAATAATAAAATATACGGAATAAACATGATTATTCTGAAATCTTAATAACATACGTAATAGTTCAGAAAATCAGGAACATCCAAGTACCATAATAGTCTATGTCTAAATATCTGAAACAAAAACTGGGTGTAAGCTATGGAGCCTAGTGTGTCTCTAGTGTGAAGATAAATAGAATTACAGAACATAATAAAACAGATAATGTAGTGTATGCATGATATGCACCCAACTCCAAACGCCATCAGAAGCGTAGGTTCACCTAAACCACTCTAACACCGTCACACCAACAGAAGTGGAAACTCAACCCGAAGTTCGAGCCATTGAACAGAATTGAAATTTCGACCCGAAGGTGGAGCCACTGATCAAAAATGATAAAATCACTAAACTTCCCCATACAATCAATCCAACCCATGCAATGATATGAACAGATACAGAATCAAGATGTGTGCCTTAAAATCTAAAGGAGGTATGCATGATAATTTCAGAATCAGATATGCAATTATTTAACTCAGAGCATGGCATTATGAGATATTTCAGTAAAATACAGGGATGATGCAATCTACATGATCATACAAGAATAATAGAATTTGCACACACAGAAATAAATAGAATGGATGGAAGAGACACACCTGAATTAGAGTGCTCAACATCGAGAATGACGTCTACTGGACTCAGCTCTAGCAGTAGAACGAGCGAGTATAGAACCTACGAATATCCAAACATCAGACATTACTATGTCACTATACCGATAAGTACACAAACAGAGGTAAACCGAATACTCACGTCCGTGTACTGAAGACTGAATAACAGGTTATCATCCAAGAGGAGGAGGAGGAAGACTCTCGGGATCTGAATCCACTTCACTTGAACCAAATAGTAAACAAATTTAGATTCCTATAAAGATAACCTTTGATAAAATATTTGAACATAAAAAACTTAAAAACGACACTTCGGGTTCGAATTTCAAAAAACTAACCAAGTCATCGAATTTAGGATGTCAAAAAACATAAAGTGGGACTGGGTCCGAAAAAGTCAACGTTGACGTTAGTAGGTCAACGCTGACGTTAGTATTGGTTAATGTTGACGTCTGTAGACCAACGTTGATGTCAGCAAATGACGTCAGTACTGATGTCAGCGGATGACATCAGGAGTGACGTTAGTAGGTCGGGTCTGATCGGGTTTTAGGTTATGGGTTCCAAAATTTTCCTAAGAAAATCTGGAAAATTTCCATATTCCTCCTACGCCAGTTTTTTTTACTAAAATTCGATGCACTCTTCTCCCAGATTCGATCCTACCAGAAATTCGATTAAATCAAAAATTGAATTCATACTTTTCCATCCACAAAACTCAAATAAAAATGAATCAATTCCCACTCCTACCCGATTTAAACATAAACAACAACCCTTCACCCACAACTATTCGATTAGAAACAAACACAAAAACTCTCATGCTAACACCATTGAACCGAAACATAAACTCTAATAAACTAAACATAAATGAACAATCTTGAAGATTGAAAGCTTACCAAACAACAAGAATCAAAAGCCACAAGAAAGCTAGATTGAATGCAACAGAGACTAGGGAAACGATTTCTCAGATGGTTACAATAATAAAGTGAGAAAGAGTGATTGCAATAATTAAAATAGAAATAATAGAGAAATTTAATTCTTCCGCATTAAATTTAAAGCAGGAAAGAAGAAGAGAAACATTACCAAAGAAGAAATAGTGAGATTACCCATTAAGGGTCTAGACTTTTTAGAATTTAAAAGTGAACCCTTAGAATTTTAGAAATTGCAATTAAGTCTCTGAAATTAGAATTAGAAATCCCCAATTTCTAGGGTTCGAATTAGGGATTTATGGTCTAAAGATTGGCAGAATAAGGGTCACCATTATCAGGTTCCTTCAGGTTTGCTTCAGCCTATCCAGACTCCACAATGAAAGTGAGATCGGGTCACCATGGACTTTGTTACGGGTTGCCTTGGACTCAAAGGAAGCATGATGCTATATGGGTTGTAGTTGATCGGTTGACCAAGTTTGCTCACTTTCTGCATTTGCCCATGAACTTCAGTTTGGAAAGGTTAGCTCAGTTGTACATCAAGGAGACCGTGCGATTGCATGGAGTGTCATCCTCGATCATATCAGATAAGGATCTGTGGTTCACGATAAGGCTTTGGAAAAAGATCCACAGTGCTTTGGATACCAAGTTTCACTTTAGCACATCTTTTCATTCACAAACCGATGGTCAATCTGAATGGGTCATTCAAATTCTTGAGGACATGCTTCGATGTTGTGTTATGGACATCGAGGGTAGTTGGGAGGAACAAATACCATTGGTTGAGTTTGCTTACAACAGCATCTATCAGTTTAGTATCAAGATGGCGTCGTTTGAGGCGTTGTATGGGCGTAAGTGTAGGACACCTTTATGTTAGATCGAGTTCAATGAAAGACGGATTATGGGATCCGATCTAGTTAAGAAAACAGAGGAGAAGGTTCAGATCATCAAGGAAAGGTTACAAGCGGCTTTTGATCGTCAAAAGGCTTATGCGGATAAGAAAAGGAAGCATATCGAGTATGAGGTTGGAGAAAAAGTGTTCTTAAAAGTGTCATTGTGGAAATGAATTAACCATTTATCAGACAGTATGAGGTTCTTAAGATAGTTGGGCCAGTGGCTTATCGGTTAGCTTTGCCTCCAAACTTGGCACGCATCCACAATGTGTTCCATGTGTCGATGTTGAGGCGTTACCATTCAGACCCTTTACATGTTTATCTTCTGAGGATGTTAAGGTTAATGCGGATCTAACCCACAAAGAGGAACTGGTAAGAGTGCTTGACAGGGGAGTCAAGGAGCTTCGGAACATGTGTATCCCTTTGGTTAAGATGCTTTGGAGAAACCACGGAGTCGAAGAGGCTACGTGGAGGTCGAAGCGGACATGAGGTTGCTCTATCCGCACTTGTTTCTCCTAGGTAAATTTCGATAACAAAATTTTCTTTTTAGGAGGGGAGAGTTGTCACGGCCCAAGTTTCGAGACTTAGAGTTGGGTTAACCCAAGGTTGTGGGCCTCGTGTTGGGCCTTAAGTGTCTTGTTGGGCTTGGAGGTTGTTGTTGGGTTTGGGCTTGAAAGATGGCTTGGGGGTATTTTGGTAATTGGCTAAATAAGGAGTTGAGAGGGGTAAAGGGGCTGATTTCTCTGCATGGTGCAGAGAATGATATCACCACCCCCTTTATTACCTTTCTTCTTCTTCCTCAAAGCCATTTCTCTCCCAAATCAGTCACCAAAGGTAACGTTTTTAAGTATTGGTTGTTGAAATCTCATTTGGAGGTTAGAGGAAAGGTTGTTCATCTTAAAATGATATATCTTTCAAGGTAAGTTTGGTTAAAAATGGTGGAAGTTGGGTTTTTAGTTGGGTAGTTTAAGGATGAACGAGAATAGGTTTTTGGGAAGGCTTTAGAGTGTTCTAAAGGTTATTTTAGCTTCCTTAAATTATACAAGATCAGATAGTAATCCCTTGGTCATGTTCTTTTGTAGTAAGGGATCAAGGAGGACCTTCTTCAAGCTTGGGCAAGGAGAAAGTCTAAGGTTGCCATGGAGCTTCTTCAGCTCGTTTTGGAGGTTGGTACACTTGCAAATCCGTTGCATTTTCTTGTGCATCATCATTTTGGCATGCTTGATTGATTGTGTGATAATTTGACTAGGATAGAGCTTTTGCATACTTTAATGGTGTCTTGATTTATAGTTGATGAAATTAAGTAAAATTGATTAGAAACTCACTTAAACTACTTCAATAATGACTAAGAATATTTTGGGATTTATTGGGGAAGTTTCTGTTAAGGTTCTTAAGAAATTTAAGTTGCAGACTTGCATTTCGTGCAGGGGTATCGATACCTTTGGTATGGGTATCAATACCATAGAGAGGAAAATAGGTTGTTAAAGGCAGGTGTATCGGAACGCCTTGCCCGTGTTTCAGAATGAAACATTCAATGATATTTTGGTTCGATACCCCCTTTAAGGCATATCGAAACAAGGGTATTGAAATGCAAAGGGAGTGATTTGATACTGGGTGTTTCGATACCCCTTATATGGGCGTATCGATACACTTAGGCAGTTCACCCAAAATTTCAAGGGATAAGCTAAGAGGTTCCATAATTCGTGTTATTGGTTCAAATGGGTCGTTTAAGACATAAAATGATTAATGAAACTTGAAATTGGTAAAATGGGTTTTGATATGAGAAATTGTGCTTGCATGCTCGGTTTGTCTTAGTTGATATATTGTTTGGTGCAAGATCCTAGGTGGATCGTATTGTGTGGTTTGTCATTGTTTGGTGGGATCCGGATACCCAGTGAGTGATAGTGATGAAACACAACGAAGACCATCCGTATGAGATTTCGGGTGATGTATCGAAGACCATCCGATGTGAGATTTCGGGTGATGACCTTGCTCGATGTGTGATTCTGAGCCTCACTCGATGTAAGATTCCGAGTGAACACTCGATGCGAGATTTCGAGTATATTAGCTCGATGTGAGATTCCGAGCAACCCAATGTGAGATTTCAGGTCGGGTGAGTTCCACAGTGTCGGGTTGGCAGTGGGCCTCACTTTTGATTTGTTTACTTTATGCTTTGGTTGGATTTGACATATCATGTCATCGTATTATCTCATCTCGCATGTTTATTGTTATGATTCACTTGAAAGCACAATTGATAGGTTATGTACCCACTGAGCTTTAGTAGTTTAGCATTTTGGAATTTGTTTCCATGCGTAGGTAAGTAGACGAACGTTCGGGAAGACGTGGCGAAGCACTATCATTTGGAAACTTTAGCATTGACCAGTTGGTAGAGTAAAGTTATTAGATTATTTGGGCTATGTATTCATAGGACTATTGTTGTAATTGTAACTCTATTTTATTTTAATTGTCATGGTCAAATGTTTTATTAAACTTGTATTTGGAGCTCCATTAATATTTTGGATTTGTTAAACTGTTTTATTAAACTTTAGCATTGTTTTATACACGTGGTTTGATTTTGAAAATTTTATGGATACGGGTTGGGCTTGTGGCCCAAATGTGACTCTCGAGTTCGGGGTGTTACAACTCTACTATTACCTCTAAGCTTCCTAGAACTAACTAAAAATAAGCTTTGATACCATTAAATGCAACACCTAATTAAGATATCATATTTGGTCTTAAGTTCAAACCATTATTTCAAAATTTCCAAGCTACTTTAGTCCAAAAGAATTTCAAACTGTAACGACCCTCCCCCTCGGACGTCGGAGGTCGTTCATAAAAAAACTTTTTGTTTAATTTTTTTAAAAATTGGGACTAGGGAGTTATTTGAAAACTTGATGAATTTAGGTTAAAATTGGTGAATCTAGGGATTTGTTAAAAATTTGGGTTTAAAATTTGATGGATAAAATTAGGATTAGGCTTAGAAATTGAGAGATTTAGAAAATATGGACATAATTTAAAAATTAGAGTTTGAAATTAGGAAAGGTTCAAAATTAAGCTAAAAATGGAAATTTGGGGATTAATAATTAGGAGATTTAATTTAAAATTAGATTTTTTTTAAAAAATAGAAATTAGGGTTAAATTAGAAAATTAAAGATTATTTTGGAGACAAAATTGGGGAATTTATTTAAAAATGAATGGAGTCGTCACCGATCACTTTGGTAGACCGGATACCGTTAAAACCAGAGATTCTAAAAAAATGAGTTCGAGAGTCGGTTACGGATGGGATATAAAAATACCTCACACTGCCCAAAAATTGGTACCAAATCGAATATGACTGCCCGAATTGGAAATTTGCAAGTTCAAATTTTTATTAATTTCGTTTGAGAATACAAATATATTTTAAAGACCTCGATATTCGAAGGTAAACGCATATACCGCCATCATTACGCCTGGTGTCGGGCCCGTTACGACCGAATATTGAGATAACACATTTTTATTAATTAAATTAATGTATCATATGTTGAATAATTAAATAAATCGAATATAGAAACGAATAAATAAAATAAATGCAGAAAATAAAGTGCACAAAATAAATTACAACCATTATATATGCAAGAAATTAAATTGCGTAAAAGTAAATTGCAAAAAAGATAAATATAGATAATTAAATGTTAGAGGTTAGTTATTTACACTAAATGAGCTATAAATAATATGGATCATTCCCCGTTGCGGGTCATCGTAAAGCCGATTGAATAAGTAAATAAAATAAATAAAGAATAAATAAAATACAACAATATAAATTACAAGAAAAGAATAAAGCAAGAAATTAGATTGCATAATTTAAATACGGAAAATAAATACGGTAAAATAAATTGCAAGAAAGTAAATATGGAAAATTAAATTACATAAAATTAAATAAAAAAATTAAAGGTTAGATATTAGGTGTTAGATGTTAGAACGAGTAAATATAAAACAAAGAATAAATTAATTAATTAAATCAAATACATAAATAAATCATATAATATAAGAAAAATTAAATAAAGTACTAAAATTATAATAGAATATATTAAATAGTGTACAATAGGAAAATTATAGCATAATTTAAATACATATCTAATATATAACCATATAATATAAGAAAAAATGGAATATAGAAAGATTTAATGGATTCCTTCCCTTATACACATAGCGAAGAAAAAAAATAAAACATTTAAATGTTATTTAATAGGAGTAAAAGGAAATTAAAGAAAAAGGAATTAAATTTATTGGATTCACACGTAAAAATAAAAGGGATTATTTCCCATTTACACGGTAATATAAAAAAAAACTAGTAAATGCAATTTAAAAAAGTAAAAATTAAAAATAAAAATAATAAAAAATAAATGAATGAAATATGCAATACGTAAATAGGGAACATATAAATAAATATACATACTAAAAAACATAACATTATTACATATGTACCATAAAATATATGGGTTAATTACTGTAGAAGTCACGTTTGTTTGCCCTTAGTACAAATTTAGTCACTGATTTTAAAAATCAACCAATACAGTCACGTACGTTTCCGGTTTGTAAACTTATGGTCACTCTATCTTTAAAAGCCGTTAATAATTAACGGAAAGATGATTTATCACTATAAAAAATGATAAATTATCTAAATAATCCCTAAATAATTATTTATTTTTATTTTAGATTTAATTTAACTCTTAAAATTTTAAAATTTTATATCTTTGTCATCTTTCTCAAATTAATGCATAACTTGAAGAATTTTATCTAAATCCTTCTAGTTTAAACCCCTTCATCTTTTTGTAGTCTTTATTCTTCCTTCTTTAAATTCACTATCATTCCTTCTCTCTATCTCTCTTTTTTAAGAGCTTTAATTTTTCAGTTCTCTTTCTCTTACATTCCCTTTCATCTTCACTTTCAAAACACAATGGTTTCTATCTTTTTTTTCAACCCTCAAATCCCTACAACAAAACCAACAAAGAAACATGGTGCTCCTTGATTAGAAGATGAAAAGGTATAAAATATAAATTAGAAACTTTCAGGCGGATCTCCCACCACGACCAGCTCCTCAAACTTTATAATGGGAGGATTTCCTGGATCAACAAGGCCGATATAGGCAGATTCTTAAGTCTTGTTCAGATCCGAATATCTTGTCAGACGGTGTCTATCTCGAGAAAATCGGACAGTTTGAGAAAGCTGGAAAGAACGAGAATTATAGAGCGAATCAAACCCAGAAACTAAAGCATGTAAACGAAGATTTTGGGTAAAAAAACTTTGGTATAACCAATTGGGAATTCCATGAAGAAATTCTTTAAATAAAGGAAAATAATTGCTTGTGTGATTATGTTACGTAACCTTTGGAAGGATTGAAATAGGAAGAAAGATTTGAGAGAAATAGAAGTAGAGATTTCTATTGGAACTTTTTTCATATCTCAGCTGATACATGCTTCTCTTATTTATAGTTGTTTCATACTCAATAACAAATAAAATCTGTTAGAGTTTTTGGAGGTTTTGTCTCCCTCTCGCTTTTACGCCTTCCATGAAAATCGGTCTCCAGATCCATATTATCTTCCACGTCAGCATTCCTTTCCCGCTCACTGGTTTGGTTGTTACGAATCTGTATGGGATTAGTGGACTGATTATCATCCCCATCCATAACATCACCTCCCCGCATCAGAGGAACCTTGCCCTCAAGGTTCGGTGAATTCGCCTCCTCAAGTGACTCTTGCAAGAGTGGTAACGGAGTGATCTGCTGTGTTGGTTGACCACGACACGATTTGAGTTGGAAAACATGAAACACGGGGTGAATACGAGCAGTGGCTGGTAAGAGTAATTTGTAAGCGACTAGGCCGATGCGTTGAACGATTTGGTAGGGACCAAAAAACGAGGACTGAGTTTCTGGTGTCGACGTAGGCGAAGCGAAAGTTGGCGATATGGTTGTAGCTTCACAAATACCCAGCTCCCCACCTCCGATTCCAGCTTTCGACGGTGTTTGTCAGCATGGTTTTTCATCCGAACCTGGGCGTGCTGCAAATTCTGCTTTAAGACGCGTAAAAGAGCATCACGATCTTGGAGTGCTTCGTCGACATGTGTGTTTGTGGTACTCCCTTCCAAATAACGAATAATTGTTGGGGGATCGCGACCGTATAAAGCACGAAATGGAGTCATGCCGGCAGAAGTCTGATAAGCTGTATTATACCAATACTCGGCCCAAGCAAGATAGCCGTCCCACTTATTCGGATCTTCATTCACCATACAACGGAGATAAATCTCGAGACAACGGTTTAAAGCTTCCGTTTGGCCATCGGATTGAGGATGGTAAGCAGAGCTCATACAAAGGTCAGTGCCTTGGAGTCGTGCCATTTCTGTCCAAACGTTATTGATAAACACACGATCTCTATCGCTTACAATTGAACGAGGAATGCCATGGAGCTTAACCACCCTCTGTATCAATACTTTAGCTACTCCGTTACGATCAAATTGTCGTGGTAAGGAGAAAAAATGGCCATACTTAGTGAGGCGATCCACCACCACAAGGATTGTTGTCTTTCCATTTGAGGGAGGTAAACCGACAATAAAATCTAACGAAATGACTTAGAAAACTTGATTCGGAATCGGCAAGGGTTGAAGTAAACCAGCAGGTTCCAAACTTTTGCTCTTCATGCGCTGACAGATTTGACAGTGACGAACAAATTCCCTTACATCGCGACGCATGTTAGCCCAAAAGAAATTAGCAGCCAAACGATGATAGGTGCGATGGATTCCAGCATGACCACCCACACTTGAGCCATGAAATTCATGTAACAACAATGTACGAAAGGTCGTTTCCTGCGGAACAACAATTCGACCGTTAAAAACAACTAACCCATCACATTCGGAATAACCTTGTTGATCCAAAATTCCATCACGAATACGCTGTTGTAAAGCAATGAGGGCTGGATCGGTGGCACATGCAGCACGAATATTAGCTAGAACACCAAAAATTGGACGGGAAAAAGCCAAATAATGGGGTTCTTCCCGACGAGATAAGGCATCGGCAACGACATTTAATTTTCCAGGGCGATATTTGATATCAAAATCATAACCAATGAGCTTAGAAAGCCAACGCTGCTGATCGGGAGTTTGAATAACCTATTGTGTAAGTTCACGGAGGGAGCATTGATCGGTAATTACCGTGAACCGACGACCCAACAAATATTGTCGCCATTTGCCAATGTCCTAGGTGATGGCAAACATCTCACGATGGTATGTAGACGCGCCTTGCATACGCGAACTTAATTTTTGACTATAAAATGCCAATGGTCGTCCATCCTGCTAGAGAACTGCCCCAATACCAATCTCAGATGCATCAGTCTCGACCATAAAATCCTTATCGAAGCGAGGTAAAGCCAACACCGGTGTCGAACATAAACGGGATTTTAACAATTCCATGGCATCTTGAGCAGCTGATGTCCAAGAAAAAGACTCACTCTTTCGTAATAAATCAGAAATAGGAGCTGCGAGCATGGTGAAACCTTTGATGAACTTACGGTAATAGCCAGCAATACCCAAAAATGCACGTACCCCCTTCAACGTAGTCGGAGTTGGCCAATCGCGGATTGCAGCTACCTTCGCGGGATCGACTGAGAGACCCTCACTGGACACCACATGTCCCAAATATTCAATTCGATCTTTGCCAAAATCACATTTGGAACGTTTAGCAACGAAACCACTATCACGTAAACATTGTAGCACTAGACGGACGTGAACAAGATGTGTCTGCCAATCACCACTGTAAATCAAAATATCATCAAAAAAATCAACACAAACTTGCGGAGAAAAGCTTTAAACACGGTATGCATAGTAGCCTGAAAGGTAGAGGGAGCGTTAGTCAAACCAAACGGCATGACGAGGAACTCGTAATGTCCTTCATGTGTACGAAATGCGGTTTTAGGCACATCATTTGGTCGAACACGAATTTGATGATATCCAGACAATAAATCGAGTTTAGAGAAAAATTGTGTGCCACCAAGTTCATCAAATAATTCGTCAGCCATCGGAATAGGAAACTTATCTTTGGTGGTAATGGCGTTGAGAGCTCTATAGTCGACACAAAACCGCCAAGTTCCATCCTTTTTTTTGACTAATAAAACCGGAGAGGAAAATGAACTACTACTGGTTTGTATCAAACCATGGTCCAACATATGTTGCACTTGTTTTTCGATCTCCGCCTTCTGAAAATAAGGATATCGGTATGGCCGAACATTAACCGGTTTACTATCAGTGTCGAGATGAATAACATGATCGGTTGGACGTGTTGGTGGTAGCCCAATAGGAGGTTGGAAAATGTCCACAAAATCCTCTACCAACTCCTTCATATCAAGTTTCATAGGAGTCGTAGGAGGAACCTCAACTTCCATGGATTGAATATAAAAATAGGCAACTATTGCTTGAGTCTCTGTCATGTGACGCATAGAATTGAAGCAGACCAATTGCGGTTCTATTCCGGTTTCCCCCGTCCATGTATGGTCCTGACCCTCTTGACGAAACTGAAATTGGAGGCGAGAGAAATCCATTGTAACCGGACCCAACGTAGCAATCCAAGCGACCCCTAAAACCATCTCAGCCCCTTCTAATGGTAACACATAGAAATCGGTTTGTATCTGAGTCCCTTGCACCTGAACCTGCAAGTTTCGAACGCAACCTTCATTAGGAATTTTATCGCTGTTACCGACTAGAACCCGAAAGTGTGGAGTTGCCGTGACAGACAAACCAAGATATTTTGCCGTACGAGATTGAACAAAATTATGAGTGCTACCCCCATCGATTAAAATTTTAACTTCGCGACCACGAATCTTGCCCCGTACACGTAATGTATTTGGTGTAACACACCCGGCGAGAGCGTTAAAAGAGACCAGCGACTGCTCACGCACCTCATCCACCACCACTGCTGGATCGGTGGATACGCCCTCAAGGTCATGGTTTGCATTATAATCCTCATCATCTAAGAGAAACATCTGTGGATCCTTACATTTATGCCCCGGAATAAATTTCTCATCACAGTAATAACATAGGCCTTTCTCGCGTCGCACCTGAGCCTCCGCAGCTGAAATCTAACGCATCGGAGGAAGAGAACGAAACGGTCGTTCAAGAGGAGGCGGTCAACCAGGCAAACTTGATGGCCCAAGAGTAGAAGGTGATGGCGTGGGCAAAAGAGGGGCTAGTTTAGAACCGAAAGAACGAGCAGAACCTTTACGGACATCGCTAGTACGAGCCTCATGGAAACGAGCCAAAGAAATTGCCTCAGCCATTGTGGGAGGACGTTGAGCTAACACCTTATGTTTGAGATCCATCCGTAACCCGGAAATAAAACATTGAGTGAGAAAACCTTCAGAAAGCATCGCAGTAGTACGGAGAGCTAAATCCTCAAATCGCGTCTGGTAATCTTTAACAGAAGAAGTCTGGGTCAGCTTGGTAAGTTGGCCTTCAGGAGATTCAATCTCAGTAAGAGCAAAACGATGACGGATAGCTCCTACCAAATGGTCCTAACCAGCGAGTTGGCATTGACGCTGCATCTAGCGAAACCATTTGCGAGCCGTACCCTCCATACGAAAGGAAGCCATAGTCACCCGATGATGGTCCTCGGTGTTATAGAAATCAAAAAAATCCTGAGCAGAAGCAAGCCATTCCTCCGGATCTGCGCCAGTGAAGATTGGCAGCTCAACCTGTACTGGGCGTGGCGCAAAGGGAAAGGAATCCTCAGCCTCCCGTTGAACCTTGGCCTTTCCACGAATACATGTATTTGATCCTTCTCCAGGCAACATCAAAGACGACGATCCAGTCAGGGAAGACGTAAGAGCCGTCACTGCTTGGGTCAGTTCCTTCAAAGAAGTAACCTGAAATTCAGCGTGGCGTTGAAGATCAGTCAGCCGTTGATCATGACGACTGGCGATATCTTGAAGATTCTTGATTGCATCCGCGTTGTTCACCATTGAGTCAATGAAAGCACCAAACTGTTACGTAACCTTTGGAAAGATTGAAATAGGAAGAAAGATTTGAGAGAAATAGAAGTAGAGATTTCTATTGGAACTTTTTTCATATCTCAGCTGATGCATGCTTCTCTTATTTATAGTTGTTTCATACTCAATAACAAATAAAATCTGTTAGAGTTTTTGGAGGTCTTCTCTCCCTCTCGCTTTTACGCCTTCCATGAAAATCGGTCTCCAAATCCATATTATCTTCCACATCAGCATTCCCTTCGCGCTCACTAGTTTGGTTGTTACGAATCTGTATGGGATTAGTGGACTGATTATCATCCCCATCGATAACAGATTATAGAGAGAGAAAAAATTAGAGGTGAAGACAAAGAAGGTGGTTCTACTTTCAGTTAATGGGTTGGTATGGAAATTAATATACTCGTAGTTTCTAAATTTTGTGTGATTCGGTTACTGTCTGTGACATATATAGATAGTTTTTATTGAAGGATGATATAAAATTTATAAGGAATGCAGGTGAAATACGAGCAAATACAAATATGAGTTAGCCGCGGGTGAAATCATCATTGAAAATTTCAACATTCAATTCTCATCATCTGAACATATGTTTATAAGCTCATGAAATCATCATAAATCTATACTTGAGTAGAAGAGAATAAACTTTCAAGGAGCGCATGTTTATTTGTTGGTTTTGTTGTAAGGATTTGAGGGTTTAAGAAAAGGTAAAAACTATGATGGTTTGAAATTGAAGATAAAAAGGAATGTAAGAGAAAGAGAACTGGAAAATTAAAGTTCTTAAAAGGGAGAGATAAAGAGGAAGGAATGATTGTGAGTTTAAAGAATGAAGAATAAAGACTACAAAAGAATAAAGTGAGGGGTCTAAACCAGAAAGAATAAGATAAAATCCTTCGAGTTATGCTTCATTTTGGGAAAGATGGCAAAAATATAAAATTTTAAATTTTGAGAGTTAAATTAAATATAAAATAAAAATAATTAATTATTTAGGGATTATCTAGGTAATTTATTTATTTTTATTGTGATAAATCATCTTTCCGTTACCCATTAACAGTTTCTAACGTCAGAGTGACCATAAGTTTACAACCCGAAAACATACGTGACTGTATTGGTTGATTTTTAAAATCAATGACTAAATTTATACTAAGGGTAAACAAACATGACTTCCGTTGTAATTAACCCAAAAAATATATATATATATACATGTTATTTAGATTAAATATATATCACAATATTAATACTTGGAAATAAATAAAATAAAATTATAGATGGGAATGTTAAAATCAGAAATACATGGGTTGATTTAAAAAAAACAGAAAGAAAAAGAAAGAAATTGAAATGAAAAAACAAATTTAGGGGACTGAAAAGGAGATTAAACCATGACCGAAAGTCAAATGTCCCAGAAATTGAGGGACTAGCCATGAAATTATCCCCCTGACCAATATGCGGGGATCCTTCCTCGAATCTGGGTCACTACGCAGGTCAATAGGGGACAAAACGACGTAGTTTTGATTTTGTAATAAATACCCAAAATGTAGGCCTAATCGGCCATTCGAAACACCTTTCCCTTTTTTATTTCAACTGAGAAACACGAAGAACTTGGATGCTCTGAGGGAAGGATGAACCTAACTCTCTTGTTCTTCATTTTCCAGAATCCGACGAAGTTTCGTCGCTTTGGCCGTCGCCGTCGGTGGCCGACGACATGAAAAACTTTAAAAAAAAAATTCTTTTTTCGTTTAACGAAACAGATCGAGCAAAAAATAACTTCCTTATTTTAAAACCCCAAAATTGAAACCTTTGAATCTGGGTTTTGAAAACCAAAATCGAAATCGTTTGTCACCCGATTTGAAGACTAAAGAAAATAAGGATGCGAACAGGGTTGTAGGAAGCAAAGCCGGCGACGGAAACCGACTCCTTTTTCGAAAGGTAAAATATTTAACCCTTATTTCTATTCGAAGTAAAAAATAAATGAAATGCTCTAAAATTCTTTGTTTTCATTTCTTTGGAGAAATCTCATCTGCTTACATTGTTGATATTTTGGGGTTTTATACCCGATTACATTGATAATAAAATAGAAAAAGAAATAGAATTTCTTTTTCACAATATTAATACTTGGAAATAAATAAAATAAAATTATAGATGGGAATGTTAAAATCAGAAATACATGGGTTGATTTAAAAAAAACAGAAAGAAAAAGATGGGAATGTTAAAATCAGAAATACATGGGTTGATTTAAAAAAAACAGAAAGAAAAAGAAAGAAATTGAAATGAAAAAACAAATTTAGGGGACTGAAAAGGAGATTAAACCATGACCGAAAGTCAAATGTCCCAGAAATTGAGGGATTAGCCATGAAATTATCCCCCTGACCAATATGCGGGGATCCTTCCTCGAATCTGGGTCACTACGCAGGTCAATAGGGGACAAAACGATGTAGTTTTGATTTTGTAATAAATACCCAAAATCAGAAATACATGGGTTGATTTAAAAAAAACAGAAAGAAAAAGAAAGAAATTGAAATGAAAAAACAAATTTAGGGGACTGAAAAGGAGATTAAACCATGACCGAAAGTCAAATGTCCCAGAAATTGAGGGACTAGCCATGAAATTATCCCCCTGACCAATATGCGGGGATCCTTCCTCGAATCTGGGTCACTACGCAGGTCAATAGGGGACAAAACGACGTAGTTTTGATTTTGTAATAAATACCCAAAATGTAGGCCTAATCGGCCATTCGAAACACCTTTCCCTTTTTTATTTCAACTGAGAAACACGAAGAACTTGGATGCTCTGAGGGAAGGATGAACCTAACTCTCTTGTTCTTCATTTTCCAGAATCCGACGAAGTTTCGTCGCTTTGGCCGTCGCCGTCGGTGGCCGACGACATGAAAAACTTTAAAAAAAATTCTTTTTTCGTTTAACGAAACAGATCGAGCAAAAAATAACTTCCTTATTTTAAAACCCCAAAATTGAAACCTTTGAATCTGGGTTTTGAAAACCAAAATCGAAATCGTTTGTCACCCGATTTGAAGACTAAAGAAAATAAGGATGCGAACAGGGTTGTAGGAAGCAAAGCCGGCAACGGAAACCGACTCCTTTTTCGAAAGGTAAAATATTTAACCCTTATTTCTATTCGAAGTAAAAAATAAATGAAATGCTCTAAAATTCTTTGTTTTCATTTCTTTGGAGAAATCTCATCTGCTTACATTGTTGATATTTTGGGGTTTTATACCCGATTACATTGATAATAAAATAGAAAAAGAAATAGAATTTCTCCTAATTGTTCTTTGATTTTTTGTTTGCATCTTGTCTTGTTGCTGGTATTGTTGGATGTACAAGAGGGGACCATTCTGTCATCCTTCAATTTTGGCCGGATCTGTAGAGGAGATGAGGACACTTGTGTGGCCGTTCGACGTGGCAGAGGTTACCGACGTGGATTCTCGGTGGCACTGATGTGATCTGAGGTGGCGCTGACGTGGTAGATCTGAAGGGTCATAATTCCAGAAGTTTCTGGGATTTTTAGAATACCAAGAGTCACCTAAGGGAGCTCAAAGGTCGGGTTATAACCGGGTCAAATTCGAGTCATGGTTTCGGGTTTGAAGTTTGGGTTACCGACTATTATAATTTTTTTGGGCTTCAGGTTATATTATGATTTGGGTTATGGTTCTAAAATGGGCTAAAGGTTTATGTTTGTAATGGGTTGGTGTAAGGAAATGACAATGTAAATGGGTTAAGATTTGGACTTGTAATAAAATGATTTTTATTTAATATTTATAAAAATTTTAAAATTTTTAATATATGATTTATTTATTATAAATATATGGTTTAGGGATATGGATTTCAGTTTAGGTTTTCGGTTTAGGGATTTGATTTAAGGTTTAAATGAACCCTAACAAAAATAGTTATTGCACAAACCATAAAACATTCAAATCCAAAAATTAAAATATTGATAATCTGTTTAAAACGTTTACATAAAGAGCTCCAAATAGTTTAAAATAATAAAAACATTTACTTGCTTGAAAAAATCTCAAAATAAAAGTTCCTACATTATAATAGAGTCTACGAATATATAGTTCAATAAATCTAGGTGATGTTTTCAAAATAAATAATATGCTCAAACCTACACTTATAGTGTTCCTCCAAAGCACGTGTCATCCTATAAACATGCAAACTAAAGTATCAATTTCAAATGTCGAGTTAATAAAATTTTGTGGGTACACTACTACTCTATTATGCCTTATGCAAGTCATAGATAAAAGCATGTATCGAAAAATGATAATGGGATATAAAGATCAACAAAACATCCAATACAAACCTGGAGTGAACCCCGAAGATACAAAACATCATGATGCAATCACTCAGAGGGTAACTCGAGGATACAAAGCATCAGGACTCTACACCTCATTTTTAGAATTACCTCTCAAGTATTTTCGATCGAGGCCTAGAGATACAAAGCATCAAGAATCTTTCATTTAGTTTTTACCATTATGTTGTAACTCGTTACTAGGGTATCCAAATCCTATCAAACAAGTGTCCCCATGACATGCAGCAACATCATATAAACAATATGACCCTATGATTTCTATATCATCCACACTCAAGAAAATTTAACAATTTCCTTATATTATTATGGTTGAATAAGAGGTTGATTCTTAATTTCTCAAAACTGAGAATACTAAATTAAGAAAATGCCTAATAAACAATGATACCCTATCTTATGTACTAATAAAAATTGATATGCTATCTTATATACTAATTGCTAGAATACTAAATTAAGTATCGATATAGGTTGATCCATATCGGTATAGAAATTATTCTGTAGAAACCTTAGGGGATAGAAGGCACCAATATGCCCTCGTGCATATAGGTACCAATTTTGGTTATTGCAACCCCAATAACCCAAGGGAATTGAGGAGGTACTGATATGAGACAACTCGTACTAGTATACCTTTAAATCTTGTACTGATACTCGTTGTAGCCTGTATAGATACACTACTCATAAAACTAGGTGTTCATCATCAATTACATAAAGTATTAGTATGAGTTCATCCTATACCAATATTCGAGCCTAACACATCGAGTCTACAACTCGAAAATCATACCAATGTTTCCTAAATAACCCTTAAACATTTCCAAATGAATCCTACATATTATGAGAGTAATTTTAGATGGTTCCCTACAAGTTTTACATATTTTTAACAACAAATCTATATTTTACCTCTATTAGGATTGAACAACCAAAAACACCAAAATCATTGAATAGCATACAATGCATTATCTTTGTAATGTCCATGAAAACAAGGTATTAGAGGAGTACTAACTTCACTCTTATAGTTGATAGTGATGCTCTCTTAGCCTAAACCTCAAGCTTTATTTCTATGGAGGAAGGAAAGGATACTCCTATAGCAGTGCAAGCTTCCACCTTTTACTTGATATTCTATTAAGGAAAGGATAAAGAACCCAGAAAAGAAAAAGGTATCATTCTCCTTATTTCTATGGAGGACGTTCTCATCATCAAGGTGAACACCAATATTTTTATTGGTGAAGATCGGATTGAGTTAATCGACATCGGTACCGAGAGCGGCAATGATTCCTTAACCAGATTCAGCATATTTACAGAATCAATGGAAACAACTAACAATCAGAGAAGATCGCAAAAGATGAGGGAAGCTACGTATAAAAGATGAAGTGGATCGATTTCTGACCCTCTAATATGAGAGAAGAATCGAGATAATTCAAAAGATATGTGATGAGTTATTTACAATATAAGCCAAAGCAAGATTATTGGACCAGTTCCATACTCATGGTTGATAAAGCCCAGATTATGGAGCAGAATGGTCAAGGCTATTACGCTCATTGGGCAGTTGCAACAAAAAACGTTACAAATAACTGACCCCTCTGTATTATTCATATAATAACCAGGATTGCCCTGGATTGAACACTTTAGTTGTACTTAATGTTGGTAGCAAGGATACAAATATAGCTACAAGTACATATACTTAATTTCCAGAAATCCTCAGACCTTACTAGTGACAAAATCCTTGTCAGTAGCTTCCCAGATGGTGGTGCCGTCACATGCACATATCTTCTTGTAGTTTTCCCCAACCCCAGCACTTCGAGCTATCACTGCCGCGGTCAGACCTAGATCCGATCTATCTTCAGTCTCATACACAGCTATGGACCGCCCAATGAGATCAGCAACTCTGAGCTGCTGTTTGACACCAGTGTAAAAAGCCTCACCATTCTCATCCACATCTAGTGTTCCCAGGTCGCCAATGGGCTGTAAAACGAAGACAAGAATAAGGAGTGAAAAGCAAACATGATGGTATGAAAGAATGGATATCGAGATGCTGGCTTATAATTAAACAAATATGAAACGAAAGAGAAAGCATTCCATGTATAATGGAAAATCCTTCAAGAGAAAATACAATTTGAAAGGGTCCAATCAAGATGTTCATATGCACATACATAAAAGTTGAGAGAAAGCTATACGGATTGGTTAAATATGAGTACCAACTCCTTTACGGCAAAGAATAATCCTCCACAACTTTGTCTATTATATTCGGTTTCTCAATAAGTCTGCAGGATAATATAAGAACACTTGGGTTTTTTAAACATATTTTCAGTTACAGAAATTAAAAAATTATGGAAGTAACAAATTTGCTACATAGTAGTAAATCATTTGGATATAATTTTAAGGCAGCAGTGCACCATGACCTTCTTTTATTTGGCCGGATCAGATTGCACAGAGAGGTCCATCAACCAGCATGTGACATCTTCAATGAAGGTAAGTGGTATTTCGAATATCATACTGCACTTTATAGTTACTACATGCACATTATAGTTACCAAAAGAAATTACATCGACGCACATAGAGGGAATATGAAAGTGATATGTATAAACAACACATGAAAAGGGAGAGTATAACTTATCCAAAAAGAGTGGGGAGCCTCTGAGGTCACATGATGGTTTAGGTAAGAAACAGGAATATAAAATCCAGGATTGTAGAAAGTTGGGAAAAAACCTCTTGAGCAATTCCTCCATTTGGTAGATTAAACACTTTCCCTGTACTTGCAGCACCTTTGGTTAGATCACCAGATTCATTAATTGACCAACCATGTTTTCCTGGTGACAAACCACTAAAATTGGCTTCAATCCTAGCAAGTTCCATACTCACTTGAGCCAATCGAACTACACCAAAAATATCTGGGCCTTTGAACTCAGCAACAGCTGCAGAAACTAAAAAGTCTGCAAGAGGCAAGTGGAATAATTTAAGAAATTGTGGTTTTATCAACCGAAAAGAGGTGGAGAATTTATTCCATGGCATGAATAGCATGCTCAGAAATGTGCTTCAAAGAAGCCTCTTTAAAATATTTAAGTAAATACTAATTCCTTATTATTTATTAATTGAAAGCTCTAACAGAACGGATTGCCAAAGAATAGATAAGAGGCAGCTTTTGGTCAATTTATTCACAAATTGTACAATTTTTTTTAGTCCTACAAATAACTATAGCAATTAACAGAACATTTCTAAATTTCAGGGAGCTCATCAAGAAGCTAAAACTGAGCATAAATTTCATTATTTTTTATCTTATCTCAAGCATCCTTTTGTGGAATAATATATTAAACCAATGAACAAACCGCTATATAAATTATGAAATTCCAATGAAAACTACAACTTCCCTTTCTGTCTGCTACCAGCATGCATAAATATGGGCAAGCAACAAATATATAAGTTAATATACCGAACATAAAAACATGTTAGATTCAAAAAACCTTCAGGCACGCCTTGACCAATTAATCTAGCCTTTCGACCAATCTGCTCGAATGCTTCAGTCATGGTTTTCACAGGAGAAGAACCAAGTATTCTCACCACTTGATTAGTCAAGTCCACTTCCACACTCTTGACTCCTTTGTATTTATGAACAAAAATAAACCCCAAATAAGAGAACATTCAAAGAGTACCCCTAAAAAGTCTAAAAAGATAAATCATGCGCAAAATTATAACTGTTGCCATACCATCAATTGTTTGTATCTTATTTTTAACCGCATTAACACAACCGTCACACTTCATATCCACCATATACTCAGTCTGATACCAAAATAAAAGACCCAAAATTTTTAGCATATCAACAAACTATAAGGATTAATCAATAATAAGAATCCAATTCATGTAAAAGCAAATGGGGGAAACTCAATTTATAGAAGAATAAGCTTTGCAATTGAATTAGAATAATAAAAAAATTAACTTACAAGAAGGTCAGGCAAGAACCCGCTTTCCTGCAAATTCAGGTTGGGAAGTATCAAACATAGTTAAAGATAATAGATTTGATGTGAAAATAAATGGACAGTGTTCAAAATTGGAAATTCGATAGCAAACCTGAGATGGGTCGTGATAAGATGATGGAGAATCCATGTTAAGAGCAGTGGAAGTGGTGGTGAAGTTCATTGTAAGGCGTAAGCGATTGGGTGGTGAAGAGAGGAAAGGGAGGCTTTTGGTATTGGGGAAACGAGAAGATTTTCTATAGGCGGAGGAGGAGGAAGAAGAAGAGAAAGAGAGAGGAGCAGGCGGATCAGAGGCGGCGGCTATGACAGTGGCTGGCGTGAGCGACCTCAAAAATGACATTGCTTTCGTATGGTTGTTCTTTTACTGAGAAGAACCAGATGGTTAGGTGAAGGTGCGTTTATTCTAAAATGATTTTTTCGACAATAATATATTATTAAACTATTTTTGTTTTATATTTTAATCATCTATTTTTTATAATATATATAATTTTGTTTTGTTAAAATTTAACATGATATTGATGTGTATTTTAAATAATATTGTTTACGTCATCTTCTCTTTATCTTCAGTCCATGTGTTATTTTAGGGTAAAAATGTCATTAATTGTTAAATTATTTTTATTTTTATTTTTATTAAAATTGTCATAAACATTATAAAAATAAAAACGTTCAAAAGAACGAAGGTCAGTTAATTATCATATTTTCACCCAGAAATTATATTTAACTTAATCGATTAATTATCTAATATAATTTTAATTTAACATATATGCCAACCAAGTAAATGTTAATATAGATTTTAATTGGGTCATGTAGAAGTCAACTAATTAAATGTTATTTAAAATTAAAATAATTTTAAATTTAAATAGTTATTTTTAAATAATTTATAATTTATATTACATTTTAGATATATATTAAAAAATAACTTTTAGAATTTTTTTAATATTATAAAAGTTATTTTTAAAATAATTTAATTAATTTTTATTCATAATTATAATTTGACTTTCAATTTTAATGTAGTTAAGTTTTTAACTGTTAATGACAAAAAAAAACAAACTAATATTAGTGATGATTTGATCTTAAAAATAAAATTTAGTGATTAAAATAAAAAATGAGAATAATTTAATGATTGATAATGTTGTTTAGCTTTTCTTTCTAAAAATTAATTTTGGATGAGTCTACCACATGCGTCGAACATAACTGAACACTATTAATGATGAACACTGCTAAATACTATTAAATTAATTAATAAAAATTAAAAATTTCAAGGACTAAACATATAATTTTAAATTATTTAAAATAATTTTTAACAAATTATATATATTATATTTTATTTTCTAAAATAATTTATTTAAGTTATTTTTAATTTAAAAATAAAAATTATTAAATTTAAACCCTAAAACCCTAAACTCAACTAAAAATACAAAACATTAAATCCTAAAATCTAAAACCCTAAATCATAAACTCTAAACTTTAAAACAATAAAACCATAAAATACTAAACAACAAAAAATAACCATAACCTAAACCCTAAATAGAAAATTTGAAACTCTAAAAAATATAAACCTTAAACTTGAAACCCAAAATTAGTTTAAGATTTAGATATAAGGGGTTTTGGATATTTTAGGGTTTAAGATTTAGGATTTAAATTTAGTGTTTATGGTTTAATATTTTTTGGGTTTTTGATTTTAAGTTTTAGATTTAGGATTTTGAGATTTTATATTTTAGGGTTTAGACTTTAATGTTTAGTGATTTAGATACATGGGTTTTGGTTATGTTAGGGTTTAAGATTTTAGGGTTTAAATTTAGTGCTTAGGGTTTAATGTTTTTAGGGGTTTTGATTTTAGGTTTTAGATTTAGGGTTTTAAGATTTTATATTTTAGGGTTTAGAGTTTAATGTTTAGTGATTCAAGTTTTGGATTTTGGTTTTAGGGTTTAGAGTTTAGGATTTTTTATTTTTAAAATTAATTTAAATTATTATTTTATTTAATTATTTAAAAAATAAAATAATATATAAAGTAATTTAATAAAAATTATTTTAAATAATTTATAATTATATGTTGAGTCCTTAAAATTTTTAATCTTTATTAATTAGTTTAATAATGTTCAGCGGTGTTCATCATTAACAATGTTCAACGGTGTTCGACGCCCGTTGTAGAATTTTCCTTTAAATAATTAATGAAACAAGTTATAAAATAAGTGAATGACCTAAATTCGTATATGAAAAATGTTTTAAAAGATTTTTTTTTGATAAAATAGTATATTTAATTTATGATTGGTCATATAATTGTGGTTATATAAATAGGTTTTTATTCAATATCATTAACAAAAGATATAAAAGGAATTAATTGAATTAACTCAATTTTTGATAAACAAGTAATCAATGAAACTATATATTACATTTTTTTTTTTTGCAAAAGGTATAAAATTTGTAGAGAAAATGATATCTCGTTTAATCGTTTATTGTATTTATTTTATGTATTAATCTTTTTATTAATTTAATTATTTATTTATCTATACTTTTATGCAATTTATCATATATATTCGTACTAATATATATATATATATTATGTTTATATTTTATCGGTATACATATTTATTTATCATATATATTCGTATTAAGCATGGAAAAGATATTTTAATTAGCAAAAAGGCTAACCGCGAATAGCTTCCAACCCTTCATATTTCTTCAACTTTTTCTAAAGACTAAAAAAGTGCAATCATTGTCATCTTACTCCCCCAAGCTCAAGAGAGCATCTCACTTCTCACTTCGTGTAATCCCTTCTACTTGGTTTAAATAAAATCTAATTTAAACGAGTTTTATAGGAAATATCGATATAAATTTCAAAAGATTTACACCGATAAATGATCTTTTTTTTCTTTTTATCTTATCTAGATGTTTTAATTAATTAAGTGTTCATGTTCATTTTCAACGAAAATGGATAAGTGACGAGTCGTAACTAAACCTAATATGCGAAAAAAATCAAATTGTAATTTTATAAACTCTGAGTCCAATTTTGTCAAATTAAAATTATCATATTGAAATTAAGTTTATTACATGCTTGCTGATAAAATTTTAACTCAAAATAACATTCATAGCTCATAAAATTACATATACAAACATTAGAGATTAAAATGTAAGAAAACATAACTTCATTTCAGGCTATGAACTAACTTACTTGCCACTCGTACCAATACAACCTTCAGCCATATCAATACGTCTACGTGGTAGGGAACCCGTACGTTACTCATTAAAGACTTTATCAATACAAGAGTTTTACGAGAAAAAGTAGATTTTCAGTCCTAAGTGCTCATATCAATACACCTCCGCATACCGATACGCATGCAAAAAATCAAAGGGTTGTATCGATGCGCGAAGCAAATGTATGTATATATCTGCTTTATCCAAACAACCTATACCGGTACCGACCCTTTGGTACCGGTATCCTTGAATTGATCGCAGAAATAACAATAGCCAAAACACATTCTCATGCCTCTAACTCAGTCACTAACAACTCTATATACCATTCTAACATAATTAGGCTACTTAACCGCAACTTAAAAGATACATAAAACTCATACTTTTAAATGTTTATAAGTCATGTTTCAAGTTCACAAAAGTTCAAAGTAACACTTACAAACTAAAGACGTTAATGCAAAACTCCAACTACATATGCATTCCCATTGCTCATTAACTACTACTAGTTTATAAGCAAAAGCATACTTGAGCAACCTCCTTGGTGTGCTAGATACACCTTGCTTCCCTTGTTTTTCGAAACCTTTATTTTTATGCATTGTAAGATTAAATTGAGCATAAACATAAAGCTTAATGAAGAAAACTCCCTAAAACAAAACCCTTACAAATGCAATTTATAAATCAAGTTCAAAGTCATATGAAAACATGTCATACTCAATGCAACATTGTCATCATGGTCCTTTCAAATTCAAAATATTAATTCATAGCAATTGTCTTCAATCTCATGCATTATCATACATCAAAGCTCATGCATCTTAAACTAGCAATGCTCAATAGAAAACTCATGTGCATAAACCTTGTGCAAAATATATCATATTCTTATGGATAATTCATTATGCATAACCATTATAAACCAAGGCATTTACAATATTTTAAACATCATATATTGGCATTTGTGATTCTGTTTAGTTTCAACCCTAAACGTTTAGATATACGAGCACTTAATGACTTACCCCAATCAAGTAGTATGGTGCATTCACCTTCAAGTATATTTTTCTCACTTTGGTGTATGGGTTGGCTCATCCCATCGCCCGGATGTGATAGGTTCACCTTTACCACACACCATTAGGTTCACCCCTAATGTCACACTCAAAAAATTTATCTCACATATGAATTTTGTATAGTTTATAGTGTACCCTATACCATAGTGATCGATCAACATATCCACATTTGTTTAACCATTAAATAGCTAATATAAACCTCAAAACGGTGCTTTTAAATTCAGGTTAAATGCAACAAAACTAAAATGCATCCCAATTAACATGCATCTAATGTGCTTTATTTTTACAAAGTTAAAAGCATATCATGTTCTCATTCAAAGTAAAAGCATTAGGAGCATCAAAAGCATTATAAATCAACCTTAAATATGCATAAATCATATGAAAAATCTAAAAACCAAGAACATGAAAATTTTATAGAATTTATGGGAGATCAGAGTGTTAAGGGAGTAAAACCACTTTTACTTAATTTAGAGTGTATGGAGGTTTTTCACATCGTTCCTATACTCAAACCTTTATTTTAAAGCATTAGAATATTGTCAATACGACAACCCACTCATCACAAGTGATACATGCATGAGAGGCTAAAGCAATACATATTAGACAAGAACATGAACATGTTTGTGATGATTGGAAAGTCATCAAAATGCAAAGAAGATATATGATTTGAATTAAAGGATTTCAATTGCCAAAAATTTGATCTTACTCTTCCGTTGATGGTGTGAATAAATTCAACTTTATAATTCTAGGTCTTGCCTCCTTAGTATTGTAGCTCGACCAAATCTATTGAACTTAGATCTTTCCTCTTCATCATTGTTATAGTAGGATCAATCCTACAAAATTTAGACCACGTCTGTAACACCTTGAAAATGCCTTAAAAATAAAACATCGAAAAAGTGTGGCTGTAAGGTGTTAAATCTGCAACCTCACGCTTGTTAGCTAGTCACCCAATCGTTGAGCTAAGTAGCTCTTGGTTCTTGTTTTCCCCAACCTTGGTTTTAACCAATATAAATGTTAATAGGAATAAAATAATAATATATTCGAATATTAAACCTCCATATCATATTGGAAACCCAAAAAAAATCAGATCTGGAACCTTCTCCTTAATCGAACCACAACCCTTCATCTCCCTAACACCCCCGACCATCGTCGATCTCTGTCATCGACTGTCCGTGGGTGTCACCGCCGGCACCACCAGAACCACCATCGTCTCCTGACCAAAACCCACCCATTCACGCGCACCACTGTCGCCGGAGCAGTCGCGAATCAGAGGTGGAAGCTTTGTCAGTTTTAGGGTTAAACCCTTTTGGTTTTTCGTTCGTTTCGGCCACCACCGACGTCGTACGGGCGCGTCGCTAGTCCCGTTGTGCCCACCATGGAAGACCGACCAAAACCCCTTTGGTTTTGGCTCCGTTGGTCTCCAGGGAGGCCCTCGTTAGAGAAAAGCACAAATCGACGAGTTTGGTAAGATTTCTTACCTTTTGTTTCTGTTTTGGTGCTTGGTTGGTTTAAAATCTGATTTTCGGTTGAATCGGAGGTGTTTTCTGAGTCTTTAGTGGTGTTTCCGACCGATTTAGGGCCGCGAGTGGCCTTCACGCGCCGCTAGGGTGATTTTCGCAACCTTGGATGGTGGCTGGGAGCCGTCGGTCCAAACTGGTCCCGAACTAGTCTTGAACCGGTCCAACCGAGTTGAACCGAACTGGTTCAACCCGAGCCAAACTGAATCAGTTCAACACGAGTCAACCAAATTAGTCAACCATTAACCGATCCGACCTGTTGACTAATGACATCAGCATGACATCAATGTCGACTTCTGACGTGGCTACTGACGTCAGCGTTGACTTTGTTGACGTCAACATTGACTTTGACCAAAAAGTCATTTTTTTTAAAAAAAAAAAAACTATTTTATGTTTTTCGATATCCTTAGTCCATCCGTGAAGGTCCTTTCTCAAAATTCAAACCGAAAGCCTCCAATTTGGACTTTAAAGTCTCGAGTCAAGTTTTTTTCTAAGTTCAGTCCAATGTTTAAAATTAAGGTCTAATGCCGATACCTGTTTATTTATAGGATCTTATAGTCCTCCCGATCGTGTACCAGCCCAGCTCCTCCCATTTTGACCGATCCCAAGATCCGATCATGACTCATATGTATTTTAAAACCCAGTGAATAAACAATTCAGTATTTAAATTCTTATATTAAAATAAATTTTATCTTGTATCTTTAGGGTCCAATACTATAGCAAAGCGAGGCTCGAACGCCCAGTAGACCGCCTGTTTATTTCTGCCCATTTTGAGGTGTATTCCTTGTGTGCTATATGACTGTATACTATTGTTTTCCCCTTTTAAACGAACCTAGCATGTGCACATGACTGTTTTCCTGGATTTACATAGATATTATGTTCTGAACCTTAAGCATGATCATATTATTTTGTGAAAAATGGTGTTTACAGGACACCTTATTTTGATAGCACTTTTATATGTTTTGAATGATATCCATATTGATCTTTTATCAATACAGGTTTTCTTGATTATATTTTGAATCTGAATTACGTTTGAATATCGAACTATTATTTTTACAGGTCATTTTGATTTTACTTGGAACTTGTATTATATTTATTTGAAGAAAAAAAATGTGACTACTCTAAGTCGGGCTTTCCGCATAGGCCGGTCTAGGGTGGTTACATTTGGTTGGTTCAGAGCTTTGGTTTTATGACTCTCGGACCGTGATGGGTCCTAAACAAAATGTTTTCTGTTAAACTATTATGAATTAATATTTGTAAGGTCATGTCACCTATTTTTCGTATTGTGTATGATGCTCCAATTCCAATTCTAATCTCATAAATCTTATCCTTGTAGATTTCGTGAGTCACATGAGTGCTCGTAGAGCTCGTCGATCCAGTCGAGGGCGGGGTCGAACGACCAGTTTTATAGATCCTGTAGAGGAACCTGTTAGTGATCCTCCACCTATCATTCCTTCGAACCCTCATATTCCTGCTAATACCACTGTACCGTCCGACCCACAGCCTACTGTGGGAATATATGTGTCTACCTCGGTCAGAGGGGCACCAGCACCGAGCCTGCTGCAACATTGTTAGATGAGACCTTAGTATACAGTTCCTTCAGTTGATATAGAGAGCTGTTAAAGCTTTGGGTGCTATGTCAGATACTCCTATCTCTTAGATCTTGATCACTAATGGAGTGAGAACCTTTTCTGGATCCCTGAATGGTGCACCTTCAGATGTTGAGACCTGGTTGTATGATACTGAGAGGAGTATGGATCAGTTGGGTTTAGAGCCAACTAAGAGATATTTAGGAGTAGTGTCTATGCTTGATGGTAATGCCCACATCTGGTGGGAGTCTGTGGTGAGTAGTGTATCCCCGACAGGCTGACCTGGGACTTTTTCAAGAAACTATTCAAGAATCGTTTCCTGGGTGATCGATATATGAGAGAGAGGCGTTAGGCCTTTAAAGACTTAGTACAGGGTACTATGACAGTGGCCGAGTATGAGCTTCAATTTTTGGATCTGATGAGGTATGGTACTTGGTTATTAGCCACTGATAAAGATAAGTGCGATAAGTTTCTAGAGGGTCTCTACATTTTTATCCGAGACCAAGTAGCCACGCATCATGATGTGATATTTTAGGATCTAGTGAATCGTGCTAAGACTGCTAAGGACCGAGATCAAGACCAAGACCGGAGCAAAGATAAAGACCGCAGGAAGGGTCATGGTCGACCTAGGGGACACGTCAGCCATGATGAGTCTTATAGTCGCCCTGATAAGAGGGCTCATTCTGCACCGAGTTAGAGAGGTGGTTCTTATCATCGACCCGTGACACCGTAAGACTACTATTAGCCGGTGTGGTTCTTCTTGGTTCTCATCTGTACTAGCGTGTGACTATTGTGGCAACCTACATAGGGGCGAGTGTAGGAAGAAGGTTGGAGCTTGTTTTCGATGTGGTTCTTCCATGCATTTTCTGAGAGACTGCCCTTATCCACCTTTTGCCATTCGAACATCGACTCAGACCCTTGTGCACTCTCAGACTCCGTCCAGATCATAGACATCCGTTTAGACATCCGCTTCAGGATGTTTTCAGAGTAGAGCTTCTGGGTCTACTATTAGATGCTATACTAAGGTTCGAGGCCACCAGAGTGGTGGGCCATCTATTTTTAAGGCTCGTCAGCTAGAACTTGTATATGCCACCAGACGTCGGGATGACCGAGACGAGCCAGATGTTATCACAAGTACTTTTACCATCTTTTCTGTTCCGTACTTTGCTTTGCTTGATAATGGCTCCACCTACTCTTATATATCCAAGTGAGAATATGGAGACCTTTGGATCTTAGTGAAGGAAACCGAGAGTGTTGTTACTGTTATGAGTCCTGTAGGGCAATCTTTATCTCTAAATAAGGTGTTTAGGAGATGTCCCCTTGTCGTGGAAGGGTAAGTGTTTCTGGAGGATCTTATAGAACTTCTTTTAGAGGAGTTCGATCTAATTTTGGGAATGGACTGGTTAACCGAACATCGTGTTAGTCTAGACTGTAAGGCCAAAAGGGCCACTTTAAAGACTCTGGATGGACGTTCTGTAATTTTGGTTGGTGAACAACGAGGTTATCTGTCCAATGTGGTATCAATTTTTTCTCCCAATAGGATGATCCAAAAGGGATATGGGACCTTTATTGCCTATTTCCTTAACACAAAAGGGACCCTATCCAAGATCGAATAAATTCGCACAGTTAGCGAGTTTCCTGATATTTTTCAAGAGGAGTTACCTGGTTTTCCTTCAGACAAAGAGTTTGAGTTTGAGATTGAGACTTATCCTGGGTCAGCACTAGTTTCTATGGCCCCATACCTTATGACCCCGAAAGAGCTAAAGGAGTTAAAGGTTCAATTATAGGAACTTCTTGACAGAGGGTTCATCCGACCTAACTCTTTGCCTTGGGGAGCTCCAATTCTCTTTGTTAAAAAGAAGGATGGTTCCCTTCGGTTGTGCATCGACTACCGAAAGCTGAATAAGCTAACCGTGAAAAACAAATTTCCTTTACCTAGGGTTGATGACCTATTTGATCAGTTTCGGGGAGATAACATTTTCTCGAAGATTGATCTTCGATCCGGGTATTACCAGTTAAAGATTAAGGAATCCGATGTTTCTAAGACTGCTATCCGCACCAGGTATCCTAGTGATGCCTTTCGAGTTGACTAATGTCCCTACAACTTTTATGGATTTGATGAACCGTATCTTCTGACCCTACCAAGACTAGTTTGTTATGGTATTTATTGATGATATTTTGGTTTACTCTCGCTCTGAGGATGAGCATGTGGGGTATTTGAGAGTTGTGTTGCAGACCATTAGGGAGCATCGGTTTTATGCCAAGCTAAGTAAGTGTGAATTTTGGCTTAGTGAGGTGACTTTTCTAGGGCATGCTGTTTCAGCTAAAGGTATCCAGGTGGACCCGAGTAAAATTGATGCAATCACCAGTTGGAAGCCTCCTAGGAACGTGTCTGAGATCCACAGTTTTCTGGGCTTAGCTGGGTATTATCGATGCTTTTGTCAAGTGCTTTTCCATCATTACCACCCCTTTGACGAAGCTTTTGAGTAAAGATGTTCCGTTTGTATGGACTGAGGACCAGCAGTCTAGTTTTGACCAGTTGAAAAACAACTTTGACTCAAGCTTCGATTTTGACACAACCTGAGTCGAGAAAGGATTTTACAGTTTATAGTGATGCTTCACATTCTGGACTTGGTTGTGTTTTGATGCAGGATGGTAAGGTGACCGCTTATGCGTCAAGCCAGTTGAGACCACATGAGTATAATTATCCCACCCATGATCTTGAGCATGTAGCAGTAGTTTTTGCTCTAAAAATCTAGAGACACTATCTCTACAGAGAGAAGTGTTATATCTTTACCGATCATAAGAGCCTGAAGTACCTCCTACCCAAAAGGAGCTTAATCTGAAATAGCTTCATTGTTTGCAGCTTCTTAAGGACTATGACTGTGAAATTGAGTATCATCCGGGAAAAGCCAACGTTGTGGTAGATGCCTTGAGTTGAAAGACCATATCAGACCTGAGATCTCTGATTGCCAGGATGAGTATATATGATGATGGTAGCCTAATGGCTGAGTTACAGGTTAAACCGACCTTGGTTGAGCTAATTAAGGCCAAGCATAGTCTAGATGACTCTTTGCTTCCTGTTATGAAACAAGTTGAAAAAGGATCCACTTCTATTTATTCTTTTGATCATGATGGAGTTCTTTGATTTAATGGTCGATACTGTGTACCCAACGATACCGAGTTGAGACAGACTTTGAAGGAGAGATAAGATGTATCAGAATTTGAAGGAGAGATACCGTTGAGTAGGCATGAAAAAGGACATCTCAGACTATGTATCCAAATTTTTGACTTGTCAGCAGGTGAAAGCAGAACATCAACATCCTTCTGGTCTTTTATAGCCTATCAGGATTCCCGAATGGAAATGGGAACGAATCACGATGGACTTTGTTACCGGTTTGCCTTTAACCCCGTATAGAAAAGATTCTTTCTAGGTTTTTGTGGATAGACTCACAAAGTCAGCTCACTTTATTCTTGTTCGGATCATTTATTCTTTGGAGAAGCTGGCTAAACTGTATATTTCTGAGATTGTCAGACTGCATGGGGTGCCTATTTCTATCATTTCCGAATGAGATCCGAGGTTTACTTCCCATTTCTGGACAACTTTATATTCCGCTTTGGGTACTCGTCTAAATTTCATTATATCTTTTCATCCTCAGATAGATGGTTAATTTCAGAGAATGATACAAATCTTGGAGGATATGTTACGGGGTTGTGTGCTAGATTTTTGAGGCAGTTGGGAAGATTTCTTGCCCTTAGCAGAGTTTGCATATAATAATAGTTACCAGGCTAGCATTCGTATGGCACCGTATGAGGCTTTGTATGATTGTAAGTGTCGTACTCCTATTTGTTGGACTGAGTTTTATGATCGAAAAACTCTGGGTCCCAAGTTAATTCAGGAAACTGAAGAGACTGACAGATTGATCTGATATCGCCTGAAGGAAGCTTTTGATAGATAGAAATATTATGCTGATCGGAGGAGAAAAGATATCAAGTTTGAGGTTGGTGATCAGGTTTTCTTGAAAGTCTCTCCATGGAAGAAAGTTCTAAGATTTGGGGGTAAGGGCAAGTTGAGCCCAAGATATATCGGACTATACCGTATCCTGAAAAGAGTTGGGCCTTTTGCATACCAGCTTGAGTTACCTCCTCAGCTTAGTCGTATTCATGATGTAATTCATGTATCTATGTTGAGACAATACCATCCGGACCCGAGTCATATTATTCAGGTTCAGGATGTTGAACTACGACCAGACTTATCCTATGAGGAGGAGCCTGTTCAGATCCTAGAGTTTGAAGAGAGAGTTTTAAGGAGACGTATCCCCATGGTTAAAGTTCAATAGAGAAATCGTAGCCCTTATGAGGCCACCTGGGAGATCAAGAAATCTATGAGGGAGCAGTTCCCACATTTGTTCAGTTTAGGTAAATTTCGAGGATGAAATTTCTTTTAAGGGGGAGAGTTGTAACACCTTGAAAATGTCTTAAAAATAAAACATCGAAAAAGTGTGGTTGTGCGGTGTTAAACCTGGAACCTCACGCTTGTTGGCTGGTCACCCAACCGTTGACTAAATAGCTCTTTGATCTTGTTTTCCCCAACCTTGCTTTAAACCAATATAAATATTAATAGGAATAAAATAATAATATATTCGAATATTAAACCTTCATACCATATTGGAAACCCCAAAAAATATCAGATCTAGAACATTCTCCTTATTCGAGCAACAACTCTTCATTTCCCTAACACCCTCGACCATCTCCTATCTCCGTCACCGTCCGTCCGTGGGTGTCACCACAGGCACAACCAGAACCACCATCGTCTCCCGACCAAAACCCACCCATTCCAGCGTACCACCGTCACCGGAGCAGTCGTGAATTTTAGGGTTAAACCCTTTTGATTTTTCGTTCGTTCCGGCCACCACCGGCGTCGTACGGGCGCGTCGCTAGTCCCGTTGTGCTCACCGTGGAAGACCAACCAAAACCGCTCTGGTTTTTTCTCCGTTGGTCGCCGAGGAGGCCCTCGTTAGAGACAAGCACAAATCGATGAGTTTGGTAAGATTTCTAGCCTTTTGTTTCTCTTTTGGTGCTTGGTTGGTTTAAAATCTGATTTTCGGTTGAATAGGAGGTGTTTTCCGAGTCTTTAATGGTGTTTCCGACCGATTTAGGGCCACGCGTGGCCTCCACGTGCCGCCGGGGAGATTTTCGGTAGCCCTGGATGGTGGCCGAGAGAGGGCCGATCCAAATCGGTCTTGAACCTGTCCAACCCGAGTCAAACCGAATCAGTCCAACTCGAGCTGAACCAAACCGGTTCAACCCGAGTCAACCGAACCGATAAACCATTAACCGACCCGACCCGTTGACCAGACCCGACCCATTGACCGACCCAACCTGTTAACCCGACTCGTTGACCTGACCTGACCCGACCCATTGACCTAGCCTGTTGACCAATGACGTCAACATGACGTCAGTGTTGACTACCGACGTGACTGTTGACGTCAGTATAATGTCAGTGTTAACTTTGCTGATGTCAGCGTTTACTTTGACCAAAAAGTTAAAATTTTCAAAAACCACTATTTTATGTTTTTCGATGTCCTGATTTCATCCATGAAGTCCGTTTCTCAATATTCAAACCCAAAACCCTCAAATTTGGACTTTAAAGTCTTGAGTCAAGTTTTTCTTCTAGGTTAAGTCTAGTGTTTGAAATTAAGGTCTATTACCAATACCTGTTTATTTGTAAGATCTCATAGTCCTCCCGATCGTGTACCAGCCTAGCCCAGCTCCTCCCGTTTCGACCGATCCCGAGATTCGACCGTGACTCGTATGTATTTTAAAACCTAGTGAATAAACAATCTACTATTTAAATTCCTGTACTAAAATAAATTTTATCTTGTATCTTTAGGGTTCAATTGTAACACCCCAAATTTGGGCCTAGAAGTTTAGAGGTCTAGTGGATCGGTTTTGTTGGTTTAGTCTAGTTCGGGATTAAATATTTAAAAATTGAATTTTAATCAAAATAAATTATGGAAAAATATCCTAAAATCCTTATTTAATACATATTTGACTTAGGTCAACTCAATTTTGAAAATTGACCCTTGAATCCCTAGAATTTTGAAACTAGTGACTATTTTGTAAGAAATGAAAACTTAAGGAAAATTTTATAAACCAAGCCAAAACTTTGAATCTTTAAGGGGTTTTGATCCAATTATAATCCTAGCTGGTCTAGGCTTTCCAAATTTTAATTAATTAAACCCAAAACCTATTTTAAATTAAATAACTTAATTAAACCTAATTTTAAACTCTTAAAACCCTTTTTAATTAACCTAAACATCACATATTTTTCTAATTTTCGTTTTCCCTCTTTGGAGGCAGCCGTTGATCAAGTTTTCAAGGTAAAAACTCATTCTTTTTCAATTAAATTCGTTTCTAATAATTATAATAACTTTTCTTCTTTAAATTTTCTTGTTTTCTTATCGTTTTCTCGTTTTAAAACCCGGAAAGCTATTGGATCAGTTTTAGAGGTGAGATTTCATCAATCCTCTAGAACAATAAAGTTCTTTACTGAAATTCCCAAGTTATTGGCTTGGAGTTTTTGTTTTAATCCTTTAATTTCATAAAAATCGGTTTTTCGACTAAAAATCCCAATTTTCGTTCAAGGATTTTGATCTGTTGTTTTTGGATCCTAAATTCATGATTTTGAATGTATTATAATGTTTAGGAGAAGTTTGGTAGTTTTTGAAAAGTTTTCGGTTAAGGTTTTGATAAGTTTTAAGGGCTGTTGAGTGGGGGTTCAACTTGGGGTTTGTTTTGTGCGATTAGGAGCACTAAATCCTTAGTTTTTGATGGTTGAAACAGGATAAGAAGTTGGTGATTACGTTTGAAGAAGTTTTGGATCGAATTGGTAACTTGTCGAGCAAGTTTCAATTATCGGTGAGTGGATTATGAGGGCTGCCGATTTGGCATATTTTTAAATGTGTTTTTAAAGGTTTGGGGGTTTAGGGAAGGTTTGAAAAACCTGCCTATACTCGTAAGTAAGTTTTAAGTATTGCTTTCTTAAAGGCTCCCATATTATGCCTTGTTTTTACAACGTTATTTGTCATGCTCTTGTTATGTTGTGCATATGTGATTATGCATATATATAAATGCTCATGAAACTGTTTTTAAAGAGATTTTATAAGCATTCGATGTTCCCACGGTTTTGTTTTGAAAAATAAGATAAAAGTGGTTTTTATCGAGTTTTGCAAGTGATGCGTGAAAAGTGGAATACATGTGATTTGAATTCTATTTTTGAATTAAGTTTTGAGCATTGAATTTTGATAATATATTGGCTAGTTAAGTGATGAACCTTATGGGATAAGTTGATCGATCAATAGGGTCTAGAGTGCACTATAAACATTCAAAGTCGTACTTGTATAAATTCCTTGTGTGTTGCATTTTGCCTTTTATTCTAATGCTATGTGATGGGAGTAGTACTGTCACATACAGGTTGATCGGAGTAGTACTGTCACCGGACACCAAGGTGAGATAATTCATGTTGAGAGTAGTATCAACATGCGCATGCTCTGGGAGTAGTACTAACATGCGGTTGCCCTTTTATCCTAACGATTTGGAGTAGTACAAATCGGATCACTAGCACCAATATATGTTTTTACTTTTTAAAGGTAAGTGTCATGGTTTCTACTTGTTGCATATGAGATTATGCATGCGAGGTTTTATGCATTGGTATGCATGTGATATGAGCATTGCTATATTGTTAGCATGTAAGACTTGGGTTTTGTGCATTGGTATGCATGTGGTTATAGTATTGCTATGTTGATAGCATGTAAGACTTGAGCTTGTGCATTGAGATGCACGTATAAGCATTGTTATGTGAGTAGCATGTAAGACTTGTGTCTTAGCTTTTAGAGCATGTGATTTCAATGTGGTTTTTACTAAATTTTAATGATGGCATTGTTAGCCATGATTTGATGACACTTACTGAGTTTTAAAAGTGGTGATTTTAGCCATGTTTGTTTTGTTTTATAAAGAGCATGACATGTTTTTAAATCGATGAAATTGGTTTAGTATGGGCTGCATTGCAAGGTATTTTTATACTTGTTTTTATTCACTCACTAAGCTTATGCTTACCCTCTCATTTACCTTGCAATGCAGAGTAAATAATATTGAGGCAACGAAAGGAAGCAAGGATCCAGGTAACTGTCAAGTGAAAGCTCAAGTATGTCTTTATAACATTAGTAGTAGTGAGAGAACAATGGGGATGGATTATCATGTTAAGATTATTGATATGATTATAAGACTTATTGTAGTCGTATGCTTATATATATTCGATGTTTATCAACATTGTTATTGCTTAAGATATGGATTAGTGAATCTATGTGTTTTTGGATTGTGACACCCTCGTCCCGGGTTAGGAGACGGAGGAGTCAACCGGACATTCAAACTTGTAATTTAGACCGAATTTGTATTTAATTGTAAGACATTTTATTCAATTGTAAGGCATTTCTATTCATTTGTATAACTCAACGAGTCAAACTCTTGTAACACTTATTAGATTTGAGGATAATTTAAAACTTTTTCGTTCTTGTACAGTTTACCAATTCGATTCGTAAATTTCTGTTCATTTATCAATTTCAATCTCAATTGAGCTTAATCAAAATCTCTAGCCAAATTTTATCCATTTAATTATCATTAACATATTCTTATTGATTAAGCCAATTTCCATTTTCAAGTTGAACCAAAATTGACTAGGGGTATCGATACTCCCTATAGAGGGGTATCGGAACAGGGGTATCGAACCCTAGTTCGATATAGGACAACTATGTTGACCCGTTGACCATGGCTGGGGAGCCTAGTTCGAAACAGGTATCGATGCAATTTCGTTTCTGGAAGCCCCAGTATCGAACCATGTATCGATGCTGGTCTTCCTCGTTGACTTGTTGACTAAGGTTGAGTAGCCTGGTTCGATACTGTCATCGATGCCATTTCGTTACTAGAAGTCCCAGTATCGAACCAGGTATCGATGCTGGTCTACTTTATGGACTCAATGTCTAAAGGCTATAGTGGCCTGGCTCGATACTGGCATAGAACCAGGGAGTTCTTTAATGAAGCTTGGCATCGAACCGTGCTTCGATGCCATTTTGAATCTGTCAAGGGTGGTATCGATACCCATGTAAGTGGTATCGATACTCCCGCCCCAATTTCCAGATTTCTAACTTTTTAAAATACTTAAACACTTTCAAAAACTATCTAGGTTGTCTTATATCATCCCTAAACCTTAAGGGACAGATTCAACATATTTGGGCAACATTTATCAATCTACTAGCCTATTTGCTTTAGCCAAGTAATCATCCAACCTATTAGTCCTTCACATTATCCTTCTTAAATTAGTTCTATGCCATACATGTCAACCTAGCTAACCTTCAATTTCCAATTTCACATACATATATCTATCAAGACCAAAAAGCATTCCATGGACCTAGTCCTTAACTACCAATAGTAACATAAACATGATATTTCCATAACGAGTAGCCTAACCCCATTTGATCATGAGACTTATAGGCTAGATGCACCAAAACAAGAATCCATGCAAGTTTAGACCATAAGCTAAATCTAATATGTTCATCATGCCTTATGGCTTACAAACCAGGACAATTAACAAGCCATATATACAAAACCATGGGACAAGCCCTCAAATGCAAATTCTAGCATATCATGATCACTAATGCCACCATTCTAGGAGTTAACAAAACATTACAATTACCATACATTGCTTGCTTGATGTCCTTGCTCCCAATTAATCTCGATCTAGCTCCTTAGCTCGATATCCTGTTAGTGGGAAGGAGGAAACGAGTGGTAAGTACTATGAAGTACTTAGTGAGGTAGCCCTAGTCTAACCATATTAGACATATAAAACATAACAAATAGCATGCTCAAGTCCAACATTATATCGAGTATATAGCATTAAAGGTGGCATGCTTCACTATAACAAATAAGTCAAACCATGGCATTGGCATCAAACAATATACAAGATAACATGCTTCTCATATCGATCACAAGGCTAGCATACTATTCAATTTCATATTCTATATGCCAAGCAATATCTAACATGTATTTAAAGCATATTGTTCATTAATCAATTTCCCATTTCAAGTTTTCAATAAACAATTCATTCCAAGGGCTACTTATAGCCAAATGTTCATTTCCAATATCAATAACCATTTCACATTCGAGTGCTACTTATAGCATCAATTTCATTACAAGGCTTTATAGCAATTCATAATCAATTACAATGCTTCATAAAGAATCACATATGCATATGAATCACAATTAATCTTTAATCTTTCAAATTCAATTTCGGGTGGTGCCTTGGAATAGTTAGACAAGGTAAGCGGGTCAACAAGAGTGTCACGAAGACACTAACAAGAGTACCGAAAGGTAATAACAAGAGATACCCATGGTATCTAACAATTGGTGACTAACCACCAAAACACGGTACCCACAGTACCAAACAAGAGTACCGAAGTACTAAACAAGAGTGTCGTAGCACTAAACAATGAGCTCAAGACCCTAGGCATGCCGTACTACTTTTAACCAACTATCAACCAAGGCTCAATAACATTTTCATTTCCATTGATCATTATTCGAATTCATATTACCAAGTTCATGTTGCCAAGGGCAAGTGTTCATAACATGCTAACATAAAGCATCCATCATGATCCAACATATCATATGAACATATAGTCATGCATATCATGTTCCAAGCAATTAATCATATCATCGTAAGCATGCATGAATCACGTACCTGGCATCCGTAGCCACGTGCCATACTTACCTCGGCATTTCCGAGCCATGTATATGTACTAAACTAGTGCTAACAGCTAACAAGCAATTCAAATCAAGCAAACCATTTAACATTAGCCTCCTTCCCTTTCATTACCAATTATAAATTAGTCCATTTTCAATGATAAAATCGAATCAAATAACAAATAGATGGTTAGGACCTAGGGTCCTAACCCTAAGGTTTGCCACACTCACAGTTAATTCCGAGCTATTTAGGGGTTGTAAATCGCGATCCCCTTGCCCTTCTTTCGAGTTTGCTCGAGCCTTTGTTCCTCCTCGATATCCTCATACCTTGTATTCTCTAGCAATTCATACACATATAATATCTATTAGAATACATTCCATCACTTAATCCAAATGATCTTAGTCTTAACAAGGATAAACATGTGCATTTATACTTTACGGACAGTTTTACTACCCTTCTGTAATTCGATCATATCTCCTAGCTCCGATATCCGATTTTAGTCCATTTTACCTCTTTCGAAAGCTAGAAGAATCCTCTACAAGGACCAATTAACCTTACATTTTAATTCCTATTAGATCAGCTCCAGATTTCATTCGAATCGGGTCTGTCCAGAACCGGGACTGTTCGGACAGCCCTTACGGAAACGCTTATATCTTTTTCTATCGAACTCGGATTGAGGTTCCGTAAATTTTTCCTAAAACTAGGTATACTGGAGTATCTTAATGAAAATTTTCAGCTCCTAACTCCTTCATACGTGACCTAGGGAATTTCTCAAAAATAGCTACTTGGAATTGTAGTTCTAGGCATTTTCGGCTAATTCTTACACATACATTCAATTCCTATTTTCAAACTCAATTCCATGAATTTCCAGCTCCTACAATCAGTCAATTAACATCAACAAATTTTCATTTTCATCAATTTATAAAACCAATTATCACAATCAATATATTTCCAAACACCCACATTTCCAAGCTATTAATCTATGGTTCATGCTTCAAAAACTAAACCCAAACAACTATAATCCTCAAAGCAAGTTTCTAACAACCTAATCAATCTTGACACCATCAATTAAAATCAAAACCCAAAGTTGAAATCCCTAAAATTTTCGATTTAAAGAAAGAAGAGCTTACCGGGTCTTTAGATTCACTTTTCTAGACCAAAAGTCTAACCATGCAAGGATTTTATGCTAACCTCCTTAAGCCACCATGAAAGTTTGCTCTCCTCTCCTTTTCTCTCTTCCTCTCGTGAAAATGGTGAGAAGAATGAGGGAAGATGGCTGATTTTTGTTTGTTCAATTAATGAGGTGCAAAAGACCGTTTTGCCCTTAATGATTCATCTAGAGTTGGTTTATCACAAGGGGTAGTCTACGGAATTCCTTATTTTATCATGGAACCTTCTCATTTTGTTTTTAATTCAATTAATTCCTTATTTCTAATCCAAACTCACTTGATTAATTTTAATTTATTAATTATTCGAATCATTTATTAACCAGGTTTTTGGGGTGTTACATGGATATTCTGACTTGCTATAAATGATACACTTTTATGTTAACGAGATATTTTGAGATCTATTATAGGTTAATTTTAAAGTATGATATACCATGCTTGTTATTGTTGATGTATGCTTAAATTATGTGTTTTACGTGTGGAATTAGGTGACTTTGCATCTAGGGATGATATTCGAAGTGTGGATTAAGCCTATAGGGTCTTGTATGCATCTAGAGAACCTTACTTGTTCGGTTAAATTAGGACTCACTTCACATCTCTTTTCGCTGCAAATGAACTCAGTCTTTGCATAAACATGTAGGATCTAATTAAAGCATTTAGAAAAGATAATTTTTTAGGGTTGTTTATCGGGGCGATTCTCCGGATTAGCCTCGATATTCCTCGTGTAGCTCGTTCGAGTCGGGTGGCGTCTAGATCGGGTCGAGGGGGTTACATCAATACTACAACAGAGCGAGGCTCGAACGTCCAATAGATCACCTGTCTGTTTCTGCCCATTTTGAGGTGTGTTACTTGTGTGCTATATGACTGTATACTACTGTTTTCCCGTTTTAAATGAACCTAGCATGTGCACATAACTATTTTCCTGGATTTACATAGATATTATGTTTTGAACTTTAAGCATGATCATATTATGTTTTAACTATATGCCTCCTATATGATATTTCCTGATTTTTTATATACATGATGAATGATTATTTCCTGATACTACTATCGTTATTCTTGCCATTATTGCATGCTTGTTACTTTAGGATTCAGATGTTATGAAGTGTTTGAGTTTAAGCCTTGATCCAACTGGTAATTCTACTTGTTTACGATTCTTAGCTTTGGTTAGGGTAATCCCGCCTGTTCTCAGTTCCTGTGCTAAAACCGGTGTAATTCTGCTTGTTCTCTAAGGAAATTCTTTAGACCGGTACCTTCGCCCTATTGGGCTTAGGTTAATGCCTGTATCAAATATTTTTCTGAGGAACTGTATCCAAGAGTTTGGTTGGAGGGTAGCATATCATGCATATACATGATCTGTTTTTATGATATTATTGTTTATTTGATTTTATCAGTGTTTTGTATGCACTGTTGGAGCACACTGGACTCCATAGCTTATACCCGTTTTCTTTCCCCTTTCAGATATCCTTAGATAGGCATCCCAGATTTTGCACTAGGAGGATCTACACGTTTTCCGATTATTTATTTTGATGTAATGTTTAAATCTTCCAGTTTGCTTTTAGGGTGACATGTGCCTATATCTTGTTACTAATGGCTTAAACGTACTATATTTTGTTATCGGAAATGTGAATTATTTTGTGAATAATGGTGTTTACAAGACAACTTATTTTTATAACACTTTTATATGTTTTGAATGATATCCAGATTGATCTTTTACTAGTACAAGTTTTCTTGATTATATTTTGAATCTGAATTATGTTTGAAGATCGAACTATTATTTTTACAGGTCATTTTGATTTTACTTGGAACTTGTATTATATTTGTTTGAAGAAAAAAATATATGACCACTCTAGGTCGGGCTTTCCGCATACGTCGGTCTAGCGGGGTTACAATGTCTCTTATTCAGTGTTTCAGCTTGTGTTTCAATTGGATCAAACATTAGAACTTTTATTATTTGATCATGTCTCTTCGTTAGTGTTATAGTTAGATCAAATGTTGGATTCTTCATCATTTAGTCTCAGCTGGATCAAATGTCAGAATCCATCTCCTTGTCGATGTATAGCCGGAGCTATAATCAAAAACTATCTTTCGATCCCACCTCTTTGTCATTGTTGTAACTGGATCAAGTTTTGTAGATCTTATCTCTTCGTCAGTGTTGTAACTAAGTCAAATTTTCTCTAGAGATGACAGCATCATCAATTTTGTTAGAAACTAAAATCATTTTGCCTCCTTTAACGAATCATCCATTTTGAAGATTATGTTTACAAGAGAGGTGGAGAAGATCAAGTCAGAATCCAAAAGAAGTGGCCATAGAAGAACCTCCAACCACACTGGATAAAATGGGCTTCTTTTTGTCTTTGTTTCATTGTCGTTACACAATAATGAGCAAAGAAGGGCATCTATACTAACCCATTTTAAATCTATACTACAACTCATTAATAAAATACCCATAAACCATATGCAGACCCACAATTCAAAATCCACTTAATCCAACCGCCCACTAGGCCCAATACCCATTTTTCCCATTACAAAAAAACCTTAGATGACCTAAGCAAAACTCTAGCCCCGAGAAGTTGCCTTCAACCGCCATCATCGAGTCGAAAACTGCAGCCCAATCAAGTCGTGTTGTCAAGTCCATGTTTATCACATCCTACATGTTGCCTTCACCTGCAAAGAAAAGGAAGAAAACATAATGATTATCAGGAACATAATGACTTATTCAAATCAGACTAGAGAAATAATATAAAATAGGTGTTTCTTATCCCTTCCATTTCATAAAATCTGAAGATATAAATTCGTGAACCCATATCTTGTAGGGGTACCTTTTTCCAAAAAGTAACAGAAGAATAGAGAATAAAATTTGAACGAAACTTGAGTGATCCAAACAAACTCCAAATCGAAATAAAAAATATATAAAAAAAAGAGGGGATTATTTTTTTTCAAATCGAAAAAGGTAAAAAAATTTAAACCTTTCAAAATATTTTAGATCTACTCTCCTTAGTATATCACTTGCAAAATTCGAGCTTGGATCCATGTTCACCACATCGAGATGCTTCAAAAAAGTGTAACCTTTCATCTTTCTGGCTATCATGAGTGGCGACGGCCATTGCCGGTGAGTGAACCAGAGCAGTAGTGGGGAGAGAGACAGAGGCTAGAGAGAAAATTGAGGGGCTAAAGATTTAAAAAATTGGTGCCCAAATAAAATTTTTTGGGGCAAAAAAGATTATATAAGGGGTATCAAAATGACGTCGTTTTGACCCTAACCTATATAGCCATAAAACGACGTCATTTTGCACCAGCTGACCCACATATATGACCCGACCCGAACAAAACTTGGATTTGAGTATTTTTAAATAAAATGGGATAATTAGACTTCAATCATCTAGTTTTTGTATTCTTTACATTTCGACCCTTTAGTTTTATTTACTTGCATTTCAGTCACTATTTTTTCCATAATTGCTCTTTTATTTCTGTTTCGTTTCAATTTAATAACTTTTCTCATATACATATTATTTAAAACATCATTATTTATAATTTTATATTACTTTATTATTATAAATGTTCATTATTATTAATATTTCATCTTTATTATTATTACTATATTTATTATTATTATAATTATTATGTTACTTTTATTATAATCATTAATTATCATTATTTTCCTTTTTATTAATATGTTTATTACCACTTTTATTTTATTATTAATATTTTTATTATTAATAATAACATTATTATTATTTTAGTTAATATTATTTATTATTTACCTTTATTATATAACCTTTATTTATTATTTTACATCATTATATACTATTATTGTTATATTTTTTCTTTTATTCGTATAATATTTTTGTTACTTTATTTATTATTAATATTAATATTATCTACTATTAAAATTTATTTTATAAACTAAGTTTTTTTAATAACTTTTAAATAGAGGGTCACAATCTTAAATTAAATTAGAATTTATAATTTCTATCGTTTAAAATATTTTGTTATCAATAAGGTACTAATTTTTTGGGGGTGTTTTCACTTTCTCACACGTAATTGACTCTCGAACCTATTTTTTTGGTTTTGCAGACTAAAACTTATTATTTTGATAAAAACAAAATATTTTTTAAATAACAATTTTTTCTGGTGTTTCAATCGCACCCTAAAAACTTTTAAAAAATAAGATTAGTGATAAATCCCCTCGTGTTTACACTAATATTTCTTTCATTCCTTGTGAGTCTTGAAACAAGTCCAGTGATGTAAGCAAGTCCAATTAGTCATACTAGCTATACCAACAATGTCATTCTACCTGGATAACAAATTTTACAATATTCTGTCGGTGTTGAATCGGAAGAAACTTAGAAAGTTGCATGTACACATATTAAGACTACTGACACTGAATCCTTTGACAAAGAGGAGGTGACTGCAATGAAGAAAGCTAAGACACCACCAATAACTCCATCAACTGAGCCAATAAAAAAAGAGAATGATCTTGGAGACTCCAACGATGTTGCAAAAAAGGATTGGAAGAGAAAGGAGATGATGGCCCTAGAGAGAAGAAGTTATACCATGAGAAGGACGAGAAAAATGAAAGAAGAACAAGAACATTTCAGCAAGGAGGAAGGCTCCACAAAAAGAGAGTTCTCTTCCATTTAACTTCTTGCATTTTTCATTTTTATTTTACATATATGCATTTGTATATTTATGCATTTTTAATTTTGTTTTATTTTTCATTGTCTTCATGCATTAAGGATAATGTACATCTTGAGTTTGGGGTATGTATTTTCTCACATATAGTATGTCATGTCATTGCACTTTAAAATTTTTTATGCCAATAATTTTAAATAGGTTAGTTACATTGCATATCAAACTGTAAATTTTTTTGGGGGAAATACTGTCCGCGCTTAAATTTGATAAATATTGATATGTGCTTGAAAATCTTATGTTGATATAATTGTGTGTCCAATGATGATCGCTTAATTCTTAGTTTTCCAAGCCAGTAGAGTGATATTTCACGTTGCCGTGACAATTGATCTCTAGTTTAGGGAATTGATTTTACACTTGACACATGATATGTATTTAGTGCCATAATAAACTTAGGTAATTTGAAGTCATACTCAATTTTGGGAAAAAAAATATAAGAGAAAAGAAAAATAAAAAGCCAAGTTGAATAAGATACCAATGTTCTGCCAATAGCAAAGTAATGAACTCTTCTCTACCTAGGGATAATAAGTACTTAGGGTTTCGTTGTCTGCCCCCTTTTAGTTCTTATGTACAAAACCTTAGGGTATGAGTTAAAGAGAAAGATGAGTAATGTCTGGATTAAGGTGGAGATTCGTGGTATCCTCCCTCTTATCACTCTTGCTAAACAATGTCACAAAGAACCTTATCATGTACCTAGACTAAGGTTATACTGTTGCACTTGAATTATTATCTTCTCTGAATGACTCATTGAAATTTATGAGGACAACACTAGAATCAAACTCTACTTATCAGCACATGTAGGCATTCTAATGAACTTTTGTCGAGGTATCATTTTCATTACTGTTTTTATTCATTTTTTCTTTATCATTATTTCACGTTTGTAGAATTTCACGTCCGTGAAACTCAGCTATTCTTCCGAAACGTACGACCTTATATGCCTCGATACGCTACGTGGTAAAATCTTAGCCTTCAACCAACATTGTGAAAATCTTGCTCGATAATGGTTTGGACAAGCCCTCAAGGCTTAGATGTATGCAGAAACGTAAACAAACGAAGGTGGTTACTCTTAGCCCCTCGAGAGGCAATAAGAAAGAAGAACCAAAGAAAGAACAAGAGAACTAGAGTAAATGCCTCAGAGCATTTTATTACTCTTCTCTAGAGAGGATGAATGAAATTGTTGGGTGATTACAAATGAGGGTGGGAGCTCTCTATTTATAGTTGAGCTCCCACTCAATCAATGGTCAATATCAATTTACACGGATGGCCATAATTAGCCTGAATTAAATACAAAATCATCTATCTAAGGAAATTTTTGAATAATTGTCTCTTACCATATCTAAAACGGGGTCTCTAGCATTATCCAAGTGTTGGGCCAAGTTTTGTGGTCTTGGAAAGCATGACAAAACCTCTATCTTGGGAATTACGCGACTATAACGGACCTGAATGCGCGAGACGTGATATTCTCCTCTATCAAACTTAGTGACTCTCATGTCGCTCTATAAGAACGATCCAGGGTTGGTTCGCCTTGGATGTTGCTACTCGTTGTCTCAGCTTGATACGGTTCCTCAATAAAATTGCTTGCCTTGGCTCCTATCATCATCGATTACATCGATTCTCTGCATCATTCCTATCATTATCTTGGTGAACTCTCAATGTCTCGATTTGCTCATGTCCCCCTCATATGGACTACTCACTTCGATTAGTTCCGCCAAGTGATGTCTCATGCTAATATGACTTCGGATACATCTCTATCGTAGGAGCCATCTCCTACTTGTCTTAATCTACCTTGAATCGGACACTCTTAGCACTGCAATAAAATCTTGGGTGTCACCACATTTAACACCGGATGAATTATCAGACTCATCAGTACATCTGGTTGACACCTTAAAACTCTAAAAGGTCCCTTCCTAGCTTTGTCTTCTCTATAATATGAGTTAAGTCTAACCCGACCTACACTCCACAATGATGGCAAATCAAACTCAAAATCATAAGTATTGTATTTATGATGTAACTTCTTTTCAATTGTCGTGTTTACTCTAAAATGTGTTAACCCTTTTTTTCCCACGAAGTCTGACCCCCTTTGCATCAAACTTTCTACCTCAAATTAATTTGCATGATGTTGCATCGATCCTTCTATGAAGTCTATTGCCCTTGGTCGTATCTGCCCATTTGACTTGATGTTTGGAGTTTTCTTCTTGCATCAATGCTTTTTTTCTTGAAGTTTAGTGCTTCCTCTTATGTTGGTAATTCTTATTTGAAGTCCTTCGTCTCTTTCTTATCTTGCCCATGAGTGATGTCTCATTGGGTTTTATATCTCTCTTTGGCTTGGTTTCCTTCGACCCTTCTTGGCCCTCTAAAGAAATATTCTTCCCACGAATACGCTCGGCAAGCATTTTGGTAGCCTTCTTGGACATGGCTACTTATTCTTCTCTTGATCATCATTCGCCTTGGCAGAATCAATCGGACATTGTAGCAACTTGTGTGGCCCTTACACTAGTATAACTTCATTTTCTTCTTATTTTCCCTCGGCTTTACGACTTTATCACTATATATCGCACCAGGTCTCGACCTTGGTTCATCTACTTCGGTAGTTTTAGTCACACCTTGGTTCTTAGTTGGCTTATTGAAAGCTGCAATCGCACCAAGTTGCACTACTTCTCCTTGTAGCTCGTCTACTATCTTGACAATGGTAGCAAGGCAATTCTTCTCGGGATAATCTCTTATCAGATATAGACCATCACAAAAGTAGCACTTCAATCATCTGCTTGCCTTCTTCTTCGGCACGAACTTAGTCTCATCAACCCCAGTCTCTTTCTTTGTGGGTTTAGATAACTCTACGTTAGTTGTCGCTTCCTTCGTAGGATCCATCGATGCTTCGGTAGCAACTATGACCTCCAAAAATCTTTGGGCATCACATTGCTCCAATGTGATCTTCGCCCTGGGTCTACGTCCGTCTAAAAAGTTCTTGAGCATACTTCATTCACTCATTACGGTCTTGTAACTGAGAAACTCATTTTTGATCTCATCCACCTCGATACGTAAAGCCTTCACCTCGGTTTGACAAGCATTAATCCTTCAAACAATTTTCAACTCGTTGAGAGCATGTTGGGTACGTTATTAAAAATGTCCTCCATGGACTCTAACTTGTCAAGATGGGTGTTTGTAGAACTCAACTACTCATCCGCAACGTGCGACCTTAAACGCCTTGTGATGCTACTTGGTAAAATCTTTGTGACTAAGTCACCCTTCAACCAACCTTATTAGAACTCCTGCTCGGTAAAGGTTTAGAAAACCCTCAAGGCTTTTATGGATGCAAAAACGTAAACAAACGAAGGTTGCTACTCTTAGCCACTCGAGAGGCAACAAGAAAAAAGAACCAAAGGAAGAGGAAGAGAACTAGAGTAAATGCCTCAGAGCCTTTTATTACTCTTCTCTAGAGAGGATGAATGGAATTTTTGGGTTATTAAAAGTGAGGGTGGGAGCTCTTTATTTATAGTTGAGCTCCCACTCAATCAATGGTCAGGATCGATTTACATGGATGACCAAGATAAGCCCAAATTAAATATAAAATTATCTATTTAAGGAAATTCTATCCAATATTGTATAATTGCATCAATTCGTAGGAAATTTTTCTTGGATAGTTGATCTTTCTTGATATGGTAAGATTCTCTCTTATCTTTATCTGAATAATTGTCTTTTTCCATATTTGAAACGAGCTTTGTAACACCCAAGATTTTGTTTATAGAAAACCAGAATTAAAATGAAATTACCAATTCAAAAAACCCTAGAATTTGGATATTTGAAAAGGGGTATTTGTGGAATTTAGGGTTGAGAAGGGTATTTTTGAAAAATAAAATAAAATATAATAATAATTTCCCAATCCAAAAGGGATTAGGTTTTCTTTTATCTTTTTTATTTAGAAACCGTTCAACTCTCTCCCATCTTTCCCTTCCTTTTTCTTTTCATTTTGTTGGCTAGTTACGTCGTGTGTAGACTTTTATGTGAGGTTTGGTGGTTTCGCTTCGCCGTCAACTGGTCTTGCGGTGGTTACCTTGCTCCTACGAGGTTGTCGAGGTTCTTTGATACCCTCTTGGCCATGGGTAAGTATGGCTTTGAGTTTCGATTGTTGTTCCTAGTTTAGATGAGTGGCCAAGGGTTGTTTTGGGTTTGGTTTCGTGGTTGGGATTGTCGAGAGTTGAGGGATAGGGTGGTGTGTAGTCAGTTAAGGTGTGGTGAGGTTCAGGTTCTTTTTTAGGTAAGGGTGTGTGGTGGTCGTTGATGGTTTTGAGGGCTGGGGTTGAGCTTTGCCAATGAGGAATTTTTCATCGGTATGGAAGTGAAGGGTGGGTTCTACTTGTAAGGGAGGATAGGGCTCATTCCAGTTGGGGTTGTGGCTGTGAAATTGAGTTATTATTGTAACCCGAATCGAACCTGTGATCCATAACTAGACCTAAATTTGTAACCCGACCCATGACCCAAACCAGTTTAAAATTTCTTATGACGTCATTTGTGACGTTAGCGATGACATCATCCATGACGTCATCAATGAAGTTAGTAGTGACGTTAGCATTGACTTTGATCAGTTGACCTTGATCGTTGACTTTTTTAAAAGACCCTTTCTTGATTTTTTTAATGTCCTGTGTCCTTTTTTGCAGTTCTTTTTGTCAAATTCAAACTTGAAAGTCTTGTTTTGATTGTTTTATGTTATAACTTGAGTAAATGGACTTGAATAAGAGTTTAATAAGAATTTTGTTGGTCTTTTCAAATGACGTAGACTCTGAAGATGATGTTTTACCGCTTCCCCCTCTTATTCTACCAGCTCCTACGAATACTGTTCATGAAACTTGTATGTTTTCTTCTTAGTCTTATTTAGATGGTATAGTACTATTTTAGAATGAGATTGTTTATTAGAACTTCATTTGTAGGTTATGAATCAGTTAGACCAAGACCTAGCTTAGATCGTAGAAAACGTTTGTGTCAACGTTAATACTTATGAAAATAGATGTATGTTCTCTTTCTGTGCTAGATTTTTCTTTATGTGGATATCTATTTACTTCGACTCTATGATATTTTGACATGCTTTGTGATACGGTAAAATTTATGTTATTTTGTGAGACTGTGATCAAATTATCTGAACTGTGAGCTTCGTATATTTCACGAGTATCTACGATGATATTTTTGATATCAGTGGCATTGAATGCATAATATTTGCATCGAGTAGGACTGTACGGAGGAAGGTGGTTTTACCACACTGTGTTTGGAGAAATAAGGGGTGAAGGGGTCTGGGGATCTACCTCCACTATGATCGGTTGGCTTTGCCACCATTGTGTTTTACGTTTGGAGTATGTGATTGCATTCTCTATGACATTGCATTCATCATTCTTTGTGTTATTTACTACGGAAATATATATTATATCTATCTTTGTGAACTGAATGATATTGTGATGTTTGTTTGCACTCTAGAGACACACTATGCTTTATAGCTTATTTTTTTTAGTTTATTTTTCAGATATCTGGTCATAGGAGTTGGTAACGGAGCTCTCAACTAGAAAATGTTTTCTTATTTTTTTTACGGTTAATTACAAACATTCTTACTTCAATTATTTTTAGGATCATTAGGAATTTGAGATGTTTATAAACTTCATGCATAAAACCGTTTATTCGAAGTACTTTATTTATAATCAGGATATTTTTTTTAATTATATACTTATAATTGGTTTACAAGTTTTGTTTTGAATCACTTTTACGTTTACTAGACATTAAAGTTTTAAAAGTTACAATTTTAACCTACTATACATCTCAAGTCCAAATTAAGGGGTTATATTTTTAGTATCAAAGCCAAGTTCAACACTCGGACTGTGAGGACTATAACTAGTGTTTTTGCAAACTTTTGAAAAACATGCATGAATTAAATATTTTTGGGATATATGAATATTTAAAAAAAGAAAATATTTTAATATGAGATTTTTCTTGTGTTTTGAAACTGAGACTCTAGTATCAAATCTAATTTAGGTTCTATTCTTATAGATAGATACTATGCCACCTCTTATGAGTGTTAGATTTGCTACCATTAGAGGTTGAGACCAAGGCCAATGCCGTGCTACTGCGACTATTAGTGAGCCACCACCTGCTGTTGATCATACTAATGATCAAGCTGAGATGCAAAATCAAGAGGTTGATCCACATCCTTAGGTATAACATACTGTGAGCCGACAGTTTACGGATAGAGATACACGTGAACAACCACGTCCTGAGGAGGATTTGCTTGATTCTTATGATATTAATACGGTGGAATTGGATAGTGCTGCGGTTAACCGAATGTTACTCAAATACTTCCGTGATTAGTCAGAGAGTACCAAGAATCCAATATCTGTTATTTTTTGAAGTGTTGGAAGGATTATCTTTATGGATGTTTTGGATGAACACCCATCTAATACTGAGCTAGGGATAGAGCACCTTGAGAGATTGTTCGAAGAGATGGAAATGTTGTTTCACTTTTGCACGGTGAGGCACAACGTTGGTGGAAAACTGAGCAAAGATTGATGTTAGCTGGTCAGATGACTTGGGAGACCTTCCCTCAAGCTTTCCAGAATCATTATATGAGAGAGCAATATTTAGTTGACCGACGATAGGCTTTCATTGACTTGAGACAGGACGAGATGATGATATCTAGGTATGAGATTCTCTTTGTGGAACTGTCTCCGTATGTACCCGGTTTAGACATTGAGAAGGATAAATTTTGGGAATTTCTAAAGGGTCCCCGATTTACAATCCGTAAGAAGGTAGATCCTTTTAAAGATAAATCTTTTTGTGAGTTAGTTGATCGGATCAAGACTATGGAAAGGATAAAATCTATTTTTGTGATTCAATCAGCATATGAGAGAGACCGAGGTAAGAAATATCATGAATGAGGTTTTCAACATGGTACTACTAGTTATACGGGCAAGAAAGATAAAGAGGAGTTAGTTCAACAAACAAATAAAAGGTCAAAATCAATGGTGTTAACCACCAGTGGAGGTGGATCGTTAGCTTCCCGACCAATATTCCCCTTCTATCATAGGAAACATGGTGGAGAGTAAAGAAGGAAGACCGATGCGTGTTTTAGAAATGGGTCCCATGATCATTTCTTTAGCGTTTGTCCTCACCCGCCTACAACCTCCTTCATGAAGAATCAGTTGCAAGATTCTGTTTAGAAACTCGGTGCTAGTAGAGGAAAAGGAAAACCTGTTGCCTCCAGTACAGGAGATAAGAGGGGATCAATTCAGAGTGCATGTGCAGTTATTTTGGAGATTAAGAAACTGAGTTTGATATATGTTATCAAAGCTGATGGAGATCGTGATCAGCCAAATGTGATAGCGGGTATCTTTTCTGTCCATTATATACCTTATTTTGCTTTACTTGATAATGGGCCTACACTCTCTTACGCGGAGGGTGCAATAGTGGGTGGTCTTGAGATTCCTATAGGTGAAATCGACTTTTTGGTAATTTTGCAAAGTTTCGTGGGTAACCCAGTAGAAGTCAATACAATTTACTATAATTGTCACCTTGAAGTCCAAGGAGAGATATTTCCAACATATCTTATGGAGCTTCCTTTCAATGAGTTTGATCTCATTCTCGGTATGGATTGGATATCTAATTATCGAGTCAACTTAGATTGTGAGAAAAAGAGAGCTTTCTTGAAAACACTTGATAATCGAGTAATAGTCCTAGTAGGAGAGAGAAGAGGATTTTTATCCAATATGATATTAGCCCTTAAAGCCAAAAAGATGATCAAGAAAGGTTTTGTGGCCTTCTTGACGTACATTTTTGATCCGAGATTGTCAAATTCTAGAATGTATAAGATTAGGGTTGTGAAAACCTTTCTGGATGTATTTACTGAGGAATTATCGGGGGTGTCGTCTAAGCGTGATGAGATCGAGTTGGGTATTGTGGTTTATCCGGGAACAACTTCGATATCTATGTCACCCTACCTAATGAAACCTAAAGATCTTAAGGAATTAAAGATTCAGTTGCAAGAAATTTTGGATAGGGGCTTTATTTGACCAAGTGTTTCACCCTATGGAGCTCTAAATTTTTTTTTGTCAAAAAGATGGATGAGACACTTCGGTTGTGTATTGACTATCGTAAACTGAACAAGTTGATGATAAAGAATAAATATCCCCTCCCACGTATTAATGATATCTTTGATCAGTTTTAGGGTGCTAAAGTTTTCTCTAAGATTGACCTGAGATCTAGTTACTACCAACTCAGAGTTAAGGATTTTGATGTATTCAAGACGGCCTTCCGAACATGATACGACCATTATGAGTTTCTTGTAATACCTTTCGGATTGACAAATTCTCATGCGACATTCATGGACTTGATGAGTAGAGCGTTTCTACCCTATCTCGACCAGTTTGTGGTGCTTTTCATTGACGATATTCTAGTTTATTCTAAATCTGAGAACGAATATGAGGATCATCTCTGAATTGTTTTGTAGAATCTGAGGAAAAAAACAGTTGTATGCAAAGTAGTAAATGTGAGTTCTGGTTGCATGAGGTTATGTTTTTAGGAAACATTGTTTCCATCGAAGGTATTAAGGTAGATACAAAAAGATTGAGGCTATAATGTGCTAAAAGCAACCCAGTAATATTTCTAAGATCCATAGTTTTCTAGTTTTAGCTGGATACTATTAGAGGTTTGTGGAAGGGTTTTCGATCATTGCAGCTCCGTTAACCAAACTTTAGGAAGAATGCCCCTTTTGTTTGGATTGAGGCCCAACAGTCTAGCTTTGAGAAATTGAAAACATTGCTGACTCAAGCCCGAATTATGATACAACCTAAGTCGGGGAAGCCTTATACCGTCTACAATGATGCTTCTTATACTAGTTTAGGTTGGGTGCTTATGTAGGATGGAAGGGTGGTAGCTTATGCATCCCAACAGTTGAAACCGCATGAGTTTAACTACCCTAGACATGACCTTGAATTAGTTGTGATTTTTGCTCTCAAAATTTGGAGGCATTATCTCAATGAAGAGAAGTGCTATATCTTTACCGACCACAAGAGTTTGAAGTATTTGCTTAACCAGAAAGAGATTAATTTGAGACAACGCCATTGGTTAGAACTTTTAAAGAACTATGATTGTGAGATTGAGTATCACCTCGAAAAGGCTAATATGGTGGCCAACGCGTTGATTCATCATGTGATTACAAATCTAAGAGCTCTTTTTACTTGCCTAAGTTTATATGAGGACGATAGTCTTCTAACGAAAATTCGGGTTATCCTTTCTCTTATCTCTGAGATTCGTTCATAAAAGTCTTCTAGGGACTTTATAATTGATCAGAATAACATTCTTTATTACCAGGAACGATATTGTGTTCCAAAGAATTTTGAGTTGAAACAAACTATTCTACATAAGGCCTATGATATTCCCTACTCCATGCATCTAGGTTGGGATAAAATATACAAGAATCTTCGAGAACGGTTTTGGTGGAAATGACTCAAGAGACATGTTGTAGACTATGTGTCTAAGTGTCTAACTTGTCATAAAGTGAAGGCGGAACATCAAAGACCATATGAATTGTTACAGCATATTGAGATTCCTCATTCGAAGTGGGAACAAGTAACTACTAAGGACTTTTTAGTGGTCTTCCTTTCACTCCATCGAAGAAAGAATCGATTTGGGTTATTGTGGATCGTCTCATTAAGTCAACACTTTTTATTCCGGTTCGAGGTGATTACCCCTTATTAAGTTAGCTCGTTTGTATATATCTGAGATGGTACGACTTTATGGAGTGCCAATTTCTATAGTATCTGATCGTGATCCGAGATTTATAGCCAAGTTCTAGAAATCCTATCACACTATTCTGGGTACTCGACTGAATTTCAGTATTGCTTACCATCGAAAAACCGATGGTCAATGTGAATGAGTTATTCAGATCCTTGAGGATATGTTGAGAGGTTGTGTAGTTGACTATCTGGTTAGTTGGGAGAATTTCCTATCTCTAGCAAATTTTATTTATAATAACATTTATCAGGCAATTATTCAGATGGCACTTTACGAAGCTTTATATGGACGTAAGTTTCGTACACCCCTTGGTTGGATTGAGTTGACTGATCATAGGTTATTGGGTCTAGATATTACTCGAAAATCTAAGGAAACAATCAGAATGATCATAGACAGACTTAAGGTTGCTTTTTATAGACAATCTATGTCTCAGGATATTAATTATGATGTGGGTGATAATGTTTTTCTAAAAGTATCTTCGTGGTAGAAGGTACTTCATTTTTGTTGGAAAGGCAAACTGAGTACTAGTTTCACCGGTCCTTATAAAATTTTACAGAGAGTGGGACCATTTGCCTATCAACTTGAGTTACCTCCTGAGTTACAGCGTATTTATGATGTGTTTCACGTTTCTATATTGATACATTATAGATCCAACCCATCATATATCATTCCGGTTGAGTATATTTAGGTTCGATCCGATGTGAGTTTTGAAGAAGAAGAAGTTAAGATTTTAAAAGAGGATAAAATAGTTCTCAAGAGAAAGACCATTAAGATGGTCAAGGTTTTATGGTGTCAGCATGGTTACGATGAAGCTATGTTGGAGCCTATGTCTGCTGTCAAAGCTCCGTATCCGTATCTTTTTCTACTGGATAAATTTTAAGTTTGAAATTTCTTCTATGAAGAGGATAGTTATAAGACCAAGAATTTTGCTTATAGAAAGTGATAATTGAATTTGGATATTTGATAAGGGGTATTTGTGGAATTTAGGGTTAAGAAGGGTATTTTTGAAAAATAAAATAAAAATAATAATAATAAGTTTTCCAATCCAAAATGGATTAGGTTTTCTTTTCTCTTTTTTTTATCTAGCAATCGTTCGACTCTCTCTCATATCTCCCCTCTTTTTTTCTTTTCATTTTTCTGGCTAGTTACGTCGTTTGTAGATGTTTATGTGAGGGTTAGTGGTTTCGCTTTACCGTTGACTGGTCTAGCGGTGGTTACCTTACTCCCACAAGGTTTTGGGGGTTCTTTGATACCCTATTGGCCGTGGGTAAATATGGCTTTGAGTTCTTGTTGTTGTTCCTAGTTTAGTTGAGTGGTCAAGGGTTTGGTTTGGGTTTGGTTTCGTGGATGGGATTGCCGAGAGTTGAGGGCTAAGGTGGTGTGTAGTCGTTTAAGCTGTGGGGAGGTTTGGGTTCATTTTTAGGTGAGGGTGTATGGTGGTCGTCGATGGGTTTGATGGCCGAGGGTGAGCTTTGTCAATGAGGGAGTTGTGACCGATAGGGAAGTGAAGGGTGGGTTCTACTGGTAAGGGGGAGAGGGCTTAGTACGGTTAGAGTTGTAGCTGTGAAATTGGGTTGTTAGTAGTGGGTTGCTAGTGTGGGTTGGGTTGTTATGGTAACCCGACCAAAACCTGTGATCCAAAACCCGTCATGAATTTATAACCTGACTTGTGACCTAAACTCGTTTGACCTTTGTGATGACGTCATCTTGTGACGTCAATGATGATATAATCCGTGATGGCATCAATGTCGTCAATAGTGACATCAGCATTGACTTTGACTCGTTGACTATTGATCGTTAACCTTGACCGTTAACTTTGACCATTGACTGTTGTCTGTTGTCTTTGACCGTTGACTTTTTTGAAAGACCCTATCCTGACCTTTTTCGATATCATGAGTCTGTTTTTGTAATCCTTTTTTTCAAATTTGAACTCTAAAGACTTTTTTTACTGTTTTAAGTTGTAACTTGAGTAAGTGGAATTGAATAAGAGTTTAATGAAAATTTTGTTGGTCTTTTTATACGACATTGACTCTAAAAAGGACGTTTTACCACCTTTGCCTCTTGTTCAACTAGCTCCTGCGAATACCGCTCGTGAAACTCGTATGTTTTCTTCTTAATCTTACTTAGGTAGCATAATACTATTATAGAATGAGATTGTTTATTAGAAGGTTCAGACTCAACTAGACTAGGACCTAATTAAGACCGTAGAAAACGTTCGTGTTAACGTTAATATTTGTACGATGAGAGGTGTGTTCTCTCCTGTGCTAGATTTTATGTATTCTATGGATATCTATTTAATTTTAATCTGTGATATTTTGACATGCTATGTGATATTGTGAACTTTGTGTTACACTGTAAAACCATGATTAGATTATCTGAACTGTGTGCTTCATATATTTCACGAGTTTCTATGATGAGATTTTTGATATTTGTGGCATTGATTGCATATCATGTGCATGGGGTGGGACTGTACAGAGGAAGGTGGTTTTACCATATTGTGTTTGGAAAAATAAAGGGTGAGGGGTTTTGGGAAACTATATCCGTTGTGATCAGTTGACTTTGCCACTATTGTGTTTGACATACGAAGTATGGGACTACATTCTGTGTGACATTGAATTCATCACTCTTGGTGTTATTTACTGTAGAAATATATTATATATTTGATTATGAACTGAGTAATATTGTGATGTTTGTCTGCACTTTAGAGAGACACTGAGCTTTATAGCTCATTCTTTTAGTTTGTTTTTTAGATATCTAACCCTAAGAGTCGGTAGATTTAATAGGAGCAATGTAAGAAATCTAGCTTTCGTAGACTATGATGGTATACAATCCAACCTTTCTTCCACTAAATTTCTTTCTACTATGAATACATCAGAATGGATTTTGGACTCTAATGCTTCTGACCATATGACTGATAACATGGTATTATTTTTTCAAATTTAAATTTTCTACTATTAGAATTCTATCAAATTAGCAGATGTTTTTTTGCGCCCTAAATTAGAATTTATTTTCAGTTCATAAGCTCTACAAGGATTTAAATTGTGTTTTCTAGTTCACTGACTCTAAGTTTATTTTACAGGCACTGAAATCTAAAATGATGATTGATAATATTCGCTTGCAAGATAGTTTGTACATTCTTCATAGTACAGGAAAATCTAAAACTTTATCTTCTAAATTTTTGTCTTACTTTCTTAGGATAATCAAATGTTATGTTATGACATTTTAGGTTAGGCTACCAAAATTTCTCATATCTCGCAAAATTTTCTTCAATTATTTGTTAATCAAAACCTTTTCTTTAAATGACATATATGTCAACTTGCAAAACAAACAAGACAATCTTACTAACCTTCTAGTTACAAATCCTCACATCCTTTTTACCTTATCCATAGTGGTATATAGGGTCCTTCAAAAGTGAAGAATATTATTGATAGTAGATGGTTTGTAACCTTTATTTATGACCATAGTAGAACCACTTGGACTTACCTCTTAAAATAAAAATATGAAGTGATTAGAGTATTTGAAAGATTTTACAGCATGGTCGAAACCTAATTTCAATCTAAAATTCAAATCTTTAAATCAAATAATAGAATTTAATTCTTTACTACATCTTTAGGTAATTTTTTCAAGAAAAAATAGATAGTAAAAACTGATTCTTGTGTTGATACTCCTCAATAGAATGGAAACAAAAAATAGGCATCTACTAGTAGGGGTATTCAAACGGTCGGTTCGGTTAACCGAACGAACTGAACTTTCAAAATTTCATTAACCGAATTTTTTTTCTTATTAACCATTAACCGAACCGAAAAAAATTCAAAAATTTTTAACCGAACCGAAAAAAGTTCGGTTAATCCGATCGATTAAATCGGTTAACCGAATTTTAAAAAAAAAAATTGGATAAATTACAGAAATGGTCACTAAACTATGTTAAAATAATTTTTAGGCACAGAACTTTCAAAAATTATAAAAAAACCCTTAGAGTTATCGAATTATTATATTGATTCATCGTACATTATAAATTTTTGATAAATATTAAAAAATTTAATAATTATTTTTTTAATTTAATAAATTTAATTATTATTTTGTGCTAATTTTATAAACTTTAATGACCATTTTATAATTTTTACAAGTTTAATGACCAAAAATAAATATATAAAATTATATAATGTATAAAAATTTCGGTTAATTAACCAATTTCGAACCGAATTAACTAACCAAAGTTTCAAAAAATCATTAACCATTAACCGGTCCAATCTAAAATTAACCAACCGATTAACCGAAAAAAATTCGATTCGATCGGTAAATTCGGTTAACCGAAATTTTGAACACCACTATCTACTAGAGGTAAATAGAGTCTTATCATTTTCCCATAATGTTTCTAAATATCTATGGGGAGAAGTCCTATTATCTTTTACATATCTTATTAATCGCATGTTCAATAAAGTTTTAAATTTTCAAACACCTAAAAATGTTCTTTTATCTTGTTTTCCTCATTTTAGGGTTTTGTCCTCTATACTCCCTTTGAAAACTTTTGGATGTATTGTGTTTGTTAAAAACAATGATCCATCTAGGTTTAAACTTATCCTAAATCTCTAAAATATGTGTTCGTAAGATATTATTCACTAAGAGATACAAATGTAATCATCCACCTTCCTGTAAATTTCTTGTTTCTTTGAATTTTAACTTTATTGAACAAGAACCATGGTTTTTCATAACTAAAATTCAGGGTAAGAGTTTCGATGATTTTCAACTCTCTCTAAGATAGGTTTCTTCTTTTCATTTACCACATTATATTTATCCTTCATCACTAGAGTCTTAAACTTCTCTTTCTTCATTTAATATCTTATATTTTTCTCACCTAATACATTATCTATATCGTATATAATTCACCTAATGTCAAATCTGTAAAAACCCAAAATTTAATCAAATATTCTTCACAACCCCTAAATAATTGTATGTTTACACAAAAAAAAACTTTCTAGAAACCATTATACAATTTGATACTTGCTAAGAATCAGATTTTAGTCCAATTTCTTGTGAAGAAAGTGAAGGTAATGATTCTATTAATTTCCCTTTTTCATCTTGAATCTAAATACTTACCTATTGTTAAAAGGAAATGGGTGAGACAATATACTAAACATCCTATTTAAATATATGCTTCTTATGGGAATTTGATGCCATATTTTAAAGCATTTACAATAAAATTAGTTAAAGAACAGATTCCTAAGACTATTGAAGAAGTTTGCAGAATCTAAAGTGAAAGAAAGCAATTGATGAAGAAATTAAGGCATACGAAAAGAATGATACATAGACCATTTCAGATCTTCCCCAAAGTAAAAAAAAAAAAAAAGTTAGATGAAAATGGGTGTTTGCCATTAAGTACAACTCAGATATTAGTATATGAAGATATAAAGTCAGATTGGTTGTAAAGGGGTTCACATAGACTTATGGAATAGATTATAATGAAACATTTACCCCTTTTGCTAAATTAAATTTAGATAAACTTTCGTTAAGCCTAGTTGTAAATAGCAAAATAAATTTAGATAAACTTTCGTTAAGCCTAGTTGTAAACTATGATGGACAATTACATCAATTTGATAAAAGAATGCTTTTTTTAATGGTAACTGTCGTGACTATTTTTTAAAATTGAGATGTAAAATAGTTTGACGGTTGAATTTTGAAAAATTAAATTTTATTTCTTTTAATTATTAATTATGAAAATTAGAGTCTTATTAAAAACGAGTATTATTTTAATTTTGATATGACTTGAAGTCTCCACCTGCCAATAAGGTAGGTCAAACATCATAAAACAAACCAGAGATTCTTTTTAAAACATTTGGGTTCAGGATTCGGTTACGCGTAAGGACGAACCTTACAAGCGCCCGAGATCGATACCTTATTAATTACACATGGCATTATGGTATTTCGAATAATAATCTCAATTTAATTTGTCATTTTCAGGCGAATATCGTTCGAATGAGGATATCCTTTTGGATAAGAAAATACATTTGTTTTAAATACAAGCTTGAATAAGACGCCCAATTACGCTTGAAAACCTTAACTTGTATTTTGAAGAAATATAATTTCTGCCCCAGAAGGTTTGAATGCATGACAGGTTATTATCTTGTCGATTTTAAGTTCTATCCTATTAGGCTCCATTAATTAAATAATTAAGGCCCTATTAATTATTAATTTTCTAAGTATATTATGGTAACATCCAAACAATCGGACACTACCATATAGACACTTAGAGAAATTAATAATGTTACTTGTGTTTCTAGTTATTTACCTAATTAATTTTATTTTTATACTAACCTTATATTTTTATCATTTTCTAAGTTAGAATGACACATCGAATATGATACAAAAGTACGCCCATGGTCAACATCTTGGTACGTCAAAACATCAACCAACTTAGTGCATCCAAGGTATATAATTAAATACACTATTCATTACTATAATTTTCTTCCTATTTAAAAATTATTTAATTAATTAGAGTGATTAGTCCTAAAAAAACTCTAATTTATTTGGCTAAATGTGAATTAGGTTCACCCTAGCAAATATACTTATGAATTTTAAAACATGCAAGCAATCATATAAATTAAACAATTAAATAAAAAAAATAATTAAAAAGAAAAAAGGGCAAATTGAGTTCATTTAAAAGTATGAAGCCCAATTATAAGGTACATGTGACCTAATTGTACTAATTGAAGGTTACAAGGCTCAATCTAAAGGAATTAGAACTAAAATGAACTAATCCTAAAGCTTAGAAAATGAATTGAGCTCGAACGGTGACCTAATTGAAGGAATTCTAAAGTTTTAGGCCTAAATTAAAGGGTTTAGGGACCAAAATGAATTATAGCTTAAACTTAGAAGGACTAGGAAAATAAATATCCCTTTATCTTTAAAATGCGCGGATCTCATTTAACCCGGATCAAAACACGTGGACCCTCCTAGGTCCAAAATGGAAGCTTTTAGCTGACCCTTATAACCTCCCAAACTTGAGTCAACTCGACCATTTCATTCTCTTATCAACTCGGGTTATCAACACAGATTCCAAAACACTCCCAAACCAACACTCTAAACTCATAAATCATTTTCAGAAACTTATTTCCTTGCAAAACAAGTGAAAGTCCAAGCAATTAAATCCCCAAAAGTAATCTTTGTGGGATTAATAACTCAACTTACTAAAATTGTATTACTTGCGACCGTGTATACTTGTACGTAAAAAAGACTTTGGCATATTTCATTTCTTATTTACACATTTTTTTAAAACATTTTGTTAGCATCAACACATCTCTCTACCAACAGTCCACCAACAATGACTCGTGATAATCTATTGTAGTTTCATAGTAGTATTTATTCAGTTTTTAGCACTTTGATAATATACAAATAAACTAAATTGGACCAGGCTATTAAAGTTAATGTCGTTTCATTTTCAACTATGACCACTCTAGAAGATTATTTTTATATGTATTGGAATAAATAATTATGCTTGTCTCCGAACCGACGTGACCCAACCTATAGAAAAAAATAATTTTAGGGACTTAATTATAAAAAAACATAATTTTAAGGACTAAATTATAAATAAAAAAATTCAATTTTAAGGATCTAATTATAAAAAATATAGATGAGATAGGAATATTATTATAAATATCTCTATAAAATTTAAGGGAATATTATATATTTAGTCTTGAGTTGAGTCAAATCGAATAGTTTACACCCTAAACCCGAACATGAAATGAATTTTCCCTCAATAAACACCCCACCTGACTCGAACTTGATTTTTCATCAAAAAATCTAACCCGATTGGGTCGGGTCGGAACCCGACCCGGTCGATTAAAATCTCTATCCCTACTTATGGCTTAAATGACCCGAGTATGTTTAAAACATGTTTGTGTCTATGATAATTCATCTATAGTCCATTCAAACAGACGACTATCTGAGCATAAGTAACCCGACGGCTATGTGAGCACGGGTAACCCAACAACTAATGAGCAAGGATAACTTGATGCCTATGTGAGCATGAGTCACCCAACGACTATATAAGCAAGGATAACCTGAAGCTATGTGAGTAAAAGTAAAGTAGGGCTTCGTTGGCCACTATGTAAGTCATGTATGTATTTATTTATGTATTTGTATGGATTCCTTAAAACGATATCGTGTGGATGTATTAACTTTGATGGGCTAAGTGATCTTGATATTGTGAAGAATTGTGAAACATGTAAGACTTCTTCTAAAATAAAGGATGTCGTGAGATAGATGATCTTAGAACTCTAACTTGTGTAGGCTAGACAGTGACTCATAGATATTGAAGCCATATATATGTTCTCTAGAATATATTTATCTTGTATGTTTATTTTATGATAATTATGAATTATGATATAGTAAAATGTACCACTAAGATTTGTTAGACCAATATTTAAATTTATTGTTTCTTTTCGTAGGTTAGTAAATGGTTCGTGACCAATGAGCATATCATTAAGTTAGTTCCTAGCAATACATCATTTCAGAGTGTAGTACTTGATGTTTAATTTTGGCTATTGTATTCATAAGTTCTTATAAATGTTGAGTCTGTAAATTCTATTTGAAATATTATTTTGATATACAGTGTTTTAAAATTAGAGCTCTTATTTTGTAACATGATTTATACTTCGTATTTGATTGCATTGACTATGAATAGTTTGAATGTTTTAACGATAGTTAAACTTGTAGTTTTCAAATGAAAAATTGTTGGGTCAGATATTGGGTGACCCAAATATTTCAGATTCATATCGGGATTTTGGTGTAACACAATGCTATTTATTATTTAATTTTGTTTGATAGTATTTATAATTAACCCTAAAAACAAAATGATAAAAAGTTGTAAATGATAAGGATTAAATTTATTGATTTAATTTAAATTAGGACTAAATTTATTGAGCGTGTAAATATGGATGATTAAATATGTTATTATATAATATTTTTTAACTTCTTTGTCACCCCAATAATAAAAGTTAACGATTAAGTGGTCGGTTCATAATAAAAACTTATGTTTAATGACTATTCTATAACATTTGAAAGTTATGTTATAAAATTAAACATTTTACCAAAGTTTAATGACAATCAATGAACTTTGCCCTTATTTTTATTTTATGATAGATTATTGTTAATATAATGATGGTATGGTTTTTTTCTTCATATAGTTTTTGAGTCACACTCGAGTATTGTTAAGTGATAATTTTTTGGACATATATTGTAATTTCGTAGTAATATTTATTATTTTTTAGCATTTTGATAATATATAAATAATCTGAATTGGACAGGCTGTTAAAGGTAACACCATTTCATTTTCGATTATGACCCCTCTAAAAGATTATTTTTTTAAGTGATATTGGAATTGATAATTATGCTTGTCTTTGTACTTATGGAAAATAAACTGAATTGGACCAGGCTGTAAGAATCGGGTAGTTTTGTCCGACTCTGGACATACTACTATAAACAGAGTCTGAACTCTAATTAATCCATGGAGGTCGGCATGGAACTTGAATCAAACACTACCTCTATTAGAAAAGCTCTGCTAATTATAAACTGCATCGTCCTTTCTATAGGCAACTGTGCAGGTCCACTTATGATGCGCCTTTACTTCATTCATGGGGGGAAACGAGTCTGGTTCTCCAGATGGCTCGAGACTGTTGCTTGGCCCATCATCCTTCTCCCAATCACATGTGCTTACTTTCACCGTTCCAGGACCCAACCCGGTTCTCCAAACAAGCTTTTCTTCTTGAAACCGCACTTGTTCCTTGCTGCCGCCGTCATTGGTATCCTCACTGGCCTTGACGACTACCTCTACGCATATGGAGTTTCTCGTCTTCCAGTTTCAACTTCGGCTATAATTATTGCCTCGCAGTTGGCTTTCACGGCGGGGTTTGCTTTTGTTCTGGTGAAGCAAAAATTCACTTCTTATTCCATAAACGCCGTGTTTTTGTTAACGATCGGAGCCGTTGTTCTAGCCATTCGCTCGAGCGGCGACCGTCCCCCGAATGAATCCAACAGGGAATACGTTTTGGGGTTTCTAATGAACCTCGGAGCATCGGCTTTGTATGGCTTTATTCTACCCTTGGTGGAGTTGACTTACAAGAAAGCAAAGCAGGAAATCAGCTACGCTCTTGTGATGGAGATTCAAATGGTGATGTGTTTGTTTGCTACTGGTGTTTGCACCATTGGCATGCTGGTTAACGACGATTTCAAGGTTACTTTTTCTTGTCTCCTTCAATCATAAATTCGTGTAGTTGCCGGCTAAAGCATATTTCATTTTCTATTCTAATCTGCAGGTAATTCCAAGGGAAGCAAGGGAATACAAGCTTGGAGAAACAAAGTATTACGTAATTGTGATTTGTAGTGCCATAATTTGGCAGTGTTTCTTCTTGGGAGCCATAGGAGTCATCTTTTGTGCCTCGTCTTTGCTATCGGGCATTATAATTGCTGTTTTATTGCCTGTAACTGAGATTTTGGCTGTCATCTTCTACAAAGAAAGTTTCCATGCCGAGAAGGGAGTGGCTCTTGCACTCTCACTTTGGGGCTTCCTTTCTTATTTCTACGGTGAGATTAAGGAATCCAAGAGGAAACAACCAGAACTTCAAACGAAGACGGCCTTAGATTCTGATAGACTGGCAAATGTGTAAAACACCGGCGAGTATCCGAAGTCCGATCCAGAGATCCACTCTCGGGTGGCTAGAAGTTGAACTGAATGTTGCTTGACAAATTTATGACTAATAACAGCATATCTTTTGGTTGAGTATAGGAAAATTCAGGTGAAATACCACTACGGTAGTACACGGTTAGATATTAATTATTTTTAATTCTTATTAAAAAATTTAAAGATTTAATATACAATTAATCATATATAAAATAAAATTAATAAAAATTATTATATAAATCATTCTCACGGTTTCATTTATGATGTCAACAATTAAATGAACTAATAATTATTAAAATTTAAAAAACTCACGTATCATTAATCATATTTCAAAACAAAATTATGAGAAATTATTTCATGAATTAATCTTATCACCTAATCTCTGATTTTATCCAATTAAACGAATAAAATCCTTAAAATAAAAAACACCTTAAAAATTTAACCAACGAATCAAAAAGAGATAAAAACTTATAAAAAATATAATATTGAAAATAAAGATATATAATTTTATTTGGATAGGATAAGATTATTTTTAATTAGATAAGATCAAGGATGAAATTATAAGAATCGTCAATAAAATATTTTTTAATTTTATTTTAAAATATAATTAATTATATATTAAATCTTTAATTTTTAATAATTATTAAATATTCAATTATAATATTATCCATTCTAGACTTATCCCTTTGTTAATTACATATATATTTAATTTGGCCTACTCGCAAAAATATAATTGCAATATTTTGGTTTTCTTAATCTTCTAAAAACTCATGTTACGAGAAGAGACGAAAGGGGTGGGGTGGGAGCGGAATCAGCTAAACTGCCGTCTCAAAAAATATAGAGACCAAAATAGACAAGAAACAGTTAAATTGAATGCTTTGTTTGGATAGTAACATTTATCTATTAGGAGGATTAATTTATCAATATAAGATATGTTATGAAGGTGTTTAGTTCACGAAAAAAATAATTATCTCTAAAAATAATATTATTAAAATATAACATTACTTAATAATTTACTAAAAATATTAATTATATTGTTTTGTTTTGTTTATTTGGCATTAAAATAAAAAAAATATTATTTGGTTAGAAAAACATAAAATTAATTATATTATATTAAATTATTCTTGTAATATATATATATATAAATAATATATTTATACCCGTATAATTAAGTTCGAAAAAAAATATAACTCATAGACAATATGTAAGCACTAATTTATATTCGGATTATTATTATTTAATAATTATTATTTAAATTAAAAACGGAAAAAAGGTCTTTGCACTCAATGCATCAGAATCCAAGCATTGCCCCATGCCCTGCAATGCTCAATTACTCCCTTATCCCTACGCCTGCCACTCGTTGTAATAACCCATTTCAGATCCTTAAACCAAACAAAACCCTTAACCCAATAACCACTCAGCCCAATTAAACTCAAATGACATATCCAAAACCGAATCCAAATAATTATAGCCCAACTTAAACCCTAACATAATAACCAAGATAACTCTAACCTTCCAACATCCTGCTGCCGCCTTTGTTTCTTGTACTCACTCAGCAGCCGCGCGTGGCCGCCACATATATATGTTACTTGGTTTATTTTTATCCCTATATTACTCATTGATTTTGATCTAATAAAAGTGGGAGAAGTCTTTAAAACTTAAATTTTTTAAACCTATGTAAATAATAAGAGTGAGTTTTACATAAAAATTATTTTGGTTTTGTTATATCAAAAAGGAGGAGATTATAAAACTATATTTGATTTTGATATAACAAAGAGTATAAAGACTATTTTGCAAATAATTTTTTTAAGTCCATAAGTTAATTGAAAAGTGAAAGTATTTTACTAAGTCTAAAATTAACCCATTAATATTTTTCCTAAGTTTTTTCAAAGCGAAATAACAATTTTTTACACAGGCATTTTGATACAAACTTTGGCTGTTTCGATACGGCTTAAGCTTTTCAAAGAAAAAAACACATAGGCGTTTCAATATAGTCTTGGATCATTTCTATATGATTTGAAACTGTGATTTTTGGTTTTGAAACAAAAAGAAAGTGTATCCAAACATGTGTTTTCATACAACCTTTGGTTCTTTCGATACGACCTTGCAATAATTTTATTAAATATTTTAATTAGAGTGTTTCAATACAACACATAGGTGTTTTGATATAGTGGGTTATATTTTCCAAAATATTTCAAGCATTTATAATTTTCGAAGTTGCTTGTTAGTTAAACTTTTAAAAGTTTGTTTAATTGTTTTGATACACCCCTCTAATTATTTTGATACGCATTTTGGCATATTCAAAATGTTTCGATACAATTCTAGTTGTTTTGATACCTCCCTTTTTTAAAGGCTAATTGTTTTGATACACGGGTAAAGCGTTTCGATACACCCCTATTTAATGCACATAACGACTTTTTCTATTTTAACATTGTTTCGATACAGGGGTTTCGTGTATTGAAACCATATATTGTAGAAGTGCATTTATGGTGGAAAGATGGTGTTTAAAGTCTATATTGATGATACCAACCAACCAAATGGTAAGAATGCAATGAGAGGGTATAAAAACAAGTCTCAAGAGCTACAAAAACAACTAATGAACCTACGAGCATAATCCAAGCTTTCAATCCAACTTCAAGCACTCAAATTGTCAAATCTTTACATTTAACTCATTTGTTCTTCAATTTATTCTTTGTATTTGAGTTTAGGGTGTGTTCTGTAAATTGGACAATATTTTTTTGTGAGAGAAACTTTCATATGTCAATTCGTTTTCTTTGTAACCTTGTGAGGTTTAAGTCAATCTTTAGGTAGAAAAAAATTCGACTTGTGTAACGGTTGCCTCCTAAGTCTAGAAAAGGGGACGAATTCAAAGAGTGAATTTTTTGAAAATCCTTAGTGAGAGCTAATGTAGTGGATGTAGAGCTTGTTCGAAGCTTGAACCACTATAAATCTTGTGTCTACATTTTTATTATCTTTCCAATTACTCCCTCAAATTTTAAAAAGGCCAATTCAATCCTCTTGGCAATTATAAATTGTTCAATCCACTCAAAACCTAGAAACATCACTTTCTGGGGAATAACATTGTAACCCCCTCGACCCGGTCTAGATGCCACCCGACTCGAACGAGCTACACAGGGATTATAGAGGGTAATCCGGAGACTCTCTCCGATAAACGACTCTAAATTTATTTTATTTTTATCTTATCTAGATGCTTTATTTATATCCTACATGTTCATGCAATGACTAATTTAGTTTGCAACAAAAATTGCTAATAATCGAGTCCTAATTTAATCGAACAAGTTTTAGGGATCAAATTGAAATTTTCCATAAATTTATGGACTAAACGTGAAATTGATGTTAACAATCTTTAATTAAGTTAATTATATGCTTAAGTCTCAAATTTAAGCTTAAAACGAGGTCTACAAGTTATTTAATTGCATGCTCATCATTTGGTGACTAAAACGTAAAGTTTCAAAACTGTATGTGAGTCTATAACGACTTTAACAACCCCTGGTATCGATACCCCAAGGTCCCATTTCGATACAATTTGATAATGTAAAGGGGGAATCGTAAAGCCGACCTCGCGTATCGATACTGAGGCTATTACTCGATCGATGCCCTGCGTGACAAGCCCGCGTTTCGATACAATAGATGACCAATTTCGGTACTATTTGAAAATATAAAAACCAGTATTGAAACCAAGATCAGGGCGTATCGATACGCCTACTTATTTTCATACTACCGTTTCAAAACCAGTTCAAGTGGTTTCGATACCCATGCTATTTTCTAGAAATCCTTCGTATTTTTTGCCTATGTATCGATACCCTATGAAAAGGTATCAAAATCTTCTAACCAGAAAGTGTAGATTGCACAGGTGTCATACCTTAAATGAAATTTAAAGTCTCACTTGATACATATTTCACCTAAGGGCATAAAGTACATATAACCACAACTTTTCTAGATGCAAATGACACATAATTCCATAAGCAAATCACAAATCACATAAGCATACTTCAACAAAGATAACATGGCTTAACATAACTTAAAATAAACATCAATTGAGTCTCAAAATACCTCATTAACATAAATTTACACAAAATATAATATTCAATACCAAAATAACCATAAACATATAGGTTCCCTATTCCATTGCTCTCGACTAGATAGAGATCACACAATGCCTTTCCAGCATAATGATTTCCAATTTCACATGGAATTGTGAAAAGAAAGCTTTCATCTTTCTCTTGAGTTGGGAAAAGAAAGAAGAAAGGGGATCGGGGGGATGGTGAAAGAGAGGGTTTTCTTACTCTAAGGATGAAAGGATTTAATTGAATGGCTCATCCAACCCAACCCAAAAGCCAAGCCCAACAAGATAAAAATGAGGCCCACAATGATCAAACACGACCCCACGAGCTCAACAATAGACCCGAGTTGACGATCCATGGCTCGAGTCAACGCCCAATGTTGACCTGGAAAAACCAGGTTGTTACATTTAGCGCAGGAACAAGGAATAACCAACACTATGAAAAGTGAAGAATCGAACCTTATACGTTCTTAAACCAATGTGGAAGATGTTGCATTATGACCCACTAGTTATAGGTAACTAGGAACCAACAATATAATAAAATGAAATAGATAGAAGTGGTAAGGGTGTGGCACGTGACCCACTAGCCATAAGGAGCTAGGAACCAACACAATAAAAAATAGAATGGATGAAGACTACAAGCCTAACTTGAAGCCTGTAGATTTCTCGCAACAACAAAGCTGAAAGCGGTCTTTCAAAAAGAGTTTTCTTATATCAAAGTGGTTTAATACAAATAAAGGAAAGGTTCCTATTTATAGTGTTCATAGGCAGCATATGAAGAGTCTTACAATAGAAGATTAATGCTAATGAATGCTTTACTTTTTGTTCTCTCTTTAAGTGGCCAAATGTTCAAGGTTATTTGTGATGAATGTGGATTTAATTTAGGTTGAATATAGACTTAATTTTTTCCAAATGGAGGAAGGAATCTTGGCTGCCTTGACTTCCTCTTTCATGGAGAAAAAAGGGGTGAAAATGGATACTTGATGTATGTATATACTTTGGTAGAAAAAGGGGAGTGTCTCTTCCAATTCCATGTTGATCCTCAAGCTAATTAACCTTCTTGAATTTCATAATATTATGCATTAAGAGTGCCTTGATTGCTTTTCTTCATGTAGAATACAAATAGCCTCCAAAAGATGATGTTGAAGTAACTTGAATGTCTTGATATTTTAAAAATGATTGCCTTCAATTGCATGAATAAAATCATCTTTGAATTGCCTTGAATACGTGAATAAATAAGTCCTTCAATGATTTATCTCTTGGATGAAGATGAAAGGACTCTTCCTTAGCTCAAACTCATCCAAATCATCCTTGCACAAAATTCTCATAATGAAAATTCCAGCTTGCACTGTCTCTGTTAAATCGATCATATCTCAAGAATTCAAAAATAGAGATCAATCTGACTTGTATTTTTGCATTTGATATGATTGTTCACCTTCCTTCTTTCACTCCCTTTGGATCAACCTCGGTAAACTTAAATGATGTGATCAATCAAATCAATAAGAAATTTGGGGCTGATTAGGATCACATCAAAAACTAATTGTCCGATCATGAATTGTCGTGGAATTAAGTAAGGACTTACCATTTTCTCAAGTATACTCTTCAATTCTCGATTAGAAATTTCCGCTTGCCCATTTGTTTATGGGTAATATTTTGTGGCAACTTTGTGTGTAACTCCAAGACACTGCAACATCTTGCCAATTAATCTATTATCAAAATGTTTACCTCTATCACTAATTATTGCCTTTGACATTTCAAACCGTGTGAATATGTTCTTTTGTAGAAATTTTTGAACGGTTTTGGCATCATCTCTTAGATAGGTTACTGTTTTAACTTATTTAGAAACATAATTAACATCTAAAAGTTAGAGATTACCAAAGATGATGGGAAAGGTCCCATGAAATCTATACCCCACACATTGAATAACTCGGCCTTAAGGATATTTTGGAGTGGCATCTCATGTTTCCTAGAAATATTTCTCATTCTTTGTCAATGATCATATTGATTGTAAAATTCGTGGGCATCTTTATAAAGAGTGAGCCAATATAGATCGAATTGCAAGACTTTGGTTGTTGTATGTGTACCTCCAAAATTCTTTACTGTTGGCACTTTTAAAAATCTGTGGGAATGATTGGAAATATAGAAAAATTGAACACAAGTAATTTATATTGGTTCAAGCTTCGAACAAGCTCTACATCTACTACCTGAGCTCCTACTAAGAATTTTCAACCAATTTATTACTGAATTCGTCTCCTTTTCTAGGCTTAAGAGGCAATTGTTACAACAATTCAATATTTCTACCCAAAGATTGACTTAACCTCACAAGATTTATAAATGGAAGAAATAGGCAATAGAATGTTTCTTTCGTAGAAATATTTGTCCCAATTAAAATTAAACACTCCCCAAACTCAATTACAATGAATACAAATGAAGCACAAAGAGCTAAGTGTAAAGATGTAGCAATAGAGTGCTTGGAGTTGGATTAAATGCTTGGATTCATGCCTTGGGATCAATAGTTGTTGTTGCTGCAGATGAGACTTGTTTTTATACCCTATCATTGAATTTTAACAGTTTGGGTGGTTGGGATCATCAATATAGTCATTAAGACGCCATCTTCCCACCATAAATGCACTTCTGCAACATGTGGTTATGTGTATTTAATAAGGGGTATCGATACATTGACCTTGCGTATCGAAATTGGTTAATCTTTAAAAAATGGGTGTATCGAAACAACTATAGAATTGTATCAAAATGTTTTGAATTTGCCAAAATCAATATTGAAACGCCTTGAAGGGTGTATCGATACGAGTCAACTAACTTTTATAGTTCAATTGAGAAATAATGATCAAATTATGAAATGTTTAAAAAGCTTTGAAAAACATAACCCACTATATCGAAATGCCTACAGAGAGTATCGAAACACTTTAAATATTATATTAAGCAATAAATATAGGACCGTATCGAAACAACCAAAGACTTTATCAAAATGCCTATATCGATATCATTTCAAAAATATTTCGCAACCAAAAATTACAGTTCCAAAACGTATCAAAACGTTCCAAGACCATATCGAAACACATGTGCAATTTCCTATGAAAATAAGCAAGTTGTATCAAAACGCCTAGGAAAATATGAATGTTTTGCCTTTGAAATTGACTTAGGAAAATATTGTTGAGTTATTAATTTGACTTAGAAAAGTTCTTTGACTTGTCAATTGAGTATGGCCTTAAAATTTATTTACAAAATATTCCTTTTACTTATTTGTTATATCAAAATCAAATATAGTTTTACAAATTGGTTCAAAGTACTTACTTAGACGACTAGCTATCTACTTTGCTTTATGTTGTTCTCCTTCGTCTCGTTCTTCGATTTCATTCGGTATTGTAATTGCCAAAGTAATTTTTAAGGATATCTTCTTCCACTCTAAAATTTAATTCAGTGGTTGCTTGAATAACCTTGCATTCTTATGGATCATCATAATGCTTAAGAGTGTGAAAAACGCTAAGCTTAACTTATTGGTCATTATCTCTCATTGTAAGTTCTCCCTTCTGGACATCAATTATAAGGTTTATGCTTGCTCCAAGATCACACAATGCCTTTCCAGCATAATGATTTCCAATTTCACATGGAATTGTGAAACTTCCTGGGTCCTTTAACTTTGGTGGTATTCGATTATGCAATCTAGCCATATATCCTTCTATTACGGTAATAGTTTCTAATTCACATAACCTTGTTCTCTTAGAAACAATAACCTAAACCAACGGTAAATTAATATAAACTTGCTTCAAAATATCCAAGAATTTCTTGAATTGATATTCTTACTTTTGTCGTCGAAGCCTCTATAAAAATGGTGGTGGTAATCGCATGTACTCAATCTTCTCATTTGTTTGTAATTTGATAAAGGGCATTGTTAAGGAATTAGGACTTGCCACAACATGTTCCAATTCATTCTTCTTTTCACCAATTTCATTTTTTGTAATGTCTTCGACTTCGCTGGATGTTCTTTGGCCTGCACAGATTCATTGGTTATTTTTAATCCACCTCGAGAAGTAATCATCTTACATTGTTCATGGTTGATAACCTTTGTGATCTCGGTGTTGCTAGGTAAACTAACTTGTGGTCTTGCATTCAAGTTATATGCAAATTAACCAACTTGGGTTTCCAAAGCTTTTAGTGTTCTTATTGGTTTTGCAACCTCATCATCTCAGTCCTGTTAATAAAAGCATCAATACTTTTCATGAAATTACTATTCTCAATCATGTAGGATTCAGTTTTTAACATAAAAGCATTAAGATTATTTTCCAAAGAATTAGTTTGTGTTGATTGTTGTTGCGACATCTGTTGCTGAGGCATATTTTGCTAGAATCCTGACACTTGTGTGTTTGAATTACCTTGATTGAGAGCATTTTTAGGATTAATCCATGAGAAATTTGGTTGCTTCTTCTAGGATGGATTATAAGTGTTGGACATGGCATTGTTTCGATTGTAATTTCCAATGTAAAAACTTGACTCTGGGTCTGCAAACACTCAGAAGAATCATTGTCACCATTGCATATATCACAATAGGAATTTAATATCTTGATATCTTGTGTTTTACTAAGGCTTTTCATTCTTAACCAAATTGGTTAAGATAGACAATTGTTTGGAAATTAAGCCCGATGAATCAAGCTCATTGATCGTGGTATTACATTAGACTCTTCCTCGCTTAGTGTTTGAGAACAAATAATCATTTATGGCTAGGCGATTTAAAATCTCTATTGTTTCCTCTTGGGACTTGTCTAGGAGTATGTCATTTGTCGAGACATCAGCATCATCCTTGTTGGCGTGTTCACAGCATTGTAAAACATCGTCATTTTTGTCGATAATGGGAATTTGTGCATGGGGCATTTGCATAGAAGTTCTCTATATCTCTCCCAAGCTTCGTTCATAGATTCATCATCTATATTTTGAAAAGAAGTGTTTTCATTACATAACTTAATAGTAAAATTAGTAGAACTAAATCAAGGAAGAAAATCATGACATAAATCCGTCCATGATCCTATAGATCTGGATGGAACACTATTTAACCACATTTTTATCCTATCCCTCAGTGAATAGGGAAAAAATTAAGCCTTAGTATATCCTCATGGACTCCTTGCAATTTGAATGACATAAATCTGTCCACGATCCTATAAATCTGGATGGAACACTATTTAACCACATTTTTATCCTATCCATCAGTGAATAGGGAAAAAAATTTAAGCCTTAGTATATCCTGATGGACTCCTTGCAATTTGAATGAGTTACAAATCTCCAAGAATGATTTGAGAAGTTGCCGAGCATCTTCGGTTATCGATCCACCAAATTAGCCAATTGTATTGATCATATTGAACATTGTTGGCTTTAACTCAAAATGAGTTGCTTTAATTTTTGGTGCAACAACTCCTAGTTTTAATCTATTGAGATCTTTCTCCAAGTAATCATGTATAGCCTTGTGTCTAGAACGAGTTGGTTGTTGTTCAGCTATGTCTCCTGAGAAGAAATACTTGTTCTATTTTGGGTTCAATTGAATGTTCTTGTGATTTTGGTCTTACCCTGGTCATACATAATAACAAAACCAAAATGGGTAAGTTCCTTGAAGCCGATAAAATTAAACTTGAAAAGAAATAAAAGTGCAAGAAAATAAAAACAAAGTCGTTATTGTCAATCCCCGGCAATAGCACCAAAAACTTGTTACGTGTTTAAAATGCTTCGTAATAGGTGCAAGTGTACACATCACAAGTTATAGTATAGATTAGATATCGTCTCCATAGGGATTGGTTCTTCTTCTAGAATCTAAATTCTCGTACTAAAAATAAAAACACAAATTGTTTATAGAATTATTATTTAATAAAGTAAACCAATAGAATAAACAAATAAAGTAAATTGAAAGGATCGATAAGAGATGAGGGTGGGTTATCCTAAACTTTGGAGTGATGGTCGAATGAATTCTTCTAGTAAATGAGTGCTCATGTTACTCAATCATTCCAGCAATTGAGCTTAATTGGATTGCCTAGTCAGTTCTTCGAATGTTTGGGTAATTGCAACTAAGGGAAATGCTCGGGCAATTGGGTGACTACCTTTAAGGTTCGACGAAGCGTTCTTCAATGGTTTTCGTTATGCCTAACACAAAACTCTATTAATTGTGTATTCCTTGATGATACATCCTTGCGTTAATCAAGGATGAACAACAATCAATCTTGCGCTCCTATTAACCGTTGAAATCCTTTTCCCTAAGCCAGATTAGTTCTCACGCACTTGGTTGGTACCATGCTTATTCGTTTTATGATTCTAACTCTCCCGATATTAGATAAATGGATCATTTTACGAGATCCTTTCCTAATTCACTCACAAACCAATTGAGTATCAAGAATAAACAAACACTGATTAGGAACAACTCAAATACTTAGAATTCAAACATAAACACAACCACAAAACAAAATAACCCAAGTCAACTTAAATTAGTTCATGTCTGGACAAAGTATCAAACAATAATATCCTCCCAACATTACTCGAATCAAAACAAGGAAAATTAAAGAAGATGAAGTTGACAGCCCTTTACTTCACTCTCTCAATCTTGCCTCCCCCTCCAATTGACGACATGCTCTCCTTTTTTAAGGGTTTAGCTTGGTCAACTTAGGTGATATGATAAAGTTTGATTTGGAAATAATCATGAAAGAGATAATTATCCCTTTAAAAATTTTCTTACAAACTTAATTTCAATCATGTCTTTACATCTTTAATCCAATCTTCTAAAATCTTTCCTTACTTTTGAAATTGACTTGATCTACTTGAGATTCCTTCTAAATTGGTAGCCTATCACCAAGGGATTGAATCCTACAAACAAGGAAATACACCACATCAATATCTTTTTTACGAATTTTAATCAAAAATACGAATTAAATGCGACAACTAAGAAAATTATGTGAAAATGCATGAATAACAATGTGACTAATAATGTGCCTAAATCTAACAATAATATGAGTAAAAGGGGTAATAAAAATAGTACTTTTAAACACTTATCATTAACATCTGCTAGGTCCGTTAATAGCCATCACTAAGTCTAGCACAATCTGTGCGAAAAGCATGTCACCTATAGTATCAAAAGTATATAAATATCTCTAAGACTAAAGATAAAGAGACTCGATATCATTCTACAATAATCATCCATTCTCCTTCATCCATGATTCTGACCGAGCACCTCACTTTGTTCGCGATTCTCGAAATGTTTTTTCTATAAAGGAAAAAGCTTAATCGGTTGCTTTGCGTATTTTTTATTTTTTGGTTTTATTGGTTTATATTTTTAAAACTATTTATTTTATATGTTTTTTTATCCTTTTAATAATAGTAATCAGGTACTTTGATTAAAAAATTATTCAAATATCGGATTTAAAAATACGATATCTATACAACTAAATATCCAAACTTTTCCAAATAGGATAATAATCACTAATATATCTATCCAAAAATTTCATATCAAATCCGTTCGAAAATATAAATCCCCTTGTATACAATTCCATATGCTAACAAACATTCTTAGTACATTATTCAATTATGATTCATAAATATTTAACTTTTTTAAAAAAAATAGAATATTTATTTTGCACACTAGGTTGAGCGTTCAATTGATTCGAGTAAAAAATTATTTTGTTATAATTTTTGTATCATATTTTACAACTCAATTTATTTGAAATTTGATAGGTTCGACTCAACTGAAGTTTTTGCATGCTCCTGTGCAAATTTAATTATAATTATTTATCATATTATAGTATGATTTAATTCAAATTTAAACATCTTTCTCTAATCATGTAATATATATATATATATATATTGCCATATTTTTTAATGTGTGACACATATATAAGGAAAAAATGAATCACTCAACACTAACTTATAAATCAATCCAGTAATTATTAAAAATTTCGAGTTAATCTTTTATAATTCAATTTTTATTTTAAAAAAATTGAATAATTTTTTTTACCTCAAATCAATTTAAAAATTTTGTTTTTAAGTTGAGTTTCACCATTAACTTATTTTATGCCAGCTTACCGTATGCACATGTGTCTCCACATGGGGATTTTAGCATAACAGGGTCTGGGAAAGGAATGGCTTTTCAATCTACTTCTCATTCTTATCCTCCTATTTCTAAATTCATTTTTTACATTCTAGTTTTCAATATGGCATTCTAAAAAAATTCATTACTTGGTTTAAGCATCAAGAGAGCTTGGAGAGTCCTCCAATGCTAAAGGAAAGAGAAGGTGGTGGAAGAGTAGCTAGAGGTGTATATTGCTTGAAAACAAAGGTTATCATTACTAGCTTTGAAACTGCTTCATGCAATAGAATTGAAAGAATCAAAAAAATTTAATTTAATAGTTCATTGACCGTAAAATAAATATAAAATTAATTTATATCGATGTAATAATATTTTGATAAAGTACAATTATTTTATGAGCAAACATGATTTTTATTCGGTAGACACATTGACATAGAAGAATCAACTTATACTATGTTAACATGTTTGAGATTCTAACTATTTTATGACACTAATTATGTTTTAGAGTAAAAAATTAACTCTGATAAAATTAAGTATTGATGAGTAATAATTGTTGTACAAGCAAGCATGAGCTCTATATTTCAAAACCAATTTAAGGTTTTAGGATTTTTTTAAGAGAGATTATAATCAAAATCTAATGTTTAAGTACTCAAACAATTACATTTTATGGGAAAAAAAAAGAGAATAATTTAGGTTTCAAAATTATTTCAAGCAAAAGAGTTTTTTAAAATGAAAAGGTTACACGGTCGGGAAAAAATATTTTTGAACGTAAACGTGTTTATTTAAAAACTAAAAAGTATATAATTTAACTTAATTGCAATTAATTTTAAAAATGATAAACCAAAATTTTGGTTAAATAATTTGACATGAGTGTCAATGTATTTAATCATGATTTTTTTTTTAATAAAACTAACAAATATATTTTAAATAGTTATATGATGATAGTTTCGGTACATGTTTTTGTCCAAAAATAGTTTAATAACTCAAAGCCCAAAGCTTTTATATTTGTATAGTTCTTGTAGTAACTGCATGGGCCATAAATTGTCAACCTCACCTGTATGTTACTATACAAGTAACAAAGTACTAAACACTAAACTAATTAGCTGTCGACACTTGCTCAAGTTTCGGATTTCTAGGCTGAAAACAAGAATCCACATTCAGTTTTCAACAAGGATCAGAACTTGAAACTTCCTGTGGAAAGAACTGAACTCGGATTTTGGGTGTGTCAAGAATAAGTGATTGGAGCTTTGCGGTGTATGTACCAAAACTAGGAGAATTTGAGCTTTGCTCTTGTGCACCACCTACACTAACACTAACCTCTTTAGACTTGCTTTGTTCCTCAGCTTTCTTTGTCAAAATATCATCATGGAACAACTTAAGTGCATCTGAAGTAGAAAGTGAATTCACAGATCCATATAACTCCTGATATTTATCGCGCTGTTCTTGTGTTTCAATCAATTTCTCCCTCAACTCATCCGGAAGGCAAGCCAGTGTACTTTTAAAGGCAAAGACACGTGCAGAAAAAAATAATGTCGTGCAGAAAATGTATAAGCCATGGGTTCTAGATATGAAGAAAAAAAAGAAAAGAAATTATGTTCTTCATTGTACCTGGTAACACCTCTTGTTATGCCCCAGTTGTATCCTATGGGAACTGATTGTTTAAAGCCAATATTAAAACCTTCTTGTGCAGATGCTTCTTTCCCGGCTATCAGGCCATCACGATAACCAATCTAGAAAATCTCAACAGAAAAATGACATCAATTACTAACCATATAAACATAAAAGGAAAATAAAATTGTTAGGTACCGTGTGGAACTGGTCACGTCTTCTCTGCCATTCATGATCTAAATCAGATGTTTTATCCAATTCTTCTTCAGAACCACCACCCCATAAAGATCCATCATCATCCTGAATGTCCGTCTTGTTGAAACCTGAAAAAAAAAATATATATATATATATATATAAAAAAGTAATGCTAAATAAGGTAAAACTTTTGGTACCCACGGAATTAATAGGATTGACTAATTACCATAGGTAGTTGAAGAATAGTCTAATTACCATAGGTAGTTGAAGAATAGTCTAACGGCAAGTTCGATGGATGCAAACTTTCCGAGCAGAGCTCTTGAGCCAATTTATCATCCATTGCTCTGTAACTAAAATAATAATTGTCTCACAATCACAAGAATCTTCTAATTCCGACATAAATTTCGAAAGGACAAGAACTTCTAAAATAAACTAAGATAAGAAGACAACAGATCGAAATAAAGATTTCCGAAGCTTGACTACAAATTAGCCAAGTATTGTAAGCATCAAAGGAGAAATATAACTTCCCAAACAACATTTTAACATGAAATTTCAGCCAGGAATGCTTTAATATCTCTAAAGTTAAATAAAACATAGCTAAAAAATCCACATAGAACTTGGCAAAAATGAATTATACATACAACCACGTAGTCAAAACCAAGATTACTTCTTCAAAACACTCCCTTTTGATTAAGTAAACACTAATTGCAACTCGCAAGCAATCCTTCCTTAACCCTAAAAATAAAATCAACAGCACCGCAAATTAACATATCATGTTGCTGCAGAAACATCAAATCATCTCTCCTCAATAACCCCAAATTATGCAACCAAATTAACAATTCTAACTGGAAAACCAGAAAACAACTTATACCCATTGCATTATTCTAAGAGGACAAATCTGGTCTCATTTTCTGTCAAGAAGCTCAACTCCTATCTTATAGAACAGCTCCGTGAAAAGTTATTTTCCATTAAAAAGTAATACCCAGAGCACAAATCAATAGTGAGGAGCACAAAAAACTGATCTTTGCTCACAATTTAATGAAATACCCATAAAGCTAAATAATAAAGAATTGTTTTTACCTGAATTGCGAACAAAGTGATGCTTGAGCGACAAGAGAAGTTGTCTGCAAACCAAAGAGCGAACGACTTGTCACGATATTGGAGGCTGAATTGGGGAAAATGTTAGGGTTTCGAAAGAAAGAAATTGGGAATTCAGAATCGAGAGAAAAAGGGGAGAATTGGAATGAAAAGAAATTAAATGAACCCTCAGCAAACGGGGTCGTTTCAGGGAAGCCGGGTTAATGAATGGATGGGTTATTAGATCAAGAAACGTGACTCAAGAAAGAGAATAACTCAGTTTTATTTTAATGTGTTAGTGACAGCTGTAAGTTTAGTTGTCTTATTTTCAGTACTATTTGTAGACAGAAGATAACCGTTTTTGATACATGAATGAATATATATGAATGAATTCTTTTCTTTCACCTCAAATTCTCTCTGTTTCTTAAACCTTTTCTATAATTCTTTTCATTTTCACAACGATCTATGACAAATTGGTATCGAGAGCCACGTTTTTCCAGATCAACCGACAAGTTGGAAAGACCAAGAACAAAATAAGAAGATGGTGGAGACTTCTGTAGCAGCAGTTAGCAGTAATGAATCACCTAAAGAACCAGACAACATTCCAAGAGGGTGGGAAGAACAACGAGCTGAGCTGGAAAAAAGGATGACTAATATGGAGTCAAAACTAGAAGAGAACATCTCCAAAATGGATAGAAACAACTCTCTTCTTGAAAACTTACTGAGGTTGATGGCAGAAAAAGAAGGAGAACCAAGCCTTGCTCCAGCCACAGCAAACAATGGTCAGGTAAACATTTCAAGCTTAGTTCAGAAAGAAGGAAAGAAACCTGTGCATGTTACTGTGATAGAAGATCATGAAAAGTACTCCTATAAGACTGATGAGCCTGATATTTTATCATCTAAGCCTAATTTAATGCCTAGATTTAACAATACTTATGTGGGGAAACACTCTGTTGGTCGAGAAGCTATGACACATGACAAAAATAACCAATGGAACCATGAGAATGAGTCTGGAAACTAAGGAAATGGGCATGGAAATTTTTTGAATAGACCCAAGTTTGAACTCTAATTTTTCGAAGGTCTAAATCCTAGAGCATGGATTCAAAGATGTCAAAAATATTTTTCGAATATTTTCAATACCAGAAGAGCACAAGATTAAAATAACATCTATGTATTTAATGGAAAAAGTTGAGACATGGTTTGATGCTTATATTATGCAAAAACATAGGCTTACTTGGTAGGAATTTGTTGTCGATCTTTTCCATAGGTTTTGTGATAAAACCTATGTGGATATAGTGGAGGAATTCAATAAGTTGATTTAGACATCTACTGTGAAAGAATATTAAGAAAAATTTGAGGAGCTCCAACCTTTTATGATCTAACAGAACTCCCAATTGAGTGAAATGTACTTTATCTCTAGTTTCATTAGTGGCCTCAAAGATGAATTGAAACATAAGGTTAAAGTCTTACAACCCAGAACAACTTTTGATACATGTTGCCAAGCAAAATTATATGAGTTAGCCCTGAATTAGTAGGTAGAAAACAAAAATTCAATCCTAGGATGACTATTGTCAACACCTTCACTCCTACACGAAAAAGTTATCCACAACTTCAACAAACACCACAGAAGACAAATCCTAATTTTCAGAATGCTAAACAGTTGCTCACTGAATACAGAAAATCACATAATCTCTGTTTTAAGTGTGGAGAAAAGTTTGATCCAGACCACCAGTGCAAAACTAAACAACTAAACTGTATGGAGGAAGAAACTACTCTTGAGGAGGAGAATATTCAACAAGAGGAGGAAGCTGAAGTTGGGGATATACCTGAAGAGGGGAATTTGGAAATTTCAATGAATGCTTTGACTGGAAATACTGGATATAGTACATTACAAATTCAGGGCATCATCAAAGGGAAACCATTGAACATCTTGATTGACAGTGGTAGCACACATAGCTTCATTATTCCTAGACGGGCTAAAGAAGACATAGAGGTGGTACAAACTAATCCTCTCACAATCACAGTGGCCAATGAGGACAAACTCTACAACACTGCCATGAGTAAATTGTTACAGTGAAAGATACAGAGGCATACATTTGAACATGATTTTAGAGTGCTGCAAATGGGAGGGAGTGACATGGTTCTTGGTGTGGACTGGATGAAAAAATATAGCCCCATAATGATGGATTTCAAGCAAATGACTTTAAACTTTTATAATGAAGGTCAAGCCATTGTTATTCAAGGAGGTGAAAATTTTTAGAAAGTTAAATTGATCACAGAGGCCAAGTTGCAAAAGTTAACAGAAAAAGACCCTGACTGTTTGGGAGAAATCTTTATGATGACAGGTTCTACTCTTACTGCACCTATTCTAGAAATTATTAAATCACTTTTGCATGAGTTTCAAATGGTGTTTGATGAGCCTAAAGGACTGCCTCCTCCAAGATTACATGATCATGCCATCATTCTATAGTCAAATGCTCAACCCGTGAATCTGAGACCCTACAGGTTTCCTCATCACCAAAAAACAGAAGTTGAGAGACAAACTAAAGAGACGTTATCTTCTTCTATCATTCAAAACAGTCAAAGCCCCTTTGCTTCTCCTTGTCTCTTAGTCAAAAAGGATGAAACTTGGAGACTTTGTGTAGATTATAGACACTTAAATTCTATGACAGTGAAAAACAAGTTTCCTATTCCAGTGGTGAAGGATTTGCTAGATGAGCTATCGGGAGCAAATTTTTTTTTTCTAAATTGGACCTTCGATCTGGGTACTGACAGATTCGAATTAAAAAGGATGATGTACCAAAAATAGCTTTTCGAACTCATCAAGGGAACTGAGTTTAAAGTCATGCCCTTTGGGCTGACAAATGCCCCAGCTACATTTCAATCCTTGATGAATCAAGTATTTTAACCTTTCTCTGAAAAATTTTCTTGTTTTTTTTTTTATGATATTTTGGTGTATACACTCATCTACTCCATTTGAGACAGGTTCTGCAGGTTTTACAGCCCAACAAATTGTTTGCCAAGCAAGACAAGTGTTTCTTTGGCCAAGAGCAAGTTGAGTATTTGGGTTATGTCATTTCTGCCAAGGGTGTTTCAACTGATCAGTCCAAGATTGTTGTTATGAAGGAATGGCCCTTACCTAAGAACCTTAAGTCTCTTCGAGGTTTTCTTGGGTTAACAGGGTATTACCGAAAATTTATTCGAGGATTTAGGGAGATTAGCAAGCCTTTAACTCAAATGTTAAAAAAAGAAAATTTTCACTAGACTAAAGAAGCTACTACTACCTTTGAAAAACTAAAAGATGCTATGTGTATAACACATGTTCTAGCTCTTCCAGATTTCACTAAGACATTCTACTTGGAGACTGATGCTAGTTCCAAGGAAATTGGAGCTGTTCTCTCTCAAAATGGTCGACCATTACCTTATCTCAGCAAATCTCTTGGTCCACGGCACATAGATCTTCCCATTTATGAAAAAGAGTATCTTGCAATCCTAATGACCGTGTCAAAATGGCGGCACTACTTCAAAGGTACATCTTTTGTTATTAAAACTGATCATGAGCCTCTTAAACATTTGTTGGAGCAGAAACTTATTACAGCTATTCAGAAAAAAGGTTTATCTAAACTATTGGGTTTGAATTATGTTATCCAATACAGAAAAGATAAGTCTAATATAGTAGCTGATGCCTTATCTAGAATTCCTGATGAAGCTGCTGAATTTTGCACTTTGGGAGCTACTGTAATTACACCTAAATAGGTCGAAGAGATTGAAGCTACTTATATAGATGATTCTTATGTAACAGAAAAAATCCAAATTCTTGCTGTTTTTAAAGATACTCTTCCTCACTGGTCTTTTTCTAAGGAAATTCTAAGATTCAAAGAAAAAGTTTATGTTGGCAGCACTGGTCTTCTACGGTTGCATTTTCTACATTCTTTTCATTATTCTCCTCAGGGGGTCATTCGGGTGTTCAAGCTACTTTTCAACGATTCCAGACTTATTTCTTTTGGCCTGCTATGAAGCCTATGGTAACAACCTATGTTAGAGAATCTTATATTTGTTAAAGGGTGAAAATTGAGCATATACATAAACCTGGATTGCTCCAACCAATTTCAATTCCCCAAGGGGCTTGGGAAGTAGTCACTATGGATTTTATTGAAGGGCTCCCTATTTCTCGAAAAGCTAATTGCATATTTGTCATTGTTGACAAATATAAAAAATATGCTATTTTTTGCCCCTTGCACACCCCTATACTGCTATGGAGGTGGCTCGATTATATCTAGACCAGGTTTACAAACTTCATGGTCAGCCTAAAATTGCTATTTCTGATCGGGACAAAGTTTTTACTAGCTATTTTTGGAAGAAGTTTATGAAGCAGTTGGGTACTTCTACTTTCTTTAGTACGACCTATCACCCAGAAACTGATGGACAAACAAAACGCCTCAATCAGTGTTTGGAACATTATCTACGGAGCATGTGTTTCCTAAAGCCAAACACATGGGTTAACTGGCTTTCACAGGCAGAATGGTGCTATAATACTACCTACCACACCACCCTGGGACTTATACCATTTGAGGCTATGTATGGATACAAGCCTCCTCACTGTGATTGGAATCAACCAACAGTAAATAACAACATTCAAGAACTCCAGACCAACAGACAACATTTGGCAATCTTCACTCGCACTCCATAAAAACTTGAAGCTTGCTGCTCGTTACTTTCGTTCGATTGTTCATTATTAACTTAGAAAAAATTGTTGAATTTATAATAATTATTGAATTAGAAAAAAATTGGTAAATAATAAAATAAATATTACTTTCGTCCGATAGTTTATTATTGACTTTTTAAAAATTAAATTTTTTAAATTTAATTATAATTATATTAATATTTTAAATAATTAATTTTTATAAGATATATATTTAACCCGATGCTTACTTAAACTAAACTAAATTACTGAATTTTTTATTTTGAATTAATTTTTTTTATTTAAGTCCGATAGAAAGACTGAAGTTGTCAAAAAAAAAGGACCGTTCAGAGTTGAAGATAAAACTATAAGTTGCTTTCTATTCATGTATATTTGACAAGCAAAGACAAAGCAGAAATTTGAAAAACATTTTTCTTTGTAATTTTTTAGTGTTGGCTGCATGTTTTTATATTAATCTAATATTATTTGTAATGTCTACATGTATGAGACATCTTGTATATTGTTTTTGCTGTATGTGCATTTGATATACATATGAAATATTATGGATGTAATAAAATTTTCTATTACAAGTGAAAAACTTTTTTAGTTCAATTTAACTAACAAAATATAAATTTGGTTTTTTAATAATCGTTTAGTAAATGTATTTTTTATAATTGTTTAAAAATATGAATTAAATAGAACACAATCTTTTAGTTCATTCCTAAATTTTTTAAGTGATCAATATTTTACATATTTAAAAAAATTATTGTTAATCTAACTTTATACCTTATAAAGTATTCTTTTATATTTTTAATATAATTTTTTGATAATTTTTATTTTTTATATAAAATCTTTCGTCCATCCTAATGATTCAAAAATTCATAACATTTTTTATTTTTTTCATCTCTTAAAAGAAAACAAGTTTGATTGAATCTCTTTTTCATATACAGCAAGAAACTCATAACTCTATTGTTAAGGTTAAAATTCATTGAATTTCCTCCTCCTTTAAGCTTTACATCTTTGTATTCTTCACTATCTCCCACTCCTTAATCCTGCAGATTAGCAGCACAGCTACCCTTCATGTACACCACAGCATTCATTCCTGCTACGTTCGATTTACTATCAAACGAAAGACACTTTTGTGCTTTCGCTAAGATTGCCTGCAAGTACTTCCCCGAGCCTCTATCCTCATCTGCAGTTTCTTCTGTACCTATGGATTAATCGAAAATCACGACCGAATTCGAAACGTAGTAACACAAACTAACATGTCATTGCTTAAAAAACGTAGTAACACAAACTAACACGTCATTGCTTAAATGGGAAGAAATGAACTTCAAGTTGCTCTTGCAATTTCTTCAGTGGTTCAGCCATCCGGTCAACAAACTTACCACCATTATTTTAATGAGGAGTGGGCGGTGAATTTTGTAAAAGGAAGAACATACAGAAGAAAGCTCCGCAACAGATCTTAAAACAAAACAAACGCAAACATGATACATAATAGTTTAATTCTCTAGCGTACGTCTGTGTTTGGTGTTGAACCGTTTGATTTTCTAATACTATGATTTGGGTGTGAAAATGAGAAGAGTCGAGTTTGAGTATTATTGAGTTTAAATCAGTTAGTTATAAATTTGAGTGGATTTTGAGTTTAATTCGAGCCTTAGTGTGATGAGTTCGACTTGGTTAGTTAATAATTCGAGTCAAAGAGTAAATAACTGCAATTAGCAGTACCTCATCCACCAATGTCACACATAACAACCCTAAAACAAGGGAAAATGTACTTTCCCAACTAACGGCCTTATATTAGGAAAGGGGATAGCTTATTTCAAAGCACTACAATTTTTTGATCGCTCTCCTTTGTCGATTGGAATTTCCATAAACTTTTTGCTTCACGAATCAAGGTTGCTTTTTTCAGCGTTTACTAGAACGGGTCTGATTTGGGGATTTGAGATGAGGGAGTGAGAGGCATTTGGAGATTAGAGAAAGTTTGGGCTTGAGTTTGATTTGGGGATTGATTTGCTGCTTCGTTGTTGGAGATAGGTGGTGTGAAGACGACAAAGGGGATCTGAGACGAGGGAGTGAGAGGCTTTGGAGGTTGAAGAAAGTTAGGCTTGAGTTTGATTTGGGGATCGGGGTGAAGGAAACAACTAAATGTTATATTAAAACCTACAACGGCGTTTTTTATGAAACGACACTATAAATATATCTATTGTGGCGTTTTATTACATAAACGTCACTATAGTATGAATATTTGCGGCGTTTTGCATACAAATGCCACTAAAGTACAAATATTTGTGGCGTTTTTAATATAAACGCCGCTAATTTTATCGATTTGTGGCGTTTCTTCTATAAATGCCGTGATATACTTAAAATTAGTGGCGCTTGCTCAAAAAATGCCACTAAAAGTGTCGCAATAAGTCATGTAGTGCTTGTTTAGATTGAGTCTTTGTTTGGTGGGATCTGGATACCCAATGATTGAAAGTGTTGCAACACAATGAAGACCATCCGATGTGAGATTCTAGGTGATGTATCGAAGACCATTCGATGTGAGATTCTAGGTGATGACTTTTCTCGATGTGAGATTCCAAGCCCTATTCGATGTGAGATTCTGAGTGAAGACTCAATGCGAGATTTCGAGTATACTAGCTCGATGTGAGATTCCGAGCAGTCCGATGTGAGATTCTGGACCGAGTGAGTTCCCCAGCTTCAAATTGACAGTGGGCCTCACTTCTGATTTGTTTATTTTATGCTTTGGTTGCATTTGTGATATCATATCATCATATTATCTCATCTAGCATATTTATAGTTATGATTCACTTGAAAGCACAGTAGATAGGTTGTGTAGCTACTGAGATTTATTAGCTCAATGTTTTGAAATTTATTTCCATGCGTAGGTAAGTAGGCGGACGTTCGAGCGGACATGTCAGAGTACCATTAGCATAGGACATCAACATTAACCGGTTAATAGAGTACAATTGCTAGGTTAGTGTGCTATGTATTCGTAGGACCATTATTGTAATTGTAAATCTATTTTATTTTAATTTGTTAAGGCCCAATGCTTTTATTAAACTTGTATTTGGAGCTTTAATGATATTTTTGAACTTGTTAAACTACTTTGGATTTATATCATTTTAATTTATGTCGTATTTGATGGTATGTTTTGGACTTGATTTAAAATATTTTAGTGATATGGGTTGGGCTTGTTGCCCAAATGTGGTACTTGGGTTCGGGGTGTTACACTAATTGCTTGCAACTAAGCTCTCACTCAATTCCTAAGATATTTGAGCATACATATACATTAATCTCACAAGTGTTGTTTACCCAAACATAGGAAATTAAGCTCTAAGACATTCCTTGAATCATAAGATATTGACAATGGAAGCATTAGTCTTCTATTGATGTTGAGACTTCCTTTTATCATCCAAAATGAGCTTCTAGCCGTTGGTGAACGTTGGGATTGATTTGGAGCCGTTTGGATCTTGTTTCAAGTCCACTTTTTGCTTTTGATGCATGTGGTATCAAAACGCATGATACCGTTTTGATACTGCCACTTTGAGAAATAGCCGTTGAACCTGCAATTAATGACCGGTATCGAAACGTCTATAAGGCGTATCGAAACGAGTTGCTCTGCGTATCGAAAAAGAAAACCTTTTTCGAGACGACTCCTAGCCGTTGGGTTTTTTATAAGATCTTTGGAGTTTTGTAAAGTCGTTAGAGGTGTATCGAAACACCTAAAACAAGATTCGATACTGGCGTATCGAAACGAGTGTTTGCTGCATCAAAGCCAAAAATCACAGTGGCAAAAACTATCGAAACAGTCCAAGACCGTATCGAAACGACTTTGTAATTTTGCCATTGAAAAGCATAGCGATATCAAAACACCTAGGAGGTGTATCGAAATGCCTAGGTTAAAAACACTACTTTTGTTTCTTTAAATCATTTTAAAACACCTTCAAAGTTTATCAAAAACCTCTTAAATATGTTTTCAAGTTATTTGGACATAAGAACAACTTTTGAAGTCTTTTCAAAGTAGTCCAAAACTATTTTTCAGTTATTATATCAAAACATTAGTTCTATAGTTATTAAATTGGGTATGTAAATATTTGGTTAATTTATAAATTATTTGATTAGTAAAGAATAATATATTTATTAATCTTATTAAGTTTTTTTTTGTAGGAGGTGATGATTTTTTTTACAAGACGAAAAGAAATGTTAAGAAAAACATTTGAAACACATTTTTATTGATTAGGTACTTATTTTTATTTATATAAATTAAATGAAGATATTGTAGTGAAGATATTGTAGACATGTAAGATTTTATTTTAGGATAATAATAATTAATTATAGTATTATAGGGTTTTATGATAATAATAATAATAATAATAATAATAATAATAATAATAATAATAATAATAATAATAATAATAATAAAAGTTGCGCATTGAATTAGAATTTTTATTAATGTAGTTATGCAGAGTTTAAATATTTTTTAGGTATATTATATATTTAATTGTTTTATAAATTAGATGATTTGTATATATAAATATATAAATTCTATTAATTTGAATAATTTTAATTTGTAGAGTTTAAAAATAATTGTTAAATGTTTAGATAATTATATTCGAGAATAAAAATTAGTTAGGTTTTGTATATTCGATAAGAAAAATTAGTATAACTAAGGGAACATGTTGCGTGTGATGATACTATTAAAAATTGATACGCAAGTGTGCAAGTATACATTTCGCATAAGTAATAAAGTGATGAGTGAGATCGTTTCCATGAGGATCAGGAGGAATTTCAAAGATAGTTCACACACATAAAACTTTTTTTTTTACATGAAAGTATAAATATAAACTGAGAATGAAAATGTTGTAACAAAATGATAAAATAAAGGTTAAGACTAGAAATAATAATTAATTAGTTTAACGAGCACACACAATTAAATAATTAAAGGTTAAAGGTTGGCTTGACTAATTGTGGAATAAGTTTAAATCATACTCGACAACTTTTAGTTTAAATCATACTCGACAAAGTTTGCTAAAGTATCTCTAAATTATTCCTAGTAGGAGATCTGACACTTGAAAAATTTTATAGTAATACATTTTAGTGTAAACCCTAACAGTCTTCATATCGTCTAAGTTTTATCCTTTTTTAGTCATTAAAACTCAAACTTATCCTTAAGGTGAGTTAGGAATCTTTCTCTCAACATCAAGCTTTATTGTTTATATAGATCTAAGCTTATCTCTCCCGATTACTAAACTATTAAATACCTAAGTGAAAACAATCTACCGAGAGCTCTTATACACAAAGGCAACTCAAAGCATCAATGAACAAAGTATAAAATAAACTGAAAATTAGAAAACACTCATTCAAATAAACATAACATCATTCACAATGAGTCCAAGCCATACTAAGTTAGTTCATGGTTAGGAAAAATAAAACAAACATCTTTACGTCTTTGAAACACATTTCTAAAATATAAAGAATGATAACAAAGCTAAAGAAGAAAGGAAATTTTAAATGTCTAGGTTGTCATGACTCGCTTAGTTTGTTGTTTCTCTTGAATGTTAGCAAATCCTTTCTTTGAAGCTCCAACAATGGTGGTTCGAGCTTAAGGAAGAAGAAAGGTTATGAGTAATCGCCTTCCACTCTCTCTTAGGTCATTTTTCTCTTTTTTTTCAACGTCCCTTAATGTGATTGTCCCTTTTTCTTTTATAATGGGGATCTAGGGTTTCATACCCTAAAATTGTAAGGAATATTCTCTTTATATGTTAGACATAACTGGTCAGAATGAGTCATGTATATGATTGAGGGTTGCACTTTTGTCTTCTTCTACGTTTTATCTGCTTGTACACCCAAAATGTTGTAGTAATTTGTCATTATGAAATTCTTCTTATAAAATGCTACAACATATCTTCCTTTTCTAGCTTGTACTCATTGAATCTAAACATCAACAACCAACACATACCTCCCTCACAATAGTAACCACTCAAAACATACATGCATATGTCATGCTTGAAAAGAGGCAAAGAGCATTAATCTCACATTGGAAAGAAAAAGGTAGGTCCTGGGATATATAAACGGTGGCGTTGCACATCCTATCAGACATGTCTTTTAGGAAGAGGGTAATGGCCCCGTGATAAGTGGTATTGGAGCGACCCTTTGACTGCTTGATTTCACGCCGAGTGTCCATGAGAGGGGTAGGCGGGGTGAACAACCATGACAAAGAGGCCAATAACGAGAGCGGAATCTTGTGACAAGGGCGTCACAAGGTTGAGTGAGGGAGAATTTCACGCCTGAAAAGAGGCAAGGAGCATTAATCCCACATCGGAAAGGAAAAGGGAGGTCTTGAGATATATAAATGGTGGTGCTACACATCCTATCAGACATGTCTTTTAGGAAGAGGGTAATGGCCTCATGAAACATACCTTAAACAGTCACTCATACAATTAAATAATTTAAATGCTTCTAGATATAGTGAAAATATACTTGAAACCAAGCAATATCCTAAGTAAAAGAGCATAAAATATACAATTTTTAAATAGTTAACAAAACTATATTCAAATAATTCTAGGTATATTTGAGAATAAAACTTAGTATAATTAAGTGAACCATATTCGAATAATTTTAGAAAAATTAAGGAAAGAAAGGAAATCATATACATATATAATTTATAGATCTTTATATATCGGATCTTTTGGCCAATATTCCTGATATGAAATTTTCCTAAACATAGGCTTGTAGTTTTTTTCCTTGTTTCCAACTTAAAATAATAGTCTACCAATGTATATAGGTCTATACGGACATGCATGCATGCGGCGATTGCGTGAGTGCACGGGTATCTATATGCTTGAAGACAGCCACAATCACACCCGTTCAGATGCAAGTTTACTCAAAATAATTTATTCTCGTTCGAGCGTACCAAGGCTTGGACACTAAATTCAACATTGTTGGGTTCGAACGAATTCACTCTCATGGTGGTTGTGTCCTTTTAAAGTTACTCCATACTCCTTTGGAGAGTTTCAAACCACTATTGTCCCCTATTTATTTGAGAATTAACCCCCTTTCCTTTGTCGCACAATACTTTGCCAGTCTAAAGTACGTATCCCAAACAATACTGCAATTGGGAGATGAAGCGTCCCTTTCAACACAAAGCTAATAGTCTAGATAAGGTTAGTGGTCATATTCCTGTAACGTCGACCTTCATCATAGGCATGTGACTATTGTTCTTTGAGAATATTAGCAAAAAAATTCATGTACACATTGTTCATGACTTATAAAATGCTTAAACTTTGCATCGAACCTTGGTCTAACCATTTCGTACACTACTTATGAAAACATTAGTTAGTAAACACAAAACAAATATCGATCATACATAAATAAATTAATAATTTAGAAAATAACAAATTACAACTTGCATGCGCTTAAAATTTCACGATAAATCTGATTATTCCGGAAATGAGCCTTTGTATTGGCAATAATATGTCGTATATAATAGGCTGGATAAGCATATGGTGGTCTCTATAAACTTTTGGCCCTATTGGTTACTAATAATAGAGCAAGCCCTCTATAAAAATCACAAAAATTCAGTCATCTTTTATTACATATCGACGTAAATTATTCAAAAAGATTTTTCATCCCTCTACATTATCCTTATTAAAAATAGGTAATATTTCACTATATTTATCATATAGCCATGTACCATCAATTTGAATCATACATTTGCAGAATATGAATCCTTTAATGCACGGCTAGAATGCCTAGAATAACTTACTCAATATTTTTCTCAAAAATTACTTTACCTTGTAGTTTTATCGTCGACAACTTTTCGTACTCCACTATAGTTTTGGGGATTCATTATATGATTTGTTCCAATCACCGTAAACTAATATCATTGCCTTTTGTTTCTCCATCCATGCCTTATAGTAAGATAGGATCTATCCAAGTTGAGCACAGATTGATGCTACCAATACTACAATAATGATCCTCGGATTCTTCTCAACCAATAACTTTGTGTACGCATATATCAAATCATAGTCAAGGTTTATATGGTCTTGTGAGATTGAAATCATGTTACATGAATGTTAATCAATGAACCTTATGACCTCTCACATCTTTTTTCATTTCATATACAGAACTCTTATCATTATGTTATATTTGCTCTTATAATTCACGTACCTTACACAATATATTCGGCTATCATATTCAGCAACACAAGATTGCATATGATGTCTGACGCAATACTTCTTAATTGCTAACTGTGTATCTTCCTTTTTTATCGAATTAAACTTCGAGTTTCAACTCTCTATCGATTAAAGCTAAAGTCGAAGAATGATAAAATATATGTATCTCATATTTTTGATCCTGTATTGCAACGTAGTCCACCTATACATGTGGAATGGAGACACGTAAGCTGGAAGATTAAGCTTCAATTGTTGCAGCTCCAGTTGAACATAACCCCAAACCAATAGTTCATCAGCTGATCTATATCTAACAGAAGTTATTATTCAAACATCTTCTTTAACATCAAGATCATTTCCCTAAGCAACAACAGTCCTAACAACATCAATATCATCAGCATCAAGTAACTTGACATCATCATCTTCTAGTTCTGGTATAACATTTTTGTCGTCCTCACTAAAATCATCAACTATTTTGTCCCAACGACCATAAACGTTTTCGATGTCACAATCCATCGTGATATTCAATCACACCAATGTCTCGCTTAATTTACCCAAAATTCTTCCCAAAACTCCTTAAACTTGATTTTTCATAACTGAACAACAATTCTCAGGCAACTCATATATATATATATATATCCAGATACTGATGCCACCTACAGATGGTGTCCCACGCTAAATATTTATAAAATTAGATTCATGACATTATTTGTACATGGCGTTACAGACATATGTCGTCACTTGCAAATGGCGTCTTAATAGGAATATTAAAAACATGCACATCATCTGATCGTGGCATCTTGTCGAGACAATTTTATTCGATTGACATAGTTGATCACTCTTTCATTGCAATTGTTAATTCGCAACTCAAATTTCATAATTTGACTAAAGACGCCCCCTACAAATGACATGTTCAATGAAATTCAAATTTTATTAATAAAAAAATTCAAAAATGATGTTACTTGTAGGATACGTCTTCAATTTACTATAATTTTTATCGTAGATTTTCAATTATAAGACGTACACTGCATCCATAAAATTTCAACTAAAATACAATATTTACCTAAAAATTTCCTCACGGTACCATGCAGATGGAGTTGATTTGTGAAAAAACAGTTGGTGGATGTTAAGCTTCCAATAGAAAGGAGATGAAAAAATCATGTAATTGAACTTTATTCAATTCAAGCTTGAATACAATGAATACAAAGTACTCTATTTATAGGAGAGTAAACAAGAGAATGAAACGGAAGCATTTCTGTTAGCAACAGTGGTGCCAAATGCAATTGAAACAGTTGCAAGTCTTGTTAGACTGTTTAACATTCACCCTGCTTTCTAACTTTTTCTTTTTAAATTTCTTCAATTTTCTTCAACAAGTTGCTCGATAGTCAATGAATTATCTTCATCGAAAAAGAACCATCACAGTGAGTTTGATGAAGACAGTTACTAGAAAATGATTTCTTCATTTAATCATTATTCTTTCATCCGGAGCTCTTTAGAAATAAAATTTGTATTTCTTCTTCGGTGGTTTACTGAGAATCAAAGGTGTTATTCATCCTTTCGTTTTTCTTTACTCACCTTGTTGTCCTACAATTTCTTCTCGTTCAAAACTCTTTCAGAAATTAGACGATTTCAGGAATTTGATATTAACAAAACCATCCAAATCTTACACTAATGACCAACATTAACAATAACAACAATTCATGACTATCAGTAACTTGTTGCATCACCTCACTTTTCGATGTGGACAACAAATTGAAGTCCACTATTTCTGAATTGACCTCTCTTGACTTTATCATGAAACCAATCACCCTTGACTTTATCATTGAATCTGAGCCAGCCCGTCGTTCCATTATCCTTCCAAGTTGAGCACAAAACCGGCTGGTCATGAGTAATTGATGCCTTTAGAGTACTAACAATAGTTTCCGGGATATTTCCCAACATCTCACCTGATTATCCCATGAAGTAGCAATCAAGAAATGGACCTTGGGTCTGAAACTAATGCTTAAAATAGAATAACTGGATAGTTGCGCAATCTTGAATGATTTGTTATGGTTATGATTGACAACAGTGGCACCGAACGCAGACATTATGAAACTGCAAAGCTTAGAGAAAAAAGAAACTATGGTTTTGTTTTTGAAAGGTATCTTATTTGATAAACATGAGATAAGCGGGATTAACAGCTCTTTCGCCACTGGAATCAGTGACTAATTTCACCGGCAAGGGAGTGTCTTCTTCAAAGAAATATTTCAGTCCAAGAACCTGAGCCATGAGATTGACCTGCTGCTGCCTGTTAGTGTTTAATTTCACACTGATTTGCTTATTAACAAAAGCATGGGCAGAGACTCCATCAACAATGGCGCAAGATTTTAGACGAGTTTCCAGAGGAGTTTCAACGGAAGAAGGCATTGGAACGGTAAGAGAGAAGAATTTCAAAAACACCAAAATACTTAGGATCGAAACCAAGCTTTGATACCATATTAAGCTTCCAATAGAAAGGAGATGGAAAAATCATGTAACTGAACTTTATTCAATTCAAGCTTGAATACAATGAATACAAAGTACTCTATTTATAGGAGAGTAAACAAGAGAATGAAAGGGAAGCATTTCTGTTAGCAACAGTGGTGCCAAATGCAACTGAAACAGTTACAAGTCTTGTTAGACTGTTTAACAGTGGAGATGACACGTAGGTGCCAACATGGATTATTATGAAAAAGAAAGGGTCACATGGTGGGCCTACAAGGGAGGGTGTAAGTGTCATTTCAAAAGGTATCTTTGACAGAGATGAAGCTAGGATCAAACTTTGGGAAGGCCAAAGATCTATTAAGTCTTTATATATAAAATTTGGGAGAGACAAAAATTTTATTTCATTACTATTTAAACTAAAAAAAACTTAAATATAATTATACCAATAAAATTTGGAAGGAAAAAGAAACTTTTATAGTTCATATAGCACAATCTTTGGTCAACCTACATGAGTGGCCCCGCAGGACAGGCTACGTGTCGAGATTTTAGTAAGGAATGGGAGTTGGAACCTAGAGGTGACTATAAAAGACTATTACTTTTCAGCTCAGTTGATCTCAAACACCACCCGTGAAATACGCTCCCCATTGAATCTAAACCCTTTGGCTCTTGCCTTATGTTTTCAATCATTTGTTTATTTCTATAAATCGAATAATAATAATAAAAATAAAAGTAAAAATCTTCTCTTCTTTTAAATTTAAATATTTCTAAAAGTTTTTCTAATAAATGAGATTCATTATAACTTTTTGTTAAATAAAATAAATTCAAAATTCAAAATTATTATTATAAATATTATTGAATTTGAATGAGTCATTTTAAATTTTGACTAGTTTATAGATTATTGTTAGAATTCTTCAAGTGAGATCGCAACAAATTTAATTTATTTTAAGTTCTTATCATTCCAAATGTTTTGCTTAGGATATTTTGAGTTTGTATAAATCTAACTTTGAGATAAATTATAAAAGAATGTGATAAATTATAAAAGTATATATTAAATTTTATTCATTGTAGTATATAATTTCTTTTGTATAATCATATATATATATATAATTTGATTTTTAATACAATTTTTATAAACAACTAATATCGTATCAATGTTTCACCAGTTTATCACATACAAAAATTATATATACTTACGCATAAAAGATACCGACTTTACTTTTTTTTTAAAATATAATTAAATAAAAATAAAAACTCATAACATATAATTATTAAAATCTAAATTTTATGTATAATTACGCTATATTAAAACTGACATTAAATCCATTAATAATTTGACATATAATAAAATAATCGAAACGACAACAACATAAACCAAGGAATACACAACAACAAAAAAAGATTTAACATGGTTCAGTATGACCTACCTCCATGAACGAAAAAAAAAATAAATAATAGAAAATACGAAAAATACAAATACATGATAACTCATGTAGTCATAATAGAGGAACCTGAGCGGTTTTCCCATCATACCTACAATATTTATCTTTATAATTTAAAAACTAAATGTGGCTCTCTCTCTCCAAAGTAATTCTTTATAATATAATTTTATAAATTCAAATACTTGATCATCAATAAATCTTATAATATAATTTTATAAATTCAAATACTTGATCATCAATAAATCTTATTCAATAAGATCAACTCAAAATAGATATTTATTCATTAAAAGTAATCTTAATTATCAAGCAATCTTTAAACACTAAAATTATAGTAAAACCTAACCTAATTATCTATTAGAATTTGAGTGAAAATATAACAAAATCAAAATTTTATAACCTTTTAATTTGATCCTAATTGAAAAAAGAAGCAAGAAATGTACATTTCGAGACTACAACATAAGGGAGTGACCCTCCCTAATTTGCAACTTGATCCGGTAAATAAAAATCTACGTTTGGGATAAAGAAAATGACAACTTAAAAAAATGAAGTTAAACTCATCGTTTCCTTTTTAAAGGTAGGAGAAAAAGGAGATTAATTATCTTTATTGCTTTATATCAAACAAGACAACCTCTGAAACCTTTTCTAAGTGTGGTTTCATCCAAATTTCTTCCGATGAATACGAGCTTGTTTGTTCTCTTCTCGTCAGGTTCCCATGTTTTCCCAGGACAGCCGTCCAACATCGAATGCACCCCCTGCAATCGAAGACAAGATTTTAGAGGACAATAAAGGAACAAATGATAATTAGAAACGTGGGTAAATGATAGGAACCTGAAGGACATAACGCTGATCTGAACCATTCACAGACAAGACTCCTTTCATTCTATATAGGTCCTCCCCTTTCTCTTCAACCAATCTTTCAAGCCAATCGTCAACCTGCTTCATCCATAATCATGCAATCGCTACACTAATTAATAAGATGAGCTGGTTTAATCAATTGATTCAAGACAAGTTTAATTTTCGGTAATGGGTCGCAAATGGATGTATTCCTACATAATCAATGATGTATCCAACATAATAATTGAAGATAGTACTGATTTTAAAAATGACACATCAATAGTGGAGCGGAGAGGATGATGGTGATGGAGTAGTGCATGCCAACTATGGAGTGGCGGCGGATTTGGTAACATCCACTCCACCCCATTGTTGTAGTCCACCTCAATCATCATCATGTTTGAACCATTTCCATTCCAAACCTTACACCTAACCAATCAAGCCCTAAATTACAACATTAATAGACAACGCACATCCAATTTTTTCAGGCATATTACCCCCTGCCTCTAAAGTCTAAATCCTAGTCACTTATAAATCATGACATTATATTCAATTCCACCCTTTCATGCCGGGAAAAGCTACACTTTTAGAAAGCATTTCATACCTCATCAAGATCAAGGGTTCCCTCACACACAATGCTAACACTAGATACAGCAGAATCATGCACATGATCATGATGATGCTCCTTGTGGTGTCCTACAATGTCAAAAATAAAATAGATTAAAACATAGTGAATGGATTTCAAGCTACGATAGGCAAAACTTCAGGGAAGAAGAACCAATAATTTGACACAGCACAAGCCACAAAGTTATCCACATCCACAAAATCATCAATACCCCTTTCCGTTGTTCTTAAAATCATCTTTTAAGATAGACAAACAAGGCTAAAGCTCAGGAATAAAGGAAAGAAATGTGAAAAGACAACATACTACCATGCATGTCATGATGGTTGCCACAGTGAGAATCATCTACATTAACATCAGTATCAATTCTGCAAAATAAAGGATTTTGGACTTTTAGGAAAAGATATCAGATACATGAGAGAAGGGAGCAAGATAGTGAAGATATATTTAAATACGACAGGAAAAATAATCACAAAAAAGTTGTTTTCAAATGGTAATGTCAACTAGTGAAGCATAAGTGACCTGTCAAGATCATATCCTCCAACTCCCAAAACAAAGTCCATGTCAACAACTCCATATTTCGCTCTCTTGATTTGAGCCATGCTATTAATATGCTGGAAAGTATAAAATCAGTAGTTTTAACTAACCCGATTTTTAGCACAGTGCTAATAAACATAGAAGACTCAGAGCAGAAAAGTAAAACATGGTGCAATCCTTAATTTGCAAACCAATAACAAAATACATAGTAATTTAATGGACATAGAAAACCTGTACCTTTATTTTATCAGTCAGTTTCTCCAAGTCACCCTCAGTGACCAAATCTATCTGCATAACAATTGAAGCAAGTAAACAACATTATAAATAGTAGAGCTACAAAGCACCTTAAATGTTTCATCCCATACTATCATTATGAGAAGAAGATCATGATGCACATAGAAGGCCATATCAATCAAAAAACATAGAAATCAGAGTCCACCTTGTTTAAAATTATACGGTCCGCATAAGCAACCTGTTCAACAGCCTCATTCACAACAAATCTTGGTTTAACTTCATTCAAGTGCTTCATAGCATGCTTTGAGTCAACTAAAGTGACGACTCCATCCAGTTTCACATATCGCGAAACCATTTCATCAGAACAAAATGTTTCTATAACAGGAGCTGGCTTAGCAAGGCCTGCAATAACAGTTCCCCAAGTAAAAGTGGAGACACTTTGAGCAGGTTATTGGATGCATTTAATCAGGTAACTAATACTGACAGGAGACAACTTATGCAGTCATCATTTAACTACAAAAGTTAGAAATCTGCATCCCATATCATAAACTAAGTAACTAAACCCAAGTAAGAACCTGGTATTACCTGTAGTTTCTATAACAATATGGTCAAATTTGTCTTTTTTCTTTTTAACCAGGTCCAAGAGCATTTTAACTAGATCTCCCCGCACAGTACAACATAGGCAACCATTGTTGACCATGACAATGTCTTCTTCAGATGCAGAGGAATGACTTGCAACTAACGATCCATCAATATCAACTTCACCGAACTGCATCGCAAGTAATCAAATTTACCACAAAAATTATTTTCAGAAAATCAGCAGGAACGATTTTCCTGTCATTTTTTATTTCTCGGGACTGATATGCATATTGAAAAAGAAAATTCCTCTGGCAATGAATTCTACTACATTCAACTGACAAAAGAAAACCTCGAATAGCAACATGCAAAATCTAAAATAATCGCAAGTACCTCGTTTTCGATAACAGCAATTCGTTTGCCATGTTGTGCAGTTAAAATGTGATTTAAGAGAGTAGTCTGCATTCAAAACAAATAATATCATCAAAAAAGAAGGGGGTGAAATATAGAAACTGAAATTGAAGCGAAGCTAAACTAAGAAATCAACGGTAAAACTGATTAGATACCTTTCCGGAACCGAGAAAACCAGTGATGACGGTAGTGGGAACCCGGTTATCGGAGGCAAAGGCGCGAGTTTCAGAGGAAAATCCTCTTGAGTTTCGGGGACGAGATGTGGTGGTGGCGTGAGATTGCCGGAGACGTGGTAGAAGAAATTGAGTCAGGGTTTTGGCTGCATTTCTTGAAATCAAGAATCTAGCTGTCATCGTTTTCCTCTCCAAAATCTCAACAAAAATGGGAAACGAACTTTTAAAACCCTAGCAAGGTTTTGAGTTGGAATACAAGACGTTTATATAGCATTGTTTTTAAAGGAAACGCAGATACAAAACCACGTTTTCAAATCTTGAAACGTGGATTATTTTTAAAATTAATTTCTTTGGTCGTTTGAGACTTAAATTGTCATTTTCATCTGAACATACTAAATTGTCATTCGTAATTTCTCAACTAAAATATATTTGGGTTAGGGGTGTTTAAAAATATACGATACGATTGATTATTAAATTATTAAAATTTAAATAATCGGGTATTTATTTAAATTTTTTATCGGGGTTAAATACTCAGCCCGTATTTTTTGAGTTGGGTTCGGGTCATAAAATTAAAAAATTTGGGTACCCGGTTCTTATATATTTTTTAAATTTTAAATATAATTATTATTTAAACAAAATATTCTTATAATTACAATTTATTGTAAAATAAGAAATCCAGTTTTACGAGATTTTATTCGTTTAGATATATATTATTTTATTAATAAATTGAAGTAATAAAAAATTAAAATAAATTAAAAATATTAAACAATAAGTTTTATTTCTTAAATTCTGCGTCTTTTTTATATATTAAAATAAATTAATTAAAAATATTAAAAAATTCTTAGGCCTTATGTTTTGTTTCGAAATAGATTATGTAATTTGGGTCTTAAATTTTATGTTTAAATTATGTAACTAGGGTATTAAAATTTTATGTTTGGATTGAATTATATAATTCAAACTTTTAAATTTATATATGTTTCTTTTAAGATTAAATTTAAAATCTATAAAAATAAAAATATGGGTGTCATAACCAGAATTTTCGTGTAACGACCCGGATTTCAGATCCGAGTTTTGAGTTAAGCCGAGGAGTTGGGCTTCGATGTTTGGGCTTGTTTGGGCCTCAGGTTTGAGTGTTTGATTTCTAGTTAGGTTTGGGTTAGAGTGTTGTTGGGCCTAAAGGGTTTTAAAAGAGGGTTTTTTGCTAAAATGATATTTTGAGGATAAAGAGGGTTAAGGTGTTTGTTTTCTGCAGAACAGTGGGTAGAGTGAATTCATCTTTGCTTTTCTTCTTCATCACCATTTTCTTCTCTTGACAAGCTAATTTAATGGTTCAATCTTTGTGGTGTTAGCTTAGGAATCTCGTTTTGTGGCTTAAGAAAAAGTTGTTGGTCTAAGTGTGATCTATTTAACAAGGTAAAAAGGTTGAAGTTTGATGGTAGAAGTTTTTGAGTGAGCTTGAAGAGACAAGAACGAAAAAGAGAGTTTGTTGTTGGGTTCTCAGTTGTTGGTTGATGTTTTTAGCTTCTAAAATCATTCATGGAAAAGTCTAATGGTTAGTTTATCTCTTCTTTGTAGAGAAACAAGTGGGAGGACCTTCTAAAGCTCTTAGGAAGGGAAAGGGGGAAGTTGAGTAAGAAGAACGTTTTGGGTTGCTTTAGCTTGAGGTTGGTACCTCTCTAACTCCCATTTTATCACAGATCTCATGAAAATAGGCTACATTGCTTGTAATATGCATGTTTTCTTGGTTTGGTAGCTTAGAAAGCTTTAAAGGTGAATTTCGGTTTTGGGAGTTTCTTGGCTTAAAATTTGTAGTAACTCACATTAAAAACGTCAAATAAAATTTAGGAATAGTTTGGGAATCAATGAAATTGTTTTGGGTAGTGTTCTAAGCGATTTTTGGGTCTAGACCTACATTTTCGTGTAGGCGTATCGATACCGGGTGGTCGCGTATTGATACCATAAAAGAGGAAACTAAAGCTTGGGATGCAAGCATTTTGGAACGTCATCCCCGTGTTTCGATACCTAAAATTTTAGTAGCAAATCATTTCGATACCCCAAGAAGGCGTATCGATACGGCTGAGTTTTCTCGTGGGTTGTACTAAACTGTTTAGCTTAGTGTATCGATATGCATATGGAGGCATAACGATACTAGGAGCGTTTTGATACCCTTGGTTGGTGTATCGATACGAGTAAGTCTCCCTTGTCTTCTTCGAAGCTGTGGTCCAACATATCAATACACAAAAGAGGCGTATCGATACTAGGAGTTTTGATATCCCATATAGGTGTATCGATACCCCTGGACAATCTGTCCAATTAATTAGTAGTTGAGTTTGAGGGCTTTATATTTCGTGATAATAAGTTCTAAGGGTCTCTTATGGTGTAAAACAAATAATATAATCAAGAAACTGATAAATTAAACCATGTATGTGAATAATTGGACTAAAGAGGTTATAAGCTTGGTTGATTAAATTGAATGGTAGAAATCATATGCATTCTTGAATGTTTTGATGATTTGTGATAGCTAGAACCTTGTTGTGTGCTGATAGGTTTTTTAGTTTAGGATTGTGTGATGGGAATTCGGATACCCAAAACAGCGTTGCAACACAAAGAATGTTATTCGATGTAACATTCTTGGTGATGCATTGGAGACTTTTCCGAATGGGTGATCCCTATTTTGTGTGGACACGTGCATCATTCGAAGAATCTCGATGGGGCATTCCGAGCATGTGATTGGAAGATTCTGATGCTATGTGGACGCGGGCCTCAATCCCTAGATGTAGGATCCCGATGTTGTGTGGACGCAGACCTCATATTAGAGTATAGGATTCCGATACTGTGTGGACGTGAGCCCTACTTGGAGTGTAGGATCCCGATGTTGTGTGGACGCGAGCCTTACTCGTAGTAGAGGATCTTGATGCTGTGTGGATACGAGCCTTACTCGTAGTAGAGGATCTCGATGTTGTGTTGACGCGAGCCTCACTACTTTATGGTTTTGGTTGATATATATATGTTGTGTGCGATAGTATATAATTAGGATGTCATGTGTTTAGGCGATTATGGTAGCGCCATCATATCATGCATGATATTACTTGTATTGCATTGCTTTATTCATGATATGTGCGATGTTGGTTGTTAATGCTCTAAAAATCAAATATTTTATTCCCTTTTACTTAAGATTTTGTTTGATTTCAAGTTCATTTGCATTGCATTTAGTTGCATTTCATTTGCAGTTGCATTAGATTAGGTTTTATTTTATTTTATTTAAAGATATGCTTATGAAAGGTATTTTTTGGTGGTGTGTTGTAAATTTGTTGGGGGCAAAGTTGAAGAATGGAAGAGATGCTATAGCATATTCAGTGTTGGATCGAACTCAAAGATACTATAGTATTTTGGGCACACCAAACATAATTGCAGAAAAGAAAAACGTGCAGCCTCAGTCTCTTCTTGTGAATTTCAGGCCAACTGTCATTCCATGCAATTCTTTGCAAATGTTAGAGAATATTCCCTTGCATCTTTAGGGCACAAAACCCTAGAAGCCTCCTATAAATACAAAGCAACACTTTCAAGAAAAAGGTATGTAGAGTAGAATAGAGGAGAGTTCAAAGAAAATTATAGTGAGCTAAAAGATAAACCAAAGATGAGGTTAGAAAGATGACCACTTTCATCATCTTCTACCTCTAGTCGAGCCACTATTGTTGGGAGCTTCAAGCAAGGGATATTTGGAAGACTTCGGGAGAAGCAACAAGCTAGAAGCCATCACGACATAGTGTTTGAGACTTCCTTCCTTTTCTTTTTGTTTTATCTCTTTTCATGTTAATGGTAATGTATTTCAAAGACGGAAGAGTGAATACTTTTCTTAACCAAGCCATGAACTAATTTTAGTACGACTTAGGCTTGTTTATGGATGCTTTATTTTGTTGAATGAATGACTTATTGTTTCTAGTTTTTATTCGTGTTTTGTTCATGAAAGCTCACATCTTTTCATCTTAAACCTTAATTTGTAAGAGCTCTCGGGGGATTTCCGTTGTTAAAGGGTTCAAGTAGCTTAGATCTAAGGATAGGCAAAGTTAGACCAACATGAACAATGGGTTACTGTGGGAATAGAATCGTAACTCACCTTAGAGATAAGGGAGAGTTTCAATGACTAAAAAGGGTAGAACTTTATCAACATTAGAAGTGTTAGGGTTGAGACCGGGAAGTAATTTCTTAGCATTTTCGTGTGTTAGGCCTTTGAATAAGGATAGTGGAGGCATTTCTAGCAAACTCTATCGAACACATGTTTAACCAGTAAAACAATAAGTATTCAGGATAAAAGTAAAGAACTTTTCATAGCAAGTCTAGCCAGTTTTTACCTTGAATATTCCTCTATGTAATGCTTGTGCAACTTTATCTTATTACTCCGTTCTCAATTTCATTTTGCTACAACATTTTAGTGACAATTATAGATTTGCTTTAGCATATGTCCTTACAAAAGATTTTATTATCTTTTATTTGTGATAACTACTTTTGAAATTTCCTATCCAATCCTCGTGGGAATGATCTCACTCACTCACTTTATTACTTGTTCGATGTGTATACTTGCACAAGATTGAACTATTTTAACATACACCCAACCAATCAACAAGTTTTTGGCGTTGTTGTAGGGGATTGAGGTAATAGGCAAAATTCAATCGTAGTTTTCATACCATTTTATTTTGTTTACTTTATTTCTTAGTTTTTGTTTAGTCTTTGTTTCCTTTAATTTTTCTTAGTAGGTTTTGGTTAGTGGATACCCAGAGTTAATCCTCAAGAATCTATCAAACCATTTATCTCAGAGATCGAATGGTATTTTAGACAAAGGAGGCGAGATCAAAGAATAAGAACTATCATGTATAACCCTCAGGATCCAGAAAATCAAAATGTTGCAGAAAATCCTAGAGTTATAATAAGGCCAAGGGCAATTAGAGATCACTTGAATCTGGTCTTGGATGACCTCAATTCTGGGATAGTGACACTTGAAATTCAAGCAACTTACTTTGATCTCAAGCTTGTTATGTTCAACATGCTTAATTCGATAGGGCGGTTTGGAGGATCTCCTCATGATGATGCTCGAAAACATATCTCTGCTTTCTTGAAAGTTTGCGATTCATTCTATCAATAAGGAGTGCATGAGGATATGTTAAAGCTTAAGCTATTTCCATACTCTTTGAGAGATCGAGCCAGAGAATGGTTGAATGGTATTCTATCTGGATCTATGGAGTTGTTGACAACTTTGTGCAAGAGTTTCTTAGCAAGATATAACCCATCCAACATGAACATTCAATTGCGAAATGAGATAACATCTTTCAGACAAGGAGATGATGAGTCGATGCATGAGTGCTAGGATCGGTACAAAAGCTTGCTAAGAAAGTGTATAAATCACGATTTTCAAGATTGGACTCAAATCGTAATGTTGTACAATGGAGTCAATGCACCTACGAGAATGATGTTAGATGCTTCAGGAAATAGAACATTGCTGGATAAATCGCCTGAAGAAGCATTTGATATCTTAGATAAGATAGCCAACAATGACTATCAGTTTCTTACTACAAGATTTGGAACAGAAAGAAAAATAAAGGAAAGCTGGAGCTGGATGCGAATGACTCTATTTCGGCACAATTTTCTATTATAAAAAATATGTTGAAGAATCTTCAACAACCCAGTGAGGTGCGGGAAGCTAAGGCAATAAGCTGTGTTCATTTTACTGGAAACCATTTCGATAAAGACTACCCAACTCTTTATGAGTCTACTCATTATGTTGGAAACTTCAACATAAATTTTAACAACCCCTATTCTAACACTTACAACCAAGGATGGAGACAACATCCTAATTTTTCATGGGGGAATCAAGGATAAATCAAGCAAGCAAATCGAATAGGCAGCAACCCATGGTAGCACAACAAGGAGTGCAAGGTTTTCAAGCAAATATTCCATGGCAAAATGAGAACAAGGGAACAGTTCATCAGAACAACAATTCTTTAGAAGCTTTGCTGCAAGAATTTATGGCTTCTATTGAGGAGTTTATGTCATCAACAAAAGTATTATTGTAGGAGCACTCCACCACAATCACGAATCAAGGAATTCTTTTGCAAACTTAGGGAGCATTTCTTTAAAGTCACAGTTCTTCGCTTAGATCGCTGGAGACTCAAGTGGGTCAAATTGCTCAAGCATTACAAGCAAGACCGAGAGTGAACCTGCCTAGTGATACAGAAGTCACTAAGAAAAGAGAAAGAAGAAACCCCCATTCAGGAGCAAAAAGAAGCCAAAAAACAATAAGAAAAATCAGCTCAAGAAGAAACTAGAGAAAATTTAAATACTGAGGCATTTGGTGAGAAACGTGTGGATTCTGCAGCAAAAGTAATACCAGTACAAACTTTGGAGAACGTAAAAACCCCACCACCATTCCCTCAGTGATTAAAGGAACACAAGGAAGATTTCTAATTTCAAAATTTTGTAAGTATTCTTGACTAAATTCATATTCATATTTCATTTTTAGATGCAATTGATCAAATGCCCTAATATACAAAGTTTTTGAAACATATTGTTACCAATAAAACAAAAACGGAGAATTATGAAACAATTACTATAACTTATGTGTTCTATTTTGGGAAGATTGATCTACCCTTTAAGTGACAAGATCCTGACAGCTTTATTATTTCATGCTCTATAGGAGATAATTTTGTGGGCAAGGCACTATGCGACCTCGGTTCAAGTGTTAATTTGATGCCCAAAACAATATTTAAGAAGCTTGGTATAGGGAGTATACGGCCAACCACCGACTCGAAGGAAAAGTGGAAAATGTGATAGTGAAGGTAGGCAAATTCGTGTTCCTAGTGAACTTTTTAATTTTGGATTGTGAAATGGATTACAAGGCACCCATCATCTTGGGACGACTATTCCTTGACACCGGTCGAATTCTCATCGACTGTGAAAAGGGAGACTTCACCATGTTTGAAGCTAATCTGTCAATGACTATCAATATGCTAAAATACATGGATGATAATGAAGAATGTCACTGTATAGTTGGGATAAATGCTACAGAAACAGAAGCTGGAAGTGCAGACTTTTGCTGTGACAATTCTCCACAAATGAAAGACTTTGCGAAACTAATGGAAGAGTATGATCAGGAAGAAAAAGAATAAACTCATTTGGAGCTACAACAAATTGGCTATTTCAAGACAAGATCAGGTACGAAATTTGAATCAATTTATTTCTCTGAATCTATTCCTCCTAAACCATCACTTTTACAAGAACCATATCTAGAATTAAAACCACTATCACCACATTTGAAATATGTTTATTTGAGATCTCATAATACTTTGAAGGTGATTATTGCTTCTAGTTTAGATCCTAAACAAGATCTTAGTCTTGTGAATTTATTATCTCAATATAAGAAAGATATAGGGTGGACTATGGCCGATTTGAAGGGCATTAGTCCCACGATCTGCATGTACAAGACTCTGCTAGAAGAATGAACCCAACGATGAAGAAGGTAGTGATGATAGAGATCATCAAGTGGCTGAATGCAAGAATTATATACCTAATTTCTAACAATTCATGGGTTATTCCTATGCATTGTGTACCTAAGAAGGGAGGCACTACAATAATTACTAATGAGGATAATGAGTTGCTCCTGACAAGGAATGTTACAGGCTGGCACATCTATGTGGAATATAGGAAGTTGAACAAAGCAACAAAGAAAGATCATTTCCCCCTTTCTTTTATCGATCAAATGATGGATCGATTGGCGAGAAAGACTTATTATTGTTTCCTCAATGGCTATTCTGGGTTCAACCAAATTGCTATAGCACCAGAGGACCAAGAGAAGACAACCTTCACTTGTCCTTATGGAACCTATGCTTTTCGAAGAATGCCAATTAGGTTATATAATGCTCCAAAAACCTTTCAACGTTTCATGGTTGCAATCTTTTAAGACATGGTTGAAGAATTCTTGGAGGTATTTATGGAAGACTTTTCTGTGTTTGGAGAAACTTTTGAAAATGCTTAAGCAACTTGGCCAAAGTACTCAAACGCTATGAAGAAGTTGACCTAGTAATTAATTGGGAAAAATAAAATTTTATGGTTACGGAATGAACGATTTTGGGACACAAAATTTCAAGCAAAAGTATTGAGGTTGACAAAGCGAAAATTGAGTTGAATGAGAAGCTACCACCTCCAATAATAGTGAAAGAAAATAGAAGCTTTCTTGGACATGTTGGCTTTTAAAGGAGGTTCATTAAGGACTTCTCGAAGATTTCTATGCCACTCTGCAATTTGCTACAGCAAAATCAACCTTTCGTCTTTGATGATGAATGCCATAATGCCTTTACTGAACTGAAGAAGAAGCTTACCGTAACTCCAATAGTTATACCACCCGATCCGAATGAACCATTCGAGTTGATGTGTTATGCTAGTGACTGTGCAGTAGGTGCAACACTAGGTCAACAAAGAGGTAAACTCTTCCATGTTATTTATTATGTAAGTAGAACTCTTAATTATGATCAAATTAATTACACCACTATTGAGAAAGAGTTAATTGTTGTAGTATTTTTTTGATAAGTTTAGGGCATATCTGATAGGAACTAGGTTCCTAGTGCACATTGATCATTCCGCTATCAAATACCTAGTGACTAAAAAAGATGCTAAGCCTAGATTTATTAGGTGGATAATTTTATTACAAGAATTTGATATTGAAATAAAATACAGAAAAAGAACTGAGAATCATGTAGTAGACCATTTATCTAGGCTAGAAAATCCAGATAGTCAAGGAACTGAGAAAAGATGCTACAACATTACCTTGGTATGCATATATAATTAATTTTCCTATTAATTGTATTTTTCCTCTTGATTTGTCTAGCCAGGGTCGAAAGAAATTCAAACATGATGTCAAATTTTTCTATTAGTATGAGCCATACCTATTCAAGCAATATGATGACCAATTTCTTCGACGATGTATGCCTGAAGAAGAACAAAAAGAGATTATATTCCATTTCCATGTAGTATAATCTAGAGGGCATTTTGGTGGATCAAAGACTGCTGCAAAGGTCTTTCAATCTGGATTCTACTGGCCCACACACTTCAAAGATGCTGAAGCATTTTACAAGGCATGAGATAGATGTCAAAGAACCAGGCATATCTCAAGGAGGAATGAAATGCCATTGCAAAACATTATGGAGATTGAGCTTTTAGATGTATGGAGAATTGATTTCATGAGACCCTTTCCATCCTCTTACGGTGATTTATATATCTTGTTAGTAGTGGAGTATATGATCAAATGGGTTGAAGCGGTGGCTACACCCCAAAACGATTCGAAGACATTCTTGAAGTTCCTACACAAGAATATTTTCACAAGGTTTGGAGTCCCCAGGGCAATAATCAGTGATGAAGGAACCCACTTCAATAACAAGCTCATTGCTAAGTCATTACAACGTTATGGAGTCAAGCACAAAATTGCTACAACATATCATCCGTAGACAAATGGCCAAGCTGAATTCTCCAATAGAGAAATAAAGCAAATCTTAGAGAAAACAATCAACACAAAGAGAAAATACTGGTCTCCAAAGCTCGATGAAGCTATATGGGCGTATAGGACAATCTACAAGACTCCTTTAGGAATATCCCCATTCAAGTTGGTTTATGGTAAGGCTTGTCATTTACCCGTGAAGCTTGAACACAAAGCTTATTGGGCTATCAAGAAGCTCAATATGGATTTCAAATCGGTTAAAGAGCATAAACTTTTGGAGCTGAATGAAATGGAAAAAATTTGATCCCAAGCCTATGAGAATGCTAGTATTACAAAGAGAAAATAAAAAAGTGACATGACAAACATCTTTTTGCCACGATATATCTCAAAGGAACAATAAGTGTTACTTTACAACTCCAGACTTAAACTTTTTCCTGAAAAGTTGAAGTCAAGGTGGTTAGGACCTTCATGATACACAAGGTTTATCCTTATGGAGCTGTAGAGATTAAAACACTTAATGGAGATCAAATCTTTATGGTCAATGGTCAAAGACTAAAGACCTACAATGGAGCTTCGATTGTGCGTGAAAAAGAGGACCACTGTCTGCAAAATACATGAGTATTTCTATCTCTAACTTTTATTTGCTTTAGGATTTAGTTTTAATTTGAACAAGTAGGTATCTTTATTTTCGTGTTACTTTTAATCTTTCTTTTGTTTTATTCACAAATGTCATTTATAAGGTACACTCCTAAATGTATTGTGTAACAGATATAGACTGTGCAAGGCTGCCATGGCTAAACGTTGGTAATTCATTAGAGAATTTTGGAGTTATTCACAATTGAGGACAAGGGCAAAAAGAAGAGGAAAAACCCATGATAAAGAATTCGGTCGGTTTGTGAAGGGAAAGATGAGAGTTTAGTTCCAATACAACCACCTTTTACTTTTACCCTTTTCTTTAATAATAAAAACAATTTTTCTCTCTCCCACTCACCATCACATTAACCATCCATCACCATCTTTTACCCTTTCTCATACCCTAGCCTTCTATAACCTTTACCACTCATCATTACTTTTTACTAAAACCTCCTTCTCCAAGAAAACAAACCATTCGCCATACTATACTTTCATCTTTTTCCTCTCACCGAAAATTTTCTCTGCAACCATGGCAAGATGCAAAAACACAACCGAATCATCAAGGGCCGCGGCAAGAACACAACCTATAGAGATTAAGAAGTACGAGAATGACGCTGCAAAAGAAAGATTTTAGAAGATCAAGGGAACACAAATTCACCAAGAAAAGGGATTTGTTTTTGACGATGCAATTAAGAAGGATATACCCGAGGCGGTTTCTAAGATTGTAACCACGCATAAGTGGGAGTAGTTTGTTGGCCACTTCGACACAAAAAGCAAGACCCAAAAGGCCATTAATGTTTCTTTGGTGAAGGAGTTTTATGCCCACTTCACTATTCCTGGCCAGGAAACGGTATACGTGCGTGACAGACTCATTCTTTTTAATGCCAAAGATATTAATGCCTTCTACGGAGTAGAAGATGAAGACAAACATTCTCTGTTGGGAAAAACCCAGATTTTCTACTAGAAGACCTCTGTTTCAAAAACACAGAATGTGATGAGGCCAACACAACTGTCTAGCGCACCAAACTTAAGCCTGAGGGTAAGTTGTGGATGCATTTTATTAAATAGAATCTGATTCCCTCCTCGCATAATGTTACAAAAAAATTGGAAAGGCTACAACTTCTTTATTCTATTCTGAACAAGCGACCCATTAATGTGGGCAAGATTATTTTGGAAGAAGCCTATGTAGCCCTAAAAAGAAAATAAAGCCCATTGATATTTTCGCAACTAATCACTGCCCTGTGTCCCAAGCAGAGAGTGTTCGAAGATGATGGTGATTATTAGCTTAAAGGAAGGCAGGGAATTGCCTTTGCAAAAATCCCAGAGCTTATGGGAGTTGATGAGGATGCTACAACACCAAGTCAACCAGCAGGATTTAGAAATATTTTTACAACAAAAATAACTTCCTTGATTGTTGTTGTAAAGAGAACACAGGCTCAAGTCGCTAAACTCCATGGAAAGTTTATGACTTTCCTCAATTATGTGCGACAAAGAGATTTGGCACTTCAGATGAATTTTATGGAGTTGTAGCCTGATAATGTTGTCTTATTCCTTACCTTCCCCGACCATCTATTTGAGCAAACAGACCCTGAGTCAGTTAATCGTCAGCCTCAGCCAAGACTAACTTATCCACAACCTTAACAAGAATCTGTTCCACCACAGCAACAAAGAATTAAACCACCAGCGAGGCCTACTAAGAGAGTTAAGCACATGGTCACTCGGTCAATAAAGAAGTAAGCATCTTTTCTTTTTCTTTTAGATTTTTATTTTTCATATAGTTTCATTTCGTTGCATTGAGGAAAATGCTATCTTCAAGTTTCGTTTAGAATCAGATTATTGTTCTTGTATAGATGTGCTCACATCAAGTTGGTGGCTCAGTTTGGGGCAGTTCAAAGAGGCGATATGTTATTCTTTGAGGTATGAGATGGTGGATTCCTGTACATTTCAGGTTCGTTTGTGTGTTCCAACTTTAGAGGATCTAAGGGATCATATCTTGAGAGAAACTCACCATAACCCATTTTTTGTTCATCCAGGTTCTAATAAGATGTATAAAGGCCTTCTTCCTTTCTTTTTAGTGGCCATGAATGAAAAAGGATGTTTCAGAATTTGTGCTAAGATGTTTGGCGTGTTAGCAAGTAAAAACGGAATATCGGGTTCCTTCAGGTTTTCTTCGGTCGATCCAGATTCCACAGTAAAAGTAGGATCGAGTGACCAAGGACTTCATCACTGGGTTACCAATGACATCAAGAAGGTATATTGTTGTGTCGATCATTGTTGACTGATTGTCTAAGTTGGCTCACATCTTACTGGTAAGGATGGACTTCAACTTGAAAAAGATAGCACAGTAGTATGTCAAGGAGATAGTGAGGTTGCACAGTGTACCGTCATTGATCCTATCAGATAGGGATCTGAGGTTCACAACAAGGTTGTGGAAGTCCATTCCTTAGGTTTTGGATATCCAGTTGCACTTCAGTACAACTTTTCATCCTAAGATTGATGGATAGTTTGAGAAAGTCATCCAAATCTTAAAGGATATGCTTTGGTGTTGTGTGGTGGTCTTTTCTTAAAGTTGGGAGGAGGAGTTATCGTTAATAAAGTTGGCTGACAACAACACTTGTCAGTCGAGTATCAAGATGGCTCCTTTTGAGGCCTTGTATGAGTATTTTTGTAGAACACCTTTGAGTTGAACCGAGCTTAGTCGAAGAGGATAGTGGGTTCTGAGCTTGTTGAGCAAATAGAAGAGAAAGTTCAAATAATCTATTTTGGACAGAAAGGAAAGTTAAGTCTAAGGTACGTTGGACCGTATGAGGCTATTGAGAGGGTTAGACTAGAGGCTTTTTGGCTAGCTCTACCTCCGAAGTTAGCACATATATGCGATGTTTTCTGCGTAACAATGTTTAGACGCTATCGTTCCGATTCTTCGTATGTGGCTCATCTTTAGGAAATTGAAGTCAATATGGATTTGACTTACGAGGAAATGTCTATTGCAATCTTAGACAATAGAGTGAAAGACTTTCGGAACAAGATTATACCTTTGGTAAAGGTTTTGTGGAGGAAACATAGAGTCGAAAAAGCGACGTGAGGAGTCATGGGGGACGTCAGAGCCTTTTACCTACATCTCTTCTTGTCCGATAAATTTCTAGAAAGAAATTTCTTTAAGGAAAGGGAATTTGTAACCACCCGGATTTCAGATCCGAGCATCGGGTTAAACTGAGGATTTAGGCATCAACGCTTGCGCTCGTTTGGGCCTCAAGTTTGAATGTTGGGCTTCTAGTTGGTTTTAGGCTAGAGTGTTGTTGGGCCTAAAGGGTTTTAAGATAGTTCTTTTGGATAAAATGACATTTTGAGGACAAAGAGGGTTCGGTGTTTGTTTTCTGCAGAAATGTGGGCAGAGTGAAGTCATTTTTGCTATTATTCTTCATCACCATCTTCTTCACTTGGCAAGCTAAGTTAAAGATTCAATCTTTGTGGTGTTAGATTAGGAATCCCGTTTTGTGGCTTAAGGGAAATTTGTTGGGCTGAGTGTGATCTATCTAGCAAGGTAAAATTGTTGAAGTTTAGTGGTAGAAGGTTTTGAGTGAGCTTGAAGAGACAAGAACGAAAAAAGGGAGTTTGTTGTTGGGTTCTCAATTTTTTGTTGATATTTTTTGCTTCCAAAATCATCCATGGGAAACTCTAATGGTTGGTTTATCTTTTCTTTGTAGAGAAAGAAGTGGGAGGACCTTCTAAATCTCTTGGGAAAGGCAAGGGGAAAGCTGAGTAGGAAGGACATTTTGGGCTACTTTAGCTTGAGGTTGGTACCCATCTAACTCCCATTTCATCATATATCTCATGAAAATAGGTTGCATTACTTGTGATATGCATGTTTGCTTGGTTTGGTAGCTTCAGAAGCTTTAATGGTGGATTTCGGTTTTTGGTGTTTCTTGGCTTAAAATATGTAGCAACTCACCTTAAACAGTTCAAATAAAATATTGGAATAATTTGGGAATCAATGGAAGTGTTTTGGGTAGTGTTCTAAGTGATTTTTGGGTCCAGACCTGCATTTTCGTGCAGACGTATCGATATTGGGTGGTCGCGCATCGATACCATTGAGAGGAAACTAAGGCTTGGTATGCAAGGGTTTCAGAACGCCATCCCCATGTTTCGATACCTAAAATTCTAGTAGCAAATCGTTTCGATACCCCCTAGAAGGCGTATCGATACAGTTGGGTTTTCTCGTGGGTCATACTAAGCCGTTCAGCTTAGCGCATCGATACGTATTTAGAGGCGTACCGATAATGGAGCATTTCGATACCCTTGGTAGGGATATCGATATGGGTAAGTCTCCCTTGGTATTCTTCGAAGTTGTGGTCTAGGGTATGGATACGCAAGGGAGATGTATCGATACTGGGGAGTTTTGATACCCCATATAAGCGTATCGATACCCTCGGGCAATCTATCCAAACAATTAGCGGTTGAGTTCGAGGGCTCTATATTTCTTGGTAATGAGTTCTAAGGGTCTCTTATTGTGAAAAAAAATAATATGATCGAGAAACTGATAAATTAAACCTTGTATGTGAATAATTGGACTAAAGAGTTGGTAATCTTGGTTGATTAAATTGAATGGTAGAAACCATAGGGATCCTTGAATGTTTTGATGCTTTATGGTTTTGGTTGATATGTATATGTTGTGTGCGATAGTATACATTCATGATGCCATGTGTTTAGGCGATTATGGTAGCGTCATCATATCATGCATGATATTACTTGTATTACATTGCTTTATTCATGATATGTACGATGTTGGTCGAGTGGTGGTGTACCCACTGAGCTTCTGTAGCTCAACGTTTCGAAATGTGTTTTCTTGCATAGGCTAGGTGAAGTCAAGGATCCGAGGAGCACCATCGAGGTTTGAATTTCAACATCAACGTAGTGTCAGAGTACAAATTAATTGATGTAATGGGTTAGTACTTGTCGAACCCTATATTGTAATTTGTAACTCTTATTTAAACTTGATTGATTCGAATGTTTTATGGTTTGTATTAAATGGAGCTCCAACTATTTTGATTTACTTGGATTTATGTTTTGATTTGGATTTGAATTTAAACGGATTTGTTATGATTTAGATTTGTATTCGTTAATTTGGGCTTTTGAAATGAAATTTTTGAAATACGGGCTTTGGATCGGAGGCCCAATGTGACACCGGGTCAAGGGTGTTACATTTCGAGTACTTGAATATTTGAGTACCTAAATTACCAAATACCCAGAAAATTTAGATCGGGACACAAACCAATTTTTTAAGTATCTGATACTTCGAGTACCTGAATATCCGGGTACCCAAATTTAAACTCCCTTAATTTGGAGTGAATATAGGGTATAGTAAGTTAATTTAAGGCCTAAAAACAAAGAAGTTATAATATTATGTACAATCTAAAATATTATATTTTCTATATTATTTTAAATTGATTTTTAGAAGAAAAAAAATTAAATTAAATTTTTAGTTTTATGTAATGTTACGATGTAGCATGTCGAAACGAACTTTCTTCGTATGTTACGGATCTAGGAATGTTGTAAGCATATTCCTGCAACAAGAATTACATAAAAACAAGGAAACAATATTATATTCATGATGAAAGTAGGAAATAAAGGAGAGAACGAAAATTAAAGAAGAATAAGAAAAAGATGGAGTTTTGAAGAAAACTCGAAACAAGGAAGATGAATGCTTCAAGAAACATCCATGACAACAATTCGAGCGTTCAACAATGGTGAAATATGATATTGGAATCGGTTGAAAACGCTAAACTCGAAAAACCTGCACAATATACTATGTTTGCACGCATCATGGACATCTCCATTTCCTTGAAATAGTCTTCGACCCTCCTAGTACCCTGTTTCAAAGTTTTTAATTTCTGAAATAAATTACGATGATAGTGAGAAGGAACAAACCGTTTCCACATGATACACTTCATTTCGTCCCATGTTCTCACTGTTCCTTCACTCGTACGTCGTCGACTAACCAGTAATTGATCCCACCACAAAAGTGCATAGTCAACAAACTCCAAAGTTTCTAGTCGTACCTTCTTTTGTTCCGAGTAATTATAACACTCGAAAACGTGTTCAACCTTACTTTCCCATTTCAGATAAGCATATGGATCTGAACGTCCCTGAAAAGAAGGTATAACAACTTTTATGTTAGAAATATTATCATCAACTGCACGCCCTGGTCATTGATTCATCCGTGGTGATTGTTCGAAGTTGTTTTCATCATGATTCTCATTATGGACAGATTGGGAACCACCCCCAACTATCTTGTCCAAATGAGATTGCCGAGGCTCTAATGCATTCTCTAATAGACGTTGCATAGTACGTGTAAAAGCCTGCATTTGCAAATCTGGTGGCAGGTCTCCACCATGACTACGATCATCTGATCCTGTCATATTAAAACAAAAGAAAATACACACAAAAAAACACAAATAACGGGTTAAGTATGTTAGAGTATGCCCAAAGACCAATCATATGATGATTGTAAGGATACTTTTATTTACCAATTTTATTGAATAAAGGCATTACCATTGTTGTTTTCAAATATATGTGTCAATGTATAACATAAACTGAGAAACAATAAGGTCCATATAATAATATATGTATTATTATTAAAAGATCCTTAGTCAAGTATTATTATGGGTATGAACAATAATAATACGTTTAAGACTAACATGTGATTAATTGATGGCAATGAGTTGTCATTGACATAGAGATGTCATAATTAATACATGGATATATTAGTAGAGAATAATATATTAGATTGACCCGCTGATGAGTGCATAAAAGTCCTATTTTTTATATTATTTTCCCACTCATTTATTGCCAATTAAGGACAGATTTAAGGGCAATATTGGATAATTCTGCTTATTTTCCATATTTCAGCATCCGAATACTTAAAATATGAATTTATCTATTATTTGGCATAAAACAGATGCATTTGATGGTTTTCTTTCCTAGGCAGGAAACCATTTCATAGGAATGGCCAAACAAGAATATGGATGCTGAAAAAGAAGCTGAAATGCAGATGAAGTATCTGCCACGACAACACTTTGGATGCCGCGGCAGTAGATGAAGTACCCGCCACGGCAGTACTTTGGATGTCGCGGCAGCAGATTAAAGATGACAACTGGTGCTCGATAGATAGAGAAAAGATATCAATTCTTACGGACATAAAGAGAGAGAAAGACGGAGCCAATTTAAGAAGTCAAACTCTGGTCAAAGTCAAGTGCGGGAAAGAAGAGTTATTTTAGGAATTAAGAATTAAGTGTTATAGTTTAATTATGAATTATATTTCTTCCCCGTTTAGAACTCTTTCCTTGCATGGAATACTTTAACCTAGGGATTGGCCTATATAAGAACCCATTAGGTCAAGGTTTAAGGGTGTGAAGTCGAAGTCGGAGTTTACCCTAGAAAATACCTTTAGCCGCCGACTACACCATGTTCTAAACTTTTTCGGAGGTTTAGGTTGTTTGTGGAGTAGTTGGAGAAGATGGTTGTGTTATGTTAGATATTTATTAATGCAAAACTTATTTCATAGTTTATTCTCTCTTGGCATTTACTCTTCTTTGCATATGAGCTCGATATGATAATATGTGAAGAAAAATCTATTTGTCTAATATCGGGAGATCTAGGCTCACGAAACGAGAGAATACGGTCTTTACTCAAGGGCATTGACTAATTCGGTTAATAGATTAACCGTCCAGGATTTCAGCGACTAACAAGACGCATATGTTTGGTTGTTGTCCGCCTTTGATTCACGCCGGGAGATATCATCAAGTCATGGGTTTCAACAGTTCTCTTCACTTAGGGATAAGGAAGAAGACATACAAGGATGCTCTGTCGATCTATGGAATGTTGAATTGTCGATAAGGCATAATCCTGCCCAGGCAGCTGCGGCGACCCACCGAGGCGGCAGTTCAACCCATTGCATTAATAAATGGATACTTAATACAATTGGATTCCCCTCTATGAAGCACTCAACTTAGCCTCACTTTATTAATCTTTATTTCTTCGATATTTGGTTTAGTTTTAGTAGTTAATTTAGTAATCTCAACTCAATCATTATTTATGTTTTTACTTTCTATAGTGCAGTAATAAGAAGTAGTGAAGTCGACATAGTCCCTGTGGGTTCGACAACCTAAAGTATTACAATCTGAAAAAGGTGGAAAGATAAAGAACTTCCGAGCCTCCATCACCCGCTATGAGCACATGTCTTGGATTATTATGTGATGGTCATGATATTGCTCACAATGACAACCATATGTATAATCCTTAGACTTGAGATTATTACTATATCAACATACGTTGTTTTATGTTTTGATGCAGTTAAATGTGTCTCGTAATTAGTTAAACTATAAAAACTAACATTGGACATATTATAATGTATGCAATGAGATGTGATTGCTCAAGATAGGATTTGTCCTTCCTACATAATAGGAAAATGCATGTCCATTCTTGAATACGTTGATATGAGATATCACAAATTATTTATTAAAAGTAGTCTACTCTGGATATCAAGAAACATTAAAATAGGCTATATAAGTGTGACTATTCCAAGACTTGTGCCTATTAAAGATATAAAAGGACAAAAGGATATAATACATTAAGAGAGTTGGTCACGGACATGATACATCGAATCATGATCTCTTGTAACTTAGATGACAATGATATATTACAAGATGTCACTCATTGTTTGTAATATTAGAATTATTCTAATATTATTATTAACATTACAATGAGCCTACAGGGTCACACCCAATGGTTGAAAAGGAGCAAAATATATATATATATATGTATAAGTAGATTATATTTAATCCCGAATTTTAAACAAAGGATATAATTAAAGTAATTATATCCCTTTTCAGATTCGAATTAAATATAGATTCTAAAATTTAAGGAAATAATAAAAGTAATTATTTCCTAAACAAATTCGGAATAAAACTCTTATACCTAGGGTTTCACATATATATAAAAGATCTTTGGGTCTAGCATCCACATTAGAGAATCCCAAATTCCCCAAACCCTAAAATCACGGAAAAATAGTTTTTCGAGATTTTCTCTCAACCGGGTGAATTGAGTAGAGGACGAGACGATATTCGTGGAGGCTAAAGATTCGAATTGTCGAACGATCGTAATTGTAGCAGATCTAGTTGTTGTTTTTGCTGCTTATCAAGGAACCCAATGTAATTCATCGCATCTCTTCCTTCCAATTTCGGATTAAACGTACATGGATCATTGGAAAGACCGTCATAATTTTGTTCCGATGCTCCATAGGGTGTGCCGGCGGTCACAACATAGTAAAAAAACGAAAGTAAAAAGTCCTCACTGCACACTCACAAAACAACTCTCGGTTTTCACTCCAAAGAATGTGCACTCAAAATGTAACACTCAGCACTCGTGTTTCACTCGGGAGAATGCTTGAATGGCTCTTTTTGTCTCCCGTTCTATTCTCACAACACTTAGTTCCTATTTCCCTCACAATTTCTCTATTTTCAGTTCTTTAAAGGACTAATCCAACGTTTTCAAACCTGTTACAAATATGTTACTAATAAGAAACACAATTAAGGAAAAATTAAGATTTAAACGAAGAAAATGAAAACAAAAGAAGAAAAGGCTAAAAATTGAAGAATATTACAATGAAAAGACAGAAATGTAATTCTTACTGCAAAAAAGTGCTTTACAATGCTCCTATCACGGTCCGAGAGTCATAAAACCAAGGCTCTGATACCAACTAAATGTAACCCCCTAAATCGGCCTATGCGGGGAGCCCAACTAGAGTGGTCACATTATTATTAAGTTGTAAATCAAGTTACAAGAAAAATCAAATACTTCACGAATAAAAGATAAAATCGAATATCACTTAAAATGTATAAAAATGTTATCAAAACAGGGTGTCCTGAAAATATTGTTCGCAAAATAATTCGTAAGATCCTATAATAAAAGTAATATGTTTAAACCACCAGTAATAAAATTTAGGCATATGTCTCCTTAATCGCAAATTGGAAAAATATTAAGTTATTACTAAGAATAACCAGATAGTGTGTAGATCCTCCAAATGCCAAATCCGGGATGCCTATCTACGGATATCTGAAAGGGGAAAGAAACAGGTATGAGCTATGGAGCCCAGTGTGTTCCAACAGTGCAAATAAAATACAAGTAAAAATTCAATGAGCAGTAATAACAGAAAATCAAGTCAAGTATATGCATGTCATGTTACCCTCCAACCGAACTCCTGAATACAGTTCCCTAGAACAGTATCTGATACAGGCATTAACCTAAGCCCATTAAGGCGAAGGTACCGACCTAAGGAATTATCTTAGGGAACAGGCGGAATTACCCCGGCTGAAGCACGGGAACCGATAACAGGCGGAATTACCCTAAATGAAGTTAGGAATCGTAAACAGACAGAATTAATAGCTGGATCAAGGCTGAACCGAATATTAAACACTTCACATCATCCCAATTCTAAAATGTCAGTTATGTAATAATGGCAGGAACCATGATAATAATATCAAAAATTTATCAGGCAACATGTATACATCAATCAGGAGATATCATACAGGACATATATCAGGCATATAGTAAAAACATAAAATGATCATTCTTAAGATTTAAAATAATTATCTAGGTAAATCCATGAAAAGCAATCATCTGCACATGCTTGGTTCTTTTAAAACGTAAAACAGTAACATACAATTATATAGCACACAAGGAACACACCTCAAATGGCAGGAACAAACAGGTGGTCTACTGGGCGTTCGAGCCTCGCTCTGTAGCAGTACAGGACCCTAAAAAAATATAAGATAGAATTTTTATTAATACTGGAGTTAAATACTGAATTGATTATTCACTAGGTATTAGAAATATACGGGTCACGATCGGATCTCGGGATCGGTCAAAAAGGGAGGAGTTAGGCTGGGTCGGTACACGATCGGGAGAACTATGAGATCCTACAAACAAACAAGTATAAAATTAGACCTTAAATATAACATTGGACTTAACTTAACTTAGAAGAAAAGTTTGACTCGAGACTTTAAAGTCCAATTTGGAGGCTTTTGGGTTCGAATTTCGAGAAACAGACTTCACGGATGGACTCAAGACATCAAAAAACATAAAATAAGAGTTTTTGAAGATTTTAACTTTTTGGTCAAAGTCAACGTTGACGTCAGCAGTCAAAGTCAACGGTCAATGCTGACGTCATGCTAACATCACGGTTAACGGTCAACGGGTCGGTCAACGGATTGGGTCAGTCAACGGGTCAACTCGGGTTGACCAATTCAGGTTGGACCGGTTCAGGTTGGACCAGTTCGGTCCGATTCAGGGCCGGTTATTACCGGTTTAGACCGGTCACTGTCCATGGTGGTCGGAAATTGCCCCTGGCAGCGCGTGGAGGCCATGCGCGGCTCTAAATGGCCAGAAAACGCCTCTTAAGCCCAGATTTTTCCAGATCTACACCAACAACTCAACAACTCAAGCCAAAAACTCCAGAAACGATTTATAAGGGTTCAAAAACTCACTCTTTGAACAAACTTGAAAAAAAACTCCGACGAAGGCCTTGCCGACGATGGATTGACATGATCTTGGAGGGGTTTTGAACGAACTCGGACGAGAAACACAACAAGACAGACGACGCGCCTAAACGACGTCGATTGGTGGCCAGATTTTGTAAAAATCCAAACGGATTTTGCTTTTAAAAACTTGAAGCTTTCAACTTCGATTACCGGTGAACGGAGCGACAACCCGGCGAGTGGTTATGGGGATTTTACTCAGGGAAGAGAAGCGGTCACGGTGGTGGTTGCGGTGCAAGACACGGACCGACAGTGAGGGAGATCGGCCGGCGATCGAATTGGTTAGGTGAGGAAGATGAAGTGTTACTTTGATTCGAATAAGGAAAAGCTTTTAGATCCAACAGTTTAGGGTTTCTAACCAGGAATTAAAATTTGAATATAAATATATATTAATTAATAACCTTACTTCAGAAAGCCTTAAGATTATTTTTGGGAAAACTAAGACCCAAGAGCTCTTTAGCTCAAAGGCTGGGTAACTGGTTGAAAGCAAGGAGGTTGTGGGTTTAACACCCCACAACCACAATTCATTATTATTATTATTATTATTATTATTATTATTTTATTTAAGAGTGTTACACTTGGACCCTCTAGATAGCGATCTAGTAACCCGAAGTATCAAAATGGCAATCAAAAACAAGTTTGAATGTCAGAAAGTTTTAAAAAGAACCAATGAAGAGAAAATCTCTCAAATATAATTTTTATTTCAAAGTGTGTAACCTTTTTTATAGTACAAATATATAGAAACAAGAGTGCCAAACAGAAATTACATGTGTGGCTAATTTTAAAGGAGTTTAAAAATTAAATTTAAATGCAAATAACTCCTTTTGGCAACAAAGTTTTCTTAGCCACATATTTTGAACAAAAATGACACTTAACACATGTGTTTATTTGTTTGAAATTCAAACAAATAACTCTTCTAAGTCTTATCTATTCAAAAAAAGGGCCTTGTTTGGCTTGGAGTCCTTTGAATGCCCAAACATGTGCACAAGGCTTCCATGTGTGTATCACATGCATGGCACACGCCTAGGACACCTTCCCTTCGTGTAGGATAGGTTTGAGTTGTTGTAGGTCACTTCAACTTGAGTTGAGTTGAGCTGGAAATGGAGTTGTAGGTCACGCCTAAAACTCATTTGAGCTGGAGTTGAGCTGTATCCACTCTCTTGAGCTAGTGTTATACTATGCTCCTACATGTAAACATCACAGAAATCCATCAAAGTATTTTAACTCAATGGAAACATAAATACAAGGTGTAAACACTAACAAACTTATTCAATAACATACATGAACTTATAAATAAGTTAGAAACATAATAAACACTATCAAACCAATCCTTAGTACATACTTAATAGCATATATACATACTTAAACATATATAATAAGTAGTATAGTCTAATATGTCACATATCAACATGCAACACATTATAAAACCTATGTTCTACGGCATAAACATTATCGAATGAATCTGGAATTGAAGAACAAGTAAGGAAAAGAACTTCCCTGAATTTCTTTGCCTTAGAATGAGTAATAGGTCCTGGTGGCAAGACCTCTGAATCAGATTGTGCTTGAATAGATATGCTCACATCATCCCCTCCTTCTTGAATAAGATTTGTCCTCAAATCTGCAGAATCATCATAAAGGGTTAAATCAGAAACATTAAATGTAGTACTCACATTGTATTCTCTCGGTAAGTCAATCTTGTAAGCGTTGTCATTCACTTTCTCTAACACCTGAAAAGGACCATCTCCTCTTGGTAAAAGCTTGGACCATCGTTGGGACGGAAAACGTTCCTTTTGGAAATGAACCCAAACCCAATCTCCCACATCGAAGGTGACTCGTTTCCTTCCTTTGTTTGTTTGCTTTTCATACTGTTGAGTCTTTCGTTCTAAGTTCTCCTTTACCTGTTGATGCAATTTCTTCACATATTCTGCTTTTGCTTTACTATCCTTGTTCATCACCAGTTCCTGTGGCAAAGGCAACATATCTAGAGGAGTAATAGGATTAAAACCATAAACAACCTCAAACGGTGACATCTTAGTAGCAGAATGTACAACATGATTATAAGCAAATTCAGCATGTGGCAAACAATCTTCCCAAGTCTTAATATTCTTTTTAATGATGGACAAATTAAAGTAGATAAAACCCTGTTAACAACCTCAGTTTGTCCATCAGTTTGGGGATGACAAGTAGTAGAAAACATAAGTTTCGTACCTAATTTGCTCCAAAGAGTCCTCTAGAAGTGACTCAAGAATTTCACATCCCTGTCAGAAACAATTGACCTAGGAATACCATGCAATCAAACAACATCTCTAAACAACAACTTAGCCATATTAACAACATCATCAGTCTTATGGCATGCAATAAAATGTGTCATATTAGAGAACCTATCAACCACAACAAAAATACTATCTCTACCTTTCCTAGTTCTTGGCAGTCCCATAACAAAATCCATAGAAATATCAGTCCAAGGAGAATTAGGAATACATAAAGGCAAGTACATACCATATGGTGAAACCTTCGATTTTGCTTTCTTACAAGTTACACAACGTTCATAGTACCTTTCAACGTCTCTACGCATCTTTGGCCAAAACAGATGCTCCTTCAATGTGTGTAATGTCTTAGTGACACCAAAATGACCCATAAATCCACCTTCATGTCCCTCACGAAGCAGAATATCACGTATCTAACCTTGAGGAATGCATATTCTATTTTCTTTGAAAAGATAGCCATAATGCCTGTAAAACTTTCCATCTTCACCTTTCTCACAAGCATTAAACTTATTTCTAAAATCAGAATCATCAAGGTATAAATCACGAATATACGCAAAACCAATCAAATGTGAACCAAGATAACTCAACAATGCATATCTACGTGATAAAGCATCAACAACGACATTTTCTTTCCATTTTTTGTATGAATGACATAAGGAAACGATTCTAAGAATTCAACCTACTTAGCATGTCGTTTATTCAACTTATGCTGACCTATGATGTAACGTAAGTCCTCGTGGTCAGTATGGATCACAAACTTCTTAGGCAACAAGTAATGTTGCCACGTCTCCAAAGCTCAAATCAATGCGTACATCTCTTTATCATAAACCGGATAGTTCAATGTAGCACCACTCAATTTCTCACTGAAATAGGCAACGAGCCTCTTTTCCTGTATCAAAACAGCACCTATACCAATTCCAGAAGCATCACATTCAATTTCAAACGTTTTATCAAAATCTGATAATGCTAACAAAGGTGCTCAAGTCAAACAGTCTTTTATTTTTAGAAAGGCGTCTTCTTGTTCCTTACCCCAAAAGAAGCTAGAATTCTTCCTAATAATCTAGTTAAAGGGGGAGTAATAGAACTAAAGTTAGGAACAAGCTGTCGATAAAAACTCGCTAAACCATGAAATGATTTAACCTAAGTAATTGATGTCGGTTGTGGCCATTCCTAAATTGCCTTTATCTTCTCAAGATCAACTTCAACTCCCTGAGAACATTCATACAAACCTAGCTTCGTCTTTAAGGTTGTCTTCCACTCATCGCCTTCTCTCATGCGAATCTGATGATAACCACTTTTCAAATCAATTTTGGAGAAGATGATGGCTCAACAAATCTCGTCCAACATGTCATCAAGTCTCATAATGGGATGACGATACTTGATTGTAATCTGATTCACAACTTTACAATCTACACACATCCTCTAAGATCCATCTTTCTTCGGCACTAGTAGCACCGGAATAGCACACGGACTCAAGCTTTCTCGAATGTAACCCCTGTCCATCAATTTTGTCACTTGTCTTTGAATCTCTTTAGTCTCTTCGGGGTTAGTTCGATAACGTGGTCGATTAGGAATAGTAGCACCTAGAATAAAGTCAATTTGGTGCTCAATGCCACGAAGAGGTGGTAATACCTTCGGTGTTTCTTCCGAAAACACATCCTTAAATTCCTGCAAAAGGGAAACAATCAATGCAGGCAAATCAGAAGGAAACTCAGCCAATAAACAACGATCTTCAAACATTAAAATAAACAAAGATTGGAGATGAAAGACATTTCCTGATTTCTCGACTGCTTGCATAAACATTTATCTTTTTATTCTCCTTTGCAGCTTCCTTACTCTTTTTCAAGCTTGCTTGATCTTCCATCACTTGACTCGGTGTCAACGGAGCCAAAGTAATCTTTTTACCTGCATGCATAAAAGAGTATCGATTTGTAAAACCATCATGCATTACCTCCTTGTCATACTACCAAGGGCGTCCCAAAAAAAGGTGAGTAGCATCCATCGACACATCACAAAGGACCTCGTCCTTGTAATTTTCGATCGAAAATGGTATAACAACTTGTTTTGTTACTTTAAGTTCTCCACCGTCATTCAACCATTGCAATTTGTACGGATTCGGATGTTTTTTCGTCTTGGGACCTAACTTGTCAACCATCACTGAACTAGAACATTAGTACAACTACCGCTATCAATAATCACAACACATACCTTATCTTGAACTTTGCATCGTGTGTGAAAAATATTCTCGCATTGTTGCTCGTCCTGAACCTGTTGCACACTTAGACTTCGTTTAACAACCATAAGTTCCATTACCTTACCAGTCTCGACAACTTCTAGGTCATCCTCTTTATCATCTTCATCAAGGTTTTCATGTGGTTCTTCTTCAGAATCTGACTCGATCTCTCCATCATCTTGCATCAACATAACCCTACGATTAGGACACTGGCTAGTAACATGTCCTCGACCAAGTCACTTAAAACACTAGATATCTCTCGATCGTTCTTGTGCCACCACTTTTTGTTTACCACGCCCATTATCAACAACGGGAGGCTTTGGCTTGCTGGATTCACCTTTTTCTTGAATCCGAATTGGCGCTTGTGGTGCTTGTTTCCTACCATGGTTAGGGGTATACAATGGATTCATAAAAGATTTAAATGGAGTAGTATTACCTCGAGTAGAAACTTTTCTACGTTGTTGTCGCTCAATTTTCATCGCCATATGCACCATGTTATCCAATTCGACATAATGCTGCAATTCAACAACGTTAGCAATTTCAGAATTCAAACCTGCCATAAACCGAGCCATAGTCGCCTCACGATCCTCAACTATGTTCGCACGCATTATGGACATCTCCATTTCCTTGAAATAGTCCTCGACGCTCCTAGTACCCTATTTCAAAGTTTGTAATTTCTAAAATAAATCACGATGATAGTGAGAAGGAATAAACCGTTTCCGCATGATACGCTTCATTTTGTCTCATGTTCTCACTGGTCCTTCACTCGTACGTCGTCGATTAACCAGTAATTGATCCCACCACAATAGTGCATAGTCAACAAACTCCAAAGTTTCTAGTCATACTTTCTTTTGTTCCGAGTAATTGTAACACTCGAAAACGTGTTCAACCTTACTTTCCCATGTCAGATAAGTATCTGGATCTGAACATCCCTGAAAAGAAGGTATAGCAACTTTTATGTTAGAAATATTATCATCAACTGCACCCCCTGGTCGTTGATTCATCTGTGGTGATTGTTCGACGTCGTTTTCATCATGATTCTCATTATGGATGGATTGGGAACCACCCCATCTATCTTGTCCAAACGAGATTGCAGAGGCTCTAATGCATTCTCTAATAGACGTTGCATAGTAAGTGTAAAAGCATGCATTTGCAAATCTGGTGGCGGGCTCCACCATGACTACGATCATCTAATCCTGTCATATTAAAATAAAAGAAAACACAAAAAACAAAAATAACGGGTTAAGTAAAAAAATGAAAGTAAAAAGTCCTCACTGCACACTCACAAAAAACCTCCTAGTTTTCACTCCAAAGAAATGTGCACTCAAAATGTAACACTCAGCGCTCGTGTTTCACTCGGGAGAATGCTTGAATGGCTCTTTTTGTCTCCCCATCTGTTCTCACAACACTCGGTGCCTTTTTCCCTCACAATTTCTCTATTTTCAGTACTTTAAAGGACTAATTAACCTTTTCAAACCTGTTAAAAATGTGTTACTAACTAGAAACACAATTAAGGAAAAATATAGATTTAAATAAAGAAAATGAAAACAAAAGAAGAAAAGGCTAAAAATTGAAGAATAAGACAATGAAAAGACGGAAATGTAATTCTTACTGCAAAGAGTGCTTTACAATGCTCCTATCACCGAACAAACAAGAACAAATCGTTTCGGTTGATTTCTAAGTACTTCGAATCACATAGTACAAGAACTTGTACAATCTTCATGATTTCACTACAGAAACACAAATTCCTTTGCATTTTTTTCAATTTTTTTTCAATATTCGAATCTAATTTTTTCCCGAATTTTTCTCTTTTTTTACTTTGATTTTTTGTCAAACTTTGACTTTGACTTTTTTTTGATTTTTTTTTGAATTTTTCTTTTTTATTCTTTCTTTTGTACTAAATTGCAGGAAAAGTACAACAAATCTGAACCTAAGCTCTGATTACCATATGCTACGATGTAGCATGTCGAAACAAACTTTCTTCATATGTTACGGATCTAGGAATGTTGTAAGCATATTTCTGCAACAAGAATAACATAAAAACAAGGAAATAAAGTTATATTGATGATGAAATTAGGAAATAAAAGTGAGAATGAAAACTAAAGAAAAATAAGAAAAAGATTGAGTTTTGAAGAAAAATCGAAACAAGGAAGATGAATGCTTCGAGAAACATCTATGGTAACAATTCGAGCGTTCAACAATGGTTAAATATGATGTTGGAATCGGCTGAAAATGCTAAACTCGATAAAACCTGCACAATATACTGAGCAAACCCGAATCAAATCTGTTTAACGTCAAAAGGACTTGGACCCTCCAGATAGCGATCTAGTAACCCGAAGTATCAAAATGACAATCAAAAATAAGTTTGAATGTCATAAAGTTCTAAAAAGAACCAAAGAAGAGAAAATCTCTCAAATATAATTTTTATTTCAAAGTGTCTAACCTTTTCTACAATGTTTGTAGTACAAATATATAGAAACAAGAGTGCCAAACCGAAATTACATGTGTGGCTAATATTAAAGGAGTTTAAAAATTAAATTTGAATGCAAATAACTCCTTTTGGCAGCAAAGTTTTCTTAGCCACATATTTTGAACGAAAATGACACTTAAAACAAGTGTTTATTTGTTTGAAATTCAAACAAATAACTCCTCCAAGTCTTCTCTCTTCAAAAACAAGGGCCTTGTTTGACTTGGAGTCCTTTGAACGCCCAAACATGTGTACAAGGCTTCCATGTGTGTCTCACATGTATGGCACACGCCTAAGACACCTTCCTTTCGTGTAGGATAGGTCTGAGCTGTTGTAGGTCACTTCAGCTTGAGTTGAGTTGAGCTGGAAATGGAGTTGAGCTGAAACAAGCTAGTTAAGAGTGTTAGGAGTTGACTTGAGCTTAGAGCTAAGCCTTTAAGCTGCCTCGAGCTGAGGTGAGCTCTGTGCACTTCGTTTGACTTCATCTGAGCTGAATAAAACTCACTTGAGCTGGTGTTCAGCTGCATACACTTGCTTGAGCAGGAGTTGAGCTACATCCACTCTCTTGATCTGGTGTTATACTATGTTCCTACATGTAAACATCACAGGAATCCATCAAAGTATTGTAAACTCAATGGAAACATAAATACAAGGTGTAAACACTAACAAACTTATTTAATAACATACATGAACTTATAAATAAGTTAGAAACATAATAAACACTATCAAACCAATCCTTAATACATACTTAATAGCATATACATACTTAAACATATATAATAAGTAGTATAGTCTAATATGTCACATATCAGCATGCAACATATTATAAAACCTATGTTCTAAGGCATAAACATTATCGAATGAATCTGGAATTGAAGAACAAGTAAGGAAAAGAACTTCCCTGAATTTCTTTGCCTTAGAACAAGTAATAGGTCATGGTGGCAAGACCTCCGGATCAGATTGTGCTTGAATAGATGTGCTCACATCATGTAAATTTAAAAAAATTATGAAAACACAAAATCAATAAATATTAGGGTAAATTACATAGATAGTCACCATACTATGGGGTTAGTATCGAAATGACCACCATACTTTAAAACTCATCAAATACACCAGTCAACTATTAAAATGGTATCAATATAGCCACTGATCGTTAAAAACTAACGGACTGATGACGTGATAGTTAAAAATAAATTGGAATAATTACACATTTACTCCCTGTTATTCATATATTTTTGTAATTTAGTCCTAATTTTATTATTTTATTAGATGGTGACACGTCTCACCACCTCATTGGAGGGAAAAAATAAACTCCAATGCACTTACTTACAATGCAACTCAAACCTGAGAGCTAGGCATGGAAACCATGTGCCTTAACCACTAAGCCAAGCACATTGTTATAATATAAAATTCTAACATTTAATATATATTATTGTTTCTGATATTTGTTCCTTTACATTTATTTATTTTTAATTTAATTAAAAATAATAATTAAATTATTATATAATAAATTAAAATTTTGAAATAAATAAAATTTTATTTAAAAACCCTAAACCCTAAACCTAAACCTAAGCCTAAACCGTAAGTGTTAAACCCTAAATTCATTTAAAATTTTAAATTATAATAAAAATTCATTAAATAAGATTTAGAGTTTATGGTTAAACCCTAAAACCTAAATTCCATTAATAAACCCTAAACCCTAAATCTTAAACCCTAAACTCTAAAGCATATACCCTAAACTATAAACACTAAATTCAAATATCATATTTAACAATTTACGAATTTAGTAAATTTAAAATTTAGGGTTTAAGGTTTATTAAGTGAATTTTAAAATTCAAATACCCTAAACCCTAAATTTAAAATTTAAATTTTATTTACCAAATTTAAAATTTATTTACCAAATTTGTAAATTGTTAAATATGGTATTTAAATTTAGGGTTTATGGTTTAGGATTTAGGGTTTAAAATTTAGGGTTTGAAGTTTATAAAGTGAATTTAGGGTTTAAGGTTTAACCATAAAATCTAAATCTTATTTAATGAATTTTTATTATAATTTAAATTTTAAATAATTTAGGGTTTAACATTTAAAGTTTAGGGTTTATAAATAAAATTTTATTAATTTTAAACTTTTAATTTATTATATAATAATTTAATTATTATTTTTAATTAAATTAAAAATAAATAAATGTAAAAGAACAAATATCAGAAACAATAATATATATTAAATGTTAGTATTATATAAGATAACAATGTGCTTAGCCTAGAGGTTAAGCCACATGGTTTTCATGCCTATGTCCCAGGTTTGAGCTTTATTATAAGCAAGTGCATTGGAGTTTATTTTTCTCCTTTAATTAGGTGATGACACATGTCACTACCTGATTAGAGGAGAAAATTAAATTTAATAAATTTAATATATATAAAAAATATCCTCTAATAAGATGGTAACACGTGTCATCATGTAAAACTAAAATTGATTTTGATATAATAAATATGTTAGAGGACTACTTTGAAATAAATTTTTAAGTCCTTAAGTCAAAAACAAAACTTCAAGTCAAACCAAGAACATCAAAATGATTTTCTAAGTGATTTTACTTCAGGCGTTTCTATACCATCCAAAATGGTATTGATACCAAACTTTATTTTTCGATGAATGTTCTTGAGTTTTTTCAAGCGTTTCGATACACCTAGAAATGGTTTTCAAATGGCCTTAATATTATAACCAAGATTTTGAAGTTTTAACAGCTGTTTCGAAACGCATTCTGACACAGAATTGAATCTGCCAAAAATCGTTTTGAAACAACCTTCTGAGGTATCGGTACCATGCTTTATTTTTTTTAAATAATTTAAAATTGACAAGGCGTTTCGAAACGCCTAGTCATCATTTCGATACCCTTGAAAAAATCTCCAAAGGCTCTCTAAGTTTTAAATGTTTTTGACCGTTGGTGACAGTTGAGGTTTAAATGTTAGTTGACCGATTTCGAAATGGCCCCAAGGGCATTTCGATACTATGATTCATAGTTTACTCTCTGTATCGATACAACTTCAAGCCGTTTCGATATACCCCTGTAATAAATGCACAATGTCTCTTTCTATTTTTGTATTGTTTCGAAACAGGTACCCTGTGTTTCAATATTAAAGGTTGCAAAAGTGCATTTATGGTGGGAAGATGAAGCTCCAAAATCTATAATTATAATCCTAGAAACCCTAACGGTTTGAAATCAATGAGAAGGTATAAAATGAAGCATTTCAAGCAGCATTAACAACTAATGATCCACAAGAAAACATCCTAGCATCAAATCCAATTCCTTGAGCTTAATTGCAATATCTTGTACACCCAACTCTTGGGAAATTTCTTGGTAATCTTTATTTTAGAGTTTGGGGAGTGTTTTGATTGTAATTGGGGCAAAATCTTCTATTAGAGAGAGTTTATTTTTCCCATTCCTTTTCTTATAACCTTGTGAGGTTGAATCAATCTTTGGGTAGAAAGATTGATTCGGTTTGTAATGATTATCTCTTGAACCGAGAAAAAGGTAGAATTTAATAGTGAATTGGGTTGAAAATCCTTAGTGAGAGCTAAGGTAGTGGATGTAGGTGCTTATTCGAAGGCCGAACCACTATAAATCTTGTGTTCTTAATTTTTACCGAAATCTTCCATAAAATTTTAAATTGTTAATTAACCCCCCTCTTGATCATTCCATCGATCGATCAACTCAACACATCACCTAATAAAATAATAAAATTAGGAGTAAATTATAAAAATGTATGAATAACAAAGAGTAAATGTGTAATTATTCCAATTTATTTTTAATTGTCATGTCATCAGTCCGTTAGTTTTTAACGGTCGATGGCTATATTGATACCATTTTAATAGTTGACTAGTGTATTTGACGCGTTTTAAAGTATGATCATTTTAATACTTACCCCATAGTATGGTGATTATTTGTGTAATTTACCCTAAATATTAAAAAATACATAACATTTTGGTTACAATACAAAATATAAGGTCATTTTAAATTTATATTTGATTGTTCATAATATCTGATAATTTAAATATTTAAAATATTATATAGGAACTCTATTTTAAATTAAAATTTTAAAAGTATTTATCTCATAATTTAAATTTAAATATGAGTTATAATACAAAACACATGGTCTTACGAATATATAGTTTTAATAAATCTAAATATTGTATTCTGAACAAGTCGATACTAAAATTTTACTTCAATGGTGCTCTACTAATATATGTGTCAAAGCTAACAAAGTTTGGCATATACACTTTTACTCTACTATGCTTCATACAACTCATAAATATGAGCATACAGTTAAAGAAGATATCATTACAATACAAAAAATATATGGCACTACTTCTAACCACCTAATACATAGAAAAAAAAATAGATGCATTAATCTCACAAAGCAACATATGCATCATGTCATACAAACCTAGAGTGAAGATAAAATATTTTAAACATATTTTTGACATTTTGGTTATTTAAAATCCTTTTAAATATGTTAAATTTTTTTTAAAATCTTTTAAATATATTTTTCAAATTAATGGAATTTTAGAATATTTTAACAGAGTTTGTATTAGCATCGAAAAGAATTCTAACTACGGTTTAAAATATCAAGAAAAAGCTTAAAAATACCGGAAAGTACCTATTTTTGTGTACTGAGGTTATTCTGCTCTGTGCATGACTAGAACTCCTTATGAGTTACAATAAAAGGGGTTTATATCATTGTTGTTATTGTCACAGTGAGAATCCGTTTTTTTAAAAGTTAATTTTGACTTAAAAACGGAAAATCATCGGTCACTTAAATTAGTTAAATTGGACATCTAAATTAGATATTAAAAGAGAACTAAAAAAAATAAGATTCAAAAGTCGACTACATGTAAAAATAATTTTGTATCTCCACAACACTTGAAAATTAATACCTAGTCAATTACACATTGTCTTGATATAGAACTTACAAGTTTGAGTTTAATTTAGTTTGAAATTCGTTTATAAATGCGAGTTCAGTCTAAAGATCATTTAGACCGGCTAAATCAGACAAGTAAACTAAAAGCCAAAAGGGAATTAAAAAAATCGGATTCAAAAGTCGATTACGTGTGAAAATAGTTTTGCATTCTCACAACACTTGAAAATTGATACCTAATCGATTACACATTATCTTGGTATTAGAACTTACGAGTTCGAGATCAATTTAATTTAAAATCCATTTATAAATGTAAGTTCATTTTACGGATCACATAAATTACGTAAATCGAATAGATAAACTAAACACCAAAAGAGAACTAAAATAAATAAAATAAGATTCAGAAATGAATTACATATAAAAACATTTTTACATCCCTACAATATTTAAAATTTGATATCTAATCGATTACATATTATCTTAATATTAGAACTCACAAGTTCAAGTTTAATTTAATTTAAAATCCGATTATAAATACGAGTTCTTTTTAACAATCTCATTACTCAAAAAATAAACAAAGGTACGGTGACTATCTGTAACAAAACATCGCATTAACAATTTATATACCAGGTATACAACATGAACATGATAAACAAGCGTGACATGTATACACATGAATAAGCATAAGAATATAAGACAAAAGGGAAAATAAGATCAAATTAATTAGTCAAATTACTCTTACCATAAATTATCTGGATCATACCTTGGGGTTGGTCACCATTAGGGATGAGTATTTGATCAAATCAAATCGAGTCAAAAAAATTTTAAATTAATCAAGTTGATAAATCTAATTTTATTATTCGAATTTTTATTCAAAAATTTATCAAGTCAAGTTTTGAGTTCTTATAAAAAATTTAATTATAATTATTTATTATATTATAGTATGATTTGATTTAATTTAAATAACTTCACTAATTATACAAGATATATATAGATATATTTCTTCACATTTTTTTCATATACGACTATTTTTTCATATTTTTATACATCAATATCTATACATGTATATATCATATTTTTGATATATCAAGATATATATCATCAAATTTTGAAAAACTCATCACAAACTTAAAAATAAATCCTCCAATTACAAAAATTTTTGAGTTATTTGAGCTATATGAATTTTTATTTTACAACTCAAACTTTATTTGAAATTTTTTCCAGTTAAGTTTATGAAATTTTAAATCAAGTCAAAACAAGTATTTTCTCCTCAAACCGAGTTATTCGATTTTTTCGAATCGATTTGAGTTTTGCTCGACCCTAATCACCGCAAGGTCAAAGAAAATATTATACCAATTAATTAGCTAAATTATTTATACCACATATAGAACGAATTATAACTCAGGTTGGGTCACCGCAAAATCGTAGAGAATATTATTACATTTACGATAAACATTGAAATACATTAAAAATACAAAAATAAAGGGACATAATAAAAAAATGGAAGAAACAAATGCTGAAATTGATATAAATAAAAAAACAATGCATGATGAAAGATCAAATTGCAGTAAAATAAAATAAATCAGGGTGAAATTAAATAAAATAAGGTATAACAAAAACTGAATTATACAACATCATCTAAATAGACCCATTTTTTTCAAATTAATTTCTACAAAATTTAAAAATACAAGTCTTATCGTTAAACAATATCAAATATTCAAATTTTAGCGTGAAAGAATCATCTTATAATAGACCTTAATCCAGATAAATTATTCAATAAATTAAATACCAATTGTTAAATATTTTTTTAGCAACGTTATTAAAATTTTATAATTTCTCGCTAAATTTCTAGAATAACTTCTCAAAAGTTACACCCCTGGTATAAAAGGGACTATGAGTAGTACCAAAAGAAATCAACTAAGCATCCAACATCTTCAATGAAAAGAAATAATAAAAAGCACCACATAAACCTTATTCATTTGTTTCTCAATCCGCCGGCTACTAAATGTTTGTGCTATAAAATTTTAATGTAGCATAAAGGAGAGCAAAAGCAGGTACCTTCCCCTTTCAATGTGACTGTTGATGAAAGATAATAGGAATTTAAGCACTAAAATTGAGCTTCTTCATCACCTTGGCATATGCTGCTGGAACTAAAGCAGGTCGTCTCAGTCGCCGTATTGATTTTTTCGACTGCATTAAACAACAGACATTACTATATTACAAGAGGTGCTAATAGAGGTAAGAAAATCTTAATGATAAGAAAAGAAGCAAAGATAGATAATTGTATTATACTGGTTGAACTTGAAAGAGGAAAACAATCATGCATTATTCAAAGGACCAATGGTCCATATCTAAAATAGATAATTTCAAGAAATTTTCTGTCCAATCTTGAAGATGTTACTGAAAACCAGCAAGGTCCAGAAAGTGCTTGGTCACAGGAATGTCATGGACTCTTTTTATTAGCAGTTGGTGTGCGTAAATAATTAATTTAATTTGAAGTGTTAGTTAATTAGTTATTAATGAAACGGTGAGTATTGTCATGGACTGTTGTTTTGGGAGTGTAGCCTAGGGTTATATATGCGTGGTTTCTCTTCGGCTGAATATCTTGGAAATCAATGTTATGGTTTTCTCTGGATTTCAGAGAGAAATATTTTCTAAGTCTCCCTCTACTCTTCACTTCTCCTCTCTTTTTTTAATTCTTGTTCGAATCTAAGTGTTACAAGGAAACAGCACACATAAACATACCAGAAAAGAAAACAAGAAAATATGTCAAAGGGAATATACATGCATGCATTCACAATCCTACAAATGCATCATACATCTTGGTCAGCCATAGTTATTTGACTCTGCTTCCCCATATATTCTTTATCTTCCCTTAGCTATATATGCCCCATATCATTAATCCGTATCAATAAGCAAAATTTTATAGCAGTGAAGGCACACAATTCCTCTGAATACCCGTCCAACATGAAGTCCTAAAATTCCTATTTCTTTAAAAGAAAAAATCATTGCCAGCTAAACAAACCATTTCACTCCCATCATCACATCACACAGTTATGCGTATATGCACATACATGTCCATAATCCAGTATGATACATGTGTCTAGCATGACCAGCAAGACAGCAATCAAATCATAATTCTTGAACTTTAATAGATTTGTCAAAGGAAGCCAACTACTGACTTGTAAAAGAAACTTTCAAATCTTTATTCTTTAACAATGAAAGCTATGTTGATTTCCTTCAACTCATAGATAATCCTATTCGAAAGTCCATCACATGCATGCTGTATATCTACTCTGTTAGATGGAGACATATACAATTGTTTCAATCCATTATAGTACAGAGTAACCATTCAAAGTCAACTTGTTCTTGCTGATTGCTTTTCATACTATCAGAATTTCGGTAAGCACTAACAACACATAAGGAACTATTGAAGCCGAAAATAAAGCATTTTTCCGGCTCAAAAAAAATCACTCAAACCCAGGGATGGATTGAAGGTATTTGCACACATGGATATTCCAAATTCCCATATATTTTACAAAATTTTCTTTATATTTTATATTGATGATCTAATTTGACACCCGGAAATTTCATTTTCACATATAATTTTACTAAGTACACAAGTTCGCAACATTCAATACCGTGTCCATCCCTGCAGAAAATAAGAGCATTAAACCGGAGAACTGGAAAAGTACAAAAAAGTCATTACCTTCCCATGGGCATTATGATTTTTGCCTTCCCTCCAGCGACGAATACTCCCATCATTCATTGTCCTAAACCTGGACTTATAGGACCTAATTAAATACAAAGTAAACCATCAACCAAACAAATCTAAGTGTTTCCCCCATGAGATAACATGAATAAATCGGCGACAAACTTACGAATAAGATTTAATCTTAATCTTCTTGAGTTTGGAAGTACGTGGAGTCATGGGCTTCCTCCTCTTTGCTCGTTCCCTTGACGAAACATGCCGAACTTGGACCAACTACAGAAAAATGAAACCCATAGTTTAGAATCATTGTTTAAACCAGGGATAAAGTTTCCACCAAAAATGAAATGCAAAGGAATCGAAAGCGTACAGAAATAAACAGTGGGGAATAAGAAAAGGAGCTGGCGGCGAGGAGAGGTGATGCAGCATTTTTATTGAGGAAGGGTTTAACGCTCCATTTGTTAGAACTAAAATGGATTGGAGGAGAGGCGTGATGGAGAAGGCGGCGAGAAGCTGAAAGAGAGGGAAGTGATTGGCTGTATTGAAGAGCCAAACAGCGAAGCTTTGTGCACAATCTCTGCATCGTTTAAACTTGGTCTCCTGCAACGAGAAGCCAGTTTGGGGGTTTTAGGTTTTGATTTAGGGGTCGTAGAAGTTCGTGTTTGGATCCTGGGATTAGCGTGACCCGAAAATTAAAATGCAGTAGTAAATCGGATAAATTACGGCGAAATTAGGGGATAATCCAGTCTTTTTTTATTTGGTTAATAGGGATCCCAAAAATTATTTGGGGTTCTAGGCCAATATCTACAGTGGATATGGGAAAACGCCACCTACAGGTAGCGTTACCACTCTTTTATGCTTCTCAACTCGTGTTCAACCACAATAATAAGGTCGATTCTTGGCTCTGATTCGGCTCAGCCATAAGCCGTGAAGAACCTGGCTGGTCGCCACCTCGAGGTGGCGTTGGAGAGATGAAAATCAGCGCTTTATGCGTTGAATGCATGCGCTGAATGCATGGCATGACTTAGCATTAACAGCCTGCATGGACTGATGAATCCAGGTCGCCATCTGCAGGTGGCGTTGGGTCTGCATGCATGCAGGTGGTTCACGTGATGGCAGAGATGGCTGGATGATCAATATATATTCGAAGGGTTTAGGGTCTGCATGCATTTGCACGAGAGAAATTATAGTTTTGGAGGTGTTGAAGGGTGAATTTGAGTATTCGAGTGTGTTTGTAGGAGAGAAATTAGAGTGAAACAATTTTGACGCAATTTTTTTATATTCAAAAGTATTATTATTTTTGTTGATTTATATTTGTTTTATATTTTGATTTAATTATCGTTTTTAGTTTATTTAATTTTGTTGTGTAATTTATTAATGTATTATTCTGTTTTTATCTTCTCCTTTTTACAGATTATTTAGAGTATTTAATTTTGTTTTGTTTAATTTTATTAATTTAATTTTGTTTTTAATTCGAATATAATTTTTTCTATTTTTTATCTTCTCCTTTTTACAGATTATTTGAAAATGGCGTCTGAAGGAGTTCTATTGTATCGTGACAACGAACATATTTCATCTCATATTCATGATGAACAAGTAATTAAATTATTTACAAAATTTATTATGTGTTATTTGATTATCTTTCTTTAATACGTTAAATAATTGATTATACTAAATTTTAATAGGGTTTGGAGCATACAATTCGTCGTAGAGGAGTGAAGATTAGAGAACCTCCAGAAGTAATAGTTAATTATTTACAGCTTTCCAGTTTTTATGAAGCTTCCTTCCTTCGTGGGTTTAAAATTGTGCCTGGATTGATCACGGGTTTGCTTGAACGTTGGAGACCCGAGACCCACACTTTTCACTTTCCATTTGGAGAGTGTACAATAACTCTCGAAGATGTAGCTGTACAGCTCGGTGTCCCAATAAATGGGAATCCATTGGTGGGACACAACAACTACCGAGTTGCTGAGGTTTGTATGCAATATCTCGGCAAAATTCCTCCAGATGGATGTGTAAACGGTCTTCGGTTGAAAATTTCATGGTTACAAAATGAATTTCTTGTAACCGAGAACTCCAGTCACGAAGAAATTGTGTTTGCAACTAGAGCATATATCATGCAAATTATTGGTGGGATTTTAATGCCAGATACATCTGGTAATTTGGTTCACACACAGTACCTGCCAATGTTGGCTGATTTGAGCACGGTTGCTAACTACAGTTGGGGATCTGCAATATTGTGCTTTTTATATCATGAAATGTGCAAGACCGTAATAATGATTGGGGATAAAAAGAATTCAGATATGGGAGGTTGTCAAATCTTATTGCAGTCTTGGGCATGGTATAGATTGCCTTATTTAACTCCAATTGTCGAAGGTCCTGTACATATGGAATTCTCGCTGGCTGAAAGGTAATGTTGTAATTAAAGTGCTCATATATATAACTTTTATGTTGATTTAATTTTTATATATATTTTTTTATATTTACAGATGGAGACATAAGTTGAGGAATGCCGGTGTTGTACATAACAATGTTAGAGATATAAGAACGAAAATTCAAACTGTTGGAAAAAAAACAGGTATTGTAATCCATTTTTTACTAATTATTTCATATATATATTTTCTTAATTTTATAATTATTTTCACAGTTTAATTGGTTGCCTTACGTGGATCCAACAATCGAGGCGTGCATACCAGCAGATGTCCTTCAATGTCGTATATTCTGGGGTGCAGTGGTACCTTTGATCCATTTTTCGATTGTAGAGTATCATTGTGCTGATAGAGTGTTACGACAATTTAATTTTCACCAGCCTATTCCTAGAGCTCCACCATCTATTGATCATATACATATGGTGCATAAAGGCAGATTCGACCCGACGTGGGTTCATAAGCAAGGATATTTTATTTCCTGTTGGGAGGAAAGATACACGCGGTGGGCAGAAAATTTATGTCCAATTGAAGCTACTGATTTTCAGTTTAATTCAGAATATTATTCTTGGTATTCTAAAAATGGTAAACCATTTATTGCATCTGTTCAAGATGCCAATAACTGGCTTCAAGATCCGCGTTGTTCGAAGCACGTTCATTTATCACAAGAGTCTAGTCAAGGTCAATGTTCTCAAGAACCAACAGAAGAAGAAAATAACATGGATCCTTCTACAGGGGCGCATTCTTCGTGGTCTCCGGTGCAATCTCATCCACCCAATAATTGGGAACAACCGACATTTGGGGACATGACAGCTTATCAACCAAGATTCACTGATGATAGAGGATACATACCCCAATTTTAGTATCCCTCAACTACTAGTAATCCGACTATTAGTAGCCCATCATACAATCTTGAAGATATGTATGGAACCCCACCTTTTTTTAGCGATGAACAGACTCCGGATCAACCACGAAGAATGGTTCAACCTCCAAGACGGTACGACCAGACATCTTCTTTACACCGACAGGAATTACCGAGGAGGCGAAGAAAATAAATTTTTATCATCATGTTATTATGTTTAAATTGCAATGTACTTGAGAATTTTATTTGAATCAATAAATTTTTATCATCCTCGTTTTTTATTTTAATAAATAATTTATTTGAATAAATTTGATTTTCTATTCCATTTAATTACCATTTAATATATAAATAGTAATTAAATAATTTCACCCAACAAATTCGATTTTAATAAGTTCATATTTTATTTGAATAAATAAAATAGATCATACATATTTAAATAATAATTATTTATCATACATATGTGATCTATTTGGACACTTGTTTCGACTGTGACCAGGTCCTCTACAAAGCGTGCAATGCTTGATTTGAATGCCCCCCTCTCTTTGGTCTACGTCATCCATATTGGTATGGATTCGAGTTGATGCCGGTCGACCCTTCAACTTTCTACGAAGATTTGGATTGGGTAACCATTCCTCGTTTATTGGATCATCTTGCCAATAATCTTTGTTTGGGATCGGGTTGAACTGATTGCGGTATATGTTGGCAATATTATGCAGGTTATAACACGGATCTGCAAACATAAAAGGGTCCATATGAATATGCATGCATGCAGCTTGTGCGTGGGAGCAGGGGTATCTAAATGCTTGAAATTGACCACAATCACACCATCTACGATGAAGGTTAACTACAAACATTCTTGACTCACCTCGGACCATAGCTTCGATAGTAAATTCGGCACCACTTGGGTCGAAAGTTCTTACCCTCATAGAGTTTGCATCCGCTTGAAGTGAAGTCATTCGATCGTGCAGGGTTTGACTCCAATTCTGTCCACTATTTATTCGAGCATTGACCTCCTGTCCTTTATCGGCCCACACCTTACCCAATCGAAAATATGTCTCCCACACAATACTTGCAATAGGGAGATGTCTTGTTCCCTTAAGCACAGAATTTATTACTTCGGCAAGGTTTGTTGTCATATGTCCGTAACGTCTACCTTCATCGTACGCTTGTGACCATCTTTCTTTGGGGATGTCATTTGCAAACTTAAATACTAGTCCACCATGTCGTCTCAACCTTCTTATTCTCGCATCGAACTTCGGTTGAACTAGTTCGTACCCTTTAAAAAAATAAAAAAAAAATAAAAAATAAAATAAGAACGAATCATAAATAAATAAATTAAAGTTATTTATTAAATAATTAAAAAATTACCTGCACCTAAAATCTCTTTGCGGATCTCATTGTTCCCAAACCTTTTTTTAGCATTCGCTGCAATATGTTGAATGCAATATGCGGGATATGCATGCGGAGGAGACCATAAACTTCCGGGTCTGTCGATTACTGATAACAGCGCGGTACCTCGATCAGAAATCATGCATGCTCCATCTTCTTTCACTACATGGTTTCGTAAATGTCTCAAAAAAAATTCTCATCCATCAGCGTCTTCCGACTCAACTATGGCAAATGCAATTGAAAATATATTACTATCTCCGTCTTGTGCAACGACAACAAGTAATATATGACCGTACTTCCCATATAACCATGTACCATCCACCTGAATCATGCGCTTGCAAAATGGGAAGCCTTCAATGCAAGCATTAAATGCCCAAAATAACTTACTAAATATCCTTTTACCGAACAATTGTTCACCTCGTACGTTGCATGCTGGTATGGTCTTATACTCTATCATAGTTCCTGGGATGAAGATTTTCATTGCTCGAATAAGACCTGGCAACTCATTATACGATTTATCCCAGTCTCCATAAACTTGTATCATTGTCTTTTGCTTCGCCATCCATGCCTTATAGTATGAGGGAATATATCCAAGTTGATTCCTGATGGACGCTATTAACACTGCAATTGAAATTCACGGTTCTTTTTCAACCAATAATCTGATGTATGCACAGATTAGATCAGAGTCTAAATTAATATGGTCTTGCGATAAGGATAAATTTGAACATGCATGTTGCTCATTGAATCGAGTAACCTCCCACATTTGACTCCTCTGTCGAAATGATATTCTTATCCACCAAGGACATTTGCTCTTCCAATTCATACAACGTACGCAATAGGTTTGTGTATTCGATTCAGCCACACAGAACCTCATATGTCTTCTGATGTAGTACTCCTTAACAGCTAATTGTGCATCTTTCTTTGTATCAAATTGAGCCTTTAATATTAATTCCCCATACTAAGAAGATGAGGAAGAACCAAATACATGAGCTTCATGCTCCGGATCTCGCATGGCACTATAGTCCACCTCAAGCATACGAGATGGTGGTTCGTAAGATGGGTAAATAGGTTGCATTGGCTCGGGCTCTGGTTCAACGTAACCCCAAGCAGGTGGATCATTATTCATACCAAGTTTAGCGACAGCTGCTTCCCATACATCATCTTCAACATCAACAACCTCTGCTCCATTCATATTTTTCAAAACTGTTTGAACATCATCCGGATCGAGTATATTCGCGTCATCATCTTCACCAAGAGGTACAATATTTTCTTCATCATCGCTAAAATCATCAAGTGATTCTCCCCATCGACCAACAAGATTCTCGGTATCAACATAATTTGCGGAACTCATTATAACTGCATATTCATAAAAATAACAGAACATAAATTATCCATAAAAGTAGCATAAATAATAATAATAATAATAATAATAATAATAATAAATAATTTTAAATTATCACTATCAACATAACCAAACTTACTAGATTTCTCTAACGTATATTTCTTCTTTAGAGTTGAGCTTTGACACACACCCTACAAGATTTTTCCCTTACAAAAATTGAGAGCAAAGAAAATTGAAATTTGAATCGGTTTTGGATGTTTAACATTCTTATACTAAATATAAATATATATATATTATAAGATCACATGTGTAAAAAAAAGGCTGCCGAAGGCCCATGCCATCGCCATTTGCAGGTGGCGACCTGCTTCTGTTCCAGCATGCATTCAGCGCATTCAGCGCTGATTTCCAGACGTTGATTTCCAGCCATGCCAGTCTGCATGGGCCATGCACACCAACGCCACCTAGAGGTGGCGACCTACTGTGTGCATGCAGGGACTCCTTACACGGCTCAGCATGAGCCGAAAGCATTAAAAATTATAAAATATAATACAACGCCACCTGCAGGTGGCGACCCCCTTAATCCACCGTAGAAAATGGCCTAGATCCCAAAATATCCTTTAGAGATCTCTATATTCCTAATAAAAAATTCAAACCTCATTATTCCCCAAATTTTGCCGATAAATTACAGTGGAAATCATTTAATTATAGATAAGACTACATTTAAATTATTTTATTATTAAAAGTTACATTTAGGTCATTCAATTACGGATAATGTTATATTTGAGTCAAGTAACTATTAAATATTATATTAAGGTCTCTCTATTATGGATAAGGTTACATTTGAGTCACTTTTTATATTTAAAAAGTATATCAATTTAGTCATTATTTTTTCCAAATCACTTGTATATTATTGTTAACTTTACAATATTTTATTTAAAATATTATATCTAATAAAAAATCGATATATGTTTTTTAAATATGAAGAGTGACTCAAATGTTATCTTACCCATAATTGAGTGACCCAAGTGTAACTTTAAATAATTGGGTGAATCAAATATAACTTTATCCATAATTGTGTGATCCAACTATAATATTTAATAACCAAGTGACTAAAATATAACTTTATTCATAATTGAATGACTTTTATAATAATTTCCCTAGTATCTGTTAAAATAAAATATATTAGAGATCACTTAATAATATGTTTAGAGATAAACATATTACTCTTCTTTAAAAAATAATATTTTAATCATTTAATTATAAGTATAAGAATAAACATGTTACTTTTCTATTAAAAGTAACAATTAACTCATTTAATTATAGATTTTAGAAAAATATACCATTCAATTTAAATTTTTTGATAAATATATCATTGTCATTAAAAATAAATAATAACTTAGTAAAATATAATGTCAATTCCCATTGATTAATTTGGTCCTAATTTAAAAATAATTCAATAAAAATTATCTTTCATGTTTAAAATTTTTGACATTGTATCATCTTGACACATTGTAACGATCTAATTTTTCTAGGTCAATGTCGGGCATTGACTCGAGTTGTGTGTGGTTAGACCATTGTGGTTACACCTCCTTACTCCATTTAAATTTTGAGGACGAAATTTCTTTGAGGTGGGGAGAGTTGTAACGACCCGGTTTTTCCAAGTCAACGTCCGGTGTTGACTCGAGCCATGGATCGTCAAGTTGGGTCTCGTGTTTGAGCTTTTTGGACTATGTTGGGCCTCGGTGGTGACGGCTTTGGAGTCCTTAATTTAGCTTCCACCTTTTGTCAAATTATAGTGTTTGAGATGTTAAACCCACAAGGAATGGATTATCTACGCTGCACAATATTCCTGCACTTCTGAAAAGAAAAAGAAACAAGTAATTTTGGTTGAGGATTGATTTAATTGAAAAGTAAAGAAAACTAAGTAATTAATAAGAATCGCAATGAAATAAGTAAGGCCAGGTCGTTTTCTTTGTAGAGGAGAATCCAGTTGCACTTATTATATAATTATCAATGCATGGGGTTGAACTGCCGCTGCGGCGGGTTGCTCGAAGGCTCACCTCACCTGCCTCGACGGGGTTATGCCTTGTCGACAACTCAACTTTTCATAGTTCGTTAGGGCATCCTTAAATGTATACTTCTTATCCCTAATTCAGAGAACTATTGAAATCCACGCCTTGATAATACCTCCTGCGTGAATCAAGGATGAACAACAGCCGATTATATGCTTCCTTTTAGTTGCTGAAACCCTTTCAATTTAGTCGATGCCCATGAGCAAAGACCATACCTCTCATTTCGTGAGTTTAACTCTCCCGATATTAGACAAATATAATTTTTCTCACAAACTTATCTTTCGAGCTCGTATGCAAAAAATAGTAAAAGCCAAGAGAGAGTAAACTATGAAATTAAGAATTGAATTAATAAATATCAAACAAAGTACAACTTTCTTCCCCAACTACTCTACAACTAACCTAAGCCTCGAAGAGAGTTTAGAACATAGTGAGCTTGTCGGCGACTAAGGGTTTTTCTATGAGAACCGACTTGTTCTTCCTAACCCCAAGAGATTCTTTATATAGGCCAAGCCTAGGTTAAATTCTTTTATAAAGGTAAGATTTCAAAAAGGAAAAGAATACATGTCCATATTAAATTACAATTCTTTATTCTATTTCCTAATTTAACTCCTTTTGGACTCTCTTTAATTCCGTGTTGACTTTAACCACGGCTTGACTCTATTTCTTCACTTATGTTTCTTCTCGCATTATATCCACTGGAATCGACATTTTATTCTCTATCTATAGAGTAACGGTTGTCATCTTTTGTCTACTTTCGTGGCCACGAATGTGTTGTCGTGGTGGGTGCTTATCTACATTCCAGCTTCAGTTTCTAGCATCATCATATTATCTGGCATTACCTGTATGGTTGTTTCCTGTCTAAGAGAGTAAACCATTAACCGTACTTGTTTTATACCAAATAATAGATAAAATTATGAATTAAGTGTTGGGATGCTGAAATATGAAAAATAAGCAGAATTATTCATTATTGCCATTAAATTAGTCTATTATTAATAATAATTGAGTGGAGAGTTGATATAAATAATAGGACTTTTATGTACTTATCAAATATCCCCAAACTCAAACTATTGTTTGTCCTTAAGCAATGCAGTAATATATTTAAGTAAGAAATTTTATAGTAATATACCATCATACCTGCCGTGGTAGAGTTCCTCTCTTGACTTGGCCTCTTTTAGGTTTTAGGATTTCCTCAGAACTGGGCTATGAGTCTTAGTGAGTGTGTGTAGTTGTGTCAAAGATGATTTTCTTAGTTCTAATCCTTTTTCTATCTCAAGACTCCTGACTTAGATTTTACTCAATCTTTTTTTTCCTTTCTCCCTATTTTATATATAAATTTATATTGCTATATACTAGATCTAATTTTGGGCACCTTTAGTAAGTGGGAAAAAGACTAAGTCCTAGAGCCAGTGATGGGCACCTCTATGGACTATACTAGAGCTGATGATAGACACTTCTAGTTAAAATCTAAAGCCTAAGTAGCAACGACCGTGACATTCTTACTATTCTTTCTTCTCTAGACATTCTTTTTCCCAAGTAGCAACGACCGTGACATTCTGAGTTGCTGCCGCGGCAAACATTTATGTCTAAGTATTCTGTTTCTATATTGAAGTCAAATTTAGAGTTAACCTCAATTTGTTGGCATTCATCTGGTTCTTCTGGATGCCTGAATGCCTTGAACACATTGATCTTCACTTGTTGGTCATTGAATTGAATAACCAATTCACCTTTTTCACAATTGATCAGTGTTCTTCCTATGGCTAATGATGATCTTCCCAATATGATCGGAGCATTTTCATCTTCTTCACAATCTAAAATCAAGAAGTCAACAGAAAATATGAATTTATCAACTCTTACCAGGATATCTTCTATTTTTCCTTCGGGTTGCACGTAAGAGTGATCTGCCAGTTGCAGTATAACCATGATTGGTTTTGCCTGCCCGATGCTTAGCTTCTAGAACACTGATTTAGACATTAAATTAATGCTGGCACCTAAGTCACATAATGTCTTACCCATATATTGATCCCCAATAGAACATGGTATCATAAAACTACTAGGGTCTTTCCTTTTTGTTGTGGATCTATTATACAACATTGCCACACATCCTTCTGTCGCAGCGGCAGTTTCAAACTCCTTAATTCTGGTCCTTTTAGATATGATATCCTTAAGGAACTTCTTCCAACTATATTTTGATCAGTTTTTGGTTGTGTTTGTCGATGACATCTTGGTGTAGTCACGCTCGGATGAGGAGCATGATTATCACCTAAGAGTGGTTCTTCAGGTGTTGAGGGATAGGCGTCTTTACGCCAAGTTTAATACGTGTGAGTTCTAGTTTTACGAGGTTGCGTTTCTTGGCTACATAGTTACAGCGGATGGAATTCAAGTTGATCCTCAGAAAATTTAAGCTATGGTGGAATGGAAACCACCAAGGAATGTATCGAAAGTCCGTAGCTTTCTTGGACTTGTCGGGTACAACAAGAGATTCGTTAAGGGTTTTTCGATCATAGAAGAACCGTTAACCAAGTTACTTCAGAATGGGGTTCCGTTTGTCTGGAATGAGAAAAGACAATAATGTTTTGAGCGGTTTAAAGCCTATCTCACAGAGGCACCGGTCTTAATGCAACTGGAATCAGGGAAGGAGTATATGGTGTTTATAGATGTTTCCTTAAATGGGTTAGGTTGTGTGCTCATGCAAGAGGGTAATGTGGTTGCTTATTCCTCGAGACATCTGAAAACCCCATGCAAGGAACTATCCTACACATGACCTTGAGTTGGTAGCGGTTATCTTTGCGTTAAAGATATAAAGGCATTATCTCTTTGGGGAGAAATGTTATGTCTACACCGATCACAAAAGTTTAAAGTACCTACTCACCCAGAAAGAGTTGAATCTGAGACAGCGGCGGTTGATAGATTTGCTAAACGAATATGATTATGTCATAGAGTATCACCCCGGTAAGGCGAATGTGGTTGCCTATTCTTTGAGTAGGAAGTCCATATCGGACTTGAGAGCCATGTTTGCTCTATTGAGGATGACCAATGATGGTGGTCTATTGGCAGAGTTGCGTGTGGAACTCATGCTAGTTCATGAGATAAAGAGAGCATAAGCTTTGAATGAGGAGTTAGTGGCTTAGTTAGAGGCTTGTTAGAGAGGAGAAGTGTCAGACTTTGAGGTACGGAATGATAGATTCTTGTACTTCAAGGGTCATTTATGTTTCCTAGCTTTGTAGGATTTGAGAGACCATATCATAAGAAAAGCTCACCGTAGTTTGTTTTCTATTCATCTGGGTAGTAACAAGATGTACCAAGATTTTCGTCCTTTCTTTTGTTAGCCTTGTTTGAAAATGGATGTTTCTAAGTTTGTGACTAGGTGTTTGGCGTGTCAGCTGGTGAAAGAGGAATATTAGGTTCCTTCGGGTTTGCTCCAGCCTATCCAGATTCCACATTGGAAGTTGTATCGTGTGACCATGGAATTTGTCACCGGGTTATCGATGATGTTACGAAAGCATGATGTTGTTTGGATCATTGTTGACCGGTTGACTAAGTCGGCTCACTTCTTTCCTGTAAGGTTGGACTTCAGCTTGGAAATGTTGGCTCATATGTATATAAAGGAGATCATAAGGTTTCATGGTGTACCTTCATCAATCATATAGGATAGGGATCCGAGGTTTACGGCGAGGTTGTGCAAGTCTATCCATAAGGTTTTGGATACCAAGTTGCACTTTAGTACAACTTTTCATCCTCAGATCGATGGATAGTCTGATAGAGTTATTCAGATGTTGTGTAAAATTTGCTCAAAGATGGGAAGATCAAGATCAGTTACCGCTTGTGGAGTTTTTTTACAACAACAATTATCAGTCGAGTATCAAGATGACTCATTTTGAAGCCTTGTACGGGCGTAGGTATAGGAGACATTTGTGTTAGACCGAGCTTAATAAGAGAAGAATAGTAGGTGTCGAGCTTATTAAGGAAACCGAAGAGAAAGTTCAGATCATCAAAGAAAGGTTGCAAGCAGCGTTTGATCGGCAAAAAGCATACGCGGACCGTAAGCTTAAGCATATCGAGTATAAGTTAGGAGAAAAAGTATTTCTCAAGGTATCTTCTTGGAAAGGGATCATTTGGTTTGGAAGGAAGCGAAAGTTGAGTCCAAGGTACGTTAGACCGTATAAAGTTCATAAGAGTGTGGGACCAGTGTCTTATCGGCTAGCTTTACCTCTAGAGTTAGCACGTATCCACGATGTGCTTCATGTGTCCATGTTGAGGCATTACCGTTCGAATCCTTCAAACGTCGTTTAGCTTGAGGAAATCAAAGTCAATATGGATTTGACCTACGAGGAGAGGCCAATCAGAATACTTGATAGAGGAGTAAAAGAGCTTTGTAGCAAGAGCATACCTTTGGTAAAGGTGTTGTGGAGGAATCATGGTATCGAGGAAGCTACGTGGGAAGTTGAGAAGGACTTAAGAGCTCAATATCCACCTCTTCCGTTCAAGTAAATTTCGAGGAAGAAATTTTCTTCAAGGAGAGGAGAGTTGTCATGACCCGGATTTAGATCCGAGTGTCGGGTTAATCGGAGGTGTTGGGCTCTATTGTTTGGGCCCTGGTTTTGGGTTTTGGGGCCTTAGGCTTATTGGGATTTGGTTGTTGGGCTTTATTTTTTGGCTGATGATGTGAAGCTAAAGCAAAGTTGGGAGCAAAGGAGATTTTCCATGGCATTTACAGAAGGACGGTAAAGGAAAAATGTCATGGCAAATATGGAAACATCTAGAGCTGTAGAAAAAAGAAAAGAAGATATTTTGCAAAGGAGTGTCTTCTATTGCTGTACGTGTGGCTGGTTGTAATCACCTTGGAGGGGACCACTATCACCATGTCATAAATGTCATCACGTGAATAGGGGTGAAAAAGGAAATATTCCTAAACCCTAGGGTTTTCACCCCCACTTTATAAGGGATGGTAACCTAAGAAAGGAACTACCATTATTTTTAGAGAGAACCTTTTGAGCTATTTTCGAGGCACAAGGAGAGCAAAAAATGTCAGAGAAATTTTCCACCATTCTTCCCCAACCATCGTCCGAAGGGTTCCTCCGTTGATCAAGCTTGAAGGGAGTGGCGTGCTAGGCACCCGAGAGGGGCTAGCACGCTAAGACGTCCCATGGTGTTCGAAGAGCCGATGGTAACGCGCACTGAGGGTGTCTTCCAACCTTTCCTTTTGCTTTATTTTATATATTTGAGAGGTTTATGTGGATTTTTGTGAATGATATGTCTTTAAACACTTTCGCACCACCATGTTTAGCTTTATTTGATGGATTTTTTGTGGATGATTTAATCTTTAATTTTTATAAATATATTGACATGCTATGTGTTTGTTTATTTGCTTTGCTCATTGTGTTTAATCATTTAATCTTGTAAGATACATAAGAGTGTCCTTTGTTTAGATGCAAGCTAGGTGTCCGAAAGAAACCTAGCTATAGATCTTTAGTGTTCGATAGAAACTAAGGGAGGATCTACGTGAGCAATGGGTTCTAGACTGCAAGTAGAGCTTAATCTGACCTTAGGTGCTCGAGAGAGACTTAAGTGAGGGTTTCAATGACTAAAAGGAGTGTGCTTCGTCGATAGGCTAGATGTCACTACTGAGACCGAGAGAAGATGTCGTGGCATTTTAGACTGTCAGGTTCCTTTGACTTAGAGAGCGGGAGCATCTTAGAAACCTCTGTTGAGTAAATAGGCCACATAGTATCTAGTTGTTTGTAGGAGTGAGGTTAAGTAGTCCTTAAGGAATCCACCAGTCATTCCCAGTTAAGCTCATCAATCGAGGGTTATCACATCATATTTCTTACTCGTATTCTCTCTTTTAGCTTTTTCCTTGGCATTTACAAACTATTTCCTCTGTTTACTTATTCACTTGCAATCATATTTTATACTTTTCACACATAACTTTCATACATCTATCGTGCCATCACCATCTATTCCATTTTTCCTTGACAATTTTAGTTGCTTGCATTCTCAATTTGTCATATCATTTTCTCACACCTTTACCACACTTCACCGTACATACACATTTTCATTTGTATATACCAATTTATTTATTTTCCTTTTAGATAGTGACCTCTATGCCTTGACAAATTTGACGTGCACTTTCTCCTGATCCTTGTGGTAACGATACTCACTCAACCTTTATTACTTGCATGAATGTGTATACTTGCACATATTTTCGCGTAATTTATAGCAACACATAGCAAAGCACACCAACCCATGTTTCGATACCAAATTTTATAGTGGCAAATATTTTCGATACCTCTTTGTGAGCGTATTGAAACAGATGGAGTATCGAAACTCCAAGTAGGCGTATCGAACGGAGGGGTTTTTTTCTTGGGTTTTGCTAAGCTGTTTGGCTTAGCGTATCGATACGCGAAGGAGACGTATTGATACTGTTTGTTCCGATAATCTATATAGATGCATCGATACGGGTATGTTCTCTTGGCCTAAGACATCGTCTCAGCGTATCGAAAAGCAAAGAAAGTGTTTCGATACCGATTGTTTCGATATCACCTTATAGGTGTATCGATAGCCTTGTGCGTTCTGTCTAAGTTTTTAAGGGTTGTGTTTAAGGGTTCCATAATTTATACTATGGATTCCTATTGGTTAACTAAGCTATAAAATGAATATTAAAATCGATAAATTAGCTTTTAACCCCGTTTACTAGATAATCAGATAATGATTTAGAATCTAATGGTATAAGTTGGTATTAGAAACCATTAAGGGTTTGGTGTGATACAAATGAGTTATGTAGTTTACTGGGAACCTTGTTTATTGCTGATGGGTTACCTAGAGTACATTAGTGTTATGAGATACGATAACCTAGTGACCTTGCTTAGTGTTGATGGGTGCCTAGATTATTTTATGTAATTATGAGATATGGTACCTAGTAACCTTGCTTAGTGTTGATGGGTTACTAGATTAAAATATTATATGAAAGATAAGTTGGTAACCTTGCTTAGTGTTGATGGGTTACTGATGTTATATTTTTTGGAAGACCAGTTAGGACCTTGCTTAGTGCTGATGGGTTCCTTAGAGGATATTATGTGGAGTGGCATACCATGAACCTTGCTTAGTGCTGATGGGTCTCTTACTTGTATACTATTACGAGGTGATATGGACACCATATATATATATATGAGACAAAAGTACTTGAGATGTTGTGTGGACTTCTCTTCTTATGCATATGCTTTGTGTCGATAACATGCAAGCATGATATCATATGCTTAGGTAGATATGATAGCGCCATCGTACTCATACCATGTCATCATTCATATTATTTATGCTTAGTTATGGTATGTGTGATGTCAACCGGTTGGTAGAGTACCCATTGAGCTTTTGTATCTCAGCGTTTCGAAATATGTTTTTGTGCGTTGGTTAAGGAAAGCTTGGTTCGGATGAGCATTTTTGTGGTTGTTTTCAACATCGACATTGTTGTCAGAGTACATTTACTAGATGTAGTAGGCTATGTACTTATAGGAGCCTATATGTAATGGTAACTTTTATTTAATTTGGATTGAGTCAAATGTTTTAATGAGTTGTATTAATTGAAGTTCTAAATTATTTTGATTTACTTGTATTTATGAATTTGGTTAGGTTGAAATGAATGAACTTTTAATGAATTTAAAATGTGTCGATGAACTTTTTAAGCGAAATTTTGAAAAATGGGTTGTGGGCCGGAGGCCCAATATGACATCCAGGTCGAGGGTGTTACATATCATGCACCATATGTTATTTTTAGTCTACTGCCACGACAACCAAATTACTGCCTTGGCTGGTGCTTCTCTGAAATTGATCCTTGTTTGTATTTTCTGCTTTCAACATTTGTTATTTGTATTTGTTATCATCAATAGATTTATTTCTGTCTAAGAAAGAAAATTGTAACAACACATGTTTTATACCAAATAGTGTATGGAAATAACAATTAAGTGTCTGGATGCTAAAATGTAGAAAATAAACAGAATTATCTAGTATTGCCATTAAATCTATTAATTACCAACAATAACTGAGTGAAGAAATGATATAAAATATAGGATTTTTATGCACTTATCAAAAAACTTATGATTTTTTTAAATAAAGGGAGAAAACACAAATGTTTCAATTTTTCTTTCTTTTATATTACCTATTTTAAGGTAATGGGGAAATTTCTTCTTAAATCCCCGCCCCATATTTTTTTTTGTTTCAAACGTCTCTCAATTTCAATTTCATTTAATTTTGGTCACCAATTTCTCAATCTATTTGAATTCCTCTTCAATTTGTCCTTCGATTTTTGTTTATGTTCAATTAGGTCATCAGATTTGTGTTCAAGGGCCATATTAAATAAAATACTTTTTATCACTTTAACTTTATTATTATTTTCTATTTATTCAATTTAGCTACCGTGCATTTCTTACCATTAAGTTATAATCCTTTAATAATAGTTGCTTTGTATGTATCTTTGTTCGTGATTATATGCTTCAATAATACGTTTTTTTTGGTTCCATGTAAACTCTGCTAAAGCTCATGTTGCATGTTGTATGATTCTTGTTCTCTTTTTGTTTTCCAATATTACATATAAATTATCGTATGATGTTCTTAATATGTAAATATTCATTTAATATTTTGGATAAGTCCATACATGTTTTAATTTCATAACTTCAATTTGCGTTTATATGATGATATGTTATAAAGTTTGTTATCTTTAAAATACATTAGTTTTTTATATGTTATAATAAGTTTTAGAACATATATTCGTCGGGTTTCTTATATACGCTCGCATACTTGTTATGACTTATCAGTTATTTAATTTCATGTGTAAATTCATCTTCTTTAAATTCGCATACCAGCTATATAAGTTGTTAATGCTGTTGTAACGAACCAATTGTTTTAGGTCAACATCGGGCGTTGACCCGAGTCATGGATCATCAAGTTGAGCCAAATGTTCGAACTTGTTGAATCATGTTGGGCCTTGGTTTTGTCTTGTTGGACTTGTATTTTTGGGGAAGAGGTGTTGAAGGGTAAGGGTAATTTCTCCATCGAAAGGAAAAGCTACCCACACTCTTTTGTCTCAGCGAAAAAATGGAGGAAATGGGAAGTTTTTTTGGGTCTCTCTCTTTTCCCATCTTCTTCTTTTTCATCTTAATCACAAGTTAAAGAGAAAATCTTATCATATTGGAGTGAGAATCTTGTTTTTCTCATCAAGGGAAATTCAATCAGCAACTCAAGATCTTCTCATCAAGGTATATATCTCTTGGGTTGGTAGAGGAAGGTTTTTGAAGCTCAAGAACAAGGTTGTGAGGTGGGAAAAGCTTGGTGAAAGCTCTAATACGAGTTTGTTGCTTAAGGTCAGTATATTTTTGACTCTTATATTTCATGCGCCTCATAAAATGATTATTTTGTTTGGATTATGGTTTGAATGCATAGTTGTCATGTTTGAATGATTGATACCCTCTTTAATGGCTAATCAAAATTAGAACGTTCTAGAAGTGTAAAATCGGTAGTAACTCCTCTTTTGTACTCCACGTAACTTGTAGGAATTATTATAGACATAACTCGCAATTGTAATCAATTTTTAAATTTAATCGTCACTTTAATCAGTAAAATTTGATATTAATAAAGCGTTAATTAAATAAGTACATATTTTGGATGGTATGGGGTGTTAATCCTTCCCCATCTGTAATCAACTCTAGAACCCTAATTTTTGAATCTTTGCTTTTGTTTTACGATATCAAGTCAACCAAAATAATCGATGACAATTCCAAAATTTTTCAAATTAAGAACATTTTCCAAAATCTCTTTTTAATTAATTTTTCGAATAAAAGACGATACCAAAAACATAATATTTCTTCATCTGACACAACCGTTTGGTCCACAAAAAGCATTAGGATTGTCTCAGTTTTGGACAATGCCACAGGATTGTTGTTCGGAGTAGAAAATTAAAATTATTTTTTCATCTGATTTTGTAAATATAGAATTTTCCGGAATCTGTCATCAGAAATAGCAACGAAATCGACACCAACTGCTGAAAATGATTATACTTTTCTAAATGAAAAATTAACAAGAATCAAAACACAAACAAAGCTGATATGGCATGGATGGATTCAATTCCAGCCCAAGTTTAGCGATCGAATGTGCTACAACATAGGAGAAAACATAACATTGGTGACTATTTTATTAAAAATAATAGTTTGATGATTAAAACATAAAAACTAAAATAGTTTAGTGAGCAATGATGATGTTTACCCAAAATATATAAATATTTATCGATATTAAAATTTGAATCTGATTTTGTTTTGTACTTTTTTTTAAATATTTGTATGAACCGTGTACTAGAATTTATGCGATTACTTTATTATTCATGCTTACAGGACGAAGACATGCTAATGGTGGGAGGGCATTTTTCTCTCTCAAATTTTTTGATATAATTATATTTAAAGCCCCTTTTAGTTTAAATAATAAAAAAAAATTATCACTCTCAAATTTTAAATTTAAAGGTTTAATAGATTTTTACCCCTCCTAATATTCGATCCTGACTCTGTCACTACTTACTTAAAGAAATTAAACAACAAAAACATAAAATAAAATGAATCAAACTTATCTTTTAACACCTCAAATTCTAGTGGTATGTATTACGTAGTAGGGTTTATTAGGTAGTTTAGGTCCCAAACTGTTGTTAAATATATTTAAATCAAATCTTATAAGTTTAAATATTTGATTGTGAGTTCTTAATCATAATTATGTATTTAAGATGAGCTTGAAAATTGTTTACTCCGTTAAAATTCTTACGCGTCTAATATAGAGTTTATTTAATCATACATAGAATGACACCCAGTTAGGGTTTAATTTTTTTTAATATTTGATATTATAGTCTTATTTTTTAATAATTATTTTTATAAGGTTATTCTTAAATTTTAATATTTAATATTTTTATTAAGAGATAAATTAATTTTAATACTTGTTATTAGGGTAAAAAATTTTGTAACATTTATTACTATTTTTTTCAATATTTTTTTATAAGAACATATTCTTAAATTTTTTAATATTTGTTATTAAGAGTGTAATTTTTTCTCAATACATATTACTAAATTAAAGAGCCAATTTTTCAATACTTATATTTAGGGACCAAATATTTGTTATTAGGGATCTATTATTAGGAGATCAAATTTTTCGCTACTTGTTATTAGGGGTATAATTTATTTTCAATATTTGTTATTAGGGACATACAATTAAAATTTATTTACTTTCATTCTTATTATTAGAGATCTAACTTTTTTCTTATAATATTTGTTATTAAAGACATACTTTTCAATTTATTTTTTGATATTTATTTGTAGATGCCTAGTTTTTTGGTTCCCCTTAGGTACTAAAATTTTAGAAACGACTCTACTTGCCTTATCCCCAGCAAAAAGATAACAAAATAAGATTAAATCAATTTTTATGATTTCAATTACGAGATTTTAAACATGATTATATGACTTAATTTATATTTAAGAACTTTTACTTGATTAAAATTTCAATTTATCCATTATAAAGCCCATCTAGACTTATATGCCTTACACCCTAATGAAACAACAAAAATATATGTTTAAATCAAATTTTATGACTTAAATATTTGAATATGAGTTTTTTAACATGATTATATAGCTTACTTAATCTTAATGTTAAAAATTTTTACTCGGTTAAAACTTCATTTGATCTATTATAACGCTCATTTAGACATGGACGCCTTAAACCTTAAAAAATATTATAAAATTAAATTAAATCAATTTTTACAAGTTTAAATATTTGATTATGAGCTTTTAACATGATTTTAAAGCTTAATCTCAATTTTAGAATTCTTTTAATCAATTAAAATTTTAAGGTGTCCAATGGAAGCAAAATATGATTAAATTAAAAGTTTATGATTCTAAATATTTTATTATGGGCTTTTAAACATGATTATATATATCTTAATATTAATTTTAGAATTTTTTACTCGGTTAAAATACCAACGGGTTTATTCTAAATCTCATTTAATCATACAAGCCTTAAACCCCAACAAAACATAAGCAAAATAACGTTAAATAAAATTTTATAATTATAAATATTTAATTATAGAATTTTAAATATTATTATACAATTTAAGTTTAATTTTAAAACTTTTTACTCAATTAAAATTCTAACGGGTCAATTGTAAAGATCATTACCCATGCATATCTTAAACCCTAATAAAACATTAGTAAAATAAGATCGAATTCAATTTTATGAGTTCAAATATTTTATTATGGACTTTTGAACATGATTATATAACTTAATCTCAATTCCAAAATTTTTTACCCAGTTAAAATCTTAATAACTTTATTGTAAAACTCATTTAGATACATACACCTTTAACCCAAAAATAATTTTAAAACAAGATTATATCAAAACTTATGATTTCAAACTTTTAATTATGGTCTTTTAAATATAATTAAATAGCTTATTCTTAGTTTTAGAACTTCTTACAGGTTTAAAATTTCAACGAGACCTCTATAAAGTTCATTTAGACATAAATGTTGTAAACCCTAATAAGATGGCTATAAAATAAGATTAAATCAAATTTATGAATTTAATTATTTTATTATAGGATTTTGAATATGATTATATAGTTTGATCTCAATATGATAACCTTTTACTTTGTTAAATTCTGATAGGTCCATTAGAAAACTCATTTAGATATACACGAAATAAACTTTAATAAAATAAACATAAATTATATTTAAATCAAAATTTAAGGGTTCAAATATTTGAATGTGGGTTTTTAAACATGATTATATAACATAATCTAAGTTTCAAAACCTTTTAAACACCATCAAATCAAAATCATCCTTAAACACTAATAAAGGACCCTAAACTAAGTAAGCACAATCAAATCATCCTTAAACATAATCAAAATCATCTTTATACCTTCATCAACCATTAAACATCAATAATAGCCCCTAAACTAACAAAATATGGACCTAAATTTAATCCATTAAATAATTTTGGGATTTAAATAAAAAACCTCATTTCACAGTACAAATTAAAATATAATTTAAACCAAAAAAATCAAAAACATTGACGATCAATCAATGTATTTGACCAATATAAGATCATCAATGTATTTGACCAATATAAGGGGTGAATTGATAATTTTAAAATTTTTTGGATTAAATAAAATTATGAAAAATGGAGGCATAAGTATTTATAGGTTCAAGCTTCTAAACAAGCTCTATATCCACTACCTGAACACTAAACTAAATATTTTCGAAAATTGACTAATGAATTCTTCCTTTTGAGGTCTAAGGGCTAACCTTACAATATTACTTAAGATTTTCTACCCAAAATCTTAAGTACACTTACAAAAAAAAATTGCAAACTTGAAAATCCTTGCAATGATAGATGTTTGCACAATTCTAATCACAAGTCAAGAACTTGAATAAAATGATTACAAGAATGAACACTTAAGTGAGTTATAAAGATATGACTTTTGAGCTCAAGAAAAATTGGATATTTGCTTGATTGCTTAAGAGTTGATCAATAGTTTTTTTAGTAGCTTTGGGACTTGTATCTATACCCTTCATTGATTTTTAATCGTTTGAGTGATAAGATTATTGAATATAGCCATTGAGAATAAAATTTTCTCGTATAAATGTTGTATATCAACCCTCGATATAGATACGCGGGCTCCTTGTATAAATGTTGTCTATCAACATTGTGATAATATTATACAAAGGGGTATCAATATGCAGGGTAACTATATCGATACACATAACCTGAAAATACAAAAGGGTATCAATACATGTAAGGGCATAGTGGTATGAGTGTGCTATTTTTCAAAGAGGCTTTATATAGGTTCTACCATATCGATATGAGTTTTTGTCACTAGAATCCTAACTTAAAATATAGGGGTCATATTTTGATTAAAATTGAATTACCCTATATCAGTATGCTTAAGGTCGTATCGATACTTAGATAACCATTATTAATCTTATGTTGAATGGTATATTGAAATGTGGTTGGTCTAATATACCAAAACTTAAAACCAAATTTTAACATTTTCCAGAATATTGGTTTTAGCTAATATCATTTGAAAATTTACAATGTTTTATTAAATATAGTTTTTCTTTTTTAATGGGAAAATGCAATGTTTTAGCAACACAATGCATGGACGCATGAGATATGGATTTACAAACTAGTCTTTAGACTAATATTCATTAGCCAAAAGATCAAATAAAAAATATAGGCAATCTGGTTACAAATAATAGTTAGCTTTAACTCTTAGGTTGTTCATTTCATTCAGCATGTTAGTCAGTGTCTATCTTAGCTTTATGCAGATGTGATTGTGTTATTGTAGGTTTATTGCTTTATTGAATTAAAATCTTCACATATTTCATGATTCTCTATACTTGATTTCTAAAGTTGATCATTGTTAATGCTCTTAAAAACTTTAATTATATACCCTTTTACTTAAGATTTAGCTTGATTTCAAGTTCATTTGTATTGTATTTAGAAGCATTTCATTTGCTTTTACATTAGATTAAGATTGCATTTTTTTTATTTTTAGGGTTAATTACTGCGGAGGTCACGTTTGTTTGCCTCTAGTACAAATTTAGTCACCAATTTTGAAAATCGACCAATACAGTCACGTACGTTTTCGAACTGTAAACTTATAGTCACTCTGACGTTAAAAGTCATTAAGGGTTAACGAAAAGATGATTTGGCACAATAAAAAAGGATAAATTACATAAACAGTCACTAAATAATTATTTTATTTTTATTTTATCTTTAATTTGACCATCAAAATTTTAAAATTTATATTTTCGTCATTTTTAAAAAAACATTCATTTCTCTAAAAAAAATAAAAAAACTTTGTGATGTTCTTGTCATCCTTCTCTTTTAGTAAAAACTAAAAAAAACCCATGTTGATTTTAGTCTCAGAATTGCATGACTTTTTTTTTGGTTTCTTCTTTTCATGCTTTTCCTTACATTGCTGGAAGGTGATGCTTTGAATTCATGATAATCTAAGACAAGAAATTTGGTTTTGTCTAGTTTCAAAGACAAGTTCTTGTTTTTTATCCCCTTTTTGTATTCTTCAGACATGGAGGAGGTTTTGTGGATTCCCAGATTCATTAGAATTTGTTGAGTCTTTGATTTCTATGCATCCCTCTTGGAGTCATTTGCAACACTGAGAATGCTTCAGTTTCTTCAAATTTATCTTCTTTGAAGCCAAAAGTTATAAATATTGGAGCTTTCTTCACATTGAATTCACTCAATAGACAAACAACAAACCCTACAATTCATGCCGCCATTGAAGATGTCAACTCCAACCCCAACATTCTTAATGGGATTCAATTAAAACTCTTTTTTCGTGACACAAATGCTGTGGATTTATCGAAACCATGGAATGTGTGTTTTTTCTTACATACCCTTCAATTTGTGCCTAAAATGTTTGGTATTTTTTCTTTTGTTGATGTAGTACCCGTATTTTCTCCGTATCTCACACAGTGATTTTTTCCATATGTATGCAACACAATAGGGATAGGTATTCTCTAACAATGGGCAACCTCTACGAATTATTGTAACCAACCGAGTAGGTTATAGAGAGTTTGCATTGAAAGATATAAGTCCTCAGGGTGTAAGAGGATTATGCATTATGTCTTTGAAGTTGCAATATGCTTGCTGCAATATACTTGCTCTCATATGATGTCCCTCACAGACTCACACATATGTTTTTAGAAAGATGACAAAAATAGAAGGTTTTAAAATTTTGAGGGTTAAATTAAAGATAAAATATAATAAAATAATTATTTAGTGACTATTTATGTAATTTATCCTTTTTTTATTATGTCAAATCATCTTCTCGTTAACCTTTAACGACATTTAACGTCGAAGTGACCATAAGTTTACGGTCCGAAAACGTACGTGACTCTATTGGTTGATTTTCAAAATCGGTGACTAAATTTGTATTGGAGGTAAACAAACGTGACCTCTACAGTAATTAAACCTTATTTTTAAGGATGTTGCTTGAGAAAGGTGTTTTTCTGGTGTTGTACAAATTTATTGTGGCAAAGCTAGAGAAAGGAAGAGATGCTATAACATATTCGGTGATAGATCAGACTTAACATATACTATAACATTTTGGGAGCCCAAGACAAAATTGCAGAAAAGACAAAAGTTTAGACCCTAGACGCTTCACGTGACTACCTGACCAACTATTATTCCCTACAAAAATCAAAATAATATTCATTGGATCTTTAAGGCACAAAACCCTAAAAGCTTCCTTTAAATACAAAGGTCATTGCCCACATTAAGGGCGAGAGGAACAAATGCAAAAATCATAGCCGCAAAAGAGCAAAAGTGAGAGAAGCAAGAGAAGAAAGACTGTCACTTTCTCATCTTCTTCTTCCAGCCAAGCCACCATTTTTGGAGCTTCAAGCAAGGATTTTTGCGCTACTTCGAGAGAAGCGACAAACTAGAAGACATCACGATGATGACGTTTGGATTTTTCTTTCTTCCTAGTTTTGTTTTACTTATTTTTTTGTTTGGAAAATGTATCTCAAAAATGGAAGTTTGAATGTTCATTTTACCTTAGCCGTGAACTGATTTTAGTATGGCTTAGGCTTGTTATGGATGTTATGTTATTTTGAATGAATGCTTTACTATTTTTTTTTGGTTTATATTGTGTTTTTTTCATGAAACACTACAGCAAAAGAGGCTTTCTGCGGCACTTTTAGCAGCGTTTTATAAGGAAACGCCGCAACATTTACACTTTTAGTGGCGTTTTTCAAAAAATGCCACTATATATAAGTCTTTTGCGGCGTTTTTGGGAAAACGCCACTAAAAATCATATTTTTTGTGGCGTTTCTAAAAAAACATGTATTTAGCGGCGTTTATAAACAAAACGCCATTAAGAACATGTTTTTAGTGCTTTTTCCCAAAAACTCCGTAAAAAATATGGTTTTTTTAGTGGTGTTTTTCCTAAAACGCCAAAAAAATATGGTTTTCGGTGACGTTTTTGGAGAAACGCCGCAGAAAATATGGCTTTTAGTGGCGATTTTGAAAAAATGCCACTCAGAACATGATCTAAAAAGATTAGATTAAAACGGTTTGAACAACCCATAGAAAGGTGAACCCATATCCTAACCATCTATTCTAAAGTAACTCTTGGTGTTAAGTTATCCTCATATTTTATAAATAGAAGAATACCTATTGTGTTTTTAGATCTAAACGATAAATATTAAAAACAATCAACTCAAACCTTTTAACATATATATTTTTCAATCAGAAATTTTCCCCCAGATCTTTCTACTCCCTTAAACTATTCTCACCCTGATCTACCCCACCACTCTATCGTGCCCTTCACCGCCGTCGTTGGCGTGTTTGTCGATGTATGTTAAACTTAACCCTAGTCACCACTCGTCGATCTGCCCTTCCGTTCATCGTCTAAGAGTAGTTAAGCATTCGAACCCATGTAGTAATTCGTTGATCCATCTTCGTTTGGGGAGCTTCAAATCAATCTCAAAGGTTTCTCTTCATTTTCTCATTTTTTTTTTAATTTTTTTACTTAAAATTTAGCTTTATTTTATGCTTAAAGTTCCAGATTGGGTCGCCCTTTTTATATCTCTATATGCTGAAAAGAAATACCAATTTTCCACTTAAAAGGTTGTTCATTGAAACCGAGATAGTTTTTACATCATCTGGATCTTTTCTTCTTGTTCTTTGGTTCAGTCTCTAATAATCTCTATCTGTTTGTTTTTATTTTTATTTTGGAACCTTTTTCATCCACCTGAAATTTTAGCTTCTTTCCCTTTCCCTTTATTTTCAGACATGGGTTATTTTGCCTTTTTTTTTTTTTCTATTTTCTAATTCTGGGTTTGTTTTTTTGGCTTGTGTAGTATATAGAAATCCAACATACTGTTTTGGAAACTATGAACTTTGTTTAACAAGGGTTCTGGTTTTATTTTCTTGATTTTATCTTAAGGAATTCTCTATCACTATGATTTCATGGGATCTTAAGGAGACCAATAAGATCCTATTGCTGGAAGTTAAAAGAAATCTTGTGATTCATGTTTGATGGAACATCCTTCTAATGAAGATCAAGCCCCTTGTCCTAAACAAGCTGAGCAAGGAGTGAACAAAGGGCATCCTGCTTAGTTCACTGTATTCCATGGTAAATCTCATCTTAATTTTTAGGTGTATTTCTTTAAATCAAGTGGTTTTCTATTATTAGATTTGCTTTGTGTAAATACTTTTGTGCCTATGCTTATATGGAATTTGCAACTTGAATGAGAATGTCCTTATATGAATCAAGGGGTGAAGAAGGTACCAGTAGAAAGTTTACATTTTTAAGATACACTATATCCATATTTCTGTCACAATCTGGTTAGAGATAAAAAAATTGTGGCAAATAAATTTATTGAGTCTTAGTTCTACAATTATTGTTACAACATTTAAGAGTTCGTGGATTATAGTGCTCGAATTTGCCGATACAAGGGGTTTAAAATAGTTTAGCATTGTGCATAGAAAAGATGTGCAAGCAAAGTATAACTTAAGTCTTATTTTCTTTCCATCTTTTTCACTTTTCTCCTTCAGTTTTCCACTCATCCATTCAAGTAAAGCAATTCTTTTACTTTTGAAATATGAATGACCCTTTTGTCGTATTACATAAAGTAGCTAAAAACTGCACTGATGTCTTAAGATATTGGAAACTTAACGACAAGACAACTTAAGGCATCTTTGAAATGTTTTCTTTTTCATATTATTTTGTTTTATAATGATCTTCATGACTCAGGTGATGCCTCACTTAAAAGTAAAATTAAGGGTTATATCTGAATTAAGAAACACAAGGTCATTGATCTTTGTGTTTGTCTTTTTTTTTCAATGATTTATTTAATAATTTAACATGGTTTAATTTGTGACCACCTTGGTTACCAATCAACTACATCAGAATAGCATACTCGCTTTGAAATAGGATTTGGTCAGAGAATAACATTTGTTTGGAACTTTCTTCCATAAACTGGATCATCTCTCTTTTCGAACATTTTTCATCCTAGCTTAATCCAACCATAGATCTGTGCAAAATACCCTTACATGGATCAATGCTATGGAATTTTCTCAACCTATGGACCTCCGATTTTGGTTTGTCTTCCATTATTTCTAAAGTTAAAAGTTGTCTGGATTCAAACCTGCTGAGTTATTTACATTCTGATTATGAAACTACATGTTGTCATTCTTGCTATATATCTATTTATCCTGATTTTGTGTATTCCATATGAATAGGGTCGTGTTATGCTGCCATTAAATTTGGCATCGGACAATGAACCAATTTATGTAAATGCTAAGCAGTACAATGGAATCATGAGGCGTCGTCAATTCCATGCAAAGGTTGTTTTTGAGAATAGATTCAACAACTCTTCCCAGTGAAATGTCTGTTGAATTTATGGAGATGGTTTCAAACATATCCTAGCTGCATCACACAAATCTAACAGAGCTGGTTGGCTTTTGTTCCATGCATGGACAACACCTGTTTGTCTATGAGTTCCACAAAAATGGTTCGGTTCATGATTTCCTGCATCTATTAGATGAGTACAGCAAACCATTGTGTGTCTGAGTGGTTAGTTGTTGTATGTCAAAGAATAATTAATAGTTCTAATTTGTTTCAACTTATAATACTTTTTTTTTTCTAATCATAGAAGAGAAAGTTGCATTTTTGTTTATGCATTATTTGATTATTAAAATAATATAGTATTATTTATATTTTGATTTTAGTTTATTTTTTTTAAATATGTAGTTATTTGCGGCGTTTGTAAAGACAAACGCCATAAGAAAACCGTTCTTTAACGACGTTTGTCTTTACAAACGCCGCAAGAAAACCGTTTTTTAGCAGCGTTTGTAAAGAGAAACGCTGCAAGAAAAACGTTCTTTAGCGGAGTTTGTCTTTACAAACGCCACTAAAAGTCTGTACCTGTTGTGGCGTTTTTTATTCAGAAACACCGCAAACTATTGCGGCGTTGGTTTTAGTGGCGTTTTTTGTGGCGCTTTTATAAGCGTCACCAACGTTTTTAGCGGCGCTTAAAAGCGCCACTATAGAACTAAAAAAACGCTACTAAAAAATTATTTTGCTATAGTGAAAGCTTAAACCTTTTTCTTCATCCTTCGTTCGTAAGAGATCTCGGGAGATTGTCGTAGCTAGGGTGTTAGATTAGCTTAAACCTCAAGAGATACATGCTTAGATAACCATGAACAATGGGGTTATTGTTGGGAAGTATAATCCTAACTCACCTTAGGGATAAGATAGGACTTCAATGACTAGAAATGGTAGAACTTTATCAACATTAGAGGTGTTAGGGTTGAGACCGTGAGGAAATGCTTTAGCATTTTCGGGTGTTAGGTCTTTCAATAGGGATAGTGGAGGCATTTTTAGTAAACCCCGTCGAACATGATTTAAACCTGGGAAATAGTGAACATTCAGGATAAAAGTATAAGTATTTCCATAATAAGCAGGGTCAGTCTTTACTTTGAATATTCCTTCGTGTTTGTGCTCGTGTAGCTTATCTTGGTTACCCCTATCTTAACCTTTATTTTGCTACAACATTTTAGTGACAATTATATTTTTGTTTTAGCAAATTTTCATGCAAAAGAAATTATCAACGTTTATGTGTGTTAACTACTTTTGGATTTCCTTCCCAATTATCGTGGAAACGATCTCACTCACCCACTTTATTACTTGCGCGATGTGTATAGTTGCAGAAGAGTGAATCATTTTATAAGCACTGCACACGCATTTAAAAAGTTTTGGGCATCGTTATTGGGGATTGAGGCAATAGAAAAATTCAATTGTAGTTTCCATACCTTTTTGTTTTTCTTATTTTATTTCTTTTATTTTTGTTTAATCTTTGTTTTCTTTAATTCTTCTTTGTAGGTTTTTGTTAGTGTATGCCCAGATAGAATCCTCAAGGATCCCTCAAACCATTTATCCCAAAAATCAAAATGTATTTTAGAAAAATGAGGCGTGAGGAAATAAGAACAAGAACCATGCATTAGGCTCTTAAAAACACTCAAGATCTATAAAATCAAAATGTTGTAGAAAATCCTAGAGCTATAGTACGACCAAGGACAATTCGAGATCACTTAAAACTGATCTTCGATGACCTTAATTCTTGGATCGTAGCACCTGAAATCCAAGCAACTTACTTTAAGCTCAAGCTTGTTACATTCAACATGCTAGATTTGATTGAGAATATTGATGGATCTCCTCACGAGGATGCTCGACAACATATATGTGTTTTCTTAGAGGTTTATGATTCATTCTGCCAACAAAGAGTTCATGAAGATGTGTTGAAGCTAAAGCTATTTACTTACTCTTTGAGAGACCAAGCTAGAGATTGGTTGAACGGTATTCCAGTTGGTTCTATGGAGTTATGGACAATATTTTGCAAGAGTTTCTTAGCAAGATACAACTCACCCAGCATGAACACTCAGTTATGAAATGAAATAGCATCTTTCTGTCAAGGAGATGATGAGTCAATGTCTGAGTGTTGGGATTATTACAAAAGCCTACTAAGAAGATGTATCAATCACGCTTTTCAAGTTTGGACTCAAATTGTGTTGTTTTATAAGGGATTCAATGCTCCTACGAGAATGATGTTGGCTGCTTCAGCTAATGGAACACTGATGAATAAATCTCCTAAAGAAGCATTTGATATTTTCTATAGGATAGAAAAATATGATTATCAGTTTCCTACTACAAGACTTGGAGCATGAAAAAAAAGTCAAAGGAAAGCTAGAACTAGAAGAAAATGATTTTGTTTTATCTCAACTTTCTACTATCACAAATATGTTGAAAAATCATCAACAACCCAGTGAGGTGCGGGAAGTTAAAGCATTAAGCTATGTCCATTGTATTTGAAACCATTTTGATAATGATTGTCCAACTCTTCACGAGTCTGCTCATTTTGTTAGAAACTTCAACAAAAATTCAAACAACCCATACTCTAACACGTACAACCCAATGTGGTGACAACATCCTAATTTTTTATGGGGTAATCAAGGATCAAATCAAGCTAGTAGCTCGAATAAACAACAACCCATAAAAACACAACAAGGTTTTCCAGCAAATATGCTATAGAAAAATGAGAATGAGAGAGTAGTCCAACAAAATCACAAGAATTCTTTGGAAGCTTCATTGCAAGAATTCATGGCCTCCACCAAGGTGTTTATGTCATTAACAAAAGTGTTATTATAGGAGCATTCTACAATAATCACGAATCAAGGCAATTCGTTTCAGACCCAAAAAGCATTGCTTCAAAGTCACAGCTCTTCGCTTAGATCGCTAGAAACTCAAGTAGGTCAAATTGCTCAAGCATTACAAGCTAGACCGAGAGGAAGCTTTCCTAGTGATACTGAAGTCACTAAGAATCATGACAAAGAGCAATGCAGCGCACTTACCTTGAGGAGTGGTAAATAAGTAAATACGGGGGAGTAGTTCAAAAGAAAAAAAAGAAAGAAGATAACCTCATTTAGGAGCAAAAAAAATTTAAACAAAAAGAAAAAAAACATCTGCTCAAGAAGGAAATAGTGAAAGATTAAATAGTAAGGTATTTGGTGAGAAGCGTGCAGATGCTATAGCAAAAATAGTACCAATAAAACCTTTGGAGGACATAAGACCCCACCGTCATTCCCTGAGTAATTGAAGAAAAACAAGAAAGATCTTCAATTTTAGAAACTTGTAAGTATACTAGACCAATTTCACTTCAATATTTCATTTTTAGATGTTATTGATCAAATGCCTACATATGCAAAATTTTTGAACGATATTGTTACAAAGAAAAGAAAAGTGGAGAACTATAAAACAAATGCTATAACATCTGAGTTTTATTCAAGGAATATTGATCTACCCATGAAGAAATAAGATCCTAGTAGTTTTATCATCCCATGTTTTATTGGAGATAATTTTGTGGGCAAGTCACTATGCGAACTCTTTTCAAGTTTCAATCTGATGCCCAAGCAATATTCAAGAAGTTTGGTATAGGGAATACGAGGCCAACCACTTTCATCTTGCAATTAGTGGACTATTCTCATGTCCAGACCGATAGAAAAGTTGAAGATGTGATAGTGAAGGTGGGAAAAATTCATATTACTAGTGGACTTTTTGATTTTGGATTGTGAAGTGATTATAAGGAACCAATCATCTTGGGACGACCATTCCTTGCTACCGGTCGAATCCTCATCGACTGTGAAAAAGGAGACTTCACCATGAGAATAGAAGATCATTCCATGACTATCAATTTCTTCAGCATGCTCAAGTACAAGGATGATAATGAGGAATGTCACTATATAGCTAGAGTAAATGCTACAACAACAGAAACTAGAAGTGCAGAATATTGCTATGAAAATTCTCCATGGATGAAGGATTTTGTAGGATGAACATGATCAAGAAGAGGAAGAAGCTCAACTGGATCTACAACAAATTGGTTATTTCAGGCCAAGACCATGTACAAAAATTGAATCAATTGATTTCTCTAAATTTATTCCTCCTAAACCATCACTTTTACATGCATCATCTCCAGAATTAAAATCACTACCTCCATATTTGAAATATATTTATTTGGGATATCATAATACTCAACCTGTGACTATTTCTTCTATCTTAGATCCTAACTAAGAGCTTAGTCTTGTGAATTTATTATCTCAATATAAGAAAGCTCTAGGGTGGACGATGACTGACTTGAAATGCATTAATCCCACGATCTACATGCATGAGATTAAGCTAGAAGAATGTCATAACAATTCTATTGAGCCCCAAAGAAGACTGAACCCAAAAATAAAGAAAGTGGTGATGACAACGATCATAAAGTGGTTAAATGCAGGGATCATATACCTAATTTTTGACAGTTCATGGTTCAGTCTTGTACATTGTGTACGTAAGAAGAGAGACACAACAGTGATCACTAAAAGGACAATGAATTACTCCCGACTGGGAAAGTGATAGGTTAGCGCATCTGTGTGGACTACAAGAAGCTGAACAAGACAACAAGAAAAGACAATTGCTTCCTTGATGGTTATTTTGGGTACAACCAAATTGCTATAGCACCAGAGGACCAAAAGAAGACAATCTTCATTTGTCCTTATAGAACTTATGCATTTCTAAGAATGTCATTTGGGTTATGTAATGCTCTAGCAACTTTCCAACGTTGCATGCTAGCAATTTTTTCAGACATGGTAGAAGAATTTTTAGAGATATTCATGGAAGATTTTTCTATGTTTGGAGAAACTCTTTATACATGCTAAGGCAACCTAATCAAGGTAATAAAACGTTGTGAAGAAGCCAACCTTGTACTCAATTAGGAGAAATATAATTTTATGGTGACCGAAGGAACGATATTAGGACACAAAATTTCAAGCAAGAGCATAAAGGTTGACAAGGCGAACATACAGTTTTTCAAATGTTTGTCCTCTATTTATAATGCCTCTTCGAAACTTGCATGTTGGTTTTTCAAATGTAGTTTAACACTTTCTACTTTTATCAACTTTTTATTCGACTCTTCATTCTCTTTCTTGAGATCACTTTTCCTTTGTTATAGTATCCTTCGATAACTTTATCCATTTGTGAAACTTGGATGTGAACTCTAAGTTCAAAGTCTTCTCTTACGCTTTAGGTTTTTATTTATTAGAAACAACCTTCAAATAACCTTTTGATTTATTCGTTCTTTATGTTTTTTTTATCATTGCCTTTTCAAATATCAAGCCTCATTAATCCTTATGACAACCTTTAAGTTTTTCATAAAAATTTAATTATTATTAGGTCTTGTATAAACTTTGTTCCTTCTAACCCTGTTGCAGTGTAGCAAAGCCTTATTATACTACAAAATTATTGGTGTCATATTCATATTCCCGAAAGTGAAACAATTATATGTCAAATTTATGTTTAATCAACACTCATTCTACTTGGATGTCTAACATCAAAACTATAACCATAAGTTATTGATGGAAATGACTATTCATGTCAACAACCCATTGTTCCTATATCATCTTTATTCTATCAATCATCCATTTTGTTTAAAACTTGTTTAAGTGTAACTTTTCATTCATGACACATGATTTCCTCAAATATTGTCTCCCATTTTGTATTGATTCTCCTTTAGTTAGGTCTATATTAACTTATTTTCTTTTCCTTATTTATCAGACCCTTCGACTATTATGATCACTTCCTGCTTGAAAGACACTCAAATTAATACCTCTGATGAATGCAATATGATGTCATATATATATATATGTATATATATATATATATATAACAAAGAAAACATTAAACAAAAAAAAAAACTATGTTAAGACGGTAAAATAATATTATAAGCAAAATTTAAATTAACACGATAAAAAAGTTTGTATTAATCAAAGAAATAATCAGAAGAGTGTATTTACAATAGTGGCACTTTGACAAGACCTCGTCTAATTTGATGGTCTCTGGATCTAGTGGGGTGAGCTCGTAAACTTACAAAATCCGATTTTTTAAACCTTATGTTCCCAAATTGTCATTATCTATTGCAACAACAAGTCATCGATTTATAAGTCTATGTTTCTTTATAGAAGAGGTGTAGCCTCACAGAGTATAAGAATTGATATATAGGAAGAAAAATAAATTTTCCTAACATGAGTGAAAAACTAGATAGGATCCTGCCTCGCTCCCACTTTAAAGAAAAAGTTTGAGTAGAAGATTTATGCATGATTGAAAGTTGTATCACACAAATAAAGCACATATTTCTATTTTTGTATAAATTCATTACTTTAATGATGAAATTAAATTCAAACAGTATTTTTGAAATGTTAAAATACCATACATTTTTTTAATTTTATCCTTTCATAGGAATATTTTCCTAAAATTAAATTATTGATCTTTCTATAAGAATGATCTTATTAAAAAAAGTCTTTTTAACTTATTTCATCCAGAAGGATATCTTTTCAGGATTAATATTAAATCTTAAAGAATTGACTGAGGAAGAGCAGTAAATTTCAAAAGCTAAAGACAAGAACAAAGAAATAAGACAAAAATGGATGTTTTTATCATTACTTTGTTCTTGTTTCACAAGGGCAAGCAAAGAGAAATAATTATAATCACTCATTTTTATCTAGATATTAATATTATTAGTATATAGTAATAAGTAGTACTATTAGTATAAAAATTAATAAAAATATATTTAAAAAAAAATAATGAAATTAAAAAAGAGATATTTGTGTGGATCTTGAAACTCCACGTTGCCATCTCCCCACTCTTATAAATAGCAAGGCAGGGGTCTCTTTTCAACAAACCCAATGGCCGACATAATGTGAGCCTAATAAGTGGCTTAGTCGCTAGCGACTGGAGCATTACCCACGGGCCGACCAATTCGATCAAAATTCTATTTTAAATTCAATCTAATTAATTTTTATAAGGATTATAGTAGATCTCGATGAGATTTAGTCGAGTTTCGAACTTCTTTTGAAAATATTTTGATCTTTATCTTTGTATAAATTTTAATATAAATTTAGATATATAGTACGTAATAAGTAATTTTGTTGACTATTAATATGTTTTTTATTTTATTTTTTATATCATGTTTATATGTATTTTAAGTTGAATGAATTATTTACATTGAATGATTTTGTATACCCGTATTTTTTCTAAATTAAATATAACAAGACTATAATAATACAGTATGTAATAAATAAAAATAATCCATATAAAACCCAAATGCTCAATTTAATGCCCAAAGTCCATGTTACATGCCCAAATTCTTTACATATCCAAAAGTTAAAATATAGAGCCAAATCCCAATTTACAATAAATATCCCTTTTCCCTCTTAATTTTTAGATGAAATTGGCTAAAGAAACACACTTTTAAAAATTTTCTTTCCAAATTTTGTCACATGTCAGTATTTCATTGGTCCAAAAAGGCTTTTACATGGATTTATGTTTATTCCAACTTAGTTGGCATGAATGACATATACCATTACATGATTCTCCACTATTCCTATAAATATATATAGAGAAAAAAATATAAAGAGGTTGTCTGTGGGAGGCGGACGGTCGCCGACAACCGAGCGATCAAAAGATGAAGTATTTCGATTGGAGCCTCCATCATCACCAATTGATGAAGTATTTTCCACTAACCACTTTAATAACCTATAAAATGAATGAAAAATGTTAGATCTACCATCGGAAGAATAAGAAAACTGAAACATAAGAAAGAAAGTTAGGCTTGAGTTTTATTTGTGATTGTCGACAAATGTTTGACAGGGTTAAATAAGTAAGATTGACTCGTATAATTTGGTTTAAAAGAAAGAAGATGTTTGACTAGATTAAATGAGGTTAAGTTCAGGGTTAAAATAATTTTTTTGAGCAAGTTAGGGATTCTAGTATGATTGTCGAAAATCTCTAGACGGCTACCAACGGTAGGAACAGAAGGCAGACAATGGATAGGGGTGGCCGAAAAACACCGCGAGGTGAGAAGAGTTGAGCAACGTTGGATTCAAGGGCAGAGTGCGCGATGGTTTGAGGCCGGTGTTTTTCGTGTTTTTTGTGTTCATCGAAGAACATGAAAAACACCACATAAAGTAGTATTTTTGTTATCTAAAATAGCTATGTTTTTCTGTGTAGGGAGTGTTATTGTTCAGAGAATAAAGAGAGAAGATATGAGGAGAGAGAATATAAGTTGTAAAAATAAAAGCCTATGTTAAAATTTGGGATTTTATAGAGATGAAAAAATAGTGTAGTTTTAGAGTATTAAGATTGGTTAACCCACGAACCAGATATGGGTCAAGTAATATACCCTTGTGATTTTAAAACTAACACGCGTCGTGTAGTGTCAAAATAAATAGGAGAAGTAAGGGTCGATCCCACATGGACTAAAAACTTCCTGATTATGCTCGTTTGATTGATGATTCAAGAAGACAATTGAATGTTGTTTAAATAAAAAACGGGTTGTTAAATAAAATAAACTAAGTAATTGAAGAGATTGAAATACAGAAAGTAATTTAATAAAATAAAAACTAGCCTTAGGCTTTCGCTTTGACTCAACCTTAATAGATCATCGGAAAAAGATTTTTACTTCGGGATTTTACGTCGGTACTTAGTTTTCAAGGTTCAATCCTTGAAGCAATACTTCTAAACCGAATACCCAAGTGCTATCTTTGATATTGGTTTCATGGATTAATCCACCAACTCAATGTTTGCAGATAAAATCATTTATCTCATTAAAACCGACTTGAATTTTTTGTTTTTTCAATAATAACTGGTCCAATCTTAATTTTCTTATTAGCAATCAATTTGCTAATTGTGTACCCAGGAAGTCAGATTGCTTCAATAGCCGATCTTTCCTCCCACACAAGTAATAAAATCAAAGTATTGACTAAAGCAAATATTTAGTTTTGAAATCAATTTAATTTTAGAAATAAGTTCAAAAGAAAACGGAAGAAGTAAAAAAACAAAGTTATTGATGTGTTTTTCAATCCTCACGTTTGGATCAAGTCATTGCTTAAGCTCTTGGCTAAAAAAATCTTAGCCGAGAATAATTATGGAAAGAATGCTGCTCGACATAATAAATAAAATAAAAATAAAGCATGAAAAATCAATAAAGAAAACTAGAGATGAAAGAAAACTCTAGAATTTTGGAATTAAAGGATGAATCGAAGATGTGTTCTACGCTTACCCAATATGGGTATTTATAGCCTTTTACAAACCCTAAAATAATGAGATAAATCCTAGATAATTCTAAAAATATTTAAATTCAAATACAAAAAGATAAATCCAAATTTAAAATTCAAATTTTGGCTAATAGCTATCGGGAATACTGATAAGCTATCATGTCAACTTTTCATGCCCAAAGTCATGCCCACCAATCCAGACTCGATCCAGAAATAAAAAGAAAACTTCAAAAATCGGTCATTTAAGTTCATTTTTCAGATTCACGGTCCTGCACAAAAACAAACAGAAAACATCAAGATCAGTAACATAACTCATCAAATCAAAGGGTAATTAAGAACAAAATATTAACTATTTTGAACACTTATCAAATTCTCCCTCACTTATTCAATGTTTGTCCTCGAGCATTCCTCAACTAACATACCAAAATCACAAGTTCTGAATCTTTAATTCACTACATGTCTCAATCTCCTCAATTTAAGAAAATTAAAGCAATAATTGTAACTAAGAAACAATCAAGCATGTAGCAAACTAGAAACAATTTAAAATGAAATAAGTCATTCCAATTCTTAGCTATTTTAATGATGCAAAACTTGATACCCTCACAAGGATTCACTCATTTCCCTCAAAGTGTTTATGTTCAAGAAAATCGCTCAAGCCGAAAATGATTAAAGCATTACCATAAGCCTGCAAATAAATCTAATCTCCACTACTAAAAATTGAACATGATGCAAAAGTCAAGAGGTCTTTAAACATGGTTGTAATAGGGGTGTAGGGTGATGGTAGGGAAAAAGGCCGAAAAGAGGGGTTAAGTGTCAAGACAAAAGACATAAAACATAAGAAGTAATCCACGATAATAATGAAGCATAAAACGATAGAAAGAGTAAATCAAACAACCCCTTTTTTATCCTTTCCAAGAGTTTCAAAACTTTTTTTTCTCTTTTTTTTCATTTTTTTCTTATTCGAAAGGTACACATTGGTACCCTTTATTCCTTTTTTTCTTTCTAATTTTTTTCTCTAACTCTTTCTTCCTTTTCATTCGAACATATAAACTATCATCATCTCTCTTTTTCTTTCCTTTAATTTTCCGTTGAACAAATACAATCTTATGTCTTGACAAGGGTGCAAAAAGATGGAAATATAGAAAAAGAAAGGTTTGAGCTGCATTAATAAGGTGCAAAACAAAATGGGTATAGGCTCAAAGTGGTTCACTAAGGGATAAAAATAAAGGGTAGGCTATTTAGGAAGTGAAGTGGTTAAACCTAAGTGCCTCTATCATACCTAAGCATCATATTCATGTATGTAGTCTCAAAAAGCATTACATCACAGGTTCTAGAATGCTAAAATTCAGTTCGGTACACACAAATGAAGAAAAGAGCAAGAATGAAAAAATATGCTCATTAGGATCAAAGTCTCACAAAAAGGGTAAATGTATCAAGCTAGCATCATTTCAATTAATAAATCATAGAACATCAATGTATTTTAATAAAAAATAATTAATCATGCCAACAAACTATCATGCATCCTAGGTTCCAATCAAAGCAAGATCAAAATTCACCAAGAAAATTTAAGAAACGTAACAAATTAAATAAATGACAACAAGCAACTTCAAGTATATTAATATCAAAATAGCAAAATTCAAACATAAAATAAGCAAGGTGAAATTTAAATTTTGCATGCAATCCTTCCCCACTCACTTAAACCGCTTTGTCTCAAGACAACAATAGTGAGACTTTCCGGCTAAACGTTCTATCATTCGATCTATAAATGGAAGTGGAAAATGATCTTTTCTAGTTAATTAATTCAACTTTATGTAATCGATGCATACGCGCCATCCATTTTGAACTCGTGTCGGGACTAACTCACCTTCTGAATTTTTTATTACCATTACTCTGGTTTTCTTTGGGACCACATGGACCAGACTTACCCAATTATTGTTTGATATCGGATAGATGATGTCGATATCAAGAAGTTTTTGTATCTCCTTTTTCACAAATTCCATAATTGGTGGGTTTAATCGATGTTGTCCTTCTCGAGACGGTTTCGCTCCTTCCTCGATTTTTATCTTATGCATACAAGTTGAAGGACTAATTTCTTTGATGTCTGTGATAGTCCATCCAATTGCTTGTTTGTGTTCGTGCAATACACTTACCAAACTATTTTCCTCCTCCTTTGAAAGCTTACTTAAGATAATTACCGATAAAGAATTATCTTTTCCTAAAATTGTATATTTTAGGTGATCCGGTAATTCCTTAAGTTCAACTTCAGGTGCCTACAAAATCGAAGGTAAAAGTTTAGATTTAGAAGAAGCTAGAGATAAATTAGAATTGACAAAGAAAATATTTTCTAACTCCCTTTCATCCTCTTCGTAGCGAATTTCTTAATCCCTGTAAAAAATGAAAAAAATAGTTTTTATAAATGTATCAACAAGTGGATCAACAATGTCAATAGACTTTATTCTTTCAACTTGATTAGGATATTTCATCGCTTTGTAAACATTAAATTCTTCTACCTCACCATCAAATTCCATTATTAAAATACCGCTTCTTACATCAATCTTTGTATGTACGGTGCTCAGGAATGGTCGTGAAAAGGACCACAGGACAAGTGTTTGTTCTATCGCTTTCCATGTCGATGACATAGAAATCGGTAGGAAAAATAAGAACATCTACTTTCTCCAGAACGTTTTCAAGCACCCTTTCTAGATAGATGATAGAACGATCTGCCAACTGTATAGTCACTCTTGTTTCCTTCAAAGCCTCGTTAGTAATCGTTTTATAAACAGAAAGAGGCATAACATTAATTGAAGATCCTAAATCGCACATTGCACGATTAATTAAAACATTTCCTATTTTACAAGGTATAGAAAACATACCTTGATCTTTCATTTATGGCGGAAGCTTTCGCTAAAAGACTGCAAAAACGTTTTCTACCAAATTCACTTTTTCATGGCCAGTTAGTATCCTTTTTGTTGTGCACAACTCCTTTAAAAACCGAGCATACCTTGGAACTTGTCGAATCACTTCCAAAAGGGGTATGTTAACTTGCACTTTTTGGAAAACCTATATAATTTCCTTTTCCTCTACTCTTTTGTCATGTTTCGTCAATTTTGACGGAAATGGTGGTGCAATCTCTTGAGGAATGGTAGGGGAGGTGGTGGGGGTGAATACCTTGGGATTCTAAAGTTGGCGTTTTGTTCTTCTTTTCCGTCTGTGCAGTGGTTTTTGGAACTTCAAGATTAATAACTGTCCCACTTCTAAGGGTGATCGCACTAACATTATCTCTTGGTTTTAGCTCTGTTTGGGAGGAGTATTTTCCTGGAAATTCTAGTTGTCCCACGGTTTTAGCTAACTGAGAGATTTGTTTGTCTATTTCCTATAGGTGGGTCTTAGTGCGATTTTGAAACTTCTTTTGGAAAGTTGCTAGTCGCTCAACAATGGACTCTAATGACGACTTTGGACTTGTACCTATCTCGCAAAGTCTAGAAATGCCTTTTTTTATCTATAACAAGATATTGAATAATGTTAGTTAATTTATCGATTTTATTTTCTAATGAAACTGTATTTACCTCATGAACCCGTCAAGATGGTTCATTTGTAGAGTGAAATCGCTGCGAGTTAGCGACCATGGTAGATATTAATGTTCTAGCCGCGGTAGGAGTCAGTTGACAAGTGCTTCTCCACTCGCTGCATCAATTACCTTCATATCAATAGGCGTTAAACCTTCATAAAAATACTGGAGGAGTGTTTGTTCAGTCAAGCTGTGCTGTGGATAATTAGCACATAGCTTTTTAAAGCGCTCACAGTAATCATATAAAATTTCAGCATCCTTTTATCGAATACTCAAGATACTTCGCCTCAGATCGCTCGCCTTGGATGTTGGGAAAAACCTGTCAAGAAAAAGGCAAGCCATATTAGTCCAAGTTGTAAAAAAATTCGAAGGTAAAAAAAACCCAGTCTTTTGTTATATCAACTAAAGAAAAAGGAAAAACACAAAGTTTAATTTGGTCATCAGAAACTCCCTGAGGTTTTATACTTAGGCAAACCATATGGAACTCCTTGAGGTGTTTGTCAGGATTTTTGCTCGGCAAACCATGATAGGTTGATAGGAGATGGATTAATCTAGTCTTAAGGGTCAATGGCGTATCACCATTTGGGAATATTATGCACATCGTCTGATAATCATCAGGTGTCGCATTTAGTTGTTGGATGGTTCGATTGTTGTCTCCCATCGTCACTTGTTATTTCGAATTTTCCTAGTCAAAAATCAAACAAAACTAAATCAGTAACTTTGTCATAGTCCCCGGCAATGGCGTCAATTTGACACGCGTCGTGTAGTGTCAAAATAAATTTCTTATTCTCAAATAATAAATAGGAAATTAAATATAGTATAGGAGAAGTAAAGGTCGATCCCACAGGGACTAGAAACTTCCTGATTATGCTAGTTTGATTGATGATTCAAGAAGACGATTGAATGATGTTTAAATAAAAAAAGGTTGTTGAATAAAATAAACTAAGTAATTGAAGAGATTGAAATAAAGAAAGTAATTTAATAAAATAAAAACTAGCCTTAGCCTTTAGCTTTGACTCGACTTTAATAGATCATCGGAAAAAGATTTTCACTTCGAGATTTTACGTCGGTACTTAGTTTTCAAGGTTCAATCCTTGAAGGAATACTTTTAAACCGAATACCCAAGTGCTATCTTTGATATTGGTTTCATGGATTAATCCATGAACTCAATGTTTACAGATAAAATCATTTATATCATTAAAACCGACTTGGATTATGTTTATTTCAATAATAACTGATCCAATATTAGTTTTCTTCTTAGCAATCAATTTGCTAATTGTGTTCCCAGGAAGTCGGATTGCTTCAATAGCCGATCTATCCTCCCATACAAGTAATTAAATTAAAGTCATGACTAAAGTCAATATTTAGTTTTGAAATCAATTTAATTTTAGCAATAAGTTCAAAAGAAAATTGAAGAAGTAAAAAAAACGAAGTTATTGATGTGCTTTTCAATCCTCACGTTTGGATCGAGTCATTGCTTAAGCCCTTGGTTAAAAAAAACCCTAGCAGAGCATAATTATGAAAAGAGTTATGCTCGACATAAGAAATATAATAAAATAAAAAATAAAGCACGAAAAATAAAGAAAGAAAACAAGAGATGAAAGAAAACTCTAGGATTTTGGAATTAAAGGATGAATGCAAGATGTGTTCTAGGCTTACCCAAGATGGGTATTTATAGCTTTTTACAAACCCTATAATAAGGGGACAAATCCTAGATAACTCTAAAAATATTTAAATTGAAATACAAAAAGATAAATTCAAACTTAAAATTCAAATTCCGGCTGATAAGTTATTTGGAATGCTGATATGCTATCACGCGCTTGTTGACGTTATCTTCTAGAAGCTGCTGACCGAGTGTCACGTCAGTTTTTCATGTCCACCAATCCAGACTCAATCCAGAAAATAAAAAACTTCAAAAATCGAACATTTAAGCACATTTTCCAGATTCACAGTCCTGCAAAAAAAACACAGAAAACATCAAGATCAGTAACATAACTCATCAAATCAAAGGGTAATTAAGCACAAAATATTAACTATTTTGAACACTTATCATAAACGATGGGTTAATTACAATTTCGGTCCATGAGGGTTTAATGTGCATCGCAATTAGGTCCTTTTTCCTCTTAAATTGATCCTGGGTTTGTGTTTAATTCGATTGTGTCATCATATACTTCAATTAAGCCACCGAATTTGAATTTCTTTTTTTTTTTTTTAATTCGGTTCACATGCTTTCATATTTGGCCGCAAACCTTTAAAATCCTTTCGATTTACTCACCAACTTCATTTATTTTAACTTCAAGCTTTAATTTCCTTCAATCAAGCCATACAGTTTCGCCTTAACATAACTATTTTATGTATTGTTTGAGAACATGTCATATTAGTTGCATATTAAATAATTAATCACACTTATATTAATAAATTGATTAGAGCCTTTTAGAGTAAGTCTCTTTAATTAAGTTCAATAATTTTTTAAGATTTATATAATTGTAGTAAATTGATAAGTACTGAATGAAAGTTTTATTGGTCCTAATCGATAGTGTCCAAATAGAACTATACGTTATTCATAAGGTCTTTAAAATGACTATTCCATACATATCATTAATTTAGAATTAATAAATGGCTTAGAATTAAAAATACTTCTCAATTAAGACTAGAACTTTAAAATTAGGAGATATTAAATAATTGAATATTAATTCGAGATTTCGCCCCGGTAGTTTTCTAATGGAATTGGGTGTTGTTAAAATACGAGTTTTAAACTTGGTAATATTCGAATAAAAAATGTAAAATGTTAGAGCCTTTTTAGATTAAGGACTTAAAATTACAAGAAAATAACACGTCATGCATAATCTTTTCGATATAAGCAATATTCTCTTGGAATATAAATAGGTGTACGCTAATAGAAATGAGTGTCTTTTTTTTTTTTGAATCAAGATAATATTTCTATATGGATCAGATAATTCTATTTGAAATATAAGATCGATTAATAATTAAAGAATAATTTCTTTATGAATTACCATTAATTAAATTTCCAAATATGCCATGTAAAATTTGAAGTATCGATGTCAGGCGCTCGTAAGGGTTTTCTTTACGCATAACCGACTCTCGAACCCAAATTTTAAAAATCGAATCTATTGTTTGTTTTTATGGTGTCTGACCTACTAAATTGGTCGGTGGTAACTCCAAATTCTTTTTTAATCGAATAAAAGAGTAAAATTGAAATTTTCTTAGATAATTAATATGAGTTTTAAAATTACTATTAATTTTTTAATTAATTAAAATAAAATCGTTTTAATATGAAAACCCTAATTTTTAAAATTAATAATTAAAAATGGTAAAAACTTAATTTTCAAAATTCAATCTCTAGGCTATTTTACACCTTGTTTTAAAATGGTCACGATAACATGGCGACTCCGCTAGGGACTTCGAGAGTCAGACCTTTTAAATTTTGTGTGGCATATTTTGCAAGGTTTAAAGGTCAATTAGAATAAAATTTTCTTTATTAATTGTTGATTGTGCTTATATTTGAATAGAAATTATGTGATTCTATGTTATAAATTGTCATTCATGCATAAGTCTTCTTCCCTGTTTTTTTTTTCACCCTTGAGTGAGAGCGAGACATGATCAGACGTGAGGTATTCACCTCCGTGATCGAAACCATGTCTTTCTTTCGGTAAACCAACCTTATGTAACATGAGGTTATGTCTCCACAATAAGGGAACACGTATTACCGAATCGATGTCTTGTAGTAGACAATAACAAAAGTTTAGAAACCCAAAATCTAGATAAAAAATCGCATTCCTAGAATGGAAACCTACCGCACTAGAGGCAAACAAGGACCATAGGATAAGATGAGGTATTGTTGGATTTTCGTTAAAATAAGAAATTTTCTCTAGTCACTTTATACTAGGTATAAGTTGTTTTGCGATTAATTTTTATGCAACATAAATTATTCTCTATTAATTTACGCAATAAATTGTTTTATGTACCAATTTATTTTTACTCAAATTGTGAATTCACCATAATAACACATTTTTTTTTGTTTTTTATGTCGTTTTTTATCCTTTATACATGTTGCTTAACACTGCATGCATTAGAGGTATCGTTTCGAGGATTAGTCGAATAGGTAGTGGTCATAAATTGAAGTGCCTGATAGACAAATGAAGGATAATATGTTAGAATAAACTTGATGCAAGAAGACTCGATATAAGAAAGAAGTCAATATTCATGGAAGTCAAGTATCAATAATACAAGAATCTATAAAAAAACCATCGACATAATAAATGACTACCAGATTTAGGATTAACTTGAGGATTCCAGAACAGTTACATGAAAAGCAATTTCGAGTAAGATTTTCAATCGCTGTCAGATATTTAAATGGATTAAGTGTCAGGACCATTCACAAAGCTCAGTATAATTGTTTATTTTTAGGAGAACATATACGATACCCATATGAAGAAATATAAAACTTTATTCTAAGGGATAAAAAAAATATCAAATTCATGTAGGGTCCAACATCAACTTGAGTTTCAAGATAGAGTCAAGCGTAATTGCAAAAGTAAACAAGATATGGTAGATAACAAGAAATTGATACTTAGCAAAAAAATGGGGGGCATCCTAGGGTCGTTATTGAAAAGTTGATATGTAGTAGATAATCAAAGAGGAAAAAATAATTTTGAACTCATATCCAATATTCAAATTTAATGAATGGGAAGAATTACTAAAAGACATTGTAATTAAAGATAGGCTTGATCTCTAGTAGAAAATATAGAGTAAAAAATGAAATGATGGGATCAAAAATATGGTATGATGTTCGAAAGACTAGTTTACAAGTTTTGAGCCAAGTGATACAAGTGGAGGACAACATGCTAAAAGCCGAACTAGGGTAGTTATTGAGATTATTCGAAAGCAGAATCATAGAATAGTCAGCTTTAGAACCAAGAGCAGAAAATGTTATGTGTGTAGATTTTTGCTCGATAAAGTTGCGGACATGTTAATCAAATTGAACGAAGTACTCAACCAAGAAGCTGGAATATCTTTCTCCTATCAATAAATTGACTTCTCCTTGTATTCGACCTTTTGGTTAAATGATTATTGTTCTAATTACTAGTTCTTGAAGTCGGTATCTTTTGCATTCATACATTGCATCATTTAAATCTTACATTTTTAGAAAAATATAGAAATAATAAAAGACATTGTAGTTTTACTTAAAATATTATTTTTTAAGTGGTATTGCATTTTGACAAGCATATATTAAAAATATGTTAAGATTTGTAAATTTTAGAAGGTTATTGAGGATTGCTTGGGTAAATGAAAAAGGATCGACCAATCTCAAAGCCAAAGTACATACTATCACATTGCTTAAAGATATAGAGATCGAGAGAAAAAATTATCTAGATGAAATGTTGCTATGAACGATCAAAAAGAAAATTCATTTTAGACAAGGGTTCGTTAGAAAGGATTCTTTTTACAAAAACAAAATGCAAAAAGAATTCAAAAAGATAAAAAGTCAATTAAGTTCAACCATATATAGTTGGGGAATCTATAGAAAATCTGAGAGATCTGGTTTGAGTTATGAAGGCAATAATGAAGCAGTCGATCACGATACTTGTGAATTGGGAACACATTGAGATAAAGATATGTATGTGAAAAAACATGAAAAAACTTAATAAAGTCAAGCTAAGGTGATTTAATGATCGATAATTTGATGATAATTACATTACATGTCGATTTTAACAAAGTTGAGAAGTGATAGAATTTTCCCCTAAAATGGTGAATACGAAAAACCCCATAAAGGATATATGTTTGTTCATGGTGGAATAGATTACAAGATAAAGAAAGAAACATTTGATATAAAAAGACTGAAAAGCTTTGTAGTAAGAGTAAATGTGAGTTTCTAGTTTCGTGTCATGTTCAGATTTGTGATCTTGCCTTACACAAACTATCTTGCTTTATTGTTATTGAAAATTACTCCTAAGATTACATGTTCTACATGACCATGTCAGAAAAACTCTCAAGCATCTAGATGAATCTGATGAATGTCAGAAGATTTAGGCAACAATTGAATTAAATTTTGATGCTGAGATCAACTGTCTCGATAAAGACAGAACCCGTCAAGGCAATTCCTGCCCAGGCGACAGATATCCTAAATGTTAAAATTCCAATCTTAAGGATAATCATATAGAAAGTCAACTCAGAAGAAACCTCTAGATGTGAAATCAATTGTTGAATTGCTAACATCCCATCCAAAAAAGAAAGGGAGACTGGTTACTTTAGGACATGCATTTGCTTGCACTCCCCCAATAACTTAATTATTTCACTTATTTTAAATATTTTTATTTTATGTTTTAGGACATAGATTTTTTATTATATCTATTTTTTGTATTTTATTATTCTTAATTAGTTAATTTTTATTTTTGTTATTTTAGGAAAGAAAAAAAGAAGAGAGATTAATGGGGTGTTGAAATCGGCCCGATTACACAACACATCATTTTGTCCAATACACGTGCGAGCAAAAATTTAGGTGGGATTTTTCACACCTACTTTTGAAATCCCACCAATAAATCTACGTGAGTGCGTGACGGCCGACTAAACTTACCGTGCTCGCCTCTGCCTCATTTATACACCACTACACCATCATAAATAACCCTCCCATAACCAGCTTTTCATCTTTATTTTTCTTCTTTTTCCAGGTTTTTAAGATTCTATTCCTATAAAATTTCTCCACATAAAAATTACTAGCATCAAACAGAGGGTGAAGCTCTACCGTCGTTGCCTCTGTAGCATCACTCATTAAACATGTAACCCCCTCGACCCAGTCTAGACACCACCTGACTCGAACGAGTTACACGAGGAATATCGAGGTTAATCCAGACATTCGCTCCGATAAACGACCCTAAAAATAAAATTTTCCTTTTTATCTTATATAGATGCGTTAATTAGATCTTATATGTTCATGCAAGGACTGAATTCAATTATAGCGAAAACTGATAAGAAATGAGTCATAATTTAACCGAACAAGTTATAGAGACCTAATTGTAATTTTCTAGAAATTATTGGACCAATTATGATATTAAAGTACCAACATTTAATTAAGTTCATTACATGTTTGTATCTCAAATTTTAGCTTAAAATAATATCTACAAGTCATTTAATTGCATGTTCAAAGTTTATGGACTATTTTCAGCCTTTTAAGGTTTCATGACATTCTCTATATCCAAATTCACCTAAAATCACTTTAAGCACATATCAAGGAATATTAGCTAAATTCAATTCAACATAGTTAGCTACAATATATTCAACTCCTAAGAGTATGTTTCAACATCAACAATCTTATAAACACACGAAAGAACCACCTCAATATGTTCAACATGATTTCTAGATGCATTCCAACCTAAATAACAATTTCATAGATTCCACTCATTAATAGTCATGCTTCATTATCAACAATACTCAAATTCACACATATGGATATCAAGAATCAAACTTCTATATAACTTTTATTATAACTAAAAGAATATCAATAGATAATTCAAATCTAAGTCAAAAAGTTAGCATTAACATGAAAAACATCAAACATGTATAAGCATACGACTACTACAAGTCTCATTAATATAACAATATTCTTAACATGGTAACCCATCCCTATTGCTATCTCACTACTACTAATGTTATAAAGACATACTTGAGCTTTCACTTGGCAATTACCTGGATCCTTGCTTCTCTTTGCTGCCTTCACGCTAAATACTCTACATTGCAAGGTAAATGAGAGGATAAGCATAAGCTTAGTGACAGAATAAAAACATATTTAAAAATACCTTGCAATGTAGCCCATAATATACCAAAATCAATTTTAAAAAAACAAGTCATTCTCTATAAAATAATCACTCGTGGCTATCAATGCCAACAAATATAAAAATTCAGCAAGTGTTTTATCACGTGGAACAAATCCACAAACCTCAAGACTTACATGCTTCGTTAGCAAGGCTTTATAAAACGTTTGAGAATAAGTCAAACTCACGCAAACTCGGTTTGCAATTAAAATCAATATAACTTAACACTTGCGTTTCACGTGTTGGAATTAGTGATCCGATTAGTCTACTTCTAATCGTTGGGATAAACGGATACACGCATAAGGACATAAATGTCGAATCATGCCACGTATGGGACTAAATCGTCACCATACCACGTATGAGGGCTACTCATACCACGCACGAGTCTATCTCATGCACACGAATGAAATCAATTCCAAACATGTTTCCCACCTTAGCTTCCCGGATAAGCTACGCTTAAATGCAATACAACAAATATATCACAATTTAAGCAATAACTCTAATGCATCACTAAGGAATTTACACACGTATACGAATTCTCATAAATAATAAACAGTGCACTAACATCCTATCGATCGACTTATCCCTATAACATCATCTCAATATCCAACACAAAACAATATCAATGCTCAAGTTTTTATATCAAAAAGATTTTATTAACCACATGCATCTCACTAACACATGCAATAAGTGCATAAACCGATAAAAACACTTTTCTAATATTTTCAAAACAAAACTGTGGGAGCATTATATGTATATAAAAACCTTTGTAAAAATATATCATGAGCATTGAAACACATGCATATTCACATATGCACAAGCATAAAATGATCATGGCTAAACATAGTAAAAACACGGCATAATATAGGAACCTTTAAGAAAGCAATACTTAAAACTTACTTTCGAGTATAAGGAGGTTTTTCACACCTTCCCAAAAACCCAAAACTCTGAAAACAAATTTAAAACCATGCCAAATTGGCAGCCCTCATAATCCACTCACCGGTTTATCGAAACTTGCTCTACAAGTCGCCCAAAAACGCGATTCGGCTTTCCAATCTCCCTCAATCTTGTTCCTCTACCTCTTGACCTAATTCAAGAATCAAAACCAGAGGTTTTAGGGCATTATAACACACCTAAACATCCCTCAAGTCGTACCAATAAATGACAGCCCCTAAAAACAACATAAAACTTAACTGAAACTTACCGAAAACCTCTCCAAATACCACCTAAACCTTAGGTACGAGATTAGATACTTAAAATACATCTTAATTACATATAAACACTTCAAAATTCATGTATTTAGGCATAAAAAACAACCATGTAAAACCCTTGACCGAAAATCAAGAGAACTATGGATTTTTATTAAGAAAACCGATTTTATTGATTCAAGACTTTAAAGATTGTTTCAATAAACCAAGAAATTAGGAATTTCATTAAATAACGTTAGGTTTCATAGGTTTTAATGATTCTCACCTCCAAAATTGATCCCACCCCTTCAAAGGTTTAAAAACTAGAAAACCCGTAGAAAAACGAAGAGTTTTGATGAAGAAAATATAAAGAATACATCAAACAAATTTTTATTGAAAAAATTGATATTTAAATTTGAAAATATGATGGATAATATGTATTGGGAAGGACAAAACTGAAATTTAAATAAGGGTTTAAAGCTTGATGCAAAAATAGAGTTTCTCAAGTAAAATCGAAAAAAATGAAGAGATTTTGAAGAAGAAAAATATAGAAAATAAACCAACAAAATTTTATTAAAAAGAATGTATATTTACCTTGAAAAGATGATGAAGAGGCGGCCTTGGAGAAGAATAAACCGAAATTTAAAGAAGGGATATTTTTAAAAAGTGAATTTTTAGGTTTTGAATCAAAATTAGAGAATTTTGATTAATTAGGTTAAAACAATGGATTAAAGGTTACTTATATAGGCTCTTGAAAGGTTTAGATCAACTAGGATTATGATTATATCAAATTACCTTAAAGATTAAAAGTTTTGGCTTAGTTTATAAAATTGTCCACCAGTTTTTTATTTTTACAAAATAGTCACTAATTTCATAATCTAAGGGATTTCAAAACTGAATTTTCAAAATTAAGTTTACCTAATTCAAATATCTGTCACTTAAGAATTTTAGAATATTTTCCCACAATTTATTTTGATTAAAAATTAATTTTTAAGTATTTAATCCCGAACTAGGCTAAACCGGCCCGCTAACTTCTAGGCCCAATTTTGGGGTGTTACAACTCTCCCCCACTTAATAAATTTCGTCCTCGAAATTTTCACCACGGAAAGATTTAAGAAAACTGCTTTTCACATTTTCCTTTGTCTCCCACGTGACTTTCCAAACACCAAGATACCACTTAAAATACTCCAAGTCCACGAGGATTTTACCACAAAGGACCTTTGCTACCAAAACCAACATCTCAACATACATCTCCTAAAGAAAATATTCAGTCTCATCCTTACCAAGAACCCAAAGGATTCATGTTGTAACGCCTTAACATACCTTTCTAGATCTGGATAACTCACTTATACTGATTACATGCATATTAACGAGAGAATACGTAAAATTTAACCAGAAACTTAACGTTATTCTCAAAAACCTTACCACATTAAAGCATACTGCTCAACAATTTCAAGCGTTCTCAAAGGAAACACTCTCTTAACTGCCGAAAACCCACGTCACATAAATTACAGAGATCGGTTCACACACCTTTAATCTAACACCTTTGACGACAACAACATTCTCAAAAATTCTGTCTCTCAAGCTCAACTTACCAACAAAACAACCATTCACTTTCAACTCAACCACATCCAAAACAAGTCCACTTAACACTAACCACTTTCAAACTTCTGTCACAACTTCTTACTTTCAAATACATAGGAAAAGACTATCACAAACATTGATCAAGATACCATTCTAACTCAACATCATAAAACACAACTATGTAAACATAAATGACAACCAACATTACAACTAAAACCCATCAACACAGCCTCATTTGTGCCCCGTACTCGCACTTCCACCAAACATCTGATAGCAACTTACCTCAGAACATCTTAACCATGAAAAGTCTCAACCACAACTCTTTCACTAGACCAACACTCTTCAATAAAATTAACCAATCCAATATTGCTCGACTTCAAAACACTCTTAGACTACTCCACTACAACCTATAATGATATCACACGCAACTTTTTCCAAATAACAACTCACTGACGGAACCATCACACAACCAAATAATGTGATCAACTAACTCTTGTCTCAATTAGATTTTTCCAATCCCAAACTTCTACCTCTTTAACCTTTCCAACATAATTCCACTCTTCCGTCCACTCACCTTTAACATCCTCCTTAGTGTTAAGCAACAAAAACACAAGAAAAGTCAACCTTAAACGAAAAATTCGACAAACACAAACCCTCGCAACACCTTCTCTCTTTTTTCGAAGTATTTTCCTTTCCTTTCCAAAAAAATCCAGTCGGCTCTTTCCAACATAAACTCTAGATCTGTTACACCCCTAACCTAACCACTTTTCGAACCATACCAAACAAAAGATACCTAATAGTACTTCCATCAAACATAAAAATAACAAGACACCTCTTACGCAACCTAACTTTCGCCAAAGAAACCTCACAAAAGTCAGTCCTTCTCTTTACTAACAACCAACTTTAACCGATATTACTCACAAGGAACTCAACTTGAGTTCAATCATCCATAACTCAAAGGTCAACTAACTAAACCTTATCAAGAATTACTTCTCAAAAAGAACAAAAACTCGACCCACTAGACAATAGGCTCGACGCCAATAAGGTCATCTTTCAAACACCTCTTTAAACCTACACATTCTCTCTACATGAATGAACACAGCACAACTTCTATTTTCAAGAGGTAAACGTTTGCAAATATGGACAATGTATGCATGAGTCCTATATGTCGCCCTAGATGCCTATGCAAGTGCATGCAAATGCAATCTAATATCATGCTCAAGAATCCATGCATGTCCTAAGATGTCTAATGTATATGCATATAAGTGCTCTTATACTATTCATGATTGTTGTCCATACTTACAAACAATATCCTCAACTCCGAAACTTCAACTTTCTACATCTTTAACATTCCAAACCATAGAAACTTAGCACTTAAGAGTACACAATCACATCATAATCCAAACATTTCTAACACGTTTAATTCACCATGAACAAAAAGCACTTTGAAACTTCCCAAGGCACTCTCAGTGATGTAGTCATCTACTACTCACCAACACAACATATTCTCAGACTAAATTGATTCAAAACCACTTTAGACTCAAACAAGATCGAGTACCCAGTCAACTCAAGATCGGATATCATAACACCAAAACAATAACCTATATACACTTTTTTTCTCCATAACTCCACTGTAACCATGTTTTTGCTTTCTTTTCGGTCCCATATCAAGCACAATAAAGTAGAAAATAATTTTAACATGTAAAAACATTTTGAAAAACTATGAGGCTAGCACGAAGCAAGTTCCAAGTAGCTCAAGTACAATATAAAGCAATTTCCTAGTGGTAGTTAGAGCAATGAGTAACCCAAAATAATCCTCAACAGTATATACTCAAACATCAAATGACAAAATCATCAATTATGATTAGCATAAAAAATATATAACCATATAGCAAGTGTATATTTCATAATATGCATTAAGAATCATATAAAACCATACATGAATCTCATGCATTAACCAATGCAAATTCAATCTTATAACCTATACTACATGACATATCAAAAATCACAAATCTCATTAGATGCTCAACTCATAAATCCTTTTCAAATCTAACTGACAACAATGTATGCATCACTTAAAATCTAAACATATTTCCTTTCTAATGCATAAAATGCAAGAAAAAAATTAAGATCATGTCTAAACAGTAGTCAATGTTACATAATAATCAATATCATAACAACGCAACAAGATTTAATCATGCTTGCAAACACCAAAGCTTATCATGCTTTATCAATATCCACATATATAATAAACAATCAAGCACATCAAAATTTAATCACGCTTGCAATCACCTTTCTTGTCATACAATGCCCTAACTTACTAAGTCACAACACAAATCAATCACATATAGCAAAACCATGCATCTCATACAATAACATAACATTTTCAAACACTCATCATGCATAGGCAATATTAAACATAAATCAACATTACAACATTTCAATCAAACAAAAATTTCCAAAAGGTTTCATAAACTTAAGCTCTGATACCACCAAATGTAACCCCCTCGACCCGATCTAGACACCACCCGACTCGAACAAGTTACACGGGGAATATCGAGGCTAATCCGGAGACTCCCCCCGATAAACAACCTTAAAAATAAAATTTTCCTTTTTATCTTATCTAGATACTTTAATTAAATGCTATATGTCCATGCAAGAACTGAGTTCAATTACAGCGGAAACTGATAAGAAATGAGTCATAATTTAACCGAACAAGTTATAGAGACCTAATTGTAATTTTCTAGAAATTATTGGACCAATTATGATATTAAAGTACCAACATTTAATTAAATTCATTACATGCTTGTATCTTAAATTTTAGCTTAAAATAATATCTACAAGTCATTTAATTGCATGTTCAAAGTTTAGGGACTATTTTTAGCCATTAAAGGTTTCCTGACATTCAATATATCAAAATTCACCTAAAATCACTTTAAGCACATATCAAGGAATATTAGCTAAATTCAATTCAACCTAGTTAGCAACAATATATTCAACTCCTAAGAGTATGCTTCAACATCAACAGTCTTATAAACACACGAAAGTACCACCTCAATATGCTCAACATGATTTCTAGATGCATTCCAACCTAAATATAAATTTCATAGATTCTACTCATAAATAGTCATGCTTCATTATCAGCAATACTCAAATTCACACATATGGATATCAAGAAACAAACTTCAATATAACTTTTATTATAACTAAACGAATATCAAAAGGTAATTCAAATCTAATTAAAAAACATAGCATCAACATGAAAAACATCAAACATGTATAAGCATACAACTACTATAAGTCTCATTAACATAACAATATTCTTAATATGGTAACCCATCCCTATTGCTATCTCACTACTACTAATGTTATAAAGATATACTTGAGTTTTCACTTGGCAATTACCTGAATCCTTGCTTCTCTTTACTGCCTCCACGCTAAATACTCTACATTGCAAGGTAAATGAGAGGGTAAAAATAAGCTTAGTGAGCGAATAAAAACATATTTAAAAACACCTTGCAATGTAGCCCATAATATACCAAAATTATTTTTTTTTAAAAAGTCATTCTCTATAAAATAATCACTCGTGGCTATCAATGCCACCAAATATAAAAATTCAGCAAGTATTTTATCACGTGGAACAAATCCACACACCTCAAGACTTACATGCTTCGTTAGCAAGGCTTTATAAAACGTTTGAGAATAAGTCAAACTCACGCAAACTCGGTTTGCAATTAAAATCAATATAACTTAACACTTGCGTTTCACGTGTTGGAATTAGTGATCCGATTAGTCTACTTCTAATCGTTGGGATAAACGGATACACGCATGAGGACATAAATGTCGAATCATGCCACGTATGGGACTAAATCGTCACCATACCATGTATGAGGGCTACTCACACCACGCACGAGTCTATCTCATGCACACGAATGGAATCAATTCTAAACATGTTTCCCACCTTAGCTTCCCGGATAAGCTACGCTTAAATTCAATACAACAAATATATCACAATTTAAGCAATAACTCTAATGCATCACTAAGGAATTTACACACGTATATGAATTTTCATAAATAATAAACAGTGCACTAACATCCTATCGATCGATCGACTTATTCCTATAACATCATCTCAATATCCAACACAAAACAATATCAATGCTCAAGTTTTCATATCAAAAATAGTTTATTAACCACATGCATCCCACTAACACATGCAATAAGTGCATAAACCGATAAAAATACTTTTCTCATGTTTTCAAAACAAAACCGTGGAAGCATTATATGTATATAAAAACCTTTGTAAAAATATCTCATGATGATTGAAACAGATGCATATTTTCAATATGCACAAGTATAATACGAGCATGACTAAACATTGTAAAAACACGACATAATATGAGAACCTTTAAGAAAGCAATACATAAAACTTACTTCCGAGTATAAGGAGGTTTTTCACACCTTCCCTAAACCCCAAACCTTTGAAAACACATTTAAAACCATGCCAAATTGGTAGCCCTCATAATCCACTCACCGATTTACCGAAACTTGCTTGACAAGTCACCCAAAAACGTGATTCGGCTTTTCGATCTCCCTCAAACTTGTTCCTCTACTTCTTGACCTAACTCAAGAATCAAAACCATAGGTTTTAGGGCATTATAACAAACCCAAACATCCCTCAAGTCGGACCAATACATGACAACCCTTAAAAACAACATAAAACTTAACTGAAACTTACCGAAAACCTCTCTAAACACCACGTAAACCATAGGTACGAGATTAGATACTTAAAAGACATCTTAATTACATATAAAAACTTCAAGATTGATGTATTTAGGCATAAAAAACATCCATATAAAACCCTTGACCAAAAATCAAGAGAAGTATGGATTTTTTTATCAAGAAAACCGATTTTATTGATTCAAGACTTTAAAGATTGTTTCAATAAACCAAGAACTTAGGAATTTCATTAAAGAACGTTAGGTTTCATAGGTTTGAATGATTCTCACCTCCAAAATTGATCCCACCCCTTCAAAGGTTTAAAAACTAGAAAACCCGTAGAAAAACGAAGAGATTTTAATAAAGAAAATATAAAGAATTCATCAAAAAAAATTTATTGAAAAGATTGATGTTTACCTTTGAAAATATGATAGAGAATATTTCTTTGGGAGGAAGGAACCGAAATTTAAATAAGGGTTTAAATCTTGATGCAAAAATATAGTTTTTCAAGTAAAACCGAAAAAAATGAAGATAATTTGAAGAAGAAAAATTTAGAAAATAAATCAACTAAATTTTATTAAAAAGAATGGATATTTACCTTGAAAAGATGATGAAGAGGCTTCCTTGGATAAGAAGAAACTGAAATTTAAAGAAAGGATATTTTTATAAAGTGAATTTTTGGGTTTTGAATCAAAATTAGAGAATTTTGATTACTTAGGTTAAAACAATGGATTAAAGGTTGTTTATATAGGCTCTTGAAAGGTTTAGATCAACTAGGATTAGGATTATATCAAATTACCTTAAAGATTCAAAGTTTTGGATTAGTTTATAAGATTGTCCTTAATTTTTCAATTTTTACAAAATAGTCACTAATTTCAAAATCTTAGGGATTCAAAACTCAATTTTCAAAATTAAGTTTACCTAATTCAGATATAAGTCACTTAAGAATTTTAGTAAATTTTTCCATAATTTTATTTTGACTAAAAATTATTTTTAAGTATTTAATCCCGAACTAGGCTTAACCGACCCACGAACTTCTAGGCCCAATTTTGGGGTGTTACAAAACATTTTGCAATAGACAGAGTGGATAAAAAGTACTTCAACATTTTAAAATCCAGACAACTACGGGAAGAACATGGGTTCTTCTACACAAACGCGAAAGATCTAGGAATCGAGCCCTTCATCCTCTCAAAAATTAGCTTCTTGTGGTTGTAAATGCTTGCCAAACCGCCAGAACCGACGAATGTTTGTTGGGTCCGCAATTTCAATGCCCACCACCAACCCTAACAATCCATATGTATATGTGAGGGGCATAGCCATTCCGGTCTTAACAGTCACTATAAACTCCTTTTTCGGGTTGCATATAGAGGAAGATGAGAATGTTGCCTTCACAGCCACCGTGACAACAAAAGATTTCAATAGAATAAAGGTCGAACTTTGCATACCCGATGTAAAATTTAATAGTGGCAAACAAAACGATATAGTTAGCCGCCATGACCTCCTTTCGGAAGCAATACTATGGAACACCTTCGTTAAGAGGTGTCTGCTGCCAACCTTACACATCCAGACTATAAACATGCCCTGATTGACGCTTATCCATTCCATTATCCACAATCGATGGATTGACGTAGACCGAATCATTAGTGAGGAGATTTGTGAATGCACGAGAAAGGACAAATGTAGACGTTACTTCCTCGGCCTCATCACGGAACTGTGCTACTTGGAATGGGTCGCCTTACTACCAACATACAGCTAGACGCCCGCCAGGATAGGATGGATGAGAGCGAAATACATGAAGATACTACAGATTGCAGACGCCACTCCTCAAGCTTTTGTAGAAGCCTCTACATCTGATCACTAGCCCACCTAGGTGTCACAAGATACACACCCTGCCGATGTAGTGACCCAACAGAAATTATGCATCAACCACTCACAGTCCCGTTCAATTGGAGAAACACCTTGGGGCACATTGAGAGATGTGGAAGCCTTTCTACAACAGTTGTAATCTAGAACCAAATGCAAGGCAACCACCTCTATAACCATCAACCTCAACTTCGAAGAAAAGGTCGAGTAGCCATGACCCACACCTACTCGAGTCTAGTCGTCGCATACCCCAAGAAGCCAAAGACGGAAGCCTACCAAAAACTTATTTTTGACAATGACTCAAAAGATTCCTTTAAGTCACCCTTGATCTAGGGTGATAGTTTCTTTTTATTTTATTTTATTTTAATTTTTTTAATTTTTAGTATCTTTTTATACTTTTTTTTCATGCACTGAGGGCAATGCATCCCTTGAGACTGAGGGAGCATTAGCCATATTTTATAAATGTCACACATAAGAATGTATGAAACTAGTGAACTTATCTAAAAATTGTCTTTAATCTTATTATTTTCTCCTTTTATGTAATTTTTTAAATTTTGGAATTTTATGAAGTAAACTGCCTTAGCAGTAATATGCCAACCAATCCGTCGCAGTAGAGTGCACCCTTTACCAAGCTTAAAATCAGAATGTTTCCAAGGAATAGTACTTAGGGTTAGACTATAAGCCTGAAAAATTAAACTCTGTTATAACTTAGATGAGTTTAGGAGTTCTTTTTTTATAAGGCAATAAAGACTTAAACTTTAGATGATAATTAGAGGTACCTATCACCGGCTCTAGTTCAGTCCTTAGAGGTGACAAACACAGGCTCTAGGACTCATTAGTTTCCTCTCATACTAAAGGTGCCCGAAATTGACTCTAATAGTATAATTAACACTTGAGGTTCCCGAAATCGGCTCAAGAATTATAGATATATAACCTTATATATTTATATGCATTTTAGGGGAAAAGGAAAACTAAAGAAGTAAAATCCAAGTCGGGAGTCTTGAGCTGAAAAATTAATTAGAACTCAGAAAAGCGACCTTGTTCATAGCTACAAACACACGCACGAGACTTATAGTCCAATCCCGAGGAAATCCTATAAATTAGAAAGGGAAGAGAAAAAGAAATGAAGAACAATAGAAAGGAACCCCACCGCGACAGCTAGGAGGGCATATTGCCATAAAAATCTGGAAGATAGATTATTTTGCATTGCTTGAAGACAAGCAATATTTCATGTTTGGGGTGTGATAAGTGGTGAAGACTATGGAGTCTTGTATTTTTAATTGAAGCTTCCACCTTTTGCCAAGTTGTAATATTTTATATATCGATCCCACAAAGACTGGTTTACCTACGCAACAAACTATTCATGCACTTAGAAAATAAAAGAGCACAAGTAATTGTTTGACGAATGATTGAAGTAAAAGAAGAAAAACTAAATAATTAATAGAATTTACGATATAAGAAGTCTAGGTCTATTTCCTTGTAGAGAGGAGTCTAGTTGTAAAGTTTTATCCACTTATTAATACATGGGGTTGAACTGCCGCGGCGGCGGGTCGCTCAAAGGGTCTCCTTAACTGCCTTGGCAGGGTTATGCCTTGTCAACAATTCAACTTTTCATAGTTCGACAGAGCATCCTTAAGTGTCTCTTCCTTATCCATAAATGGAGAACTATTTTAGGTCACGTCTTGATAATACCTCTAGGTTTGAATCAAGGATGAACAACAACCGATAATATGCTTCCTCTTAGTCGTTGAAATCCTTTTGGATTAGCAATGCCCACAAAGACTGTATTCTCTCGTTTCATGAGCCTAACTATTCCAAGTCTAGATAAATAGATTTTTCCTCGCAAACTTAACTTTCGATCTTGTATGCAAGAAAGAGTGAGAATCAAGAGAGAATAAACTATGAAAACAAGATTGCATTAATAAGTATCAAATAAATTACAACTTTCTTATCCAACTACTCCACAATTAACCTAAACCTTGAGGAAGGTTTAGAACATGATATGCTTGTCGGCGGTTAAAGGTTTTCTTTATGGTGAAACGACTTACTTCTCTAGACCTAAGAGCTTTATTTTTATAGGTCAAGCCTAGGTTAAAGTCTCCGATGACATTAGGTGTTCTGAAAGGAATAAAATATGTATCCATATTAAATTACAACTCTTTATTCTATTTCCTAATTTTATACGTTTGGATTCTTTGACTTCCGTTGACTTTCACCATGGCTTGACTCTTTATTCTATTTCCTAATTTTACTATGTTTGGATTCTTTAGCTTCTAGCATTCATCGATATTATCTGGCATTACCTGTAGGTTTATTTTCTGTCTAAGAAAGAAAATAATTAACCGTACCTGTTTTATACCAAATAACTTATAAAATAATGAATTAAGTGCTTAGATGTTGGAATATGGAAAATATGCAGAATTATCTTTTATTGTCATTAAATCTACTCATTACTAACAATAATTGAGAGTACAAATGATATAAAAAATAAGACAATTATGCACTTATCAACAAGTGCACAGTTGTCCTATAATATTCCCTTTTTATTTTAATTATTGCTTATATTTAATATAATTAAGTGGAAATTATGGACATTTTTGCATATTTTCTAGAATTTAACATCCATGCCAAATCTATGCAATATTTGGTAGAAAATGTGTTGCTTTCGTTTTCTTTCTTTGATAGACAATATACCGCTTAGACCAAGACAAAATATGTAACTCCCTCGACCCGGTCTAGACGCCACCCTACTCGAACGAGCTACACGGGGAATATCGAGGTTAATTCGGAGACTTACCCCGATAAATGACCCTTTTCTTTTCATCTTATCTAGACGTTTTAATTAGATCCTATATGTTCATGCAAGGATTGAGTTCAATTGTAGAAGAAATTAATGTAAAATGAGTCCTAATTAGACCAAACAAGTTTTATGGACCTAATTATAAATTTTCTGAACTCTGATTGTGAATTAAGGTTACCAATATTAAATTAAATTCATTACATGCTTATGTCTCAAATTTCAGCTTAACACTAGTTCTGCATGTCATTTATTTGATTACTAGATGTTTAGTGACTAAAACGTGAAGATTTCAAGTTATCTTTCAGCTTATGACGATTTTAAAAGACAGAGGTATCAAAACGTATAGTCCCAATATCGACACCGATATGATGAAAACAAGGGGTATCGAAACGGGATTTAAATGTTTTGATATGCCTTCAATAACTCGACCAATGCCCTGTGCGACAAGCTCGCGTTTCGATATAGCTATGACCTCGTATCGATACTCTTTTGACTGGTATCGATACCAAGAACAAGTGTATAGAAACATCTGCTTGTGTTCTTCATACCGTTTCAAAAATAGTTCATGTGGTTTCAATACCTAGGCTAATTTTTTCCAGAAAACCCTTATGTTTTTGTCCAAGTATCGATACCCTATGAACAAGTATCGGAATCTCTGCCCAGAAATTATAGATTTCACATGTTTGAGGCCTTAACCGAAAAACTAAGGTTCTCTAGATGTATATAAGACCCTATAGGCATAAATCATACTACAAACATTAACTCTAGATGCTTGGTTGCCTAATTTCATATATAAAACACATGGTTCACATTATAGTTCAAACATAAAAGAAAATAGTACAACATGCTTCAATTTATCATATATCAAAGCAAAAAACATCTCAAGTATATAAAAGTAACTTAACCAATATGTCCAAAACAGAATCCAACTCAAAATATCTCTATTCTATTGCTCTCAACTACCTAGGTACAAAATTTAAGAAAAACATACTTGAGCTAAAGTAAAATACTAAAAATAGGCACGTGCGAGCCTTTGCTTTTCGGTTGCTTCCAACACTTACTTATCTACATTGCAAGGAAAAAGAGAGGGGTTAAGCTTGAAGCTTAGTAAGGGTAATAAAACATTTAAAAATATCATTTGCAATGCATCCCATAAATACTCAATCTTATTAAAGTAAAAACATGTCATGCTTCTTTAGAAACAATGTAAACATGGCCATCAATACCAACAATAAAACCAGCAAGGGTTAACAGAATTCATGGCTCACAAGCCAACATAAAGTACCGGTAAAATCCCTTTTTAAAAGATATCTCATGCTTTCAAAGAAAAAAAGGCTAACATGATATTCATCTAGCAAAGCCTTAAATTCACATAACACTTGCAATTTCAACTATAAAACATAAATTATATTGGCGCTAGTGATCCGATTTGTACCACTCTAAATCGTTAGTATAAACAGGCTACCACATGTTAGTACCACTCGCAAAGCATGCGCATGTTGTTACTACTCTCAACATGAATTATCTCACCTTGGTGTCTGGTGAAAGTACTACTCCTATCGGCCCAGATGTTAAAGTACCACTCCTATCACACAGCATTAGACTAAAAGCCAAAATGCAACACACAAAGAATTGAAACACGTACGAATTTTGAATATTTATAGTGCACTCTAGACTCTATTGATCGATCAACTTATCCCATAAGGTTCGTCACTTAACTAGACAATATATTATCAAAAATCAATGTTCAAGTTAGTTCAAAACATAATTAAACACATGCTTCCCATTCTTTTATAAATCAAATGCAAAATCGGTAAAATCTTATATAATACGTTTTTGAACTTAAAACCATGGCAGCATCAATTTCATAATAAATCTTCATAAAAACAACAGCTTGAGCATTGAATAACTTGCATATTCAAGTATGCAAAACAATTAACAAAAATGACAAAAATACATAGTAAAATCGTAGAGTAATATGAGAACCTCTGCGAAAACTTAAACTTTTACTTAATTCCAAGTATAGGGAGGTTTTCACATCATCCCTACACTCCCAAAACTATGTAAAACAAGTTTAAAACATTGCAGGAGCAGCTACTCTCATAAACCACTCACCGATAATCGTTACTTGCTCGCCAAGCCACCGATATGAACCGAAACACCTTCAAACACGATCTCTTAACTCTTTTCCTGTTTCAAGAAACAAATTCAAGGGTTTTAATGCTTCTAAACACATAAAGAAACCCTTAAGTTGGATCCCTACACATCAGCCCCCAAAACATAATGAAACCTTAACCGAAAACTTTCCGAAGCACACTAAACTTCACCTAAACCTATAGTCCGGGATTATGAACTTTAAAACCACATTATAAACTTACAAAAATTTTCAAAATCAATATTTTATAACCCAAAATCAGTGAGTAAAACCCTTGAATGAAATTTAGGATTTTTAGCCAAAAATTCAATTTTTATGAAATTAAAGGATTAAAATGATTTCTTCAAGCCAATAACTTAGGAATTTTAATAAAGAACTTTATTTTTCAAGACGATTGAAAAAATCTCACTTCCAAAACTGATCCAATTACTTTCCTAGTTTTTAAACGAGAAAACGATGAGAAAACTCAATTTTTAAAGAAGAAAAGTTATTATAATTTATGAAAACGAAATTAAATGAAAAAGAAAAGGGTTTTACCTTGAAAACTTGTTGAACGAAGGCCTTGCATGAGGGAAAATGAAAATATGAAGTTTAGTTTTTGTTTTTAATGTAAAATGGGTTTTTGGTTTAAATTAAATTGTGTTTAATAAAACTATTTGAGTTAAAATAGATTTTGAGCTTAATTAAATAAAATTTGAAAAGCCTATACCAACTTGGATTATAGTTGGATCAAATCCCCTTAAAGATTCAAATTCTTGGCTTGTTTTAAAAAATTATCCACAAATTTTTAATTTTTACAAAATGGTCACTAATTTCAAAATCTTAGGGATTCAAGGGTAAATTTTCAAGATTGATTTGACCAAAGTCAAATATATGTTAAATAAAAATTTTAGGATATTTTTCCTCAATTTTTATCGATTTAAAACCAATTTTTATGTATTTAATCCTGAACTAGGCTAAACCGATCCACTAACTTCTAAGCCCATTTTTGGGGTGTTACAACTATACCCCACTTAAGAAATTTCTTCCTCGAAATTAACTTGTGGAAAAAGATAACAGAGTTACTCTTCCATATCTGACTTCCTTTCCTACGTGGCTTCCTCGACACCTCGATGTCGCCAGAGCACTTTGACCAACTCGATGGTCTTAACTTGGAACTTGACGATAAGACTTCTACCGACTCTTCTTCATATGACATATATTGATTAAGCTCAACCTCACCCACCGAAAATACATGCTATGGATTCAATCTGTACCTCCGAAGCATCGACACATGAAACACATCATGGATCCTCTCGAGCTCGGACGGTAACTTTAAACGATAAGCCATCAGTCCAACTCTCTTTAAAATCTTAAACAGTCCAACAAACCTCGGACTCAACTTTCTTTTCGTACCAAAACACATCACCTTCTTCCAAGGAGATACCTTTAGGAAAACTTTTTCGCCGACAACATATTCTATCTCTTTTCTTTTCAGATCTGCATAAGACTTTTGATGATCTGATTCAGCCTTCAACCGATCACTAATGAGTTTAACCTTCTCATTAGTATCTTCAAGAACACTAGGTAGAGTCATAAACTTCTCTCTAGCCTCGGCCCAACACAAAGGAGTAAGCCATCTCCTACAATAAAAAGCCTAAAAAGGAGCCGTTTTGATACTCGCTTGATAACTATTATTATAAGAGAACTCAACCAACGGTAAGTACTTCTCCCAAGAACCCTAGAAATCTATCACAAAACACCTCAACATGTCCTCTAGAACCTGGATAACTCTCTCGGACTACCCTTCCGTCTGCGTATGATAGAATGTACTGAAACTTAACTTAGTACCGAGATTCTTCTGTAATGACTTCCAAAACCTTGACGTAAACCTCGGATCTCTATCCGATACTATGGATTTTGGCATTCCATGCAGCCTCACAACACAAGAAACATATAACCCAGCCAACTTAGCCAAGGAATACTTAGTATGCACTAGAATAAAATGCACACACTTTGTAAACTTGTCCACAACTACCCATATAGAGTCCTTCTTGTTCGGTGTCAAAGGGAAACCCGACACAAAGTTCATAGTAATCCTTTGCCACTTCCGCTCTGTAACTTTCAACAGTTTTAACAAACCCGATGGAACCTGATGTTCAACCTTAACCCGCTGACACACCAAACATTTACTCACATACTTGGTCACGTCCTTTTTCAGACCAATCCAGAAATACTCACCTTTGAGATCTCGGTACATCTTAGTACTACCAGGATGCATAGCAGAAGGACTACTATATGCCTTCGCAAGGATAGTACGCCTCAACTCAGCATCATTCGGCACAACCACACGATCTTTGAAACACAAAACACCATCCTCTTGAAAACTATACTCCGTAGGTACACCCTCAGTTATATCCTGAACATGATACACCAAAGCATCATCCATAAATTGTTTCTCCCTGAACACCTGCATCAAAGAAGGTTTAACTTGCAACTCAGCTATCAAACCACCATCCTCAGAAACACTCAACTTAGCAAACATGACACGCAACTCTACGACCATTTTCCTACTCAACACATCAGCAACAACATTAGCCTTACCCGGATGGTACTCTATAGTCAATTCATAATCCTTAAGCAACTCGAGCCAACGAAGCTGCCTCAGATTAAAATCCTTTTGTGACATAAAATACCTAAAACTCTTGTGATTTGTATAAACCACACATCGCTCACCATACAGATAATGCCTCCATATCTTAAGAGCAAACACAACCGCGACCAACTCGATATAATGCGTAGGGTAGTTTTTCTCATGAATCTTCAACTGACATGATGCATAAGCTATAAGTCTTCCCTCTTGCATCAAAACACAACGAAGACCAACATAAGATGCATCACTATAAACCATAAACTCTTTTCCCGGTTCTGGATGAACAAAGATCGGAGCCTGCGTCAAAGCCTCCTTTAACTTCTTAATAGCCTCTTGTCTTTTTTCATTCCACTCAAACTTAAAATCTTTCTGCAAAAACTTGGTTAAAGGTGCTGCAATCCGGTAAAAACCCTCCACAAATCGTCTGTATTACCCTCCACAACCTCTTTGATTATCCAACAAAGTTTTTAAAACGATACGTAGATGCTTACCGTGATCTTCCTCGGTATGAGAATAAAAGAAAATATCATCGATAAACACTACCACAAATTGATCCAAGAACTCATGGAAAAACCGGTTCATCATATCCATAAAGCATCTGGTAGTACCTCTAAACTGATAGTACCCATACCGTGACCTAAAAGCAGTCTTAGGAACATCCTGATCCTTAACTCTCAACTGTAGTACCCAGACCAGAAATCGATATTGGAAAACACTATCGCACCTCTAAATTGATCGAACAAGTCATATATCCTAGGCAAGGGATACTTTTTCTTTACCGTCAACTTATTCAACTAACGACAATCTATACACATCCTCATGCTACCATCCTTCTTTTTCAAAAACAAGACCGGCGCACCCCACGATGAAGTACGCGGTCGGATAAAACCATGATCTAGAAACTCTTGCAACTAAACCTTCAAATTGTTCAACTCTTTAGGCGCTATCCAGTAAGAAGTAATAGAGACAGGTAAGGATCCCTCTATTAGCTCAATATAGAACTCAACCTCTCGGTTAGGTGGTAACCCAAGAAACTCTTCAGGAAAAACTCTAGGAAAGCACAAACAGTGCGTATGTCACATGGCCTAACCACTTTCATATCAAGATTCATCACATAATCCAAGTACGCATCAAAACCTCTAAACAACAACCTTTGAGCTTCTAAAGCCGAAACAACTTTCGACAGAAACTTTACACCCTCACCTACCAAGACTACTTCACAATCGTCGGCTAACTTCAAAGAAACCCTCTTAGTCCTAAAGTCCACAATAGCTCTATGCTCTACTAACCAGTCCATACCCATTATAAGTTCAAACCCTTGAAACGGCAATTCCATAAGGCCGACAACAAAAACATGCCCTTGAACATCTAAAGGACATCTCCTATGAACCTTTTTAACCATTACAGTTTCACCAAGAGAACTAGTAACACTCATACCTACTCTCATGTTCTCTACAGGTATGTCTAAATCTCTAGCATGCTCACTAAGGATATAAGAGTGAGTAGATCCAGAATCTAAAAAAGCGAAAAAAGATAAGGATTGCAAGGAAAAGGTAACTGCAACCACATCCGTGTCGTTCTGGACATCCTTATGGGCATAAACTCTCACATGAACCTCGTCACGGCTCTACTGTCCCTGATTCTCCTCTCTGCATTGGAAGCTACCTCTTCCTCTTCCAATGCCTCTATTCTGATTGCCTCCGTGAACTTGGCCCTGATGGCCACCCCAAAACTGAGGACACTCCCTCCTAGTGTACCCGACAACACCATATTGCCAACAAGTTCTAGAAGGTCCCCAGCACTAACCCTCATAACGTCTCCTACATCTGTTACACTCAACCGGACGAGCCTGACCCCCTGAAAACCACGGCCAAATCCTCCTCCTCTATACTGATTATTCTGACCATAGTGTCCATCTCTATGTTTCTTGAACCTATCCTTATTGTTTCCATTTTCCTAGGACCTCTTACCAGAACTAGATCCAACAGACTTCAAACCCAAGCTCTGCTAAATATCCTTATCCCGATCCACTAACACATTAATTTCCGTGTAATCCGTGGCAAACATATACGTTTTGACCTCTCTGACCAAGCCAAAATGGAACCGCTCACAAGGGTCTCTCTCACTAGGTCGCAACACAGGAGCATACTGTCTAAGCCTAACAAACTGCACCTCATACTCAGACACAGACATGTTACTTGTGACACCCTCGCCCCGGGTTAGGAGATGGGGGCGTCGACCGGACTTACAAACCCGAACTTTGTATTCGAAACCAAGATAATTCGTTTATTGTATAACATTATAAGCCAAATGCAAGTAGTTTCTTTTATCAAATTCTGGGCCAATTTAAAACTTTTCAAATATTTGTATGGAAATTCAAATATAACTTATGTTTTACAATCCCCAAATCCATATCGTACATATTAAAGTCGGGTCCAATTTAAAGCTTTTCCAAATTAAATATACTCATTATTCGATCTTAAGTTTATTTCATTTTCCCAATGGAATTTCCCTTAATATATGATTTCATTCTTTCAATTCTAACTTAATTCAAATGGATAAGCTCAAAATGTCAAGGGGTATCGAAACACCCTTATGGGGTATCGAAACAGGGGTATCGAACCCCAATTCGATACCTGGTCAACTATGTTGACCGATGACTTATTGACTTGTGGCTAGAGTAACCTAGTTCGATACTGGTATCGAACCAGGGAGCTCACAAGAAGGCTTGGTATCGAACCAAGCATCGATGCCATTTCGCTACTAGAGGTTCCAGTATCGAACCCGGTATTGAATAAGGTCTAAAACGTTGACTCGTTGACCAAGGTTGGGTAGCCTAGTTCGATACTGGTATCGAACCAGGAAGCTCACTACCAAGGTTAGCATCGAACTCGGCATCGATGCATGACTCACGTACCTGGCATCCATAGCCGCATGCTATTACTTACCTCGGCATTTCCGAGCTATGCAAATGTAATAAGCTAGTTCTAACAATCTAGCAAGCAACTCATATCATCAAACAAGTCATTTAACATTAGTCTCCTTCCCTTTTTACCGAATATAGATTAGTTCATTTACATGACAATCAAATCTATTAAACGAAGGTGGTTAGGACCCTAGGTCCTAACCCTAAGGTTTGCCATACTCACAGTTGATTTCGAGCTATTCAAGGGTTGTAGATCGTGATCCCTTTGCCCTTCTTTCGAGTTTGCTCGAACCTTTGTTCTTCTTCGATATCCTCTTCTCTCGGATTCTATAGCAAATAATATTCGTATAGCAACTCATTAGGACATAGCCAAATCACTTAAATTAAATAATCACATGCCTAACAAATGTAAATATTCTCATTTGTTCACTAGGGACAGTATTGCTACTCTTTCGTAACTTGATCATATCTCCTAGATCCCATATCCGAATCGAGCTTATTTTATATCATTAGAAAGCTAAGAAGACCCTTTACAAGGACAAGTTAACCTTTCATTTTAATTCTTTCCCGATCAGTACCAAAATTCATTCGAATCAGACCTGTCCGGATTTCGGGACTGTTCGAACAGCCCTTACGGAATGGATTATAACTTTTATTATAAAACTCCGATCGAGATTCCGTAAATTTTAATTTAAACTAGGTATATGGGAGTATTCTAATGCAAAATTTCAGCTCCTAACTCCAACAAACCCGACCTAGGGAATTTTACAAAGTTGACTACTCGGAATTGTATTTCTACCCGAAATCGGCTAACTTTCTTTCCATGGCTTTGATTCATAACCCCAAACTCATTATCAAAAATTTTCAGCACTTTTAAGAATAAAATTAACATCACTAATCCCCAATTTCATCACTATTCCAATCAATTGACACATACATGACATTTACAAAAATCTAAGTTCCAAAACCCCTAATTTAGTGTCCATGCTTCAAAGATTCATAACCCAACAATTTCTATCTTTGGTTTAGGCTTCCAATCACCCTAATCTAACAAAAAGCATCATATAACATTCAAAACCCAAATGTTTAAACCCTAAAATTTTCAGTTTAGGGAGAGGAAAGCTTACCGGTGTCTTTAGACTCAAATTCCTAGACCAAATGCCTAACCATGCAAGGATTTCCAAGCTCCCCTCCTAAGCTTCCATGGAGGATTTCTCTCCTCTTTTTTTTGATGTTGGCGTGAAATGGGATGGAAGAAGAGAATTTGGGTCATTTTTGTTTGATTAAAAATGGGGTGAAAATGACCATTTTGCCCCCCACTTAATTCTTTAACAATTAAACACCCAAGGGCAAATAAGGGGAATTAGAAATCCAACATGCAGTCCTCTCTTGTTTTCACTTAATTCAATTTGGTCCCATACTTCTAAGCCAATTTACACATGATTCATTTAATTTATAATTTTACTCGAGTCGTTTTACTAACCTAATTTTAGGGTTTTACATTACCCTAAACCAACGCAATGAACTCTCTCTTTTTCTCATCTAGATAACGAACACCAAGATACTTACGCTTGAAAGCCTCTCCGAAAGACTCTCAAGTGATCTCATCATTTTCCATACCATAAGTAGTGGTAGTCCACCACTTATAAGCATCTCCCTGAATCAAAACAACTGAAAAGCCAAGCTTCTTCTCATCTCAACAACCCATCTGAACCAAGATACGATTAATACTCTCTAACTAACTCTCAGAGTCTTTCGGGGAAAGTCCCTTAAACTCGACTCCTCCCAAACTTTGAAGCCTCTCCAACGGTAAACCAGGATTAGCTATAGGTGGAGCAACGTGGCCTGTATTCAACAATTGCAGCCTGAAAAGCTCCTGCTATAGCCTGAACCAAATGAGTCATATCATCGACAGCCGGCACAACAGGTGGAGATGGTGGTGATTCAACTGGCAGTACAACATGTGGTGGCGGTGGAGGTAGCAACTATTCCTCCTCATGTACTTCCCTTCTATCAGTAATGGATCGGGTATTCATTCTAAGTTCTCTACGGGGTCTCATATTACTTATTCTATAAAAATAAAAGAATATTTAAAACTAAGTAAGTCAACCGAAAGCAAAGTTCCAACTAGCTCAAGTTTCTTCAAAACCTACCTAAAGTAGTGGAACAATGGAAACCTATGTAACATGCTTTAGCTTTAGCAACAGATAATCAATCACCATGCATATAACAGGTTAGCAATTTAAGCAATCATCGTACAATATCACATATCAACATGCAAAGCAAACACCGTGTAATAAAACATATCATAAACAATCAACAACATACCCCAATGACTCATAAACCTAAGCTCTAATAAAAACAAAAGTAACCCCCTCGACCCGGTCTAGATGCCACCCGACTTGAAGGAGCTACATGGGGAATATTGAGGCTAATCCGGAGACTCGTCCTGATAAATGACCTTTTTTGTCTTATCTAGATGCTTTAATTAGATACTACATGTTCATGCAAGGACTGAGTTTAGTTGCAGCGTAAATTATTGTTAAACGAGTACTAATTAAACCAAACAAGTTTTAGGGACCTAATTGTAAATTTCCTAAAATTTTTAATCTAATTGTGAAATTAATGTGACCAATATTAAATTAAATTCAATACATGCTTATTCATCAAATTTCAACTTAACACGAGGTCTACACGTCACATATTTGATTACTAGATGTTTAGTGACTAAAACGTGAAGATTTCAAGTTATCTTTCAGCTTATAACGATTTCAACAGATAGGGGTATCGAAACGCCTAGTCCAGAATCGATACTAATGTGATGAAAATAATGGGTATCGAAAATGGGATTCAAATGTTTCGATACGCCTTCGATAACTCGACCAATGCCTAACGCGACAAGCCTACATTTCGATACAACTATGACCCCATTTCGATAATCTTTTGAAACTGTAAGGATTTGTATCGATACCAAGACCAAGCGAATAGAAACATCTTCTTATGTTCTTCATACCGTTTCGAAAACAGTTCATGTAGTTCTATATTCCATTGCTCTCAACTACCTAGGTTTATAATTCAAGAAAAGCATACTTGAGCTAAAGTAAAATAATAAAAATAGGCACATGCGAGCCTTTGCTTTCTGGTTGTTTCCAATACTAACTTATCTGCATTGCAAGGAAAAAGAGAGAGGTTAAGCTTGAAGCTTAGTAAGGGTAATAAAATATTTAAAAACATGACTTGCAATGCATCCCCTTAAATACTCAATCTTTTCAAAGTAAAAACATGTCATGCTTCTTTAAAAACAATGTAAACATAGCCATCAATGCCAACAGTAAAACCAACATGTGTTAACAAAAATCATGGCTCACAAGCCAACATAAAGTACCAGTAAAATCCCTTTTTAAAAGATATCTCATGATTTCAAAGCAAAACAAGGTTTGCTATTCACCTAGCAAAGCCTAAAATTCACATAACACTTGCAATTTCAAATAAAAATCATAAATTATATTGGCGCTAGTGATATGATTTGTACCACTCCAAATCGTGAAGATAAACGGGCAACCGCATGTTAGTACCATTCCCAAAGCATGCGCATGTTGATACTACTCTCAACATGAGTTATCTCACCTTGGTGTCCAGTGATAGTACAACTCCTATTAGCCCGGATGTGACATTACCACTCTTATATCACACAACATTATACTAAAAGCCAAAATGCAACATGCAAGGAATTTAAACACGTACGAATTTTGAATATTTATAGTGCACTCTAGACCATATTGATCAATCAACTTATCTCATAAGGTTCATTTCTTAACTATCCATGGGAGCATCAATCTCATAAAAATCTTCATAAAATCGGTGGCTTGAGCATTAAATTACTTGCATATTCAAACATGCAAAACAATTAACAAGCATGACAAAAAGACATAGTAAAATCGTACAGTAATATGGGAACCTTTGCGAAAACTTAAACTTTTACTTACTTCCTTGTATAAGAAGGTTTTCAAACCTTCCCTAAACTCCCAAACCTCTGTAAAAACAAGTTTAAAACACTGCCGAAGCAACTACTCTCATAAACCACTCACCAAAAACCGTTACTTGCTCGCAAAGCCACCGATATGAACCGAAACTCCTTCAAACGCAATCTCATATCTCTTTTCATGTTTCAAGCGTAAAAATAAATGGGGTTAATGCTTCTAAACACATAAAAGAAACCCTCAAGTTGGATCCCTACACATCAGCCCTTAAAACTTAACGAAACCTTAACCGAAAACTTTCCAAAAACACACCAAACTTCACCTAAGCCTATAGTCCAGGATTAGGAACTTAAAAAAAACATTATAAACATACCAAAATGTTCAAAATCAATAATTTATAACCAAAAAACAGTGAGTAAAACCCTTGAACGAAATTTGAGATTTTTCGCCGAAAAACTGTTTTTTATAAAATTAAAGGATTAAAACGATTTCTCCAAGCCAATAACTTTGTAATTTCAGTAAAGAAGTTTATTATTCTAGAGGATTGAAGAAATCTCACCACCAAAACTGATCCAATCACTTTCTGGGTTTTTAAACGAGAAAGCGATGAGAAAACCCAATTTTTAAAGAAGAAAAAGTTATTATAATTTATGAAAACGAAATTAAATGAAAAATAAAAGGTTTTTACCTTGAAAACTTGTTGAACGTAAGCCTTTAATGAGGGGAAACGAAAATATGAAGTTTAGGTTTTGTTTTTAATGTAAATTAGGTTTAATAAAATTATTTGAGTTTAAATAGATTTTGAGCTTAATTAAATAATATTTAGAAAGCCTAGACCAGCTTGGATTATAATTGGATCAAAGCCCCTTAATGATTTAAAATTTTGGCTTGTTTTATAAAATTGTCCTCAAATTTTCAAATTTTTTTTTCAAAATGGTCACTAATTTCAAAATCTTAGGTATTCAAGGGTAAATTTTCGAAATTGATTTTACCAAAGCCAAAGATATGTTAATTAAAAAATTTAGGATATTTTCCTCAATTTATTTCGATTTAAAACCAATTTTTAAGTGTTAAATCTTGAACTAGGCTAAACTGGCCCACTAACTTCTAAGCCCATTTTTTTGGGAGTTACAAGTTGAAAACTGCACCCGCTGAGGTAGATGATCTTGCCGCCAAGGCAATACTTGGACAATCACATATGGAGTGTGATACAAAGGGATGAATTTTTTAGGACAAGTTAAGAGAAGAACAGAACAAAGAAGAGCGAGGAAAATTGTGGTCAAAGTCACGTGGATAGATTTTAAATAGGAATAAACTAGGAAATAAAATAAATATATTTTATTTATGTACTTAAGTTGTATTTTATTCTAAATCGAATTCCTATTTTAGAAGGATTTAATCTAGGTTTAACCTATAAATATCATACCCTAGGTAAAGGAAAGTCATCAAGAAGTCTTGGAATCAAAAACCTTAGCCGTCATCTACACCACTATGTTCTAAACCATCCATAGGGCCTTGTTTATTTGTGAAGTAGTTATGGAAGAAGAAATGTAATTTGTTTAGTTCTTATTAATGTAAGTTTAAATTCATAGTTTGTTTACTCTTGTTAATTACTTTTTCGTACTCTCAAGGTCGGGAAAGAAGTATGTAAGGAAAAATACATTTATCTAATATTGGGAGAGTTAGACTCATAAAAAAGAGTAAATACGGTTTTATCTACTTAAATAAAAACTAATCTAGCTTAGGTATAAGTTTGGATTTAAGCGACTAAAAGGAACATAAAATCGGTTCATCCTTAATTCACAACGGTAGGTATCATCAAGACATGTCCATCAATAGCACTCCGAATTAGGGATAAGTAGGATTCATCAAACAACGTTCTGTTGAACTACGAATAATCAATTTATCGTCAAAGCATAACCCCGCCAAGGCAGCTAATACGACTCTTCAACGATCCGCTGAGGTGGTAACTTGACTTTGCATTACAGGAACAAAATGATTACATTCTAAATCCAGACTACGAAACAATCTAACTTGGCCTAATTTTCCATCTTGATTTCTTCGTCATAGATTTTAATTGCTTATTTAGTTTTATTGGTTTAAACAAATCAAATCTACTTTAGTTTTTATTTTCCTTTGTGCAGGATAAATTGCTTGAGTAAATTAGTCCTCGTAGGTTCGATAACCTTTTATACTATTACTTGATGAGTGTACACTTGCACTATAAGGGTGTAGAATTTCCTACGCGCGAAAACAGAGGCAAAATCCAACAAAGAAAATCAATTGTTTCATAGGAAAGGAAGTGTATAACAATCTTAAAACCTCCGGGTCATCAGTAAGTCCTTCGTGCATGATGAAAAGTCCTTTGTGACATCACCTTTATGAGTGATGATGTCGTTTGCGGATGAAAGGAAGTTCATTTGGGCTGACGTCTTTTGGGTAATCAATAAGTCCTTTAGTCATGATGTTAAGTCCTTTGGGCTGACGTCTTCGAAAATCATGAGAACTTTTCAAAGATTATCAAAATAGTATGGTAGGGTGTCGAATATAAAATAATAAAAAAAGCAAAAAGAGAGTAAAAATGGAAAAAAAAAACAAGAAGAGAAAAAGAAAAGAAAAATGAGAAATGAAAAAAAAACAAGAAGAGAAAAGGAAAATGGAAAAAAATGAAAAAGAAGAACTATGGGAAAAAGGGAAAAAAGAAAGAAACGAAAAATGAAGGATTTATGTTTCTTGTTCAAAAAGCAAGTAGATCAACTTTGAGCAAGATCAAGCAAGATAAACTAGTAGGGGGTTTAGACGAGAATAATTATCAGTTCTAAGTACTCCACGTAGAGAAAATTGATCAATAAAAGGGAAAATATGATCTAGTGCAAATCTCAAACAAAAAGTCCAAGATATCTTGAACACTAAAGAAACAAAGCAAGAGTCTCAATGCTCTAAATGAGAAAATGAAAAATTTTCAATTTAATCCTTGTTGAATTCATATTAATCAATGATTTTCCTTTTTGCAGATGCAATTGTTCTTCAAAGAAAGAGATGAATTCGAAATCCTAACGAGAGGAGTTCGCTAAGCAAAGAAGAATTCTAAATGAGAACAATTCACACAATAAATAAAAACTAGTAATGAGAAGAGATTGCTTTGTGAAGAACAGTTTCTAATGAGAAGAACTCGTTCAGCAAAGAATCAAGAGTTTCTAATGGAAAGAACTCACTAGAGAAAGAATGAAGAATTCATAATGAGAATAATTTCATTGTTAATGCTTTTGTAAAGAAGTGATGACATTTCCCGAAGAATAAGAAAGTTCATAACGAGAAGAGCTTGCTTGTTCGTTACCTATACAGAGATGTACGAGATGAAGAGTTTCTAGAATAGTTCTAGGTCTTGAAGGATGAAAAATTTAATAATGAGAAGAACAAATTCAGATTCTAAAGTTTGGATGAAGTTTGAAGGATTTCAAATGAAAAGAACAACTTCAAGCTTTAGTAACGTAGAAGATGACCAATGGATCCGGACAAAATTTTTGTCTTCTTAATATTTTCCCGCTTCATGTTCCATAGCAACGAGCAAAAAGGGACATCTTTCATACATGTATTTTGCTCGATTCGAATATAATAAATCTATAATGATACAATAAGTAATAAATAAATAATAATAGGTAGATAATAATTTATAAATAAAAATAATCCATATAAAACCCAAATCCCAATTTAATGCTTAAAGTTCATGTTACATGATCAAGTTCTTTACATATCCAAAAGCCCAAATATAGAGCCCATATCTAATTTAGAATAAATTCTCCTTTCTTTCTTATTTTTCGGATGAAATTACCTAAAAAACACACTTTCAAATTTTCCCACCCAAGCTTTGCCACGTTTTAGTATCTCATTCGTCCAAAAAGCTTTCAATTTGTGTTTCTTCAATCTTAGTTGGAAAGCATGACATATACCATGACATCATTCTCCACTATCCCTATAAATAGGGAAAGACAAAATATCAAATCATTAATGGAAACCCATTAAAATAATCATTATTTCATTAACTAATATTAAATAAATAATAAATAAAAATAATAAGATTATAAAAATAATAAAGTAATAAAATACGATGAGGTTTTTGATAAGTGCATAAAAATCCTATATTTTATACCATATTCAACTCACTATTTGCTTGTAATTGATAGAATTGATGGTAATAAAATATAATTTTACATATTTTCTATATTTCAACGTCCAAGGACTTAAATATTGTTTTTATACAATATTTTATAGAAAATGAGTACGGTTATGATTTTTTCTCTTAAACAGAGAATAGACTGCCTAAGGAAACCAGTTATTACCAGATTTGTTTAATGAAGGAAAGATGCAGATTGGAGCAGATGCAGTACAACACCCGCTAGGGTGACAACTCGGTCGTCGTGGCAGAAAAGTCTCGAAGACATATGGTGTGCAATAGAAAGAGAATAAAGAGCCGAAGCTGTTGAAACAAGTGAGAGAAGAAACAAAGAAAAGGAAAGCAAGGCAAGCCATGGTCAAAGTTACGAGTCTAAAGAGTCCAATGGGAACAAAATTAGGAAATAAAATAAAGTTCTTGTATTTACTATTCAAAGTTGTATTTTATTCCAAGTATTACTCCTACTTTTGCGAGGTTTCGACCTAGGCTTGACCTATAAATATCGAACCCTAGGCATAGGATAAAGCATCGATTAAAATTCAAGGCTTCCTTCCTTTACCTTAGACGTCACCATCATCATTGTTTCTAATTCTTCCATAGGTTTAGGTTATTTTGTGGAGTATTTGTGGAAGATGTTTGTATTGTTATTTGATTTTTATTAATGTAAGTTCATAATTCATAGTCTATTTACTCTGGGTTTTTACTCTTTCTTGCATACGAGCTCGAAAAATAAGTTTGCGGGGAAAACATATTTGTCTAGACTAGGAATAGTTAGGCTTACAAAACGAGTTAATACGATCATTACTCTTGGGTATTAACTAATCTGGCTTAAGGATAATCGGGGTTTAAGCGACTAAGACGAGCATATCATTGGTTGTTTTTCATTTTTCATTCAAGTTGGGAAGTATTATCAAGCGTGGCCCTCAATAACAATAAGAATTAGGGATAAGGAGGAGTCAATAAAGGATTCTCTGTTGAACTATGAGTTATTGATTTGCCAACGATTCATAACCCGTCGAATCAACTAAGACGACCATTCAGCGACCCATCGAGGCGACACTTCAACATTTTGCATTAATAAGACAAGAATGCTTTACAATTGGATTTTACACTACGAAGCAATCTAACCTAGCCTTCTCATCATCTCTTGAATTCGAATTAATTACTTGTTCTAGTTATTGTAGTTATTTTAGTTAAACATAATTCAATCAATTATTTGTGTTTTTATTTTTCTTTAGTACAAAAGAAATAAGTTGTGTAGGTATCTAGTCCCTATGGGATCGATATCTTAAATATTATAACTTAGCAAAGCTGTGTGCTTGCACCCTAAAGGAGTAGGTCTTCTTATGCGCAACAAGTTTTGGCGCAGTTGCGGGTGACAGGTGTTCCAACTTACCAATCAACCTATTAATCTTGCAAAATATTTTTTATTTTATTTTATTTTATTTTTTCGTTTTTAATATAATTAGAATTGTATCATTGTATGAAAAAGTCAAACACATCTACCGAAGAATACCCCTTTGACCTAGAAATCGAGCAAACAATGCGTGAACTTCGACAAAGGATAAGAGCAATCTTGAATCCAGTATCTGGCCAACAAGGGAACAATGCTAACATAAATATCGTTGCAACAGGCAACGCGACAACATTCGCGATTCTAGATCCAGCCAATTTTTCAGCACCAAAACGAGTAAGAACCATTCTTGACTATCGAGAAGAAGATCTGGATAGACTTACACCTGCAGTGGTCATACCAAACATGGAGGCCAAGCATTTTGAACTTAAAAAAGTAATTTTTAATATGATAAACACACTTGGGCAATTCGGTGAATCAGCCAACGAGGATGGTTGTCAACATCTTAAATCCTTCTTGGAAATTTACAACTCCTTCAAACAAATTGTACTATCCACCAATGTTTTAAAACATAATTTGTTCCCTATTAACTAAGGGATAGGGCAAAATAATGGTTAAACAACTTAAAACTAGACTCACTTAGCTCGTGGACAGAATTGTACCAAAATTTTTTGCCCATTTTATCTACACCAACATGGCAAATAAACTTTTTAACGATATTAAATCATTCAGGCAAGAGGATGATGAATGGATGTATGAGGCATGAGAAAGATACAAAGAACTCTATCGTAAATGCAAAATTCATGGATTGTCCAAATGGACTCAAATATCATTCTTCTAAAATGTAGTAAACACATCCACAAGGATTATGCTTGATGCCTCAGTAAACTATACTCTTCTAGACCACCTACCGCATGAAAGTTTGAAAATTTTGGACAGACTCGTAAAAAATGACTATCAATATCCTACAAAAAGAGGAGCATCCAGGCGAGGAATGGAAAATCTGGACTCTTCAGATTCAATTTTGGTCCAATTATTTGCATTAACCAGTATGGTCAAGGATCTGTAAAATCCCAACAACGTTCAAGAAGTTAAGGTAATCACCCTTTTTTTTAATTATGTGGCGAAAACCATGATATAAGTGAATTCCCTCAAAATTCAGAATGCAACTTCTGTGTTGGAAACTTCAACATAAACAATATATCCAATACATACAATCCAACATAGAGGAAGCATCTGAACTTCTCATGGAGCAACCCGAATAATACACTTAATTCACAATAGCAACCATGCAACCATGCAGGGTTCTAACAAAATATCAGATCAGACCAACAGTAGTTGTCGCAGCAGCAGACCATGCCGCAGTAGCAACCCGCAGATATACGAACCCTAGAAAACACTTTATAGATGTTCATGGTTCAACTTGGTCCCTACATATCCAATACAAATAAATTTATTCAAAGAGCTAACATATTCATGGACAGGACAGAGATAAGGATGCAGAACAACGAAATTGCCCTAATAATACTAGAAACCAAAGTAGGACAATTTGCATAGTTGCTGAACAATCGACCTATTGGAGGTCTACTAAGCGAAAATGAAGTTGCTAGAATAGGTCCACATGAGCAATGCAAACTATAACAACTAGAAGAGGATTATAACTAAAAGACCCTGAGATACCTTCCAAGCCATCGGGTCATAAATCTTAGACAATAGACAACGAGGACTCAATTGCTAAGAAATCTTTGGAGAAGAAACAAGCAGAAGCAGATCATAAGGAAAAATATGATGCCACAAAAGATGATGTTGAGGCAGCACCACAGGTCAGATTTTAATGTTCTGAAAATATTTAAGATCTAAGATTGCCATCACCATTCCCACAAATTTTAAAATAAAAAAAAAACAAGAGTATAAGTTCAAGAAATTTCTAGACATCTTAAAACAAGTACACACCAATATACCTTTAGTAGAGGCAATCAAACAAATGCTCAACTATGAAGAGTTCCTCAAATACATTATCTCAAGGAGGACGAGGATAAAGGAGTTTGAAATTGTTGTTACGATAGAGGGATGTGTAGCAATGCTGCATAACCGAGCCACAACAAAGAAAAAAGATTCTGGTAGTTTTATGATACCATGTTCTATAGGGGATCAATATTTTTGCAAGGCATTTGTGACTTAGGTGAAAGCATAAATTTTATGCCTAAGTTAGTATTCTAGAAGCTGGGCATTGGACAAGCAAAGCCAACAAAAGTTGTGCTACAACTAGGAGATCGCTCTTATGTGCAACCCGAAGAAAAATTGAAGATATTCTTGTAAGAGTGGATAAATTTATATTTTCTGTTGACTTTATTATCTTAGATTGTGAAGCAGATGAAATGCCCTAATCATACAAAGAAGGCCATTCTTGGCAACGGGAAGAACATTGATCGACTATAAAAAAAGGAGAATTAGTTATTCGAGTCATTGACCAACAGATAAAGATCAATGTTTTTAGAGAACTAAGGAATCTAGAGGAACCAGATGAGTGCTAGCAAATTCAGGCAAAGTCTAAATTTAATTTTTGTAAAGATATGAGCCAAATTTGTAGAACAACCGAACGCCACCACAACGGCAACTCAAGGGGCCGCAATCGTTTCTACTTAGGGGATGAGTGCCTCGACAACCATAAATCTGACTTTAACAACAATACCCCATAAGAAGTTAAATAGGTGACAACTTACCCTGGTAAGTACTTCGAACAACTCAATTACTCTTCTAATGAAAGTAAAATACAAAAATCGTCTATAGAGCAACCACCAACTCTGGAATTGAAACAACTATCAGAACAACTTAAATATGTTTATTTAGGTCCCAATGATACTTTGTCTATAATTATTTCTTCTAAGTTGTAGCTAGAGACGACATCGAATGAGTAAGAGAATTTTATACCCACCGACCCCAACCCAACAATCCATACACATATCTCTGTGGTTGAGCAATCCCAATGGAGGATGTGACGATAAACTCCATTTTGGATTAGATATACAAGATGATGAGCAGTCCACCTTCACCGCGCTCTTAGATATACAAGAAAGAACTCTGTGTGCCAAGAGAAAAATAGAACAATGGTGTATGCTGCTGACATCACAAAATCAACCCTTTGATCGGCAAAGGCTAGCTATAATCCACTAAATCATCCACAATAGAAGAATCAACATTGGGCGAATCATTAGTGAGCAGATATTCTAGTGTACAGCCAAGGAAAAGGGAATGCTCTATTTCCCTTGTCTCAACACAAGTCTCTGTCGCCTTGATAGGGTGCCTCTACTACCAACATACCTACACACATTGGCGAGGAAAGGGTGGACGAGAGACATTTACATGGAAAGAATGCAGATAGAGGATGTTGTCCCTCAAGCATTCGTTGCCCCTACTACAGCAGAGCTTACCGAGGCAAAAGCGTAAGCACTCCCAACACCAGCAACAACAATAGGAGATGTACTAGAACTACTACAATGTATGGAAAGAAGGAAATTGGCTTTCATGGGATACGTCTAGGATTTCAACACAGCCATTATCACTATAATCAAGGAAAAATTCTAGTATTGCTCAATCGCCTTCCGACACTTCACGGTTGACTTAACCATGCTACAACTGCCTCCTGCAGCACAAGGGCCTACCAAGTCTGCATCAACTTCTACGACTATTCCCTTATAGACCTCTCCTACCACCACCACCATTGTCGTAGCAACAGAACCACTCATAGCCACAACAGACTCAGTGGCTGAGTTTCTAAATATGGACTCCACCAACCAAGAGGCCATACTATAAGACTCTAATCTATTTGATTGGATTAAATCTTAAGAAGACATCAAGTCTCCGCTAAGGAAAATTGAAGAATTTATGAAGAAGCTAAAATCGAGCAAGAAAAGAAAAGCCTCTATCACAGCCACAATCACCATTGAATACGATTAAGAGGTTGAGCAGCGGCTAACTCCCATTAGAGTCCAACCCCCGAGATCGTCCCAGAAGCTTGCTTCCAGCTAGTCGGGAGTAGCACAACCACCAACAAGGAGCTGTCGAAAGCTAGTCATTGATAGTGACTCAGCAGATTCCTTTGAATCTCCTTCTATATAGGGCAGTAGCTTATTTTCTTTTTACCTTTTCTTTTTCTATTTTCTTTTTCTTTTTTTTATTTTCGGTTATCTTCTATCTATCTGTCTGTCTATCTATCTATTTGTCTATTTGTCTATCGTCCTAGAAGCTTGCTTCCAACTAGCTGGGAGTAGCACAACCACCAACAAGGAGTTGCCGAAAGCAAGTCATTGGTAGTGAATCAGCAGATTCCTTTGAATCTCTTTCTACATAGGGCAGTAGCTTATTCTCTTTTTACCTTTTCTTTTTTCTATTTTCTTTTTCTTTTTTTCTTTATTTTCGGTTATCTTCTATCTATCTGTCTATATGTCTGTTTGTCTGTCACTATCTATCTATCTATCTATCTATTTGTCTGTCTCTTTGTCTCTCTGTTTGTCTCTTTGCCTATCTATTTGTCTATCTGTCTATCTCTCTGTCTGTCTCTCTGCCTGTCTATCTATTTATTCGTCTATCTGTCTGTATGTCATGCCTGTATGTTTGCCTGTATGTCTGTCTGTATGTCTGTCTTTGTCTGTTTTTCTATCTGTCTATCTAATCTATCTAATTTATCTAATCGATCTATCGATCTATCAATCTATCAATCAATCAATCTATCTATCTATCAATCTATCTATCTATCAATCTATCCATCAATCTACCAATCTATCTATCTATCTATCGATCGATCGATCATCGATCAATCTATCTATCTATCCATCTATCCATCTATCTATCTATCTATCTATCTATCTATCTATCTGTCTATCTGTCTATCTGTCTATCTATCTATCTATCTATCTATCTATCTATCTATCTATCTGTCTGTCTATCTGTCTATCTATCTATCTATCTATCTATTTATCAATCGATCGATCGATCGATCTAATCTATCTATCGTTCGATCGATCGATCGATCTAATCTATCTATCTATCGATCTAATCTATCTATCGATCGATCGATCGATCTATCGATTTATCTGTCTGTCTGTCTATCTGTGTATCTGTCTATCTATCTATCTATCGATCTATCGATCGATCGATCGATCTATCTAATCTATCTATCTATCTAATTTATCTATCTCATCTATCGATCAATCTATCGATCAATCTATCGATCGATCGATCGATCGATCGATCTAGTTTCATGCATTGAGGATAATACATCCCTTGATTTTGGGGGAGTATTAGTCATGTTTTGTACTATGTAAATAAATTTTTAATGTATGAAATCTGTATTCGTATCTAAAATTGCCTCTTGTTTTTTCAAGTATGCCTTTACTATAATATTTTTTAAGTATATAATTTTTATGAAGCAATGAATAGTAGTAGAATGTACCCTTTAACAGGCTTGAAATTATAAGGAATAGTACTTAAGATTAGAATATGAGCCTGAAAAATATAAACATTGCTGGATTTAGTTGATTTTAGGAGTTCTTTTCCTTAAAAATCAATAGAGACTTAGACTTTAGATTATAGCTAGAGGTGCCTATCACCAACTCTAGTGTAGTCCCATCATAGGCTGTAAGACTTAGTAGTTTTTTCCATTTACTAGAGGTGCCCTAAATTGGCTCTAGTAGGCATAATTTAACACTTGATGTGCCTAAAACCGGATCAAGCATTATAAATATATACTGACAAATATTTATATACTATTTAGGAAAAATTAGAACTAAAATCTAAGTTTGGAGTCTTGATCAAGGAAAAGGATTAGAACTCATAAAATCAACTTTATTATAACTATGCATACACTCACAAGACTCATAGTCCTGTTCCAAAGAAATCCTAGAACCCGAAGAGATAGAGCAAAGATAAGAGATCTGTTGTGGCAGATTGAAGGCATATTACCATAAAATTTTGAACATAGATTATATTGCATTGCTTGAGGAAAAGTAATAGTTAGAGTTTTGGGTAGAGATAAGTGCATAAAATTTCTATATTTTATACCCTATTCAACTCACTATTTGCTTGTAATTGATAGAATAGATGGTAATAATAGATAATTCTGCATATTTTCTACCTTTTAGCATCCAAACACTTAAATAGTGTTTTTATACAATAGTTCGTAGAAAATGGGTATGGTTATGGTTTCCTCTCTTAGACTGCCTAAGGACAACAGATATTACCAGAGTTGTGGAAGAAGATTGTATTGTTATTTGAGTTTTATTAATGCAAGTTCATAATTCATAGTTTATTCAATCTAGGTATTTACTCTTTCTTGCATATGAGCTCAGAAGATAAGTTTGCGAGGAAAAACATATTTTTCTAGACTAGGAATAGTTACGCTCACGAAACGAGGGAATATGGTCTTTACTCTTGGATATTGACTAATCTGGCTTAGGGATAAGTCCAGGTTTCAATGTCTAAGAAGAGTATATCATTGGTTGGTGTTCATACTTGATTTATACCGGGAGGTATTATCAATACGTGGCGCTCAATAGCACTCCGCATTAGGGATAAGGAGGAGTTAATAAAGGATGCTCTATTGAACTATGAGTTGTTGATTTACGACGAAGAATAACCCGTCGAGGTAGGTAAGGCAACTCTTCAGTGACTCGCCGAGGTGATACTTCAACCTTTTACATTAATAAGACAAGAATACTTTACAATTGGATTTCACACTACGAAGCAATCTAACCTAACCTTCTCATCATCTCTTGAATTCAAATTAATTACTTGTTTTAGTTATTGTAGTTATTTTAGTTAAACGTAATTCAATCAATTATTTATGTTTTTATTTTCCTTAGTGCAAGAGCGATAAGTTATGTAGGTATTCAGTTCCTGTAGGATCGTTATTTTAAAGACTATAACTTGGAAAAGGAATGCTTGCACCATAAAGGTCTAGGTCTTCCTACTCGCAAAAATTGCCCGTGGGAGGTGGACGGTCACCGAAAGCCGATTTGTCGCCAACATTGCAGGAAGGTCGTTAGATTTTGATTAGAGCCTCCATCACCGCCAATTGATGAGAGAATTTCCCCTAACCTCTTTAATTACTTGCAAAATAAATGGAAAATGTTAGATATATCATCGGAATAATAAGAAAACTGAAACATAAAAAAGAAATTTTAGACAGTTATTTGTTTACTTAAGATATTTATCTATATATTAAATTTTTAATGTGATGCTCCATTTTTCGACGATAAAATTGGCTACCAATCTAAGGTGTGGCTGGTAATTTTTGTTTATTCCTCGAACATAGGACCCTTAAAATTTACTTGCAATTATAATCGAATTTTAATTTAATGGTCATTTTAATCCCTAAAATTTGATATTAAGAAAGCAATAATTAATTAGTTACAAATTTTAGGCGGTGTTGGATGCTATCCCTTCCTCATCCGTAATCAACTCTTGAACTCAAGTTTTTAAATCTTTGGTTTTATTTTACAGTTTCTGATCAAAGTGACCAGTGTTGACTGTAAAATTTTCTAAAATACAAGCTTTTTTCAGAAAAAATCTCTTTTTAAATGAATAATATCAACGATATTATTAAAGTAAATATAATATTTATTCTTAAAAAAATCATAATAAAATAATCGTATCTTCCTTAACATATATGTAAACCAAGAAAGATTTAATCTTCATACGCGACATTGTTAAACTAATCTAATCTAGAAGGCCCTTTAAAAACTTTTTTTTGAGACTAATAGCCTAATAGAACGAAATATTCAACCATTATACTTAGACTAAACCATCAAAACAAAGAACATAAATCATCATAATTTATAACAATTTTCTTGTAGATCATAAATCACCATAATAGTTTATTGTACTTTAAAATTTTAATTTAAAGTTTAAAAATAAAATTGAGTTGATCGAGATTGATTTTTCTTTTAAGGACAATGGAAATATAAATGGTTAAGACAAATCCTTATAAACTTTTTGTGATATCTTTTTTCAAGTCATTTAAAAAATAAATTAATATAAAAAATCATTTTTTTATTTCATGAAAAATATTAAAGCAATCACTATAATAATAATTGTCATTTTTAAACAACTAAACAACTATAAGGATATATAAATAAGAATGGTTAATTGATGCAATTACTCCAGTGATTATTTCATATTGTTTAATGTATAAATAGCTTATTCCCTCCCATGTTTAACTAATGCTTTTATATTAATATTAACAATAATAATAATAATAATAATAATTTCTTATTATTAATGAGAGAAATCAAGTCATAAAATCAATGTTTAATTGTATTAGAATGTACTCACCTTAATATAAGAATAATTAATCAATTGCTATATCGAAATATATAATAGATGTAATCATCAATATTTAATTGAAAATCTTTTGGAGGATCATGAATATATCATAGAATAATAGTAATAATAATATTTAAAGAATTATATCATAATATCAATTAAATAAAAATCAAAAACGATTGAAACATCTATATCAAATCGTCTTTTGATTTGTGAGAAGTCAAAACTCATCTCTATCTAATTCTCAAAATTAAAATACAATCAAATATGCTTTCATGCTTTTCAAAAATTAAAAAAAATAATAAGTTAAAATATATAGTAGGACTAATAATTTTGATATAATAATTAAAAAATAATTTTAGACTAAATTGAAAATATTTAAAAAATGGTTTTATGTCAAAATAACTTGAAAATAAGTTTGAGACATTTTCAAGGACTTGTTAATGTGCTTTAAAATGTTTTAAAGAAGCCAAAGAACAAAAATGTTCTAGGCGCTTCGTTACACTTCCCAAGGGTTTCAAAACTGCTTGCCTATTCTAAAGGAAAATGTTAAGGTATTTTGATACGCCCCAAGGTGTTTCGATACGCTTTTGTCTCTAGAAAGAATGGTTTCTATACGTGTTCTAGGTGTTTAAATACATCTCCAATGGTCATTTGAAAACCTCAACGATTTTATAAAAACCTTCCAACAGCTATGAGCAGTATCGAAACGGCTAATGTCTATTTTGATACCATGAGCTAAGGGTTTCGAAACGCCTCCAAGGTGTTTCGATACCGGTTTATAAGTACAGGTTCAACGGCTATTTCCCAAAGCAGCTGTATCGAAATAACTTTCACATGTTTCGATACCGATCATACCATAAGTAAAATAAGAGTTGAAATCAGCTCCAAACGGCTCTAAATCAATTTCAACGGTCACCAATGGCTATAAGCTCATTTGAGATGATAAAAGGAAGCCTCAAGCATCAAGAGAAGACTAATGTTTCATTGTCAGCAACAATATGATCAAGAAATTGTCTTAGAGCTTAATTCTCATCTTTTGGGTAGACAACACTTGTGAGCTTAATGTTTATGTATGCTCAAGTGTCTTAGGATTGGGTGAGAGCTTAGTTGCAAACAATTAGGCTCATTAGAAAGATTCAAGTTAGCTTAAGAATTCTCTTTGTGAGTGATTTCCCAAAGTTCGGTTGTGAACTTTGGATGCTTGATTCGGATTATGAATCAAGGTTCTAAGGTTATCCATTTGTTCCTCAAAAGTTTGAATTCTTAGTGAATTGTGGAAATTCTTACTAGGAAGCTAAGTTAGTGGATGTAGGACTTGGGTTAGAAGTCCAAACCACTATAAATCTTTGTGTTTTATTGTTTATCTTTTTGCTTCCACAACAAACACCTAAATTACCAATTCTCCATCACTTGGCAAGATATAATTGGTTATTCATCGAGGACCTTCAAGTCTAACAATTGGTATTAGAGCGAAGCTCAATCGAGAAGGATTAACATCCTATTGAGAAGATCCGGAGAGCTCGAACAATTACCAATCAATCGACATTCCATGGCTCAATCCATTAACACACCACCATTCTTTGACGGGTTCAACTACTCCCAATGGAAGATAAAGATGAAGTATTTCATCAACTTAAGAGAATACAAGCTTTGGGATATAGTGGAAGATGGATATTTTTTTCCAAAAGGAACTAAGGTGGAATGGAGCGTGGAAGACCGCAAGAAGATGATGCTAAATAGCAAGGCTTTGCACATTCCATCCAACCATCAATGAGAATATATCTTCTTATGATAGTGTCAAGGAAGTTAGGGACAAGCTCGAAGTTATATACGAGGGTACAAATGAAGTGAAGGAGACCAAGATTGGACTCCTCAACCAAGAGTATGAGAATTAAAGATGAATCCGGAAGAGAAAATAACAAAAATGTTCGATCATTTCTCCACCATCACAAATGGACTTAGAGGATATGGAGAGATCATTCCGGAGGAGAAGCTTGTTCGAAAGCTCATATATTCCCTTCCCGATCATGGGAATTGAAAAGTACCGTCATCATCAAAGTCAAGAATCTCAAGACTCTAAAGCTTGATGAACTAATGGGGTCACTCCTCACACATCAAATCATGATGAAAGAAAGAGAAGAAGAGAAGAAGAAGGAAGAGACTAGATCGATGGGGAAGAAGAAAGTCCAAGAGATTTGTGTAAATGTGAACATCATTGCTCTTAAATCCTCCTAGTGCATCCACTTTGAAGATTCAAGTGAGAAGGATAGTGAAGAAGATGAAGAGCTTACCCAAATCTTCATGGACTTCGATTGATTCGTGAGGAATAAAAGTAAGAAATCCTCAAAGCACGAATCAAAGAAGAAGATGAAGGATTCCTACAAGTAAATCATAAAGGGATCATCTTCAAAGAAGCAAGCATGTGTGGCTACTTGAAGTGATGGAGACTCCAGCGAAAATGAAGAAGCCAACCTATGCTTGATGGCCCTCAATGAAGGGGAGGTAACTTCTAACTCATCTACTTCGAATTCATATACTTTTGATGAGTTATAAGAAGCCTATGATAAATTGGCTTTTGAGTTTAAGATTTCATTTTCTAAAAAAATATAAGCTTAAATTAGAAAATGATTTGCTTTCAAAAACCAATTTTGAATTTGAAACAAAATTAAAAGATTTTGACCTTAAAGTTTTTGATTTATAAAATTTGCTTCAAAAGATGAAAAAAGATCATCAAATTGTTCTAGATGATCTTAAAAAGGAAAAAAGATTTTTTATTTCCAAAGAGCTTGAAAAGAAAAATAATTTTGTAAAATTAAACTTTTATATGAGACAATCTAGTGCCCATATATTTGTGAACGGAAAGTGTTTTAAAAGTGTTTGGGTCCCAAAAGGACTAATTACTTCAACGAAAAAGAATGAAATTGAAAAATGGATTCCTAAGGGGACTAAATTATGTGCTACTAATGTTAAAGGATCCAAAGCAAATTGGATACCAAAAATTACTTGATTTTCTTATTTTAGGTGTGATGCAGGTATGAGCAACCAAGTGCAAGATTAAAGGAGAGCTCCATACACACTAGTAGGACGCTTGAAGAAGGAAGGATTCACACCCTACCTTTGATTCAAGTGTGGTAAAATTTCGAGTTGAATTTGCTTTTCTTTTGCTTATTTGTCTTTCATTTCAACTAGGATTATTATATATGTTTTACTAGCACCTTAGTGATGCCTTGAGTAAGGGGGAGCCTTTTGTTCTTATAAACAAACTTTTGATATTTGATTTTAAAACAATTGGTATTTTAAAACTCTCCTATGTTATGCGCTTGAAAGATTTTCAAACTTGTTTTGAACCATTTTTGATATAACAAAAAGGGAGAATGTTATGAAAAATTGACTTTTCAAATGGTTTATTGAGTAAGGAGGAGCTTTTATGTTTTTGAATCATTATTCTCTTATTTAAAGTTTTATTTCACAAAGGGGAACAATCTCAAAAACAATTTTTCAAGGTGGTTTTATTATATCAAATAGGGGAAGATTATAGAACTAATATTTTGATATAATAATTGAAAAACAGTTTTGAACTAAATTGAAAATATTTCAAAAATGGTTTTATGTCCAAATAACTTGAGAATAAGTGGTACGCACTTTGTTTTGCTATAAATTATGCGAAAATATATGCAAGTATACACAGTCATGCAAGTAATAAAGGGTGAGTGTGTATTGTTCTCACGAGGATCGGGGTAAAGTGTAAGTCAACCTTGTCAAGGCAAAAAAAGTGTCACTAACTAAAAGGAAAATAAATAAGATGATATAAACAAATGGAAATGTTTATGTACGGTCAAGGTGTAATGGTGAAATGCTATGACAATTTAAGAATGCAAACAACCAAAATATGTCAAGGCAAAATGGAATGGATGGTTTCTCTCGAACACCTAGCGTGCATCTAAACAACGGAAACTCTCATGCCTCTTACAATGCTTAAACGATTAAAAACAATGAGCAAAGCAAATACACAAACACATAATAGGCTAGAATATTCATAAAAAGATAAGTTAATCATCAACAAAAACATCCACCAAAATAAAGCTAACACAAGGTGGTGTAAAAGTTTAAAGATAAACATCATCTACATATATCATCCATAAACATCCACATAAACCTCTCAAGAATATAAAATAAAGAAAAGGGAAAGGCTGGAAGACACCCTTGGTGTGCTCTACCGCCAGCTTCGTCGACCACCATGGAGGCTTTAGCGTGCTAGCCCCTCTCAGGTGTCTATTCAAGCTCTACCAATGGAGGGACCCTTCGGATAATGGTTGGGGAAGAAAGGTGAAAGCTTTCTCCATCGCTTTTTTCTTTCCTTGTGCCACAAAATTAGCCCCTAAAAGGTTACAAAGGTTCTAAAAAGGTTACTCCTTTCTTAGGTCACCTATCCTTATAAAATGGGGGTGAAAACCCTAGGGTTTAGGGAAATTCTATATTTTACCCCCATTCACGTGATGGTATTTCTGACATGGAGACAGTGGTCCCCCCAAGGTGGTTACAGCCAGTGTGTAAAGCACCAGCTGACACTCCTTTGCAAAATATCTTCTTGTATTTTTGTGCAGCATAGGAGGTCTCCATATTTTCCATGGCATTTTTCCTTTGTTATCCTTCCGAAAATGCCATGAAAAATCTCTCTTGCTCCCGGCTTTGCTTTACCTGCACAACATCAGCCAAAAGCATGACCTTCCCCGTAAAATAACATCTATTTCCGCACCATAAATTCCAAAACATAATCAGCCACAAAATGCAGTGTTATGATCCTAAATGCATCTAAATGATCCTATATGTGCGTAAAGACTATAAATAACTTAAGTAAAAAGGCTCTAAATATAGCCTTTTTGAAAAGTTATCACACACCCAAACTTAAGCTATTGTTTGTCCTCAAGCAATGGATAACAACTAGTAGAGAAAAATGTCATGACACTGTTCAGGATCAAGACAAGCAAATGGTTAGAGTTTGAACCCTCAGAAATGTCATGGCATAAAAATATAAGACTGTGGAAATTTCAAGAATACTACTCCAGGACAAGATCATATGCGAGTGCGTGTGTGCGTGAGTGTATCCAATATATACTAACAAAGCATATTTTCTTATTTTAAGTGCAACTTTAATACACCCCATATATATAATTTTTTTTTCATTTTTTTTCTTCTTTTTTTCAAAACACTGCTACGAGGGGAGCCAGCTTGTCACACTACCTTTTACTCATGTCATAGCTACCATTTATTAAAACGCAGTATCCAGGCAATGCCATGACAAGTTAAAAGTGTAGCGTCACCCTGTGCCTCTTTCATTAACTCATACGCACATTCAAATTCATTAAAACATGCTGAGCTGTTCAAGTTTTCATTCTATAAAAAATTTCTAACTTTCCTAAGCATAGAAAACATACACTTGTGTAACAATAAAATAAACACAAACAATCAAGTCCTAAAAAAGATTCTATCCAAATCCCAAGTCATGCATATTCAATTTAAGTATTTGCCATAAAAAATATCATCATCGGGCATCATTAACTTTAATCCAATAACTCATCTAGAAACCTACTAATTTGTCATGGCATTTGTCTACAACTGCAGCTATCAAGTAAATGAAAATGAAATAGGGAACAATACCTCCCCCAAACTTGAGGCAGGCATTGTCCCCAATACAACTAACTAAAGAAATTAATCTATATGCAATGCAATGAAATGAATGCAAGGTACCTTGACTTATGCAGGTGGTGTTGATGCAATGGCGGTAGTACGAAGGGAAACTCTTTTCTTCAGCGGGGGTAGGCTGTGTTCACTATTTGAGTCATCATCTGGTCGTGAGCGGGACTGTTTAATAGCAGCAGGTGAGCTCGCTTGTCGTCCAGACGATATTTTTAGACGGCGCCTGGACTTCTTTGGTAGCGAGGGCATTTGTTGTTTTTCTTTCTGCATGTTTGGATGTGCTTCTTCTGGTTCGACAGATTGGTCGGGTTGTGCTGCTTCGTGTCTTGATATTTAACCTAAAAAATAAACACGAAAATGATTTAGTGGAATAAAGCATAAAAAATAAACTTAGAAGCAATTTATTTATTAATAGGAGTAAACTAAAAATGTCATGGCATATCAGTATGTCATGCATCCTGAAGATGTGATATTGATTTATCACGCATCATAGGGGCTCCAGTGTAGATGCTTTGTGGATCTATGGAAATGTCGTGACATTCTTCCAGGTGTATCTTGTGCATACAAATAGTAGGACTAATCCCCTTCAGATCTTCCATGGTCCATCCTATTGCTCGTTTATGCTGTAAAAAAACTATAAGTAGACTTTTCTCTTGAGCAATATTAAGACTTGAGGAAATGATAACAGACAATGTTTCATCTTCACCCAGATAAATATACTTAAGATGTTGTGGCAAAGTCTTCAACTCTAACTTGGGTGCGTGTAGTAAATAAGGCTTAGGAGGAATAAATTCCTCAAAATCAAGTGGTTCAAAGCTCGAGTATTGTCTAACTAAAAGTAGACTAGATTGTTGCACTTCTAGTGGAAAGTCACTAGCTTCCTCTTCATCTTCTTTTATGAGCTCTTTATATTCATCCATTTGCACAAAATTGCTAATGACAAAAATGATTAGCTTCCCTAGATAGCTCAGAGTCTGCTTCCAAAATGCTCCGACATTCTTCAGAATCATCCACATACTTAAGAGAATTGTTGACATTTATGGTCACACTCTGATATGCTACTCGCATAGTAAGCTCACCCTTCTCACAATCAATGAGAATGTGACCAGTTGCTAGGAAAGGCCTCCCCAAGATTATGGGTGTGTTAGCATCAACCTCGCAATCAAGTATTAGGAAGTCAAATAGAAACACGAATTTGTCCACCCGTACTATCACATCCTCGATCTTCCCCTCTAGTCTCACATGGTAACAATCGGCTAGTTGCAATAGGATGGAAGTGGGTCTCGCATCTCCCATGCGAAGATTCACAAAGATTGATTTGGCATCAGATTCACACTTAATCCAAGATCACAAAGTGTTTTCCCTACAAAAGATTCTCCAATAGCGCATGGAATAATAAAGTTGTCTGGATCATTCTTCTTCATTGGCAATTTACTCAATACAGAGCAATACACTTTTTCCGTGGTAATTGTCTCAAACTTCTCCACTTTCCTCTTCTTTGTAACTATCTCCTTGAGAAATTTCGCATAAGCGAGCATTTGCTCAATTGACTCCAAGAGTGGGACATTGATGTACAGTTGATCCAATTTGTCAACGAACTTCTTGAACTAAATCTCCTCATTGTGCTTTTTCAGCCTCTAAGGAAAGGGTGGGGGGGTCTGACTTCTTCCACTGCTGGTGTAGGAACTTCTTTTTCCGTGACATTTCTGCTAGCTCCATCAGTAGGTTCACTTATCAAACCTTCCTCCTTGTTTTTCTCCTCGATAATTTGCTCAGGCATTACTGTCTCTTCATGCACAGGTTTGGGTAAGGAATCGTCACTCGTCTTCCCCCATACTTATCTTGTTGATTAATTTGCTTGTCACTCCTTAGTGTGATTGCGCTATATTGCTCTTTACCATGTGGCTTAGTGACTTCAGTGTCACTTGGCAGACACCTGGCTGATGTTCTTGTAGTGCCAAGGCAATTTGGCTAACCTGGCTTTCTAAAGTTCGCAATAAAGCATTATGGCTCTGCAATAGCGTACCTTGATTCTTGATGGTTGTTGTATGTTCTTGAAGCATCGTCTTTGTATTTAGAATAAATTCTTTCATGGTTGCTTCCAAAAAACTGGTGTTAGATGATTATGATGATGCCCTTTGTTCGGATTATGCCAAGGCATATTCGATTGAAAATTTTTAGGCTCATTAGCATTCTTATTACGAGATTGTGGGTTAGGATTATTGGATCCTTTGTTTCCCCATGAAAAGTTTGGATGTTGTCTCCATCCTAGATTATATGTGTTGGAGTAGGGATTGTTGTTGCTTTTTTTGAAATTGCCCAAATAATTGGTTGTCTCATGATTCTCTGGGCACTCACTCTCATGATGATTGCCATGACTTAATAGACAAGTTGAATTGGCCATCTTTATTTCTTTCACTTCATTGGAACATTGCATGTTCTTCAATATATTTGTGATAGTTGAGAGTTGGGCGGATAATGAGTCCTTAGCTTCAAGCTCAAATGTCCCTTGCGCCTTCGACAAATCGATTCACTTGCAAGGACATGCCGCCGGTTCACATGGGGAATATATACAAAAATTCTTATATTCCTATTAAATTTATAATTGTATCGAAAAAGAATTGAAAATATTAATATAAAATTATATAAATTTAATTAGTTTTTATTTTAGTGTTGTTAAAAATATTTTTTCTCATAATTTCAGCTACTAATCAAATTTAAATAAATTATTAATCAATTATAATAAATAATTTAATAGATTAAAACGATGGTATATAATTAATTTTATATCTTATAAGAAATATAAATTACTTATAAGAAAAAAATTAGTCATTTATTTCAATAAAAATTACACTAGGAACCTATTTTAAAATATATATATAGTTTAGGTACTTATTTATAAATTAAACAATTTTCTTTTAACAGTGTTACCTTAAAATACTAAAGGAATAAAACTTTAGGCACCTATTTCAGCAAAAAAATACATTAGGCACTTATCTCAGAAAAAATATATAATTTAGGCACTTATTTCAGCCAAAAAAACATTAGGCACCTATTTCAGAAAAAAGTGTATACTTTAAGCACTTATTACTGAGTTAAGCCTTTTTTTTTCTATCGCTCAAGTTGTTTTAATACAGATTTACCATAGGAAATCTCTTTTCGTTTGTCGTAGTCGTAGTTCGTATTTGTTTAAAAATCTATCATGGCCATATTCCGTTACTCCTTGTTACTTCATTTGTTTGTTGACTAGTAAACATGATCAAAACCTCATATTTCATGTTGTTCCACTTTGAGTGAATATGTCCACCGAATATTGTTTAATGTGCTATTCTATTTGTTATAGTTTTTCTTGATGTGGGACCCAAACACCTTGTGTCGTGCGTTGTTCCTTTTGAATTTGAATGCCTTGGTGGCATGTTCACAAGGGAGTTTTGGTAGTTTGAATTAGTAGGAACTTTAATTGTGTTTAAGTTACTAACAACTTAATAAGGATATTTATTGGTACATGAATCGATTAACGGAACTAAAATGTTAAAAAAAATGAATTAAGCATCGCTTGAGGTCAATGAGAAGCTTTGATTCAATAAATTTCTATTAACGTGAAATCAAAACTGCCGAGTTATCACTAGTTGTTTAGATCGACTGTGCACATTCTTTGAAGACCTCATATGAGTTTTGTTTGGATTTGTTTTTAAAATTTATTTATTTAGTTTTAGAATTTGTTTTCTAATTTAGAAATTATTGTAGGATCTAACTCTGTTAGATCTAAACATATTTTGGATCGAGGAATCCGTTATCATTTGCTTATAACCATTGAGGTGTGTTCTATTATATGGTGCTATATTTGTTTTTTTTAAATTATATATATATATATTTGTGATATGCTTTACATTTTATTTTGAGAATATTTATGGTTAATAGCATGTCTGATTTCGGTATTGTGATTCTAATTGTGCATTTGTGTTATCATGCATACATGTCATTATGATTGAGAAAAATATAGAACTTTCGGATTTTCAGATTTTGCACTTTTGAAAGTTTTTTGATTTCAGTATCTTGTGAAAATGAGATTTCGGATAAATTATAATTTCAGATTATGTTGTGTTTAATTCGAATTTTCAAATCATGATGCATTGTCATGTATGCATGGGGTGAAATTTGTGTACGGAGGAAGTCGTGGCAGCCTTCCGGTTCAGAAGCCCTAAGATCACTTTTGATTTTGGTAACGATGTAGGTGAGGGTTCTGGGGAACTCCTCCATTTGAATTGGTGATGATGTAGTTGAGATTTATGCACTACACATGACATCATTACACATATCATGACTCGCATTTATTTGATATTTTATATTTGAGAAATTATTTTCAAGAATAATATTATTTTTTTATTTACTTGTTTATTCTGATATGTTGCACGTTAGAGACACACTGAGTTTCATAATTCCCTCTCCTATAGTTTTCCTTTTAGATACTAAGAATCTTAGGGGACTTGATACTTAGAGCATCTCGTGTTTTATTCAGATAAATTATTATCAGTATAATCTTTATGTCACACCTCGATTTTTCCCCAATTCATAAAAACCTAAATCCCTAATTCGAAACCCTAGAAATTGGGGATTTTCAGGGACCAATTTATGATTTCTGAAAAGTTCATGTCCTTATCCTGAAATTTAACCAATTTATTTTTGGTAATGGTTTCTTCCTCCTGTAACCCGATTCAATCTTGATTTATTTCCTTAATTATTCCTCTAATTCTGATTTTGACCAAGTATAATCAGAATTGGTTCTTCAAAGGGGCTTTTGGTTTTGTTTTCAATCGATCTATCGTTATCTCTCTGTCTCTCTTTCTTTTTCGTTCCAAATCAACCGTGCTTGGGATCTTCGTTCGGTTTGTTGGGTGAGTTTGGTAAGATTCAGACATCATCTTTGTTTCTTAAGTTTGGTTTACTGGTTAAGTTATTTTGGTGTTATCGATTGTGTTATCGTTTGAGTTTGGCTGTTTAAATTTGGTTGCTTCGGTTGGTGTTGAAGAATTCTTGAATCGTTTTTTTTTATTTTTTGTTGAATCGAATCTTGTTTTGTTAGACTTGAATCAGGGTTTTTTGTTTTGAATCGAGTTCGAATCGAAACGGGGGAAAAATTTGAATCTAGATCGAACCAGACTTTTCTGGGATTTTCCTGGAAAATCCAGGAACCCGGTCCGAACCGCCTGCCCGATCGACTGAACCGCCCGAATTGACCGATCCAACCCAAGCCTGTGACCCGAACCGAGACCCGCTTACGTAATGTTGACGTCAGCGTTGACTTTTTCGACCCGATCCCACTTTATGTTTTTCGACGTCTTGAGTTTGTTGGCGCAGTGTGTTTTTCGAAATTTGAACCCGAAGTGTCTTTTTTAAGCCTTTTTTTTTGAATGTCTATCTAGAAGTTCTTTATTGAATTCTGAAATAGTTTTTGTTTGGTTAGGTGACGTGGATTCCGACCCTGAGCAGTTACCTCCTCTCCTCCTGGACGACCTCCTGTTCAGCAGTCATCGGGACACGCTCGTGATTATTCGGTTTACTTTTATTTTGTGTACTCTCGGTATAATGGCATAGTAGTGTGTCTAATATTCTGTTACTCGTAGGTTCAACACCTGCACATTCTAGTGGTAGAGTTGAGTCCAGTGGACGTCAGTATCGTCGTTGAGCTTCTGTTTTAGGTGTGTTCTCTTCTGTTAATTTTTTTATTCTGTGTGTGCAGTTTCCGTTAAATTCTGTATAAACATGCATCATCCTGTAAATACATTTTTGATTATGAAATTACCATGCATGCCTCCTGCTAGAATATAAGGCACGCATTCTGATTTTGTATCTGCATATAACATTGTATCTGGTTGGATTATTTGTACGAGGAAGATTAGTGATAAATTCACTTTTGTTCAGTGGTTCCACCTACGGGTCGAGATATCACTTCTGTTCAGTGGCTCCACCTGCGGGTCGAGTTTCTACTTCTGTTTGGTGTGATGGAGTTGGAGTGGTTCAGGGGGAACCTACTCTTCTGATGGCGTTCGGAGATGGGTTCATATCATGCATACATGTCATCATGTCTTATACTGTTCTCTGTTTCTGTTTATCTACACACTAGAGACACACTAGGCTCCCTAGCTTACACCCTCTCAGTTTCCTGTTTCAGATCTCATTCCTAGGCTTCATACGGTACTTGGAGGTTTCTGAATCAGATTATTTTATGTATGTTTACATATTTAAATTCTGGATTTAATATATTATACTTAGATTAATATTTTCCGTTGTAATGAACTTTGGACTTTGAACTTCTATCAGATTTTTCGGACTATTAACGATTATTATTTATGGGTTGAATTCGGTATATTTAATTGTTAAATTTTTCAGTATTTTAAATTATTAATTTATTTAATAAATTATCCGAATATTATTTTAATTTATCAAAATCCTAACTTGTGAACCAAGTTTTAGTAACGTAAACCCCTAACTTTTAATCTAAAAAATTAGGTTAATTTTAGGGGTTACACTTTAGTTTAGACTTTGGGCTATTATAGTTTTGGATTTTGTTTTGTATGCATTTTCAAACTTTTATTTAAGGATTTTATTAAATTATTATTAGAATATATTTATCATTTGAGTTTTCTAAATAATTATGTATTTTATGTAATTAATATTACTTTATAATAACTTGGATTTATAAATTTCTTTTAAACCCAAAATTTGTTACTTGACGAGAATATTTTAATAGTGACTTTCTAAATTCAACATTTTCTTTTAAGTTGGGTTTAGAGGGTTACATATCCCTTCTTTTTACAAAAAAAAAACACGTGGACTATTTCTTGATGTCAGTTTGGGATTGCATTTTTGCCTTTTCTTTTTTCTTGGCTTAGACTACTTTCTTTCCTTGAGTAACGTCATTGCACTCTCTCCCATCTCTAGTACGAACCTACCCTCTTCTTGATCACACATGGCCAAAAGTTCATTAATAAACCATTTATCTTTATGTGTGTTATAAGAGATCTTAAATGACCTATATTGAGGAGGAAAAGTGTTCAATATATAGTGCACTAGGAAAAATTCAGACATTTCAACCTCAAGTGTCTTAAGTTGAGCTGTCAAATCTCGCTTCTTATTGATGTGATCATGCACACCTTTCATTGTAGTGAGCTTTAAAGATGTGATTTTCATAATTAAGGTGTTGGCTAATGACTTTTGAGAAGTCTAAAATTGTTTTAGATGAAAGATTGTTCACTTGGTGTTACTTCTATCGTGAAGGGTGATAAGTCCAATATGAACCAATGCCCGAAGAACGAATTTGAAAGGGAGCAAATGAATAATATTTCATATGCTTCTGCTGTTGGAAGCCTGATATATGCTCTAGTTTGTACAAGACCTGACATTGCATTTACCGTTGGGATGTTGGGATGATATTAGAGTAATTCATGTATAGACCACTAGAAAGCTACAAAGAAAGTTTTGAAATACCTCAAAGGGACAAACATAAGTTATAATTTACCAATGCAAATTATAGAAATAATGAATATAATGACATAAAAATTGTTTGTGGGCAAAATTTTTAATTCGATTAGATTCATTTGATAGAATATTTTCTATACCTTATATAAAAATTATTAAATTTATTTTATAACTCCCGTGGGTAATTATAAAAATTCATATAATAATTTTTACCTTAATGTTACGGGTTTTAATATCTAAGCTTTTTGTATGTGATTTTTAACCTTATTAATTTTATTTAATTAAAGATGTTATGACTAATCTTTAACTAAATAAAATTATTAAAATCAATTAGCTAGATATTAACTTTAAATTTTATTCAAAATCTTGCTTGTTCAATATGCAATGTTTTATGTCTAGTCCTTATGAGATCCTTACCATAATAGTATTTAATTAAAGTTACTTTGACAATTTTTTAATTAAATAAATTATTTGGATCCCTAGACATATTCTATAGTTGTATTGCTTACGCTTTATGCAATAAGTATTAAGGTTTTATGTACCTAATTCTATGTATATAACTAATTATCGGATAAGTTATAACATATCCTAATTAGGCACAAACTAAAAATTATTTTTTAAAATTTATTTAAATAAATTATTAGTAAATTTTAGGATTTAATCTTATCATTTTAAAACAAAAGTTCTACAATATAATTTTTTTCAAAAATTTAAGCTTTAAAGATTAACATGATATTTTAATTTTAAGAAAAATTTAAACTTTAAAACGACAAGGTAAAGATTTAACATGATTCTGATATCAAATGTAAGCATAAATCAAGTAAAAACGCAACGGAAATGATAAAAAATAAACACCTCCATTGATTGTCAAAACCTTATGCCAAATTGAGATGTGTTTACACCATCGTTTAGCACGTCGAACAACCGTTGAATGTTTAAAACCACCGTGAAATATATAGAAGACGACTACACAAAACTTAAGTTGCAAAATGAATTGTTTGTGTTTTCTGTACTTGAGAAACTCTAAGTTACCACTATTTTTGGGTGATTTACCATCAAAATCATTAATTAATTGGACAATAATATCCCTCAACTTACTACTCACACACATGTCCACAAAATGAGAGGTGGAAATATGGAAATGTGGTAACCACCACGAACCATTTTCTTAGTTGGTTATCCAACAGCTTATAGAAAATGTTATCTATCTACTGAATTTTTAATAAGCTCATTTTAATAGATAATATTTTTTAAAATTTCTGTACTTTTTTACACTCAATGCAATAGATACTTGGATTACGATGCACTATATTTTATGAGAACCATGTCTGTTTCAACCTAAATTAATCAAGAAAGGAAAAAAAAGTAGTCTGCACTTAAAGTTGGTGGGAGAGTGTTCTGTTGAATCGCATGGTTTTAATAATTTATTACCTAAAGATTGCAGTACTTCGTAAACCTTATCACCCAATACTTATCATTTTGCTTGTAACTCTGAAAACTTCAAGAGAAATTTCTTACACCTAACAACATTTAGGTTTTCCAAAGTGGACATCCTGCGGCTGTGGAGCTCGTATTGTCAAATATGACAATTGCCTTTGACCATATATATGCTTTTGGATGTGTAGATAATTGTACTACGACCTGTTGTCTTTTAGGTGTTGCATAAAGATTATTGGATTTTATAAACTTCTGCATGTAATATGACAGTAACTTTTCATGATCCTTTTGTCTTTGAGCCCTACCACAAAGCTTTGCAGGAACCATTTGATTAATTTCAGGTGAGCAAACAACTTCCGTACAGTCTTATTCTGGTATCTGTACTAATATCAATTTAGTTTATTGGAGCTTCCTCAAAATTCAGGATGTGCTTTGCTGGACGGTTTTGTAGTTTTTCAATGTTATAACTATTGGCTACCATTTGATTCCATCTAAGGTTAAGCAATTTTTGTGAAAAATACAAAGAATGATGGTCTGTTTGCGGGGATGGAAAGCAATTTTAAAGCTAATAATTTTAACCTTAGTTGGTATCAAATGGTAGATAACAATCAAGCAAGAATTATAATCCCTACCATTTTATTATTCCTGATTTTAATTAAATTAAGACCAAATTAAATAAAAAATAAAATTTGAAGTTTGATTTTCAAGTGAATAGGATCAACATGAAAAATTTTAAAATATATAATTTGATTTTAATTAAATAAGGATCAAATTAAACAAAAAAATAAAAATAAAATCTTAGTTTTCGAGTGATAAGATCAAATTAAAATAATTTTAAAATATATAATAAAATTTTAATTAAATGAGGACCAAATTGAACAAAAAATAAATTTTAATTTTTGAATGGTCAAGATCAAATTGAAAACAAATAAAATAAATGAATATTCAAATCTAATCTTCCTTTTTAATAATTTTAATTGATTATATTTAATTAAAGTTTATTATTCGATTATATGTTATTTTATGTTATAATTACATCCAAAATTGTCTTTTTCTTTTTTTTTATATAATAATCAAAGCTTATTTCTAATTTCCTCTAAAATTTTGGTGACATATATCCCTCTAAAATTTTTAAACTAAAAGTAAATTACTCTTAAACTTAAAAAATATGTGACTTATTTCCCTATAAAATTTTGTCTTTTCTTAATTTTTTATAAATTATCTTTTTTTATTTTTATCAATTAATTTAATTTAATTTAATTGAGTCTCAATTTAAATTAATTTAATAAAAATCTATATTTAATTTTAAAATTATTTTAATTATGTTTATAATTTATGTTTTTTAGAATTTAGTTTAGCTTAAATAAATTCTAATTTTAATAAGTTAATTCATCAAATCATAGATATCCCTAATTATATGTCAGGTAAATATCAATTCTTGTTAATATTAGTTTAAGTAAATAATAGGTCGAGTTCAAAACTAATCGGGTAAATTATCAGGTTGGGTTCAAAATAGGTCTGGTAAAATCAGGTCTTGGGTCGATTCAGTCAGGTAATATCGGTTATTTGTCAGTTGAGACTCGAATTCAGGTTCGTTTTAGCCGGGTGTAGGTCGGGTTTTGGGTCCAAAGTAGCAAGATTAAATTGGGTTCGGGTCGTTCTCAGTTGGATACAAGTCGGGTTCAGGTTATTATATCCTCGAGTCAAACCAAGTTCTGACTCGAACAGGTTTCAGTCGGGTTTTCAAGTCGGCTCAGCTTTTTACATCCTTAGTAAGGTGAGTTGGGTATAATTATTTTTAATTGTTAATGAATATAATTATTATATTTTATAGGTTAATTAATTAAATTGTTAAAGTTAGAAGATTTTAATTAATATGTTAATTAATTAAAAATTTAAATTTAAACGATTTTAGTTAATCAAATTGTTAAAAATGAAAGTTATTGTTACAATTAAAAATTTTAATTAATAGATTAATTAATATTAAATTATTTATAGTTATTTAAAATATAAAATAACTTTTAAAACTTTGATGATGATTTTTATGTATTGAACTTTAGTTAAAGATTTATCTTTAAAATTTTGATGGTCGTTTTTATGTCTTGAACTTTATATTTTATATGTTATATGTTTTGTTTTGCGTTGAAACTTTATGATATGTAAATATTTTTTAATTATGATGTAAATATCTTTATTTAAGTATTTTATAAATATTTTAATATAAATATATATTTATCAAATAAATAATTACATTATTCTCTAAGAAAATAATGAACATGTGAAAAAAGTTATAGTTGATTATAGGTTAATTTATAACCAAATCGTCGAATAATTGTGTCTTAATGATTAATTACTTTTTAATTGTTATATTATGTTTAATAAAATTTAAAAATCACTATAAAAGTTAACTGACTGACTAAACGATATGGTTAACCTATCATAAACACTCCTATTACTCTTATATTAAGTGAGAGGTTAAAGAAAAATGTTTTTTATAATAATTTTTTATTTTTTTTGTTGAGAATTTGATAACTACACAAATTCTTATAATTTATATAAGATTCTACTTAGATCATCATATTAAAAATTTTAATTATAATATAAGAATTTATGCAATTATGTAAAATTTTATTTAAGATAAAATCTACACAAATCCTTATGTAGTTAATAAAATGTTATATGTATATAAATTCTTACTCAATTTTTAAGAAACTGAATCAACTAATTCATTTGATGAATTTTAACTATTATATCTTGACAGGTTTTTTGGATTTATTGATATAGTGCATCATGCTATAATATTTTGACATGATGTTTTGTAATTTTTTATTTTATTTAAAATATTATTTAAAAATTATAAAAAATTAATACAATTATTTTTTTTAATTAATTATTTTAACTATAATTATAGTATTTGTATATTTTTATTATTGGTTGATTTGACACCTATTACTTTAGCTATCACAGTAACATGAGAAATAGTTGTTCACGTGCGGCCCTTGCTGACGGTATAACCCTAAATATCTTATAATATAAAAAATATAATTTGAGTACTAGATTACACATTCAGTTAAAGTAAAAATATCATATCAAATATTTTAAATATATATCATATTAGATATTTTATTAAAATGCATATACTAACAAATACAATATTCTCATGTAAAAGTCAAGTTAAACAAAAAAAAATTCTATGACACATTTTTAATCATCGAAAATTATTAGAAAAATCGTCACCAATTTTTTCAGGATACGATTGGAACATTTAAATCGGGTTTGTAAAAGCAAAAGACAAATTCGGGAGTCAATTTCTTGCAAGGAAGGGAAACACACGCACAACACTCAAAATTGGTACCTATGACTAAAATTATAAATTCGATTTTGATTTAAATGTGATCCCATTTCAAAATGTTTAAAACTTGGAACAAAAATTAATATTAAATAAATAATAAAGTAGTAAAAGATTATAAAAGTAATAATGATAGTAATCAAAATAATATTAGTAATAATAAAATCATAAATAATAATAATAATAATAATAATAATAATAATAATAATAATAATAATAATAATAACAACGGAAGATAGGGTAAAGAAATGAAAAGAAAACATATTATACTAATAATAATATAGTAGAAATAAATAAGTAATAATAATAAATAATAATTTATAATAAATATATAATATAATAGTAATATATAATATAATAACAATAACAACAATAATAATAATAATAAGTTAGTGACAAAATTGATAAATAAAAGGAAAACCGTAGAATGTAATTAAAATGAAAATGGTGGCCAAAATATAATAATGTGTAAACTAGAGAGCCAAAATAGGAAGGATACGAAGCATAGGGACCAGAAGCGTGATTTTTCCACTTCTCGGGTTACACGGGTTAGAGCTTGAACTCGTTCTGGTGTGCGGGTCTCGAGCTTGAAACGTAGGCATTTTGAGGCTGAAAGGACAACTCAAACGACGTCATTTTGTGCATTTTTTAAATACCTGTTATAACTCAAAAAATCATTTTAACCGGTTATAATAAAATAAACCAAAGGCTGTCTCCCTTTATCTCTTTGCTAGTGTAAAGTCTTCGCCACTTGCCGTAGTGGATTGTCATCAACCGTCACGCCAGACGCTGTCGGTGGTCACCAAAATGATAGAAAGTCGTAGTTTTCTGAAGTCTCTCATTGTGTAGAGCATGAATCCAAAAATATTTTTTTCAAGAAAATGCCCCTATAAGCGTAGATCTAGAAGGAGAGGGTGAATTGAATCTCCTTGTTTTTTATCTTTTTCTTTTTTTGATCTCGGTTTCCGACCTCCCATCCCTTTTTATTCGATTTCGATTTTGTTTTGGTGTGGCTCTGTTTTTTTGTTTCGAATGCTTAATTTCTTTTCTATTTCGTTCGAAAATCCTCTTACTACATTCGTTTTTTGGGTTTTATATACCCATCAATATACATATAAAATACATTATGTTTAGATCTAATTTCGTACATCTAATGATGCTTGTTTCTTTTTACAGGGCAGTGAGATGATCAAGGCGGTGTCGCAGTGCGGCTTGGGCAGTGGAAAGCTCGTATAACGCGAGGATCACGCGTGTGCAAGCCACGATAGTTGAAGAGTCGACGCATGGCTTACACGAGTCAAGAAACTGAAAATCCAAGTCTGGTGGCAGTTGTTGTAGGATAGGGATGATAAGTTTTTTTTCTTAGGGTTATCATATTTTAGTTTTGGGTATGGGTTCATTTTTTGGTAATGGGCTGATAGGTTTAAGGTCATTGGGCTCGAGTTAAATGACTGTTATGGTTTTTTTTATTTGGGTTGTAACATTTGCTGGGTTGTAACATTTATCTGAATACATATAATAGGTTATTAGAGTTGTCCCTCTTTACTTATTGTAGTGTAACGATAATGAAGCAAAGATAAAGAATAACACATTTTATCTGGCATGGTTTAGGGGTTCTTCTTTGGCCACCGCTTCTTTGTCTAGAGTTTGACTTGATCAACTCCATCACACTTGTCAGCAAAATCTTTAAAACGGAGGATTTCTTGAGGAGGCTCGAACTGGAAGACTGGTTATATAAGACAAAAGATGCTTGGTCTACAACGATACTAACGATGTTAGCATCTCTAGAAAAAATTTGATCTAGCGGCAACGTTGACGAAGAGACAAAGTCCGCAAATCTTGATCCATCTGTAAAATTGATGATGAGATGGAGTTTAACATTTGATCTAGTTGCATCACTGATGGAGAGGCAAGATCGAATGCTGAAAGTTTTGATGTTTAATCTAGCTGCAACACAGACGAGGAGATGATTTTTAACATTTGATCCAACTACAACACTGATGTCTGATCTAGCTTCAGAACTGATAGAGAGACAACGTCCGCAAATCTTGATCCCTTTAAAACATTGATGATGAGACAAAATGGAATGGCGAAGTCTCTAGTGTCTAACCCAACTACAACGCTTAGGGAGAGGTAAGATCTATAAATCTGAGGGTTCTGGTATTGGATTCGACTACAACATTGGCAAGGAGACGAGTTTTGACATTTGATTCCACTGTAACATTGACGAAGAAATGGTGATCATGGTTCAGTTGCATTTTTCTCAAATTTACAGGGATTAATGAATTTGACTTGCCTTTACCGGTAGCCGTTTGCTCCAAGCTAGTTGTACCATTTCTCTGGGTACAATCAGTTGGTACCAAATATGAGATTGGATTTCCTTAAAAGATTTATTCACTTGACCATTTATGAGAATGTATTTCAATGGACATTTAATGGTCTTTATCAATGCATTTTTCCTAAATGTATATGGATTAACGGATTTAAATCGTCTTTTCTAGTAGTCGTTTTCTTTGAGATAGTCGTACCATTTCCCTGAGTAGAATCCGTTTGTATCAATCATGAGATTGGATTTTCCAAAGGATTTGCTTTCTTTTGACCATTCGCGAAAAAGATTTTGATGGATATTTGAATTGCCCATTGTTTCGTTTTTTCTCCCTATTTTCTTTTCCTTTTTCCTTTTTTCGTAGTAAGGTAGATCAAAATAAATAGCATTTATCATTTAAGATCATCTCTAGAATAACTAGCAAAGACTGCCAAGGAAAATACTAAAGAAAATATCAGAAACGACTAAAACATTGTTGAAAAATAAAATACAACTACCATGTTTATACATGAACATGTCAGGCATAGTAAACTTCTTCCATCTTGCTATCTTCGACATCTCTATCCTCCAATGGGGCATGTCGATATCAGCTTTCGATTCACTTGCATCTTCGGCTTAATCAACTCTTTTCTTTGTTCTTTGAAACGAAGTATTTACTAAAATATTTTATGAAGAAAACTTAATATGTAAAACTAGTAAAGCGACATGTTTTACAAATAAAGATAATTTTGATCATCACAACTCCGACAAAGTGACATGATCAAGAGAAAGTTCAATCCGCACAACTCTGACGATGTGGCATGATTAGAAGATAATTTTGGTATGCACAACTCCGACGAAGTGACATGACCAAGAAGAGTTCGACCCACACAACTCTGAAGAAGTAGCACAATTGAAATAGTATTTTGATCTGCAAAACTCTAACGAAGTGACAAGATCAAGAGAGTTCAATCTGCACAACTCTGACGATGTGGCATGATCGGAAGAAAGGGTTTTGATCTGCGCAACTCTGACGTAGTGACATGATCAAAGGTAGGTTCAATCTGCAAAACTCTGATCAAGTGATAAGATCTTGAGAAAATTGATCTGCACTACATTGACGAAGTAGCAATATCTCAAGAGAATTTATCCATACTAAACTCATAAAGTGGCAAAAACTCGAGGAAATTAATCAGCACTACACAAACGAAGTGGCAAGATCTCAAGAAAATTTATATGCACTACATTGACGAAGTGAAAAAATCTCGAGAAAATTAATATGCACTATATTGACTAAGTGGCAAGATCTCGAGAAAATTAAGTTGCACTACACTGACGAAGTGACATGATCTTGAGAAAATTGAGCCGCACTACACTGAAAAAGTGACAAGATTTCGATAAAATTGATCCTCTGTAACCCCCTCGACCCAGTCTACAAAAAAACCCGACTCGAACGGGTTACACGGGGAATACCGATACAAATTCAGGAAAATTTACACCGATAAACTATCCTAATTTTTTATTTATCTTTTCTATAGGATTTAGTGTCCTTCATGTACATGCATTCAACTAAAAGCCTTGCATTCAAAACGGGAGATGAAACAAGCATCGATTGCACCATATACATAAAAGGACCAAATTGTAAATTTCCATAAATTCAGGGACAAAATATTAACTTATTGTTACCAATCTTTAGTTAAGTTCATTACGTTCTTACATGTCAATTTTTAGTTCAATTTACTTTCTAGTACTCATTTAATTGCATGCACAAGATTTAGGGACCACTTTGCAAATAATCCAAAACTCGTTTCAAGCTAACAACTAAATTAACTGTCACCTGTTTTGATAAAGCAGGAAAACTGTATTGGAACGTTTGACCACTGCCAAAACCAATTTCAATACCCCTGTTTCCCATTTCGATATGCTTGCCCTGTACAAGCATATCTGTATCGAAATACAAGATGATGGTTTCAAAACACTTCCTTAGATTCATGTCCTTAGACCCTCGTTCAAGCTTGTGTATCGAAACAATGCCAATATGTTTCGATACCACTGGGTAACTTAGACTTAAAAAAATAGCTCAAAAGCTCTCCAATGCCTCATACATAGACCATAAAACATGTTTTACATAAATCAAACATATTTATCATTAAGCACACATCAACAACCAAGCACCATGCTTCAACTCAATCCATTTGGCAACTAAGGTAAATGGTTCACAACCTAATTTTAACTTGAGATTCATAGCATTCAACACTTTCATGCATGAAACTTTCTTCGAAACAACATCAACATTATCATATATGTAAACAATACAAACATTGTAAATCCCATAGCATATACAACATTGTCAACTTCGATAACTCATCCCTATTGCTCTCTTACTACTACTAATGTTACAAAAGACATACTTGAGCTTTCATTTGGTGATTATATGGAACCTTGCTCCCCTTTGGTTGCCTCGACCTCAAACACTCCGCATTGCAAGGTAAAAGAAAGGGTAAACATAAGCTTAGTGAGGGGTAAAACCATAGAATAACCACATTTGCAATGCAACCCATAAATTCAATCAATAAAACACTTTAAATCATGCCATACCATGCTCATTATAAGTGTCTCAATCATGGTTTACAAAACCAAAATAGTTTCCTTAACAAGTGTCATTTATCTCAAACATTTCAAACTAAATTCTCAAAACTTTCATGCTTTAAAACTAGCAAAGGTTATGACCTTTTTATAAACGTGCATCTCTATGCATTAATCTCAAGTATTACATGCTAATCATATAACCAAGCTTATAATCTATTAGTAACGTGCAAAACATAAGTCTTATATGCTAAACACATAGCAATACATCATAACATGTACCACAATCTAATGCATCTCTATGCAATTTAAATCTCAAGTTTTACATACATCATATCATGCAAAGCTTACTAAATCACACGTACAAGATCCCATGTACAATATCATGTCTCATGCACAAAAGCAACATATAAAAACAATGGTACATGGTATAAATCACATATATTGGCTTAGAAGTTACACTGGATGACACTACCCTTATCCATGTAAAGATAAGTAAACAATGTTTGGATAAACGAGCTCATGATGGATCTACCCCCACCATGTTTCATGATAGAACTACCCCTACCATAATATAATCATCTCGGCTGGGATGACACTAACTCTGTTATCCGGATGCGATAAAACTACCCCTATCACATGACATTAGAACTACCCCTAATGCTCATTGAGGAATGACACATGTACGGATTTTGTATATTATAGTGCACTCACCCCTATTGCTCGATCAAGATATCCGACATATCTAAACACATCACTTAGCCAATGTACAAGTCTCAAAACACTTTTCAATTATTTTCAAAAATATGCATCATAAAATCATATAAAACATCCCAAAATATCATTCATAAATCAATGTAAATCTTCAAAGTATATTGCAAGATTAAATAGCTGTTTCAAATCACTAAATCTCATTGAATTTTCAATTTACAAATCATATCCAAAACTAATGGAAAGAAATGAAAAAAAAACATTTAAAACCAAAGCACATATCATTTCTCATACATAAATTACATATACAAAAACTATGTTAAGAGTATGACTAAAAACATGGCAAACAAGGAGCGATATGGGAACCATTAAGAGAGCAAAACCATTTAACTTACTTCAAAGTCTAAAGAGGTTTCTCACACCATCCTACACCCCCAAACCTTTACAAAAAACAAGTAAAACCTTGTCAATAAGGCAACTCACTTACCACTTGTTTGACACTCGCTTGCCAAAGCCGACCAACACTCTCACCTTTTTTGAAACTTCTCCAACTCTTAAATCAACACCTTGCCCTATTTTAACAAAAAAAAGACAAATTAGCACATTAATCTATTCCATAAACCTCCCACACTTTCCAAACAAACAACCCTAAAAAACTACGCCTAAGAAAACCAAAAACCTATCTGAAACTCATCCGAACGATCTCCATCTCTTAATCAATGAAAAGCACCACTTCTCATCAACAAAAAAGTTCAAAAACAATGATCTAACCATCCTAAACCAATAGCAAACACTCAGCCACCCAGACATGCCACAAACTAAAGATCTAAGCCAATTAACATCACCAAAACCTAAGATCCGGGTTTACCCATCCAAAAACCTTTATTTCCATGTTAAAACACTTAAAAATTTATTGATTTACCCATTGGAAACCATCAAATATCACATTATTACGGGATTGTACCACTTCCATCAAAATTAACCGATAAAAACCGAAAACATCAATTAAAATCTCAAAACAAATCAAGAATTGAATTTAATGGATCAAACCCTTGGGAATTTCATTAAAGGAATAAAAGTTCAGAGGTTTTAATGATTTCTTACCTCTAAACCTGATCCAACCTCCTAATTGTAAAACCCATGAAAACAAGTTGTAACGTATTAGAAAATTGAAGAGAAATAAGAAGAAATTAATGTAAATGAATTTAAATAAAAATAATTGATTTAACTTGATAAAATTGAAAAAAATTATGATTGGAAACCAATAAAATTGGGAGAATTTGAGAGAAAATAGAAAGTTACCTAAAAATGGGGTTTTGGTGGAAAATGGGAAATATGGATCAATTAAATCTTAATGGGTGGTTAAAAGAAGTTATAAAAATAATTATTGGAATGTTAGATCAAATGTGAAATATTGTATCAATATGCCCATAAAAATTCTAAGTTTTAACCCAATTACATTTTAGTCACTAAAACAGCCTAGTTTTACATTTTTACAAAATAGTCACTAGTTTTCAGAATGTAAAGGTTCCAAGTATAATTTTCCAAAATTGATTTGAACTAAGTCAAATATAGTCCAAATAAAAATTTTGAGTTTTTTTTCATATTTTATTTCCTTCAAAAACCATTTATAAAAATTAAATCCTGAATCTAAGCTAATTGGCTTGATCGGATCAACTAAACCCCTGATCCGACCTTAAAAACATAAAACCCCATTTTTTGGGTGTTACATCTGCACTACACTGACAAAGTGGTAAGAGCTCGAGAGAATTAATTTGTCGCATGTCAAAAGTGCACGTTTAGTGCAAGTGGACACATTGAAAGTAATAAGTGATAAGTAATTATCGGATTATCGTCTTCACAGTGACTGATAGACTTAATATGCCTTCTTCACCTTCTTGTTCTGTAGAAAAGTAAAAACACAAGTGAATTGAGTTGGTTTATCTAAACTAAAATCACTAAACAAAAATAAAGAGATTTAATAATAGAGAAAGATGGGTCAAGATCCAGTTGCGTTGTATTGTGGATTTGATTGACTTGTCTCTGCTCAATGCAATCGTATATCACTGCCTCGGCAGCACTGCAGTTTACTACCTTGGCAGCGACGATACTTGTCCACCGCGGCAATCCCTTGCTCGTGGTTGGACTTTACCAAAGTTCGGCAAAGTGTCCTTGAATGACTCCGCTTATCCCTAAGTCAGAGTGCTGTTGATGACTAGTCCTTGATGATACCTCCCGGCGTGAACCAATTATACTCACCAACCAATCTCACACTTCTTTTAGCCGCTGAAACTCTTAACCTATCCCTAGGTCGAGTTAGTATTTCGCGATTGAAACACCGTACTTACCCCTTTCGTGAATCTAACTCTGCCGAGCTTAGATAAATGGATTACTCACAAACTTCCCTCCCGGGCTTGAATGCAAGAACAAGGAATAACAAAGGATAAGCAAACCTTGATAATTTTATTACATTGAAAACAAAGACAAAGTACAATCTCCTCTCACATATACTCGGCAACCTTCACCTAATCCCTAAGAAGGTTTAGAACATAATGGAGAGGAAGAAGACAAGTATAGAATTCGGCTCTCTCTCCCTAGGTATTCCGTCTCTAGTACGTTGGGTGGCTAGGTCTTTATATAGGCTAGACCTAGGGCAAACCTTTCCTAAGTACAATACAACTTGGAGTAGGGAACAAGTCAAATACGTAATTAAAATATTTCCAAGTTTGATTCGGCTAAGGGGGCTTTCCCGCGTGGTCTTTTCTTGGGCTTTTCATCATGCTAGCCAGCTCCGATTAATGGGCTTTGAGTCCAGACACGTCCCTTGGATTTTTATCTTTCCATCGCCTACAATCTTGCTTCCCGTCTTTCTGCTGCTGCCTCGGCATCAGGTCCTGCCTCGGCCTTGTTGCTGCCGTGGCACTAGTTCTCCTGCAGAGATAAAAATGTAGTAAAACATGCCTTTTCTGTAAATATTATCTTTATGAGCTTAACTTCTAAATATATCACATTGAGTTCATGCATTGGTCCAAGTGGGTGTATATTTGGTGATTAATGCCCATAAAAGGAGTAAAAAGTGATAGTGTGTTGAGCACTTATCATAATTCATACTAAATTGATGAATTGACAAGATCTCGAGAAAATTGATTTGCACTACACTGACGAAGTGGTAAGATCTCAAGAGAATTGATCCGCACTACCCTGACGAAGTGTAGTTATATCATGAGAAAATTTGATTTGTACTAATATGATGAAGCAAATTGATCCATAGAAAATTTAATCCGCACTACCCATAGGAACTGTCATGATCTCATGAGGAAATTTGATTTGTGCTACTCTGACGAAACAACTTGATCCATAGAATTTGATCTGAGCATGTTTTAGGCTTATTGTGTCATTAACCTATCATGGATTTTGGAGAATGGAGTTATTCTACATATTTCTTCTTCTGTAAATATGGTTATTGTGGTGACGAAGTTATTACGTTCGTTTACTCTATCAGTTGTTGGAAGAGCAAAATCTATAAAACTTTTGCAAACAGGTTTAAAATTCTATGATTAACATGAGTCAAATGGTTCTAGTTTAAATGTTTTTGATGAATCATGCATGGTCCTAGCATGAGATGCAAAATGCATATGACAATGATTTTACCTCAAGACTGGCTCAATCAGTTGGCCTGATTGTCTATTGAAAATTTGTTTAAATGGTTGGGTCTTTTTCTTTAAGCAAAAATATTTGACTCCTACTCTGTTTCTGGAGTGAATATTTTCTTTTGGAGATGGAAAATGTCTTTTTCTGATTCGAGATTTGCTCTTAATTCCTTTACTTTTAGGAATCTTTTAGGAGCAATGTCGATAAATTGTCAACTTATTGACAAAGCTCAAGCAACAAACATTGATAGTTAATCAGGCAAACTGGAAAAATATGGTACCCCACATGTCTTGCTAACAAGCTTTGTAGAACCAGTTTAAGGAGACATCGTGTGTCTTGGAGGCTTTAAGTGAAAAATCTTTTTTTTTTTAAATCAAGATCTCTCTTAGTCCTTTTACTTTTAGGAATCTTTTATGAGCAATGTAGATGGTGCTCCACATATCTTGTAAATAAGCTCTGTAGAACCAGTTTAATGAGACATCATGTTTCATAGAGGCTTTAAGTGCAAAATCTTCTTGCCCTATGGAGCTTCATATCATGCTTAGGTCCATTCTATTTCACCTGCTTTAATTTTGATAAAACCTATAAAGAAAAGATTTTGACTTCTATGGGTAGTATCGTATTTATCTCCTAGATTAGGGAAAAAGGGTTGCCTCAGTTGAAGTTTTGACTGAAGTAAGGTGAATGATGGCTTTTCATTCCCCTTCCATGATCAGGAAAAGATTTTCAACTTCTACGGGTAATACCGCATTTATCCCCTAGATTAGGAAAAAAGGGTTTGCCCCAGTAAAAGTTCTGACTGATGTAAAAATGAATGGTGGCTTTTCATGCCCCTTCCATGCATATTCTTGGTGCGACAAGATTTTTCAATCTTGTTAACGGATCAGAAAATGGATCAAAATCTTGGTTATCATCAAGGTTTAGAAGCTCACGTTAGAAAAAAGATTTCTCTACATAAGGTTGGCCCCATTTTATATATATTGTTTGGCCTTCACCCCTCAAACCTTGATTTTTTTGAGGAGCGATACTAGCTTCCTACCCCTATTTGATTATGCTTCTAACTGTAAACTTAAGCCTTGTCTTGGACAACTAGATTCTGTAAATATTTGGCCACCTCTCGGGTTTGCTCTAAGGTTTCGATCGAATGGTTCTATTTTAAAGGGACGTTCTATGCCTTAGCGGCTATAGCGATATTTTTCTTGTAATCTCTGCCCTTGTAAAGAAGTTCATAGGTAGGCGAGTCCTCTCAATGCTTGTACAAAGTGTCTTGACCTATATTTTCTTGCCAACATTAGTGGCGCACATCTAGTTGCCCTTTATTCCGAGTAAAGGGACCAAATTGTAACCCTCACACTTAGACATGATCTCTTAAGGAAAAAACTGGCTCACCTTTCAAATGATATCTTCCTCACGTAAATTTTGTAAGATAGCTTTCAATTTTTCGTTTGGGATGTCCTCTTGTCTTTTAGTAAATGCCAAATCCCTTAGTGGTGAATAATTCTCAAAGAAAGCTCGATAAGAATCCCTTTCTAGCTTCCAGAAATAACTATGGAACCGAACCAATAATAGTTGTACGCGACTGATGATCCTTCCCTCTCCACTTCTCTTGCAAGCGCCGACTGATCTAAAGGTTTTGGCCAAGATAGCATGAACAAGGGTAATACCTCCTTCAAAGTTATCAAACAACTCCATAACGAGATCGTCAATATATCCGAGTGATTTTGGGAAAATGTCTAACCCTTAGATAGCCAAGGCGAATATCCTGATCCTTTTTTTGCATTTATTCTCGACTTGAATCAGGTCTCAAATATCTCTCCAAGCAATGCACTTTATTTCTCCCTTTTCTTTGATTTGGACTTCACCCATTGCTCGTTTATACCGGTCAATTTCAACAATATCTTTTGGAATGCCGGTGAATCAGGAGTTTTGAAATACACCTTATCCATCTGAATTCTTAGTCACCGAGTCAAAACAATATATTCTTCGATCGTTGGTACAATATCGACATCTCCCAAAGTAAAACAACTATGAGCAGGGTTTTAGAATTGGACGAGGACTAATAATAGTGCCTTGTCAATAATGACATCTAACAAATAGAGGAAATCACCGTAATATGCGAAAAATAAATCTTTATTCTCTTTGTCCCATTGGTCCCAAATGTATTTCAACTCATTTAACCGATTCTGTGTTAATGAGATACGTTTAAAGTCTCCAAGTTCTTACTTTTCTTCCTCTAACAAACTCTCTATTTTCTTGTACTTTGTCTCTTCAGACTATCTTCGAACTCCAAGGTTTTCTTCTATATTATTGAGAAAACGGTTCTCCATGGTTTGTGTTTTTTAATGGTTGGACTTGTATCAACACCCTTTTTAAAATAAAAATGAAATGCAAATGCAAAATTAAAAAATAAAACAACCCAAACAGGAAAATTCATTAGTACTGAAATAGATAAATAATAAACGAAGTAAAAATAAAAATAAAATAACATGCTTTATATTGAATAAATATAGACATGACAATTATATTACGAAAATAAAAAGAAATAAATAATAGGAAACAAAGAGCATGAATAAACGTAACCCCCACTCGCTCTTTCTAATATGCATCCTACAAGGTGACTCTTTAAACAGGCAAAGGTCCGGCTTGTCTCTAGGGTAGGCTTTTATGTCTCACTACATGTTGTGTGGATCTAGAAGGTACTGAAACAGTACTTACTATACTACTAAGGATTGTAAGCATAATTCAGGGGGATACGCTTCTCTATGTCTATGTGGATACGTAGGTCTCATAAAGACAAGAAAAAAATATCATGAAAGTAATTCACCATCCTACATGGAGGAGGAACCTCAAAAAAGAGTGGATTCATGCTGCCACTTAAGCGGACGGAGCCCGGGTCGAGAGCTCATGAAATGAGGGTCTTGAAAAAATATTTAAAAAACAAATTAGAATAAATATAATAAAATAAATAAAATAAAATATGTATCACAAAATTAAATAAACCGAATTTATATATTTTATTCATTAAATAAAAGATAACCGATTTATGGCTCTACTCTCGAAAAATGATCCTCGATGGATTTGTTAGCTGTAATCACAGAAAATTATGCGGTGAGTCGCCACCAATATTTTCGGGATGCGATTGAAACACCAAAATCGGGTCTGCAAAACAAAAGAAGAGGCACATTTTTCCAAAGTCTCTCAATGCTTAGAGCACGAATCCAAAACCGTCGTAGATCTCATCCATTCTTTTCTATTTCGTCCAAAAATACTCATATTACATTCGTTTTTTGGGTTTTTATATACCCATCAATATAGATATAAAATGTATTTTGTTTTGATCTAATTTCCTAGATCTAATGATGCTTGTTTCCTTTTGTAGGGTATGTTAGATAACCAAGGCAGTGTTGTAGTGCTGCTTGGGCGGTATAAAACTAGTGTAAGGCGAGGATCACGCGCGTGCAAGCCACGCACCACGAAACTTAAAATCCAAGTCTGACGGCGGCTGTTGTGTGAAAGAGATGATAAGGGTTTGCTTTGGGTTATCATATTTAAGTTTTGGGTATGAGTTCAGTTTGTGGTATTAAGATAAATATTACAACCCAAATCCTTATAAAATATATAAAAATATATTATTTTATTTAATTACTATACCATCACCTTATTTAGTTTAACATACAATAAATTCTAAACAGAAAATAAAAACAATGATAAGAACAATTAATAATCGATCATGTATTAATTGTTGTATGTGTTACCTTTAGCATATTTTTTTATAATATTCTATGTTGATTTTTTTTGTATTTGTTAAAATTTATTATAAATATTCATATTTATATAAAAATTTAAAATATTATTAAAGATTAAATATCAAAATATATTTTATAAATATTAAAATCCATAAAAAATAATCTAAAGTATTATTAAAATGTAATCTTTTAAAATTTTAAATAATTTTAAAATTTATTACAACATAACTATTCACTTTTACTTTTTTAAAAATCAAAAGAAGAACAGAGTGGACAGGGATATCCAAGTCAAAAAATCAATGATTTGTAAGTTGAGAAAGGGGATAAGATAAAAAACAATTATTAATTAATTCAAATGAGACCATATGAAAATATATACGGTTATTATTTTTATACTGATAATAAAAAATATCTCATTGGTATAATGATTTTTAATTTAAAAAATTAAAATTATTAGTTCTAAAATCCTAAGATTTAAATTTCAAATTTCAATCTTTAAATTTTAATCATAATTATAAATTTTAGATTTTATATTTTTAAATCCTAAAATAAATATCTTAAATCTAAATTAAAATCATTTTTGAAAAATAAATTCCCTCCTTTGCCCCTCAAAAAAACAAGACAGTCAACAAAATAATGTATTCATTATAGTTGGTGAAAATCCTGTTGTATCGAGTTGGTTTGATCTCTCCGGTCAGATGTTATTGTCCACTATTTTCCCTCCGTTTCTTTATAATAGTTAAACATGCATTTTCTTTTATGCTTTTTGTCACGCCCCTAGAGTTTCACGCCCGTAGAACTCGGCTTCTCTATCAGAACGTGCGGCCTTAGACGCTTCGGACTCAAGAAAAACGCCCAAGTAAGCCTTTTCTCTACTTTCGGAAGATCAAACTTCCCAAGCACCGACAAACGCAAAGCGTTCTATGCGGAAGCGAATCAAACGAGATGAGCTAGGAAGAACTCTTCAAGAACGCTCAAGAACGTTCAAGAACACTAAAGAACAAAGAAAGAACACACTCAGAGGATTTAGAGAAAATGCCTTTATTCCTTGGAAACTTGGAATACTCTGATACATCAAATGAGGTGGGGAAGGCCTCTATTTATAGTTGAACTCCCCTCGATCCTACGGTCTATACAATTTTACATCGACGGCTATGATACAACCTTATACATTTACAAAGCATAATTCTGGGAATATTCCCACCTAACTATGGAAAGAATTTTCTGTGTTCACACAAAGTGTTCACACACCTTGGATGGATAAGTCTCTCCCTGGATCGGGCCAACGTTGGTGGTCTTCGCAAGCCCAGCATTGCTCTTGGAATTACTTGGGCAGGCCACATCACACCATGTGATGCCAATGTCCTGGACCCCAAACAACGGCCCGTGACATTCTCCCCCACCAAACTTGGCGACGCCCTCGTCGCGCCACTCGGACAACACTGAGTTAGATCCTGGGGCTTCTCGCGTACCTTGGCTTGCTTCTGTCTCGGAGTCTGGCTTGAATGTCCCCCCATAAGAACCGCTCTCCCCATAAAGAGCACCGGACTCTGATTCAGTTGTCCCCCCATAAGGACTGCTCGCTTCGGCTCGCACCGTCTAGTAAAATCAACCGTACCAAGCACATCTTGATCACTATCCCCGTGTTCAAGAGGTACTTCACTCATTTGCCCAGCATTTTCTCTCTCCGACAAGACTTCTTCCCTGAAGCTTGACGCCCCATTGCTCCGCGGCAATGTTACACCCATCGACACTTCGGTCCCTTTGAAGTTCGATGCAACGGCCATCTTGTCCACGGATGGCTCCTCGACGGCATCCACGCCAACAGGCTCAGGCAACACATGCCTCACCAAGGAAATGTCCCCAACAGTCGCCTTTCCCACGAGGACTCCTCGGCTTGAAGCATCCTCGACACGCTGAATAGCTGTCAACTTCTTGGTCCCTTGCCCGACGTCTCGTCGTACGGTTACAACACATCGTTATCTCGGATCCAAGATACACACGACGTTGGCACACGGAATGATGATCGCTTCTACACGGTCAAGGAAGTTAAGTCCCAAAATAAAATCAAAGTCATCAATATCGATTACCTTGAAATGCTCCTTCGACTTCCAATCACCAATTTTCAACTCAACTTCTCGCACAGTCCCTATCACAGGAGCTTCCTTGGCATTCACAGTCTTGATCTTGTCTGTTGAATCCACAACTTTCAAACCAAGCTCCACTGCAGCCTTCTTAGACATGAACAGATCACTTGCCCCGGTAACCACCAAAGCACTCTTCGATCGTCCCACCACATTGATGTCGACAAACATCAACCCATTCTGCTTCTTGCCATTCTTCTTGGCAGAACTCAGAATCATCGAGCCAAGCTTCGCAGCCTCATCACTCTCGGGCTCGTCCACCTTGGACTGCTTAACTCGACCAGGGCACTCTCGCGCTCTATGCGGCCCCTTGCACCGGTAACACTTACGTCCCGTTACCTTCGGCTTATCACCTTTGACACTGGCGATTACACCAAGTCTACTCGCTGGTTCACCAACTGAGTCGTTGTCCTGACGAACTATGGCATCGAGGCGGCTCTTCTTGTTCGGACACTCCTTCACTTTGTGAGGTCCTTCACAATGGTGGCACCTTACGGTTCCTCGATCCTTCCCCTTATTTGGCTTTTCGTACCGATTGGACTTGGGGAATGGCTTTCCCTCGACGCTCTTTTCTTTGGGTTCATCCTCATCTTCCCTATCACTGCCCTTGCCATGGGTCTTGGAAGACTCGTTTTGTATCTCAAACTCCGCAATCGATTCAGCAGCGGTCATCGCTTCTGAAAGATCCTTAACGCCTATTCTCTTCAGCTCCATTCTTGCCCAACGCTGAAGACCAGATTTAAAGAGATACAAACCCTCCGATTTACTCAAGTCTTTGATCTGCAACTTGAGCTCGGTAAACCTTTTGACGTAATCCCGGATTGAGTCGTCATGCTTCAATTGATAAAGCCCATCTCGAGCTTCCTCGTTGGCATTCTTTGGATAAAAATGCTCCTTAAGCTCAGACTGGAAATCCTTCCATGTCCCGATTGGAATGTCGTCATCTGACTCAGAACATTTATTTCGCCACCACAATAAGGCAACATCAGTCAAATAGACTACAACAGTGTTTACCTTCTCGGTATCATCAGTGATACTCATTCCCCGGAAGTATTGCTCCATGCACCATATGAAGTTCTCGACATCTTTCGCCGACCTGGTTCCATTGAACTCCTTGAGTTTTGGGATGTCCTTCACTGGCTTAGGTGTCATTGTCGAATTCAACACACCGTTCCGCATAGCAGCCTGATATACCAGAACTTCCGCCTTGAGTCCCAACATTTCCTCCCTCAATGCCTCAAACTTGGCTTCGAGAGCATCTCTCTTTTCCTCCAACTTATCACCTTGGTCATCCAGTTCCTCGAGGCGTGTGTCCACCACGTCGAGTCTCTCTACGGCATCCTTCACGGATCCTTCCATCTTGGTGACCTTGTCCTCAAGTGCAGACAACTTTTCCCTTGAGTTAGCTCGGCTTTCTTTGTTAGCCTGGGTTTTCACACCCTTCTGGCTCGTAGTAGCAACAGTCTCCCTCTTTGGTGCCATCTCAAAATCGATGCTTTCGTACCTCGAACGGCTAGAACGTTGCTCGAACAAGGCTCTGATACCACTTGTCACGCCCCTAGAGTTTCACGCCCGTAGAACTCGGCTTCTCTATCAGAACGTGCGGCCTTAGACGCTTCGGACTCAAGAAAAACGCCCAAGTAAGCCTTTTCTCTACTTTCGGAAGATCAAACTTCCCAAGCACCGACAAACGCAAAGCGTTCTATGCGGAAGCGAATCAAACGAGATGAGCTAGGAAGAACTCTTCAAGAACGCTCAAGAACGTTCAAGAACACTAAAGAACAAAGAAAGAACACACTCAGAGGATTTAGAGAAAATGCCTTTATTCCTTGGAAACTTGGAATACTCTGATACATCAAATGAGGTGGGGAAGGCCTCTATTTATAGTTGAACTCCCCTCGATCCTATGGTCTATACAATTTTACATCGACGGCTATGATACAACCTTATCCATTTACAAAGCATAATTCTGGGAATATTCCCACCTAACTATGGAAAGAATTTTCTGTGTTCACACAAAGTGTTCACACACCTTGGATGGATAAGTCTCTCCCTGGATCGGGCCAATGTTGGTGGTCTTCGCAAGCCCAGCATTGCTATTGGAATTACTTGGGCAGGCCATATCACACCATGTGATGCCAATGTCCTGGACCCCAAACAACGGCCCGTGACATTTTGTTAATAATTATTTATTATTTTAAAAAATTATTATTATTATTTAATTGATTGATTAGTGTAAAATTATAGAATATAAAGTAGCATATAAGACTTGTATTTTACTTATTAAGCATATGTTTTTAAAAAGGTATTTTGAAAAGGTTTTGTGGCTTACAAGCCATGGCCAGTTGCTGATTTTCTAAAGATGGCCTTGTTAGCCATGAATGTTTTTCAAAGAGCATGACTTGGTTTTTAAATTGATTTTGGTATATTATTGGCTGCATTGCAAGATATTTTTAAATATGTTTTTATTCACTCACTAAGCTTATGTTTACCCTCTCATTTACCTTGCAATGTAGAGTAAATAATGTTGAGGTAGCAAGGGGAAGCAATGATCTAGGTAACCACCAAGTGAAAGCTCAAATATGTCTTTATAACATTAGAAGTAGTGAGAGAGCAATGGGGATGAGTTTTAGTGAATATTGTTTATGCTATTGAGACTTGAAATAGTTGTATGCTTATACATATTGATGATATTCAATGTTGATGTTTCTTGAATAAAAGCTTAATGTAGGAATGTTTTGAAAGTCATGAACCTTATGTTGAAATTAGGTTATGATGCCTTTAGCCGGGATGATATGTTTTGATTAGTCAAGATAATGTTAGCCTTGTGACCTGGAATTGATTTGCATATTGGTATACCTTTAGTTATAATAAAGTTACATTGAAGTTTGATTCTTGTTACACCTATGTGTGAATTTGAGTGTTGTTGATAATGAAGCATGAGTATTTATGAGTTGAATCAATTGTTGCTAACTAGGTTGCACTGTATCTAGTAAATTGTATATGATATGTGAATAACGTTTATTTAGGGTTAAAATTTGAGATGTAAGCATGTAATGATCCTAATTAAAGATTGGTAACACTAATTTCATAATTAGTCCTTTAGTTTTTTTTTTGAAAAATTATATTTTGGCCCCTAAAGCATGTTTGTATGTTTTAGGACACGTTCCTTATTTGTTTCCGCTGTAATTGAATATAATTTATGCATGGACATGTAGGATCAAAATAAAGCATCTAGATAAGAAAATAAAAATTAGTAATAAAAATAAGGGTCATTTATCGGGACGAGTCTCCGAATTAGTCTCGGTATTTCCCGTGTAGCTCATTCGAGTTTGGATTTGTCTAGACCGGGTAGAGGGGGTTACAGGTGAGTTCTTCAACTGTGAGATTACCATGGTCCTTTGACTCTTCTATCACGCACATAACATTCTCAAAATTATCGGTTAATGATCTCAAGAACTTCTCCACAATCCGCACATCGATTAACATTTTACCGTTATGAATGAGCTGATTTACCACGACTTGTTCAAGAGTGATATCGTCGGATACACTTTCTGACTCATTCATATTCATGCCCTCCAACTCACCACGAAGAGTTTGAAGACGCACTTGAATGACTCGGTCGACTCCTTTGAACACCGTTTTTAAAATATCCCATGCTTCTTTTGAAGTAGTTACCCTGACAATATTCTCAAAGCTTGACTCATTGACGTCTCGGAACATCATGTACAATGTTGCATTATACTTCGATCCTGCCTCTTTCAATGCCTTGGTTTGAGCCACCGTATATCCTATGGTAGTTGTTGGTTCTCGAACCCTTCTTCGATCATTTCTCATGCATCTTGAGATCCAAGAAGAGCTTTCCTTTGAATGCTTCAATTTTCAAAATTCACCTTTGTTAGTCGTGGTAGCGACATTTGTCCCGTCACATTTGTCATTAGCTCTGATACTAATTTTAAGACTTAAATAAAATAGCATTCAAATAAAAATTGCCCACAAATGACATTCCCAAGAATGAAATTTCTCATAAAATTGATAAATGCAATACTATTTCAAAATACTTTTATTTTATTCCTTTGAATCTTTTCTGTCTTCTTTCTCTCACACTATCGCTCTTGTCTCTCACTCACCACCAACACTTGTCTCTTATGTTCTCTTTCACACTACCACCTTTCTCTTTCTTCTCACTACCACTCTCATTTATTCTCTTTCTCTCTCCTATTACATACACTATTTTCACTCTTTTCTCACACTCACCACCACCACTCGTGGCTCTCTCTCTCTTTTCTCACACACTCTTGCACACCACCACATTAAAAAAGGAATAAATAATGTCTTTATATAGACAAGAGGTATTATTAAATAATAAAACCTATTAAAAACCATAAATCTTATACTAAACTCTATGAAGACTAGTAACTCCCACATTAACTTTTAACATTTAAACTTTGTAACTCCCCATTAACTTCTAAATTTTAAGACTCACAAAATATAACATTTAATGTTTATTCAACATAGATTAATTGGTAAGCCATGATGTAGATAACAATATGACTCAGACTTCATTCCTTTAGAGAACCAACTTCTTTTCATCTCATACAGATCCACAACAAAGCTCGGAGTTGAACCTAAGGATGGAGGAGCAACAATGCTTATCTCTCCTTAAGATCTGAAAAAACTTGAAAAGAACTCAAGCAAGCTCATGTCCAGATCACGAGGTTTGGTTTATTTTGGAACTCCTTTTGTGCAAGCAATCTGGTGGATGCACGTGCTCTCTCAGATTATGGTAGCATTGCTTTTTCGATTTTTATGATGAATAAACCTAACTAGTCTTTAATGGATAGTTTTTAAAGTTGTTTTATGTGTGAAGTTAAATGAGCATACGTTACCCATTTATAGTCTGTAACTCATTCATTTAGGTGTTTTTAAGTCAGTTTATAGTGATTTAAGTCTCATAATATTTTGAGTTATCAAAGAATAAGTTTTGATAATTTAGTAGTGAAGAGTCACAATTTATTCTACTTTAATATTGCTTTTAAGTTAGTTTTCATTATAATAGTTATATATTATTGAAAGCAAGCAAGAGAGAGTGAAAATATTGTAACCCCCAAAAGATCTATCAAATTGTCTCTATTAAGAGTTGTTTCACCATTCTTTTTTAACAAATTGGTGTCAGAGTCATGTAGACAAGGGTATGGTGAGTGGCCTAATGTAGGTTCCATGTCTTTCTAAAACCAACTATGAAAATTTGAGTATCCAAAAAAGGCTTTGCTTGGGTCACAATAAGCATGTGAAGTTCTTGAGAACAGGTAAACCGAGTTAGAGAATACGACTGGATACACAAGAACCCAAATGACGACGCTAAAGGATAATTGCAGGTTCAAAAAAACCACACTCTGCATAATTTATCAATCGGTTGAAGAAGCAGGTTTTGAGAAGATATTCGATGTTACTACATCAAAAGATGCATGGATGACCTTGGAGAAAGCATACAAAGGTGTCAACCGTTTAAAGCAATCACGCTTACAAACTCTTTGAGGTAAGCTCAAGATTATGAAAATAAAGGTGACCGAAGGCGTATCTGAGTACATAAAAAGGGTGCGTACCGTTTTCAACCAACTAAATCAAAATGGTGAAGAAAATTTTACGATCTTTTACAAATGATTTTGAGCAATATCATTTGTGCAATTGAAGAATCAAAGAATTTAGAACAAATGACTATTGACGATCTCTCAAGTTTTCTTGAGGCTCATGAGCAAAGAAAGAAGAAGAAGAAGCAAGAGTTTTTAGAACAAGTGTTGCAAGCAAAGTTTAATCTGAAGGAAGAAAAATGCCTCATTATGATCGAGGTAGAGGAAGTAACCGAGGTCGCGGTGTAACACCCTTGACCCTAATTTCATATTAGGCCTTCATCCGAAAATCCTCTTTTCAATTTCCCAAATAACAAAGTCAAGTCCGAATCCATAATAAGTCCATTAATTTCAAACCATGATAAAGTCAATAAATCCAATAGTAAAGGAGATCCAAAATATTACAACCGTTTAAAAGCACTCAACTTAAATCCAAATAATATAAGAGTTACAATTACATATAAGGTTCTACAAATACGCATGGAAATACATTATGAAAATACTGAGTTACAGAAGCTCAGTGCGTACTCCACCACTCGACCCACATCATACAAATCATAAATAAAGCATATGTAACATGAATGATGCCTTGGCTTGAGTAAAATGACGCTACCATATCAGCCTAAACACAGTATATCATGCACGTATATTATCGGCACACAACATATACATGTTACGATAAGTCCACACAACATCTCATATACCATAATAGCAATACATATAGTAGTGTGTCCTGCGACCACTAAGTATCGAGATCATACACTCGAGCAGAGCTCGCGTCTACTAATCATCAAGATCCCATACTGTAGGATGAGGACCGTGTCCACTAAGCATCAAGATCTTACATCCATGCTTGGAATGATCCAACAATAATCTTTGAGCTAGGTCCGCCTCCACAAAGCATTGGGATCCTTCACTCAGAATGTCTCCGAGTGTTGCAACAATTTAATCATATATAAATATTGGGTGTCTAGACCCACCATATAGTATTATATAAATAAGTAACCCATCAAAACACAATAAGGTCCCCAATATACCAACAACACATAATAAGTCCCACAATACCTTAAGGGTTTCTACCACCATTTTACTTTACCCATCAATTACTAAGTGTTTAGCCAATTTTATCATAAAAGAGGTTAAAATATCAGTTTTTTAGTTTTAGTATTCATTTGGCACCCTAGGAGACCCTTTACTTGGAATTATAAAACCCTTGAACAAAAGTGTTAATTTTTGGACAGATTGCCTAGCGAGTACTGGTACAGCTATTTGGGGTATCGGTATGCGTCTATCAGATACTGATACGCTAAGATAAATAGATTCAAACAACCTAAAAGAATACCTACCAGTACCGTTACGGTCATCCCCTGTACCGGTACTGAATTGAGTCTATATCGATACACCTATTTCGTGTATTGATAATCCCTTATATGAAAAACCAGTTGTGTACCTGTACCGAAAAACATCTTTGTAATTTGAACTAAGTAGGGTGTATCGGTACACGGGATGGCGTACATGCATGCAAGTAACAAAAACAATCAACCAAAGCAACATACATGCAGCCAACCTATTTCTATGAGATGCATGATGCTAGAGAGTTATAAGAGTATCGACCTTAGCAAAACCAACTACAACTCGTTCTCCCACTTCCTTTCAAGCCTTTTCCTTCCAAAAACTTTTAGGGGGCTCTCCAACTTCTTTCTCTGCAAAGAAAATCATAGAAACATGATTAAACATTTTCATGGGGGATTTTAAGACCTAAGAACATAAACCCATTGAGAATGGAGGTGCCAATCTCAATTCCCGTTCTCCCCTCAACACCCACTCTTAAAACTCATATCTCCCAAACACCATACATTTTTACCTTGTTCTATAGATCACAAGTAGACCTACAACTTCTTCTTCAGCTACAAGATTAATTTCCAAGGCAAACCAACAAATATCAATCCTTTTATCAACCTTTCACTTATGGTGTGTGAGAAAAAAGGGAGATCAACTTCAAAAAAAATGTCCTCACCTCTACATCCACAATAAAATACCCCTTCTTTTTTTCATCTCATTAGGAAAATACCATATATTCCCCCATCTTAAACCCCCCTAAGACCAACAAAAACTCAAATCATCTAATCCTAAGGCCCAAAACTAGTCCAAAACTCAAATTCGAGGCCCAAACATCAAAGCCCGACGCTTTGGGTTTACCCGACATTCAGATCTGAATCCGTGTCGTGAAAACTATCACTCCCTTAAAGAAAATTTCGTCCTCGAAATGTGCCTAACATGAAAAGATGTGGATACTAGGTTCTCTTTTCCTTGTAGACTTTCTACGTTGCTTCCTCGATCCTATGGTTTTTGCACAACACTTTTACCAAAGGCTCTTTTACCCCTTTGTCAAGAACTTTAATTATGCCAATTATGCCAACTTTTCCATGTTGATTTTATCGTCACCGGTAGGAAGTTAACTGATTTATTCAACCTATCGACAATAACCCAAACAAGATCATGTTTTCTTAACATCATCGGTAACCTAGTGAAGAAGTCCATAGTGATTTGATCCCAATTCCACTGTAGAATCTGGATAAGCTAAAGCAAACCTGAAAGAACCTGATGTTCCACTTTCACTAGCTGACATGCCAAACACCTTATTAAAAACTTGCAGACATCTCTTTTCATACAAGGCCACCAAAAGATAGGACGAAGATCCTGATACATCTTATTATTTTCTGGATGAATAGAAAATAGACTACGATGAGCTTCCCTCAAGATTCGGTACCTTAGATCCTCTAAAGTTGGAACGCACAAACGAGCTAACAAAGTTGACACCACATTTGGTAAACAAGGGTTTTTCTCACCCCTCACAACAAGCTTAGACTCATCCGCAACATGGAGCTTCAAACACTTTGACCTAAACCCAAGACTTGCATCATGTTCGAATAACCAATCCATCCCTAGGACTGTATCAAACTCTTGAAAGGGATAGACTGTAAGGTCCCCAGGAAAGATTGATCCTTGCACCTCGATTGGACACCTTTGATACACCTTATCCACCAATATATCTAAACCCAATGGGCTTGTCACCCGAACTTCTATCTCTAGATCCTCGGTCGGTAACTCCCATTGCTGAGATATTCCACTAAGGATATAGGATTGGGTGGACCCCGAGTCCATAAGAGTTACTATGGGAATTGAAAACAAGGTAAAAGTAAATGACATAACGTCGGTAGCTGCATAGTCCTCCTGTTCCCTCATAACATATTGTCTAGCTGGTACTCTTGTCGTGGACTGAAAGGTGCCACCCGATACATGACTCGCCCCTCCACAAGAAAAGCCTTGGTCCCTATGGCATGGATAATTGATATTTTGTACTTTGTCTGTCAACAACGTCACCTTCTCGGGATAGTTCTTCAAGAAGTTTTTTGTCGATCCATAATAGTAACAAGATGTAACTACTCCCCAACTCTCCTCTCTATTATTCTACCCATAATAAGGGAAAGCCGAATCACCTAAAATCTTCTAAGAACTCTCCAGGAACATCATCAGGGAAGATGTAGATTGTATCCTTCTACCCGCTGACTCATACCTTCTATTCGATCTCGAACCCTGGCTAGAAGCTCTTGTATTATGATTTCAACAGTTTATACTTCTTCCTGAGTAGGACTAAGAGGTTTTGGAGTAGTTCTGATTGTTCCCACTGGTACCTCCTTTCTCGAAACATGATCCATAGGTCAAACCTTGTACTTTCTTTAAGGAATTGTCACTAGCAATCAACTCTGAAAACACTTTAGGTGGGGCATCGGTGATATAAGTTTGGATCTCCTTCCTTAAACCCTTCAAGAACCTCTTACATCACATCTTCTTCGTGGCCAATAACTCCGGATCATACCTACTCAATTGTAAGAACTCTTGTTCATAAGAAAAGACCGAATGGTTCCCTTGCACAAGATGGGTGAACAGATCCCTCAAGGGGTCAATATGGGTCTCACCCACATACTTTTTCTCAAACTCATCAATGAAATCATCCCATGTAGCTCAGTTGGGATACCATCAAAGCTCTACCATCTCCTACCATTCTCATGCATTACCCTTCAAAAGCGAAGGAATATACGACAACTTATCTTCTAACCTTAACCTAATTTGCCTCATGATCCATTGGGTATCAAGCAACCACTTCTCAGCTTGCACGAGATTGCCTTGTCCTATCCTTTGGAAGTCAACAACTCTGCCTTCACACCCTCTCAATAGGTGCCTCTCAAGGCGTAACAGATAGCCATGGTATAGTTCTCACGATCTAGTGTAGCGCCCTATTCAACTATGAGAAGTAGTTGGCACCTCGACCAACAACATCCTCTGACAGTGCCTCTATCTCGGGCATGTACTCATTGTCACAATCCCCTTCCCGGGAACCTAACTCTCTTCATCATCTTTGCCTTTTCTTGCTATTCACCTTACTACTAACAAACAAACGAAGTTACACCATCGAATTTTCAACATTAAAGCACGTGCAACTTCGACAATGAGCATGTAATTATCTGACACGTATATACCACACTAGACTCCCACAGGGACTTCCTAGAATAGACTAAACCTAAGCTCTGATACCACTAAATATTACACCCTCGACCCAAATGTCACATTGGGCCCCCTGCCCAAAACTCACTTTCCAAAATTTCTTTTCAAAAGCACAAATAACAAAATCAAGTCCAAATCAATAATAAGTGCGTTAATTTCAATCCATGATAAATTCAATAAATCAAAAAGTAAATGAACTCTAAAATATTATAACCGTTTAAAAGAATCAAATCTAAATAAAATAAGAGTTACAATTACATATAGGGTCCTACAAGTACATGGCCCATTACATCTAGCAAAAGTAATATGAAACAAGTCGATACCGAAACCAACCACGATGGTGTTCCTCCGATCGTTGTTGCCACCCAACCTACGCATGAAACATCTTTCGAAAATGCTAAGCTATAGAAGCTCATTTAGTACTCCATCACTTGACCCACATCGCACAATTCATAAATAAAATATATGTAACATGAATGATGTCATGGCATGAGAAAATTGGAGCTACCATATCCGCCTAAAATAGAATATCATGCATGTATATTATTGGCACACAACATATACATGATAAGAAAAGTCCATACAACATCTCATATACCATAATAAATATATATATAGTAGTACGACCCGTGACCATTAAGCATCGGGATCATACACTACGAGCTGGGTCCGCGCATCCACAAAGCATCGGGATCCCATACTATAAGATGATTCCCTCATCCACGAAGCATCGGGATTCTACATTCATGCTTGGAATGGTTTATCAAGCATCTTCGACCTAGGCCCCTGTCTACTAAGCATCGGGATCCTTCGTTCGGTATGTCTTCGAGTGTTAAAACACTTTAATCATATATAAATATTGGGTGTTCGGATCCACAACATAGTATTATATCAATAGGTAACCCATCAACACATTGCAAACTCCCCAATATACCACACAATACATATCTAATCCATTAATACCTTAAGGGTTTCTACCACCATTTTAGTTCACCTATCAATTATCGAGTGATTAACCAATTTTCTCAAATTCGGGGTCAAAATATTAGTTTCTCAATTTTAATATTTATTTGGCACCCTAGGAGAGACCCTAAGGACCCTTTACCCTGAATTATAGAATCCCCAACAAAAGTGTTAAATTTTGGACATATTGCATATAGAGTATCAATATGCCTACTTAGGGTATTGGTACGCCTCCATCACGTACCGATATTCTAAGCTAAACAACTTCGAACAACCTAAAAAAATACCTACTCGTACCGATAGGATCATCCCCTGTACTGATACTGAACCAAGCATGTCTCGATATGCCCTTATATGATAAAACCAATGAAACAGTGGTACCGGTATGCCCTAGTGTATCGGTACCTAAAAACGTCTTTAGAATTTGAATTATGTATGGTGTATCAGTACACGAGATGTCATACCGATACGCCCCTTATATTTTACCCTCCCATCTACTCAATTGTACCGATAAAGGACCACCCCATACTGGTAACCCTACATGAAAATGAGTTCTAGATTGGGAAATCACCACGATTTCCAACTCAACCTATACGGTCGATTCTCTCTTTGTTCCTACACGTTATTAGAATGATTTTAAAGATGTTTCAAACCATTTTACAGCAAATCATCAATCAAACATAAAACCTCCATTAAAGGGTTCTCAAGCAACCAAAGCAATCAAACAAAGCAACATACATGCAACAACCTATTTCTATGAGATGCATGATGCTAGAGAGTTCAAAGAGTACCAACCTTTTCCAAACAAGTCGCAACTCGTTATCCCTCTTCCGTTCAAGCATTTTTCTTCCCAAAGCTTTAAGAGGTCTCTCCAACCTTTTTCTCTACAAAGAAGATCATGGAAACGGGATTTAACATTTCCATGGGTGATTTTAAGACCTAAGAACATAAACCCACTGAGAATGGAGGTCCCAATCTCCATTCACATTCTCTCCCGAAGTCCCACTCTTAAAACTCATATCTCCCCAACACCATACATTTTTACCTTGTTGTATTGATAACAAGTAGCTGTACAACTTCTCCTTCAGCTCCAAGACGAATTTCCATGGCAAACCGGTAATAATCAAACCTTTTATCAACCTTTCACTTGGGGTGTGTAAGGAAGAAGAAGGTAGAAAAGCTTCAAACCAAATGAACTCACCTCTACATCAACATTAAACCCCGTTCTCTTTTTCATCTCATTAGGAAAATACAATAATTCCCCCATCTTAAACCCTCTAAGCCCAAAAACAATTCAAAAAACCTAAGCCTAAGGCCCAAAACCACCCAAAATTCAAACCTGAGGCCCAAACATCGAAGCCCAATGTTTTAGGTTAAACCGACACTCGGATAAGAATTTGGATCTTGACACACGGGAGCTATAAAGGTCATCATCGTGGAATAGCCCGCGATTGTGGTCAAGAAGCAAATGAATATAGAGGAAAAAAACAATGTACATGGAAGAGAATGTGGTGGAGGAAAATAGGTACAATATAGATTGTTACAATTGTGGTAATATACGGTCACTATACAAAAGAGTGTTATACGGAAAAGATGGTGGATTAGAATATGATTTTTTAGAAGATGAGATAGAAAATAATGGTAGGGTGTTATTGGAGAACAAGAAGAATGGTCCCAAAAATGAGAATATTGGTATCTCAATACAGGTGCAAGCAACCACATTTGTGGGCATAAGGATTTGTTTATCGATTTGGAGGGGATAGAAAATGGTCATGTATCCTTTGGTCATGTCTTTAAGGTGCAAGTAAAAGTTTAAGGTAACATTTTGATTCAATTGAGAGGCGGTTCACAAAAAAAATGATTTTAAGTATTTATTATGTGCCATATATGTAAACTAATATTTTGAGTTTGGTACAATTTTTGGAAAAGGGGTATTAAGTTTTCATGAAAGATCGAACTTTTTATTTAAGAGGCCAAAATAATAGGTTTTTGGTTCAAGCAGAAATGACGAAAAGTAGAATGTTTAAGTTAAAATTTGTTAATATTGAATCAAAGTGTTTACATGCTTGTGTATGAGACAAAAATTGATTGTGGCATTTGATATTTGGTCACATAAATCTTGGAAGATTATAAGAAATGGAAAAGAATAAGATGGTGCATGGTTTTCCATCAATTGATTATCTCGGCAAGTTTTGTGAGGGGTGTGTGATTGGAAAACATCCAAGGAGTAATTTTTCGAAAGGTGTAAAATATCGAGGAAAGAAGACTCTCGAATTGGTGCATATTGATATTTGCAGACCGATCTCAATTGGTGAAAAACGATATTTCATAACCTTTATCATTGATTTTTCTCAAAAAAATGGACTTCTTAAAAGAAAATCAAAAGATTATGGTGTTTTAATAATTTCAAAGCTTTTATCGTGAAACAAATAGGTTTTCATTTTAAGGTTTTAAGATCAGATCGAGGCGGTGAATTCACTTTGACAACCTTCAACTCATTTTGTGAAGAATATTCTATTCAACGTCATTTGACAACGCCATACTCACAACGTTCTGAAAGAATTTTTGGCGGAAATAGTAGATTGTGTCATTTATTTATTAATTAGATGCAAGACATCAAACTTGTAGAACATAACACCCCAAGAGTCTTGGAACGACCTAAAATCAACGGTGTAACATTTAAAGTGTTGAGCACTGTGAGATAGCTCATATACCTGATAAAGGCGTACGAAGTTGGATGATAAAAGCTTAGAATTTATTTTTGTTGTATATGATGAAAGGTATAAAAAAATAAGCTTTTTGATCCTATTAACAAAAAGATGCGTACTAGTTGTGATGTGTAGGTAAACGAAGAAGAAATGTTGGATTGGAATTAAATAGTGGAAATAATTCATGAGAGGGAGAATGAAGCGATGGAAATAATGGTGTACATGCTAAAACCAACATCCAATAACAATGGATAGGCACCAACAATTACTACAAATGAAGCAACTTCATCCGATGACAAATAAAGAACATTAAAATCAAGTAGTCTACGTGACTTGTACGAAGCGACAAGCGAGTAGCATTTGGTGTGTCTTTTGGAACAAGGTGGAAATATATCATATGAAGAGGCGATGGAAGATGAAAAGTGGCGAGAATCCTCAAGGTGAAATAGAGAAATACAAAGAGAGACTAGAGATGAATTGCTACAAACAACAAGTCGATATCGATTATGAGGAGGTGTTTGCACCGGTGCCTTGAATAGAGATTATTCAACTTTTTATTTTTCTTGTAGCTCAATAAAAATGGTACATTTAACAACTGGATGTGAAGTTGGCATTTCTCAATGGTGTGTTGGAGGAAGAAGTCTATGTTGAGAAACCACCCGGGTATGTTAAAAAGGAGATGAAAGTAAAGTTTTAAAATTGAGAAAGGAGTTATATGGGTTGAATAAAGTTCCTAGAGCATGGAACACCCAAATTTACCAATATTTCAAGTCACACAATTTTTTGTAACCCCTAAACCTGATCTAGACGCCACCCGACTAGAACGAGCTACACGGTGAATGTTAAAGCTAATCCATAGACACACCCTGATAAATGACACTAAAATTTTTTTACTTTTATATTATCTAGATGATTTAATTAGATCCTACATATTCATTCAAGGATTTTTTTGAATTGCATCGGATAACGATAATAAACGAGTCCTAATTTTACCGAACGAGTTTTAGGGCCCTAATTGTAATTTTCCAAATTTAAGTACTAAACGTGGAATTAAAGTTACCAATCTTTAATTAAATTCATTACATACTTAAGTCTTAAATCTCAGCTTAAAATCATACCTATAAGTGATTCAATTGCATGCTCAAATTTTAGTGACTAAAACGTGAAGTTTCAAACTTTATTTCAGCCTAAACCTAATTTAACGGTCAGAGGTATCGAAACCCCTTGGCCCTATTTCGATACCAAGGTAAAGTAAAATCAGGTATTGAAACAGTACTTAAGTGTTTCGATACTCCTTTGATATCTCGCTAGATGCCCTAAGCGATAAGCCTGTGTTTCAATACAGACAGGGACCCGTTCCGATATGTTTTCTTCCAAAAAGGGTTTCGAAACATGATCCATGCGCATCAATACATCTGCTTAAGTTCATGCTACCGTTTCGATACCAGTTCATTGGTTTTGATACCCAGGCTAAATTTCCCAGATTTCCTTCTCATTTATGCCTACGTATCGATACCCTATGAAGAGGTATCAAAATCCTCTGCCCAGAAAGTGGCGAATTTCTAGATTTTCTACCTTAAACGTATTCAAGCACACTCTATATGCATATTTTCAAATAAGGGGCATAAACCACATATTACCACATTATCACTAGATGCAATTCATCCTAATTCCATAAGCAACTAACAAATTGGTATAGACATTCTTCAATATCAAATACCAACATATTTACACATAGATGAGTCATGAACTAAATTTTAAATACTTCATTAATAGCAAAGTAGTACCAAATATGCAAATTTAATAACATAATTCAAATAACATAGATTCCATAGTTCAATAACCAAAACACAATACTATAAGGTTTTATAGCTCCATTGCTCTCAACTACCTAAGGTTCAAACTTAAAATAAAATATTTGATCTAAACTAGGAAAATAAGGTACAAGATAGCTTTCTTGCTTCTTCGGGCAACCGTCTCACTTATTTCTCTACATTACAAGGGAAAGAGAGGGGTTAAGCCAAAGCTTAGTGAGTGAAATATAACACATTTTAACTTCTTGTAACACAACCCATAATATACTAAAAATTGATTAAAAATAAAGTCATGCTCAAAGAAAATCACTTGTGACTAACAAGGCCACTGATATATATAAAAATCAGCAAGTGTTTCATCACATGGCGTCTGGCACAAAACCAAGGCTTACAAGCTTCACTTAGCAATGCTTACAAAACATTTGAGCTCGTTAACAAAACACATGCAATTCTCAAAATGTACCAAAACAATAAATAGTTTACACTTGTGTTTTTCATATGTTGGTTAAGTGACACGATTAGACTTACCTCCAATCATTGAGATAAACGGAAACACGTGTTGGTATCGTACCGCCAAGTCAAAAACATGATTGACTATCACATCCCAAAGATCTCACCTTAGTGTCCGGGATAGTTCGTCATACCTGATGCAATATGAATATCATACCACACAGCACTAGGCTAACCTCTAATGCATCACTCAAGGAATTTAAAACACGTATGAATTTTGTATTTATAGTGAACTGTACATCATATTGATAGATCAACTTATCCCTTTAAACATCATCTTAATATCCAACACAAAACAAATCTAATGCTCAAGTTTCACATCTAAAACAGTAGATAATTCTCACGACTCCCACTAATTCATGCAACAAGTTCAAAAGTCGATAAAAACCACATTTATCCTATTTCTAAAAAAATAATGGGAGCATTAAAACCAATGTAAAAATAGTCTAATGAGCATTTAATAATATGCATAATCACATATGCACAAATATATTACGAGCATGAACAACACATAGCAAAATAGCATAATATGGGAAAACCCTTTTACGAGAGCAAATTTAAAACTTACTTTGGAGTATAGAGAGGTTTCTCACAATTTTCCTGCACCCCCAACACTTTGAATAACAAAGTAAAACACTGACGTAATAACCCACTCTCATAATTCACTCACCAAAAGTCGATACTTGCTCGACAAGCCTCCAATAAGATCCAATTTCCTTCAAACTTGATCTCCTACCTCTTTTCTTGTTTCAAGCATCAAAAAAAAGGATTTAGTGCATCCAAACGCACTCAAACAATCCTTAAGTCGGATCCCTAAACAACAACCCTTAAAACCTATCAAAACCTTAGCTGAAAACTTTCCGAAATACACCAAACTTTGCATAAACCTTTAGTACGGGATTTGAGACTTTAAAAACAAATTATAAACATCCTAAAACATACAAAATCATGAATTTAGGATTCAAAACAGTGAGTTAAAACCCTTGAAAGAAAAATATGTTTTTTCACCGAAAACACATTTTTTGTAAACCAAAAGATAAAAAAACAATTTTACCAATCCAATAACTAGGGAATTTCAGTAAAGAAAACTTTAATTTAGAGGTTTCAATGTTTCCTAACCTTTAAACCTGACCCAACCTACTTCCAAGTTTTTGAGAAGAAAACTATTTGAAAAACAAGACTTTTTGAAGAAGAAAAGTTATGGGAATTAAACCAAAAAATTTAATTAAAAAGTTTAGGGTTTTACCTTGAAAAGATATTGGTCTTTTGCCTTGGGAAGAGAAAAAACTAAAATAATAAAAAGGGTTTATGTTTTGAAGTAAAAATAGGTTTTTAGGAATAAAATTTAGATATTTAGGTTATTTAATTAAAAACATGGATTAAGAGTTATTTAAATATGCCCTTGGAAGGCTTAGATCAACTAGGCTTACAATTTGTTCAAAACCCCTTAAAGATTCAAAGTTTTGGATTAGTTTATAAAATTGTCCTCAAATTTTCAATTTTTACAAAATAGTCACTAATTTCAAAATCGTAGGAATTCAAGGTCAATTTTAGAAATTGGGTTTAAAAATTCAAATATGTCTCAATTAAGAATTTTAGGATATTTTTCTAAGATCTATTTCCATCAAAAATCAATTTTTAGGTATATAATCACGAACTAGGCTAAACAGAAAAAACTGATTCACTAACTTCTAAGCCCAATTTTGTGGCATTACAACTCCCCCACTTAAGAAATTTCATCCTCAGAATTAACTGATGGAAACAGATAAGGGAACTGCTCTTCCACGTCTAAATTCCGTTCCCACTTGGCTTCCTCGACACCTCGATGTTGCCAAAGCACTTTGACTAACTCGATGGTCTTAACACGCAGAACTTTAGTATATGATGCTAAGATTTCTACCGGATCCTCGTTGTAGTAAAGATCTGGATTAAGCTCAACCTCTCCCACCAGCAAAACTTGTGATGGATCTGATTTGTTCATCCAAAGCATTGATATATGAAACACATCATGAATCCTCTCAACCTCAGATGGTAACCTTAGATGATAAGCCACTGGTCTAATCCTCTCTAAAACTTCAAACGGTACAATAAATATCGGACTCAACTTTCCTTTCTTTCCAAAACGCATCACTTTCTTCTACGGAGATACCTTGAGGAAAACCTTCTTGCCCACATCATATTCTATCTCCTTTTTCTTAAGATCAACATAGGAATTTTGACGATCCGATGCAGCCTTAAGTCTATCACTAATGAGTTTAACCTTCTCATTAATATCCTCAAGAACACTGGGTAAGGTTACAAACTTCTCACCCATCTCATCCCAACAAAAAGGAGTAAGAAATCTCCTACCATAAAGAGACTCATATGGTGCCATATGAATACTCGCCTGGTAACTATTATTATATGAGAACTCTACCAAAGACAAGTTTTTCTCCCAAGAACCCTGGAAATCTATGACACAACACCTCGTCATATCCTCGAAAACCTAGATAACCCTCTCAGATTGTCCATCTATCTGTGGATGATAGGAAGTACTGAAACTCAACCTTATTCCAAGAGCTCTCTACTAATACTTCCAAAAGCTCAATGTAAAACTCGGATCTCTATCAGATACTATGGATTTCAGCACTCCATGCAGCCTCACAATACCAGAAACATAAAGCTCTGCCATCTTATCCAAGGAATACTTAGTATGCACTAGAAGAAAATGCGTACACTTAGTAACCTATCCACGATAACCCATATCGAATCCTTTTTGGATGGTTTCAAAGGCAAACTTGTCACAAAGTCCATAGTAACTTTTTCCCACTTCCATTCTAGAACCTTCAAAGGTTGCAACAAATCAGACGGAACCTGGTGTTCAGCCTTAACCCACTAACACACTAAACACTTACTCACAAACTTAGCCACATCCTTTTTCAAACCAACCCAAAAATACTCACCTTTGAGATCACGATACATCTTAAAACGAATACTATGTGATTCTAAAAGAATATTACATCTCAACCCATCTTTTGGCACAACCACACGATCTCTGAAACACAAAACATCATCTCCATAGAAATTATACTCCGTTGGCATACCCTCAGTAATATCCTGAACAAAAGGTACAAAAGCATCATCCAAGAACTGTCTCTCACTGATCAACTCAACCAAGGAAGGTCTAACCTATAACTCAGCTATCAATCCTCCATCCTATGATACACTCAACTTAGTGAACATAGCTCGCAACTCAACAACTACTTTTCTACTCAAAGCGTCATCCACAACATTAGCTTTCCATGGATGATACTTGATTGTCAAATCATAATCATTAAGCTACTCGAGCCATCGTCCTTGCCTAATATTAAGCTCTTTATGTGACATCAAATACCTCAAACTCTTATGATCTGTGTAGACCACACAACGCTCACCATAAAGATAATTCCTCCATATCTTTAGGGCAAACACAATTGCAACCAACTCAATGTCATATTTTGGGTAATATTTTTCATACACCTTCAACTACCGAGATGCATAAACTACCACTCTTCCCTCTTTTATTAGAACACAACCAAGTCCAACATACGATGCATCACTATAGACTGTAAACTCTTTTTTCGGTTCTGGTTGAACTAGGATTGGAGCCTGAGTCAAAGCTTTCTTAAGATTCTCAGAAGCTTCATGTCTCTTCTCGATCAATTCAAACTTAACATTTTTGTACATCAGCTTAGTTAAAAGTCCTGCTATCGGGGAAAAATCCATCAACAAAATGTCGGTAGTAACCTACTAAATCTAGAAAACTATGAACCTCTGTCACCGATCTAGGTGGTTTCCAACTCATAACAGCCTCAACCTTTTGCGGATCAACCCTAAAGTCTTCGTCCGAAATCACATGTCCAATAAAAAACACTTTCTTGATCGAAAACTCATACTTTCTCAGCCTAGCATGTTGGGACCGCCGACACACCCTATGGCGCAGCGGAATAAAATTACGACGGTCTTTCTAGTGATCCATGGACGTTTAAACCGAAATCGGGAGAAAGAGATGTGATGACTTACATTAGGTTCCTTGATAATTAGCAAAAACAACAACTGGATCTGCTACATTCACGATCGTTCGACAATTCGAATCTTTAGCCTCCACGAATATCGTCTCGACCTCTACTTAGTTCACCGGTTGAGAGAAAATCACGAAAAACTATTTTTTGTGATCTTAGGTTTGGAAAATTCGGGATTCACTTGTTCGACTGCTAGACCCAAAGATCCCTTATATATATGTGTAACCCTAGGTATAAGAGTTTTATTCCGAATTTGTTTGGGAAATAATTACTTTAATTATTTCCTTACACTTCGGGATCTATATTTAAATTGAATTTGAAAAGGAATACAATTACTTTAATTATATCCTTTTTATTAAATTCGAGATTTAATATAATCTACTTATACATATATATTTTTTGCTCCTTTTCAACCATTGCGTGTGACCCTGTAGGCTCATTGTAACGTTAGTAATAATATTAGAACAATTCCAATATTACAAACAATGAGTGATATCTAGCAATATATCATTGTCATCTAAGTTACAATAGATCATGATTCGATGTACCAAGTTCGTGACCAACTCTCTTAATGCATTGTATCCTTTTGTCCTTTTATATCTTTAATAGGCACAAGTCTTGGAATAGTCACACTTGTATAGCCTATTTTAATGTTTCTTGATATCTAGAGTGGACTACTTTTAATGAATAATTTGTGATATCTCATATCAACGTATTCAAGCATGGCCATGCATTTCCAGTCTCACTCAATCAAGTGGCCTTTGATATATTTTCCTATTATGTAGGAAGGACAAATCTTATCTCGATCATTCGCATCTCACTATATACATTGTAATATGTCCAATGTCAGTTTTTATAGTGTAACTAATTACGAGAAACGTTTAACTGCATCAAAACATAAAACAACATATGTTGAGATAGTAATAATCTTAAGTCTAAGGATTATACATATAGTTGTCACTATGAGCAATATCATGACCGTCACATAATAATCCAAGAAATATGCTCATAGCGGGTCAATCCAATATATTATTCTCTATTAATATATTCATGTATTAATTCTGATATCTCTATGTCAATGACAACTCATTGTCATCAATTAATCACATGTTAGTCTTAAGCGTATTATTATTGTCCATACCCATAAAAATACTTGATTAAGGATCTTTTAATAATAATACATATATTATTATATATGTATTAATACATGAATATATTAATAGAGAATAATATCTGAAAACAACAATAGTTTCTCAGTTTATGTTATACATTAACAAATATATCTGAAAACAACAATGGTAATGTCTTTATTCAATAAAATTGGTAAATAAAAGTATCCTTACAATCATCATATGATTGGTCTTTGGGTATATACTCTAACAATCTCCCACTAGCACTAAGACCAATCACTCACATATCTAATACAGAGTGACTCATTGTGAAGATCATGCTTCTGTTGCGTCAGAGGCTTTGTCAAGGGATCAAAAATGTTATCATCCGGTTGTACTCTACATATCTCTACATCTCCTCGATCTATGATCTCTCGATTGAGATGAAAGCGTCTAAGAATATGTTTGGATCGTTGATGAGATCTGGGTTCCTTTGCTTGTATAATGGCTCCATTGTTGTCACAACGGAGTTCTATAGCATCTGATATACTTGGAACAACCCCTAGTTCGGATATGAACTTTTTGATCCAAACAGTTTCCTTTGCTGCTTCACTGGCTGCAATATACTCAGCCTCTGTCGTAGAATCAGCTATTGTGTCTTGCTTAGAACTTTTCCAGCTTACAACAACTTCGTTAAGGCAAAACAAAAATCCAGATTGCGATCTTGAGTCATCCTTGTCTGTTTGGAAAGTAGCATCAGTATAAACTTTTATACTAATCTCTTCTTTGCCCCCATAGACAAGAAATGTATCCTTAGTTCTTCTCAAGTACTTAAGGATGTTTTTGACTGTTACCAAGTGACTTTCACCAGGGTTTACCTGATATCGACTTGTCATGCTTAAGGCATACGATACATCTAGTCAAGTACCTATCATGGCATACATGATAGAACCAATAGACGAAGCATATAGACTCTTATTCATTCGTTCTCTTTCCTATGGAGTTGAAGGACACATTTCCTTCGAAAGGGATATACCATGTCTCATAGGTAAAAATCATTTCTTGGATTCTTCCATACTAAATCTTTTCAGAACATTGTCTATATATGTACTTTGACTCAGACCTAGAAGTCGTCTAGATCTATCTCTATAGATCTTAACCCCTAAGATATATGTTGCCTCACCCAAATCTTTCATAGAGAAACAACTACTTAACCTAGTCGTAACTGACTATAAGGTAGGTATGTCATTTCCTATAATAAGTATGTCATCTACATACAATATTAGGAAAGAAACAATGCTCCCACTTATCTTCTTTTAAACACAAGGCTCATCTTCGTTCTTGATAAAACCAAACTCTTTGATCGCATCATTGAAACGAAGATTCCAGCTTCGAGAAGCTTGCTTCAGTCCATAAATGGACCTTTGTAGCTTACAAACCTTTGCATCATTTCCTAGAGCGAGAAAACCTTCTGGTTGTGTCATATACACATCCTTTTCAAGTTTTCCATTAAGGAAAGCGGTTTTGACGTCTATTTTCCAAATTTCATAATCATGGAATGCAACTATAGCAAGCAAGATCCAAATGGATTTAAACTAAACATAGCTACAGGGAGAAAGTTTCGTCATAGTCAATACCATGAATTAGTCACCCCTTGTATGTTTTTACGTTTCCATCCATGTCGGTTTTCTTTTTGAAAACCCATTTACACCCTATAGGGTTTACCCCTTCAGGTGATTCAACCAAAGTCCATACTTGGTTGACTGACATAGATTACATCTCAGATTTCATGGCCTCGAGCCATTTCTCAAAGTCTGGGCTCGATATTGGCTCTTGATAAGTTCTTGGCTCATCTTGATCCATAATAAGAACATCTCCAAGCGTGGTAACGACAAATCCATATCTCTCAGGTGCATGGCATTCTCTTGTGGACCTACGCAGTGATTGTGTTTCTAAATCTGTTGATTGTTCCTCAACAATTTATGGAACATGCTCAATCTCAGGCTCAGTGAATTGTTGTTATTGAACTTCTCCAAGTTCAATGTCTCTACCCTTCTATTTCTTATTGAGAAATTCTCTTTCGAGAAAAACTCCTGTTCGAGCAACAAACACTTTGTTCTCTTTAGTGTTAAAGAAATAATATCCCTTAGTTTCTTTGGGATATCCAACAAAATTACACTTATGAGATTTGGGTTCGAGTTTTGTAGACATCTGATGTTTGACATATGCTTCGCAACCCCAAATCTTCATAAAAGACATACTAGGATGTTTTCCAGTCTATATCTCATATGGTGTCTTTTGAACAAATTTAGAAAGAACACGATTTAAATTGAAAGTAGTTGTTTCTAGTGCATGTCCCCAGAAAGAAGTCGGAAGATCACTATGACACATCATTGATCGAACCATGTCTAACAAAGTTTGATTTGATTCCTCCTCTCAGAAACTCCATTCCATTGTGGTGTACCTGGTGGAGTAAGCTGTGAGACAATCTCACATTCTTTAAGGAGTTCATCAAATTCTATGCTTAAGTATTCTCCAGCTCGATCTTATCGAAGTGCTTTAATACTCTTGCCTAGTTGATTTTGTACTTCATTCTTGAATATTTTAAACTTTTCGATAGCCTCAGATTTATGGCGCATAAGGTATATGTAACCATATCGACTGAAGTCATCACTGAAAGTAATGAAGTATTGAAATCCACCTCTAGCTTGTGTATTCATTGGTCCACATACATCACTATGTATTAAACCCAATAAATCACTTGGTCGCTCACTTTTACCATTAAAAGGGGACTTAGTCAGTAAGCAAGATTCACATACATCCATTTGTTAGAAAACAAATGAATCTAAGAATCCATCTTTATGGAGTTTTGATATGTGTTTCTCACTTATATGGCCTAAACGACAATGCTAGAGATAAGTGTGATTTGAGTCATTTGTTTTTGATCTTTTGGTATTTATGTTATACATGGCATTTTCTCGATTTAAAATATATATGTCACTACACCAAAATAGATCTTTAGCGGCGTTTTTTTGGTTCTATAGTGGCGTTTTCTAGCGCCACTAAAATCTTTTTCAGCGCTTAGAAAAACGTCGCAAGAATTGCCGCTGATACCAACGCCGCAAAGATTTGCGGCTTTTTTTGCCGAAAAACACCCCTAAAAGTCAAGATCTTTAGCGGCGTTTGAAAGCACAAATGCCGCAAAAATTTGTCCTGTAGCGCGTTTGAAAGCACAAACGCCACAAAAAACTTGACCTGTAGCGGCATTTGAGAACACAAATGTCGCAAAAAACATGTTCTGTAGCGGCGTTTGAAAGAACAAACGCCGCAAAAAACATGTCCTGTAGCGGCGTTTTTGTTTACGAACGCCGCTAGTAACATCATTTAATAATAATAATAATAAATCATATATAATCGATCAACCATCTTGACGTAATAACTTTCAAAAATCATAAACACGAGGTATCTAAACAATTATACAAACACCATTCATGACTTTTTCGTGTTACCTTATACGTTGTACCATGCATGCAACATTGTACCATGCATACATACATATCGATTTTTCTGTGTTATATGAAGTCAGTTTTCACACAGTGAAAAGGCTATAAATAGAATAGAATAAGCATCATAGTCCTGGCAATCCAATGAACAATCTAGTCTCCACATCCGAGATAGGATTGCTTTCACCGTTGACTTCTCTCTCTGCTCATGTGATCTTTTCCATGGCAACACACCGCATTGGAAGAAGAAGGAGAAAGAAGTGGGTTAGCATGTTTAATGTTTATTTTCTTCATAGGATGTTAGAGATAGCAAAACATTAATGTTTATTGTTATCCAGCATACTGCATATATATATATATATACCGTCATGAGCTTTTAGAAGCTCTATTTTCTTCTGCCATTCCCTGCCAGAGAAAATCAGCTATTCAGACAAAAGTCCAAAAATATCAGATTCCTCCAAAAATGAGCAAGGTTATGTGTTTAACACTAACCAAATATGTATATGCAGACTTGTTATTCTCATCAAGCTTCAAACAAGCAGATAGATCTTCAACAGCAGCATTAAAATCCTTAAACTTGAAATTCACAATTCCTGAATTTAGTACAAATTACATAGATCATTTCTTAGCCACAAAATGTTTATCATTTTCCGGAAATGATGCTTTTGTGATAAAATTGAAGTATATGAGTTGGATCCTATATACATTTCATGTGTTGTACAGTGTTTCAATGGGTCTATGAAAAAGTACAACTGAAATTATGAACAAGTAAAAAGAGCATACTTCAAATTCAATAATGAAAAATAAAAATATCCAATAGTTTGTTTTGACATTTATATGGGTCATAAAAAGAAAGGACATAAAATAGTATTTAAGCAAGTGGATTAAAACAGGAATGCAAGGAAACTAAATTATGAAAAAGCTGGATTAAACAAGCTACCCCTTTCATCTAATATATTAGATGAATCTGGATCGAACTCCAATGCTTTGGTCAGGTCTTCAATCGCCTGGCATAAAAGATAAAATAAAATGTCAATTTTCGGACAACCACTAAGCTATTTTATCTACTTCACAAATTGAATACCCAGAAATATAGTGTAGCAACAGGCACTAAAACTTTCCATCATTCAAGTCATAAATAACAACCATAAAGTGATATTTGCCACCTCTAACTTCTCTCTGCAAAAGCCAACTGTGCAAATGCTAGCAGAACAAGCAAAAGAATGAAAACCAACCTATGACCTAAAGGATTTAAGTGAACCTTAAAATCCTGATTGGCCATGCCAATGTACCCATGCTAAATATCACAAATTTACTTAACTAAACAAAAGTGAAAACACGAAAGAAAAAGGACATCATAGTCATCTTAAAGAAATAAATTAACACCCTTATAACCATCAACTCCATCTCATTCGCCATCTATAGAGTTTTAAGTATCCATGCATATAGAAGTAAAAGGAGGCATAATATATTTACCAATTATGGAACAATATTTATAAAAAAAAAATTCAGTGTTTATTACCATATCTTATAATTTCTTTCAAATTTATATGCCTACGACAACAATTACAAATAAAAAAAAAATTGAAGGAAAAGCTGTAACATCAAATTTTAAACATCATAACAAATTTATTCTCAATACAGTGATAAGAATTAGCAAGTGACAAGCTGGGTACTAAGAAGAAAATAAGGAGAGTGTATCTACATATCAACTGAAAAAATGTAAGATAAACTAATGTATTTCGCATGTACATGATAGCAAAAGGGTTTAGCTTCACATTGTTAAATCTCTACTAATGCACGATTTATATATACAAAGTATCTTTACAGTAAATTTCCAATCACAATTCGACATGCTTCAGCTATTGCAATGACAACCAAAACTATAGCATTCTATAAAAGAAACAGTTTAACAAGAACTTGCTTGAAAATATAATATAATAATATTAAGCGTTCTGAAAATAATGATTCAGAATTTTTCCAAAATCACTGAATATATTAATTAGGTAAGGTTCCAGACTTGTAATCAGATAAAAAAACATAAAGAACCTATATTTTATTCCGTCAATTAACAAAGACAAGTGATGAAAAGGGGACTCAAGGTAAAAAACAAAAAAACCCATGAGTTTCCTCCAAAAATTTAACCTAAACACAAAGAAGACAAGTGATGAAAACCACTAATAAAAAAATTAGATTTTAAAATTGATTTCAAAAACAAAATTGAAAAGAGCAAACAATAGATTAAGCTATAAAATAATTGATAAAAAAACCCTAAAGTTTAAGAGAGAAAGGGCTAATCGTGCCACCTCATAGCCGAAGGAGATGTTGTTGAAGGGATGACTGAGGGAGGCTTCGCGAAAGAGAAAGGACTCACTTTGCCACCTCGCTGCCGAAGAAGATGTTGTTGAAGACATTGTCAAGGGAGGCTTTGCAAATGATAGTTGAACAATGTCGAGACCTTTGAAATATCGATGGCGAGGGAGAACACTAGCGTGATAAGATGATTTAGGGATTTAGGTGAGGGGCTCAGTTAGCGTGAGTTAAAATAGGCAAATCAAAACGTTGAGTTTCATTTGCGGCGTTTGTAAGAACAAACACAACTAGAAACTATGTCTTTAGCGGCGCTTGTTAGAAAACGCCACTAAAAACCATATCATTAGCGGCGTTTTTAAAAAAACCCACTAAAAATCATGTCTTTAGTAACGTTTGGTTCCAAAAACGCCACTAAAGACCATGTCATTGACGGCTTTTTATAAAACGCCACTAAAAACATATCTTTAGTGGCGTTTGTTTTTAGCGGCGTTTATCCAAAAACGCCACTAGAGACATATATAGCGGCGTTTTTGTGAAAAAATGTCACTAAAAGTATAAAATTAGTGGCGTTTGCTTGAAAAACGCCGCTAAAAGTGCCACAAAAAGTTATACAGTGCATTTTTCGATTTAAAATATATGTCATTAACCAATTATGCCGAACCATAAAAAACATTATTGAGATAAAAAGAAAAACAATTATTCTTAATAATAATCTCAAAGCTAATCTTTTCCAAACAAGAAATAAAATAATGTTTTTAGTCAAACTAGGCACAAAATAACAATCTTTTAAATGTAAATCAAGTCCATTAGGTAAAGATAAAACATATGTTTCCTATAGCTAATACAACAACTCTTGCGTTATTTCCCACTCATAGGTTTAAGTCTCCCTTAGCTAACCCCCTTCTCTTTTGCAATCCCTGTATAGAAGTACAAATGTGAGAACCACAAGCGGTATCTAATACCTAAGAAGAAGATGTTGACAGATTCACATCAATAACATAAATACATGAAGTAGATGCACCATCAACTTTTGCCTTCTTCACCTCTTCAAGGTAGATGGGGCAGATTCTTTTCTAGTGTCCGATCTTATTGCAGTGGAAACATTTTCCTTCCTTGCTAACTCCCCCTTTTGGTTTTAGTGCATCCTGTCCTTTGGGCATAGGCTTACCTTTACCCTTGTACTTTGCCATTGTTTTTCCCTTTCCTTTGTGCTTGCGGACCATCAGAATAGGCTTAGGTCCAACCTTAGTCATATTTTTCTCAATAGTTCGTAACATGTTAAGTAATTGTGGCAAAGTTTTGTTAATTTCATTCATGTTGAAATTAAGGACAAATTGATTGAAGCTATTCGGCAACTATTGCAGAATAACATCAATAGCCAATTCATCTTTCAGAGGAAATCTTAGCTTTTCCAAAGTTTGGATATAGCCCATCATCTTGATGACATGAGCTCCTACAGGAGATCCCTGTACCATTTTGCACTAAAATAGAGCTTTAGAGGTCTCATACCTCACTTGTCGTGCTTGCCCCTCATATATTTCCTTGAGGTTTTGAATCATATCATATGCAACCATGTCATCATGTTGCTTTTGAAGATCATGAGTCATGGTAGCAAGCATAGGACATCCGATATCTAACATGTCATCCATATGTTTCTTAAACTTTTCTTTGTCAGGTTTAGAAGCATTAGTTGCCAGTTCATCTGGAACATGTTCTTCAATGACATATTTCTTTCTTTCCTATTTGAGAACAATTCTCAAATTGCGGAACCAATCAAGTAAGTTTATGTCATTGAGTTTCTCCTTCTCAAGGAGTGATCGCTGATAAGTGCTTAACTCATTATCACTTTTTACGCCTTTTATGGGCATTAATCACTAAATTTACACCCACTCGGACCAAAGCATATACTTAATGTGATATATTTAGAAGTTATGATTATAAAGATGATATTCACAGAAAAGACAAGTTTTACTGCATTTTTACATCTGTGCAGGAGAAACTAGTGCCGCGGCAGCAACATGGCTAAGGCAGGACCTGATGCCGAGGCAGCAGCAGAAAGACAAGAAGCGATACTGTAGGCGATTGGAAGAGAAAAATCCAATGGACGTTTCTGGACATGCAGCACATGGATCGGAGCTGGTTAGCACGAGGAAAAGCCCAAGACAAGGCCACGCGGGAAAGCCTCTTAGTTGAAATAAACTTGGAAATATTTTATTTATGTACATGACTTGTTCCCTACTCCAAGTTATATTCTACTTAGGAAAGGTTTGCCCTAGGCAAAGCCTATATAAGACCTAGCCGTCTAATGGAATAGGGAGAGACGATTCTTAGAGAGTTCACCCTAAGACTCAATGTTTTCTTTCTCTCAAATTATGTTCTAAGTTTTCTTAGGGTTTAAGTGAAGGTTGTTAAGTATTTTTGAGAGGAGATTGTACTTTGTTCTTTGTTTCAATGAAATAAAACTATCAACGTTTGCTTATCCTTTGTCATTCTATGTTCTTGCATTCAAGCTCGGGAGAGAAGTTTGTGAGTAATCCATTTATCTAGACTCGGGAGAGTTAGATTCACAAAAGGGATAAGTACGGTGTTTCAATCGCGAAATACTAAGTCGGCCTAGGGATAGGTTAAGAGTTTCAGCGGCTAAAAGAAGTGTGAGATTGGTTGGTGAGTATAATTGATTCACGCCGGGAGGTATCATCAAGGACTAGTCATCAACAGTACTTCAACTTAGGGATAAGCGGAGTCATCCAAGGACACTTTGTCGAACTTTGGTAAAGTCCACCCACGAGCAAGGGATTGTCGCGGCGGACAAGTATCGTTTCTACCAAGGCAGTAATTTGCAGTACTGCCGAGGCAGTGATATACAATTGCATTGGATAGAGACAAGTCAATCAAATCCACAATACAACGCAACTGGATCCTGAACTCTCTCTATTAATTAGATTTCATCTTTTTTACTTAGTTTCTTTATTTCAATTTATTTAGTTTCATCCAAACCCAAATTACCTGTGTTTTTATTTTATTTCTTTTTACAGAGCAAGAAGACGAAGAAGGAATATTAAGTATACCAATCCTTGTGGAGACGATACACGATTATACTTATCACTTTATTACTTGTGACGTGTTCATTTGCACTAATTGCGCACTTTTGACACGCAACAAGTTTTTGGCGCCGTTGCCGGGGATTGACAACTAAATTTTGTTTTCTTTATTTTCTTGCTTTTTTTATTTTTAATTTTTATTTTACTTTGGTTTTTCTTGGTGTATGACCAGGGCCAACCCAACCAACCTTTTATACGAGTTAGACCCAGAAATCGAACATACAAGGCAAAGGTTGAGGGGACAAATCCAAGAAGCTATGGCAGATCATCCGGCAGGACAAAACTTACCTACCGGCAATGGAGGTCTTTCGCCGCCACCAGGGCTGCGGCAGCTCACTGTCAGAGACTTCCTGGAAGAGGATTTAAATGGGTTAAACCCAGGAGTCGTTACACCGGAAATAGAAGCAACCCACTTTGAGCTGAAACCTTTCATGTTCAATATACTCAACACTATTGGACAGTTTGGTGGGTCTGTGACTGAAGATGCAAGGCAGCACCTCAAGTCATTCATGGAGATATGCAATTCCTTCAAAATCCAAGTAGTCCATGAAGATGTCTTGAGATTGAAATTATTCCCCTTTTCACTGAGGGATAGGGCAAAAGCCTTATTAAATAGCATTCCAGCAAGATCTATAGGATCTTGGAGTGAACTATGTCGTGATTTTATTACACGTTTTAATCCTACAAATTTATATGATCGAATTCGTAATGAAATCACTTCTTTTCGACAGGCAGATGATGAACCTATGTACGAGGCATGGGAGCACTACAGGGAGTTACTGCACAAGTTTCTTTTGCATGGATTTCCCCTATGGACACAAGTCACCATGTTCTATAATGCCACAAATGCCCCGACAAGGATGATGTTAGATGCCTCGGCGAACGGAACACTCCTTGACAAAGCACCTGAGGAAGCTATTGAGATACTAAACAAACTCGCAAAGAATGATTTTCAATTCCCTAAATCTAGGCGAGGAGGAGTAAGACGCCAAGCCACGGTGAATGAGTTAGACACATCAAATTCAGTGGCAGCACAATTGGCCTATCTTACCAAGATGGTGCAAAATTTACAACTACAACAAAATACCCGTGAGGTTAAGGTGATTGATTCTTTTTGTGATTTATATGGAGGTAACCACAATTCTTCTGACTGTATGAATCAAGAAACCGGCATGTATGTTGGAAACTATAACCGCACCAATATGATGTCCAACACATACAACCCCACATGGAAGAGGCATCCAAACCTGTCATGGAGCAATCCTAACAATTCCTTAAACCCAACCACCCAACCCCCAGGATTCCAACAACCAATGCAACATCTGCCGCAGTAGCAGGTCCAGTAGCCAATGCCGCCGCCGCAGATCCAGCAACAATCTGTAAGTTCCTTGGAAAATTCTCTGAAAGCATTCATGATGAAAACTGAGTCATACATGGCAGAGAATAGCAACTTCATTAAAAGAACAGATGCGTTTATAAATAGGACTGAGATGAGGTTGCAGAACCAAGAGGCAGCAATTAAGGCATTGGAAACTCAAGTTGGGCAATTTGCTCAAAATATAAAAACTAGACCACAAGGAGGACTACCTAGCAATACTGAAGTTGCTAAGGTAATGGGCCATGAACAGTGTAAAGCAATCACTACTAGGAGTGGTCTACAGTTGAAGGAAGAGACAAAAATTCCAGCAGGCCAAGTTCCATCAAAAGAATCAGCAAAAGAGGATTTAGATGCTGAACAAACTGATCATGATAACACTGCCCCAATAGAGAACTCAGCAGCTCCTGAATAGTCTGTCGAGACAGCAACAACCCCAGTGGTGCCAGGTATTAAGTTCCAAACTAAAGAAACCCTGGATAATATGAGACCACCCCCACCTTTCCCACAAAGGTTGAAAAAGCAAAAACAGGACCATCAATTCAAGAAATTTCTTGATATTTTAAAGCAAGTCCACATCAACTTACCATTCGTAGAGACAATTGAACAAATGCCTAATTATGCTAAATTCTTGGAAGACATTATGTCTAAGAGAAAAAGACTAGGTGAGTTCAAAACAGTGGCTGCTACCGAAGGATGCATGGCAATGCTACACAATCGCATGCCACCAAAATTGAAGGATCCAGGATGCTTTATCATACCTTGTGCGATAGGGAACAACTATGAAGGTAAGGCCCTATGCGACCTTGGAGCAAGCATCAACCTCATGCCCAAATCTGTTTTTCAAAAGCTTGGAATAGGAAGGGCGAAACCTACAACAGTTATGCTCCAACTTGCGGATCGATCATATGTGCAACCCAAAGTCAAAATCGAGGACATATTGGTAAGAGTGGATAAATTTATCTTTCCCGCTGATTTTCTTGTCCTTGATTGTGAAGCAGATGATAATGCACCGATCATCTTGGGGAGACCTTTCCTTGCCACTGGACTGTAACATCCCAAAAATTGTCCTAGATGTTATCAAGGTCGGATCAAGGGTTCGGTTGAGCCGGTCAAGCCAATTAGCCTAAATCCGGGAATTAATTTTTATAAGTGGTTTTCAAAGGAAATAAAATATGGGAAAATACTTTAAAATTATTATTTGGACTCTATTTGAGTTTGGTAAACTCAATTTTGTAAAATTACACTATGAACCTTGACATTTTAGAAAATAGTGACTATTTTGTAAAAATGACAATTTTAGTGACTAAAAAGTAAATGGGTCAAAACTTAGAATCTTTAAGGGTCTATTTATCCAATCTTTCTCATAAGACCTAACCTTCCAAAAATCTCTTTATAAACTCATTTTAATTACCATAAAGATTTTATTAAGATATTTTTCTTATTTTTCACCAAAATCACATTTTCTTGTAACTTCCCATTTTCTCTTAGCTTCTCCGAATTTTCTTGGTTTCCAATCAGAATTCTTTTCAATTTTATCAAGGTAAATCACATCTTTTTGATTTAATTTCGTTCATATTATTTTCTCCTTATTTCTCTCCAATTTCCTTACACTTTACAACTTGTTTTCGGGGGTTTTTCAACTGGAAGGAGGTTGGGTCTTGTTTGGAGGTAAGAAACCATTCAAACCTCTGAACTTTGAGTTCTTTATTGAAATTACCAAGTGTTTGATCCATTGCATTGAGTTCTTGATTTGTTTTATGGTTTTAATTGATGATTTTCGGTTTTTATCGATTAATTTTGATTGAATTGATGCAATCCCGTAATAAGGTGATACCTGATGGTTTTCAATGGGTAAATCAATGAATTTTGGTGTGTTTTAACATGGAATTAATGGTTCTTGGATGGATAAACCCGGATCTTAAGTTTTGGTTGTGTTAATTGGCTTAGATCTTCGGTTTATGGCTTGTTCGGGTGGCTGAATGTTTGCTGCTGGTTTAGGATGGTTATATCATGGTTATTGGTTTTTTTTGATGTTGATATGTTGTGGTTTTCGTTGGCTAAGGGCTGGAGGTCGTTCGATAAGTTTCGGATGTGTTTTCGGTTTTCTTAAGTGTAGTTTTTGGGGCTGCTTGTTTGGAAAGTGTGGGAGGTTGATTGAATGCATTAATATGCATTAATACCTTTGTTTTGATATGTTAAAAGCAGGTCAAGGTGTTGAGTTAAGTGTTGAAGGTGTTTTGGAAAAGGAGAGAATGTCGATTGGCTTCAGTAAGCTAGTTTCGGACAAGTGGTGAGTGGGCTGCCGTATCGGCAAGGTTTTACTTGTTTTATCAAAGGTTTGAGAGTGTAGGGATGGTTTGAAAAACCTCCCCACACTCGAAATTAAGTTAAATGGTTTCGCTCTCTTAACGGTTCCCATATCGTTCCATAACTGCCATATTTTAGACATGCTCTTAAAGTAGTTTTTGCAATCATGATTTATGCATGAGAATTGATAAATGCTTTGGCTAAAAGATGTTTTCATTATTTTCCACTGGTATTGGTTATGTTTTGGCAATCAATCATTTCATGAGTTTTAGTAATATCTATGTTTTTGTAACGTATCCAATGATTGGTAGTGTTGCATTGGTTTTGTGAAAGATGATTATGAAGAAATGGTTTCCAATACATGAATTGAGTTTGAAAATGATGCATGCATGTGTTAGCTACTATATATGCATGGTTTATGATGGTTTCCAAGGCTTTTGAAGCACGAGAATGATTTGGATTAAAGTATGGTTATTACCTTTTCCCCCAAATAAAGTCGTTGAGCATGATTTGAGTTCACTTTGACGAACATATGTTGAGTGCATTGTAAAACAGTAAGCTTCCATGCATAATGAGAATGATATTGGCTTAGTGACACCATTTTAATACCATGAATACAAATGACATGTAATTAGGATTGAGTGCACTATAATATTGAGTTAATATGTTGTGTTGCCTACACGTAAACAAGGGTGACTTTGTGTCCGACCGTGCTTGTAGAGCTTGCCTACACGTAAACAAGGGTGACTTTGTGTCCGACCGTGCGTGTAGAGCTTGCCTATATGTAAACAAGGGTGACTTTATGTCCTACCGTGCATATAGTTGACCCATACGTAAAGAAGGGTGACTTTGTGTCCGACCGTACGTAGTGGGGGTAACAAGTATACAAGGGTGACTTTGTGTCCAACCGATGCATGTTGAGACCAAGTGTCTCTTGATAAGGAATAAGGAATCCGAGTATTCGATGGGTATAAGTTTTGAACAAAACTAGTCACTTAGTTGCCAATATGCATGGTTTATGATTTGAGATTTTTGTGCATTGAAAAGCATGAGATTGTGTCACATGTTGATATAGAATTGTTTATAAAATGTAATGTTTTTCACAAGCATGTGTTTTAAATAAGTTTTGTGCAAGGATATGAGCACAAGAGAATGGCCTAAGTGTTGCTATGTGTTTAGCAAATAAGACTTGTGATGTGCACATTAAAGTGCGTATGGTTTAAGCTTTGCTAGGTGTATAGCATATAAGACTTGAGATGATGCATAGAGATGCATATGTATTTAAAAGGCCATAAGTATTGTTGTTGTTTTAAAAGCATGAAAGTCTTGTGAATTTTAGTTTTGAGTTGCGTGAGATAATTGACACTTGATAAGGAAACGGATTTGGTTTTGCAAACCATGTTTGAGATACTTTTAGTGAGCATGATATGGCATGATTTAAAGAGTTTATTGATGGACTTATGGGCTGCATTGTAAAGGTGTTTTCTTTATATTTTACCCCTCACTAAGCTTATGCTTACCCTCTCTTTTACCTTACAATGTAGAGACATTAATCGAGGCGGCAAAGGAAAGCAAGGTTCTAAGTGTATGTCGATAAATAGATCAAGTATGTGTTCTAAAATGTAGTAGTAGTAAGAGAGCAATGGGGTATAGTTACATTGTTGTAAGAATTGGCTTTTGATTTGTAAACGTGGCTTTGATTATTTGAACTTGAGTATGTATTGGATGTTTAAGTTGCTCTTGGTGCCTAGGAATTATGCATATAGTTAATGGTGATCATTGGTGGTGTTTTGAATGAGTAAGATCTACTTAAAAAGGACTGATTTTATGTTTCTGAGCATAAAGTTTCGAAACCTTAGGGAAAGTTTCGAAACCTTTTCAAATAGTTTCGAAACTTCCAGGAAGGTTTTGAAACCTTGCGGGCTAGTTGGATATTAAAACCTTACTAGAATGAAAGTTTCGAAACTTTCAAGGAAAAGTTTCGAAACCTTTTCCATAAAGTTTCGAAACCTTTAATGAAGGTTTCGAAACCTTTGTTTGGTTATTAGTTGATAGTTGTTGGATTTGCATTTTAGTCCCGAATATCTTTCTATGTGTAATTATGGTAGCTACAAATGTTATTTTGAGTTGAAATTTCACCTTGATGCATAAAGTTGACTTAATTTCAAGTTGGCTAACTTAAATCGGAGGTAGTCCCTAGAAATTAAAAGTTTTACATTTTGGTCCCTAATTAGTGAAACATGTAATTGATGATGTTAGAATGCTTCGTTTGGTCTGAAATTTATCATGAGAGTTCTTTGCATATTTAATTGAAATTTGATGGAATGAATTTCTACCTCTTCAAAAGAATTTAAAATATTCATGTTTTAGTCCTTAAGTTGCTCATGTGTTAATTAAGTGCTCATTTGTGATCGAATTGCTATCGTTCTTGTTTTGCATGAAATCGAAACGCATAGGAACATAATTATGCCTTTAGATAAGATAAAGAAAAAAATATATAACGGTTTTTAGGGTCGTTTATCGAATCGAGCCTTCACGGGTTTGGTTCGGTATTCCCCATGTGACCCATTAAAGCCGGTTTCGTCTAGGCCGAGTTAAGGGGGTTATATTTTGTGGTATCAGAGCCAGGTTTAGAATCTTTTGGGGAGTCGATGATTAAGATGGTGATGTGTCTCGTTTGTTGTATAACATGGACTGTTGTTCTACTATGCACGGTGATTGATTATTGTTTTAATGCAAGCATGTTGCTAAGTATTAATGCTAAATGTTTGATCTATGTTATGGTATGCTAGAAATGGTCTTGTCTAACAATATGGTGTATGCAAGTGTAATTTTATCTTGTTGCATTAATATGTCATGGGTTGATAAATGAAAGTAAACATGATCTTTTACTGATAAAAGAATGGTTTGAGCATTGTATGACTATTGTGTGGATAAGCATGGTGATTGTATTATGCTTTGATGAGATGGTATTGATATCATGGTATATGGTTGTTGTGTCATGTAATGATTGAATTTGTTTTATTGGGTGAATTATTCTGGGAGACCCATTGCTCTAACTACTACTAGAAAAAAAAGTGTTTTATATTATACTTGAGCTACTTGGAACTTGCTTTGTGCTGGCCTTATTATTTTGTAAAAAAAAATGTTGTTATTCATTGTAAAATTATGATATTTTCTGATATGGGACTGATAAGAGAGCTGAGATTTGTTAATAGAGGAATTGTGGAGGAATGACGAGTTCATGTTATGATATGGTATTGAGATGACAAAATTTTGAGTCGGTTGAGTCCTCAATCGTGTCTGAGTGTGAAAGGGGTTTTGGATCAGCTCAATCTGGGAACCTAATGTGGTTGTGTGTAGCAGGTGGCTACGTCTCTATGAGTTCCAGGCTTCGAAGGTTTTATGTGTTGATATGTGGGAGAGGTTTGCAAGTTAGTAGTTGGACTGTTGGAGTTGAGGATGTTATTTGTGAGTGTGAACATTAATCATGAATAGTGTAAGAGCACCTATATGTATATATCTATAGATATTATAGGACATGCATGCATTCCCGAGCATGACATTAGAAATTGCATTTACATGCACTTGCACAGGCATTTATGAGGTCATACAGGAAATCATGCAAACATTTGTTGACACTTACGGGTATCTCCTTTGAAGATGGAAGTGGTGCATGGTTGGTGGTTTGGAGTTTAAAAAAATGGGTGTATTGAAACAGCCTCCTTGTTGGTCTTGAGCTTGATATGCTATAGGCGAATTACTCTTTTGGTTAGGGGATAATCCAGAATAAAGATTTGTTAGTTGGGCGGAGTTGTGAGTGTTTGAACCCGAGGGGAATATCCTGAGTTATGGTTAGTTTTGAGTTGGTTATTAAGAGATGTAAGGTTGAGTTTTGCGGATTCTCACCAGTTGGGGTTTGGAGGTTGTAAGAAGGCTGTAGTATGCTATGTAATGTAAGGCGGGTTTTTTTTCAGTGTAGTGTAGTTTTGTTTTGAAAAAAAGGGTGTTGTTTAATCGTCATGTTTGGTGGAAAAAAGAATAAGAAAGAACGGGGAATCCGTTATGGTATGGTTTAGTGTGCGGTTAGATCGGGGGTTGTGACCGATCTGGTATTTTCTGTGAGGAGTATCGGGTGGAGTTTTGAAAATAAAGTAGGAGATATATTAGTGGTTGAGTTGTGGTATCATGGGTTTCAATCATGGTTTGTTATGACCCTGAGAGGTTTAGTTGTGTTGTAAAGGTGAAAAGTGCACATGTTGTGTTTATAAGGAGTTAAGTTGGGTTTACCTCGGTTAAAGTTAGGTTGTGGTAATGTTTGAAGTGGTGTATCGAGGACCGCTGGACAGGTTATGGTTTGTATCAGTTGATTGATCTTGCGGGCTTGCTTTTATCGAAAAGTGTTGTGAGGGTCTGTGTTTAGTGGGTTCATGTCTGTGGATGTTTCATCAACATGGTTACTACTTTGGCAAGGTTGTAAAAAAAAAGAGATGTTGGAGCGAGTGGAAGGTATAGTTTTACAAGCTTGGATTTTGTTGTGGTATAAGTGGGATAAGAGTTGGTTTATCGATGAGTTGATTTTGGGAAGGTGTTTTGAGTTAAGTGTCAAGACACTTACCGATGTGTGGATCTTAAAGTTTGAAATATGGTGTTGAGTTAGTTGTGGTAGCTAACCTTAAGTTGGAAGTATTGTCGTTGAGATGAGTATAATGTTGGGTATTGGCACAAAGTTGGTAAGTTCCTTGTATGGTATGTTTTGTGGAATGTTAGCTATCGAGGATGACTTGGCTTACATAAGGATGCTTGCGATGGGAGTTTGTTTTGTGGGGTAAGCCAGGGTTGTTGTGGAATTACGAGGGAAGTTGTTCGGTTAATCTATGTGGAGACCTAGTAAAATGGTGGAGCTATGAGCGGGACTCTACCTTGGTTAAGTTGGTCAGGGATAAGTCGTGGTCAGATGTTTGTTGACGGTCTAGTTGAGGATGTGTTTGGCAAGGTTTAGTTTTTTATTGAGAAGTTTTTATGTTATATGAGCTGCATGGTTGTTTCGAAGGGTGCCAAGTTGGAGTGGTATCTTAATTGGGGCATATGGTAATCTTTTCTATGTGTTTGGTGGTACGATGTTGTGGTAGAAGTTTGGGAGCAGGTGTTTTTGAGTGGGCTTGTTTTGGATATGGTTGAATTATGGGTGGATGTTATCCTGCCGATAAGTTAAGTTGGAGTATCATTTTTTCTTTGGGTTTTGGTATCAGTCAAGGTGCCAAGGTAATTTCGGAAAGAATCATCATGAGTTTGGTGGTAAAGTTCTGGGGATGGTATGGAGTTTTCCTATGAGTTTTGGTGGATCAATCGTTTGTTTGAGCACGATTTTTCTTGGGTTTCTAAGTCCCATTGGAAAGATGGGTGACTAGTGTATCTATAATATGTTAAGATTCGAGGTTTTTGAGGCCGAAGTTGGTTTCCGTTTGAGTGTCGGGTTTTATCATCCATAGGTGGATGGATGGTATGTTGAGATATTATGTTATGGTTACCATGTCTCTTAGTGGAGGTTTTGTTGTTGATGGGTTTGCTTAAGACAATGTTTAACGGTTTTGTGTTAAGTTAATTTGAGGCTTGTTGGTTGAGCATCGTTGTGTGGAGTGGAGGTTAGGGAAAGGCTTAGATGGTTACCTGATATGTGGGAGGATATCGAAAAGAGGGTTAGTTCGACGGTGGTAGTATGAAAACCGTTGTTGTTGTCAGGAGTTGGTTATTGATCTTAAATAAGAAAAAGGGTTTCTCTTTGAATTATGTTCTTTTTGTGAGAGTTGAGATGGGGTAGTGGTTTATATGTTGTTGTTTTAGTATGAGGGACGGATCTGTTGTTGACCAAGGAGGGTAAATGCTTGGTTGGAATCTTGTATTATTATCTTCGTGGATGAAAGGTTTGTTAAGATCTTATTTTATAGGATCAAGGTTTGGGTGGCAAGTTTGTCGTGTGGTTTAGAGCACTTTTGGTGGTGGCAAGGTGCTGAAGTTGTGTAAAAGTGAAAGAAGTTTGGAAGTGAGTAGTTCCTTACCTCTTCTCGCTATTTAAATTTCGATGACGAAATTTTTTAAGTGGGGGAGAGTTATAACATCCAAAAAATGGGCCTAGATGTTATCAAGGTCGGATCAAGGGTTCGGTTGAGCCGGTCAAGCCAATTAGCCTAAATCCGGGAATTAATTTTTATAAGTGGTTTTCAAAGGAAATAAAATATGGGAAAATACTTTAAAATTATTATTTGGACTCTATTTGTGTTTGGTAAACTCAATTTTGTAAAATTACACTATGAACCTTGACATTTTGGAAAATAGTGACTATTTTGTAAAAATGACAATTTTAGTGACTAAAATGTAAATGGGTCAAAACTTAGAATCTTTAAGGGTCTATTTATCCAATCTTTCTCATAAGATCTAACCTTCCAAAAATCTCTTTATAAACTCATTTTAATTACCATAAAGATTTTATTAAGATATTTTTCCCATTTTTCACCAAAATCACAATTTCTTGTGACTTCCCATTTTCTCTCATCTTCTCCGAATTTTCTTGGTTTCCAATCAGAATTCTTTTCAATTTTATCAAGGTAAATCACATCTTTTTGATTTAATTTCGTTCATATTATTTTCTCCTTATTTCTCTCCAATTTCCTTACACTTTACAACTTGTTTTCGTGGGTTTTTCAACTGGAAGGAGGTTGGGTCTTGTTTGGAGGTAAGAAACCATTCAAACCTCTGAACTTTGAGTTCTTTATTGAAATTACCAAGTGTTTGATCCATTGCATTGAGTTCTTGATTTGTTTTATGGTTTTAATTGATGATTTTCGGTTTTTATCGGTTAATTTTGATTGAATTGATGCAATCCCGTAATAAGGTGATACCTGATGGTTTTCAATGGGTAAATCAATGAATTTTGGTGTGTTTTAACATGGAATTAATGGTTCTTGGATGGGTAAACCCGGATCTTAAGTTTTGGTTGTGTTAATTGGCTTAGATCTTCGGTTTATGGCTTGTTCGGGTGGCTGAATGTTTGCTGCTGGTTTAGGATGGTTATATCATGGTTCTTGGTTTTTTTTTGATGTTGATATGTTGTGGTTTTCGTTGGCTAAGGGCTGCAGGTCGTTCGATAAGTTTCGGATAAGTTTCGGATGTGTTTTCGGTTTTCTTAATTGTAGTTTTTGGGGCTGCTTGTTTGGAAAGTGTGGGAGGTTGATTGAATGCATTAATATTCATTAATAACTCTGTTTTGATATGTTAAAAGCAGGTCAAGGTGTTGAGCTAAGTGTTGAAGGTGTTTCGGAAAAGGCGAGAATGTCGATTGGCTTCGGCAAGCTAGTTTCGGACAAGTGGTGAGTGGGTTGCCGTATCGACAAGGTTTTACTTGTTTTATCAAAGGTTTGGGAGTGTAGGGATGGTGTGAAAAAACTCCCCACACTCGAAAGTAAGTTAAATGGTTTCGCTCTCTTAACGGTTCCCATATCGTTCCATAATTGCCATATTTTAGACAGGCTCTTAAAGTAGTTTTTGCATTCATGATTTATGCATGAGCATTGATAAATGCTTTGGCTAAAAGATGTTTTCATTATTGTCCATTGGTATTGGTTATGTTTTGGCAATCAATCATTTCATGAGTTTTAGTAATATCTATGTTTTTGTAACATATCCAATGATTGGTAGTGTTGCATTGGTTTTGTAAAACATGATTATGAAGAAATGGTTTCCAATACATGAATTGAGTTTGAAAATGATGCATGCATGTGTTAGATGTTGTATATGCATGGTTTATGATGGTTTCCATGGCTTTTAAAGCATGAGAATGATTTGGATTAAAGTATGGTTATTACCTTTTCCCCCAAATAAAGCCGTTAAGCATGATTTGAGTTTACTTTGACGAACATATGTTGAGTGCATTGTAAAACAACAAGCTTCCATGCATAATGAGAATGATATTGGCTTAGTGACACTATTTTAATACCACGAATACAAATGACATGTCAATAGGATTAAGTGCACTATAATATTGAGTTAATATGTTGTGTTGCCTACACGTAAACAAGGTTGACTTTGTGTCTGACCGTGCGTGTAGAGTTTGCTTACACGTAAAGAAGGGTGACTTTGTGTCCGACCGTGCGTGTAGAGCTTGCCTATATGTAAACAAGGGTGACTTTGTGTCCGACCGTGCATATAGTTGACCCATACGTAAGCAAGGGTGACTTTGTGTCCGACCGTACGTAGTGGGGGTAACATGTATATAAGGGTGACTTTGTGTCCAACCGATGCATGTTGAGACCAAGTGTCTCTTGATAAGGAATAAGGAATCCGAATATTCGATGGGTATAAGGTTTGAACAAAACTAATCACTTAGTTGCCAATATGCATGGTTTATGATTTGAGATTTTTGTGCATTGAAAAGCATGAGATTGTGTCACATGTTGATATAGAATTGTTTATAAAATGTAATGTTTTTCACAAGCATGTATTTTAAATAAGTTTTGTGCAAGGATATGAGCACAAGAGAATGGCCTAAGTGTTGATATGTGTTTAGCAAATAAGACTTGTGATGTGCACATTAAAGTGTGTATGGTTTAAGCTATGCTAGGTGTATAGCATATAAGACTTGAGATGATGCATAGAGATGCATATGTATTTAAAAGGCCATAAGTATTGTTGTTGTTTTAAAAGCATGAAAGTCTTGTGAATTTTAGTTTTGAGTTGCGTGAGATAATTGACACTTGATAAGGAAACGGATTTGGTTTTGCAAACCATGTTTGAGATACTTTTAGTGAGCATGATATGGCATGATTTAAAGAGTTTATTGATGGACTTATGGGCTGCATTGTAAAGGTGTTTTCTTTATATTTTACCCCTCACTAAGCTTATGCTTACCCTCTCTTTTACCTTACAATGCAGAGACATTAATCGAGGCGGCCAAGGAAAGCAAGGTTCCAAGTGTATGTCGATGAATAGCTCAAGTATGTGTTCTAAAATGCAGTAGTAGTAAGAGAGCAATGGGGTATAGTTACATTGTTGTAAGAATTGGCTTTTGATTTGTAAACGTTGCTTTGAGTATTTGAACTTGAGTGTGTATTGGATGTTTAAGTTGCTCTTGGTGCCTAGGAATTATGCATATAGTTAATGGTGATCATTGGTGGTGTTTTGAATGAGTAAGATCTACTTAAAAAGGACTGATTTTTTGTTTCTGAGCATAAAGTTTCGAAACCTTTTCAAATTGTTTCGAAACTTCCAGGAAGGTTTCGAAACCTTGCGGGCTAGTTGGATATTAAAACCTTACTGGAATGAAAGTTTCGAAACTTTCAAGGAAAAGTTTCGAAACCTTTTCCATAAAGTTTCAAAACCTTTAATGAAGGTTTCGAAACCTTTGTTTGGTTATTAGTTGATAGTTGTTGGATTTGCATTTTAGTCCCGAATATCTTTCTGTGTGTAATTATGGTAGCTACAAATGTTATTTTGAGTTGAAATTTCACCTTGATGCATAAAGTTGACTTAATTTCAAGTTGGCTAACTTAAATCGGAGGTAGTCCCTAGAAATTAAAAGTTTTACATTTTGGTCCCTAATTAGTGAAGCATGTAATTGATGATGTTAGAATGCTCCGTTTGGTCTGAAATTTATCATGAGAGTTCTTTGCATATTTAATTAAAATTTGATGGAATGAATTTCCACCTCCTCAAAAGAATTTAAAATATTCACGTTTTAGTCCTTTAGTTGCTCATGTGTTAATTGAGTGCTCATTTGTGATCGAATTGCTACCGTTCTTGTTTTGCATGAAATTGAAACGCATAGGAACATAATTATGCCTTTAGATAAGATAAAGAAAAAAATATATAACAGTTTTTAGGGTCGTTTATCGAATCGAGCCTTCACGGGTTTGGTTCGGTATTCCCCATGTGACCCATTAGAGCCGGTTTCGTCTAGGCCGGGTTAAGGGGGTTACATGGACGAACACTAATTGATGTGGAAAAAGGAGAGTTGACAATGAGGGTCAATGACCAACAAGTCAAACTCAATGCCTTCTACAATTTGAAACGGAATAATGATGCAGAAGAGTGCAAAGTCCTTCACAGCACAGATACAGGCACAAAGACATTCTGTTTTCACAGCCACTGCCTGGGTAGTATGCTCGGCAGGAAAATGGAAATACTTTATGGCAGAATATTTGGCAGGAAAAGTAAGACAGATATGGAGGAAACCAACATGACAACACATTGCCCAGATAAAAGGGGTACGATGCAGATCAGGAAAAAACAAAGATGGACATAAAGCCAATAGCCAATACCTGAAGAATCGTTGTGACCAGCAAGAGAGAAGCATCTTGGGAGATGCATTTGCATGCACTCCACCAGTAACATGATCTCTCATATTTTTTTTTATATATTAGGATTAGTTTAGTTTAGTTTATATTTATTTTCTATAATTTGTGTTTTTGCTTTAATTATTTTACTCCTTTGTGTTTAATTTCTATTTAGGATAATAAGCAAGAATAAAGGAGAAATAGTTCATAGCAGGAATTTTGCCGAGGCAGAAAACAGTGTCAGAGCCGCAGCAGTTTCAACGGGTAGAACAATATAACGGCTAGTCTGTCGAGATTTCTGCCGTGGTAGAAAAGGAAATGGCAGTAAAGACTAACGGCTACAAAACGGCTAGTGGTTCAAATTGTCACAAGGTCGAGGCCTATATAAGCAACCTCAACCTCTCCCTCTTGAACTATTCACTCTTGCATTCTTGTTTTCTTTAGAATACTCGATAATCTTGCTCTCACAATACTCTCTGCCTACCCTTCTTGAAATTTTTAGAATTCCTCCAAGAAAATCTCCAAGAACCTAATCTCTCACAATCCTTATGGCCACCTACAAACACTTTGCCCCTGTCGCTGTCGAAGACCGCTTCAACAGGTCTTTCATTGCCTGGCAGTTGTGAGAGGAGCAAGGGTTCCAACACTCGAATGAAGAAAATTACGGCATCGAGCACTATCTGTTTGACAGGATCAAGTATCAAGAATCGGAAATCTTTTGCCTACAACCTGCCCAGGCAAATGCTACCATCGTGCGAGAATTCTATGCGCACGGGCCAAGCAAGGACTCCCTCTTTGTCCACTACCGAGGTAGGCCTGTCCAGCTTGATGCTGAGACCATCAACCAATTCTACGACCTCACACCTGACCATGATGTACATGCTGAATTCATGGAGGATATCACTGTCGAGGACTATGAATTGATTAAAGACGACCTCTGCTACACGAACACCCCTTGGGAAACCGGTGCCCATAGAGGATCGATAGCATGACAAAGTCTAAAACGCGAGGCCAAGCTTTGGAACACCTTTGTCAAGAGACGCCTCATCCCCACCTCCCACAACAGTACGGTGGACCGAAAGAGATTGGTGCTCATCCAATCAATTATCAACAAAAGGAGCATCAACGTTGGAGAAATTATCATACGCGAAATTTACGAATGCGGTAAGAAGGATAAAGAACCATTATATTTCCCTTGTTTGATCATTGTTTTGTGTATTGCTGCAGGTGTACTAGTAGAAGACACGGACGAATACACTCCCCAAAGGCGTGGATGGACCAGAGACTTTTGCCACAAAATCATGCAGATCACACAGGCGGAACCAGTCCAGGCAACGCCCTAGCAGTTCACTGCTGATACTGCTGTCGGGGCCGAATACACGGTAGACATGCCAGACACTGCCCACACCACTACCGCAGCAAACCCGTACCAGGAGATACTTCAAAGGATGGCAACTATGGATCTCAGGCAACAAAGATATATGGAGTATCAGAGGGACTTCAATAGCACGCTTGCCCAAATGATGCTCCATGCCTTTCTAGACCAAGGGGTGCAGTTTCCAGAATTTCCAAGCAACATGTTTGTCATAGCTGCACCCTATACAGAGACTACACCGGCTCCAGGAGGACCGAGACCGTTCTTCCACGCGGGCCCTCAACCACAAGTCCATGCTGTCGGCCCATCTAGGGCAGCAGACTCTGCCGCAGCATCATTTGCCAGCAGAAGACCATCAAAGAGGATTCAACACTCCACCACGATCCCCCATCATCATGGGCAGACTATCAGCAGAGATAGATGCCTATGTACACCAAAGCTCAACCGCTGCCGGACCTAGTACACACCATGCCGGGACAGATGCAGCAAAGGAAGGTGGAACGGACATCATGATAACCGAGGAGATTGCCGACGTGGAAGAAGGTGAAGAAGTGGATGCTCCAATGCAACGGACACCACCAACAAGAGTCCAACCGCCCCGGCAAGAAAAAACTCAACCATCGCCCTCACCAAAGACGAAGCAATCAGCAGCACGTCCTCGAAGAAAAAATGTTACAAGCAGCTCTTCGGAGTCCCTTTAAATTCTTTATATTCAATATTATTTGCTGTTTGTTTCTTTATATACTGCTTATTTTCTATAATATTTTTGTTGCCCACTATTTTATTCTAATATAAAGCATTGAGGACAATGCTTGGTTCAAGTTTGGGGGGGTAGAGCCACTACCAAGGCAATCTACTACCGAGGCCTCGCCAAGAAAATGGAGTATTTAAGTGATTTTTTTTTAATTTTTACGCTCCCCGCCTTACTTGAATCAATTGCCTATACTTTTGCATTGCCCATCATCAGTATTGCCTTAGTTTATTCTTTAAGGCTATAAAAATCTTTCTCCTTACCATGATTAGGTCCTGTTAAGAAGGTTTAACCTTAGGATACTTAAGGATAAAAACTTAGAAGCTTACTATAAGATAAATTTTAAACACTTTTGGGACTTGTTGGATTATAGGAATTCTTTTAATGAACTTAGGTGATAAAGACTTAGATTTTTGGGCAAGTGACTAGAGTTGCCTATCACCGGCTCTAGGAATTACTCTTCTTCATGCTAGAGGCGCCCGAAATTGGCTCTAGTATGCTATAAGGAATATCAAAAGAAAAAAAGAATTAGTGAAGAGAAAAACACAATCCTTAAGGTTCCCGAAATAGGCTCAAGAATTGGTTGTTTAGAATATAAGAGAACACTTAACCCAATTCTACTTGTCTTGAACTTAGAGTTTATCTAAGAAAGCCTTTAGTCAAACTTGTCCACAAAAACGCACACACTCACCAATTCTTATAGTTTGTTTCTAGGTAAACCCTTGGGTAGCCAAAAGGTTAAGTCTAAAGAATAGGCATAGTGATGGTGAGGAGAATAGATGGAAACATAAGACCAAGAGAGAATAGAGTTTGACAAATTGATGTTTGGCATTGCTTGAGGAAAATCAATAGTTCGAGTTTGGGGGTGTGATAAGTGCTCAACTCATTATCACTTTTTACGCCTTTTATGGGCATTAATCACTAAATTTAAACCCACTCAGACCAAAGCATATACTTAATGTGATATATTTATAAGTTATGATTATAAAGATGATATTCACAGAAAAGGCAAGTTTTACTGCATTTTTACATCTGTGTAGGAGAAACTAGTGCCGCGGCAGCAACATGGCCGAGGCAGGACCTGATGCTGAGGCAGCAACAGAAAGACAAGAAGAGATATTGTAGGTGATTGGAAGAGAAAAATCCAATGGACGTTTCAGGACATGAAACACATGGATCGGAGCTGGTTAGCACGAGGAAAAGCCCAAGACAAGGCCACGCGGGAAAGCCTCTTAGTTGAAATAAACTTGGAAATATTTTATTTATGTACATGACTTGTTCCCTATTCTAAGTTGTATTCTACTTAGGAAAGGTTTTCCCTAGGCCAAGCATATATAAGACCTAGCCGTCTAAGGGAATAGGGAGAGACGATTCTTAGAGAGTTCACCCTAAGACTCAATGTTTTCTTTCTCTCAAATTATATTCTAAGTTTTCTTAGGGTTTAGGTGAAGGTTGTTAAGTATTTGTGAGAGGAGATTGTACTTTGTTCTTTATTTCAATGCAATAAAACTATCAAGGTTTGCTTATCCTTTGCCATTCTTTGTTCTTGCATTCAAGCTCGGGAGAGAAGTTTGTGAGTAATCCATTTATGTAAACTCGGGAGAGTTAGATTCACGAAAGGGATAAGTACGGTGTTTCAATCGCGGAATTCTAACTCGACCTAGGGATAGGTTAAGAGTTTCAACGGCTAAAAGAAGTGTGAGATTGGTTGGTGAGTATAATTGATTCACGCCGGGAGGTATCATCAAGGACTAGTCATCAACAGTACTTCGACTTAGGGATAAGCGGAGTCATCCAAGGACACTTTGCCGAACTTTGGTAAAGTCCACCCACGAGCAAGGGATTACCGCGGCGGACAAGTATCGTTGCTGCCAAGGCAGTAATCTGCAGTACTGCCGAGGCAGTGATATACAATTGCATTGGACAGAGACAAGTCAATCAAATCCACAATACAACGCAACTGGATCCTGACCGCTCTCTATTAATCAGATTTCATCTCTTTTACTTAGTTTCTTTATTTCAATTTATTTAGTTTCATCCAAACCCAAATTACCTGTGTTTTTATTTTATTTCTTTTTACAGAGCAAGAAGACGAAGAAGTCATATTAAGTATACCAATCCCTGTGGAGACGATACACGATTATACTTATCACTTTATTACTTGCGACGTGTTTACTTGCACTAATTGCGCACTTTTGACACGCAACAATCGTAGTGATAAAGTGTTGTTTGCCATTTAGATATACAACAATGGAAATACATAAAGTTAGTTTACTAATTTGAAATATTATAAATAGGTCTTTGTTTATAAAATACTCTCACTATTTTATTTAAAATTAAAAATCCCTCTCGTTTTAATTTCGAAAAAATTCAATGAAATTTTTTCTAGTGAGTGAGGATCCATAATTCACCAATTTCCTAAATCAGCTTTGACTTTTCTTTTAGGATATAGGTTATTTAGGTAAGTAACCTTTTACTAATTACATCTCATGTAACTCCTCCATTTGATGAAGAACTCTTGTTCAGTCATCTCATGACTTAACCAAATACTTAGCCTTTAGGTTTCTAATCCTATTAGAATAACCTAACTAAGTTATTACCAATATTTCGACCGAAGAATATCACTTGCTTATTCTACGCGTTTAACCAAGATGGACTTATGTGTCAATGCTTTGGCAAAACCTACATAAGATCGATCAAGGCCTTAACGAGGTAAAATATTGGACGATTAAATTTAACTTAGATTAATTTGAGGAAAATCTTTAACTATCTCATCGTTATTTCTTTTAATTTGGCCCTTATTGATCTCATCAATTTATACGAGTAGAAGATATATATCATACATTGCATCACAAACATGATAGATATAAAACAATAATATTGCAATGGTTATAGCCCAAAATAAGGAACTAAGAGAACCTTGAAACCCTAATTCTACACTAAAATTGCTTCTCAAGCATCTTCTCGCCTTTGGTCCAAATGTCTCGATTGCTTCTTGGAATAATATTACAATTATAGAAACTCGTTTTACATACAAGGGAGTAAGATGAGAAGAGAAGTACAACAGAGATAGAGAAAGACACGACACGCAGGCCGTATTTAAAATTTGCAACTATTGTAAAAGCAAGGGCTATAACCATACATGTCAAACACCGTGCAAAGCAAACATATCATATATATGCTATCACGAAATCATTAATATTACCAATATGGGCCTACAATCTATGTTGCCTACCAATATGGGTAGAAAATTTTGAAAAATAGAGACTATTTTTCTATGGAAAAACATCACGATTTGATAAAATTTATCAATAGAATCGTGTTTTTGAGATTTTTAAATCCCTTAAATTTTTCCGCATCAAAATAACAATTATTCCTTTTCTTTGATGAGATCTGCCATCACACTTCGACCAATCATTATGTCAACGATTGACATATGATTACCGTAAAACCCTTGCAACAACATGGCGATTGTAATTAAAAGATTAACATATTAATCATATCCCTAATCGACTATCAATATCAATATATATCGTTGACACAGTCAAATAAAGCATGAATCTCATACATATCGCATCACCCAAGTATGTAACCCGATTACGGATCGTAAAAGTGGCTCTAATACCACTGTTGGGACCGTTGGGACACCCCATGGCGCAGCAGAACAAAATTACGACGGTCTTTCCAGTGATCCATGTACGTTTAATCCGAAATCGGGAGGAAGATATGCGATGGCTTACATTGGGTTCCTTGATAAGCAGCAAAAACAACAACTGGATCTGCTACAATCACGATCGTTCGACAATTCGAATCTTTAGCCTCCACGAATAACGTCTCGGCCTCTACTCAGTTCACCCGGTTGAGAGCAAATCTCGAAAAACTATTTTTCATGATTTTAGGTTTTGAGAATTCTGGATTCTCTTGTTTGGCTACTAGACCCAAAGATCCCTTATATATATGTGTAACCCTAGGTATAAGAGTTTTATTCCGAATTTGTTTGGGAAATAATTACTTTAATTATTTCCTTACACTTCAGGATCTATATTTAATCCGAATTTGAAAAGGAATACAATTAATTTAATTATATCCTTTTTATTAAATTCGAGATTAAATATAATCTACTTATACATATATATTTATTGCTCCTTTTCAACCATTGGGTGTGACCTTGTAGACTCATTGTAACGTTAGTAATAATATTAGAAGAATTCCAATATTACAAAATGAGTGATATCTAACAATATATCATTGTCATTTAAGTTACAAGAGATCATGATTCGATGTACCAAGTCCGTGACCAACTCTCTTAATGTATTGTATCTTTTTGTCCTTTTATATCTTTTATAGGCACAAGTCTTGGAATAGTCACACTTGTATAGCCTATTTTAATGTTTCTTGATATCTAGAGTGGACTACTTTTAATGAATAATTTGTGATATCTCATATCAACGTATTCAAGCATGGCCATGCATTTCTAGTGTCACTTAATCAAGTGGCCTTTGATATATTTACCTATTATGTAGGAAGGACAAATCCTATCTCGATCATTCACATCTCAATCAAGTGGCCATGAATAATTTGTTTCTTAGTTTATGTTATACATTGACACATATATCTGAAAACAACAATGGTAATGTCTTTATTCAATAAAATTGGTAAATAAAAGTATCCTTACAATCATCATATGATTGGTCTTTGGGCATACTCTAACATAGCATACAGTTGATTATCTTACAAGGTCTACAAAACAACTCGTAGATGCCTATCGTGATCTTCCTCGGTACGAGAGTACACGAGAATATCATCGATAAACATCACTAGAAACTGATCCATAAAGTCATGGAAAACTCGATTCATCATATCCATGAAAGCAGTTGGTGCATTAGTTAAACCAAAAGGCATAACCAAAATCTCATAATGGCCATACTGTGTTTGAAAAGCAATTTAAGAAAAATCCTGATCCTTAACTCTCAACTGATAATAAACAGACAGAAGATAAATCTTAGGAAACACTATCGCTCCTTTGAACTGATCAAACAAGTCATCAATCCTAGGCAGAGGATACTTGTTCTTTATCGTCAACTTATTCAACTAAAGATAATCTATACATATACGAATGGTTTCATCTTTCTTCTTCACAAAAAGGACCGATGCACCAGATGGTGACATACTTGGTCGGATAAAACCATAATTCAGCAACTCATGCAACTGGACCTTCAACTCTATCAACTCCTTTAGTGGCATCTGATAAAGAGTGATGGACACGAGTAAAGATCATTCGATCAAATCAATACCGAACTCAACCTATTGGTTAGGTAGTAAACCTAGTAACTCTTCAGGAAAACCTCCTGGAAAGTCACAAATAGTACGTATATCACATGGCCTAACCTCTTTCATGTCAGGAATCATAACATAAGTCAAATACATGTCACATCCAATAACTAACAACTTCTGAGCTTCCAAAGCCGAAATAACTTTAGATAAGGACCTAACATTCTCACCAACCATAACTACCTTAAAGTTATCGATCAACCTTAAGGAAACACTCTTAGTCCTTGTTCAAATAACCAGTCCATACCCAAAATATTGTCAAATCCTTGGAACGGTAATTTCATAAGGTCGAAAACAAAAACATGGCCTTAAACAGTCAAAGGACATCTCCAATAAACTTTCTTGACTACTAAAGTCTCACCAAAAGAACTAGTAATACTTATACTGATGCTCATGTTCTCTACATGTATATATAAAGCTCTAGCATGCTCACTGAGGATATAAGAGTGATTAGATCTAGAATCTAACAAAGCGAACAAGGATAAAGATTGTAAGAAAAAGGTACCTTCAACCACATTGGTGTCATTCTGGACCTCTCTGTGGGCATAAACTCTCGCTTGACCCTCATAACATTGTTGTTGTCCATGATTCTCGTCACGGCGCTGCAAATTTCCTCTGCCTCTGCCTCTATTCTGATCATCTCTGAGACCTTGGCCTTGATGGCCGCCTGAAAACTGAGGACACTCTCTATTGATATGCCTAGCATTACCATAATGCCAGTAAAACTCAGTATTCCAGCACTATCCCGCATGATGTTTCCCTCACCTGTTACACTTAGCACTAGGAGCCTGACCTTCCTGATAACAACGGCCAATTCCTCCTCCTCTATAAAAGTTTCGACCATAAAATCCATCTCTCTTCTTCTAGGACTTATCCCTGTTATTTCCATTATCGGATGGCCTCTAACCGGAACCAGATCCAGAAGATTTTAAACCCAAACTTTGCTCTATTTCTTTTGCCCGATCCACTAACACATCAAAATCTATATAGTTAGTGGCCAAAATATAAGTCTTAACTTCTCGACCAAACCAAAACAGAAATGATCACAACGCGTTTCTTCAGTAGACATCAACTCAGGAGCATACTGGCTCAACCTAACAAATTGTACCTCATACTTAGTTACCGACGTATTACCTTGAATCAAGACCATAAACTCTTTCTTTTTCTCATCAAGATAACAGACACTTACATACTTAAACTTGGAAGCTTCACCGAAAAACTCACAGGTTATTTCCTTAGTCTTCATACCATAAGTGGTGGTAGTCCACCAATTATATGCATCTATGTGAAGCAAAGGAACTGCACAACCAAGTTTCCTTTCATTAGAATAACCCATCTGAACCAATATACGGTTAGTGCTCTCTAACCAAGCCTTTGAATCTTCTGGGGAGAACCCCTTAAACTCAACTCCTTCCAAACTACGGAGCCTCTCCAAAGGTAAACCAGGATTCGCTACTGGTGGAACAACCATGGCCTTAATTCCAGCAATTGCAGCCTAAAAAGCCTCCACTATTGCCTGAACTAACTGAGAAATATCACCCACAGCTGTCACAACAGGTGGAACTACTAGCGGTTCAACTGGCGGTACACCCGTTGGTGGTGGTAGAGGTGGTAACTCCTTCCAAACTACGGGGTCCCATATTACTATTACTATGCAAACAAAACAAGATTTAAAACCAAGTGAGTCAACTGGAAGCAAGGTGCCAATAGCTCAAGTTTTCTATCAAAACCAAACCGAAAAGCAGTGGAGCAATGGGAACCTTAAGTATAACATGTTTAACCAAGATTATCATATAAAAATATCATGCTTTAATATCACAACCAAGTAAAGCAAACACGTGCATATAACACCTCAACAAATATAACAACCATCGTGCATAACATCATAAAACACACAAACAACAACATATCCCAAAGGTTTCTTAAACCTAGGCTCTGATACCAACAAATGAAACCCCCTCGACCCGGTCTAGATGCCACCCGGCTCAAACGAGCTACACAGGGAACACCGAGACTAATCCAGAGACTTGTCCCGATAAACAACCCTAATTTTTTTTCTTTTTATCTTATCTATACGCTTTAATGAGATCCTACATGCTCGTGCAAGGACTGTGTTAAATTATAGCAGATAATGATAAGAAATAAGTCCTAATTTTACCGAACGAGTTTTAAGAAACTAATTGTAATTTTCCAAAATTTAAAGACTAAACGTGGAATTAAAGTTACAAATCTTCAATTAAATTCATTATATGCTTAAGTCTCAAATTTCAGCTTAAAATCATGCCTATAAGTCATTCAGTTGCATCCTCAAAGTTTAGTGACTAAAACATGAAGTTTCAAATTATATTTCAGACTATAACTTTTTAAATGTTAGGGGTATCAAAAACCCCTGGACCTATTTCGATTCCAAGGTAAGTCAAAACATGTATTGAAACAATGATTAAGTGTTTCGATACTCCTTCAATATCTCGCTAGATGCTCTACGCGATAAGCCCATGTTTCGATACAGCCGGGGACCCATTCCGATTCTTTTCGTTACTGCCAAAAAGGTTTCAAAACTCGATCAATGCACATCAATACAACTACTTAAGTTCATGCTACCGTTTCGATACTAGTTCATGTGGTTTTGATACCCAGACTAAATTTCCCAGATTTCCTTTTTGTTTATGCTTGCGTATCGATACCCTATGAAGGGGTATTGAAACCCTCTGCCCAAAAAGTAACAAATTTCTATATTTTCTACCTTAAACGCATTCAAGGACACTTTAGATGCATATTTTCACCTAAGGGGTATAAACCACTTATTACCACATTTTCACTAGATACAATTCATCCTAGTTCCTTGAGCAACTCACAAATTGGTATAGGCATTCTTCAATATCAAATATCAACATATTTAAACATAGATGAGTCATGAACAAAATTTCAAATACTTAATTGATATCAAAGTAGTACCAAATACGAAAGTTCAACAACATAATTCAAATAACATAGATTCCATAGTTCAATAACCAAAACACAATAATATAAGGTTCCATAGCTTCATTGTTGTCAACTACCTAAGTTTCAAACTTAAAATACCATAGTTGAGATAAAATATGAAAATAAGGCACAAGATAGCTTCCTTGGTTCTTCGAGTGATCATCTCAGTTATTTCTCTACATTTCAAGGGAAAGATAGGGGTTAAGCCAAAGCTTAGTGAGTGAAATATAAAATATTTTAACTACTTGTAACGCAACCCATAATATACTGAATATTAATTACAAATCAAGTCATGTTTAAAGAAAATCACTTGTGACTAACAAGGCCACTTATATATATATATATAAGCATGTGTTTCATCACATGGCGTGTGGCTGTTGCCACGCTAGAGTGCTAAAATATGTTAATGATTTGCGTGCAATAATGTGCAAGTATACACATCTAACAAGTAATAAAGTGTGTGAGTGAGATCATTCCCACGAAGATTGGGTAGGTTATTTCAAAAATAGTTAACATACACAAAAGATAAAATAATCCTTTGTATGGACATATGCAAAAGCAATTCTGCAATTGTCACCAAAAATGCTGTAGCAAAATAAGAATGTCACTGATGATGCTGGAGCAATATGAAGAGTGTCACCAAAATGCAGTAGCAATTACAACGGATATTGGAGAAATAGATAAAGCTGCACAAACACAACACAGAGAAGATATTCAAGCTAAAGACAGGCTAGGCTTGCTATGGTATGACCTCACTGTTCTTCTGAACGCTACTGTTCCACTAGTTTACTAGTGCTCGATAGAGTTGACTAAAAATGCCTCCACTATCTCTAGTCAGAAGGCCTAACACTCGAAAATACTAAGGCATTACCTCTCGGTCTCAACCCTAACACTCCTAATGTTGATGAAGTTCTACCCCTTTTAGTCGTTGAAACTCTACCTTATCCCTAAGGCGAGTTAGGATTCTGCTCCCGCAGCAATCCCATTGTTCAAGTTGATCTAGCTTTGTCTATCCCTAGATCTAAGGTTCCCGAACCCCTTGAGCTATGGCTACCTCCCGGTGCTCTTAAAAACTAAGGTTTAGATGAAAAAGGTGTTAGCATTCTTGAACAAAACACTTAGATAAACACACAAAACAGTAAACATTCATTAAAACGAAGTAAAAATCATCCAAAACAAGCCTTAGCCATACTAGTTTATTTCATGGCTAGGTAAGAAAAACTATTCAACTTTCGTCCATTGTAATACATTTTCAATAACTTAGAAAAGAGGTAAAACAAAGTGAAGAGGAAGGAAGTCTCAAACGCATGTGCCGTGAAGCTTTTCCTAGCTTGCCGCTCCTCCCGAAGTCGCGCAAATCAGTTGTTTGAAGCTCTCCTACAATGGCGGTTTGGCTTGAGGTTGAAGACGATGGAAAGTGGCCTCCTTTCTTCTTTCTTCTCCCTCTTTCTCTCTTAAAGCTTGCTCTTTTTTGTGGCTCCTTAAGCTACTGATTTTGCTCTTTTCTTGCTCTCTTTCTAGCACACTTTGATGAAGGAGGCATAGGGTTGTATTTATAGGAGGCTTCTAGGGTTTGGTGCAAGGGAATATTCTCTGACATTCGCTGCAGCATTTAGCAGTAAAATGCAGGTCTGCAGGGGTGGTGCGACGTTTGTCAAGGAGAGGTGCAACGTCTGCACATTTGCAGAGGAGGTGCAGCTGGCCTGGAAAACGCGTGAGGATAGTGGGCTGCGGGTGTGTCCTTTCTTCCATCCAATTTTGTTCGCCCACAATGCTGCAGCATCTTTGAAGTCCGATCCAACACTTTAAAAATATGCTACAACATCTCTTTCGATCTTTCGACTTTACTCTAGTATCTGCACATCACCACCAAGAAAATACCTTTCCAAGTTGCATCTTTTAAAAATAAAATAAAATAAAATCCTAATCTAAATGCAAATGCACATGAAATGCAACTAAATGCAATGCAAATGAGCTTGAAATCAAACAAAACCTTAAGTAAAAGGGTATAAAATATACGCTTTTTAGAGCGTTAACAAACCCCAAAACTTAAGATACTGCTTGTACTCAAGCAATGACTTATAAAAATGCTATGGCATTACTTTCAATCCTTGACAGCAGTTCAGGTAAACATTAATCCTCAGAATATAAATGTTGTAGCAATCTACATGACATTGAGAATTCCTAGAACTTGAACTAAGACAAGATGCCTTGCTTGTGTGTGCTGGATTGTATCTAACCTATGCTTAACAGTTAGAAAAATTCTAAGTTCCCTGATTCACTATACCCTAGTTCCTAAAAATCCACTCCTTATTTTAACTGTTCCGAAGGGTGTCATCTCATCACAACCGTTCTTAACTCTAGGTGAGTATGGAGCAAACATCTCACCCCCGAGCTAGTAGGTAGAGTCATCCCGTGACAACTTTCATTCGCTCATATGTTGTAGCATTATTTAGCTATGTTCAAACCTTGCATAGAGGAGCGTCCTTCGATAGTTTTATGCTAAAGCATTTATTCATCTCCTTTTTTTTAAACACATTAATATACTATAGCAAAAGGAGTTTTTTTGTTTTCGAACTACTAAGGCATAGATTCTAAGTTCTCTAGAAAGTTCCTACCACTTAAGCATAGGAAACATACAATCGTGTTCATTTAAAATTCTCAATATTTTCTATGGTTCAGTTCGAAGGCATTGAAATACACATCATTGGAAATCATTTATTCTAACTTAAAAGCTGTCTCAAATTGAATCTAATGCTATAGCAAATTTACATGTATGCAAAGTGAAATGAAAATGCTAAAGCGAAGACTTTGCTACCCCCAAACTTGAGGTTAGCATTGTCCTCAATGCTATAAAAATGAAACTATATGCAAAAATAAAAATAAAAAGTAAAGATGCTTACTTGTTCGAAGTTCTGGTTTTCCTTGTTGCCATGCGCTTGATTCTTTTCGCAGGCTGCTCAGGTGGTGATGGGTTAGTTTGAGTGATCTCGGCTTCAGGCTGGTCGTTTGGGTCCTCATCCTCGCGGACTGCTGCAGCATCGGGGGTTCTCTCCTCCTCTACACCAAAGGAATCGTGTCTTCCTACTGAATGCTTCACCTTGCGGTGTGGGATAAAGGCATCGGAAGGATCGGCAGAAGGGATCTCTACTCTTGGTGAGTTAAGATCAAAGTCCTCATTGCTTACTTGTATGGTATCGGCCCTAGAGATTCTCGACTCAGGTGAAGGTCCCTTACCCTTTTCCTTAGTTGGTGCGGAAGGATCGGCTGGTACTTGGTGCGATGCTGTAGCGGATGCGGCAGGAGATTGTGCTGCTACTGGTTCAGTGGGGGTATGCTGCTGTGCTGCCTGGCCTATGCTGTGCTCATGAACTGGTGATGTTTTCTGCTGTTGCTGTTGCTGCGGCGGACTATTCTAAGGAGGAATTGGCTCGGGCTCATTTCGCTGGAAGATGTGAGTTGGGAAGTCTGGAAAGCGATAGCCACCATCAAGCCTTAAATCGTGAAGGTTCAATTGGAGAACCAAATCCCTTTTCTGCACATAGGTCATGTACGTTGTGAACTTGTCGTGTAGGTCTGCCAGTTGTATTTGCATCCCTTCAATAGTAGCAGGTAATGCGCTGAGATTTGTTGTGTCATTCTTTGGTTTGGCTGAAGGCTCACCAGATGCTGGAGTATTTTCTTACACTCCCATCAGCTTTGGGATTTTCTATAAAGCTATGCCTTGTCGTCCCTTTAGCTTCTAGTCATCGTCGTTCTCAAACACTCGCTGCTTTCGGAAGAGTGTTGTAATCAGGTGTGGGAAAACTAGAGGGATTTCCTTCTTTTTCAATGCTGCGTGAGCTTCCTCAGGAATAATCTTTCCCACGTTGATGGTTCGTTTCCTTAAGATCAAATTTAGAAGCTGTAACCGAGCAAGGTTTACCGTAGTTGTGTGGCTTGTGGGCATTAGATTTTGCTTTATAAAGTGCATGCAGATCTTGCACTCTGGCTTTAGGGAAGTGCGATCAATAGTTGTATTCGCCTCATCCCACTCGGTGCCTTCAATGCAGAGGTCTTTAAGGAGAAAATCTGGGCTTTGCCCCAGCATGGAAGCGACGAACAGGGAGTGTTCGTCTTCTTCACCCACGCCATAGAACTCATTGATGGCTTGGCAGTGGAGGGGATGGCATCGCCTCGGACATACACAGTTTGTTGTCCTAGCCTCGTGAAGTGCGCGTAGAACTCTTGCACCAGCGACACATTTATGGCTTTTTTATCATCCTTTGTGTCGAAGTGGCAAGCAAAAGTTTGCCACTTGTGTTGTTTTACGACTGCTACGACTTGCTCTAGTAGCTTCTTGAAAGTTGTGTCAAAGATAAATCCATTCTCTTGATGGACAGGCCTTCCTTTGATCTTTTGGAAACGGTCCTTCGCTGCGTCTGGCTTGAGCAGCGGCCCTTGATGATTCTCGAATTTCTGGATCTCTATTGGTCTGGCTTGAGCAGCGGCCCTTGATGATTCTGCGGTGTTTTTGCAGCGTACCATGGTGGTAGATATTTCTTTTAGAGATCGTGTTGGAGTTTTTTTTTTTGAAAAAGAAGGAGTTTTTGGAGAGTTTGGGGTGATTTTCTTTGTGAAGAAGATGAAGTTGTGGAGGAGAGGGACGGTTAACTTGCTTGGGAAGGAGAGGGGGAAGGGTAAAAGTTAAAGGTAATAATTAGTGTGTAAAGGATTGGATGGCTAGGGTTATGGGAAAGGTAAAAAGAAGTGATGGAGAGTAGGAGAGAGAAAAGGGATTTATAATTAATGAAAAGGTAAAAAGGTGTATAGAGGGGTTGTATTGGAACTGAAACTCTCCCCATTCTCCTTGAAAACTAACCGGATGCGTTTTCATGGGCTCTTCATCTTCATCCTTTGTGGACCAAATCAAATAACTCTAAGAGTTTTTCCCTCTAAAAATGGTACCCGTACAGTCCTTCCTTGCTCCAAGTCCTCTTTTTGTGCAGGTTGTGCACTGCGCACTGTGCACTGCACCTCTGGTGGTACACAGCTCATTGTGAGCGCACAGTGTCTGAAAATGTACCTTCAAGAATTAAAAGTTGAATAGAGACAAGAGAAATAAAAGCATTATAAAAGCAAAATAAAAACATCTACTTTTTATTCAAAGTGAAATTTAAATGCTAAAGCAAAATAAAATAGAGGGATAGAAATGCTCAGGCAATTTGCAGACTGGGGTCATCCTTGTCGCGCACAATGGGAGCTCCATTATACATCTTCAACCTTTGACCGTTTACCTCGAATATTCGATCCCCTTCAAGTGTTCTAATCTCCACAGCACCATAAGGATAAACGTTATGTATCAAGAATGGTCCTGACCATCGAGACTTTAACTTTCTAGGAAAAAGTATAAGTCTTGAGTTGTAGAGTAAAACATGTTGTCCTTCTGAGAAATGCTATCGCAAAAGATGTTTATCGTGCAACCTTTTTGTCTTTTCTTTGTAGATCCTAGCATTCTCGTAGTCATTGGATCGAAACTCGTCCATTTTGTTCAGCTCCAAAAGCTTATTCTCTCCAGTTGCCTTAAAGTCCAAATTAAGCTTTGTGATAGCCCAATAAGCCTTGTGCTCGAGCTCTACGAGCAAGTGACAAGCTTTCCCATAAACCAACTTAAATGGAGACATCCCTAAAGGAGTCTTGTAGGATGTCCTATATGCCCACAAAGCTTTATCCAGCTTCGGAGACCAGTCTTTCCTCTTTGTGTTGACCGTCTTCTCTAAAATTTGCTTGATTTCTCTATTGGAGATTTCAACTTGGCCACTTGTCTGCGGGTGATATGCTGTAGCAATTTTGTGCCTGACGCCATAGCGTTGTAATGCCTTAGCAATGAGCTCGTTGTCGAAATGGGTGCCTTCATCACTGATGATAGCTCTGAGGACTCCAAACCTTGTGAAAATATTCTTGTGCAGAAACTTCAGGACTGTCTTTGAATCATTTCTGGGTGTAGCAATTGCTTCAACCCATTTGCTCACATAGTCTACTGCCAGCAAGATATATAAATCACCATAGGAGGATGGAAATATTCCCATGAAATCAATTCCCCAAACATTGAAAAGCTCGATCTCCAGAATATTTTGCAGCGGAATTTAATTTCTCCTTGAGATGTTACCGGTTCTTTGACATCTATCACATGCCTTATAAAATGCTTGAGCATCTTTTTAGAGTGAGGGATAGTAGAATCCAGATTGAAGGACCTTTGCAGCAGTCCTTGATCCACCAAAATGGCCTCCACACGATGCTGCATGGCAATGGAATAGAATATCTTTTTGCTCTTCTTCCGGCACACATCGTCGAAGCAATTGGTCAGCACATTGCTTGAACAAATATGGTTCATCCTAATAGAAAAATTTTGTATCATGTTTGAACTTCTTTCGACCTGGCTAGATAAGTCAGGAGGCAAAATACCACTAACAAGAAAATTAATTATATCTGCATTCCAAGGTAATGTTGTAGCATATAAAATTTTCTCATCAGGGATATTTTCTTCGATCTCAAAATCTTCTCCTAAATTTTCTGGATTTTCTAGCCTAGATAAATGGTCCGCAACTTGATTTTCAGTGCCTTTTCTATCCTTTATTTCAATATCAAATTCTTGTAGCAAAAGTATCCACCTAATAAGTCTAGGCTTAGCATCTTTCTTAGTCACTAGGTATTTGATGGCTGAATGATCTGTGTGCACTATCACCCTAGTTCCTATCAGATATGCTCTAAACTCATCAAAGGCAAATACTACAGCAAGTAACTCTTTCTCAGTAGTGGTATAATTAATTTGAGCATCATTAAGAGTTCTACTTGCATTGTAAATAACATGGAAGAGTTTACCTCGCCTTTTACCTAGTGTAGCGCCCACTGCGTAGTCGCTTGCATCGTACATCAACTCGAATGGCTTAGTCTAATCGGGTGGTATCACTATTGGAGTTGAGGTAAGTCTCTTCTTCAGCTCATTAAAAGCGCTGTGGCATTTTTCATCGAAGACAAAGGTTTCATTTTGCTGCAGCAAATTGTAGACTGGCTTAGAGATTTTCGAGAAGTCCTTGATGAACCTCCTATATAAGCCAGCATGTACTAGAAAGCTTCTAATTCCTTTCACTATTGTGGGAGGTGGTAGCTTCTCTATCAACTCTACTTTTGCTTTGTCAACTTCAATTCCTTTGCTTAAAATTTTATGCCCCAAAACCATACCTTCCGTTACCATGAAATTGCATTTTTCCCAATTGAGTACAAGGTCGGCTTCTTCACAACGTTTCAAAACCTTAGCCAGGTTTCCTAGGCATTTTTCAAATGATTCTCCGGACACAGAAAAGTCATCCATGAATACCTCCAAAAATTCTTCAACCATGTCTGAAAAAATTGCCAACATGCAACGTTGAAAAGTTGCTGGAGCATTACATAACACAAATGTCATTCTTCGGAAAGCATAAGTCCCATACGGGCAGATGAATGTTTTCTTCTCTTGGTCCTCTGGTGCTATAGCAATTTGGTTGTACCTAGAATAGCCATCGAGGAAGCAATAGTAAGCCTTTCCCGCCAATTGATCCAGCATTTGATCGATAAAAGGAAGGGGGAAATGGTCTTTCTTTGTTGCCTTGTTAAACTTCCTATAGTCCACACAAATACGCCAGCCTATGACTGTCCTTGTCGGGAGCAACTCGTTGTCCTCATTTGTGATCATTGTCATGCCTCCCTTCTTTGGAACACAATGCACAGGACTAACCCATGAACTGTCAGAAATTGAGTATATGATTCTTGCATCCAACCACTTGATAATCTTCGTCATCATTACCTTCTTCATTGTTGGGTTTAGTCTTCTTTGGGGATCGTCTGAATTGTTGTGGCATTCTTCTAGTAGGATCTTATGCATGCAGATCATAGAACTGATGCCCTTCAAATCGGCCATAGTCCACCCTAGAGCTTTCTTATATTGCGATAGCAAATTCACAAGACTAAGCTCTTGTTTAGGATCTAAGCTAGAAGAAATAATCACTGGCAAAGTATTGTGAGATCTTAAATAGACATACTTTAAATGCGGTGGCAGTGGTTTCAGTTCTAGAGATGGTGCATGTAAAAGTGATGGTTTAGGAGGAATAAATTCAGAGAAATCAATTGATTCAAATTTCATACCTGGTCTTGGCTTGTAATAGACAATTTGTTGTAGCTCCAGATGAGCTTCTTCTTCATCCTGGTCATGCTCCTCCAGCATTTTTGCAAAGTCTTTCATTTGTGGAGAATGGTCACAGCAAAAATCTGCATCTTCTTCAGTTGCTTCGGCATTTATCCCAGCTATACAGTGACATTCTTCATTATCATCCATGTAGTTGAGAGTGCTGAAGACATTGATAGTCATGGATTGATCTGCTACTCGCATTGTGAAGTCTCCCTTCTCACAGTCGATGAGAATCCGACCAGTAGCTAGGAATGGTCGTCCCAAGATGATGAGTGCTTTGTAGTCCACTTCACAATCCAATATCAGAAAATTCACTGGAAACACGAACTTGCCCACTTTTACTATGACATCTTCCACCTTGCCTTCGGGTCTGACATGAGAATGGTCCGCGAATTGCAAGATGACAGTGGTAGGTCGTGTACTCCCTATACGAAGCTTCTTGAATATTGCTTTGGGTATCAGATTTACACTCGAACCGAGGTCGCATAGTGCTCTGCCCACAAAATTATCTCCTATCGAGCATGGAATAATGAAGTTGCCAGGATCTTGCTTCTTCATGGGAAGCTCAGTCTTCCCACAATAGAACTCAAATGCTATAGCTATTGTTTCAAAATTATCAGCTTTTCTTTTCTTGGTAACAATATCTTTCAAAATCTTTGCATATGAGGGCATTTGATCAATAGCATCTAAAAATGAAATGTTTATATGAAATTGGTCCAAAATACTTACAAATTTTTTAAATTGGAGATCCTCTCTATGTTACTTCAATCGCTGAGGGAATGGTGGCGGCGGTCTTATGTCCTCTAAAGGTTGCGTTGGTGCTGCTTCTTTTGCTGCAGCATCTGCAAGCTTCTCACCAAATGCCTCAGTATTTAAGTTTTCTCCAGTTTCTTCTTAACCAGATTTTTCTTCTTGTTGTTCAACTTCTTTTTGCTCCTGAATCGAGGTGTCTTTTTTTTCTTTTCGTTTGAATTTCTCCCCCGTGTTGATTTGTCGTCCACTCCTCAAGGTAAGTGAGCTGCATTGCTCCTTTCCATGGTTTTTAGTGACTTCAGTATCACTAGGCAAGTTACCTATCGGTCTTTCTTGTAAGGCTTGAGCAATTTGACCCACTTGAGTCTCTAGTGATGTCAGTGAAGAGCTGTGCCTTTGCAGCAGTGCGCCTTGGGTCTGCAACAGATTGCCTTGATTAGAGATGGTGGTGGAATGCTCCTGCATTAATGCTTTTGTTGATGTCATGAAATCCTTTGTAGAGGCCATGAATTCTTGCTACGAAGCTTCCAAAGAATTGTTGTGACTTTGATGATGAACTATTCCCTTGTTTTCATTTTGTCATGGCATATTTCCTTGAAAACCTTGGACTCCTTAGTTTGATGCCATGGATTGCTGCCTATTCGAGCTGCTAGCTTGATTCGATCCTTGATTACCCCAAGAAAAATTAGGATGTTGTCTCCACCCTGGGTTGTACGTGTTGGAGTAGGGGTTGTTGGAATTTTTGTTGAAGTTTCCAACGTAATGAGCAGACTCGTGATGAGTTGGGCAGTCTTTATCGAAATGGTTTCCACTACAGTGCACACAACTTAATGACTTAGCATCTCGTACTTCACTGGGCTGTTGAAGATTCTTCAACATATTTGTGATAACAGAAAGTTGTGCTGAGACTGAATCGTTCGCATCAAGCTCCAGCTTTCCTTGATTTCTTCGTCCTGTCCCAACCCTTGTAGTTGGAAACTGATAATCATTGTTGGCTATTTTCTCCAAAATATCAAATGCTTCTTCTGGCAACTTGTCCAATAGTGTCCCATTTGCTGAAGCATCTAACATCATCCTTGTGGGTGCGTTGACTCCAATGTAAAACATCACGATTTGAGTCCAATCTTGAAAATCGTGGTTTATACACCTTGTTAGCAAGCTTTTTTACCAATCCCAACACTCATACATCGACTTGTCATCCCCTTGTCTAAAGGATGTTGTTGCCTATCAAAGGTCCACAATTGGTGCAAGTGGACACATCGCAAGTAATAAAGTGATTAGTATAATCGTGTATCGTCTCCACAGGGATTGGTCTACTTAATATGCCTCCTTCGTCTTCTTGCTGTGTAAAAAGAAATAAAATAAAGACACAGGTAATTTGGGTTTTGATGAAACTAATTAAATTGAAATAAAGAAACATAAGTAAAAGGATGAGATCTGATTAAGAGAGAGGGCAGGATCCAGTTATGTTGTATTGTGGATTTGATTGACTTGTCTCTATCCAATGCAATTGTACATCACTGCCTCGGCAGTACTGCAGATTACTGCCATGGCAGCGACGATACTTGTCCGCCGCGGCAATCCCTTGCTCGTGGGTGGACTCTATCAAAGTTCGGCAAAGTGTCCTTGGATGACTCTGCTTATCCCTAAGTCAAAGAACTATTGATGATCAATCCTTGATGATACCTCCTGGCGTGAATCAATTATAATCATCAACCAATCTCACACTTCTTTTAGCCGCTGAAACTCTTAACCTATCCCTAGGCCGAGTTAGTATTTCGCGATTGAAATACCGTAATTATCCCTTTCGTGAATCTAACTCTCCCAAGTCTAGATAAATAGATTACTCACAAACTTCTCTCCCGAGCTTGAATGCAAGAACAAAGAATGGCAAAAGATAAGCAAACCTTGATATTTTATTGCATTGAAACAAAGAACAAAGTACAATCTCCTCTCACAAGTACTCGACAACCTTCACCTAAACCCTAAGAAAACTTAGAACATAATTTGAGAGAAAGAAAACAATGACTCTTAGGGTGAACTCTCTAAAAATCGGCTCTCCTATTCCCTTGGTCGGCTAGGTCTTATATAGGCTTGGCCTAGGGCAAACCTTTCCTAAGTAGAATACAACTTGGAGTAGGGAACAAGTCATGTACATAAATAAAATATTTCCAAGTTTATTCCAAATAAGTTGCTTTCCCGCGTGGCCTTGTCTTGGGCTTTTCCTCGTGCTAACCAACTCCAATCCATGTGCTGCATGTCCAGAAACGTCCATTGTATTTTTCTCTTCCAATCTCCTAGAATATCGCTACTTTTTTTCAGCTGCTGCCTCGGCATCAGGTCCTACTGCAGCAATAGTATTTCCTGCACAGATGTAAAACTGCAGTAAAACTTGCCTTTTCTGTAATATCATCTTTATAAGCATCACTTCTAAATATATCACATTAAGTATATGCATTGATCCAAGTGGGTGTAGATTTAATGATTAATGCCCATAAAAGGTGTAAAAAGTGATAGTGAGTTGAGCACTTATCACACCCCCAAACTCGAATTATTGCTTGTCCTCAAGCAATGCAAACCATCAATTTGCCAAACTCTATTCTCTCTTGGTCTTACGTTTCCATCTATTCTCCCCACCATAACTATGCCTATTCTTTAGAATTAACCTTTCGGCTACCCAAGGTTTTACCTAGAAACAAACTATAAGATTTAGTGAGTGTGTGCGTTTTTGTGGACAAGTTTGATTAAAGGCTTTCTTAGATAAAGTCTAAATTCAAGTCAAGTAGATTTTGGTTAAGTGTTCTCTTCTTTTCTAAATAACCAATTCTTGAGCCAATTTCGGGCACCTCAAGGATTGTGTTTTTCTCTTCAGTAATTCCTTCTTTCTTTTGATATTCTTTGTGGTATACTAGAGCCATTTTCGGGCACCTCTAGCATGAAGAAGAGTAATTCCTAGAGCCGGTGATAGGCACCTCTAGTTACTTGCCCAAAAATCTAAGTCTTTATCACCTAAGTTCATTAAAAGAATTCCTATAATCCAACAAGTCCCAAAAGTGTTTTTAAAATTTATATTATAGTAAGCTTCTAAGTTTTCATCCTTAAGTATCCTAAGGTCAAACCTTCTTAACAAGACCTAACCATGGTAAGGAGAAAGATTTCTATAGCCTTAAAGAATAAACTAAGGCAATACTGATGATGGGCAGTGCAAAAGTATGAGCAATTGATTCAAGTAAAGTGGTGAGCATAAAAATTTGAAAAAAAATTCACTTAAATACTCTCTTTTCTTGGCAAGGCCTCGACAATAGATTGCCTCGGCAGTGGCTCTACACCTCCAAACTCGAACCAGGCATTGTCCTCAATGCCTTATATTAGAAGGAAATAGTGGGCAACAAAAATATGAAAAGAAATAAGCAACATATAAAGAAACAATCAGTAGATAAAGAGAAAAAGTATTGAATAAAAAATTTTAAAGGGACTCTGAAGAGTTGCTTGTAACAATCTTTCGTCGGGGTCGTGCTGCTGATTTTTGCTTGCCAGGGCGGTTGGACTCTAGTTGGGCTGTTGTCGCGTGTCAAAAGTGCGCGTTTAGTGTAAGTGGACACATCGCAAGTAATAAGTGATAAGTATTTTATCGAGTTATCGTCTCCTCAGGGACCGGTATACTTAATATGCTTTCTTCACCTTCTTGTTCTGTAGAAAAATAAAAACGCAAGTGAGTTGATTTGATTTATCTAAACTAAAATAACTGAACAAAAATAAAAGATTGAAATAGTAGAGAGAGATGGGCTAGGATCCAGTTGCATCGTATTGTGGAATTGATCGACTTGTCTCTGTCCAATGCAATCGTATATCACTGCCTCGGCAGCGCTACAGTTTACTGCCTGGGCAACGACAGTACTATCTGCCGCGGCAATCCCTTACTCGTGGGCAGACTTTACCAAAGTTTGGCAAAGTGTCCTTGGATGACTCCGCTTATCCCTAAGTCAGAGTGTTGTTGATGACTAGTCCTTGTTGATACCTCCCGGCGTGAACCAATTATACTCACCAACCAATCTCACACTTCTTTTAGCCACTGAAACTCTTAACCTATCCGTAGGCCGAGTTAGTATTTCGCGATTGAAACACCATACTTACCCCTTTCGTGAATCTAACTCTCCCGAGCTTAGATAAATGGATGATTCACAATATCCTCTCCCGAGCTCAATTGTGAAAACAAGGAATAACAAAGGATAAGCAAACCTTGATAACTTTATTGCATTGAATCAAAGACAAAGTACAATCTCCTCTCACAAATACTCGACAACCTTCACCTAATCCCTAAGAAGGTTTAGAACATAGTGGAGAGGAAAGAAACAAGAGTAGAAGTCGGCTCTCTCCCTAGGTATTTCGTCTATTGTACATTGGGTGGCTAGATCCTTATATAGGCTAGACCTAAGGCAAACCTTTCCTAAGTAGAATACAACTTGAAGTAGGGAACAAGTCAAGTACACAATTAAATATATTTCGAAGTTTATATTTGGCTAAGGGGCTTTCCCGCATGGTCTTCCTTTGGGCTTTTCCTTGTGCTAGCTAGCTCCAATTCATGGGCTTCAAGTCCAGACACGTTCCTTGGATTTTTATCTTTCCATCGCCTATAGTCTTGCTTTCTGTCTTTCTACTGCTGCCTCGACCTTGTCTCTGCCGCGGCAATGGTTCTCCTGCACAGATATGAAAACGCAGTAAAACGTCCCTTTTTTTGTAAATATTATCTATATGAATATAACTTCTAAATATATCACATTCAGCACATGCATTGGTCCGAGTGGGTGTATATTTGATGATTAATGCCCATAAAAGGAGTAAAAAGTGATAGTGTGTTGAGAACTTATCACACCCCCAAACTCGAACTATTGCTTGTCCTCAAGCAATGCAAACCATCAATTTGCCGAACTCTACTCTCTCTTGGTCTTACATGTCCATCTATTCTCCCCACCATAACTAGGCCTATTCTTAAGCCTTAACCATTCGGTTACTCAAGGGTTTACCTAGAAACAAACTATAAGAATTGTGAGTGTGTGCGTTTTTGTGGACAAGTTGATTAAAGGCTTTCTTAAACTCTAAGTTAAAGACAAATAGACATTGGTTAAGTGTTCTCTTCTTTTTCAAACCCTAAATCTTGAGCCGGTTTCGGGCACCTCAAAGACTTGTGTTTTTCTTTTCACTAAAATCCTTCTTTCTTTTTAATATTCCTTAACACATACTAGAGCCAATTTCGGGCACCTCTAGCATGAAGAAGAGACTTTCTAGAGCCGGTGGTAGGCACCTCTAGTTACTTTCCAAAAATCTAAGTCTTTATCACCTAAGTTCATTAAAAGAATTCCTTTAATCCAACAAGTCCCAAAAGTGTTTGTGGTTTAAAGTTCTTCCTATAGTAAGCTTCTAAGTTTTCATCCTTAAGCATCCTAAGGTTAAGTCCTCTTAACAGAACCTAAACATGGTAAGGAGAAAGATTTTTATAGCCTTAAAGAATAAACTAAGGCAATACTGATGATGAGCAGTGCAAAAGTGTAAGCAGATAATTCAAGTAAGGCGGGGAGCATAAAAATTTAAAAAAAATCACTAGAATACTCTCTTTTTTGGCAAGGCTGCAGAAGTAGATTGCTGCCTTGGCAGTAAATCTGCACCACCAAACTCAAACCAAGCATTGTTCTCAATGCTTTATATTTGAAGAAATAAACGGCAAAACAGAATATGAATTATACGCAACAAGTAAAACAGTAAAAGCAATTAATATTGAATTAAGGACAAAGAAATTTAAAGCGACTCCGAAGAGCTGCTTGTAACAATTTTCCTCCGTGGCCTTGATGCCAAATGCTTTGTCCTTGGTGAGGGCGATGGTTGTGTCTTTGCTTGCCGGGGCGGTTGGACTCGAGTAGGTGGTGTCCTTTGCATTGGGGCTTCTACCTCCTCTCCTTCTTCGACATCCGCCATCTCTTCGGTTATCATCACGTCCGTTCCTCCTCCCATCGCAGTTGCTCCTCCAGTGTGATGTGTGCTTGGGTCGGCGGTAGTGGAGCTTTGGTGCACATAGGCATCTATCTCGGCGGATAGACTGCCCATGATAATTGGCGATCTGGGTGGAGTGCTGAAAACTGCCCTTCGCTTGGATGCCCTTCTGCTGGCAGAAGAGGCCGCGACAGAATCTGCCGCCCTAGATGGGCCGGCAGCCTGGTATTGGGGCTGAGGGTCCGCATGGAAGAACGGTCGTGGTCCTCCCGGGGCTGGTGTAGTCTCGGTGTAAGGTGCGGCAGTGACGAACATGTTGCTTGTGAACTCCGGGAAATGTACTCCTTGGTCTGGGAAGGCGTGCAGCATCATCTGGGCTAGAGTGCCATTGAAGTCCCTTTGGTACTCCATGTACCGCTGTTGTCGAAGATCCATTGCTGCCATTCGTTGCAAGATTTCTTGGTATGGGTCTGCTGCGGCAGAGGTGTGAGCAGTACCAGGCATGTCTGCCGTGTACTGGGCCCCGACAGTAGTATCGACAGTGAACTGCTGCGGCGTTGGCTGGACAGGTTCTGCTTGCGTGATCTGCATGACTTTGTGGCAGAAGTCCCTGGTCCATCCTCGTCGTGGGGGCGTGTATTCGTCCGTTTCTTTAATGGGTACACCTGCAGAAACACATAAACCCGTAATCAAGCAAGGGAAATACAATGGTCCTCTATCTTTCTTACCGCACTCGTGAATTTCCCGTAGGATGATTTCTCCAACGTTGATGGTCCTCTTGTTGATGATGGATTGGATAAGCACCAATCTCTTGCGATCCACCGTGCTATTGTGTGATGTTGGGATGAGGTGTCGTTTGACGAAGGTATTCCACATCTTGGCCTCCGGCTTTAGGCTTTGTCTTGTTACGGAACCTCGATGGGTACCGATTTCCCATGGGGTATTCCCATAACAAAGATCGTCTTTGATGAGTTCATAGTCCTCGGCAGTGATATCTCCCAAGAATTCGGCGTGGATATCACTGTCTGGGGTGAGGCCGTAGAAATTATTGATCGTCTCGGCATCGAGCTGGACTGGCCTGCCGTGGCAGTGAACAAATAGGGAGTCTTTGCTGGGCCCATGAGCGTAGAACTCCCGCACGATCGTGGCGTTCGCCTGGGCAGGTTGCAGATAGAAAATTTCCCAATTCTGGTACTTAATTCTGTCATAGAGGTAGTGTTCAATGTCGTAGTTCTCTTCGTCCGCATGCTGGAAACCTTGCTCTTCCCAAAGTTGCCTAGCGATGAAAGATCGGTTGAATCGATCTTCAACGTTGGCTGGGGCGAATCTTTTGTATGTTGCCATCAAGATAGAGAGATGTGAGTTCTTGGAGGTTTTTCTTGAAGAGAATCTGGAGATTTTACAAGAATTAGAAGGCAGAGAGTAATTGAGAGAGAGATTGTTATGAATACTAAAGAAAACAAGAAAGTAAAAGTGAATAGTTCAAGAGGAGGGAGTTTCTTATATAGGCCTCGACCTTGTGACCGTTGAGACCACTAGCCGTTTATAACTGTTTCCTTTTTTTCTGCCGCGGCAAGAATCTCGGCAGACTAGCCGTTACACTGTTCTGCCCGTTAGGACTGCTGCGACCCTAACAATGTTTTATTGCCTCGGCAGAGTTCCTGCTGTGAACTATTTTTCCCTTATTCTTGCTTTTTATTCCTAAATAAAACACACAAAAGAAAAATACTGAAAGCGAAAATAATTAGAAAAATATAAAAATAAACTACTAATCCTAATATAATAATAAAGAAAAGGGGAGAGGTTATGTTACTGGTGGAGAGCATGCAAATGCATCTCCCAAAGTTATTCTCTCCCTTAGGCCCAAATTATGTATCGGTTGTGGGTCACTCCTTTTTGCTGTCTGTCCATCCACCTTGGGCTTAATCTTCTTGCCGAATATTCTGCCGAGCAGACTGCCCAGGCAAGATATCTTATTATGTACGGTGTGGATGGCCTTGCATTCCTCTAGATCATCATACTTCTTTAAGTTGTGGAATGCGTTGAGTTTGACTTGTTGGTCATTGACCCGCATAGTCAACTCTCCTTTTTCCACGTCAATTAATGTGCGTCCCGTTGCGAGAAAGGGTCTCCCAAGGATGATCGGTGCATTGTCATCTGCTTCACAATCAAGGACAAGGAAGTCGACAGGAAAAATAAACTTGTCAACTCTTACCAGTATGTCCTCGATTTTGCCGTCGGGTTGCACATAGGATCGATCCGCGAGTTGGAGCATCACTGTTCAGGCTTCGGCCTTCCAATTCCAAGCTTTTGGAAGACTGATTGAGGCATGAGGTTTATGCTTGCTCCAAGGTCGCATAGGGCCTTTCCTTCATAACTCTTTCCTATCGCACAAGGTATAGTGAAGCAACTAGGATCTTTTAATTTTGGTGGCATGCGGTTATGCAGCATTGCCATGCATCCCTCGGTAGCAGCCACTGTCTCAAACTCACCTATTCGTTTTCTCTTTGACACCATGTCCTTTAGGAACTTGGCATAGTTCGGCATTTCTTCAATAGCTTCAACGATATGTTGATGTGGACTTGCTTCAAGATGTCGAGGAATTTCTTGAATTGCTGGTCCTGTTTTTGCTTTTTCAACCTTTGCGGGAAAGGTGGTCTCATCTCCTCCAGGGTTTCTTTAGTTTGAAGTTTTATACATGGCACCACTGGAATTGTTGCTGCCTCGGCAGGCTGCTCAAGAGCTGTAGTGCTTTCTGTCGGGGCAGTGTTGTCAGCTTCAGTTTGCTCGGCCTCTTCTCTTGCTTGATCTGCTGGTTGAATTTGGCTCTCTGGGATCTTCTCCTTCAGCTGTAGACCACTCCTAGTAGTGATTGCCTTACACTGTTCATGGCTTATTACCTTAGCAACTTCAGTATTGCTAGGTAGGCTTCCTTGTGGTCTAGTGTTTATGCATTGAGCAAACTGCCCAACCTGAGTTTCCAACATTTTTATGGCCGCTTCTTGATTTTGCAACCTCATCTCAGTCCTATTCATGAAGGCATCTGTCCTCTTGATGAAATTACTATTTTCTGCCATGTATGACTCAGTTTTCATCATGAAGGCCTTTCGCATGTTTTCCAATGAACTTACCGGTTGCTGCTGCATCGGCTGCTGCGGCATCGGCTGCTGGACTTGCTGCTGAGGCATTGTTGGCTGAAATCCCGAAGGTTGGGTGATTGGGTTTAAGGCATTGTTTGGCTTGCTCCATGATAGGTTTGGATGCCTCTTCTATGAGTGGTTGTATGTGTTGGACATCACATTGTTACGGTTGTAGTTCCCAACATACATACCAGTTTCTTGATTCATGCAGTCAGACGAACTGTGGTTACCTCCACATAAGTCACAGTATGAATCAATTACGTTGACCTCACGGGTATTGTGTTGTAAATGTAGGTTTTGCACCATCTTGGTAAGAGAGGCCAATTGTGCTACCACTGAACTTGATGAATCTAATTCATTTACCGTGGCTTTGCGTCTTACTCCTCCTCGCCTAGATGTAGGAAACTGAAAGTCATTCTTTGCGAGTTTATTCAATATTTCAATAGCTTCCTCAGATGCTTTATCCAAGAGTGTTCCGTTTGCCGAGGCATCTAACATCATCCTTGTCGGGGCATTCGCGGCATTTTAAAACACTGTCACCTGTGTCCATAGGGAAATCCATGCAAAGGACACTTGTGCAATAGCTCTCTGTAGCGTTCCCATGCCTTGTACATTGGTTCGTCTTCTGCCTGTCGAAAAGAAGTAATTTCATTACGGATTCTATCATATAAATTAGTAGGATTAAAACGAGTAATGAAATCACGGCAAAGTTCACTCTAGGAACCAATAGATCCTGCTGGAATGCTATTTAACCACGCTTTCGCCCTATCCCTCAGTGAATAGGGGAATAGCTTTAATCGCAAGACATCTTCATGGACTCCTTGGATTTTGAAAGAGTTGCAAATTTCCTTGAAGGACTTGAGGTGCTGCCTTGCGTCTTCAGCTGCAGACCCACCAAATTGTCCAATTGTATTTAACATATTGAACATAACGGGTTTGAGTTCAAAATGGGCTGCTTCAATCTCCGGTGTAACGACTCCTGGGTTCAATCCGTTTAAGTCCTCTTCCAGGAAGTTCCTGACAGTGAGCTGCCGCGGCCCAGGTGGCGGCGGAAGAACTCTATTATCGGCAGGTAAATTTTGTTCTGCCGGGTGGTCTGCCATGGCTCCTTGGATCTGTCTCCTCAACCTTTGTCTTGTTCTTTCGATTTCTGGATCTAATTCGTACAAGGGGTTGGTTGGATTGGCCCTGGTCATACACCAAGAAAAAAAGTAAAATAAAAATAAAAACAACCAAGAAAATAAAGAAAACAAAATTTAGTTGTCAGTCCCCGGCAACGGCGCCAAAAACTTGTCGCGTGTCAAAAGTACGCGTTTAGTGCAAGTGGACACACCGCAAGTAATAAGTGATAAGTATTTGATCGAGTTATCGTCTCCTAAGGGACCGGTATACTTAATATGCTTTCTTCACCTTCTTGTTCTGTAGAAAAATAAAAACACAAGTGAGTTGATTTGATTTATCTAAACTAAAATAACTTAACAAAAATAAAAGACTGAAATAGTAGAGAGAGATGGGCTAGGATCCAGTTGCGTCGTATTGTGGAATTGATCGACTTGTCTCTGTCCAATGCAATCGTATATCACTGCCTCGGCAGCACTGCAGTTTACTGCCTGGGCAACGACAGTACTATCTGCCGCGACAATCCCTTGCTCGTGGGCAGACTTTACCAAAGTTCGGCAAAGAGTCCTTGGATGACTCCGCTTATCCCTAAGTCAGAGTGCTGTTGATGACTAGTCCTTGATGATACCTCCCGACGTGAACCAATTATACTCACCAACCAATCTCACACTTCTTTTAGCCGCTGAAACTCTTAACCTATCCCTAGTCCGAGTTAGTATTTCGCGATTGAAACATCGTACTTACCCCTTTCGTGAATCTAAATCTCCCGAGCTTAGATAAATGGATGATTCACAATATCCTCTCCCGAGCTCAATTGTGAAAACAAGGAATAACAAAGGATAAGCAAACCTTGATAACTTTATTGCATTGAATCAAAGACAAAGTACAATCTCCTCTCACAAATACTCGACAACCTTCACCTAATCCCTAAGAAGGTTTAGAACATAGTGGAGAGGAAAGAAACAAGAGTAGAAGTCGGCTCTCTCCCTAGGTATTTCGTATATTGTACATTGGGTGGCTAGGTCCTTATATAGGCTAGACCTAGGGCAAACCTTTCCTAAGTAGAATACAACTTGAAGTAGGGAACAAGTCAAGTACATAATTAAATATATTTCCAAGTTTATATTCGGCTAAGGGGCTTTCCCGCATGGTCTTCCTTTGCGCTTTTCCTTGTGCTAGCCAGCTCCGATTCATGGGCTTCAAGTCCAGACACGTTCCTTGGATTTTTATCTTTCCATCGCCTATAGTCTTGCTTCCTGTCTTTCTGCTGCTGCCTCGGCATCAGGTCCTGCCTCGGCCTTGTATCTGCCGCGACAATGGTTCTCCTGCACAGATATGAAAACGCAGTAAAATGTGCCTTTTTCTGTAAATATTATCTATATGAATATAACTTCTAAATATATCACATTCAGCACATGCATTGGTCCGAGTGGGTGTATATTTGATGATTAATTCCCATAAAAGTAGTAAAAAGTGATAGTGTGTTGAGCACTTATCAGTTGTCTTTTTCAATTGAGCGTCCACTTCATTTCCTTGCTTATTGTCAAAAACAAAATATAATCAATAAGAAAGTATTAAGTTTCAGTAGGAGTGCGTGCAAGTTCATCTCCTAAGGTGATGGTCTTCATAGTCTTTATGTCGTGTTGCCCAGAGTATTGCTTCAAACGTTGGCCATTCACTTTGATCGTTACTGCTCCATGTGGGTAAACTCGAACAACTTCAAATGGGCCTGACCATCTGGACTTGAGTTTTCCTAGAAACAGTTTGAGTTTAGAGTTGAAAAGGAGAACGTGCTGCCCCGGCAGGAACTGCCTTAGCAGTAACTTACGGTCATGCCATGTTTTAGTTTTCTCTTTGTAGATCTTGGCATTCTCGTATGCTGCTGCTCTGAACTCTTCTATCTCATCAAGGTCTAGTAGTCGTTTCTGGCCAGCTTTCTCCCATTCCATGTTCAAATTCTTTACTTCCTAATAGGCTTTGTGCTCGATTTCCACAGGCAAATGGCAATGTTTTCCAAATACGAGCCTATATGGAGATGTTCCCAAAGGGATTTTGTAGACTGTTCGATATGCCCATAGAGCATCGTCCAGACGATGAGACCAATCCTTTCTAGATGGGTTTACCACCTTTTCAAGGATTTGTTTTTATTCCCTGTTCGATATTTCAGCTTTCCCGTTTGTCTGTGGATGGTAGGCCGTGGCAATTTTGTGGGTTACACCAAGTTTCTGTAGGGCCGCGGCAATAAGTATGTTATCGAAGTGTTTACCTTCATCACTAATTATTGCTCGAGGGACTCCAAATCTTGTAAAAATATTTTTCTTGAGAAATTTCTGAACCGTCTTGGAATCATTGTGAGGTGTTGCAATTGCTTCAATCCACTTTGATACGTAATCCACTGCTACTAGGATGTAAAGATTGCCTTGGGACGATGAGAAAGGTCCCATGAAATCTATTCCCCAAACATCAAATAGTTCTACTTCCAATATGGGCTGTAATGGCATCTCATGCCATCTTGAGATATTGCCCGTGCGTTGGCATCGATCACAGTTTTTGTAGTAGTCTTGGGCATCATTGTAGAGTGTGGGCTAATAGAGGCTAGATTGAAGCACTTTTGCTGCTGTTCTATTTCCTCCAAAATGTCCACCGCAAGGTGAATCATGACATTGCTGGAGTACTGCTTTCTGTTCTTCTTCTGGGACACATCTTCATATAACCTGATCTGCACAATGTTTAAACAAAATAGGGTCGTCCCAGAAATAATGCTTTGCATTATGCTGAAACCTCTTCTTTTCGTTATAGTTAAGGTTATAAGGGATAACACCACTAGCTAAGTAATTAACAAGATCAGCATACCAGGGGGTGGCTGTTACTACAGCAAGATCTTCTGTTAATGTTGCCGAGATGTATTCATTCAATGTCGCAGCGGCGCAGTCAAATGTTGCCATGGTCTTTGTCTCGGCAGTGTCTTCTGCAGTTGCTGCAATATGCAGTATTTGTTCATCTGAGAATGCATCTTGTATTTCTTCAAATGTGTTGTTATTTTCTTTGTTCTCTAATCTGGAGAGATGATCGGCTACCTGATTTTCTGTACCTCTTCTATCTTTGATTTCAACATCAAATTCTTGTAAAAGAAGGACCCATTTAATCAGTCTAGGCTTGGCATCCTTCTTCGAGAATAAGTACTTAATTGCCGAGTGGTCAGTGTGGACAATAACTTTTGTTCCGATAAGATATGATCGGAATTTGTCAAAACAAAAACTACTGCTACTAATTCCTTTTCTGTTGTGGTGTAATTAATCTGACATCATTGAGGGTTTTACTAGCATAGTAAATAACATGAAACATGTTGTTCTTTCTCTGCCCAAGTGCTGCCCCGACAGCATGATCACTTGCGTCACACATTAATTCAAATGGCAGGGACCAGTCTGGTGGGATTACTATCGGTGCAGTGATCAACTTCTATTTGAGGCCTTCTAATGCTTCAGTGCATTCCTCATTGAATTCGAATTTTATGTCTTGTTCAAGGAAGTTACAAAGAGGTTTAGAAATTTTGGAAAAATTAGAAATGAACCTTCTATAAAAACTTACATGGCCCAAGAAGCTTCGAACTCCTTTCACAAAAATTGATGAAGGCAAATTTTTTATCACATCAATTTTGGCTTTATCAACTTCGATTCCTTGTGATGATATTTTATGGCCCAATACTATGCCTTCATTTACCATAAAGTGACATTTTTTCCAGTTTAGGACTAGATTAGATTCCTCACATATTTGCAACACTTTTCCAGTTTAGGATAATGCTTGGTTTGAGTTTGGGGGTGAAGATTTACTGCCAAGGCAGCAATCTACTGCCGAGGCCTTGCAAAAAAGGGAGTATTCCAGTGATTTTTTTTTTATTTTTTTCATGCTCCCCGCCTTACTTGAATTAACTGCCTACACTTTTGCACTGCTCATCATCAGTATTGCCTTAGTTTATTCTTTAAGGCTATAGAAATCTTTCTCCTTACCATGATTAGATTCTGTTAAGAAGGTTTAACCTTAGGATACTCAAGGATGAAAACTTAGAAGCTTACTATAGGAAGAAATCTAAACACTTTTGGGACTTGTTGGATTATAGGAATTCTTTTAATAAACTTAGGTGATAAAGACTTAGATTTTTGGGAAAGTAACTAGAGGTGCCTATCACCGGCTCTAGAAAGAACTCTTCTTCATGCTAGAGGTGCCCGAAATTAGATCTAGTATGTTTTAAGGAATATTAAAAAGAAAAATTTAGTGAAGGGAAAAACACAACCCTTGAGGTGCCCGAAATTGGCTCAAGGATTGGTTGCTTAGAAAAGAAGAGAACACTTAACCAAAGTCTACTTGTCTTGAACTTAGAGTTTATCTAAGAAAGCCCTTAATCAAACTTGTCCACAAAAACGCACACACTCACAATTCTTATAGTTTGTTTCTAGGTAAACCCTTGGGTAGCCGAAAGGTTAGGGCTTAATAATAGGCCTAGTTATGGTGGGGAGAATAGATGGACATGTAAGACCAAGAGAGAGTAGAGTTCGGCAAATTAATGGTTTGCATTGCTTGAGGACAAGCAATAGTTCGAGTTTGGGGGTGTGATAAGTGCTCAACGCACTATCACTTTTTACACCTTTTGTTGGCATTAATCCCCGAATTTACACCCCCTCGGACCAATGCATGTACTTAATGTGATATATTTAGAAGTTATGCTTATAGAGATAATATTTACATAAAAGGCACGTTTTACTGCATTTTCATATCTGTGCAGGAGAACCATTTCCACGGCAGCGACAAGGCCGAGGTAGGACCTGATGCCGAAGCAGCAGTTGAGAGTCAGGAAGCAACATTGTAGGCGATTGGAAGATAAAAATCCAAGGGATGTGTCTAGACTTGAAGCCCATGGATCGGAGCTGGCTAGCATGAGGAAAAGCCCAAGACAAGGCCACGCGGGAAAGCCCCTTAGCCGAATTAAACATGGAAATATTTTAATTATGTACATGACTTGTTCCCTACTCCAAGTTGTATTCAACTTAGGAAAGGTTTGCCCTAGGTCTAGCCTATATAAAGACCTAGCCACCCAATGTAACATATAAGGAATACCTAGGGAGAGAGAGCCGAATTCTAAACTTGTTTTCTTTCTCTCCATTATGTTCTAAACTTCTTTAGGGTTTAGGTGAAGGTTGTTAGTATTTGCGAGAGGAGATTGTACTTTGTCTTTGATTCAATGCAATAAAGTTATCAAGGTTTGCTTATCCTTTGTTATTCCTTGTTCTTGCATTCAAGCCCGGGAGGGAAGTTTGTGAGTAATCCATTTATCTAAGCTCGGGAGAGTTAGATTCACGAAAGGGGTAAGTACGATGTTTCAATCGCGAAACACTAACTCAGCCTAGGGATAGGTTAAGAGTTTTAGCGGCTAAAAGAAGTGTGAGATTGGTTGGTGAGTATAATTGGTTCACGCCGGGAGGTATCATCAAGGACTAGTTATCAACAACAGTCTGACTTAGGGATAAGCGAAGTCTTTCAAGGATACTTTGCCGAACTTTGGTAAAGTCCAACCACGAGCAAGGGATTGCCACGGCGGACAAGTATCGTCGCTGCCAAGGCAGTGAACTGCAGTGCTGCCGAGGCAGTGATATACGATTGCATTGAGTAGAGACAAGTCAATCAAATCCACAATACAACGCAACTGGATCCTAACCCATCTCTCTCTATTATTAAATCTCTTTACTTTGCTTAGTTATTTTAGTTTTAAACCAAACATCAATCACTTGTGTTTTATTTTATTTCCTTCTATAGAACAAGAAGACGAAGAAGACATATTAAGTCTACCAGTCCCTGTGGAGACGATAATCCGATAATTACTTATCACTTATTACTTTCGATGTGTCCACTTGCACTAAACGCACACTTTTGACACGCGACAAGTTTTTGGCGCCGTTGCCGGGGATTGACAACTAAATTTTGTTTTCTTTATTTTCTTGTTTCTTTTTATTTTTATTTTACTTTTGTTTTTCTTGGTGTATGACCAGGGCCAACCCAACCAACCCCTTATACGAGTTAGATCCAGAGATCGAAAGAACAAGGATAAGGTTGAGGAGACAAATCCAAGAGGCTATGGCAGATCACCCGGCAGGACAAAACTTACCTGCCGGTAATGGAGTTTTACCGCCGCCACCTGGGCCGCGGCAGCTCACTGTCAGAGACTTCCTGGAAGAGGATTTAAATGGATTAAACCCATGAGTCATTACACCGGATATAGAAGCAACCCACTTTGAACTGAAACCTGTTATGTTCAATATGCTTAACACTATTGGACAATTTGGTGGGTCTGCAACTGAAGACGCAAGGCAGCACCTTAAGTCCTTCATGGAAATTTGCAGCTCTTTCAAAATCCAAGGAGTCCATGAAGATGTCTTGTGATTGAAGCTATTCCCCTATTCATTGAGGGATAGGGCAAAAGCTTGGTTGAATAGCATTCCAGCAGGATCTATTGGATCTTGGAGTGAACTTTGCCGTGATTTTATTACTCGTTTTAGTCCTATGAACCTATATGATAGAATTCTTAATGAAATCACTTCTTTTCGACAGGCAGATGACGAACCAATGTACGAGGCATGGGAGCGCTACAGAGATTTACTACACATGTGTCCTTTGCATGGATTTCCCCTATGGACACAGGTGACAATGTTCTATAATGCCACGAATGCCCTGACAAGGATGATATTAGATGCCTCGGCAAACGGAACACTCCTGGATAAAGCACCTGAGGAAGCTATTGAGATACTAAATAAACTCACGAAAAGTGACTTCCAATTTTCGACATCTAGGCGAGGAGGAGTAAGACGCCAGGCCACGGTAAATGAATTAGACTCATCGAGTTCAGTGGCAGCACAATTGGCCTCTCTTACCAAGATGGTGCAAAACCTACAATTACAACAAAATACCCGTGAGGTCAAGGTAATTGATTCATATTGCGACTTATGTGGAGGTAATCACAGTTCCTCTGATTGCATGAATCAGGAAACCGGTATCTATGTTGGGAACTACAACCGCAACAATATGATGTCCAACACATACAACCCCTCATGGAAGAGGCATCCAAACCTATCATGGAGTAACCCTAACAATGCCTTAAACCCAATCACCCAACCTTTAGGATTTCAGCAACCGGTGCAACAACTGCCGCCGCCGCTGGCCCAGTAGTCAATGCCGCAACAGCAGATGCAGCAGCAATCGGTAAGTTCATTGGAGAACACGCTTAAGGCCTTTATGATGAAAACTGAGTCTTACATGGAAGAGAACAGTAATTTCATCAAAAGGACAGACGCTTTTATGAATATAACTGAGATGCGGTTGCAAAATCAAGAAGCGGCCATTAAAACGCTAGAAACCCAGGTTGGGCAGTTTACTCAAAACATAAACACTAGACCACAAGGAGGACTACCTAGCAATACTGAACTTGCTAAGGTAATAGGACATCAACAGTGCAAGGCAATTACTACTTGGAGTGGTTTAAAGCTGAAGGAAAAGATCCCAGAGAGCCAAATTCAATCAGTAGATCCAGCAAAAGAAGAGGCTGAGCAAACTGATAATGATAACATTGCCCCGGCAGAGAGCACAGTAGCTCCTGAACAGCCTGCCGAGACAACGATAACCCCAGTGGTGCCAGGTATTAAATTCCAAACTAAAGAAACCCTGGATGAGATGAGACCACCACCACCTTTGCCACAAAGGTTGAAAAAGCAAAAACAGGACCAGCAGTTCAAGAAATTCCTTGATATCTTGAAGCAAGTCCACATTAACATACCGTTCGTAGAGGCAATTGAACAAATGCCTAACTATGCCAAGTTCTTAAAGGACATGGTGTCAAAAAGGAAACAAATAGGTGAGTTTGAGACAATGGCTGCTACCGAGGGATGCATGGCAATGTTGCACAATCGCATGCCACCGAAATTAAAGGATCCTGGTTGCTTCATCATACCTTGTGCGATAGGTAAAAATTATGAAGGTAAGGCCCTATGCGACCTTGGAGCAAGTATCAATCTAATGCCCAAGTCTGTCTTTCAAAAGCTTAGAATAGGAAGGGCAAAACCTACAACAGTTATGCTCCAACTAGCGGATCGATCCTACGTGCAACCTGAAGGCAAAATCGAGGACATACTGGTAAGAGTTGATAAGTTTATTTTTCCTGCTGATTTTGTTGTCCTTGATTGTGAAGCAGATGAGAATGCACCGATCATCCTTGGGAGACCTTTCCTTGCAACTGGACGTACATTAATTGACGTGGAAAAAGGAGAGTTGACAATGCGGGTCAATGACCAACAAGTCAAACTCAATGCATTCCACAACTTAAAAAAAATATGATGATCCAGAGGAGTGCAAGGCCATTCACACAGGAGGTACCAAAATTTCCTGCCTTGGTAGAATGCTCGGCAGATTGATTGGTAAAAAGATTAAGCCCAAGGTGGATGGACACACAGCAAAAGGGAGTGGCCCACAACCGATTTACAATTCGAGCCAAAGAGAGAGAATCATCTTGGGAGATGCATTTACATGCTCTCCACCAGTAACATAATCGCCTCTCTTTTCTTTATTAATATATTAGGATTAGTTTATTTTTATTTTTTAGAATTTATTTTTTGCCTTAAGTATTTTTCTTTTTCGTGTGTTTAATTTTTATTTAGGACAAGAAGCAAGAATAAAGGAGAAATAGTTCACAGAAGGAACTCTGCTGAGGCAGAAAAACAGTGTTAGGGCCGCAGAAGTCTCAACGGGCAGAACAATGTAACGGCTAGAATGCCGAGATTCCTGTCGCGGCAGAAAAGGAAACGGTTACAAAACGGCTAGTGGATCCAAACGGTCACAAGGCCGAGGCCTATATAAGAAACCCCTTCCTCTTGAACTATTCACTTTTACATTCTTGTTTTCTTTAGCATTCTTAACAATTTTCCTCTCACATTACTCTCTGCCTACTCACAATCCTTCGTGAACTTCCAGATTCTTTTCAAGAAAACCTCCAAGAAATCATCTCACAATCTTGATGGCAACCTACAAGAGATTTGCCCCAGCCAACGTTGAAGATCGTTTCAACCGATCTTTCATCGCCCGACAATTATGGGAAGAGCAAGGTTTCCAACATTCGGATGATGACAACTACGACATTGAGCACTACCTTTTTGACAGAATCAAGTACCAAGATTGGGAAATTTTCTGTCTTCAACCTGCCCAGGCGAACGCTACAATCGTAAGGGAATTCTATGCGCACGGGCCCAACAAAGATTCCCTCTTTGTTCACTGCCGCGGCAGGCCGGTCCAGTTAGATGTCGAGATCATCAACGACTTCTATGGCCTCACCCTGAACAGTGATGTTCAAGCCGAATTCATGGAGGACATCAGTGCCGAGGACTACGAGCTAATCAAAGACGATATTTGTTATGCGAATACTCCATGGGAAACCGGTACCCATAGAGGATCCGTAACAAGGCAAAGCCTAAAACCCGAGGCCAAGATGTGGAACACCTTTGTCAAGCGATGACTCATCCCCACGTACCACAACAACACGGTAGACCGGAATCGATTGGTGCTTATCCAATCGATCATCAACAAAAGAACCATCAATGTTGGAGAGACCATCCTTCGTGAAATTCACGAGTACGGTAAGAAAGATAGGGGACCATTGTATTTCCCATGTTTGATCACAGGTTTATGTGTTGCCGCAGGTGTACCAATCAAAGATACGGACGAGTACACTCCCAAAAGGCGAGGATGGACCAGGGACTTTTGTCACAAAGTCAAGCAGATCACGCAGGCGGAGCCTGTCCAAGCAACGCCACAGCAGTTCACGGCTAATACTGTTGTCGGGGCCCAATACACGGTAGACATACCTGATACTACCCACACCTCTGCCGCAACAGACCCTTATCAAGAGATTTTACAAAGCGTGGCAGCGATGGACCTTCGAAAATAGAGGTACATGGAGTACCAGAGAGATTTCAATGGCACACTCGCCCAGATGATGCTCCACGCTTTTCCAGACCAAGGGGCGCAATTTCCAGAGTTTCCCAGCAACATGTTTGTCACAGCCGCCCCTTACACCGAGACTACACCAGCTTCGGGAGGACCAAAGCCGTTCTTCCATGCGGACCCTCAACCACAGTACCAGGCTGCCGGCCCATCCAGGGCAGCGGATTCTGCCGCGGCATCATCTGCCAGCAAAAGACCATCCAAACGGAGGACAGTCTTCAGCACTCCACCTCGATCCCCAATCATCATGGCCAGTCTATCAACCGAGATAGATGCCTATGTGCACCAAAGCTCCACCGCCGCCGGACCAAGTACACACCACACCGGAGGAGCCACGACAATGGAGGGTGGAACGACATAATACTGAACGAAGACATGGCCGATGTGGAAGAAGGAAAAGAGGTCGAGGCCCCAATGCAACGGACACCACCCACAAGAATCCAACCGCCCCAGCAAGCAAAAGCGCAACCATCGCCCTCACCAAGAACAAAGCAATCGGCAGCAAGGCCGAGAAGAAAAATTGTTACAAGCAGCTCTTTGGAGTCGCTTTAAATCTTTGTTCTTAATTCAATATTAATTGCTTTTGCTGTCTTTATATGCTGCTTACTTCATATTTGTGTTGCCCGCTTATTTCTTCAAATATAAAGCATTGAGGACAATGCTTGGTTTGAGTTTGGGGTGCAGATTTACTGCCAATGCCAAAAAGGGAGTATTCTAGTGATTTTTTTTATTTTTTTCATGCTCCCCGCCTTACTTGAATTAACTGCCTACACTTTTGCACTGCTCATCATCAGTATTGCCTTAGTTTATTCTTTAAGGCTATAGAAATCTTTCTCCTTACCATGATTAGATTCTGTTAAGAAGGTTTAACCTTAGGATACTAAAGGATGAAAACTTAGAAGCTTATTATAGGAAGAAATCTAAACACTTTTGGGACTTGTTGGATTATAGGAATTCTTTTAATAAACTTAGGTGATAAAGACTTAGATTTTTGGGAAAGTAACTAGAGGTTCCTATCACCAGCTCTAGAAAGAACTCTTCTTCATGATAGAGGTGCCCGAACTTGGCTCTAGTATGTTCTCAGGAATATTAAAATGAAAAATTTAGTGAAGGGAAAAACACAACCCTTGAGGTGCCCGAAATTGGCTCAAGGATTGGTTGCTTAGAAAAGAAGAGAACACTTAACCAAATTCTACTTGTCTTGAACTTAGAGTTTATCTAAGAAAGCCCTTAATCAAACTTGTCCACAAAAACGCACACACTCACAATTCTTATAGTTTGTTTCTAGGTAAACCCTTGGGTAGCCGAAAGGTTAAGGCTTAAGAATAGGCCTAGTTATGGTGGGGAGAATAGATGGACATGTAAGACCAAGAGAGAGTAGAGTTCGGCAAATTAATGGTTTGCATTGCTTGAGGACAAGCAATAGTTCGAGTTTGGGGGTGTGATAAGTGCTCAACGCACTATAACTTTTTGCACCTTTTGTTGGCATTAATCCCCGAATTTACACCCACTCGGACCAATGCATGTACTTAATGTGATATATTTAGAAGTTATGCTTATAGAGATAATATTTACAGAAAAGGCACGTTTTACTGCATTTTCATATCTGTGCAGGAGAACCATTTCCACGGCAGCGACAAGGCCGAGGTAGGACCTGATGCCGAAGCAGCAGTTGAGAGTCAGGAAGCAACACTGTAGGCGATTGGAAGATAAAAATCCAAGGGACGTGTCTAGACTTGAAGCCCATGGATCGGAGCTGGCTAGCATGAGGAAAAGCCCAAGACAAGGCCACGCGGGAAAGCCCCTTAGCCGAATTAAACATGGAAATATTTTAATTATGTACATGACTTGTTCCCTACTCCAAGTTGTATTCAACTTAGAAAAGGTTTGACCTAGGTCTAGCCTATATAAAGACCTAGCCACCCAATGTAACATATACGGAAAACCTAGGGAGAGAGAGCCTAATTCTAAACTTGTTTTCTTTCTCTCCATTATGTTCTAAACTTCTTTAGGGTTTAGGTGAAGGTTATTATTATTTGTGAGAGGAGATTGTACTTTGTCTTTGATTCAATGCAATAAAGTTATCAAGGTTTGCTTATCCTTTTTTATTCCTTGTTCTTGCATTCAAGCCCGGGAGGGAAGTTTGTGAGTAATCCATTTATCTAAGCTAGGGAGAGTTAGATTCACGAAAGGGATAAGTACGTTGTTTCAATCGCGAAACACTAACTCAGCCTAGGGATAGGTTAAGAGTTTCAACGGCTAAAAGAAGTGTGAGATTGGTTGGTGAGTATAATTGGTTCACGCTGAGAGGTATCATCAAGGACTAGTCATCAACAACACTCTGACTTAGGGATAAGCGGAGTCATTCAATGACACTTTGTCGAACTTTGGTAAAGTCCAACCACGAGCAAGGGATTGCCGCGGCGGACAAGTATCGTCGCTGCCAAGGCAGTGAACTGCAGTGTTGCCGAGGCAGTGATATACAATTGCATTGAGCAGAGACAAGTCAATCAAATCCACAATACAACGCAACTGGATCCTAACCCATCTCTCTCTATTATTAAATCTCTTTACTTTGCTTAGTTATTTTAGTTTAATTAAACCAAACATCAATCACTTGTGTTTTATTTTATTTCTTTTTACAGAACAAGAAGACGAAGAAGACATATTAAGTCTACCAGTCCCTATGGAGACGATAATCCGATAATTACTTATCACTTATTACTTTCGATGTGTCCACTTGTACTAAATGCACACTTTTGACACGCGACACATGTCTTTTCATAATTTGGAAAACATTTAATTTGACTTGCTGCTCATTAATTCTCATTGTCAACTCTCCTTTTTCTACATCAATTAGTGTTCGTCCAGTGGAAAGGAAAGGTCTCCCCATGATGATCGGTGCATTATCATCTTCTTCACAATCAAGGACAAGAAAGTCAGCGGAAAAAATAAATTTGTCAACTCTTACCAGTATGTCCTCAATTTTGCCTTCGGGTTGCACATATTATCGATCCACAAGTTGGAGCTTCATTGTTGTCAGTTTTACCCTCCCTATTCCAAGCTTTTGAAAAACAAATTTGGGCATTAGGTTGATGCTTGCTCCAAGGTCGCATAGGGCCTTACCTTCATAGTTATTACTTATCGCACAAGGTATGATAAAGCATCCAGGATCCTTCAATTTTGGTCGCATGCGATTGTGTAACATTGCCATGCATCCTTCGGTAGCAGCCACTGTTTCGAACTCACCTAGTCTCTTTCTCTTAGACACAATGTCTTTCAAGAATTTAGCATAATTAGGCATTTGTTCAATTGCCTCTACAAAGGGTAAGTTGATGTGGACTTGCTTTAGAATATCAAGAAATTTCTTGAATTGATGGTCTTGTTTTTGCTTCTTCAACCTTTGTGGTAAGGGTGGTGGTAGTCTTATCTCATCCATGGTTTCTTTAGTTTGGAACTTAATACCTGGCATCACTGGGGTTGTTGCTGTCTCGACAGATTGTTCAAGAGCTGTTGCGTTCTCTGCTGGGGCAGTGTTATCATGATCAGTTTGTTCAGCATCCAAATCCTCTTTTTCTGGTTCTATTGATGGAACTTGGCCTGCTGGAATTCCTATCTTTTCCTTCAGCTGTAGACCACTTCTAGTAGTGATTGCCTTGCACTGTTCATGGCCTATTACCTTAGCAACTTCAGTATTGCTAGGTAGTCCTTGATAAGTGCTCAACACACTATCACTTTCTACTCCTTTTATCGGCATTTATCACCAAATACTCACCCACTTGAACCAATGCATGTGCTTAATGTGATATATTTAGATGTTATACTTAAATAGATAATATTTATAGAAAAAGGCATGTTTTACTGCGTTTTCACATCTGTGCAGGAAAACCATTGCCGCGACAGAGACAAGGCCGAGGCAGGACCTGATGCCGAGGCAGCAACAGGAAGACAGGAAGCAAAGTGATAGGCGATGGAAAGACAAAAATCTAAGGAACGTGTTTGGACTTGAAGCCCAAGAATCAGAGCTGGCTAGCACAAGGAAAATCCCAAAGGAAGACCACGCGGGAAAGCCCCCTTAGCCGAATTCAAACTTGGAAATATAATATTATTATGTACTTGACTTGTTCCCTACTCCAAGTTGTATTCTACTTAGGAAAGGTTTGCCCTAGGTCTAGCCTATATAAAGACCTAGCCACTCAATGTATCAAAGAACGAAATACCTAGGGAGAGCCGACTTCTACTCTTGTTTCCTTCCTCTCCATCATGTTCTAAAACCTTCATAGGGTTTAGGTGAAGGTTGTAGAGTATTTGTGAGAGGAGATTGCAATTTGTCTTTTATTCAATGCAATAAAGATTATCAAGGTTTGCTTATCCTTTGTTATTCCTTGTTCTTGCATTCAAGCCCGGGAGAGAAGTTTGTGAGTAATCCATTTATCTAAGCTCGGGAGAGTTAGATTCACGAAAGGGGTAAGTACGGTGTTTCAATCGCGAAATACTAACTCGGCCTAGGGATAGGTTAAGGGTTTCAGCGGCTAAAAGAAGTGTAAGATTGGTTGGTGAGTATAATTGGTTCACGCCGGGAGGTATCATCAAGGACTAGTCATCAACAACACTCTGACTTAGGGATAAGCGGAGTCATTCAAGGACACTTTGCCGAACTTTGGTAAAGTCTGCCCACGAGCAAGGGATTGCCGCGGCAGACAGCGTTATCGCTGCCCAGGCAGTAAACTGCAGTGTTGCCGAGGCAGAGATATGCGATTGCATTGGATAAAGACAAGTCAATCAAGTCCACAATACAATACAACTGGATCCTGGCCCATCTTTCTCTCTAATATTTCGACTCTTTATTTTTATTCAATTATTTTAGTTTAAATAAATCACACCAATTCACTTGTTCTTTTATCTTTCCACAGAGCAAGGAGATAAAGGAAGCATATTAAGTATACCAGTCCCTGAGGAGAGGATAACTCGATAACATACTTATCACTTATTACTTGCGATGTGTCCACTTGCACAAAACGCACACTTTTGACACGCGACAAGTTTTTGGCGCCGTTGCCGGGGACTGGCAACTAAATCTTGTTTTCCTTGTTTTCTTGTTCCTTTTTATTTTTATTTTTATTTTACTTTTGTTTTTCTTGGTGTATGACCAGGGCCAATCCAACCAACCCCTTATACGAGTTAGATCCTGAGATTGAAAGAACAGGGTTAAGGTTGAGGAGACAAATCCGAGGAGTCATGGCAAAGGTTCAGGCAGGGCAAAACATACCTTCCGGCAATGAAGGTCTTCCGCCGCCACCTGGGCCGGGGCAGCTGACTATCAGAGATTTCTTGGAGGAGGACTTAAATGGACTAAACCCAGGAGTCGTTACACCCGAGATTGAAGCAGCCTATTTTGAACTTAAACCTGTTATGTTCAACATGTTAAATACAATTGGACAATTTTTCATGGAAATCTGCAACTCTTTCAAAATCCAAGGAGTCCATGAAGATGTCTTGCGGTTAAAGCTATTCCCCTATTCACTGAGGGATAGGGCGAAAGCTTGGTTGAATAGCATTCCAGCGGGATCTATTGGATCCTGGAGTGAACTTTGCCGTGATTTCATTACTCGCTTTAATCCTACTAATCTATATGATAGAATTCGTAATGAAATTACTTCTTTCCGACAGGTTGAAGACGAACCAATGTACGAGGCATGGGAACGCTACAGAGAGCTATTGCACAAGTGTCCGCTGCATGGATTTCCCTTATGGACACAAGTGACAATGTTTTACAACACCACAAATGCCCCGACAAGGATGATGTTAGATGCCTCGGCAAACGGCACACTCCTGGACAAGGCACCCGAGGAAGCTATTGAAATTTTGAATAAACTCGCAAGGAATGACTTCCAGTTTCCCACATCTAGGCGAGGAGGAGTAAGACGCCAAGACACGGTAAACGAATTAGATTCATCAAGTTCAGTGGCTGCACAATTGGCCTCTCTTACCAAGATGGTGCAAAACCTACAATTACAAAACAATACCCATGAGGTCAAGGTAGTTGATTTATGTTGTGATCTATGTGGAGGTAACCACAGTTCCGTTGATTGCATGAATCAAGAAACCGGTATGTATGTTGGGAACTACAACCGTAACAATGTGATGTCCAACACAGACAACCCCTCATGGAAGAGGCATCCAAACTTATCATGGAGCAACCCAAATAATGCCTTAAACCCAATCACCCAACCACCGGGATTTCAGCAGCCAATGCCGCAGCAGCAAGTCCAACAACCGATGCCGCTGCAGCAGATGCAACAACAACCGGTCAATTCATTGGAAAACACACTAAAGGCCTTCATGATGAAAACCGAGTCGTACATGGCGTAAAACAGTAATTTCATCAAGAGGACCGACGCCTTCATGAATAGGACTGAGATGAGGCTACAAAATCAAGAAGCGGCCATAAAAACTCTGGAAACTCAGGTTGGGCAGTTTGCTCAATGTATAAACACTAGACCACAAGGAGGCCTACCTAGCAATATTGAGGTTGCTAAGGTACTAAGCCATGAACAGTGCAAGGCAATCACTACCAGGAGTGGTCTACAGTTGAAAGAGAGGATCCCAGAGAACCGAACCCAATCGGCAGATCAACCAAGAGAAGAGGCTGAGCAAACCGAGACTAACAACACTACCCCGGCAGCAAGCACTGTAGCGCCTGAGCAATCTGCCGAGGCAGCAAAAATTCCAGTGGTGCCAGGTATACGATTCCAAGCTAAAGAAACCCTGGACGAGATGAGACCACCACCACCTTTCCCGCAAAGGTTGAAGAAACAAAAACAGGATCAACAATTCAAGAAGTTCCTCGACATCTTGAAGCAAGTCCACATCAACGTACCATTCGTTGAGGCCATTGAACAAATGCCCAACTATGCCAAGTTCTTAAAAGATATGATATCAAAGAGAAAACGAATAGGTGAGTTTGAGACAGTGGCTGCCACCGAGGGATGCATGGCAATGCTACATAACCGCATGCCACCAAAGTTAAAAGATCCTGGGTGCTTCACTATACCTTGTGCGATAGGAAAGAATTATGAAGGAAAGGCCCTATGCGACCTTCGAGCAAGTATAAATCTCATGCCTAAATCAGTCTTCCAAAAGCTCGGAATTGGAAGGCCAAAGACTACAACAGTAATGCTCCAACTCGCAGATAGATCCTATATGCAACCTGAAGGCAAAATTGAGGACATACTGGTAAGAGTTGACAAGTTTATTTTTCCTGTCGACTTCCTTGTCCTTGATTGTGAAGCAGATGACAACGCACTGATTATCCTTGGGAGACCTTTCCTAGCAACTGGACGTACATTGATTGACGTGGAAAAAGCAGAGTTGACTATGCGAGTCAATGACCAACAAGTCAAACTCAATGCATTCCACAACTTAAAAAGGTATAATGATCCAGAGGAATGTAAGGCCATCCACATAATAGACAATAAGATATCCTGCCTGGGCAGTCTGCTCGGCAGGATATTCGGCAAGAAAATCAAGCCCAATACGGATGGACAGACAACACTAAGGAGCGGCCCACAACCGATACATAATTTGGGCCTAAGGGAGAAAATAAATTTGGGAGATGCATTCGCATGCTCTCCACCAGTAACCTAACCTCTCCCTTTTTCTTTTCTTTATTATATTAGGGTTAGTAGTTTATTTTTTTTTCTAATTATTTTCGTCTTCAGTATTTTTCTTTTGTGTGTTTAAATTTTTTTTCAGGAATAAAAAGTAAAGATAAGGGAAAAATAGTTCACAGCAGGAACTCTGCCGAGGCAATACAACAGTGTCAGAGCCGTAGCAGTCCCAACGGGCAGAAAAGTGTAACGGCTAGTCTGCCGAGATTCCTGCCGCGGCAGAAAAAGAAACGACAGAAGAAGGAAACGATTACAACGGCTAGTGATCTCAACAGTCACAAGGCCGAGGCCTATATAAGAAACTCCCTCCTCTTGAACTATTCACTCTTACCTTCTTACTTTCTTTAGTATTCTTAACAATCACTCTCTCAATTACTCTCTGCCTACTAATCCCTTTTTAATATCCAGATTCTCTTCAAGAAAACCTCCAAGAACTCAATTTTCTCTTTCTTGATAGCAACTTACAAAAGATTCTCCCCAGCCAACGTTGAAGAACGATTCAATCGATCTTTCATCGCAAGGCAACTATGGGAAGAACAAGGGCTCCAGCATGCGGATGAAGAGAATTACGACATTGAACACTACTTGTTCGATAGAATAAAGTACCAGAATTGGGAAATATTTTGTTTGCAACCTGCCCAGGCAAACGCCACAATCGTGCGGGAATTCTACGCTCATGGGCCCAGCAAAGACTCCCTCTTTGTCCACTGCCGTGGCAGGCCTGTCCAGCTTGATGCCGATACGATCAACAACTTTTACGGCCTTACCCCGGACAGTGATCTCCATGCTGACTTCTTGGAAGATATCACTGCCGAGGACTATGAACTTATCAAAGACGATATTTGTTACGCGAACACTCCATGGGAAACCGGTACCCATCGAGGATCCGTGACAAGACAAAACTTGAAGTCGGAGGCCAAGATGTGGAACACCTTCGTCAAACGATGCCTCATCCCAACATCACACAACAGCACGGTGGATCGCAAGAGATTGGTGCTCATCCAATCCATCATCAACAAAAGGACCATCAACATTGGAGAAATTATCCTACGGGAAATTCACGAGTGCGGTAAGAAAGATCGAGGACCATTGTATTTCCCTTGCTTGATTACGGGTTTATGTGTTTCTGCAGGTGTACCTATTGAAGAAACGGATGAATACACACCCCCAAGAAGAGGATGGACCAGGGAATTCTGCCACAAAGTCATGCAGATAACACAAGCAGAACCTGTCCAGGCAACACCGCAGCAGTTCACTGCCGATACCGCTGCTGAGGCCCAGTACACGGCAGATATGCCTGGTACTGCCCACACCTCTACCGTAGCTGACCCGTATCAAGAACTCTTGCAGCGAATGGCCGCGATGGATCTTCGACAACAATGGTACATGGAGTACCAGCGGGACTTCAATGGCACCCTCGCATAGATGATGTTGCACGCCTTCCCGGACCAAGGCGTACAATTCCCGGAGTTCCCAAGCAATATGTTCGTTACTGCCGCACCCTACACCGAGACTACACTAGCCCCAAGAGGACCGCGACCGTTCTTCCATCCGGACCCTTAGCCCCAATACCAGGCTGCTGGACCATCTAGGCCAGCAGATTCTATCACGGCCTCGTCTGTGAGCCGAAGGCCATCCAAGCGGAGAGCCGTTTTCAGCACTCCACCAAGATCGCCAATTATCATGGACAGTCTTTCCGCCGAGATAGATGCTTATGTACACCAAGGCTCTACTGCCGTCGGCCCAAGCACACACCACACCGGAGGAGCAATTGCGATGGGAGGAGGAACGAACGTGATGATAACCGAAGAGATGGCGGATGTTGAAGAAGGCGAAAAAGTAGAAGCCCCGATGCATAGGACCCCACCCACTCGAGTCCAGCCGCCGAGGCAAGCAAAGGCGCAACCATCGCCCTCCCCAAGGACAAAGCACAAGGCATCTAGGCAACGGAGAAAAATTGTTACGAGCAGCTCTTCGGAGTCGGTCTAAAATTCTTTGTCCCTTATTCAATATTCAAATTGCTTTTACTATTTTTCCTTGCTGCATATAATTCATATTCTGTTTTGCCGTTTATTCCTTCCGAATATAAAAGCATTGAGGACAATGCTTGGTTTGAGTTTGGGGGTGCAGATTCACTGCCAAGGCAGCAATCTACTGCCGCGGCCTTGCCAAAAAGGGAGTATTCCAGTGATTTTTTTTTTTAATTTTTATGCTCCCCGCCTTACTTGAATTAACTGCCTACACTCTTGAACTGCTCATCATCAATATTGCCTTAGTTTATTCTTTAAGGCTATAGAAATCTTTCTCCTTACCATGTTTAGGTTCTGTTAAGAGGGCTTAACCTTAGGATGCTTAAGGATGAAAACTTAGAAGCTTACTATAGGAAGAATTTAAACACTTTTGGGACTTGTGGATTATAGGAATTCTTTTAATGAACTTAGGTGATAAAGACTTAGATTTTTGGAAAAGTAACTAGAGGTGTCTACCACCGGCTCTAGAAAATCTCTTCTTCATGCTAGAGGTGCCCGAAATTGGCTCTATTATGTATTAAGGAATATTAAAAAGAAGAGACAAAAAGGTTTTTAGTAAAAAGAAAAACACAAGTCTTTGAGGTGCCCGAAACCGGCTCAAGATTTGGGGTTTGAAAAAGAAGAGAACACTTAAACCAATGTCTATTTGTCTTGAACTTAGAGCTTATCTAAGAAAGCCTTTAATCAACTTGTCCACAAAAACGCACACACTCACAAATCCTATAGTTTGTTTCTAGGTAAACCCTTGAGTAACCAAATGGTTAAGGCTTAAGAATAGGCCTAGTTATGGTGGGGAGAATGGATGGACATGTGAGACCAAGAGAGAGTTTAGTTCGGTAAATTGATGGTTTGCATTGCTTGAGGACAAGCAATAGTTCGAGTTTGGGAGTGTGATAAGTGCTCTATCGGCATTTATCACCATTTATTCACCCACTTGAACCAATGCATGTGCTTAATGTGATATATTTAGAAGTTATACTTAAATAGATAATATTTATAGAAAAAGGCATGTTTTACTGCAATTTCACATCTGTGCAGGAAAACCATTGCCGCGGCAGAGACAAGGCCGAGGCAGGACCTGATGCCGAGGCAGCAGTAGGAAGACAGGAAGCAAAGTGATAGGCGATGGAAAGACAAAAATCTAAGGAACGTGTTTGGACTTGAAGCCCAAGAATCAGAGCTGGCTAGCACAAGGAAAAGCCCAAAGGAAGACCATGCGGGAAAGCCCTCTTTGCCGAATTCAAACTTGGAAATATAATATTATTATGTACTTGACTTGTTCCCTACTCCAAGTTGTATTCTACTTAGGAAAGGTTTGCCTTAGGTCTAGCCTATATAAAGACCTAGCCACTCAATGTATCAAAGAACGAAATACCTAGGGAGAGCCGACTTCTACTCTTGTTTCCTTCCTCTCCATCATGTTCTAAAACCTTCATAGGGTTTAGGTGAAGGTTGTGGAGTATTTGTGAGAGGAGATTGTAATTTGTCTTTTATTCAATGCAATAAAGATTATCAAGGTTTGATTATCCTTTGTTATTCCTTGTTCTTGCATTTAAGCCCGGGAGGGAAGTTTGTGAGTAATCCATTTATCTAAGCTCGGGAGAGTTAGATTCACGAAAGGGGTAAGTACGGTGTTTCAATCGCGAAATACTAACTCGGCCTAGGGATAGGTTAAGAGTTTCAGCGGCTAAAAGAAGTGTGAGATTGGTTGGTGAGTATAATTGGTTCACGCCGGGAGGTATCATCAAGGACTAGTCATCAACAGCACTCTGACTTAGGGATAAGCGGAGTCATTCAAGGACACTTTGCCGAACTTTGGTAAAGTCTGCCCACGAGCAAGGGATTGCCGCGGCAGACAGCGTTATCGCTGCCCAGGCAGTAAACTGCAGTGCTGTCGAGGCAGAGATATGCGATTGCATTGGATAAAGACAAGTCAATCAAGTCCACAATACAATACAACTGGATCCTGGCCCATCTTTCTCTCTAATATTTCGACTCTTTATTTTTATTCAATTATTTTAGTTTAAATAAATCACACCAATTCACTTGTGCTTTTATCTTTCCACAGAGCAAGGAGATAAAGGAAGCATATTAAGTATACGAGTCCCTGAGGAGACGATAACTCGATAACATACTTATCACTTATTACTTGCGATGTGTCCACTTGCACAAAACGCGCACTTTTGATACGCCACAGTCCTCCTTGTGGTCTAGTGTTTATGTTTTGACCAAACTGCCCAACCTGAGTTTCCAATGCCTTTATTGTTGCTTCTTGGTTCTGCAACCTCATCTCAGTCCTATTGATAAACGCATTTGTTCTTTTGATGAAGTTGCTATTCTCTTCCATATATGACTCAGTTTTCATCATGAATGCTTTTCCATACATGACCTGTGGCGGCGGCAGATGTTGCATTGGTTGTTGGAATCCTGGGGGTTGGGTGGTTGGATTCAAGGCATTGTTGGGGTTACTCCATGATAAGTTTGGATGCCTTTTCCATGAGGGGTTGTATGTGTTGGACATCGTATTGTTTCGGTTATAGTTTCCAACATACAGGCTGGATTCTTGATTCATACAGTCAGAAGAATTGTGGTTACCTCCACATAAATCGCAAAAAGAATCAATGGCCTTAACCTCAAGGGTATTTTGTTGTAGTTGCAAATTTTGCACCATCTTGGTAAGAGAGGCTAATTGTATTGCCAAGGAGTGTTCTGTCAAGGAGTGTTCTGTTTGCCAAGGCATCTAACATCATCCTTGTCGGGGCATTAATGGCATTATAGAACATGGTCACTTGTGTCCATAGGGGAAATCCATGCAAAGGACACTTGTGCAGTAACTCCCTGTAGCGCTCCTATGCCTCGTACATAGGTTCATCATCTACCTGTCAGAAAGAAGTGATTTCATTACGAATTCGATCATATAAATTTGTAGGATTAAAACTTGTAACGAAATCTCGGCATAATTCACTCTAAGATCCTATTGATCCTGCTAGAATGCTATTTAACTAGGTTTTTGCCCTACCCCTCAGTGAATAGGGGAATAATTTCAATCTCAAGACATCTTCATGGACTCCTTGGATTTTGAAGGAATTGTATATTTCCATGAATGACTTGAGGTGCTGCCTGGCATCTTCAGTCATAGACCCACCAAACTGTCCAATAGTGTTGAGAATATTGAACATGACAAGTTTTAGCTCAAAGTGGGTTGCTTCTATTTCCGGTGTAACGGCTCCTAGGTTTAACCCATTTAAGTCCTCTTCCAGGAAATCTCTAACAGTGAGCTGTCGCGGCCCTGGTGGCGGCGGAAGACCTCCATTGCCGGCAGGTAAGTTTTGTCCTGTCGGATGATCTGCCATATCTCCTTGGATTTGTCTCCTCAACCTTTGCCGTGTACGTTCGATCTCTGAGTCTAACTCGTACAGAGGGTTGGTTGGGTTGGCCTTGGTCATACACCAAGAAAAACAACAAAGTAAAATAAAAATTAAAAATTAAAAAGCAAGAAAATAAAGAAAACAAAATTTAGTTGCCAATCCTCGGCAACGGCACAAAAAACTTGTTGCGTGTCAAAAGTGCGCAATTGGTACAAGTGGACACATCGCAAGTAATAAAGTGATTAGTATAATCGTGTATCGTCTCCACAGGGATTGATCTACTTAATATGCCTCCTTCATCTTCTTGCTTTGTAAAAAGAAATAAAATAAAGACACAGGTAATTTGGGTTTTGATGAAACTAATTAAATTGAAATAAAGAAAACTAAGTAAAAGGATGAGATCTGATTAAGAGAGAGGGCAAGATCTAGTTATGTTGTATTGTGGATTTGATTGACTTGTCTCTGTCCAATGCAAATGTACATCACGGCCTCGGCAGTACTGCAGATTACTGCCATGGCAGCGACGATACTTGTCCGCCGCGACAATCCCTTGCTCGTGGGTGGACTCTATCAAAGTTCGGCAAAGTGTCCTTGGATGACTCCGCTTATCCCTAAGTCGAAGTACTGTTGGTGATCAATCCTTGATGATACCTCCCGGCGTGAATCAATTATAATCATCAAACAATCTCACACTTCCTTTAGCCGCTGAAACTCTTAACCTATCCCTAGGCCGAGTTAGTATTTCGCGATTGAAATATCGTACTTATCCCTTTCGTGAATATAACTCTCCCGAGTCTAGATAAATAGATTACTCACAAACTTCTCTCCCGAGCTTGAATGCAAGAACAAAGAATGGCAAAGGATAAGCAAACCTTGATATTTTATTGCATTGAAACAAAGAACAAAGTACAATATCCTCTCACAAGTACTCGACAACCTTCACCTAAACCCTAAGAAAACTTAGAACATAATTTGACAGAAAGAAAACAATGAGTCTTAGGTTGAACTCTCTAAAAATCGGCTCTCCTATTCCCTTGGTCGGCTAGGACTTATATAGGCTTGGCCTAGGGCAAACCTTTCCTAAGTAGAATACAACTTGGAGTAGGGAACAAGTCATGTACATAAATAAAATATTTCCAAGTTTATTCCGAATAAGATGCTTTCCCGCGTGGCCTTGTCTTGGGCTTTTCCTCGTGCTAATCAGCTCCGATCCATGTGTTGCATGCCCAGAAACGTCCATTGTATTTTTCTCTTTCAATCGCCTACAATATCGCTACTTTTTTTTCAGTTGCTGCCTCGGCATCAGGGCCTGCCTCGGTCACGTTACTGCCGCGGCAATAGTATTTCCTGTACAGATGTAAAACTGTAGTAAAACTTGCCTTTTCTTTAATATCATCTTTATAAGCATCACTTCTAAATATATCACTATGCATTGGTCCAAGTGGGTGTAGATTTAATGATTAATGCCCATAAAAGGTGTAAAAAGTGATAGTGAGTTGAGCACTTATCAGATGCTATCTCATTTCGCAATTGTGTGTTCATGTTGGGTGGGTTGTACCTTGCCAAAAAGCTTTTGCACAAAGCTATCCATGACTCCATAGAACCGGATGGAATACCATTCAGCCACTCTCTTGCTCGTTCTCTCAAAGAGTATGGAAATAACTTGAGCTTCAACACATCCTCGTGCACTCCTTGTTGGCGTAACGAATCGCAAACCTCCAAGAAAGCATGGATGTGTTGTTGAGCATCCTCGTAAGGAGATCCTCCAAACTGTCCGATCGAGTTGAGCATATTAAACATGACAGGTTTGAGCTCAAAGTGTGCTTCTTCAGCATTTGCTGCAGCATTTTGTTTCTGAAATCCCTGAGCGTTGAACATGGTTCTTCTTTGCTCTCGCCTCCTTTGTCTAAAGTACCTTTCGATTTCCGGAATAAATGGTTCAAATCCTTCTCGATGATTAACTCTGGGCATCCACTAACCAAAAACCTAAAAAGATAAACAAAGAAAACAAAGATTAAACAAAAGAGTCAAAACAAAAAATAAAAACAAAAATATAAAAAGTATGAAAACTATGATTGAAATTGCCTATTGCCTCAATCCCCGACAATGGTGCCAAAAACTTATTGCCACGCTGGAGTGCTAAAATATGTTAATGATTTGCGTGCAATAATGTGCAAGTATACACATCGAACAAGTAATAAAGTGTGTGAGTGATATCGTTCCCACGAGGATTGGGTAGGTTATTTAAAAAATAGTTAACATACACAAAAGATAAAATAATCCTTTGTATGGACATATGCTAAAACAATTCTGCAATTGTCACCAAAAATGTTGTAGCAAAATAAGAGTGTCACTGATGATGTTGGAGCAATATGAAGAGTGTCACCAAAATACAGTAGCAATTACAATGGATATTGGAGAAATAGATAAAGCTGCACATACACAACACATAGAAGATATTCAAGCTTAAGACAGGCTAGGCTTGCTATGGTATGACCTCACTGTTCTTCTGAACGCTACTGTTCCACTGGTTTACTAGTGCTCAACATAATTTACTAAATATGCCTCCACTATCCCTAGGCAGAAGGCCTAACACTCGAAAATGCTAAGGCATTACCTTCCGGTCTTAACCCTAACACTCCTAATGTTGATGAAGTTCTACGCTTTTTGGTCGTTAAAACTCTACCTTATCCCTAAGGCTGGTTAGGATTCTGCTCCCGCAACAACCTCATTGTTCAAGTTGGTCTAGCTTTGTCTATCCTTAGATCTAAGGTTCCCGAACCCCTTGAGCTATGACTACCTCCAGGTGCTCTTACAAATCAAGGTTTAGATGAAAAAGGTGTTAGCTTTCATGAACAAAACACTTAGATAAACACACGAAACAATAAACATTCATTAAAACAAAGTAAATATTATCCAAAACAAGCCTTAGCCATACTAGTTTAGTTTAAGGCTAGGTAAGAAAAACTATTCAACTTTCGTCCATTGCAATACATTTTCAATAACTTAGAAAAGAGGTAAAACAAAGTGAAGAGGAAAGAAGTCTCAAACGCATGTGCCGTGAAGCTTTTCCTAGCTTGCCACTTCTCCCGAAGTCGCGTGTTGCGTGTCAAAAGTGCGCGTTTAGTGCAAGTGGACACATCGAAAGTAATAAGTGATAAGTATTTTATCAAGTTATCGTCTTCTAAGGGACCGGTATACTTAATATGCTTTCTTCACCTTCTTGTTCTGTAGAAAAGTAAAGAACACAAGTGAGTTGATTTGATTTATCTAAACAAAAATAACTAAATAAAAATAAAAGATTGAAATAGTAGAGAGAGAGAGGTTAGGATCCAGTTGCGTCGTATTGTGGATTTGATTGACTTGTCTCTGTCCAATGCAATCGTATATCACTGCCTCGGTAGCACTGCAGTTTACTGCCTTGGCAGCGACAATACTGTCTGCCGCGGCAATCCCTTGCTCGTGGGTAGACTTTACCAAAGTTCGGCAAAGTGTCCTTGGATGACTCCGCTTATCCCTAAGTCAGAGTGCTGTTGATGACTAGTCCTTGATGATACCTCCCGGCGTGAACCAATTATACTCACCAACCAATCTCACACTTCTTTTAGCCGCTGAAACTCTTAACCTATCCCTAGGCCGAGTTAGTATTTCGCGATTGAAACACCGTACTTACCCCTTTCGTGAATCTAACTCTCCCGAGCTTAGATAAATGGATGATTCACAATATCCTCTCCCGAGCTCAATCGTGAAAACAAGGAATAACAAAGGATAAGCAAACCTTGATAACTTTATTGCATTGAATGAAAGACAAAGTACAATCTCCTCTCACAAATACTCGACAACCTTCACCTAATCCCTAAGAAGGTTTAGAACATAATGGAGGAGAAGAAAACAAGAATAGAAATCGGCTCCCTCCCTAGGAATTCCGTGTTTTGTACATTGGGTGGCTAGGTCCTTATGTAGGCTAGACCTAGGGCAAACCATTCCTAAGTAGAATACAACTTGGAGTAGGGAACAAGTCAAGTACATAATAATAAAAATATTTCCAAGTTTGCTTCGGCTAAAGGGTTTTCCCGCGTGGTCTTCCTTTGGGCTTTTCCTTGTGCTAGCCAGCTCTGATCCATGGGCTTCAAGTCCAGACACGTTCCTTGGATTTTTATCTTTCCATCGCCTATAGTCTTGCTTCCTGTCTTTCTGCTGCTGCCTCGGCATCAGGTCCTGCCTCGGCCTTGTCGCTGCCGCGACATTGGTTCTTCTACACAGATATGAAAACGCAGTAAAACGTGCCTTTTTCTGTAAATATTATCTATATGAGTATAACTTCTAAATATATCACATTAAGCACATGCATTGGTCCGAGTGGGTGTATATTTGGTGATTAATGCCCATAAAAGGAGTAAAAAGTGATAGTGTGTTGAGCACTTATCACACCCCCAAACTCGAACTATTGCTTGTCCTCAAGCAATGCAAACCATCAATTTGCCGAACTATACTCTCTCTTGGTCTTACATGTCCATCTATTCTCCCCACCATAACTAGGCCTATTCTTAAGCCTTAACCATTCGGTTACCCAAGGATTTACCTAGAAACAAACTATAAGAATTGTGAGTGTGTGCGTTTTTGTGGACAAGTTTGATTAAAGGCTTTCTTAGACAAACTCTAAGTTCAAGACAAGTAGAATTTGGTTAAGTGTTCTCTTCTTATCAAACACCAAATCTTGAGCCAATTTCGGGCACCTCAAGGACTTGTGTTTTTCTTTTCACTAAATTCCTTCTTTCTTTTTAATATTCCTTAAAACATACTAGAGCCAATTTCGGGCACCTCTAGCATGAAGAAGAGACTTTCTAGAGCCGATGGTAGGCACCTCTAGTTACTTTCCAAAAATCTAAGTCTTTATCACCTAAGTTCATTAAAAGAATTCCTATAATCCAACAAGTCCCAAAAGTGTTTAAAGTTCTTCCTATATTAAGCTTCTAAGTTTTCATCCTTAAGCATCCTAAGGTTAAGCCCTCTTAACAGAACCTAAACATGGTAAGGAGAAAGATTTCTATAGCCTTAAAGAATAAACTAAGGCAATATTGATGATGAGCAGTGCAAAAGTGTAGGCAGTTAATTCAAGGCGGGGAGCATGAAAATTTAAAAAAAAAAATCACTAGAATTCTCCCTTTTTGGCAAGGCCGTGGCAGTAGATTATTGCCTTGATGTGATGAGTGCCTAAAAGTCCTATTCTTTATACCAATTTCCCACTCGATTATTGTTAATAAAGGACAGATTTAATGGCAATACTGGATAATTCTGCTTATTTCCATATTTCAGCATCCCAATACTTAATTCATGAATTTATCTATTATTTGACATAAAACAGGTACGGTTAATGGTTTCTTCTCTTAGACAGGAAACTACCACATAGGTAATGCCAGATAGCATGATGGATGCTGGAAGCTGAAGTTGAAATGCAGATAAGCACCTGCCTCGGCAGCACTTTAATGCCTCGACAGCACTTGGAACATAAATGTCGATATGATAGGCGATCTGAAGAGAAAAATAAGGTGGACGTTTTAAGAAGAGAGACATAGAAATCGGAGCTGAGGAACACACGGAAAGTCAATGTCAAAGGCCACGCGGGAAAATAATACTTATAGCAATAAACTAGGAAATAAAATAAATATCTTTTATTTTTGTACTTAACTTGTGTTTTACTCCAAGTTGTATTCCTACTTTGGAAAGGTTTGCCCTAGGCCAAGCCTATATAAACCATAGCCTATGTAGAGAGGAGGATATCTCGAAATCAAGTTTCATAGAAAAACCTTAAACTCCTCCATCGTCCCCTTGGGGTTTAGGTTAGATTGTGGAGTAGTTGTGGAAGAAAATTGTACTTTGTCTTCTTGTTTCAATGCAATAAAATATCAAGGTTTACTTATCCTTTGTTATTCCTTGTTCTTGCATTAAAGCTCGGGAGAGAAGTTTGTGAGTAATCCATTTATCTAAGCTCGGGAGAGTTAGATTCACGAAAGGGGTAAGTACGGTGTTTCAATCGCGAAATACTAACTCGGCCTAGGGATAGGTTAAGAGTTTCAGCGGCTAAAAGAAGTGTGAGATTGGTTGGTGAGTATAATTGGTTCACGCCGGGAGGTATCATCAAGGACTAGTCATCAACAGTACTTCGACTTAGGGATAAGCGAAGTCATTCAAGGACACTTTGCCGAACTTTGGTAAAGTCCACCCACGAGCAAGGGATTGCCGCGGCGGACAAGTATCGTTGCTGCCACGACAGTAATCTGCAGTACTGCCGAGGCAGTGATGTACGATTGCATTGGACAGAAACAAGTCAATTGAACCCACACTACGAAGCACTCTAACCTGCCCCACTTTTCCATCCTTGATTTCTTGATCACTTATCTTTATTGCTTTAATTAGTTTCCTTAGTTATAATCCAACTCAATTATTTGTGTCTTTAATTTTCTATTGTGCAGGAAGAATAAATTGCGTAAGTAAAGTCAATCCCTGTGGGTTCGACATCTAAAATACTTCAATCTGACAAAAGGTGGAAGGACGAATGCTTCTTCATAAAAGCAAGACTTTATTGCAATGGCGCCAAAAACTTGTCGTGTGTCAAAAGTGAGCGTTTAGTGCAAGTGGACACATCGAAAGTAATAAGTGATAAGTATTTTATCGAGTTATCATCTCCTCAGGGACCGGTATACTTAATATGCTTTCTTCACCTTCTTGTTCTGTAGAAAAGTAAAGAACACAAGTGAGTTGATTTGATTTATCTAAACTAAAATAACTAAATAAAAATAAAAGGTTGAAATAGCAGAGAGAGATGGGCTAGGATCCAGTTGCGTCGTACTGTGGATTTGATTGACTTGTCTCTGTCCAATGCAATTGTATATCACTGCCTCGGCAGCACTGTAGTTTACTGCCTTGGCAGCGACAATACTGTCTGCCGCGGCAATCCCTTGCTCGTGGGTAGACTTTACCAAAGTTCGGCAAAGTGTCCTTGGATGACTCCGCTTATCCCTAAATCAGAGTGTTGTTGATGACTAGTCCTTGATGATACCTCCCGGCGTGAACCAATTATACTCACCAACCAATCTCACACTTCTTTTAGCCGCTGAAACTCTTAACCTATCCCTAGGCCGAGTTAGTATTTCGCGATTGAAATACTGTACTTACCCCTTTCGTGAATCTAACTCTCCCGAGCTTAGATAAATGGATGATTCACAATATCCTCTCCCGAGCTCAATTGTGAAAGCAAAGAATAACAAAGGATAAGCAAACCTTGATAACTTTATTGCATTGAATGAAAGAAAAAGTACAATCTCCTCTTACAAATACTCGACAACCTTCACCTAATCCCTAAGAAGGTTTAGAACATAATGGAGGAGAAGAAAACAAGAATAGAAATCGGCTCTCTCCCTAGGTATTCCGTGTTTTGTACATTGGGTGGCTAGGTCCTTATATAGGCTAGACCTAGGGCAAACCTTTCCTAAGTAGAATACAACTTGGAGTAGGGAACAAGTCAAGTACATAATAATAAAAATATTTCCAAGTTTGCTTCGGCTAAGGGGTTTTCCCGCGTGGTCTTCCTTTGGGCTTTTCCTTGTGCTAGCCAGCTCCGATCCATGGGCTTCAAGTCCAGACACGTTCCTTGGATTTTTATCTTTCGATCGCCTATAGTCTTACTTCCTGTCTTTCTGCTGCTGCCTCGGCATCAGGTCCTGCCTCGGCCTTGTCGCTGCCGCGACATTGGTTCTTCTGCACAGATATGAAAACGCAGTAAAACGTGCCTTTTTCTGTAAATATTATCTATATGAGTATAACTTCTAAATATATCACATTAAGCACATGCATTGGTCCGAGTGGGTGTATATTTGGTGATTAATGCCCATAAAAGGAGTAAAAAGTGATAGTGTGTTGAGCACTTATCATCGCGTAAATCTCTTGCTTGAAGCTCTCCTAGAATGGCGGTTTGGCTTGAGGTTGAAGACGAAGGAAAGTGGAATCCTTTCTTCTTTCTTCTCCCTCTTTCTCTCTTAAAGCTCGCTCTTTTTTGTGGCTCCTTAAGCTACTGATTTTGCTCTTTTCTTGCTCTCTTTCCAGCACACTTTGTTGAAGGAGGCATAGGGTTGTATTTATAGAAGGCTTCTAGGGTTTGGTGCAAGGGAATATTCCCTGATATTCGCTGTAGCATTTGGCAGTAAAATGCAGGTGTCACGGTCCGTGTATCGTAGCAACGCGGGACCGAGCGAGATGCTTTCTGGTTGTGCTTAACTCTTGGGAGTGGGATAGCATTAAGGGTGTAGTACGTGCCGAGCAGCCATCCTATCTTTGGATGGGCATGCTGATCGCGCACCACACTGGTCGGGAGCTGTCCCCGCTTCCGTGATGAGCCCATGGGAGGGCGAAACCAATAAGCATCGAGATGGTTAAGGCTTAACCTCGGGTATGTGAGAGGCCTGAGGTGCCGCAAGGGGTGGTTGTCCCTGCGTCAAAACTCTAACCCCGTGACAGATGGTATCAGAGCGTGGCCGTGTACTAGCTATTGAGTTTGCCAAGCGCTCCATGTGCTGCGGAGCGAGTCATGTGGACGAGCAAGTAAAGCTCGCACCCTAATGAGAAGGGGGTGTTCGCAAGTGGGTCCTCTAGAAAGAGATTGAGACGAGGACGGGTAGGCAGGAAGCCATAGCGAAAGTTCTCCGGATGGTGAGCTGCAATGGGACACCTTGGGAAATGAGGTGGTTGCAAGTAGACCTTTGCCCAACATCCGAGGGCGGCCCCAGTTAGAGGGCGAGTTTTGGGAGAATTGCACACTAGTTTCTGGCAAATATAATGAAGGGAAAGAGTTTCCTCCCCATGCACGAGGGCATGCATGAATCAGGTGGGGGAGATTGTCACGGTCCGTGTATCATAGCAACGCGGGACCGAGCGAGATGCTTTCTGGTTGTGCTTAACTCTTGGGAGCGGGATAGCATTAAGGGTGTAGTACGTGCCGAGCAGCCGTCCTATCTTTGGATGGGCGTGCTGATCGCGCACCACACTGGTCGAGAGCTGTCCCCGCTTCCCTGATGAGCCCATGGGAGGGCGAAACCAGTAAGCATCGAGATGGTTAAGTCTTAACCTCGGGTATGTGAGAGGCCTGAGGTGCCAGACGGGGTGGTTGTCCCTGCGTCAAAACTGTAACCCCTTGACACAGGTCTGCAGGGGTGGTGCGACGCCTGCCAAGGAGAGGTGCAGCGTCTGTACATTTGCAGAGGAGGTGTAGCTGGCTTGGAAAACGCGTGAGGACATTGGGCTGCGGGTGTGTCTTTTCTTCCATCCTATTTTGTCCGCCCACAATGTTGTAGCATCTTTGAAGTCGGATCCAACACTTTAAAAATATGCTACAACATCTCTTCCGATCTTTCGACTTTGCTCTAGTATCTGCACATCACCACCAAGAAAATACCTTTCCAAGTAGAATCTTTTAAAAATAAAAAGAAAAGAAAATAAAATCCTAATCTAAATGCAAATGCACATGAAATGCAACTAAATACAATGCAAATGAGCTTGAAATCAAACAAAACCTTAAGTAAAAGGGTATAAAATATACGCTTTTTAGAGCGTTAACAATGGCACAAAACTAAGGCTTACATGCTTCACTTAGCAAGGCTTACAAAACATTTGAGCTTCTTAACAAAACACATACAATTCTCGAATTGCATCAAAACAGTAAATAGTTTACACTTGTGTTTTTCACATGTTGGTTAAGTGACACAATTAGACCTATGTAAAAACAGTCTAATGAATATTTAATCATATGCATAATCACATCTACACAAATATATTACGAGCATGACCAACACATAGCAAAATAACATAATATGGGAAAACCCTTTTACGTGAGCAAACGTAAAACTTACTTTGGAGTATAGAGAGATTTCTCACACCTTCCCTATGCTCCAACACTTTGAAAAACAAAGTAAAGCACAGCCGTGAGAGCCCACACTCATAATCCACTCACCAAAAGCGATACTTGCTCAACAAGCCATCAATAAGATCAAATTTCCTTCAAACATGATCTCCTAAATCTTGTCCTGTTTCAAGCATCAAAACCATAGGATTTATTGCATCCAAATGCTCTCAAACAATTCTTAATTCGGATCCCTAAACAGTATCCCTTAAAAACCATCAAAACCTTAACCGAAAACTTTCTGAAACACACCAAACTTTGCCTAAACCTTTTGTCCGGGATTAAGGACTTTAAAAAATATTATAAAAATCCTAAAACATACAAAATCATGAATTTAGTATTCAAAAACATTAATTTAAAACCCTTGAATGAAAATTATGGTTTTTGACCAAAAACCGATTTTTCTTAAACCAAAAGATTAAAAACGATTTTATCAAGCCAATAACTTGGGGATTTTAGTAAAGAACTCTTTAATTTATATGTTTCAATGTTTCCTAACCTCTAAACCTTACCCAACGTACTTCCAAGGTTTTTTAGAAGAAAACTAATTGAAAAGCAAAACTTTTTGAAGAAGAAAAGTTAACGGGACTGAACCAAAAGAATTTAATTAAAAAGTTTAGGGTTTTACCTTGAAAATATGTAGGTAATATGACTTGGGAAGAGAAAAAATGAAAATAATAAAAAGGGTTTATATTTTGAAGTAAAAATAAGTTTTTAAGAATAAAATTTAGATATTTAGGTTATTTAATAGAAACATGGATTAAGAGTTATTTAAATAGACCCTTGGAAGGCTTAGATAAACTAGGATTATAATTGGGTCAAATCTCATTAAAGATTCAAAGTTTTTGTTTAGTTTATAAAATTACCTTCAAGTTTTCAATTTTTACGAAATAGTCACTAATTTCAAAATCTTAAGAATTGAGGGGTCAATTTTAGAAATTTGGTTAACCAAATTCAAATATGGATCAATTAATAATTTTTTCATATTTTCCAAGATTTATTTCCATCAACCAATTTTTAAGTATTTAATCTTGAACTAGGCTAAACCGGTAAAACCGATTCACTAACTTTTAAGCTCAATTTTGTGGCTTTAAATTTTTTGCAATGCTTGTATGAGCATGCATCATATGTTAACGTAAAAAATGGTGACATGTTATTAGTAGCATTGTATGATGATGATTTAATTTTTATGGGTAATAATTATAAAATGATTGATGAGTTTAAAAAGGCATGATAGGTGAATTTGAGATGATATATTTATGGTTGATGTTCTATTTTCTTGGTCTAGAGATCAAACAAGGAGATGAAGGCATTTTTGTTTCACAAGAGACATATGCTAAGGAAATTTTGAGAAGATTCGGGATGGAGGATTGTAAGTCGGTTAACACTCTCGTTGATTGTGTTGTTATGCTGTCTCGTCATGACATGAGAAAGGTGATTGATGTGACATTATACACAAGCCTAGTTAGTTGTATGAGATACTTGATGTGTGCTAGACTAGATATTTTGTATGTACTCGATTTGGTAAGTTCATTCATAGATGAGCCAAGAGTAACACAATGGAAGACAATTAAACAGATTCTTCATTATGTTCGAGGTACTTTATCCCTTGGTTTATTCAATGGGTCAACCAATAACAAGTTTGCAATATTTCGATATTCTGAGAGTGATTGGGGTGGAGATTTGCAACTTTATCCCTTTGTTTATTCTATAGGTCAACCTCGGGATTTTTATTTTACACGAGAGATGCAACTTTTACATGGGTTTCAAAGAAGCAGCCAATAGTCACACTTTCAACCTGTGAAGCAGAATATGTCGTGGTTGCAACATGTGTGTGCCATGCATTTTGGCTGAGAAGGTTACTAAAAGATATTATCTTCATTCAAGATGAGGCAACACAAATTTATCTGGATAACAAGTCAGCAATCGAGTTAGTAAAAATCTAGTGCATCATGAAAGGAGCAAGTGATAAGTGCTTAATTCACTATCACTTTTTATACCTTTCATGGACAATAATCACCTAATCTACACCTACTTGGACCAAAGCATGTACTTAATGTGAGATATTTAGATATTCTACTTATGTGACTTATAAAGATGATATTTATAGAAAATACAGGCTTTACGAAACCTTTTATTGAATTGCAGGAATATCCACTGTTGCGGCAGTAATTGAGGCCGAAGCAGAACCTGAGGCCGCGGCAGTAGCTGAAGGACAAGTAACGATATGGTAGGCAACTTGAAGAGAAAAATGAGGTGGACGTTTCTGGACAAACAGCACAAGGATCGGAGCTGGGAAGCGAGCAGAAAGCCCAAGTCAAAGGCCACGCGGAAAAGAATCCTTGCGGGAATAAACTTGGAAATAAAACAATTATTTTATTTATGTACTTGACTTGTGTTTTACTACAAGTTGTATTCCTACTTAAAAAAGGTTTGCCCAAGGTCAAGCCTATATAAACCATAGCCGTCCAAGGAGAATCATCAATAAACGCACGAGAGAAATTAGTTTAGAGTTTTCTTTGTTTCATTATGTTCTAAATTCTTTTAGGTTTAGCTGAAGGTTGTTTAGTATTTGTGAGAAGAGATTGAACTTTGTTTTCTTGTTTCAATGCAATAAAATATCAAGATTTGCTTATTCTTTGCTATTCTTTGTTCTTGCATTCAAGCTCGGGAGAGAAGTTTGTGAGAGATTTATTTGTCTAATATCGGGAGAGTTAGGCTCACCAAAGGGATAAGTACAATATTTTTCTAGCTGGAAAATACTAACTCGGCCTAGGGATAGGTTAGAGTTTCAATGGCTAAAAGAAGTGTGAGATTGGTTGGTGAGTATAATTGATTCACGCCGGGAGGTATCATCAAGGACTGGTCATCAACAGTACTTTAACTTAGGGATAAGTGGATTCATCAAAGGAAACTTTGTAGAATCTTGGTAAAGTCTACCTAAGAGCAAGAGATTGCCGTGGTGGATGAAAATCATCACTGTCGAGGCAGTAAAACTGCAGTGCTGCCGAGGCAGTGTTGTGTGATGGCATTGGACAGAGACAAGTCAATTGAATCCACAATACAACACAATTGGATCCTGGCCATCTTCTCTTTCTGATTATTTTCTCATTATTTAGTTTGTTTTATTATTCAAGTTATTTAGTTTACTCCAACCCAAATCACTTGTGTTTTTATTTTAATTCTTCTACAGAGCAAGAAGACGCAAGAAAGCATATTAAGTATACCAATCCCTGTGGAGACGATATTTGATAATACTTATCACTTTATTACTTGAGACGTGTACACTTGCACCAATTTTGTTTTCCTTATTTTCTTGCTTTTTGTTATTTTTATTTAACTCGGTTTTTCTGGTGTATAACCAGGGCAAACCCAAGCAATCCATTATACGATCTAGATCCAGAGATTGAACGTACGCGTCAAAGGTTGCGAAGACAAATCCGAGAAGTTATGGCAGATCATCCAGTAGAAAAAAACTTACCCGCTGGCAATGGAAGGCTTCCGCCACCACCAGGGTAGTGGGAGCTCATTGTTCGAGATTTCTTGGAAGAGGATTTGAATGGGTTAAATCCAGGAGTCGTTACACCAGAGATCGAAGCAGCCCACATTGAGCTAAAACTGTCATGTTTAATATGCTCAATACTATTGGACAGTTTGGTGGGTCGGTTATTGAAGATTCCAGGCAACACCTCAAATCATTCATGGAGATATGAAATTCATTCAAAATCCAAGGAGTTTATGAAGATGTTTTGAGACTGAAATTATTCCCCTATTCACTGAGGGATAAGGCAAAAGCTTGGTTAAATAGCATTCTAGCAGGACCAATAGGATCTTGGAGTGAACTCTCTCGTGATTTCATTACACGTTTTAATCCGACTAATTTATATAATCGTATACGTAATGAAATTACTTCTTTTCGACAGGCAGATGATGAACCAATGTATGAGGCATGGGAGCGCTATAGGGAGTTACTGCACAAGTGTCCTTTGTATGGATTTCCATTGTGGACACAAGTGACCATGTTCTACAATGCAACCAATGCCCCAACAAGAATGATGTTAGACGCCTCTGATAATGGGACACTCCTTGACAAACCACCAAAGGAAGCTATAGAAATTTTAAATAAACTCGCAAAGAATGACTTTCAATTCCCTACATCTAGGCGAGGAGGGATGAGACGTCAGGCCACAGTACATGAATTAGAAACATCCAATTCAGTGGCAGCACAATTGGCAACTCTCACTAAGATGGTCCAAAATATGCAAATGCAACATAATACCCACGAGGTTAAGGTAATAGATTCTTCGTGTGATTTATGTGGAGGTAACCATAGCTCTTCTGAGTGCATGCAAAATCAGGAGTCTAGCCTTTATGTGGGAAACTATAACCGGAACAACAACATGATGTCCAACACCTACAATCCAGCTTGGAAAAGGCATCCAAATTTTTCATGGAGCAATCCCAACAATGCTTTGAATCCGACTGTTCAACCCTCCGGTTTCCAAAAATCAATGCCAATGCAACATCCGCCGCCGCCGCCGCCACTGCCGCAACAACAGCAGCCCATAAGTTCACTAGAAAATTTTCTTAAGGTATTTATGATAAAAACTAAATCATATATGGCTGAGAATAATAACTTAATTAAGAGAACTGATGCTTTCATAAGTAGAACTGAGATGAGGTTACAAAATCAAGAGGAAGCTATTAAAGCACTGGAAACTCAAGTTGGGCAGTTCGCTCAAAGTTTGAATACTAGACCTCAAGGAGGATTACCCAGCAATACTGAAGTTGCAAGGGGAAAAAGCCATGAGCAATGTAGTATATTAAATACTGTGCTTGAGTTAATAAAGTTAAGACACAAGAGACGGAGGAAGTTAATTGGACAGTACACCACCCAGGTAAGTACTTCGAACCACTAAATTATCCAGGTAAGGACGAAAAATCTTCGAATGAGGAGCCATTAAAGATCGAATTAAAACCTTTACTTGATAAATTAAAGTATGTTTATTTGGGACCCAACCACACAATGCCCTTAATTATTTCTTTTGAGTTGCAGCCCGAACAGGAACAAAGCTTGATAGAGATGTTGCGGCATCACAAGAAGGCAATTGGGTGGTCAATTGATGACTTGAAAGGAATAAGCCCAGCAGTTTGCATGCATAAAATCCTTTTAGAGGAAGATCATAAACCTACTGTTGAGGCCCAAAGGAGACTCAATCATGCCATGAAAGAGGTAGTACGCAAGGAGATAATCAAATGGCTTGATGCTGGTATCATCTACCCTATCTCTGACAGTGCATGGGTAAGCCCGGTACAATGTGTACCTAAGAAAGGAGGCATGACTGTGATAACCAATGAAAATAATGAGCTAATCCCAACTAGGACTGTTGACCGGTTGAAGGGTTTGTATGGATTATCGCAAGTTAAATAAAGCAACTAAGAAGGATCATTTTTCCATTGCCCTTTATTGATGAAATGCTTGATAGACTTGCTGGTAAGCCTTTTTACTGTTTTCTTGACGGGTATTCAGGTTATAACCAGATTGCTATAGACCCTAAAGACTAGGCAAAAACCACCTTTACTTGCCCGTATGGAACATATGCATTTAGAAGGATGCCGTTCGGCTTTTGTAATGCTCTAGAAACTTTTTAGCGATGTATGATGGCAATTTTTCATGACATAGTGGAAGACTTCCTGGAAGTATTCATGGATGATTTTTCAGTCTTTGGAGATAATTTCGAACATTGCCTCGGCAATTTAGCAAAAGTGCTGCAAAGCTGTGAAGAATCCAACTTAGTACTCAACTGGGAAAAATGCCATTTTATGGTCAAGGAAGGTATTGTCTTGGGTCACAAATTTTCATCACAAGGTATAGAAGTTGACAAGGCCAAGATCGATGTGATAAAGAAATTGCCTCCACTAATTTTAGTAAAGGGAGTCAGAAGCTTCTTGGGTCACGCAGATTTTTATAGGAGGTTTATTGCTAATTTTTCAAAAATGTCTAAACCTCTATGTGCTTTACTTGAACATGATAGCAAGTTTGAATTTAGTAAGTAATGTAATGAAGCATTTGAGACCCTCAAGGAGAAGTTGATCACTGCACCAATCGTAGTCCCCCCAAATTGGGCTTTACCCTTTGAAATAATGTGTGATGCTAGTGATCATGCTGTCGGGGCAGCACTTGGGCAGAGAAAGAAATCTTCCATGTTATTTACTATGCTAGTAAAACCCTTAATGAAGCCCAGATTAATTACACCACCACGGAAAAGGAATTACTAGCAGTAGTCTTTGCCTTTGATAAGTTTCGATCCTACCTTATCGGAACAAAAGTGACTGTCCACACAGACCATTCGGCAATCAAGTACCTTTTCTCAAAGAAGGATGCCAAACCAAGATTGATTAGATGGATTCTTCTTTTGCAGGAATTTGATATAGAAATTAAGGACAGGAGAGGTACGGAAAACCAAGTAGCCGACCATCTTTCCAGATTAAAAGCTAGGGAGAAAAACATGCCACTGGAAGAAATACAAGACGCATTCCCAGACGAGCATATCCTGCGAGTCTCAGCAGTAGTAGAGGACACTACCGAGGCAGCGAGCGCGGCAGTATACAACTGTGCTGCCACAACGGTAAGTGAGTATATTTCGGCAACATTGATAGAAGACCTTACCGCAGTCACAACCACTCCTTGGTATGCCGATCTTGTTAATTAATTAGCCAGTGGTGTTTTACCTTATAACCTTAATTATAATGAAGAAAAGAGGTTTCAGCATAATGCAAGGCATTATTTATGGGACAACCCTTTTTTGTTTAAGCAATGTGCAAATCAGGTTATAAGAAGATGTGTTCCCGAGGAAGAGCAACAAGAAGTGCTCCGGCACTGCCATGATTCACCTTGTGGAGGACATTTTGGAGAAAATAGAACAGCAACCAAAGTGCTTCAATCAAGCCTTTATTGGCCCACACTTTTTAAGGATGCCCAACTTTATTACAAGCACTGTGATCGATGCCAACGTACGGGCTACATCTTTAGACGTCATGAGATGCCATTGCTGCCTATAATGGAAGTAGAATTGTTTGATGTTTGGGGCATAGACTTTATGGGACCATTCCCATCATCTCAAGGCAATCTCTATATCCTAGTAGCGGTGGATTATGTATTAAAATGGGTCGAAGCAATTGCTACACCACACAATGATTCCAAGACTGTGAAGAAATTTCTCAAGAGAAACATCTTCACCAGATTTGGTGTTCCTAGAGCAATCATTAGTGATGAAGGTAAGCACTTTAACAATAGACTCATTGTCGCGACCCTAAAGAAGTTAGGCATCAAACATCGAATTGCCACAGCGTATCATCCACAGACAAATGGGCAGGCCGAAATATCAAACAGGGAATTGAAAAAAATCCTTGAAAAGGTGGTCAACCCAGCTCGAAAGGATTGGTCTCACCATCTAGATGATGTCGTGTGGGCATATAGGACAGCCTACAAGACCCCATTGGGAACATCCCCATACAGGCTTGTATTTGGAAAAGCATGCCATTTGCCTGTGGAAATTGAACATAAAGCATACTGGGTAGTTAAAAACCTGAACATGGAACGGGAGAAAGCTGGCCAAAAAAGACTGTTAGATCTTAATGAAATTGAAGAATTCCGAGCAGCAGCCTATGAAAATGCTAAAATTTACAAAGAAAAGACAAAAAGATGGCATGATCATAAGTTACTGCCGAAACAGTTCCTGCCGGGGCAGCAAGTCCTTCTCTTCAATTCTAGGCTCAAACTGTTCCCTGGCAAACTCAAGTCCAGATGGTCAGGCCCATTTGATGTTGTTCAAGCTTATCCACATGGGACAGTCATTATAAAATCACAAAAAGATGGGCACGAGTTCAAAGTGAATGGCCAACGTTTGAAGCACTATTCTAGCACACATGACATGAGGCTTATGGAGACCATCACATTAGGAGATGCACTTGCATGCACTCCTATTGTGAACTAATTTCATTATTCGGTTTCATTTTATTTTTCTGCATTTCTAGGATTAGTTTAGTTTAATAATTCTTATAATTTCTCGTTTTAATAAATTTTTCTAATTATTATAATTAATGTTTCAGTTTTTATTTTAGGACAAGATTCAAGAAGCAAAGTGGAGCCAATCTGTATTCTGCCGTAGCCGAGCACAGTGTTAGGGCCGCAGCAGTCCAACGTGCAGAAATAGCCTAACGGCTAGTCTTGCGCTAATTTAGGACCGCGGCAGTAAAAGCCAACGGCTAGAAATGACTAGCACACGGCCAAGGCCTATATAAGCACGTTTTCACAATGAACTATTCACTCTTGCACTCTTGATATCTTTGAACTCTCTATTTTTTTTTCTCAACTATTTTCTCTCAATTTCTCACAACTCTCAGTGGCAACTTACAACAGATTTGCCCCCGCATATGTGGCCGAACGTTTGAACCGCTCTTTTGTTGCTTGGCAGTTATGGGAAGAACAAGGCTTCCAGCACTCTAATGAAGAAAATTATGGTATCGAGCATTACTTTTTCGACAGAATCAAATATCAAGAATGGGAAATTTTTTGCTTGCAACCTACCCAGGCCAATGCTACAATAGTGCGAGAATTCCACGCTCATGGGCTGAGCAAGGACTCTCTCTATGTCCACTGTCGAGGCAAACTGGTCAGACTTGATGCCAAGACAATTAATTTGTTCTACGGCCTAACTCCTGATCGTGATGACCATTCCGCATTCATGGAAGACATCACAAATGAAGATTATGAACTCATCAAAGACGACTTGTGTTATGCCAACACTAATTGGGAAACCGGTTCCCACCGTGGCTAGGCAAAACCTCAAACCCAAGGCCAAGTTGTGGAACACATTTTTCAAGCGAAGACTCATACCCACCTCCCACAACAACACCGTCGATAAGCGGAGGCTGGTTCTTATCCAGTCCATAATCAACAAACGCAACATCAACGTGGGAGAGCTGATCATCCAAGAAATTTATGAGTGTGGTCGGAAGGAGAAGGGGCCATTGTATTTACCCTGCCTAATCACGAGCCTTTGCAATGCCACGGGCGTTCCAACGGAGGATACCGACGAGATCACCGTCCATAGGCACGGATGGACAAGGGAGTTCTGCCATAGAGTCATGCAGATCACACAGGCAGAACCAGTTCAAGCGACTCCCCTACCATGCACTACCAACACCTTTGTCGGGGCCCAATACACGGCAGGTATACCTGCCGCTTCGTACAGCTCAGCCCTAGTAGACAATTACCAGGAGCTGCTCCAGAGAATGAAAACAATGGACATCAGGCAGCAATGATTTATGGAATATCAACGGGACTTCAACACGGCACTAGCCCATATAATGGTAAGTAATTTTCCACACCAAGGGGTCCAATTCTCGGATTTCCCCATAGGTATGTTTGTCACGGCTGCCCCCTACACCGAGACCACTCCAGCACCAGGAGGACCGAAGCCATTCTACCCTACTAGACCTCAGCAGCAATTCCATGCCGTAGGCCCATCTCGACCAACAGAGCTTGCCGCGACATCCTCTGCTAGCCGACGGCCATCCAAGAGGAGAGTTGTTTTTAGCATGCCACCAGGATCCCCCATCATAATGGGCAGTCTCTCGGCAGAGATTGATGCTTATGTGCATCAAACCTCAACAACTTCCGGGCCCAGTACTCATCCTGCTTGGGCAGACCCAATAAATGTAGAAGATGAAGGCGGGACAGATATAATGGCTACGGAAGAAATTGCCGACGAGGAAGAAGGAGAAGAAGTGGATGCTCCAATGCAACGGACACCACCTACACAAGTTCAGCCGCCCCGTCAAGCAAAAACTCAGCCATCACCATCACCAAGAATGAAACAGTCAGCAGCAAGGCCACGAAAACTGATTGTCACAAGCAGCTCTTCGGAGTCTCTTTAAATTTTACATCTTTATGCTGCTTTTATACTTGTTCGTTTTCATATTTTGTTTCCTGCTGTGCGCTATGGTAATAAGCATTAAGGCCAATGCTTGGTTCGAGTTTGGGGATGTAGATCTACTGCCGAGACAACTCACTGACGCAGCCTTACCATGAATGAAAGTATTTAAGTTGTTTTTAAATTTTTTATGTCCACCACCTTACTTAAATTATTGTCCATACTTTTGCACTGCTCTATATCATTGTTGCCTTATTTTATTCTGTTAAGGCTATAGAAATCCTTCTCCTTACCATGGCTAGGTCCTGTTGATAAGTGCTCAACACACTATCACTTTCTACTCCTTTTATCGGCATTTATCACCAAATATTCACCCACTTGAACCAATGCATGTGCTTAATGTGATATATTTAGAAGTTATACTTAAATAGATACTATTTACAGAAAAAGGCACGTTTTACTACGTTTTCATATCTGTGCAAGAGAACCAGTGCCGCGGTAGAGACAAGGCCGAGGCAGGACCTGATGCCGAGGCAGCAGCAGGAAGACAGGAAGCAAATTGATAGGCGATGGAAAGACAAAAATCCAAGGAACGTGTCTGGACTTGAAGCCCATGATTCGGAGCTAGCTGGCGCAAGGAAAAGCCCAAAGGAAGACCACGCGGGAAAGCCCCCTTAGCCGAATTCAAACTTGGAAATATAATATTATTATGTAGTTGACTTGTTCCCTACTCCAAGTTGTATTCTACTTAGGAAAGGTTTGCCCTAGGTCTAGCCTATATAAAGACCTAGCCACCCAATGTATCATATATCGAAATACCTAGGGAGAGCCGACTTCTACTCTTGTTTCTTTCCTCTCCATCATGTTCTAAAACCTTCATAGGGTTTAGGTGAAGGTTGTGGAGTATTTGTGAGAGGAGATTGTACTTTATCTTTCTTTCAATGCAATAAAGATTATCAAGGTTTGCTTATCCTTTGTTATTCGTTGTTCTTGCATTCAAGCCCGGGAGGGAAGTTTGTAAGTGATCCATTTATCTAAGCTCGGGAGAGCTAGATTCACGAAAGGGGTAAGTACGGTGTTTCAATCACGAAATACTAACTCGGCCTAGGGATAGGTTAAGAGTTTCAGCGGCTAAAAGAAGTGTGAGATTGGTTGGTGAGTATAATTGGTTCACGCCGGGAGGTATCATCAAGGACTAGTCATCAACAACACTCTGACTTAGGGATAAGCGGAGTCATTCAAGGACACTTTGCCGAACTTTGGTAAAGTCTGCCCACGAGCAAGGGATTGCTGCGGCGGACAGCGTTATCGCTGCCCAGGCAGTAAACTGCAGTGCTGCCGAGGCAGAGATATACGATTGGAATGGATAAAGACAAGTCAATCAAGTCCACAATACAATACAACTGGATCCTGGCCCATCTCTCTCTCTAATATTTCGAATCTTTTATTTTTATTCAATTACCTTAGTTTAATAAATCACACCCATTCACTTGTGTTTTTATTTTTCTACAGAGCAAGAAGATAAAGAAAGCATATTAAGTAGACCGGTCCCTGAGGAGACGATAACTCGATAAATACTTATCACTTATTACTTGCGATGTGTCCACTTGCACTAAACGCGCACTTTTGACACGCGACACCTGTTTAGAAGACTTAACTTTAGGATACTTAAGGAAGAAACTTAGAAGCTTGCTATAAGGTTGATTCTAAGATCACTTTTGGGACTTGTGTGATTTTAGGAATTTTTTTAATGAACTTAGGTGATAAAGACTTGGATTTATGGAATGATAACTAGAGGTGCCCGAAATTGGCTCTAGTATATGCTTAAAAAAAATAGCTGTTAATAAAACACAACCCTTGAGGTGCCTGAAATTGGCTCAAGTGTTGGTACTATAGGAAGACATCATAGATTCAAAAGTCTATTTGTCTTGAACTTAGAGTTTGTCTAAGAAAGCCTTTAATGAAACTTTTCCACAAAAATGCACACACTCACAAAATCTTATAGTTTGATTCTGAGTAAGTCCTTGGGTAACCGAAAGGTTAAAGCTTAAGAATAGGCATAGTTAAGGTGGGGAGAATAGATGAAAACGTAAGACCAAAAGAGAATAAGATTTGGCAATTTGATGGTTTGCATTGCTTGAGGACAAGCAATGGTTCGAGTTTGGGGGTGTGATAAGTGCTTAATTCACTGTCACTTTTTATACCTTTCATGGACAATAATCACCTAATCTACACCTACTTGGACCAAAGCATGTACTTAATGTGAGATATTTAGATATTCTACTTATGTGACTTATAAAGATGATATTTATAGAAAATACAGGCTTTACGGAACCTTTTATTGAATTGCAGGAATATTCACTGCCGTGATAGTAATTGAGGCCGAAGCAGAACCTAAGGCCGCGGCAGCAGTTGAAGGACAAGTAACGATATGGTAGGCAACTTGAAGAGAAAAATGAGGTGGACGTTTTTGGACAAACAACACAAGGATCGGAGCTGGGAAGCGAGCAGAAAGCCCAAGTCAAAGGCCACGCGGAAAAGAATCCTTGCGAGAATAAACTTAGAAATAAAACAATTATTTTAGTTATGTACTTGACTTGTGTTTTACTCCAAGTTTTATTCCTACTTAGGAAAGGTTTGCCCTAGGTCAAGCCTATATAAACCATAGCCGTCCAAGGAGAATCATCAATAAACACATGAGAGAAATTAGTTTAAAGTTTTCTTTGTTTCATTATGTTCTAAATTCTTTTAGGCTTAGGTGAAGGATGTTTAGTATTTGTGAGAAAAGATTGAACTTTGTTTTCTTGTTTCAATGCAATAAAATATCAAGATTTGTTTATTCTTTGCTTATTCTTTGTTCTTGCATTCAAGCTCGGGAGAGAAGTTTGTAATAGATTTATTTGTCTAATATCGAGAGAGTTAGGCTCACGAAAGGGATAAATCTGGTATTTTTCTAGCTGGAAAATACTAACTCGGCCTAGGGATAGGTTAGAGTTTCAGCGGCTAAAAGAAGTGTGGGATTGGTTGGTGAGTATAATTGATTCACGCCGGGAGGTATCATCAAGGACTGATCATCAACAGTACTTCGACTTAGGGATAAGCGGAGTCATCAAAGGATACTTTGCCGAATCTTGGTAAAGTCTACCCAAGAGCAAGGGATTGCCGCGGCGGACGAACAACATCACTGTCGAGGTAGTAAAACTGCAATGCTGCCGAGGTAGTGTTGTGTGATTGCATTGGACAGAGACAAGTCAATTGAATCCACAATACAACACAACTGGATCCTGGCCATCTTCTCTTTCTGATTATTTTCTCATTATTTAGTTTGTTTTATTATTCAAGTTATTTAGTTTACTCCAACCCAAATCACTTATGTTTTTATTTTAATTCTTCTATAGAGCAAGAAGACGCAAGAAAGCATATTAAGTATACCAATCCCTTTGGAGACGATATTCGATAATACTTATCACTTTATTACTTGAGACGTGTACACTTGCACCAATTACGCACTCTTTTTACACGCAACAAGTTTTTGTGATCTTGGTATCATCAAAGACTAATCGTCAATAGTACTTCGACTTAGGTATAAGCGGAGTCATCAAAGGACACTTTGCCGAACCTTGAAGAAGTCCACCCAAGAGCAAGGGATTGCCGTGGCGGACGTAATCCTTCACTGCGACGTAGTAAAACTACAGTTCTGCCAGGGCAGTGTTGTATAATTGCATGAGACAAAAACAAGTCAATTGAACCCACGCTACGAAGCACTCTAACCTACCCCACCTTTCCATCCTTGATTTCTTGATCATTTATCTTTATTGCTTTAATTAGTTTCCTTAGTTATAATTCAACTCAATTATTTGTGTCTTTACTTTTCCATTGTGCAGGAAGAATAAATTGCGTAAGTAAAGCCAATCCCTGTGGGTTCGACATCTTAAATACTACAATCTGACAAAAGGTGGAAGGACGAATGCTTCATCATAAAAGCAGGACTTTCCAGCCTTCACAAGTTTTTGGCGCCGTTGTTGGGGATTGACAACTAAATTTTGATTTCCTTATTTTCTTGCTTTTAGTTATTTTTATTTAACTCGGTTTTTCTGGTGTATGACCAGGGCAAACCCAAGCAATCCATTATACGTGCTAGATCCAGATATTGAACGTACGCATCAAAGGTTGCGAAGACAAATCTGAGAAGTTATGGCAAATCATCCTGTAGAACAAAACTTACCCGCTAGCAATGGAAGGCTTCCGCCACCACCAGGGCCGCGGCAGCTCACTGTTCGAGATTTCTTGGAAGAGGATTTGAATGGGTTAAATCTAGGAGTCGTTACACCAGAGAACGAAGCAGCCCACATTGAGCTAAAACCTGTCATGTTTAATATGCTCAATACTATTGGAAAGTTTGGTGGGTCGGTCACTGAAGATGCCAGGCAACACCTCAAATCATTCATGGAGATATGCAATTCATTCAAAATCCAAGGAGTCCATGAAGATGTTTTGGGACTGAAATTATTCCCCTATTCACTGAGGGATAGGGCAAAAGCTTGGTTAAATAGTATTTCAGCAGGATCAATAGGATCTTGGAGTGAACTCTCTCGTGATTTCGTTACACGTTTTAATCCGACTAATTTATATAATCGTATACGTAATGAAATTACTTCTTTTCGACAGGCAGATGATGAACCAATGTATGAGGCATGGGAGCGCTATAGGGAGTTACTGCACAAGTGTCCTTTGCATGGATTTCCATTGTGGACACAAGTGACCATGTTCTACAATGCAACCAATGCCCCAACAAAAATGATGTTAGACGCCTCTGATAATGGGACACTCCTTGACAAACCACCAGAGGAAGCTATAGAAATTTTAAATAAACTCGCAAAGAATGACTTTCAATTCCCTACATCTAGGCGAGGAGGGATGAGACGTCAGGCCACAGTACATGAATTAGAAACATCCAATTCAGTGACAACACAATTGGCAACTCTCACCAAGATGGTCCAAAATATGCAAATGCAACATAAAACCCATGAGGTTAAGGTAATAGATTCTTCGTGTGATTTATGTGGAGGTAACCATAGCTCTTCTGAGTGCATGCAGAATCAGGAGTCTAGCCTTTATGTGGGAAACTATAACCGGAACAACAATATGATGTCCAACATCTACAATCCAGCTTGGAAAAGGCATTCAAATTTTTCATGGAGCAATCCCAACAATGCTTTGAATCCGACTGTTCAACCCTCAGGTTTCTAGCAATCAATGCCAATGCAACATCCGCCACAGCAGCAGCCACTACCGCAGCAGCAGATGCAGTAGCAGTAGCCCATAAGTTAACTAGAAAATTCTCTTAAGGTATTTATGATGAAAATTGAATCATATATGGCTGAGAATAGTAACTTCATTAAGAGAACCGATGCTTTCATAAGTAGAACTGAGATGAGGTTACAAAATCAAGAGGTAGCTATTAAAACACTGAAAACTCAAGTTGGGCAATTCGCTCAAAGTTTGAACACTAGACCTCAAGGAGGATTACCCAGCAATACTGAAGTTGCAAGGGGAAAAAACCATGAGCAATGTAGGACAATCACTACTAGGAGTGGATTACAACTTAAGGAGATTTCAAGCAGTTCGGACAAAGTCGCAACAAAGGAACAAGAAGAATCAGACAGAGAGGACATAGATACTGCATTAAGTGATCATGCCACAGTAGACAAGTCGATCCTAGTAGAAGGCACCGCTAGGGCAGAGAAATCGGCAATGCCACGTTAAGCGGCCGAGACAACACCCACACCAGTGGTACCAGGTATTAAATTCCAGACTAATGAGACACTGGAGGAAATGCGACCACCGCCACCTTTTCCATAAAGGCTGAAAAGGCAGAAAAAGGACTATCAATTTAAAAAGTTCCTAGACATCCTAAAACAAGTGCACATAAATTTTCCATTAGTTGAGGCAATAGAACAAATGTCAAACTATGCCAAATTCTTAAAAGACATTGCTTCTAAAAGAAGAGGGCTTGGTGAGTTTGAAACTGTTGCCGCAACCGAAGGATGCATGGCCATGCTTCATAATCGCATGCCCCCTAAATTGAAAGATCTTGACTATTTTACTATACCATGTGCGATAGGAAGCCACTATGAAGGAAAGACCTTGTGCGACTTGGGAGCAAGCATCAACTTGATGTCAAAATCCGTATTTCAAAAGCTTGGAATAGGAAGGGCAAAACCTACAACCGTATGCTCCAATTGGCGGATAGATCATATGTGCAACCGAAAGGAAAAATCGAGGACATATTAGTAAGGGTGGATAAATTTATTTTTTCAGCTGACTTTCTTGTTCTTGATTGTGAAGCAGATGACAATGCACCAATCATCCTGGGTCGACCTTTCCTAGCTACTAGACGCACCCTTATTGATGTGGAAAAAGGAGAGTTAACAATGCGGGTCAACGACCAGCAAGTCACACTTAACGTTTTCGAGATTTTAAAAAGACATAATGATCCAGAGGAGTGCCAGGTAATTTGCAACAAAGATGCAGACAGTGCAACACCTTGACTCAGCAACCACTGCCTCGGTAGGAGTGATAATAATTCTTCACAGTGCTGCCTCGGCAGTACAGTAGACGACTGCTACAACAGTATATTAAACAGTGTGCTTGAAGCTAATGAAGTTAAGACACAAGATACGGAGGAAGTTAATTGGACAGCACACCACCTAGGTAAGTACTTCGAACCTCTAAATTATCCAGGTAAGGACGAAAAATCTTCGAATAAGGAGCCATTAAAGATCGAATTAAAACCTTTACCTGATAAATTAAAATATGTTTATTTGGGACCCAACCACAAAATGCTTGTAATTATTTCTTCTAAGTTGCAGCCCGAATAGGAACAAAGCTTGATAGAGATGCTGCGGCAGCACAAGAAGGCAATTGGGTGGTCAATTGATGACTCGAAAGGAATAAGCCCAGCAGTTTGCATGCATAAAATCCTTTTAGAGGAAGATCATAAACCTACTGTTGAGGCTCAAAGGAGACTCAATCATGCCATGAAAGAGGTAGTACGCAAGGAGATAATCAAATGGCTTGATGCTGGTATCATCTACCCTATCTCTGACAGTGCATGGGTAAGCCTGGTACAATGTGTACCTAAGAAAGGAGGCATGACTGTGATAACCAATGAAAACAATGAGCTAATCCCAACTAGGACTGTGACCGGTTGGAGGATTTGTATGGATTATCGCAAGTTAAATAAAGCAACTAAGAAGGATCATTTTCCATTGCCCTTTATTGATGAAATGCTTGATAGACTTGCTGGTAAGCCTTTTTACTGTTTTCTTGACGGGTATTCAGGTTATAACCAGATTGCTATAGACCCTAAAGACCATCAAAAACCACCTTTACTTGCCCGTATGGAACATATGCATTTAGAAGGATGTCGTTCAGCCTTTGTAATGCTCCAACAACTTTTCAGCGATGTATGATGGCAATTTTTCATGACATGGTGGAAGACTTCCTAGAAGTATTCATGGATGATTTTTCAGTCTTTGTAGATAACTTCGAACATTGCCTCGGCAATTTAGCAAAAGTGCTGCAAAGATGTGAAGAATCCAACTTAGTACTCAACTTGGATAAATACCATTTTATGGTCAAGGAAGGTATTGTCTTGGGTCACAAAATTTCATCACAAGGTATAGAAGTTGACAAGGCCAAGATTGATGTGATAAAGAAATTGCCTCCACCAATTTTAGTAAAGGGAGTCATAAGCTTCTTGGGTCACGTAGGTTTTTATAGGAGGTTTATTGCTATTTTTTCAAAAATTTCTAAACCTCTATGTGCTTTACTTGAACAGGATACGAAGTTTGAATTTAGTAAGGAATGTAATGAAGCATTTGAGACACTCAAGGAGAAGCTGATCAATGCACCAATCGTAGTCCCCCCAGATTGGGCCATGCCCTTTGAAATAATGTGTGATGCTAGTGATCATGCTGTCGGGGGAGAACTTGGGCAGAGAAAGAAAAATATCTTCCATGTTATTTACTATGCTAGTAAAACCCTTAATAAAGCCCAGATTAATTACACCACCACAAAGAATGAATTACTAGCAGTAGTCTTTGCCTTTGATAAGTTCCGATCCTACCTTATCGGAACAAAAGTGACTGTCCAAACAGACCATTCGGCAATCAAGTACCTTTTCTCAAAGAAGGATGCCAAACCAAGACTGATTAGATGGATTCTTCTTTTGCAGGAATTTGATATAGAAATTAAGGACAGGAGAGGTATGGAAAACCAAGTAGCCGACCATCTTTCCAGATTAGAAGTTGGGGAGAAAAACATGCCACTGGAATAAATACAAGACGCATTCCCAGACGAGCATATCCTGCGAGTCTCAGTAGTAGCAGAGGACACTGCCGAGGCAGCGAGCGCGGCAGTATACAACTGTGCCGCCACAAAGGTAAGTGAGTATATTTCGACATCATTGATAGAAGACCTTGTCGCAGTCACATCCACTCCCTGGTGTGCTGATCTTGTTAATTATTTAGCCAGTGGTGTTTTACCTTATAACCTTAATTATAATGAAAAAAAAAGAGGTTTCAGCATAATGCAAGGCATTATTTATGGGATGACCCTCTTTTGTTTAAGCAATGTGCAGATCAGGTTATAAGAAGATGTGTTACCGAGGAAGAGCAACAAGAAGTGCTTCGGCACTGCCATGATTCACCTTGTGGAGGACATTTTGGAGGAAATAGAACAACAACCAAAGTGCTTCAATCAGACCTTTATTGGCCCACACTTTTTAAGGATGTCCAACTTTATTACAAGCACTATGATCGATGCCAACGTACGGGCAACATCTCTAGACGTCATGAGATGCCATTGCAGCCTATAATGGAAGTAGAATTGTTTGATGTTTGGGGCATAGACTTTATGGGACCATTCCCATCATCTCAAGCCAATCTCTATATCCTAGTAGCGGTAGATTATGTATCAAAATAGGTCGAAGCAATTGCTACGCCACACAATGATTCCAAGACTATGAAGAAATTTCTCAAGAGAAACATCTTCACCAGATTTGTTCTTAGAGCAATCATTAGTGATGAAGGTAAGCACTTTGACAATAGACTCATTGTCGCGACCCTAAAGAAGTTAGGCATCACACATCGAATTGCCATAGCGTATCATCCAAAGACAAATTGGCAGGCCGAAATATCAAACAGGGAATTGAAACAAATCCTTGAAAAGGTTGTCAACCCATCTCGATAGGATTGGTCTCACCATCTAGATGATGCCCTGTGGGCATATAGGACAGCCTACAAGACCCCATTGGGAACATCCCCATACAGGCTTGTATTTGGAAAAGCATGCCATTTGCCCGTGAAAATTGAACATAAAGCATACTGGGCAGTTAAGAACCTGAACATGGAATGGGAGAAAGCTGGCCAGAAAAGACTGTTAGATCTTAATGAAATTGAAGAATTCCGAGCAGTAGCTTATGAAAATGCTAGAATTTACAAAGAAAAGACTAAAAGATGGCATGATCATATGTTACTACCGAGAAAGTTCCTGCCGGGGCAACAAGTCCTTCTCTTCAATTCTAGGCTCAAACTGTTCCCAGGCAAACTCAAGTCCAGATGGTCAGGCCCATTTGATGTTGTTCAAACTTATCCACATGGGGCAGTCACCATAAAATCACAAAAAGATGGGCACGGGTTCAAAGTGAATGGCCAACGTTTGAAGCACTATTCTAGCTCACATGACATGAGGCTTATGGAGACCATCACATTAGGAGATGCACTTGCATGCACTCCTATTGTGAACTGATTTCATTATTCGGTTTCATTTTATTTTTCTGCATTTTTAGGATTAGTTTAGTTTAATAATTTTTATAATTTCTCATTTTAATAAAATTTTCTAATTATTATAATTAATGTTTCAGTTTTTATTTTAGGACAAGAACCAAGATGCAAAGTGGAGCCAATCTGCATTCTGCCGTAGCCGAGCACAGTGTCAGGGTCGCAGCAGTACAACGGGCAGAAATAGCCTAACGGCTAGTCTTGCGCAAATTCAGGGCCGCAGCAGTAAAAGCCAACGGCTAGCACACGGCCAAGGCCTATATAAGCACCTTTTCACAATGAACTATTCACTTTTGCACTCTTGATATCTTTGAACTCTCTATTTCTTTTTGCTCTCAACTATTTTCTCTCAATTTCTCACAACTCTCAATGGCAACTTACAACAGATTTGCCCCCGCATATGTGGCCGAACGTTTGAACCGCTCTTTTGTTGCTCGGCAGTTATGGGAAGAACAAGGCTTCCAGCACTCTGACGAAGAAAACTATTGTATCGAGCATTACTTGTTCGACAGAATCAAATATCAAGAATGGGAAATTTTTTGCCTGCAACCTACCCAGGCCAATGCAACAATAGTGCGGGAATTCTACTCTCATGGGCCGAGCAAGGACTCTCTGTATGTCCACTGTCGAGGCAAGCCGGTCAAACTTGATGCCGAGACAATTAATTTGTTCTACGGCCTAACTCCTGATCGTGATGACCATTCCGCATTCATGGAAGACATCACAAATGAAGATTATGAACTCATCAAAGATGACCTGTGTTATGCCAACACTAATTGGGAAACCAGTTCCCACCGTGGCTCCGTGGCAAGGCAAAACCTCAAACCCGAGGCCAAGTTGTGGAACATATTTGTCAAGCGAAGACTCATCCCCACCTCCCAAAACAGCACCGTCGATAAGTGGAGGCTGGTTCTTATCCAGTCCATAATCAACAAACGCAACATCAACGTGGGAGAGCTGATCATCCAAGAAATTTATGAGTGTGGCCGGAAGGAGAAGGGGCCATTGTATTTCCCCTGCCTAAGCACGGGCATTTGGAATGCCTCGGGCGTTCCAATTGAGGATACCAACGAGATCACCGTCCATAGGCGGGGCTGGACAAGGGAGTTCTGCCACAGAGTCATGCAGATCACACAGGCAGAACCAGTTCAAGCGACTCCCCAACCAAGCACTGCCGACACCTCTGCCAGGTCCCAGTACACGTCTTCTTGTCTCTTAATTTTGCCCAATTTCATGCAATATGTGTCTTAGTGCATCATGAAAGGAGTAAGCATATTGATGTCCAATTTCATTTTATACTAGAGCAAGTGAAGAAGAAAAATATTGAGTAAATTCATGTTAAGATTGAAGATCATGTTTTCAATATTTTTATCAAATCATTATCGATCAAGTTGTTCGGAAAGTTTAAGAAGCTCCTTGTCACGAAAGATGGAAGAAATAATTAAGTTTAAGGAAGGGTATTGATGAATGAACTTAATTAGTCTTTAATAGATAGTTTTCAAAGTTGTTTTAAGTGTGAAGTTGAAGGGGAATATGTTACCCATTTATGATGTATAACCCATGCATTTAGGGTGTTTCTAAGTCTAGTTTATAGTGGTTTAAGTCTCATAATATTTGAAGTTACCTAAGAATAAGTTATGATAATTCAATAGTGAAGGGTCACAATTTATTGTACTTTAATATTTCTTTTAAGTTGGTTGTCATTATAAATAACTATATGCTATTGAAAGAAAGCAAGATAGAGTGAAAATATTGTAACCCCAAAAAGATTTATCAAATTTTCTCTGTTAAGAGTTGTTTCACCATTCTTTATTTTTAACATTTTAAACAAATTGATGGTTGGGTTACTTTTGAATTTAGTACCATGGTTAGAACTTTTGTAAAAGATATGAGCTTCGAGGAAGCTTTAATTTATTATGGTGAGATTCTTGAAAGAGAAGTTGATCCCTATAATTTCACTTATCCTACAATTTTCAAGTTTTATGCCTGGTTAAAGGCAAAAGAGGAAGGGATGTAAATTCTTGGACATTCATTTAAGATTGGGTTTGAAAATGATTTCAATGTGAAAACAACTTGATCAATATGTATGGAAAATGTAGGTAGATAGAACATGCTTGTGTAGTTTTCAAGCAAATGGATAAAAAAGCGTTGCTTCTTGGAGTGCTACTATTACAACAAATGCTAATTTGGGAATATGGTATGAGTGCTTAATGATGTTTGGGAATGATTAGTGAGGGATGTTGTATTGCAGGCCAAAAGAAAGCACACTGGTTACTGTGCCCTCTGCTTGTACTCATTTGGGTGTACTAGATTTGGGAAAATGCACCCATGGCGCTAGGGGCAAAACTAGAAAATTATTTAAGGGGTGTCATTTTCTTAGTTGTATCTAAGGGGTGTAAATTATTTATAAATTGATATCATTTATTTATTTATTTTTAAAGAAATATATAATAAAAAATTGATCCAAAAATTTTGGGATGTCATTTGACCACCTATTGATAAACGTGACTCTGCCTATGCGTGGCGCCTTATCGAAGAACATAAGTGAACTCATTGTTATAGTTTAAACTTACTTGATCGACATGTATGTCAATTTTGGAGCTTTTCATGCATTGACATGGTGAAGAAGCTTTAAGGATATATATATAGACCCAGACAATGTCGTCTATGTATGTGTTTTAAGTGCTTGCAGGCACATTAACCTTATCGATAAAGACTTCGAGTGCTTTGATAGAATGAATTCTTATCATAGAATAGAACCAACAGTTCAACATTATGGTTACAAGGTATGCCTCATGGGGAAAGCTGGGATGATCAATGAAGCTCTTGAGCTCTTCAACAACATTCTTATCAAGCCCAATAGTGTAGTCTGGAGAAGCTTTCTTAGTTCTTATAGAGTTTGTTGTAATCTAAAAATTGGAGAGATTACACCTAAGCAACTATTCTAGATTAACTCAAAAAATCCTAGTGACAATGTGATATTATTGAGTATGGATGCACGAGCTAGAAACTTTGGATGGACATGGCAAAAAAATGTTTTAAACCAGGTGCAAAAATTTATCTTGGTTGAAGTTGGAAGAACAAGCATAAAGTTTGTATTGCAAGATACGTCTCATCCTTAATCTGAAAGTGTTTACGAGATGATTTACTAGAAGGAGTGGTAATTGAAATTCGAAGGTTATACCCAAGACACATCTCAGGTATTTCTGAATGTCAATGAAGAAAAGAAAAGACGTAGATTAAAAAGACATAGTCACAAGCAAGCCAGTGCATTTGCACTCACCCATATGTCTCAAGCACTCCTATACAAATAGCTAGAAACCTTAGGATGTGTAATGACTATCATATGTATACCAAACTAATATCGATCATATATGAATGTGAGATTATCATAAGGGTGAAGAATGAAATCAAATTAACTCACAATTACTATATTGTTTCAAATTGCTTTTCTTTTTGTATTCCTCCAAGTTGTGTTCATAAACGAAATCAATAAGACCTTTATATAGACACTAAGCAAAACTCTGCTAAATAATAAATTCTATTATAAAACATAAAAGACCATTATCTACTATATGACCCCCTAGACCTTTCAACTATAAAGACTCTTGATGTAATCCCCTCGACCCGGTCTAGACAAAACTTGATTCGAACGAGCTACACGGGGAATACCGAAGCTAATCCGAAGACTCGCTCCGATAAATAACCCCAAAAAATTATTTTATCTTATCTAGATGCTTTAATTAGATCCTACATGTTCATGCAAGGACTGAGTACGTTTGCAGCGGAAACTAAAGAGAAACGAGTCCTAATTTAGTCGAAAAAGTTTTAGGGACCTAATTGTAATTTTTCCAGATATTTGTAATCTAAAAGTGAAATTAAAATTATCAATCCTTAATTAAATAAATTTCATGCTTTAAACGTGACAACAAATATACTAGATACATTTAACAACTTATAGGACATAAATCACTCAATTCAACAAGATTTCTAGATGATTGGCATCCTAGTTCCATGCTCTCAATACAATTGAAACCAATATTCAACAAATTCATAATTCAACATGCTTCGACAAAATCAATGTATGAATCAAATCCAAAAAGACTTCATTAACAAAAAAGAAAATATACCAATGTGCAAGATTCAATATTCAACTATTCAATAACTAACTTATATGTCCTAAGGTTCCACATCATCATTGCTCCCTAAACTACCTAAGGTTCAAAATATAAAAGCAACATACTTGAGCCATAATATGAATTAAAAAGCACTTGGAGTTTTCCTTGCTTGCCCGGATGACTAACTCACTTCTTGTCTGCATTACAAGAAAAAGAGAGAGGTTAAGTTTACGATTAGTGAGTGAATTATAAAACAATTTAACTACTTGTAATGCAGCCCGTTCTATAGAAAAACAGTTTGAAAACAAGTCATGCTAAAGAAACCATTTGTGACTATTACGTCACTAAGATATTCAAAAATCCGCAAGTGTTTATCATATGGCATATGCCACAAAACAAGTCTTACATGCTTAATAATCAAAGCTTCAAAAATTAATAAAACGTTTACACTTGCGTTTTTCACATGTTGGTTAAGTGACACAAATGGAGTTACCTCCAAACGTTGGGATAAATGGACACATGCGAATGGCATCGTTCACCAATTCACACAGATTGACTATCACAATCTAAAGATCCACATGTGAATAGCATCGTTCACCAATTCACACAGATTGACTATGACAATCTAAAGATCCCACCTTGGTGTCCGGGATAGTTCTCCATACCCGAATGTGATAAGGTAACAGTTATATCACACAACACTAGGCTAACCTCTAATGCATCACTCAAGGAATTTACATACGTACGAATTTTTATAATTATAGTGTACTGTACATCCTATTGATCGATAAACTTATCCTATGCCCATCACTTAATATCCAACACAAAGCAAAACCAAATGATTAGGTTTTACATTAAAAACAGTAGAAAAATCACATGAATTCCTCTATTTCATGCACAATGTGCAGAAACCGATAAAAAACATCTTTTACTTATTTTGAAAATAAAACGAGGAATCATTAAAACCAATTTAAAAACTGTTACATGAGCATTTGTTCATATGCAGAAATACATATGCACAATTATTTAATGAGCATGACAAACAAATAGAAAAATAGCATAATATTGGAAAACCCATTTACGAGAGCAAACGAAAAACTTACTCCGGAGTATAGGGAGGTTTCTCACACCTTCCCTACACTTCCAGCACTTTGAAAACAAATTTAAAACACTACCGAAGTAGCCCACTCTCAAATCCACTCACCGATAACCGAAACTTGTTCGACAAGTAACCGAAAACGTGATTCAACTTTCTGATCTCCCTCAAACTTTTTCCTCTACCTCTTGAACTAATTAAAGCATCAAAACCAGAGGGTTTAGTGCATTAAAACTCACCCAAAAATCCCTCAAGTTGAACCAATACATGGCAGCCCCTAAAAACACCATAAAATCTAACCGAAACTCACCGAAAACCTCTCCAAACACCACCTAAACCTTAGGTCCGGGATTAGATACTTAAAAAACATATTAATTACATCTAAACACTTCAAGATTCATGTATTTAGGCATCAAAAACAGCCACGTAAAACCCTTGAACGAAAATCAAGAAAATAATAGAATTTTTATCAATAAAACCGATTTTATTGAATGAAGACTTTAAAGATTGTTTCAATCAGCCAAGAACTTAGGAATTTCATTAAAGAACTTTAGGTTTCAAAGGTTTGAATGATTCAAACCTGCAAAATTGATCCCACTCCTTCAATGGTTTATAAACTAGAAAACCCGTAGAAAAACGAAGAGATTTTGAAGAAGAAAAAAATATAGGAAAACAAACAAACGAAATTTTATTAAAAAGAATGGATATTTACCTTGAAAATATGATGAAGAGGCTGTCTTGGAGAAGAAGAAACCGAAATTTAAAAATTAATATTTTTAAAACGTGAATTTTTGGGTTTTAGATAAAAAATAGAGAATTTTGATTACTTAGGTTAAAAGAAGTGGTTAAAGGTTGTTTGTATAGGCTCTTGAAAATTCTAGATCAACTAGGATTAGGATTATATCAAATTACCCTAAATATCCAAAATTTTGGCTTAGTTTATAAAATTATCCTCAAGTTTTCAATTTTTACAAAATAGTCACTAATTTCAAAATCTTAGGGATTCAAGGGTCAATTTTCAAAATTGATTTTACCTAAGTCAAATATATATTAAATAATGATTTTATAATATTTTTCCATAATTTATTTTCATTAAAAACCAATTTTTAAGAATTTAATTTCGAACTAGGCTAAACCGACTAAACCGGTCCACTAACTTCTAGGCCCAATTTTGGGGTGTTACACTTTAACTTTTATTTTCCCACTAAATTCTAAGTTTAAAGCTCACTAAAAACAACATTTAATGTTTATTCAACAAAACTCTCCCACAAACTTAAATGTTTATACCATCCTTCATGCCAATCATATTCTTGCACTTATCAAGAATTACTTTCAGTAGTGGCTTTGTGAAGATATTCATAACTTGATCTTGACCACATGCAATAATTCCACTCTACTTTACTTTAACATGATCTCGAATAAAATGAAAGTGAACGTCGATGTGCTTGCTTCTTTCTTGGTTCACCAGGTTCTTTGCCAACTCAATTGTTGATTTGTTGTCAACTTGATTCACTGTTACACCTAGTTGCTCTAGCTTCATCTTTCCCAAAAAATTTCAAAATTATATCAAATGACATACGCACCAAGATGCTTCCACATATTCAACTTCACACATCGAGAGTGTTCCATCGATTGCTTCTTTGAAAGCCAAGTAAATGTAATATCTCCCATAAAGAAAACATATACCAATGTGCTATTCTTATCATCTATGTCTCCACACAAATCACTGTTAGAGTACCCAAAATTTTTTTAATCTTCTGCTTTCAAGTAGAAAAATCCAAGTGACGTCATTCCCTAATGTACTGTAGGATTTACTTTAACGCCTTCCAATGTGAATAAATTGGCTCCTCCATGAATCAACTTACAATGCTGGCAATTAATGAATGATTTAGCCTTATGCATATTAGATAGCGAAGGATTTCTAACAAACTCCAATATCTACTCGCATAGATACATACTCCTTCTTCGAACTTCAAGAGTTCTGCACATGATTCTGTTGGTCTTGATATGAGATTACAATTTGTCATCTTGTACTTTCTTAAAATCTCTTTTGAATATGTCTCCTATGATACAGAAATACTTGTCTCTACTTGTCTAACCTCCAAACCAAGAAAAAACTTCATCAAGATCAAATATATCATCTCAAATTCTTGTTTCATTATGCCCCTAAACTCTTCTATCATCTTATCATTGTTACCCATAAAACAAGTCATTGACATAAAGAGCAACAAATAACATGTTACCTCCATTTTTCTTTATGTAAAGGGAATTCTTTTAGGGATATTGCTTAAGCATGTTTCCTTAAAATATGTATTGATACGTGTATTCCATGCCTACAGTGCTTGCTTCAACCCATAAAACGTCTTCTTAAATTTTTACATCTTCTTATCTTCTCTAACTTTTACGTATCTAGGTGGTTGCTCGATATAAACATCTTCCTCGAGTACACCATTCAAGAAACATCAATACACAACATTTCTATCTAAGGATTATCATTTATTACGCGAAGTGAACTTACTAGTGAAGAGAAAGAGAGTAGACATGAGCAAAAAAGCAATAACAACATAAAGTAAAATTGAGGGTATTTGATTCAAGGATTTAATCACTAGATACAACAACCGCTCCAACCGATTCTTCCACGACTCAAATTGAATATCTAATTGCTCTAATTTATCATTTACTTGATTCTTCCATTGCTTCAAATGAATCTTCAACTGCTCTAATTTCTCCTTCTACTATTCCTTCCCTTTCATCGCTTGAGTTTAAGGTTCAATGTGTTAAGAAACCTATGAAACTCACGTCTTACACTGGTGTATGTTGTTGTGAAAATCCAGTTCTCCCAAATTCATTGAATAACGCTTTCATTGGTTAAGGAAGAATGAATTATACGAGAAGGAATAAAAATAAGATAGATTTCATTAAAAGAATTGACACTACAATATAATTAACTCATCAAGTGTGCATATACGTGTAAGTAAAGATTGATAACCACCTAACAAACCCTAATGATCTTGTTTAACCTACTTTATCAACTCATGCAGGTTAGTTACATAACATCCTTAACTAACCCCTTATACTTCAATATTCTTTTATTTATTTCCATCTTTAAAATATCTTAATAACATTAACATTAACTTTAACTTTATTTTGAAACATTTGAAAGTATGGTCGAGATAGAGGTTTGGTTGTACATAATTGACATGAACATGGCATGCAATAACTTTTTTACAGTCAAAATAAATATCAAGATCAACAAGCTTAGTACGAGCATGATATACAAGATTAAAACTTAGAGCAAAAACGTTTATGTTATCATTCCAGACCTCAGTTGCCCCTGTAGATCAACTCCTACGTCTTTAAGCAAATCTTGAATCTATAAATTTTTGTTGTTACATTTGTAATACTACAATATTCTAGTCCTATGGTAGATCAATAGATAAACTTTTGCTTTCTATAACACCATGACACAAGATTATTGTTCACATAAACACAATATCTTATGATGGACTTTCGATCATCAATGTCAGCAGCCCAATTTGCATCCGTAAGTACAATTATCATGAGAGTAATATTTACCTTTGAGAACACTAAACCATAGTTAAGTGTACCATTAATATATCGTAAAATTCTTTTCACTGCAATCATGTGCTTCTCACTTGAGGCATGCATAAATTGTGCTACCTTATTTACACTGAAAGTCAAGTATGAACAAGTGTGGTGCGCATATAACAAAGATCCATCTACAGTCTCGTATTCATGAGAATCCGCTAATTTGCTATCAGCATCCTCAAATGATAGTCTAGTTGTTGAAATTATATAATTTGGTGTTGCATTTGCATTTGCCATATTTGTTTTAGCCAATAGTTCATAGAGAAACTTCTTCTGATTTAGTACCAATTTAATTCGAGTTCGAATAACTTTTCGGCTTAAGAAAAAATGTAAATCTATCAAATCCTTTAAAGAAAATTGATTATTCAAAGATGTCACTACTTTAATATCCTTATTTGAACCATCTGTGATGATAATATTTTAGAATAATATAGATTTTAAGGTAGAGAAAGATATTCTCTATTTCTTTATTTTTATCGATAAGAAAAGTACATATTTATAGTATATAAAAGTATTTAATCTAGGAAGAATTACATAAATTAGTAGTTAAATATGAACCTAATTATTGATAAATCCCTAAATTTCAGTTACTAGAAATTATGAAATATAATTTCCTAACACTCACTAATGTATAATCTACATCCCTTCAAGCTGGTGAGCAAACATGGTAGAGCACTAACTTGGATCTTGGATGTGATGTCTTTTATTGGGAGAAATTTTACTCCATTGATCACCTTCTCTGAGATGAAGATCTAAGATATTGCATTCAAATACAAAAAAAAAAAATCAGCAATATCTTCTTTACTGAAAAAAATTCTATGACAACAATTCATTTTGTGTGTTGTTTTCTAAACAAAAATGCTCTCCTTTTTCATAAGTCACTAAATTGAACAACATGACAACACCATACTATTCTTGTAGTCATTGTTGATAAAATGCAACTTGTGTTGCTAGTTTTTGCATCTATTGTAGTAGTTACTAGTTTTGCATCCTTCTTGAGATGTTTTCCAGCTTCCTTCTACCATCCTTTGATATGCCAGCTTTCCTTTGACATTCACAGTCTAGGAATACTTCTTCCATTTAATTAATGGTACATATGAGATATTTGATGTATCAATTAGAATATTATGAATGGAAATTGAATCAGTTAGAATAGGGATTTGAAATTAAAAATGAATTTTGAATTTAGGGTTAAAAAAAGGTTGGAGTCGCCACCAGTCACTTTTGGTAGACCAGACAGTGTAAAAACC